>OX454335.1:25228320-27670820 GCA_949716465.1 Chalcosyrphus nemorum
TTTAAAAAAAAAAAAAAAAAAAAATAAAAATTAAAAAAAAAGAAAACAAAAAAAAACGTACAGACACTTAGTTTCGAGGTCGAACAACGGTTACCACTCAACGGCTCCCAAAAATTAATGGTTAGATACACTCTTTTTTTTTAACACTTTTTTCTATTTTTTATCAAACACTGGATTGCAGGCTAGCAATTGGTTGCAAGAAAAAAAAAAAATTAACTTAATTCAAATTATGTATATTTTTCTCCGTGTGACAATGGAACAACTCGTTTATGGCTTTTGAATTGTATTTCACTTGGAAGGATTCACAATTTCTGTAAAAGGATGAAAGGAATTGATTAATTTTTGATGAATTTTCTTGGGGGAACCGCAAATTGGTCGAGCATTATTATATAATTCGATGCCGGACGGTGGATGTGGTGGATATTCTATGCAATAATAAGGTGGAGAGTGGAGACTAACTATCGATCATAACACTGGGGAGCAAAAGTTTCTCGCGCTACTTCTCGTGAAGATCTTTTCTGCCATATTGCAGCCTGATCGATACAGTTCTCAGACAGATCGTAGATCCTGGAGAAAGCCCATGAAGTCTACTGTATATTCATATCGAATCGATGCGACTATCGAATCGAATCGATGCGACAGAGAGCAGCTGTCGACCTCCTCTGTGCCAAAAAAGCAATTCAACAGTGACACCCTTTGTAGAAGAACGAAGGAGACGCCATAAAAGACCCCAAGTCCTGTAATACGACATTGAACCGTATATTTTGTTGAAGACTGATCGTTACAAGTGAAGTATTCTTCGCGAAATATTTAGTCCCGATTGAATTGATGGGCTTTGGATTCAAAGGAGAACTACACAAAAAAAAGTAAACGCATAGTAAACGTTTCAGACAGCTTTACCATATAGAATGAATGGAAATCGTCCTTCCGGCCCGCAGAGACCTGAAATCTAACCCGGATTTAGAAAAGGACGAAGCTAAATGAAGCGGCTTTTAGGTTGAAGACTAAGTTCACACCAAACGGCGGTACCATTTAGCATTTGCAGACTTGCCGCAGCTACAACGTGCTCCAAAGCTAAAATTTTTTGACTTGACCTTGGCATAGGGTGACCAGATAATAATGAAATTTTTTCAAATTGTTATTGGGCATGTTCCGCATTCTAGGCACTAGGTAGTCAAACGTTTCTGATTGGTCGAGAGATTCAGTTTTGACTCCAAAGTAAGGCATTTCTTTTTGAGGTAGAGGACTGGATTTGAAGGTAGGAAATTTCTCCCTATCTTTTAAGTCAATGTGTAAACTGTCAAAAATTCGTTTGCCGTTCCATATGTTAGCCATTGCCTCAAAAAGTAGGGAACGTGCCCATTGTTCAGCAGATGTCAAAGTTGCGAATGACATCCAGCAGTCAAAATGTTTACCGTTCCCATTTGGCGAACGTTCGGAAATTTTTAGAAAACATTGAAATTCCGGCTCAGTAGGTTTGAGCCTAACGTTTCATCGTTAGGTCGGTCGTGACGGCTTTAGTATGTAGGCAATTCATCGTCCCGTGGAAAAGTTTGAGCAAGAGTATACTCTTTGGGATCTTAAGCTACCAACAAGACAGAGATGGAGAAAACAAATACGCCGTAGCGGCCAGTATCGAAGAAAATCTTCGAAAAAATTCGGCGCCGATCAGCTGAAGATTGACTGCGATTTATGGCATAGCGGCATCATCAGACCATATATCTTGACGAATGTGATATCGCTACTGTCAATGGTCTCAGGTATAAAGCGAAGTTAACCGACTTTCTCTAGCGATAACATCAATATTTCCGAGCAACAAGATTCCAACAAGATGATGCTACATGACATACAAGCGACGCAACACAACTCACGACGAGCGATCGTCAGTTGGCCGCCACGATCATGCAACTCGACAATACTCTATTATTTTCTCTGGGGCTACGTCAAGTGTAAGCTAAGAAGTCAACCACTTTGGAAGATCAAAAGGCGAACATTCGAGAGACGTTAGACCGATCGACATTAGACCGATCGCTTGAAGTACTCCCATTGAAAATGAATGTAGATTCGATAAGCACTTGCTTATCGAGCACTTGCTTGCTTGCACTTGCACTTGCCCTTGACAGATCTCGCGCACTTTCTATCAAAGGCCAACAACAGATTACTTGCATGGAAAATTCTTCCATATAATGGCTACAGAGCATAAAAACTACCACAACTACTATCGGACATGTGCAGACATTACGGCCAGACAGCCATTTGTCGCAGATGCAAAACCGAAAACGAGATGGAAGAATCGATCATTTGTCCTGGAAGTGTCAGTTTCTAAGTATGACTAGACAGCATAACCGAACTTACGAGGGAAAATGATCGCGTGAGTAATGGCATTAAGGATCTACTAAGGTTCCCGCATGAGACAGTTCTCTTTTCGAACATAGCAAGTCAACAATTAATTTCTTAAGATCACTCTATAACTCAAACTTCTCAAACTGGTAATGACTTGGTAAGGAGCATGCATTAGCTGATGATGATCGATGATCATTAACATCTGCTATATAATATAATCCAAAGAAAAAAATCAGCCTCTCAACCCCTGGGTCCAACAAAGGCGCACACAATTGGATGAATGAACAAAAACAGGATCACAATGTACTTCTGCAGTTTGAATAAGGATAATCTAAGGATAATCTCTTTCCTTCATACTTTGCAAACTGACACTACTAAAAAAAGAATTCTCTCTGGAATTTCAAAGAATCAGGTTTTCAAATTCCATTCACTCTTCGAGAAATTCGAATCCAGTCGTTCGATCTGTTCGTTTCTATCGATTTAGGGAACAATAGGTTTGATGGATAGACATTCCTGATCAGCAAAGCGTCTTTCTACTTCCAATTGAGTTTATGTTACTTTAAGGTATAAAATGCTAAAGGACTATAAGATTTATTTTAAAATTTGTTTTACAGGCTCATAAATCTAAAACCAAATGTCAATTATGTCACATTCTTCACAAAACAGATTAAAAGCAATCACTCTATTAACAGCTTTATCCCTTTTGACCGAACCTATGTCATATTATTCCTTATAGCCGCCACAAGCAACAAGCCCACAAGGAAATGAGGTCACATCTCCTCCTCTATTATTTCCAAATAATTTACATAATGAATTGTTGTAAATTAATTATTAATTTGTCGGAATGCGACTTATAAAATATGAATGAAAAAAATGTCTGTGACCACAGAAACTATTAAGTGTAATTACAGTTGCAAAGTGTAATTTTTTTTTCTTTTTATATCTTTACGAACCAATTGCCTGATTAATAACAACAAACACATCACATAAATGTGGGGATAAGTGCGTTTTGTGATAAATTAAACTTTTGAATTAGCGCACACTTTGTTGCCGCCTTTTAATACTTTCGCAACTGTTACTTTACATGCATATGGGATTGTATGCAAGGCGTGTCGATATGTGTACTGTAGTTGGACGCATTAGGACAATCAACTTAACTACTGAACTCCTAGGTGAACTACTACGCTGAAAAGATACCTACTTTCCGAACTATATCTTCCAATGCCCAATGCATAGAATCATTGCCAGATACTTAAAAAACCCAGTTCTGACCTACCTCAACTGCAATGACATGTCAATATTGGCGTAGAAGAATTCAGTCGGGATTATCCTCGATGTCGATACCAGGATCGAAGGCTGTGCTCTTCTTGGTTAAATGAATCAAGGTTACATTTTTCTATGGCATTTTTTAGTTTGAAAAATTCTACTACCTTCTAATGGCTTAGCGAAACGCTGTCTGTTAGCGGGAATCGGCAAGGTTGCATTGTGTCACCAATATTTTTTTTATTGATGACTTGAGGTGAATAGATGGAAATGCCGGCTTTGCTCGCGATATACATATACATACATAGGTATATAACCCAAGGCATAAATACAATATTGTTCCACTGTAGAAGGAAAATCAGATTTCCACTAAAAGTAATGTTTAGAAATGTCTACAAAATCAAGAATCTCGACAGGGCCAAAACTGGCCAGCACTTTCGACAGACATGTTTCCAAACGGCAAAATGGAAGTATTGCAAATTATCTGGAAGCCAGCGACCTATAAAAGGCGATTGACAGAAGCCTAGGAAGAGTTTGGTAAAAAGCTTTGACAGCTTTGCTGGCAATGTTGTTACATACTACAGTTGTATAGAAAAGTTACGCGTACGGAAAAATTTTGTAGTTTTTTGCAGAAGAGTGTTCTCTAGGCTGGTTTATACAAATGTTTTAAGGGTGTCACTTTTTGTACCTTATTGATTGGTATTACCAAGAGTGTTACTGTCATGAGAAAATAACTCAAATTTGCGCTTCGGATTTGGCATTAAGATTTTTTATTTGTGGCAAAATGTATTAAAATATTTATGGACTGACTGTAGCCTTTTATTTATGGATACATATTTCAAATCGCTTCAATGCCGAACTATAAAAGAAGAATGGTTCCGTACGGCTAATTCCGAAACTGTGCAAATACAGAGGAAGCTTTTGGCTTTGATTCGTTAAGTTTTCGGTCACGTTTGCTCACTTTCGAAAGAGCGAATGAATTCGAATGAATCCGTATGAAAATTTGGCACTCAAATGCATCGAATTTAATCTGTTTTTAAATTTTTTCAAAGCATTTGAAATTTTTTTGGAAAATACAAAATGAATCGGCGAAACTATTTTGACAGATATTTCTGAAAATTAACGTAGAATTTTGTCATTAACTTCAGATTGCTTTCTTTCTGTCCAACCTTTACACGATGCCGGTTGAAAAATTCCCGGTCGTAAGCGACTTTTCAAAATAACAAAGTTTTAGGTGAATTGATATCCCGACCAGAAATTTATAGCTGACTTAAAATTTGAAGCCAAACGGTCAGCAACAGCAATTAGATAAGGCATTAACGCAAAGAACCCCTAATACGACATGAACTTCAACTGCATTCTAAAAAAGTGCCATTGTGTCAAGAGGACTAGTGTGATTGAATGTTCAATTGTAAAATTTTATGGCAAATTTATCAAAGAATCAATAATATTTTCAAAAAAACCAACTAAACCATCAGCTTGAGTCACCTTTTTTAAAAGGTCGTGCAACCTTTCGTCCCCACTGTTCACCCAAGGACAAGAACTGGAATTTTTATTCCTCCTACCAGGGTTCGGACTTCAATAATAAAATTTAGCAGTAGATTCATGCAAAAAGTGCAGCAGATCCATATTTTCCGCAGCAGATTTGTTTTTGTTGTGAAAAAATACAACAATAATGGGGTTTAGATTTATACACATATATTTTTACGATAAATTAAGGTCAAAACAAACTTAAGTTGCACAGTTTAAAGTAAATTAAATTACAAATCTTTATACGAAATTAATTTTTTATAAAAATTTTTAGAACTGATTAATTTTCAGTTAAATTCAGTTTTTAAAAGAAATTTTCCATCAATAAATTTATGTTTTTCTTGATTGTGTTACGTTTTTCATCCAGAAAAAATCAAATTTTCAACGATTTTCACATTTTAAAAATCGCAGTAGATTGCAAGTCAAGCGCAGTGGCGCAGCAGATTTTAAATATTTTTCAAAATCGCAGTAGATCTACTGCAATTGCAGTAAAGTCCGAACACTGCCTCCTACCCTTAATTCTCTAGGTATATCTTTCCTCTGCCATTTTCATCAAATTTTACAGTAGACATATTCTTCCCTAAAAGGGAATGCACAATAAAAAAGAACCAACAACTTAAAGGAAAACTTGTTAAAAGTAAAAAAAAAAATATAGTCATTCCTTCTCTTTCGGCAATTTCTTATTTCCACTACATGCATGCATATACGTGAATGCACCATTTATGCAAAAATAAAACTCTTCTGCCAGAGTGTGCGTGCGCTCTCTTAAATATTTGACAGTTCCTCCTTTTCCTTGCTTGGAAAAACTCTCTTTTGTTTATTTGCTTCCATGCCGGGTTGGTTTTATATTCTTTTTTGACACTTTCTCTTATAAACCTTTTTTTTTTTTTCTTACAAAAGAAATCCTATTCCTTTTCAATCGAAGTAATTTTTGAAACATTTTGAATAGAACGTGTAGCAAGAGAGAAGGAAAAAAAGGAAATATGCTTCACCTATTTTCGCGAAAATGAAGAAAATTTCTTCAGTTTTCAGTTCTTTTTCTCCCTCCCCATCTTATTAGATTATAATTGGAATGTGCCGCAGAAGAAGAAAACCAAAAACCAGCTAAGGAAAAACAGCGAGACGAAAGGCGCAACAACAATAAGAGTAGACCCCGACGAATGGTGCTGCTGCCGATGATGATGTTGATGATGATGATGGCGATGGCGATGGCGATGGTGGAAAAAAGGCAAGACAGCAACACCGGAGGAGGACCGTAATCGAATTTTAGTCAAAAAGAAAAAAAAAAAAAAAAAACCGCGTGAGAAAGAAATTTATAGTGTGCGACACACACACACAAACGCACACATTCATCCATCAATTTTGATTACAAATATGTATATTCCACACGTATTTTTGGCAAAAAATAGGGAAATTTTTTTTTCGCAAAAATACAAGGTAAAACTCCACTGAATCCGCCCCACAAAAGTGGACAGTGCCAATCGCGACCACCTCCAGGGCCCCATAACCATGGTGCATCCAAAGAATGCCTGTGTCCAGTCTCCAATTCGACGTGCATAGGAAGATTATAAAATCAATGCACTCATTGCAAATGGTATAATAAGAAAATAGGAGGAATAAAAAAAAAAATAATATAGAAATCCACCACACACACACACACAGCCAATGACACCGACACACCGTCGCAGCGCAAATGAAACGACCGACCGATATTTACGTTTATTTTCTCGTCGATTTCGATTGCACATTGATTTTTATCGCGTTTTTTTTTCGTTGCTTTGCTTTTCTTTTTGTGCGAATATTTCTTCTTTTTGACACAAAAAAATTCATGGATTTTTGCTTATTGCGGAAACGTCACGCACACACACACGCACATGTATATATATATACGAACACCGACTGCCGAGATCAACTACAATTGTGTTCATTGATCTCTTTCTTTGCAGAGGCACACACCCGTCCTCTGTTCACACGACCGAAATTCTTATCCGAAAAAAAGGATTCCAAATCGAGTTGAATTTTCTTTTTTTCGTATTTTTTTTTTATATAAAAAGCAACGTCCAACGCTCGACCGATTTGCAGTTGTTAAAACGAAAAGAAGGGGCGAAAAATTCTTAGGACGAACTACTAAATGCGAATGATTTATTTATCTGGTCGTTTGCTCTCACTACCACAACGAGACTATAGGCAGGAAAAAAAATAATAAAAAAAAAAAAAACATACAACACTCGACGACGAGACGAAGGTTGTTGGAGTTGTTGGTAAATATTTCAAAAAAGTTGCCTGCTAATTTGAAGTTTATTATTTTGTTTAATTCACCGAATAGTCACTAGAATTGTTTGCGAGAAAAAAATCCATTTGACTAAACGCGATAGTCAGAGGAAAAATCTGCACGGGAAAAATATGTTACGAGAGGAGCAATGCAAATCAGAAGAAGAAAACCTATCCAGTACTATTGACGGCCAATCTCGTTTTTCGTTGGGGATTTGCTTGCCTGCTCGCACGCACTAGGGGTTTAGGCGGTGTATAGTGTGGTGGATGCTTCTGGCCGTTGTCCACAATCTACAATCGGTTTAATCAGTTTTTTCTAACATCGCGCAATAAACGAAGGAAGGAAACTTTTGGTGCTCTGATTGGCGAGCTGATTCAGTGGTTAGGAGTGAAGTACGCAGTACGTGTTCGGAAATCTTAACGTTTACTGGTTAAAGCGTTTTGCTTGTAAATATTAAGTTGAGAAAATGTTTTGTTGTTGTGTTGATAAAATGTTATTATTAATTATTGTATTTGAAAAGGAACTAAGACATTTATGAGCTATAATCTTTGGAGATGTGATGGTAAAGCGAGAATTTTCAAACATGTCAAAGTAAAAAGTACAAAGGAACATGGAAATGGCTGGTATTATTTTATTTATTACAATGGATTTGGATGTGCTGAGCTCAAATGTGCTAAAGAGCCTGTTTAGATGTTGACTCAAAACTCGGCTATGTCGGTAGTTTATGGGTAAGAAGAGTGAGGGGTAAAGAGAGGGGGAGAGTCATGAAGAAAATAGAAATATCGAGGAGAGTCGCGTTCTACATTCGGAATTATCCGTCCCTATTCCATTTTATCATTTCTAGTTGGATCGTTGAGGAGGGTAGTTCGCGCATAAAATGAGTAATTGGACGATAGAACACACAAAAAATACAGAAGTGTTTCAATTTACTCATTCCCTCCACTAAACTTTAGCAAAGTAGTGCAGGAGTGAGCACTATTGCATGTAGACACGACATTACTCTTTACTACGTAGTCAAGAATCATCATCAAAACAGGGTCTTGGGGACATGTAACGCCCAAACAGTAAGAGCCTGTTCGTGTAACTATTCGGTTATCAATAAAAGAAACGCGACTATTTGCGAATTTGTCAATTTTGCACAACTTTGAGAGGTTAGGCTTTCAGCTCAGCACACCAAAATCTATAATAGTAGAAACACATTGACCACAGCAACAGTAACTTTGACAACTAGAGGGGATTGTTTAGAACCAATGCGTTTTTAACGGAACAGAACACATTGACTACAGCAACTTCAACGTTAAACCTAAAGCTTAAGATTAAAAAAAAGTGATGGAGAATGTTTCCATAAAGTAAAATGTTGCCATGTTATAAAAAGTTTAATAACAAATTTCTTCATTACATTCACGGCATATCTACATACCACATTTTACGCACGAATTTCACTTATTATACACAAAACGAATAATAATAGATAAAAGTCGTTTCGAAATACATTTCTTGTTATAAATTCCATACATCATGCTGGCTTAGATACTAAAACTGTGAAGTGCAACAGAGCCATTATAAAAGACTTAATGTTGCCACGAATTGAAGAATTTGAATTGAAGAACCGCAGAATGGTACAATAATATAGATATTTCATAAGCCTATACTTTCTTTTTCATAAATTAATGAGAGCCTTAAAGTAATTACTCAAAAGTAATACGCAAAACTGAAACTTGATGAAAGACTAAGAAATGAGGGTTGTTTTGCCGAGTTTAACATACCAAAATATTAACTTCATACTTTATTTATATTTTTAACCTGATCTTGATGGATATTTTAGCAAAAAATAAGCCCTGTCATGACTAAAGGCTCTATCTACATTAAAAAAAAAAAAAACCCATTTATTTCCATTCATATCTCACGAAGAACTCGCAACAACCTAACATATAAGTCTACTACGAAGATATTTCACATAATGAACTGAAATATTGAATTGAGGGTGGGTCAAATAAATCTATATATCCTCCTACAACGGTTGTCTAATATTGATAAATTCGATTACCTTAAGAAAAATTCTGATGTTTGTTGTCATGGAACGATTTTTGAGCGGACTTTATGTCAATAGCTTTTGCAGAAATTACAGAGACGAGGAGTAAAAAATTCCTTATTTCAAAAGCCAAATATGAAATGTAGCTGTAAAAAGACAAAAGCTGATATTCCCATGTCCCTTTGTACTCGATAAAGTGAAATTATTTCTTATTATATCAGTAAAGCCCGTATGATACTATATTTTTTCGTATTCTTTATATACGACGAAGCTATTTTTTTTAAGTCACTGTAGACTGTCATAATTTTTTCATATGGCTGGAAAGCAAAAACAACAAGCAACAAAGTCTAAGTTCAAAGCCAAAATGTCAAAAAGAAAAAAAGCTGCCAGTGGTTGAAAACTGTTCTAATATAATATGAAACAAAATTCTGTAGGAAAGCTTATAATTTTATAAAATGTCCATTGCTACCAATTTCCTCTAGCACATACCTGGACACTAGACAGCTGGTGTAAATAATTTGAAACAGAAACTGGTGCTTGTATGTGCTAAGTGAGGAGAACATATTTAATTTTCTTGATTGACAGTGTAGATGTCGCTATAAATAACCGGATGACGCAGAAGAAATGGTTGCTTTTAAATTTTCTTTTACAATAAAATTTGAAATGTCAACAGAGTGATATTTTCTAGTTCTTCATACTTTGAAGTATAAGGTTATTTCCCTGAACATCATTTCCTGACAGCTGTCATCGAAATTTTGACACATAAATAAGAATTTGAATCTTTCTTTGCCTTACAATAATTTTATTTACCCTTAAGCCGGAATAGAAACCACCTTTGATCCTGGTGTATCATCCAAATTTTTGGAAAAAACAAATGGTAATTAGACTACGCATATTTATTTAGTAAAAATTCAACACATCCCCCTCGTATATGGCAGTTTTCTCTATCACCAAAGACAGCAGATTATAGGTAACGTGGGCCAGATTTCACGCTTTACTCTAACCTAATCTGGTTAGCTAATACTAGCTGTCGTGTGTACTGGGATCAGACCCCTTTTAAATTCTTGTCACATGTTTCACTTTACGATGACGTATTTCTGGTAGTTTATGATTTTATTGACGATCAACATTTAAATTTGTTTGGTGGCATAGTAAACAAAACAGATTTATCTATTTGTATTGTATTTTTGGCTAGAACCTTAGATAGATGAAATGAGTCATTCGGTTTTGTAGAAGACACATGTGAAAATAAAAACCTGAGAGAGTTTATTTTGTATTAAAGTTCTTAGATGCGCATTGGAAACAGTCGTTAAGGCGCTAAGCTTATCACAAATAACTTATATCCTGTATGTATGGGGGTTTTAGAGCGTCTATCAATGTTTTTTCGTTCGTTTTGACTTATCAGTGAAAATAGATACGGACGAAGAGTCTTTTATTCCGCCTTTTGGTCAGCCCGTTCTCGATAGGAATTCAGTGCAGTCTGAGATTTGATTTTCGTCAGATGGGGGTAGTGTAAAGTGAGCAGATAGCAATGTTTCAGCAGCTGTCAAAGTTACGAATGACATCCAGCTGTCAAAATGTTTCAAAAATATTATTAAAATTCCTGCTTAGTTGTTAAATCTTTAGTATGCAGGCAACTTATCGCACCGTGAAAAAGTTTGAGCCTAAATACACTCTTTTGACCTTAAGCCACACAGAGATTGATGCGAAATGAAAAAAATATTGTCGCCGTAGGTGCTAGTATCAAAGAAGACTCCGAAACGTCAATTCGGCATCGAATAGCTGAATCATGTATCTCCAGAGAATCAACCAAAATTGTTCGGAGAATCATAGACAATGTCGTGAGTTCTCTAATTGGGGTCTGGAAATGTTGACCGATGATCCAGATTTTGGCCAACAAATCATCTGTCCGGCCGACCCAAGGCCCATCTTTGGCTCAGCGTTTATGCCAAAAAACAAAATTCCCATTATTGGAGTGATGACAATCCACAAGTGTTCGACGAAGCTTCAATGCATCCACAAAGATTGAGTATTTGATGGGTTGACGGCATCATCGAACCTTATTTCTTTCAAAATTAGGAAGAAAACACCCTTACCGTCAATGTTGTCAGATAAAGAGCGATGTTTACCAACTTTCTATTGCTGGAGCTGGATAACATCGGTGTATCCCACAAGACATACAACTGAAGCTAAGCTCCAAGTTTTAAAGGAGATGTTTGGCGACTGGGTCAACTCTCGGATAGCGTTCATCGATCATGCAACTTGACACTATATGATTATTTTCTCTAGAGCTACGTTAAGTCCTTTGCCTACGCTAAGAAGCCAACCTCTTTGGGCGACCAAAAGGCGAACATTCGAGATGCTATTGCAGCAATAGTGCCGTACATATTGGACAGAGTCATCAAAAATTGTACCAAACCCTTGAAGAAGGCCGAGGTGGCGATTTGAATAATGTTGTATTTCACACATAATGGCACAAATGTAGCTACAAAATAAAGCCTGAATCAATTTCATATCTTACACCGTTATTGTTATATTTAATTTTGTTTTCCTATTGTTCTTATCTGGTCACTCTAAGTATTTATTTCTTTTTTCTTCTTATGAGCTATCACTCATTCAAAATGAGAAACGAACTGCTTAAGCCCTTCACTGGCTATTGATTTTTAGTTATGGTGATAGCCTGTAAGCTCTCTAGTGAGTAGTGAGTCTGTTGGCGGTTCTGCTTCTTCTGCTTCTATGCCCAGAAGATTAAGAGAGTAGCACTTGTCTCGTAACAAGTAACATCAGGGACTCTAACTCACTTCTTCCTGTTGCTGAGCAAGCTGTGATGCGTGCATTTCATCTCGTTGATCTGTGTACCTCCAGCTACTCTCAGCAAGCTACGCTCTACACTTTACCATATCATACCATACCATACCATACGTTTCCCCTATAACACTACGGGTCAACACTGACCTAAGTGCTGCAGGAATCCTTTCTTTCTGTCAGCCTACCTAACCCAAATCCACTCAGTTTTATTGCTGATCTGGTACCTAATTCTTTAGTGACAACATCAATAGGGACTAAGGGGCGATTACACTGATTCAAAACAAGACCGCTTACTAAAATACAAAATATGAAAAACTCTCAAGTGTCAAGAGATAAAAGAAATTTACTTACGACATTGAATATGACAATCACCTTTTCATGTGCAAATATTGATTTCACATTTATTCATCCTTCGTAAATATTTGCAGATTTGTTTTTTGTTTTATGTATCTTATCCTTTTGTTTAGTTAAATGAGTAAAACTATTCAAGTTTACAGAGTTAAAGGCAACAAAACAAGAGTATATATAAGGTAGAACACTCTTGTCTCCTGGGCTTGTTGGCAGTTTGATAAATATTTAAAATTTACTGCATATGTGTCAGATTCAACACATAAAATACAAGCGGTAGCTTACATTCGAGAAGTAAACACTTTTATCTAATTTAAGCTATTTTGATTTTGTAAACAGTCTCCTACGCCTGAGGTTAGGTAATACAAAGGTACGTCGTCCATGTGCATGCTACATATGTATGTGCACATCTAACGTAGTTTCGGTAAACTTTAAACGATTGACGTGAATAACTTTTTTGTGTTATAATCTCTGAGTAACATTTTAAACTTATTTTCCTATTTGCATTATTTTTTTTATTATTCAAATAAATGTACAAAATGTGAGGTATTTGGGTGTTGGGCAGCACAAATTTTGTGGCACGAGGCCGGCTTATAGTACATTTTTGTATAAGGGGAAAGTCTAAAGAGTATTTCTGTCCTTAGGTTCACAAGAGAAAGCACTGAGATTAAGGGTACCTACAGAAGTTAGGTTAGTAAGATTAAGGAGAGGTTGTTATAAAAATACTAAGTCCCATAGGTGGCTACGATAGTGGTTCAAAAAGAACCCAATTAGTGCTAAGAAGCAGGTCTTTCAAGCAAATATATGTACTTATGGAAGTGTGTTGCAGTGTATTTATGATAGTTTCAGACCACAAGGAGCAGGAACCACTTACTTACTTAGATGGCGCTACATTTCGAGGTGAATTTGCACCTCAACCAACGAACCTCTCTACTCAGCTCGCTCTTTAGCTAATTGCTTCCAGTTGTACACTCCAAGTTGGTCGTGGTCACCTTGAATTTGTACGCGCCACCTGAAACGAGGAGGCTCTCTACAGAGTCGTTCTCTGGGTTGGATTCGTTTTTTTTTGTTGAATCACCCTGTTTGCAACCGCCCTGCTGTACAGCCCTATTGAACCACTTTTTAAATTCGCCCTGTTTGCAATCGCCTTATAAGTTTAGACACGATCCCACCATAGTCCCATTTTGTTTTTTGTTTTGTTAGCCAAGGCACATTTGCTACCTGCTCTTTGTGGTCTGGAATCATGATAAGTATACTACTGTATGTTACTGGTGTTAAACCCGACCCGTGGACTTTAAATAAAGAAAGAGGTCTCCTGTGTTAATTTCAGCTATCTCGCTGAGATCCATCTACCCAATGGCATATAATAAAAGCACACGTCTTTTTCGATATGCCTGCATTTATACCAGGCACATGCGATTGGATAGCAAGAGGAAGTGAAGACGTTGTAGCTCTTTATGAAATATAGTGGAATATCGACTGTATCCACTAGACAATGTAGCTTCTCCGCGCTTTTCTAATCGCTAGAAGTTTTGCCTGACATACGCTGCAGACGGCAAGACTTTGATAGAAGTTGGTCAGAGAAAATACCTAAACCAAGTCTGCAGTCTACTTTTCTGATAGTCTATATCACAGTAACGCTTTCATTATTCAATTCTTCTTAAGTAGGGAGTTTAACTTAGAATAGTTTTCTAAAATTGAACGTATGTATTCTGTAATTCGGTCGAAGATGCAAAAAGTTTACAAGACCTAAAAGTGAGCATAGTCTAGCGGTCCAACGATCCAGTTTCCCTAAGCCGAATTGCGCTACAAGGAGCTGGGTTTTTGATGCGGAGATCGAAAGGGATCAAATGAAGAAAGCGAGCCACCAAACGATAGCGCCATCTGCAAGAACCTGAACCTTCAGTTCAGAAGCATACCTACGTATTTCGAACTAGAACTCAATGAAATCCAATGACCATCTAGTTTGGGTACGGTTATGTTTGGAATCTTTGCTTTTACCCATGTGTTAACCTTACTGCGAATACCTTCCATGATTTGATTTACTGTGGAGATTAACATCCCTGACAAAAGTGTTACCACATCATTTGCCTACGTTTTAAGTCTCACTAAGACCTTGTCCATAGTCATAAATTGTTCTAGTTGTACTGGTGTTACCTAGTGTTGCCACAATAGTTTGGTTCCTTGGATGCATAGGCCAAGAAAATTCTCGACATCTAGCTTCTTTAATAGATTCAACACAAATGTTGTTGAATGCTCGCTCTATGTCGGGAAGGAGTACATCCATTGCAGAGTAGAATCGGGGTAGGAATACGAGTATATGTACATAAAGCAGATACCATTTCTATTATTTTCAAATCTAGATCCCTATTTTTTCTACAAAATTGTTTGCTGGGTCTTTAAGTTTATAATATGTATATTTTTTGTTGAACATCAGATCCTGTCAAGACAAAAATATCTTGCTCTTAACACACAGTTGCATAAGTGAGGTGCACTGGTTTGGTGGTTAAAGGATTGGACTACTATAAAGGAGGGGCTCCATATCACTAAGACGGTAGATCCCTTGACTAGGTGGTTAGTGCGTTGGACTGCTGTGTTGAGCCTCTTTAACTATTTTCTGAGATAACCTATCCTCTGCCTTTTGAATAAACCTGCATGTCCCTTCCAAATGTGCGTCATCTTTTATGTCGGTATGTAAAAATAGAATAACTTTGACACTTATCAACCGACTGACTTGTGTAGACATGGCAATTCAGTAAAATTTTAACCATATATCGTTTCACAACTAAACAACGGTCATTTGTTTATATCGTCGAAAATATCGTGGCCAACAAGAACCGTCTGACAGTACTACTCGTCGTTTGATGTCGAATTTTTTGAGCACGGGGCTGTGGAAGATTGTGTTGTTGCCCGGAACCCACATGTGTCGTTTTATAGCAGTGCTCAGCATTTTGGGGTCAGAAGGACCACATTGCAGGCATGTTTCTGTTTAAATTGAAATTGACACAAAGAATATTGACGACAGACTGTCCACGTTGTTTGGAATATGGCCAAATACTCGTTCGAATGGTTGACACTGGACCGGTTTTTTGAAAGTAAATTTTGATCACCGACGAGGTCCATTTCCCAGTCTCTGGCGCCTTTAACTAGAAACTAGTGCCGCTTTTGGGGAACAGAAAGTTCTTACTAGATCCATTAAACTCCTTTGTATGACCAACCAGTGAAAAATGCTACAATCCGCCTGGAGCGAATCGTATGATACCCTATCCCTATCTTATTTGGTCGTGTCAGTGGGCGGTGGAAAATGTATTCACAAAATTTTCTATTTTGCCCCATAAACTAATATTTTTACTCGAAAATTAATTTTTGAAGTAAACGCCCCTAAAAAGTGGGCGTGGCCATATACAATGTATAGATGATTTGTAGATTAAGTGGATATCTACATATTTGCTCAAGTAAGTTTTTTCGAGTTTTATATAAAAATAGTGAAAAAAGGTGATTTTTTTGAAAAGTAGGCGTGTCAGTGGGCGGATTTTAAAAATTTTTACACTTGTATTGCTTACTTTTCCAAAGACCTCGTATACAAAATTTCATCAACCTAGCTCAAAATTTAAGGCCCAAAAACTGGTGACACACAGACGGACGGACAGACGGACGGACAGACGGACGGACAGACGGACGGACAGACGGACGGACGGACGGACATAGCTCAATCGACTCGGCTAGTGATGCTGATCATTTATATATATACTTTATTGGGTCTATCTGTAATATTTCTCTATGTTACAAACTATGTATCAAACTTAATATACCCTTAGGATAGGGTATAAAAAGTGACTGTTTGGATCTGCATTTGTGCTAAAGCTATCTTTGGGACTTTTTTTTGGAGGGAGGGAAACGGACGATGGGAATCGATATCGGTGAATGTTGGCTCAATTTGTTTGCCCACCAATGCCTGAATAAGATCTGGATAAGCAAGCAATACAGTTCCTGCAATACTAATTCCCTGGACGTATGATGTCAAAAAATGACCACCCAGATCCCCAGTTATGACACCTCTTTTTGTGGGCTTATTTGAAAAGTAAGATATACGCTAGCAAGCCCAGACTATTGACGAGCTTAAGCCAAATATTGATGCCGAAATCATCAGGCTATACCACCTGGGATGCTCAAAAAAGTGTTGAAAAACGCGACAAAAAGGGCACAGTTTGCATTCGTCAATAGAGGCGGTCACTTGATTGATGTTGTATTCAAAACTAGTTCAAATAAGTCTTCAGTATGAGGTGCAACAAAAGGACCAAATTAAATAGAAATACGTCGTATATGGAAAACTGTTTGTTTTTTCAACTTATTCAAGAATCGCATACTGACATAAAATGTGGAGCACTCTGTATATCTGTCAGAAGAAGGTCTAAGTCTATTTCTAATAGGCTCACAGTATTTTTTTACCATCATATTGTGGTGCACTCTTGAATGTTGATTGAGAAGCCTTAAGGTTAGGGTAAGGTACTTTGTGCAACACTTCTGATCATTTCTTTTCATCTAATTGAAACATATTTCTCCACCCATAATTGGCACAACTCTGTAATTTGCGCCCTTTATGATGGCGCCCTCGATAAAATAAACAAGACCACCACTGTGCATCATAGAACACAATTTCAATAACAAAACACTTTTCTTTTGCAAGTCCAAGCAAGTGGACAGTCTAGCATAAATATTATTATGGCCTCATAATTGGTACTTTTCCGCTCAAATCTGAAATCATTTAAGTTCTTTTGTCCATTGATTGCAACAATATTACAAAACGTTATTATTTTCTTATTATTTTTAGATTTAAAACTGAGTAAAGTAAGTTTTTGTATACAAGTACCTGTATGGAAACTAAAAGCTATACTTACACAGATACATTGATATCTCTCCAAAATCCACCCTCATTACAACTGTGTGTACCTACTCATATATATTTATTGTGCTACTGAATCTTGGTCTTGTATCTACATCTTTCTTAAGTTTAGTTTCTTATCGGATTATCACCGTCAGTATTGTGATCTTCTTTCTAGCTGAAAGATTAAACATACGACTTATCTCACCGTGCGTCGCACACATAACTGTAATATAAAACTTTTGGATTTCATCTAAAGTAATTTCAGTCTTTGTCCAGACATCGAAGTGATTGTGAGATACTATACTACCCATTGCCGTCGCCACCCCCACTAAAATCGCATCTATCTCATACAAAAAAAAAACAAGTATCTCTTAAGAAATGAATTGAGAACAGAGGTTGAATTCACGCACATCACTACCATAAGGATAAATTAATTAAATAAGTGAACGGATATGTGATCAGTTGGAAGGTTTAAAAATACATATACTTGTACTCGTATCTACCTAGAGAAACATGTGGAAATATCTCTAATATCAATATCAATACCATTATCGCTGCTGCTTCAATGATCTTCTATCTGGTGTTTCTGTGCGATTGTAACTACCTACTTAACGATAAGTGACTAATTACTCCACCTAATTACATTGAAAATTCCCGTCGAATTAAACGAGAAAAAGGACCGCGAATTTAGTGGATATAAACAGTTAAAATCTATTAAAGAAAAAAATTATAATAATTTTTGGCCTGTGCTTAGTTTTGTGACAAAATAAAATAAAAAGTTGAACAAACAAAACAGACCCCAAGCAAGCTTTATAGCAAACACACACGACGACACACGGCCCGAGGAAGAGGCTTACTTTAGTGAATGGAACTTTATTGATAAATTGGATTTAATCAGAAAAACGGACGTCTAATTTCAAGTGGTCTTAGAATCGTACATAATACCCGTGTTAGTAGTTGTGTTGCACGCTTTTATTTTCTTTCTTTTTTTTTCCAACATGCATAGGATGTTCTTCTTCTTCTTCTAAAAAAACAACAACACCAACAATTTACTTCTAAAAAGCGTACAAGTTCAAAAAATTAATTTGAAGGTGAAAACAAACGTAGCATCTAACGAACGACCAACCGACAATTTATAATTTCTAAAATGGGTGAAGAAACAGCAACAGATACTAGCAAGGATGAGAAGCCGCAATTGTCAAACTTCGGCCAGTTCTGTCAGAGGAAAGGAATTAACCCGAATTTGATTATGTTAAAGATTACACTATTCGTTATGTATGGAGGTATGTTTGATTTTTTTTTTTTTAAATATATATAATCTTTTCTCTCATTCGGAAGCAATTAATTAAGAGCTAAAACCTTGTGTCTTGGTCTATAGTCATTTGCTCTAATTAGTGTTAAGAATTTTGTATGGTCTTTAGCAGAATGAAATAGAATTAAGGCAAATAGCATAAGAATACCTACACTGTTGTGTGCGTATGTATTGTATTACGTTGACCGTGTTAAATAAGCTTTTTTTAAGCTTAGGACTCAATTGGAGGTAGTGTTTTGAAAACTGGGGGAATTTTTGATTGGATTAAAGAGTAAAGAAATGTCAATTTTCTTTTGCGCGGTATATTTAGTTGAATTATTTTGTGGAGAGTCCTCTGTTTTATGTTTGAAAGTTGAGAAGGAAAATATTTCTAATTGTCATGTGGAAATTTGAGTAATTTGAACTATAACTAGCAAAAGGTGTAATGCTAGTGAGGACATACTGTCCCGCCGAAGAATTTATACCGAAATGCAGAAATTTAATTTAAAACTTAGAACTTATTTTTATTAAAGTACATTTTTTTCTAGAAAGACCTAGTACAATTTTCTTTGAGCTTAGCTTAGTCTCTTCTCTAAAGGTACTTGTCCACTTGAGAGCACTTCGCTGGTAAACTCTCGAGTAGCAAATTTCCATATGAGAGTAAAATTTGTGTGATTTACTATCGAGAGTTGATTGCGAAATTTCTAAGAGTAAATTTGCGGATAGTACTCTGGTAACCGTGTCCATTAAACTTGAGTTATTAGTTGAGAGTTTATTGTAGTTATTGCTCTGAAAAGGATCGATGACATCAATTTGGAGCGGGATATAATCTCACAAAGGATCTTCAAATCGAAGCTCCTCAACAATATAGCCGTTAAAAATTAACGTACTTTATTCATGGGATTTTCGATTTTCACGACCATAACTCGATTTGAATACTGGCTTTACGGAAAAATCAGGAAAAATACCAAAAGGTGGCTTGACACGCCTTTTTTTTTTTTTTTTTGTGAAAAATGTATTTTTTAAGTAATTTTATATTAAATCGAAATTATTGTATGGCACAACTGCTAGCGACTAGCTACTCTTTGAATACGAACATTGTTTGAAAAGTGCGAGTTGATCTCCGAGAGTAAAAAAACATGTGTCCACTTGAGAGCAACTCTTTGAAAGTTCGAAAGCTGAGAGTAGTAAACTAGTAATTAAACCAACTCTCTGCGAGTTGCTCTCAGATCCGTGTCCACTTAAGAAATTTCTCTCGAGAGTGGCCTGAGAGGTACTCGCCCCTTAAGACTAGTTGTCAAAGCTTCTTACCGACCTCCTTTCCTTTTATGAATTCCAGTCTGTACTTCCATGTCGCCGTTTGGAAACCTGTCTGTCAAAAGTGGTGGCCAGTTCTGTTACTTTCAAGATTATTGTCAGTTTCACTCAATGGGATTTTAACTAGATTTTGCTGAAATCTCGAGGTTTCGAAACCTCTCACAGCAGTCGCAAATATGTATATGTTGAAAATTTTGCGATTTCTCTTGCGTCACTGTATATTTTTCAGCCGTTTCGTCTCTGCTCATTTTTTTAATAGAGTTTGTCGACTTCAATTCGATAGAATTTTAAGACTGTAGTTTAATTTTTGCATATTTTTCACATGGATCTAAAAATTTAGGTGAGCTACTCTGGATGATGGAAAGGTGTCTCCCTAGGCACTTGTATATCGTGTGTTGTAAGCCAGGGCAGTGGCCTAAAAAGTATGTTGTGGCCTTAATAGCCTTCTTATCGCCACAGCTTCTATAGAGCTACTCTTCGGTGTGGCGCAGCTTTTTCATATGATACCGCATAGTGTTATGTTTAAGAGGGTACCCTGTGAATCTCCGATTTTTCTGAACTATTCTCTCGGTTCTTTCTTTATCGATCCTGGGCCAACATTTCCTTGTTAGGAAAAGGAAGAACTTAACTAAGAATACTTAAGTTGTTTGCCCTTGTGTTCCTAAGCTGTTCTTTGAACCAAGAAAAGAGGTAAGAGTTAGTGATAGCTAGAAGAGTGCACATATCTATAAATCTGCTTGGTATTGTCTGCGGTTGTGCTGTCATTATTCTTACAAAGGATCTTGCTGTAATTTGCATGGACGGCAATCCTAACTTCTTCTAGTCTCCATTAGGGCTCACTTAATATGAATCAATAGCTCCCACAGATGCTCCGAAATTAAATGTAAAGACAAATGTTATTCCGCAGTTTATAGTGTACCGCTTATCAAGAGACGACAAAGATTAGCCAGTGTAGACAGCCGGTAAAATATTTATTATGTAGAGCTTTACCTCTTGTCTCTACAAATAATAAGTAGATTAATTTTTTTACGGTTTTAATAGAGTAGGGGGCTTTTGCATACTTAAACTGTATACTAACTGCTAGCTAGACTAACAAAAAGTAAAATAAAAAAAAGTAACATAAAAAACCTAGACATGATAGAGACATTTTAGTTTAGTAAACTGGAGATCCGAACATATGCAGGTTATGTAGGTCTCTTTCGAATCCCTTGGGGGGCCAAAGCTACATGGCATGGCTACATTTTATGTATTTTTATGTATTTAAATTTTTTCTTTATTTTATTTTACCATAAAAATTAAAGAAATCTATGAATGAGTAATTTTTTGTGTTGTCTATTAAAAAAAAATTAATTGCTCTTTAAAATTAGCTTATCATTACTTGGTTCTAGAGGTCATATTTTGAAGGCAATAAATAATATTTTAAGCAGAAGCAATAAGAGTACCTGCATACATATGTATGTTGTTTTGTTTCGTTTTAAAAAAATAATACAAAATCATCTCTAAATTGTACACATGGAGTCACAATGTCTCGCGATGGTCTTACACCCGATTCTTCACTCTTTCTAGAGTATCACGAAGGCTATTAGATGCATCAGAATAGAACATCTTCTACTAAATTGAGGCAATATTAGATAAAATATTTCTCGCATCGTTTAAAAAATCACATTTCGCAGTATTTTTGACGACTTCGAATATGTAATCTTTCCATCAAACATGGCTGTGGGTCTTGATTTTGCTTAAGTATGCAATGCTTTCGGATGATTAAATTGTACTCGGTTGATTGAAAACCTTTTGATTAAGCGCTGGTATTCCTCTTCTTCTTCTTCAGTCTAAGAGCCGAGTATGAAAACTGAACATACTGTCATCAGCGAGGGAATGAATTGGAATAGAATTTGTAGAGAATTTTTAACGATGAGGAAGAAGATGGTAGACAAAACAGAGCCCTGAGGAACACCGTCATTTATATGCTGAATAGTAGACTTGAAACTATCGAAAGCAAGTAGTATTAGGAGCCTCCTAAGATAATTTATTATCCATTGAAGAATATATTCATCGATACTATATGCCCGGATTTTCGACAAAAGACTCTAATACCAAAATTACTCAAATGCCTTTAAAATATCAAAGCTCCACTTTTTCGTAAGGCGTCCCATCGAATCACCAGTGGACCTGGTGCTTCGAAAGCCACATTTCGTTGAAGAGTTTCGTGAAGGAAGGTACCTTATAAGCTAAGAATGAATGAGTGTTTCCATGACTTTCGTAAGTAAGATTTCCCTTGTTGGACATGTTGAAGAAAAACTTTACTCCAAGGGCCATCCTTCTGGTAAAACAGAGGCTAAAGGAATTGCTTTTTTTTATGTCAATAAAGGACGTTAAGCTCTGTCCGCTTAGAGTTATGATGAGTTTGTTTTTTACCTTTGAAGTGCTTTCTGGATAAGCCTATTTGTTGGTGTATTTCGGAGAAAAAATTGAGTTCTTAGCGGCAGCGTTTTACTAACTTTGGCCTCAATGCCGCAGATGTAAGCAAATGTTTTGATCTAGTCTAGTGTCCAGCCGCTTAAGCTATAGTTAGCTTCCTCTTGGAACACACTGCAGTGTTTCTCAATAATAGTGCAAATCTGAGGCCCTGACATAAGGCCTAATTTCAATCTTACATTATGTGAATATGTCATGAGGTCATTCTAAGTTAAGGACATAATAGACATACACCAAAGGGGGTATGAATACCCTTATACTGAGGATTCATGGCGCTAGAGTTTGGAAAAAGGGCACGAGGAACAGAGGAGGCAATTATTAAGGATGAAGAACAAGTGTGAATACGAACAAGTCTATGATGATTCTCATTTCTGGATATGCAATTGCTCTTTTATATCTCATCCATAGATACTGAAAGTCTAAACTACTTGGCAACACTATTCGCGCTTTGGAGAGACAGAAAAAGAGAGCAAAGTTCTCAAAAGACCTCTTAGTCTCAATCTTGAAACGCAGGTTATTCTCATCCTCCACACCTACACTTCTTTTCCCTATGCATGACCACATCAATAGAATAACCCTCTTTGGGGTAGTTTTTTTTTTGAATACACTAGATACAAGTAGCTCTGTAACAGTCTCGTCTTCTTTATACTGTTGTTGTTGTTGTTGTTGTTGTTGGCGTGTTTACACACATTACTAGACACAATAAATGTGTGTATTAATTACGTGAAGTGATTTTCTCGCGATTTAGACGATGCCTGCTCGTATATAGTTTATAGTATATCATTGTTACTCGCTATATTTA
The DNA here is from genome assembly GCA_949716465.1 of Chalcosyrphus nemorum. NCBI lineage: Eukaryota > Metazoa > Arthropoda > Insecta > Diptera > Syrphidae > Chalcosyrphus > Chalcosyrphus nemorum. Next base: position 25,251,687 of record OX454335.1, read on the forward strand.
TTTATTTTCATTATTTTGTATGAATACAAGAGAATACAGAACACACACGCCACGCCATACAACATTGATAACAGATAGGTACTGTATTCGGAAGGAAGATTATTATAGAGTGTGTCTTAGAATAGTGAGGGTTGCAAACTAAGTAGCTAACAACATCACAGATTGTGTGTGATAGCTTGTGTCGGACTGCCATCTGTTTTCTCAAAGTTCTATTGCGGTAATTTCCTAAGAAATATACCGATGATGTGTAATTAGAGAAATGTGGACTTTAATTAGAATTTTGCCATTTAGTGGAATGACGTTGATAATGGATGACACACATAATGGATGAAAATGTTTATTTTGTGTTCGTGTAGGTTATGATTTCGAGGACAATGTCGTTGCAAATCTAGTTTGTGCGTTCTGCGAATGAATGTGGAACAATATAGAGATCAGGCTACTTGCTGCTAATATTTGTATCAGGGGAGGATTATTAATAAGGTTTAATTTGGCATTCATCGAGAATGGTCACATGTAAGGCATGGTGAACGTTTCGTCATAGGGAATAGCATGAATTTTGAATTTTGAATTCCCCATGCTCAGTGTCAGCCGATAAAAGGAGGTGTGTATGTATAAAACTACTGTGCACATAGCCATAGGGTCCTGCTGCTTGATAGCATTTTCCCTGTAACAACATGCTGTTATGTGCACAACTAGTTTGCCAAATATCTACGAGTTTTTAGTATAGCGTCTAGCCATGTATGCGTTTTGGGAAGTTTTCGTAATTTATGCCCACAACCTGATTAGTAATTCTTTAGAAATTCTTTGATTGATTTCGAATTATGTGTGCCGTTTCAATGCGATTCTATTCATACCGATACTATGTCGAACATGCTTTGATTTAATGATAAAAGATGTAGAATTTGAAACGTACCAGGGTTGCCAAAGGTAATGACCATACTCTCGTACTCCCTTCGTCCTGATTTTACTTCCTTTAAAACATTTTAGCACATTCTCAGCGTTATTTAATTAAATGAGCCATTACACAGTGGCGCAATTACCCCGGGGTAAAAATAACTTTAAAGAAGAGATACCACCACTACCACTACAATGAAAGTAGGCTCATGTATGATACAGTATTCATCCAGTGTGTAATGCGAGTAACAGATATCCCGAGGTTACCCCAAGGTAAAATTGCTCCAGTGTGTGATGGCCCAACGATTCCATATTACAAGTTCTAAAATTCTCAGGCAGATTGTCCTGTGAAAACTAGGATACATCTTTCTTTTTCTCACATACAATGAACATAATATATTTGCATTAAATAAAAAATAAGGCGGCGTCGAGTATCTGTCCTTGAAAATGATGGGATAATTTCAAAGCGTCTTGTAAGTTGCGATATGGAAAACTAAGAAGAAAAAAACGCAAACTTTACTCCTGTACTCATCAGGCACAAAATACTGCCCCTTCGAAATTTTAGAACGGTATCCCTGTTTGTACATAGTCCTGCCATAAGTTCCGATACACAATTTCCCACGGACATCGTTTAAAAGTAAAAATTCGTTTAAAAAACTGCTGTGAAATTGTGATTTTACAAATCGCGACTGCACGCAGTTCAACGTTACTTGTACCGACCGTTTCCCATGCAATCACTATCACAACTGGCGGTTTAAATTATATTTAAATGCAGTCATATTGTTAAAGGACACAAAAAGGAGATTAACCACAATGTTGGACATCTTTAATTGATCATATCCAAGCCATACTTCATGTCATCACTATTTGATGTGTTATCTGTGAGAAATGAAAATTCCGCCCTAAAACGTAGTCACTGCTCCTGACTTGCCTTATGTGATTTTAGATAAAAATATTGTGACTGTGGCTGCGAAATATGAAGATATAAGCCGTGTTTTTTCGAAAGTGTATAGCCACCTCTGAATAAAACGTCCATACTCACTTCTCATTTTTATCTTCAAAATGACATTCGAATCATAGATGGCATAGACTACAACTATTAATGAATAAATCGTACTGTCATAGCAAAACAGTTAAGGGATGTTGTCTACAATTTTAGTCTTTTTAGTCTACGCCATCTATGATTCGACTTTCTCCACATTTTATGTTCACTTTTGGTTACTGAGTAATTTATGTTCATTTTCGTTTTGTTTTTGATTTGTGTGGAAAAGTGGGTATACACTCTGGAAAAAAACCCGGCTATAGTAAACAATCGCGTTTTAAAAAGTAACAGCCAGTGATTGTGACTCACAGTTAATACGAGTAGTTCACTCTTCGCGTTTCTTTAGCTTATCGCAGCTTACTTTGTTATAAGCTTGCGTTTCATTAACAAGGAATGAACGTTAAAAGAAATTAGGTGAGAGTGAAAATAGAATCAAGAATTTTTGAATTGATAAATAGTTTTTGGGCAGAAGTGGCGAAGAAAGATGTGATCATCCGCATGTCGTCTGAAATTGACGCCACGGAATCGGATATATCCACTAGTTCCATGTCGATGCTGATTCATGATCTTCACATGAGAGCCTGCGATCGGGCTATGGGTCATCTTTTAACAGATGAGTCGGAAAAAAGATAGAGCAGAAGAAAGATAGAGCAGAAGGGGTTTAGCTGATATCCTACGGATTTATCAGAAGAAACAACTGGAGTTCAAAGCGGAGCTGGCTGGTAGGTAAACCCGTCAGACCACAAAGGTCATCAAAGAAGTAGTAACCCAAGGTTTCTATTTGGAGATAGGGCAGTTGCAAAGAAGATGAACGATAGTTTCCTCTTCTTCCTTATCCCTACAGCTCCTACAAAAACTGTTTGAAGGCAGGCCCAGACGTCTAGTACGCAGACCAATAATGATGCTCAGGCCTGAAAGCTTCATACCAAGCCCCAACTTATCTGACTCGATTGAAAGGGTTGTGTCAAGTTTGGAAATTTTATACGCAATGCACTTCCATGGAATATATGAATTCTCCATCTGAGATGAGCTGCAATCTAGTATAACCTTTGAACAAATCCATGGACCTGATGGCTACCTGACTGTCTATGAAAATGCAGTCAGACGGCTTGCTATTGAGGTGACAATTTGTTTTCTTCTAAAGGCAGTAGGTTAGGAATAGTACCTAGTCCTGTAGATGGGACAGTTATAAGGGCGCCACTGATGTATAGACAGGCCGCTCCTTGAACTTTTCCCAGGAGAGTGAGATTGACAATATTTGATAGGGCTGTCCACTGAACGCCCACATCGTAAAAAAGTATAGGTCTAACAGACATACATATACAGGCAGAACTTGAGGTTTAGATCCCGATCTTCTACCTATTACTCTTTTACAGGAATACAAGGCAGTGCTGGCCTTTTTGACGCGCTCTATAATATTGGCTTTCGAGTTGAACTTCCTGTCCAAAGTAAGACCCAGAAATTTGGCTTTATCGTTTCCAGCGACATTTTAGATGACGTGAACCATAGTTGTTCCTGCTGCTCTTAAACTTCGTTTAAAATAAACGAGAGCCCAGACGATAGCAAGTTACGGAAAGCAAATTGATAACGAGATCGTTGATTACTATCGCGCGGACGATAATCGTTCTCAGAGTAACACTGAACCAAAACCTCATATAAGAAATTTAGGGTCAATATTCTTTGCTTTGTAGGAAGTATAATATCGGATATTTTCGATCAGAACATCAAAAAGGACAAACTTGCTGGGGAAAGAGTTTCACCAAATCTCAAATATCCCGCACACAGGATAAAGAAAAATATTTCCAAAAACCTAACGCAGCCTTCTTAGATTGAAAATAAAAGTTTTTACTTTTCTTTCTTGTTTATTTATCCATTTTATTTCTAAGAAATACATCACAACACATACACATCTTCCCGATCGGTTTTATAAATCACCATCATCTGAACTATATGCCGGCGAATCAGTTGAGTAACATGAGTCTGCCTCAAAGGCCACTTCCGACGCAGTGTCCGTCTCACTGTCTGACCCATTCACTGAGCCGCGTCCCGAGTCCGTTTCCATTTCCGATTCTGCCTCGGAATCAAATTCAGATTCTGTGTCAGTGCCCATCTCAGAATCTGCCTCACTTTCAGGTTCCGATCCCGATGCTAGCTCAACATCATGAAACGGTACAGATTTCAGCTTTCGGGTAAAAAGGCTCACCACAAATGGTGCGTTTTCATAGGCCTTCTGGATTGCTTTAAATTGTTGTTGCGCATCTTCTCGCAGCTCGCGGTAACGTCTCTGAAGTCGCTGAAGATTATAGAGCCTCCTTTGAAGAGGGTGTAACTCCTTCTCTTGGTGATGTTCTTCGTTGTCTTCATTTTGAATTAGTACTATCTTCTGTCGCTCACCAGCGTATGGTTCTAGTGGCTCGATTAAAATTTCGAAGTACGCGCCTTGGCAGACACTTTTAACTCTGTGTTCCAGATTCAGAACTTTGTTGAAGAACGATGCTTCAATTGGCTCTAGAGCGATATTTGGATTTGCCATTTTGTCTTTTCTATTTGAAACAATTTTATCTCGGCGAAGGGTTGATTTGAACTGTCAAAATATCCCCGAAAAGGCCGGTTCTTATAGTCATCACAGGTAGATGAGTTTGACATAATTAGCATACCCTTTAGGTATTAATTATATTTTTTCTAATATTTTACGATCCTTGCCTTAAAAGTCACAGGCCTAAGTATGACAATTACAAAATTCGATTAGCACCGGTTTTTTTTTTTTATTTTATTGCTAAAAAAGTTCAAGGTAGTTTGTATTTAGGTGTTTTTTGTAGGAAGCTATGGTTATAATTACATTGAGGGGAATTCCAGAGTAAACACAGATCCCGTTAACAGGTAGAAATTTTGAAAAAAGGTGGTCCAGAAGTTATTTGCAGTTTCCCTTAAGTTTTAAATTCTCTGATGATTCTCGCAAATATTTAAATGCGGGAAATAATTATAAATTAATGGTGAGTCAACAGCTAGTTTAAAAGTATTCATTAAATTGAATACACATTTCTTGTGAAATCGATGTAGAAATTTATTGAATAATGAAGCTCGGTCTATGGCAATTATAAATAGAATACAACATACTCCATGTGATCATCGCGCCATCTGTTAGAAGCGACCATCCGAAGGTTAAAACTGTCGATGACTTTTTGAAGAATAAGTGGGTCATTGGCCGCAATTTCAGTTTGGATGTTAGGTTTGAGATCCTTACTCTTCAAATAAGCCCAAGATAAGAAGTTCAAAGGTGTCAAATCGCAAGACATTGGGGGCCCATCAACTTGTCCCCTAGACATAATGCGACCTTCAAATTTCGTACGGAATAAATTGATTGATTGATGAGTGTTTTGGGCAATAGCCCGTTGGAACCATTATTCAGGCCCAATTCATTCGATTTTACAAACAAAATAGCCATAAGTGAGGCCCCTGTGAATTGGCTACAGTACCTGGCTAGTTGTGCGCTTACAGTGGTGCCGAGATTGCTGATATGGAGTTTGTCACAAAACCAAATCATGTTCCTCAAAACTGTTCACCATTGCACTAATTCCTGACTCTTAAGGGCGATTATGTTGACCGAAAAATTCACGAATCTTACGAAATGTTAATTTTATAGGCTGACCATCTTCATTGAAATTGAATAATGAACATGCATTGTTGTGCGATAAAAGATTCCATTATTGAGATTGCATAAGTTTTTGCTTGACATCTGTCAAAAAGATTAACCACATAAAGTGGAGTAAATGCCAGTAATTGACAGCCAACATCTACGCCATCTATTGGAGAACGATCGATAGCAATGTAAGAATTTTACAGTGTTGGATTTTACAGTAAATGCTGGTATCACTGACTTTCTTTTAACAGAGGCAACATGACGAAAATGAAAGAAAGTTGGCTATGTTCAATATAAAGGTAACAAGTCTCCGGAACCTGAGCGCCTAACTGCGGTTTTTTTTTCACATGTAGAGCAGTGAGAAGGAATACCTGAAGCAGAGTCTCTATGAGACAAAAAGAGTTAAAGCTGAACTATGACAGTTGGAAACAATAAGAAGCTATTTTTTATATTTTTTTTCCGTGTAGTCATTTCCATAAGTTGCCCATAACAGGGGTATATGTACGGAAGCATTTATCAAGTAGTTTCGCCGGTAAATTTGTCTGTTTTTCCATAATTTGACATAATTCCTTTTCCTTGAAAAGTCTTGCTGCGGCATTAAAGCTGGTAGAACTATCGGACATTGTGATGGCAGCAAAGTTCTTAAATCTGGTGAAATAGAACAATACACCCAAAAAAAAAAGCGCTGTAGATTTTACAATTGAAGGCAGTATATTTAACAATTCCTTGTAGATTTGTGTATTTAACAGCGAATCTGGTTAAATTAACAATTTTTTGTAGATTTTACAGCGAATGCAGTCATTTTTACAACAAAATTGTTAAATCAACTACAACCCCCAATTGTAAAATCAACAGCGCGTTGTCAATTTCGGCTGTTAAATCTACAGACATGAATTTGTAAAATCTACATCAAAATGTTGTAGAATCTACAGCTATTTACTGTAGTAACTACAGCAGGAGCTGTAGAAATTACAACAAGTTGTAGATTCAGCATCTATTACGAAAACGTAAAAAGCAGGTACCATTTGAGAATATTCGCATGGTAATTTTCAGAGGCCATGGCGTTGTGGTAGTGTATGCAGTCGCCGAGTAAGAGGTTCCAAGTTCAACCCCAGCCAGATCCAAACATTTTTCACATTTTGTAAGTAAATTAAATTATATAATTCGGTTTAAACACACACTAAGTATTTCTTGGACAAGAACCATCTAATTGGATTGTAAAAGGTATTTCCACCCCATTTCTCGCACCATACCAATAAATTAGAACTTTAAGCTTATGTGGTGCTATGAAAGCGATTTTTTTTACATGCAAATTGTTGTTGTTTCTACAGCTGTTCTACAGCTGTTCGACGGCAAAGTGCTGTGAAATCTACAATTTTAGCTGTTATTTTCACAACTAGATTGTTAAATTTACAACCACACCTCTGTAAAATTTACAACGAAAATTGTCGGGTCGATTCTGACAATGAATGCAGTAGAATCTACAGCATTTTACTCTATTTTTACAGCACCTTTTTTTTGGGTGTAGAATAGAAGTACAACCTTTTAAAAAATCGTTCAATTTAGGGCGTAATATTGAGATCGATGGAAGGAAACAGGGCGGCGTTCAGTGTAATATTTATGTACATACTTATCTGCACTGAGGTTTGGGTTGACAATGTCACTGGGGACTAAGATAGAGTCATTATCCGCCGATATAAATACATAATTTGAGTTAGTCAGGTTCTAAAACAATTTTCTTGTTTCTATGGGCTAAAAAAAAGTAGAGTGATAAACTCGTCCCTTAAAGAACGCGGCCCATTCCTTAAAATAAAACAAAATTTAATACAAAATGTTCTCCCTCTTTTTTATTGAATCATGTGCATGTACCTAAGACTGTACACAATATTCGCTACCAAAAAAGTGAATTAAGAACAAAAAAATCATCAATCATTTGAATCCATGTTCAATATTTAAATCCCTAATGAGGTTATACATATATGCACACAAAAAGTGGCCAAATTTTTGTGACCAAATTTCAATACACAAAATATAAGTAAAAAACTTGCATGTCACATCCTGTGGGTGGGTTATATTGCCAGCAACTATTTTTTTTTACTTTATTGCGATATTAATATTTTATTAAAACTTTGGCCAATTTTTAGGCATTATGTATGCGAATGACGGAAAAAATAGGCTCATCGGAATAGCAATCAGGATGAGCGTATTTATTAAGAGAAAAATGTACCATAAGGCTGCATACATAATATCTGTTTATATAAATCCAAATTTCGGCAGCATACAACTTTTTGGTACCACAACTTTTGTGACTTGGATGAAGTACATGTAGTATAGCATCTTGTGGGTCCTAGGGCTTCCGCAATGCGGTTTAGATGTCCTTCTGATCTCTCCGTCTAGCCTTCAGATGAAGTGGTCTATTCACACTTGTTCGGCGCTATGTAGGCTTCTCAGACCACTTCTTCAGAGAGCCTACATCTTATATACGAAAGGTAAAACGTGGATCCATCTTACGAAGCCCTTTCTATGATAGCGCATGCCGAATATATTTTTGATTGACACTACCAAAACCCTTTTCCAAATCGATGTTTATCAGGTGAAGTGGTGGTCGATATTTGAGGCATGTTAACGACACAGAAGGATCCAGAGCAGAAACTGGCTTGTCCGATTTAAAAAAGTTCTCTGGCATATACAATTTTGTGCTACATTAGTGTCTTTCTTAGCGAGCTTACTCTATTTATCTAGAAAAGGGTCTCTCAGGCTCTTACACCATATGAGAGCAGTTGCTGGGTCCGAGCAGTTGGTGCTGCTTGACAAAACTCCACGGTTGTGTCTTCAAGTCATATCGCCTTAGCAAGTTTCTTTTAGGATCCATTCTTATGGGGTTTTAAATCCCGTCCCTTCAGCTGTTTTCATTCGATATAAGCAAAGAACTTTCAAAGGCCAATGCTACACGAGCTCCTTTTCTGCCCTCCCATTTGGCCGCGCACCATAAGTATACAGTAAACCAATCGAAAGCTGTTGGCATGGTCGCGCGAACCAATTTATTCAGCGACCTCCAAGATGATGCTCGTGTGACAGCAACACCAAGCTGCGTGGACAATTGGGCGCGCGCCCATTTGCGAGCTCGTATGGCATTGTCCTAAGTCCTTTACTGGGTTTTGGGTGGAGCTGCGGTTACCTATCAGTGATGATTTATATATGGACATAACTCGCCGCACACTATGCTGCTGTTCTCTCCTCTTCTCTTCCTGGGATGTATGGATTCTATCTTGATCCTTTATGCTCCTCCAGTCACAGCAATTTGAGCTTTTAATTGTTTTCATCCACCGTACTCCAGGTATATTAGAAAATCCGCCTTAAATGTACCAATTGGTTTCTGTCTTAAATCACATTTACGCCTCATCGACCTGCGAATACCAACGAGCGAATATTGGAAAGTCTTGACGTTTCATTCACAGCAACTTTTTTATTTACTCGTTGGACTCTGCGAATTCCATTTGCCAAACAAAAAAATATTAACAGGTTAAACTCTCGCGAATGTGGATTACGTTCCACATCTGTGGAATGTGAATCAAATTTGACAGTTCGCTTATTTGCGGAGAAATCAGTGAATTGTTGATTACTTCGCAGAAACTAATTATAATTTAACCCTGTATGTAAAACGCCGGTTGAATATTAACCTTTCTTCTTTTGGGAATAATAAAATTGTCAATTGTGTACCTTTGATGGGCTTAAATGGCATACAATTAACAGTAAATGACCTGTGACCGCCATAAATGTATAAACTCTTTTTTAGCATAATAATGAACGTATCTTATCTATAATCTATTTATTTTCATAAAAATTAAGGTAAATATCCGCTTTTCTTACAGCAACGTCATCTTTACTTCCCTACCTGACAATTCATATGCAATCGATTGGTTTGACAGTTGAAGAGATTGCCATCATTTATTTAGCTCTGCCATTTACAACATTTCTCAGTCCTCCAATTACAGGTAAGTACTTAACATATAATTTGTTACCTGTTTCCTTAATTGAAATTATCATCTCATAAAAATATCTCAGGAAAGTTTTCTTACTTATTTTTTTTTTTGTAAAAAGAAGGCAAAATAAATGTAAATATTTCAATAAATCACGGTAGATATTTACCTACCTATTTTCCAAGGGGAAAATGGACGACGTAATTATGCAAATGTTTGTTCGCAGTTTGCACATCTCTCCGGTCTAAGGAACTCGTCAGTTTTTGTAAGATGAATTTATTATATTATTACCCTGCTACTGGCAGTACTGGTGTCATGCAATTTTAATACAATACACACCGAAACAATTCACAAGTAGCTACAACAATCAGCGGTGTCCAAAATAAGCGATGCCTTCAAAAACACCCCAAGACAGTTGACGACCTGGACCGTGGTAAAGACAGAGCAAAAGGGACGCTACCTACAGGAAAAAAAAAATGAATCTGATGAAGACTTAATGCACACTTATTTATTTATGATCTAATTGTTGGGAGTAAAGTCGTAATTTTTGGTTTACAACGAGTTGGCTGGCTGACTGGCATCTGCGGGCGTTGTTTGTGTTTATTTATATTTCTTTTTAAAATGAAGTCCAGGCTAATAAGTTATTTGTTGGTGGATGTAGCGGGTGTACGTAATCACTGTATATGGATGTGTATCGGAAAGAGTCCAGGTGAGGTAGGCTTTGTTTATTATGTATTCATTGCAAACTGAGTAAATTTACACCATTTACATGAATAGATTTTCACCTATTGTCAAGGACTTGATACCTTACATACAAACGTAAATGTGAATGTCTGTTTCTCTTAGAAGATGACCGACAATGCTTTTCCAAATTGGGTCAATTGCAATCGATATTACATTATTAAGTGAAACTCCCAACCATAACCATCCATATGCATGATTATGCATTAAACCGAAATTTCTCTCAATAAGTCGGACACCACCCATGGAGAGTACCTACATAACCTACTAATAGAAGCTTGGATATGTCATTCAAGGACTGTCCTTCTAGTAAATCATAGGCTTGGGCATTCACAAAGGAAATTTATAGAATCTTCTTCAGTTTGTGTCCAGCAAAAATCTCTGTACTTAATCCTATTCTTCTTCGTTGGGCTGCCAACAGCTGGTGGCCGGTGTTAATTCCAGTGAAGAGTGCTTGGTTTCGTCGTTCCATGTCCCGCGCAGAGCTTTCAGGAAATATGACCTGATTTTAGCTATTTCCATCCTTTGACACCGAGCCTTTAAAATTCAAGCACTATTTTGGATATAGCAAGTTCTAGGAAAGAAAGAGCAAAAGTCTGGATGATTGATAGCTCTTGTTCAAGTAGATCCCTTGCTTCCTTTTTCTGGGAAGTCTTTGTGTCCTGGAAACAAGCTGAGTTTTTTTTTTTGGGAGATTGGTGCGCTTATCACTGCTGATTTCTTAGAATGCATATCTAGTGGCTTGGATGGCACCAGAAGAGGTCATACATGCTAGTCTCTGGGTCGTTCTGTATCGCCTATCTGACGTCTATGGTCAAGCATACGCAAATGTAGTTGATGTACTTTAAGACGGATCAAGTCGAGAGACTGTTTGTGCAAATGTTTCAGAAGCTCTGGACTTGATTGATGAATGATAGCTACTCGTAGAAATTGGATTTCTGTTAATTCTATTGAAACGGAGGCTGTTCTGTTTATTAGATGGAGGATCATGACCGGAGTGACTAAGTGATCTAAACAATGCCTGCACGGCTAAGATTGGCTCCTTCATACGAAGGAGTAAATGGTTCACAGAATAAAAGGGTGACCCACCCACCTTACACAACGGAAGCACAATGAACCTACTACTGGTCTAAGTGTATGCTCACCGAGGGCCGGTTTCAACCAACCCACCAACCAACCAACAAAACAAAGGCATTGACCACTTCCAAAATAGTTTTATGCAAGAAATCGTTGAGCTCGGCTGACTATTGGCTGGGTCCCAGGACACACTGGAATCTCATAAAATAAGATTGCGGATGGAATTTCTAGACAAAGCTCTGAAGAAGACTTCTCAAGACCTGAATCTGCCTTGTATTCCCCATTTGAGTTTCCATTGGGTATAAGTAAGATCACAGACGCTGCAACAGAAGATTATCACAGCACGATGTTACATGTTAGGCATGTCATCAGACTAGTCCACCTGATGTAGATTTTTGCAGAAACTGTAAGAACAAGGCAACAGCCTATACTTTAGCTTGTTTATAAATATCAGGCTCTTCTTCGATAATCTTGGAGAAATGGCAAGCAGTTCAACGGTAGTCCCAGGTCTTTGTAGTACAACGATGCATCTACGCTATTATAAATGATGCTGCAACATATTAAGCCTGGCACTCAAACCTAACCTATCAGTATCAGCTGACAGATGGTATGTCGAAAAAAAAACTGAACTTACAAGAGTGACATACACATTCGTTAGCATATCGGAACGTCATTCGCCAATTTCAAACTATGACAGCCAAAAAAATAGGCTTCTGACAATCTGTCAGTATATATTTTTTTGTTTTGAGAAGTTTAACACCATTTACACAAGACTAAGATTTATTGACGTTTGTTGACACAGGTGTACTAGTCCTAATCTCCTAATCCTAATCTGAATCATAACCTCGTTTAAATGAGCTGAAGAAGCCGATATTTATTGACTTGAATCCTGCTGCATATGTCACTCATGCAAATCCAGTATTGAAGTTGTCTAAAACGAAGCCATTTAATTCATTAGCACTACTCAAATCCATTTTTCCCGGTTGGGATATTCTTGGCAAGTCTTCATGTAGAGAGGAAAGATTTCGACGAGCACTCCCTTCAGCAAAGGGCAAAGACCGAAAATACTCCAGCGTTCTTGCTTCTAATGAATAGAATTTTTATAACTTGAAAAAAAATATTGGTCCCGACCAGGTTCATTTAGCGTAAAGAATTACCCAACCACTTGCAGGTTTAAGTATATACTACCAATTAGCAAACCTTAATCCCCAAAATAGTATTGCCAACATTTTCATTTATTCATTTAATTTACACTTCAACTTCCAACACAGGCTCTCGAAAAATTTAACAAGCACACACGCAGGCACACACATTTCAAATGGATAATTTATTTTCAGGTTTTTTGGTCGACAAATTTGGAAAATACAAACCTGTTGTGGTGATGAGTTTGCTCCTAAATGCACTCTTTCATCATTCGCTCCTATTCATACCGCAGCAGGAAATTCCAGGAGTTGTTCCATCGGCCTTTGTTATGCGCCACCCGGAGGCCGGCACAGTTGAGGTAATTACATTTAAATAATTTGAATATCCCATCCCTTCTTTCCTTCTTTTCAATTCCAAAAGCTGAAACGCTTAAAATTGTGTTTAATTACGGAATAGATTTAATTTTATGTTTAAATATGGTTTCTATTGGAAAAGACACACAGATACAGCAACAAACAAATTACGATCCTTAAAAATGTCTACATCATGCAATTCAGCTCGATATACTACATATTTCCTATGAACTTTTTTTTAAACAAGAGTAACAAGGCGATAATGGTTTTGGGCAAATGGCAAGGCAATATAAGGCAAAAATTCTCTTTCATGGTCAATGTCATTAATCACAGCAGAATCATCCCTTAATGTAATTACATTCTTTCCTACGCCCTGGAAGCTGGATGGAGAATTTTAGACCCAGGGACACATGTATTCGTACACTTTGAACAGACAGAAAATCTAATTGATAATTTCATTATTTACATTTGTTCATGTAATTTCAGCTAAATCGTTAAATAAATAAATGTTCGTGTCCTTTTTCAATTTCACTTGGATCGGATATATTCTCCAGAAGATGATTTCTTTTCCTCACTCTCTTTGGTTTTTTTTTTTCTTTTTGAAGATCTGGTGGTCACCATGTCCCAGTCGAGAGTGTCCTGAAGAGGAGGAATTAGATTTGGTTGTCGACCAGTGTCTGGACTATTGTTTATTGCTTGAACAAAATCCGAAAATTGAAATTGTTCCGCCACCCACTAATGCGCCCATGTTTACATCAGAAGTGGATCCGAATGATCCAGGGAACCTGAGGTTCCATGTAAGTAATAAGCAGCAGCATAACAGTTCACATGATTCGACGTTAATTTCATCAACTACGACACCACTGCCACAAACATTGTACCCAAATCGTAAGTAGTCCTTGAGTCCTAGAGAGAAATATAAAAAAAGTTAATCCAATTCAAATGCAGAGAGTACTGGTATTGATGAAACAACCGATCAAGGGTGGGTCCTATCGAGCCGTGATGATTCGGCTTATTTCCTTTTGGACATGCATCCAGATTTGGCAGATCCTATCGAACAATTGGGAATGGAAATCGAACCGGATGACAACGAGACTGTGACAGATTTTAAGCAACGTTTTGGAGAAAAACTACTCTGGCGCAGTGGGGTGAATGTAACTGATTTGGAGGAGTTAGATTTACGATGTGGTGGCATTGTCACTCGGAGTAATATGTCTGGAGCACATAAATTGAGCGAGCTGACAGCCGATTGTATGGTACAGAGGTGTAGATTCAGAAAGAACGGACCGGAAATTTGTCCACCGGATTATAAGGAAAGTGACGACAGAGTCTTTTGGCTGTACTTTTTGTTGAGGTAAGTTTGTTTTCCTTTCTCTTTAAATAATTATCTGATTTGTTTCTTCACTTTGTTTTCAAATGTTTTATACTCTGTCTTCATAGTATTGTATAAAAAAGCCTTTTAATGATAAATCGACTATAATTGTAGTAGAATACGTTTAGCGTAGGCTTTAAGACTGGTCGCGTTTCCTGCGCAAGGGATTGGCTAGCCGCTAGACAAACCAAACATTTAGACCTCCGCACTTATGCGTAAAAGTCGGCATTTTTGACGGGTCATATAGAAATATTGCATGCTTTAAGATAAGAGTAATTTGTTTTGACTACGTTTTAAGGAAGTATTAATCTGGTTTATTTTTATTTTCTGATCCAGCGGCCCCTAGATTTTGGAGCAAAAAAACCTGTATCCAGGTGCCAAAGTATTCTAGCAGCTAGATTAGTGAAGTGTATTGAATGCGCATCAAGTTTGTACTAGATTGCTGTCAAAATTCGCAAATTTCCAATTCGCCGGTTAAAATCTGTTTGTCAAAAATTCGAAAGTTATTTTTGGAACCTTGCTAGTAGAAGCTAACAAATTCAAACTGGTTAGCTGGCTTCTAACCGTACCTATTCTATTCGTCTCGCCAATAATCGTATGATTTATCACTAAACAGGTGGCGCTGACTGTAAAACATGTTATTTTTGGTGGGTGTCACCGCGTAATTGCTCGAATCCGGTCGTAGGAGTGATTTAACTGCGCTGAAAAATTGGCTAAAAATTGGATATATTTTTAAAGGGAAGTCCATTTATTTTGTGTGCCAGAATCCGCAACAAACTGTGATGTGTTCATCTGTAGCCGTGTCTCACAACTGTACGTATTGTGCGTGGTATACATTTCTCCACGTTCTGTTTTATGCCGTATCCGAAAGACAGACGGGTTTTTTTGGACAGCTTTCTCATAACAGTGAAAAAAACTTGTGATGGTATTTCTCTGGATTCTAACTTGGAAACCCCTTGCGCAGTAGTCCACTGAGCTAAGGCACCCACTTTGTTAGTCCAACTAAAAAAGAAAAAGCTGCAAGGATATGTATTATGTATATATGTTTCTTACATTTTTGTCCAAATTTTTCAGTGAAACCTGAGTGAATACCACACAGAGTAAGGTTAAAATATGAAAAGGTTTCATATGAATGTTGTCTACATACTTTTTGTACTTTTAAGTAATTGCATTAAGGAACCCTGGCCATATGTCATATCGTTTATGTCTAGCTCTCACACTATGTAGCTACCCTCAGTGCTCCGTACGCAATATGCGAATACAAATGAAACTGCTGTATACTTATGTGCAACAAAAGTGAACGAAAACTCGACGAAACTGAGCAAAATGTCATTCTACTTTACCGCGTTTATATAAATTCAATTTGGGTTGAGTAGGTACCATATAAATGCAAATCGGATTGAAACAGGATTGACTCGATCCGATCACAAATTTTTCTGCGATCGAATTCAGTTTTTCATATATACGCGGATCGAAAGTTGAGTTTGACAGATGGAGAAAAAGAAATAAAGAAGGATAAGAAATTGCTTGCTCTTTCGTGTTTTTTGCTCTTTAATCTGTCAAAATGACTACAAATTAGTCAACTGTATGTATTAAGCATTCAGCTTTCTCCGAGGAATGTCCTTAGTGCTCTTAAAGAAACTTATGATATAGCGATGAGGCACATGTCTGGCTTAATAGGTACGTCAAATAAGCAAAGTTGCCATACTTGGGCTGAAGACTCAATGAGTTTGAAGAGCTACCAAAACATCCAGAGCCAGACAACAAAACGGTTGGTAGAATCATCAGTCTATATTTCTTCAAGAACAAAGTCGGCCATACCGTATTTTTTGCTGCCTCAATTTGAAGTCCATGATCTGCAGGATATTTGGTACCAATTTGACGGCGCTATGTGCTAGGAGCGATATTGCAAGGCCCATTCGTTGAAAAGTTAATTTCGCGCTGCTATTTCACTGTTGCCTAGAGTTCTTTTCCTTCTCAAATACAAATGTTGTGTAGATTGTTAGGTCTTTGATTCTAAAATTTTGATTTACCTACAAGAAAATGCATCTTCTGTTTAATGGCATCGCCTCATCCATAACAGAGCGTTAATGTTAAGTGCACATTTATGCGATTATTCTTGCACTTAAGTGCCAGTTCCGAGGGTAATTTGGCAAACACATAAATTTAATTTACAATCTGTGTCATCAAGTCAATGGGAACATAATTAATTTTCCAAATACCTCAGATAATTCGAATTAATTACAAAGTAACAACCTGTTAAAAATGCATGCAAAAAAGATAGTGTAACTCATCTATCTACGACTTAAATTACAAATTATGAATTGATAACTCTATTTCAGATTCCTAGCCACAACTATGTTATCAGCCGGTGTGACAATAATGGATCCGATTGCTTTAACCATGATTGAGAAATACGGTGGTGATTTCGGTCGAGAACGTCTATTCTCCAGCATTGGTATGGCTATATTCTCACCTATTACTGGCATCATGATTGATTACTTCTCCCGTGGCCTGGGCTACACGGACTATTCGGCCGCCTTCTACACATATGACATCCTGTTGGTTATCTCAACAATGTCCGTACTAATGATGCCACTTGGTGAAAAGTTACCAGCCGACAATGTGTTCCGCGATTTATGGAATCTTTTAAAAATGCCCCATGTAATCGCATTCATTTTGTTCCTCTTTGTTTTGGGTAATTTCTGGGGATTTATTGAGAGTTTCCTGTTCCTGTATCTCAAGGAATTGGGTGCACCAAATTACTTGCTCGGTGCGTATTAATATAACTTTTGGTTTAAAAAATTCATAAGTATGATTTATTTATTTTTATTATAGGAATTACAATCACTGTTGGTACAGTGAGTAGTATACCATTCCTTTATGGGGCGGAAAAAATAACAAGGATATTCGGGCACGTGAATCTGATTATTATTGCATTCTTCTCGCATGCTGGACGACTGGTGGGATACTCATTTATTGAGTGAGTGCGTTTCTGGTTTTGTGTGCTATACAAGACCATATTTTGTGTGTGTGTGTGTGTGTGTGCGGAATAAAACATGTGCTGTATGTTTGTGTATCCTTTTTTGTGTACTATTCAGAAATGCTTGGTGGTGTTTTCCCTTTGAGGCTATGGAGGCTCTCTCATGCCATTTGATGTGGGTAGCGGCGGCAACATATTGCTCAATTTTGGCCCCAAAGAATCTATTGGCAACTTTAATTGGTGTTTTGGGAATGGCACATTTCAGCTTGGGTATGTATATTGAATGTTAACATTACGTTATTGCATGTAGTTTATTGGCAGGTACATGGAAATGATTTTGAAATTAAGTGCCTTTTGAGCATGGGTTTCGAAGAAGAAGGATTGAGTTATCTAGCATTTAGTGTAGGATGTTGACCCTTTTATGAGATTTTCAAACTCTAGAGGGCAGTATGAAGTTATTGTATGCATTATTCTAATTTGGACTCTTGATTTTGAAATGGATTCTGAACAATTATTAATCAGTAAGAATAGTTTATGAGGGTGGACAGTACACTGAAAGCTACTGTATTATGAATACTTGTTCCAGCAGATATAGAGAAGTTTTCAAGTGATGCAAGTAGAATTTTGACTGTGGCTGGTCCCTCTTACATATGTATGTCGATCACCGCCTTTGTAGGATTACAAATTCTATAAATGAAGGTTCCCTCGATAAAAGGTAAAAATTCAATCTCTAAAGTGAATTAAAGCAATCGAACCCTAGAAGGATATGGGCCTAAATATTATGCTTTCAAATAGACAGATTGTTATTCTTCGCTCAAACACTTCATAAGGTTACTTCTTACTACTCCGGGCCCTATGAGGGACCTTTTGTACTCGGATAGTGCCATGTACTGATGTAGCTACTAGGCACAGTATTTTCTTGCGCTCGAACCATGAACCACATGCACAGTAGTCCAATGTAGTAACCACTGAGCAACGGCACCACATAAGGAGTCATGTACAGTCCATGAACAACTCAATTTGGTTATTGAATATCAAACTTTTAGGAACTACAATCATCATCATAAAGATACTTGGCAGCACAATATGCCAATCAAAAAAACATAAAGCCTAGATCATGTCTCCCAAGCATTTGATTGAGGCTGATTACATACCTCTTCCAGACTGCTAAAGAAGTACCTCGCTAGACGTGAAAATCAATTTCTTGAAATACCCTTGCATTCACACAATATGTGCGTAATAGCCTCTAAGGAATGTAGATCCTCACAATATGTACAAATATCAGATTCAGATAGTCCTTATCTACTGGCGTGCCTTCTTAAAAGACAATGCCCAAAGAGGATCCCAATCATAGTCCTAACTTGTGATCTCCCTAGCTTGATGATTTCCCCTGACCTTTGTGGTTCATCTCTGGCTCTAAGCCCATCGAAATTAGTCCATCTGCAGTTGTTCAAGTTGTGTATACAATGTGTGATAATTTTCTGGACAACACACAGTGGTGCCCTGATGCCGTTGATGATCAATCTCATGCTGAAGATGAACTTCATTACTTTGCCAGTCTTTCCTGCTCGAATACACAACTTCGTATGGAGTGTTCTCATGAGATTCGAGAAACGTGTTTCTGAGAATGGAACCCTTAATTTGAACATCACAAGTGCTGCTGTGGGCGTGAGAGGCAGGGCTCCCGTGATAGCAACACTCGCTGATCTTTGTACTGTCGTCAACTTCTCTTTTATGTATCGTTTAGTGGTAGGCTTCCAATGTAGTAGAGTTCTATACGTGAGTATGGGTCGTCACTATTGTGACGTAAAGCCAGTGCATCATGACTGGTCTGAGGTCCCACTTCTTCCCTCCTATTTTCAAACAGATATAAAGGGCAATGTATGCTTTTCGAACTCTTTCCTGTTCAGTGTTAAGTGTACCTTACGGTCCAAGACAATATGAAGATAATTGGCCTTATTGGCGAGAGGTAGCCTGAATGGTGGTAGCTTTCTTCTGAACAGTACCAGAGCCGTTTTTTCGCGGTTGACGATAAGTACACACTCCCTTTCCCGTGTTTCAAGCTTTGGAAGGGCTGATTCTAACATGTCACTTAGGAATTTTCCCTGAATCAGGATGATCAAGTCATCAGCAACGCTAATGCCCATATCGCAGAGTTCCCTTGGAACACCTAGTCCTAGTTCGCAAGGTGATAGTTCATTTGATTAAAATTGTTACCTTCAAAGATATAAAGCATTGTGAGGATCCTTTTTCCTTTCGTTTTCCTGTGCCAACTTAATTCAATTCATTTCTCATATCTGTGTAAATTTCCAGGTCGTGGTAGTGGATCATTTACAGGAGGTCTTCTCATCGGACAGTTCGGAACGCGAGATGCCTTCCGTTACATGGGTCTTTTGGCAGTTGTCGGTGGTATTGCATATGGTCTCCTTCACCTTGTTTGGTTACGTAAATTTGATCATCAAATTGACGATAACGAAGATCCTGAGGCAGTTGAAAATGGCGAAACTGAAAAACTCACTGAGCCCGCCACTAAGGAACAAGGCACATCAATGTCCCTGGAACGTTTAAGTCTCATGATAAAATACAATCAAATCGGCAGTCTGACATCCTTACCCAGAGGATCAAGGGTAAATTATTCATTATCCTTTTTAAGTTTCATATAAACATATTTTTTTTAAACTTTAGGTTGACATGCATGACCATCTTTCACATAGACGCAGCAGTTACAATGTCGAACAGATTCGAGTGCCTCGACATGGTATTGGCAGTGCATCGAAAGTCGATATCCTCAGGTCAGCACTCGAAATCAATCACAAAACTTCAAATAATTCAGTTGGCAGCAAAGCGGATAAAGCGTCCAATCAATCACTGGGTCGTAACCGGGCTGACAGTGCACCAAAATTGAGTCATGGCAATATGAAAAATATCTCACAGCCAGCACTAGAGGGTGTAGTTTTAGAGGTTAGTATAAATGAAAAAAACAGAGTATACGTATCTTAGAAATGGTGTTGGTAGAACAGAACAAGTTAAATACAAATCTCTCCCGTTAAAAAAGAAGAAGAAAAAAAAAAATGTATCATAACTAGTC
Source organism: Chalcosyrphus nemorum (assembly GCA_949716465.1). NCBI lineage: Eukaryota > Metazoa > Arthropoda > Insecta > Diptera > Syrphidae > Chalcosyrphus > Chalcosyrphus nemorum. The sequence continues at coordinate 25,272,000 of OX454335.1, forward strand.
GCCCCCCAGCAGGGGTGCCATACTACGCCATATTTTCAAATTTAACCGAAACAATTCTAATAAATATGAAACTTTATCATGCATTCTCGGTACACATAGGGCGTGGAGTCGACGTTTTTCCCCACTCGAATGAAAAAATATCCCAGCGGTTTGTTAACAACAGTGGATCTATCTGTTATTCCTAGCTCTATGCTAATGGTATTTACTATCGTGTACACATTGTGTGCATCAAATTTTTTTTCTATACCCTACCTATGCCTGTATGTAGTTCTATTTTTTTTTATTGCATGTCCTGTATATGAGATGGAAAAAAATTCTTTACATCTTTTCAAACTCTGTTGTTTCGAATATATACATAGATATTCGTATATTTAGTTGTTTTTAACGCATGGTAGTCATATAATAAAGCTTTGCACTGTGAGATCTTTTTTTTTTTTGTTTGTATTTTGAACCAAATATTTGCATGGCTTGCTTTTTATTGCGATCCGTATTTTTGTAATTAAGTATTCAGCTTCATGATTGATTCATTGAGCCGATAGACGTGAATGGAGTCTGGCTCTAATTAATATATATACTTTATGCACCATTATTAGTTGAAGGAATGCTCTTTGCACGGAATTGGAATTGGAATAAACACTAATTGGCAAACTTTCGAAAGGTATAAGTGTAGGTTTAAGGAAGACGAAGTTGGTACCTATACATAAGTGTGCAGGGTAGGTTAGTATCCCTGTGGCCCCTTGAGGTTTCAGGATATAGATACATACATATCAACTCCAAGTGCCCCTTTCATTATTTTCCGATAAAGTTTGTTTGTGATTTTAACTCAGCGAATTTCTCAAATATCCTGAAAGTCTCTTTATTTTACATACCAATTTCAGACGAGAATGTAGGCAATCAATTCTATTATTCTCTATGATAAGACGTCTATAATCATAAATCGTAGCTTTCATCTTTTCATTGAATACCATAAGTGTCCTGAACATAATTCGTAAAATAGGGAGCTTTTGAAGGTAGACCCAATAAAGAACGTATATAATCCCTCATTCATATCTGGATTTGGCCATTCTATCGTACCAAATTTTTGACAATTTAGCCCATTTTTTGCGAGTTTTGAGTAATGACATTTAGTAACATCAAATGTCCTCTTGAAATTGATTCGATTTTCCTCCATTCACATCATATCTACAGCAACTGGCAAATTTTTCTCTAAAATAATGACTTACATCAATCTTGACTACAGGACCGATACCGTAATGCGTAAAACATCCCAAATCATCAAACAACATTTTCTATGTCTAACCATTTGTTTGAAGTGTTGTGGTTTTAGACCTAAAGAGCTTGCACAGTACCAAAAACGGCTATCTGACTGAAATCTAAGAACCTAAAGAACTTAATTGAATTGCAACAAAAATGGTTAAATAATTAGAAGTTGAGTATTATCCGTCTCCAATCATCAGCTCAGCTTTCAACAACGCTGGCTTCTTCTTCTTTTCTTTAGCTTTCCAGGCGACTCCATTTAAGGCTCGACGAAGACTCCAAACACTTATTTTTTTTTTGTGCCATTAAAGGGAGGTCTTCCCATATCACAGACATTTTATCTCGCCCTCCCTATTCTCAATGTTTTGGGTCTTCCTCTCTTGTTCACTTCACTTCCTGTAAAATTGGAGAATATTTTTATTCTCTAGACGGGACATGGGGCTTATTTTTAATAGTTTTGTGATTAATCTACTACATTTCCCTTCGTTCAACAAAAAGTATGTAATGTATATAAATGATCAGCATCAGTAGCTGAGTCGATTGAGCCATGTCCGTCCGTATGTCACCAGTTTATGGGCATTAAATTTTGAGCTAGGTTGATGAAATTTTGTATACGAGGTCCTTGAAAAAGTAAGCAATACAAACGTACAAATTTTTTAATATCTGCCCACTGACACACCCACTTTTCGAAAAAAAAAACACTTTTTTCAGTACTTTTATATTAAACTCGAAAAAACTTACTTAAGCAAATATGTAGATATTCGCTTATTCTACAAATCTTCCATATATTGTATATGAAAACCGCCCACGTTTTAGGGGCGGTTTTCTAAAAAAAAAAAACGTTTTTCGTAGATTTCAATCAAATAATATCAATCCTTTGCAGCAAACTTGAGTATATGTATGTTAAAATATTTGAAAAATCCGCCCATTACCACGCCCACTTTTTGAAATAAAATTCTTTTGGAGTAATTTTATAAAAAAAATATATATAAATTTAGGCAATTTTTTTGCGGAAAAGGCTACATACATTTGTATATAGGAAAGGATAGGGTATCACACGATTCGCTCTAGGTGGAGTGCAGCATTTCCATATGTTCTTATAATACGTGTTGGTACTTCACTTACGTAGGCTTAAGTAGAGTTTATCAATGGGCTTTTTCTACTAAATTAGACAACGAATTATGCTGGTAAGAAAGTAATAAGTATATTTTATTGCAGGAAAACTAAAAGTTTTATAAGAAATCTTCGGTTTTCACCCATTAAAAGATGATTGAAAAATGTACAACAATATATAAATATAACAGAAGCATTCTTTATTTAAGAGCTGATTTGTCATTTTTCAACCTTTAAGGCTGAACTATAATAGTCCGAAGCAATCGAAAGCTAATGTCAAATTTCTACGTTCAGTTTCCTTCAGTGCAGTGATTTCTATAAGCTACCCGTAATAGGAGTATGTATTTGAAAGCATCTGTCAAGTAGTTTTGCTGGTTAATTCTATGTTTTTTCTAAAAAATTTCAATTATTTTGGGAAAATTATAAATATAATCTATTAAAAACTGTCTGAAAATTTTAATTTGATGCATTTTGGGCATAACTGTCTGAAAATTTTAATTTGATGCATTTTGGGCACAATTTTCCTCAGCTGACTGTTAAGTTTTCATGGTTTTGCAGTTTCGAAAAGTGAGCAAAATTGACCGAAAATTTAACGAATCGAATACAAATCCTTTGTATTCGCACTGTTTCGGAAGTGGTCGTACAAAGACATTCTTCTATTATAGTCCTGTCTTTAGGTGTCATTATAATGTCTTCTGTATTTTTGAATTTAAATAAGATCCTTGAGGCTAGACATTTTAAGATTCATTAGCAAAAAAAAAAAGCATTTCTCATCAAAAGTTATATAATGGACAGAATGGATAACAAAGAGTTTGTGTAGTGGCTTTTTTAAAAAAACTACATGGTATTGACTTCAACATTTATTTTCCTTGGGGAGAGTTCAAATTTACTCGGTAGAGATGTATGCGTTTTTGAAGTTCGTTTTTATTTCACAGTATTTTTGGTATTTATGTTAACATACCCTTTCCGGGGGAATTATTTAATTTTTTTACTGTGAAAATCTAATGAAAAATGCACACAATGGGTAACGAGATGTTGGTATATTAACGATCGCATGCTTTAACGAAATTATGTTTGAGGGGCTCGAATGTTAGAGTTAAGAAACTTCTTGCTTTAGTTCTGTCCAGTCACTTAATATGTGGCTAGATTAGGTAGGTGCCCGAATTTTATTACTGATGAGCTTCCACGAAAGTTTTATAGAATCTACTAATCATTTTGAGTCTACTTTGTGTATTAAATTATATAGGTATGTGCATTGATGCATGTACATTAAATTACAGATATATAGATTTTATGCTATCTATCGATGCAACTAAGCTTTAAACAATAACCAAAAAATGCTTGTATGTGTATTTTATTTTGAATTTAACGTCCAGACTTAAGTAAATTATTTGTTTTTGTTTTTATTTATTTTTTCTTGCAGGATGAAGAACGACGTAAGGTCATTCCCGAGGAAACAGAGTTGGCAAATGCGGAATCGAAGCTAAAGAATGCATCTTTAGATGGAAATCTATCGGCTCATACTAACGGCAAGAGTATAGAAGAGTCAAGTAGTAAGACAAATAATGCCACATGATATAGTGATATAATTAATATCGAACGGAGACATAGCGGATGGAAAATTATAAATTTTTGATATGTTACTCTTTTGTTGTAGATTTATCGAATTTAATAGAAGTGTATGATTAGAATTGTATAACATTTTTTTCTCTTCTTTGAATTTTTTTTTTTAAATAAAAAATAATTTCTACGAAATTTTTTCAGAATGTTTTTCAATCAGATATTGATGTAAGTGAGATAGTGGGCTATGTTAAGGACTTTTGTTTGTGCCCTGTTGGTTGGTGAGTTCTGAAGCTAGAACTAAAGTCTTGCAATCAGTAGTAGCTTTAGAAGTTGCATCATACACGACTGAAACAGACCTGTAGCCGACATTGATGTGCAGTATGCTGGTACTAGATCAAACAATAAGTTTAAGGATCCACTCATGCGCCAAGAATTTACAAACTTTCTTGCCTTAATTGCATAAAAATAAACAGCATCATTTTAAAGAACGTGGATGAAGAAAAAGTTGCACGCAGGCAATAAATGTAGGTCTTTGATGGGCTTAAATCAAGCTTAGATACTGTTTTCATACCGCTAGTTCACATAGTCATGGGAATTGTGCCTCCAGGACAATTTGTGTCTCATCTGCCGGCCAGGAATACAGAAATTAGGTTGTAACTTCAAAGACTAGTTCATCTGCAAAGGTTGAAAGAAATAAAAACTAGAGTTTGCGGATCTCGAGTGGCTAGCTCAACTCAGACGCAATGTCCTTATGTGTTACGGCTGAGTACTATGTCCGTAAGAACTGCCTACGAGGGTGGAAACGATGTCCTATCTTTCCGCATACATTACACTACCCTAGCCTTATCAAAAGTGCCCAATGCTTCCTTGTGATAGCTCAAGCCTCTATGCAGGTCTTGTTGACATTCTAAGGCTTTATTCGCATGAAAAATTCATTTAATGACTTTATTCTAAGCTCTTTCTCTCTTTTTCCATGTCGAGCCTCTGCTTACTGACTCGTAAGTCTTCTCTTTATCTAATGTTCCTTCACATTTTGGGATCCAGCAATGCATTATTTTGCGCCTTGAGTTCCTTGCAATAACACCTCATATGCTGCAAGTAGTGAATCCCTATTATAATTTGTTTTCTTGAACATCAAGCGCTTCTGAGGAGCTTACCTGCTTATCTTCCCAGAATTTGTGGAACAACTCTTCAATAACCTGAAAGTCTTTTAGATTCGTAAGCTGCAATTCATATAAATAGATGTGGTCGGTAGTGTCTATAGTGTCCTTACTACGTTACCAGTTGAACTACACACACCCTATCCTTTCCTATCATTCCATCAGTCTTCCAATCTACAATCGCCTGTGCCCAGAATATCATTATAAGGGCACTGATATCCCCTAAGGTGAGTATTGATTAAAACATGTTTTCCTTTCTTCGGCTCATCATAAGTGACAGATTGAAGAGCGAGATTAATATAGCAGGGGGCTTCGCAGATCGCCAAAATTGTTTCCGTAAGGTACGTTCTACGATCAACGCCATGAATGAAGTTATGAATACGTCGAAAAAAAGCCATGGGAGCAAAATGATCGGAGTACACAGTACTGTGCAATTATGATGGTGGATGTTCGGAACGCTTTCAACACCGCAATCTGGAGTACCAATCTACTAAGTCTTAAAGCCAAGACTAGCAGCTGAAGCAGGTATTTTGTGGGATTCGAAACTGAAGCTGTATGTCAGGGTGGGCCATCTAGTGGTTTCTCCTCAAATTATAGGTTATTTTGACACTTACATGTGTTTCCCGCTCGAAATCTTGACAGAAAGTCAGTATGATACCACCTTGCAAAGAAATAAGTCACTTTACCCTTGAACAACGCTGGGAAATATTGAAAACTTATTTCCAAAGTGAGTGCTGAGTAGCCCAAACAGTGGGTTTTTTGAAAAGAAGTTTTGGCCAAAATGTAGCACCCACAGCGTCTGCTGTACGCAAAAGTTCGTGAGACTGGTATGCTACTGGTCAACACTCATGGTTCCCGTCGTCGTACAGACGAGAATGTGGCTGATGTAGCCGAGAGTGTAAGAGTCAACGGTGGGTGATATAGAGCCATGGTAACCGACTATTTTTTTGTTTACTGAAATTGAAGACATAGATCTAGAAGACTTCTTCAAGACATGCAGCCCACGCCACAATCGATTTTTTCCGCACCAAATTTCCAGCTGTATAGACGATGTCGATGGGCCGACTCAGAGCAGCGATTTGACCCCCTTGGACTATTTTCCATAATTAATGGAAATGCTTATGATACCTACTAATAAAGCCAAAATACATGTAAAAAAATTAATTTTGTTCATTTAATTGCATTTTTAAAAAGAAACATGTAGTTGGCCCCCTGTACAGTAGCCCAGTGGAATAACCTCTGAGTCACGGCACAACATTAGCAAAATCTTAGAGTTTTTTTTTGAAAATAGCTTTCGAATCTTTCGAAACTCATCGGGGTACCAGAGTACACCACGAATGCCAGCTTGCGGCCTATGAGCTTGGCATATACACCAATACCTTATCGGTTTCGCATAAAATCACATTAAACCATATTGGTTATATCCAGGCATTATATAAAAAACAGATAAAACAATGAACATTATTAGCATGAAATCATATATTTAATAATCAACAGCAGCTTTTTTTTAAGTACAATAACTTGTGTACTACACAGCAGGTACTAAGCATAAATCAAACAAATTAAAATATTCATTTTTTTTTATTTTTAATAATAAAAGTATAACACCATTAAAACAAAAAAACAATCACTGGATTTCTAAATATTTCCCATAATTTCAGCTTCTTAACAAATTCCATTCAAGCAAAAAAGAAAGAAAATTAACAAAACCATAATACAGGGTAGCTTAAGAACCAAATACTAGACATCTTCTACGTTAGAGGTTTACAAATGGCACCACTATGACATAATAACATAACTCCATATTTTTGCTGTTTTTAACCAAAAGCCTTATAACCTAGTCACCGTTTTTTTTTTTTTTTATTTTATTCTTTTAATTACAAATTTTTAGATCTTTATTTTCTTAATTATTATTTTTATTCTTGTTTTTCTCAGATTTTCTTGTTTTTTTAGTTAAATTTATTTTCTTTGGCATCTTGAGCTTGTTTTTTCTTACAATTCTGATTATCTTTAAATTACTACTAAATATTTTTTATATTTTTATTTTAATTTTTATTTCTAATTTTCAATTACTAATATTTATCAAATATCAAAATTAGAACAGTTAGTGATGCTAATTTACGATTTGCTTACTTGTGTCCATCTCCTTTGGAAACAAAACGAAAATATTCACATGACCACGTTCCTGTGGATTTATTTTTTAATTTTTATTTTTTTTTTTTGCAGTAAACAAAGGCGAATTTGCATATCTAATACTAATGTTTTATTAATTAAATAATTTTCTTTTTTTTGTGTTGGTTTTTTGTTTTGTTTTATTTTGTCTTAAATTTATCTAAACACTCTTTTAAAGAATTTAAGTAACATTGTTACACGACAACAACACTACTACCTCACTGAATTAAGGGTGAGTGCTGTGAGTGTTCACTAAAGTCCACTGTGTAGTACATGTCGTTTTCTAAGTTCATTGCCAAGTGTCGCTGAAAAGGTCTTTCGTGTATTTGCTGTGGCGGCTGGTGTAGTCCTGTCGTACTTTGACTGTGATATTGATTTGATCCGGTACCGGGAACATGCCCTCGTCCTGATTTTAATGGATTGCCACTGCAGCTGCCGCCATTATTGGTGGGACCACCGCCGGCCTTTCCACTGAGCCAGTGCTTGTGAGATTTTTGTGATTTTCCTCGACGTCCGAATCCAAGGATTGGGAAGAAGGTTGTCGATCGCGTTGAAAATTTACGATACGTTTGATTAACTTTGCAGTGGCATATTGTCACCTGGAAATAGAAAAAGAAATGGGTTTTGTATTTTATTTTCAACTAAAAATGGTGGTTTTTTAGAGATGAGTTTATATCTGTAGATGAAATTTCATTTAAACCTTTAGAATTTATAGAATTTGACAGCTATATGGTGCTATGACCCACGATTACAAGTCACACCTACTATAAGTCGAACATTTTACTTTAAAATCGATGAAGTAAGCTGTCCATTCAGAATGCTAGATTTAAAGTATAGTTAGGAACGCATTGGCACCGCATCCCTGTAAGGTCTAGAAAAGTCCATGAAGACATGACCACAGTTCCTTGACAAGAGGACAATGTTCGCTTAAGAAGATAGAGGGTTCGTCTTCTATACCTTAATTAGAATCTAATTAGAATCTGAAGGACTTTCAGTAAATATTATCCACTTTCTTTGCTCCTTACCTGTCTGCAGTATTTTAGGAAAAACTTTATGGGAGAGTTCATCAGGGTGGGTAGCATATTTCTTTGGATGTACAAGGCTGTCATACGACCCATTCAGACCTAAGGCGCCAGCGCTTGAGAAGACTACTTACGTAACGCCCCTCATCAAAATACAAAGACTAGCGTCCATTGGTATGTGATGAGAACAACTCCAACTTAAGGCCTTAAGGCCATTCTCAACCGCTAGATATCTTTTATGAGATCAACGGCAGCCATTAGTGCTTTAAGAATCAGTCAAACAGCGAACTGGATATCAAATGCGATGGGGCATTCGACCATATTAATAGATTTTTTGTCCATGTATCCAGTCCAGACTACATTACGCCATACTTAGACTTTAAGATGCCATCTAACTCAGCTTACCCTAGAAGAGAAGAGTGCTAATGGATCAGAAATGGACACCGGGGTTGGGGTCGGAATATTCTCTGAATCACTGGAGATATCCAGATTTATACGATTCCCAGTTCACAGCAGCGTTTTCCAAGCAGACGTCTTGTCAGTGACAAGTTTGCCAATATCGCCAGGAGGTACATATTACATTCTCTATCGACAGCCAGGCAGCTATAAAAGCAATTACTGCTACTGAAATTAAATCCAAGCTTGTGAAGTGGTGTCGCTAACAGCTTAAAGTTCTTGGAACACAGCATAAGGTTCTGCTCTGCTGGTTTCCTGGGTACAATTAGCAAGAAAAGGTTCATCGGACCCACTAGAACTAACTGACCTCTCTATAAGTATCCCGTCCTGCGTTTTCAGACATGAAGCAGAGAAACTAGCCACAAGATAGGGAAACCTAAGAAACTTGCAATATTGCAGACCAATTATGGCCCTCATTTGATAGAGCAAGGACCTAGAGACTTAAGGATAGGCGATCAATCTTAATGCATGTGGGACATAACACTCTGTGATATCACTTGGCGAAACTGCGTTGTACGGAGGAAGAACTCTGCAGAGGATACTACCGATTTCCTCAGCCAGTGCCCTGGACGCCAAGATTCCAGGAACAAGCTCCTTGGCAAACACTTGTTCCATGATCCAAGCGAACTCTCCAACGCAAACATTGACAAGCTGCTGAACTTTACTAGATCATCAGGGTGGTTCTTCAGGGAAGGGAACAGACCTCTACCCCCACAATAGGTGACACATTTGATCAGTTCTGACCTGACTGCGCTGGAAGTCCGCAAACCTAACACAACCTGCTTAAAGTTTCAGTTCTCTACGCTAAACTCTTCAAAAGCTACAAGCCCGTCCTCATGATTTGTGCCCTAATTATGCTTTATTTGTCCTATGTCTAGATTAAAGATGAACGACCTCGTACGGCCTTCGGAACATATTTTAATTTTAGTAATAATTGAGCATTCGTTCAAGCATATAAAACTCCTTCCATATCTTGATTGTTCATCTAGTAAATTCTGGGAAATTAATATATTTGCTGATGATACGATTCCTAGAATCATTTCCGTATCATTGCTTACACAGATGGGATAAATAAATAAAATTCCTTTTATTCTCTTAACATACATATGTACACACATATGTATAGTGCAGTGCTGTCGTGATGTTGATTAAGTTATGAGGAAAAGTACCTACTTAGAATTCAGTAGAATAAAGTCATATGTGATGAAATTTATTGCATTTATTACTCAAATGTTGATATATGTACCTATACATGTACTTAAGGAACATTTTTTAAAGTTGTAGCAAAAGTGGGTTCCTCAGAAGTTCAATCCTTGTGCTAAACTGAAAGAATCTCATCCGAATATATCAAATTAAATGTTATTAGCTCAAAATTTAGAACTTAAAGGCATACGGATGATCTCCTCACTTCAGTGGTAGATACAATTGATTGCGCACTGTAAGAGAGACTTTGGTTGAAATTAGGAAACGAACAGGTTTTTCAGAGAACGGGCCATGAACCTATAGGCACAACTATACGAGGACGAAAGTGGCAGTGGTTACACTCTCCGAAATGGTGACAGGTCCATAGCTAACCAAGCGACACAGGAAGGAAGCACGGCAACTGGAAAAGAGTTGGGGAGACCTGAGGCACATGTTCAGAAATTGCACACGATGGCGCAGAGGCGTTGTAGAGGCCCTATAACCAACAAGGGGATACAGGACATAAGTAAGTACAGGGCCAAGAGCTTAACATCCGTTCCTAACGAGGCCGAACCACACAAAGTCAAATCCTAGTTATGGGAACGCTTATGTGACGAACTAAATGGGATAAACAGAATCCTCGAGGCTGTCTTGAGCTTTGAATTCTCTAAGGGACTCGGAAGGAAATTGGACTGAGTCATGTCCAGAATCGCTATGAACGTTGCTAAAAACGTACTTTCCACTCAGCCCAATTGTGACTGGGAAACACATTAACACAGATAAGGGCACCTTTGCAGAATAAATCCCAAACCAACTTGGCGCTTCCAACTAAAGATGACTCGCTCGTAACCTGACTGAAAAGGTTTCTTGGTTGAGATCCAAATCAACTCCGGGCTGTAGTTCCTCCTAAGTAACTCAATTCCTTGCTCAATGTTGCCCTTTTTCAGATTTTAAATTAGATTTCGATTCCTTTTTGAAGGTCGAAAGGATTTGATACTGTTTGGCTGATTCATTTAGCATAGGATGATCTATTTCAAAACATGGTGTTACCCATGGCTGTTTCAAAGAAAAATAAGTTGCTTGTCCTAGAAAGTTGTATCACAAGCACACAATCGATCCAAATACCCTTCTAGGAGCCCCAATTTGTTCATTTTGTCTCATTGTACCGAATAATGACTCCAAACAATAGATATACAGCCTGTCACCATATACATATGACTGCCCTATTTTATTTTTTCAACATTAATATCGCCAAATCCTTTTAACTCACAATGACTAGCTAGTGTTACTTTTCTTTCAAGGCATTGAAACCAGAAGAAGACAAAAGAAACGTTAATCATTCTTTGTCTCTGGACATCTATTACCAGTGACGAGAAGTACTTAAACTCTCTCTCTTTTTCTGTGTGTCAAAACAATACGACCAAATAAATATATTTATCCCTATATAATATATATATGTGATAAATTGTAACAATTAATGTGAATACATTGCCAGAAACTGAACGCTCATTAAGCTTTGTACTTACAGTACGGGCAAAGTCCTAATGGCTTTTAATGGAAAATGTATGGTACTTTCCCGATGCGACTTTAGTGTATGGATGTGTTCGTCCATTGTGCGCTGCGGCGCTGTTCGTTGAGTATTTTCTGCAAGAGGGGTTGGGGAGGTCACCGACTACAAAACTCTGTAATATATGGATGAAGGGCAAGTCTTTTGTAATAAATTAAGAACAATTAAAAGTCTTTTACTTTGCAAATAGACACTTTTCTACGCTAGCTAGGTAGGTAGGGGTGTTATATAAATAAATTGTTTTGTAGTTTACACTTTGATGAACGGGTGTGTACAAATGGCATGGCGCGGCGGGGGGATGCGCAGACCTGGTGACATAGAAACGGAGAAAAAAGGGCAATTGCATTGTCTTGAAATAACTTGACGAGAGGTCGCTACAAAATAATGTGTATAGGGTTGTATTGTTTTAGTTTACAAAACAAATGAATTTAAGGTTTGTGTTTCTCTCTTTCTTTGTGTTTGAATTGCACATTTTTAAATTTTAAAGTCATTAAAGTTTCTGTGTAGAATTGTCGCCTCCATTTGTCATCGGTTTGTTTCCAGTTGTTAGGACTGACATAGAGTGCTCTTAGAACTTAAGAACGGGTTTCCAATCACCCGACGTATCTATAGCACTTACTTAATAGTATGTTTTTACAATCTTTTGAAATTAGTTCATTTGTCTCACTGTGTTCAGTGGTTCTTAAGGTCATTGTCTTAATTTGCTTGCTTTTTTAACCAGAACATTTGAAGATCTAACTTTCATTAGAGTACAAGTAGACTTTAAACTTTTCACCGAAGTAGTCCTTTAGCCTCGCTGGAACATAGTGCGTTATGCCATTCTGTTTGGGCTTATGCAGAGACTTATGCTCTTTGAACTCATTCCTAAAGTGCTTGGCTCCTCCTCGATTATTCTACGCCACGTTTGCCTATAGCGTTCTGCTCTTGTGCACGCTTGGGCAAGCGATTTTGACCGGAGCTATCTTCGAGCAATCTTCCAATCCACTGTCACTTTCACCTTCGTACACTAACGTTTACAGAAGCAATCAGAAAGTTTCCATTTAGACCTTTCACCGAAAGTTGTTTGGAGTTTCGATCGCCAATGAGCTCCTTGGTGATGCTATAAAGATTCCTACCGTAGCACTTAACCAATGGCGTTTGTGACATCTCACACTATGCTGTACTTATTTCTTCTTCGCATGGTACGTCTAGGTGGGTTCCTTCTACTGCTGAGGGCGCTGTACACCGAGCCTCATCGATCCATCTCCAGGTGTCAGTCAAAAAGTCAGTCAAAAAGCGTGTCTCCAGTCACAGCGTTCAGGTGGTTATCAATGCCCTCCTGCATTGATAAGCTGGTTACTCCTGGTTCTAAAGCAGGAGCCTTGAGCCTGTGCCTAATCTGGGAATGTTAAGTACATTTGAGCGATTGGCGTTGACGGAATCAGTACAAGGGCGAATATTATCAATCAAGTCCGATGTCAGCTCCGCTTATGTTTTAAGAACTCAAAAGGCAATCTGCTGCCTATCAGGTGAGATTCAACTGACCTTGTGACAGATGTTATCCGTAAGCAGCTTACCTTCAGTGACTAGGCGATCGGTAGAAGTCCATAAAACATTCCCCCTTTTCAAGGCCGTGTACTCTTATTAGGTGCTTAAGCATAGAGTAGTCAGTACCTACTTCGATCCATTACGATATCATTATTAGGGGTTTGGCTTTAGACGATACCTCATTGAAGACAAAATTTATTCTTTTCATCCTCAAAGGAAGCATTACATGGTCACCTTTCTTGCTCTATTCTGTATTCTTGACGTCGATATCCGGTTATGTGCTTGATCGTCGAAGAATTCCTGCGTGGACTCTTAGCATAGGAAACCTAGTTGCTGCAAAGTCGATTAGATGGGACCCGTGGTTGTTGTCACCTCGTGGAGACTGTGTATATGGACTAACCCGCCACCGATTTTAGCTTTGAAGTCTCCGAGTACGACTTTAACATCGTATTCCGAACAGGCTCCGTAGGTTCCATCCGAGAGGTTGTAGAACTCCTTCCTTGCAAATTTTCAAGCGTCTTTGGTAGTGGTGTGCGTAAATATCAGACTGATGTTGTAAAATGTACATTTTAGGCATATGTCCTTGGACTATTTGTGTGTAAACTTGAAGTGGATCAAATGAACTTTTTGGAAGAAACAAGCAGCAAGTGAACATTCACAAACTTACTCCCTAAAGGTTCAACAAGAAGACCTTCAATAATTTTGACCTGTAGAAACCACTCACATTTTTAATCTAGTTCAAAACCTGAACTTTATAAGATATTCATCCACCGAACGAGATGTAAAACCAATTCTAATTCTGAGTCCTGTATCCATTACTTTCACACAATCAAAACTAGAGCTATACCGTTCCTAATTAAAATTTACCCCCAACTCTAAACTAACACTAGGGAGTGAGCTGAAAAGCACTCAACAAAGCAACATTGACTGGTGTTGAAAACTTCTGTCATTAAGTATGAAAATTCATCAAAATTTCCCATCAAATTCACCTCCATCTCTTATTCCATTTTGCGTTTTGAATTTTAGGTCGCAAGTTAATTTTTCTCATCTCCTTCAGAGTTAAGGCCCACCTTAACAACAATAGAAACAATTTGTAAGTCCCTTTCTCGGGTAGGCACCTACAAATACATAATTCAATTCAAAATAGTCGAAATAAGAAAATTTCCCTACGAAAGTCCGTAGTCCCTCATCTCTGAAACTTTCAGTGGTCACTTCGACAACGTCTCGTGGTATGCCATCCGCTGAAAGGAAGTCATTAGATAATATTTGGCTCTCGTCAATGTTTTCAGATAAAACATCCTTATTGGAGCCCATCGGCGGCGCGGCAGTTCTCCTTCACAAAATAAAAAAGCGTGAAAAGTGCCGCGCTCAACCTAAGGGTCGAGCTGGGGCGTCAATGAATGAACCCCTAATCACAGAGAGAATTGTAAATTTCATCCGTGCACCAAGGAGAACAGGAACACACGCAAACACATATATCCTATTTGTCTGTATACAGAGAAAGGCCTCAAAAGGAAGTGGAAATTAAACTTTAATGTACTCTCAGAGAGCGTTGCCGCTGCCGCTGCCGCTAAAGAAATACGCCGCCGCTTGAGCGTGTACAAAAACGAACGCAATAGCAATTTTCGTAAATCGTAAAAGTAAAGTTGGTGATTTGAATAAATTATTGAGATTATTTAAGGAGATTTTGTGGTTAAATAGGATACAGAAGGATGTAGAGATAAATTTTGATGCGATCGCTGTGCTGTGCTGTGCTGTGTGTACGTTAATTTCGTCTGCATGAAATCATCGAAAAGGATCATCCACTTCTCGTTGAAACCGAAAGCAGTTTTTTGTTGGTTTTTGCATTTTTTACTCAATTAAATTCCTATTAAAAGTTTCTCATTCCTCTTCGTCTGCAGTCTGTTACATTTACTTTTAAGCACCGAGATTTACATGCCTATTTTCGAAGGATTCTCACACGTTATTTTAGCGGCGACGCGTATATTTTCAGTTAAAACTATAGAATACTGATGGAAAACTAATTATGTATTAATGCATTATTATGAAGTTTTTGGTACATTAATTTTTGAGTTGGAATAGCTTAAGGTGCCACGCAGAAAATCATAAAGTTCCAACATCCGCTTAAAAGAGTAAAAGTTATGAATGGAATGGCGGGAGCCTATTAAAATTATTTTTTCCTGCGGTACTTTTCGGCGCGAAGGGCAAGTTTTCTTCCAAGTTAGATGGAGGAAAGCATTATAACGTGCAGTAGTTTCTGGCGGCATACACATAGTTTGCAAGTCTGTCGGGGGATATTAAAGTTGAGGAAAAAATTTACATCTTTATGCACGAGTTGGGTTTCGAAGACAATTTGGTTTGGTAAATCTAAAGAAATTTATGCTACCTTTGGTGAAAGTTCTTCTTACAATCTCTGTCATTATAATTCCTCTAATTTAGGTGCCCCTAAATGGATTTTGATGACTTTGTTTCTAAAGTTTTGTTTTAGTAGGCACTTAATCATTTTTTTTTTGAGAAAGGTGAACCCTATAGCGCTGGAATGGAATCCTCAAATGTGTTCACAAATGACCAAGAGTCAGTGTTAAAAGATGGCATTGCCTTCAAGAAATAGGGCTTCTTCTGCTCACCATGACAGAGGATTCACTCTGAAGTCCAAGCATATGGAAAAATTTGACTTACTGCAGATGTCTGCCTCATATTGAAGAGACAACATTAGTGCGCGAAGTAGACCGCACTTATTGCTAGAGAACAACGGCTGCCCTGGCAAGAATCATGCCAAACATTGGAGGATCTATACAAAAGAAAAGACAACTCTTGGCAAGGGTAGCGACGTCAATGGTGCTCTACAGAGTCCAAATATGGGCTGGGACAATGAGCACAAAATCATGGAGTAGGAAGATAGAAGCAGTATACAAAGTAAATGCATTGAGAGTATGCAGCGCCTTCCGAACAACCTCATACGATGCGGCATGCATATTGGCAATGGTATCAATAGACCTCCTCTTTAAAGAAGCCGCATGGGAATATTGTGCCAACAGAACAACGATACCAACAGCAACAAGGCGAAGTGACGATGATGAACCTGGAAGAATCGCAAGATAGATGAAACTCTTCTGACAAAGGTAGATAGACGCAGAGGGTGATCACCAGACGCAGATGCTTACTGATCAAGGACGTTTCAAAGCATACCTCCACAGATTGGGGCATGGAGACTACCCTTATTGTCCAATGTGCACAGAACTAAGGGAAACCACTTGAAGGCCGTAGTACTTGAGAAAACCTTGAGTCCCTCCTTCAAGATCAGTCGCTTCTTCAAGATCATACTGTGAATGTAGAAAGTTATTGTTAGACTTAGGTCAGTCTATGTGGCAATGTCCTTCAGTAAAGTACAACGAAAACGTAGATTGGTACCACTAAAGCAATGGGAATTACACCAACTGTCTTAAGACAATCCTCAATTTATTTCTGTTTGGCATTTTCATACAGTCACTAGCATAAGTGAGCTAAAAATTAGCTAATCAAATAGCTTGAATAACCTATTACAGACTGCATCATATCATACTTGGACTTTACTAGCTTTCACAGCTATCATAGCAAGGAGGAGTGGAAAATCAGACACATGACAAATCACAGCACAGACGACTCCAAAATGGACACTCCCGCTGAGAATATCAATATCAATCCGATGCCTAAGACATAGTAGTGTCTTCTAAGAGGTGGTCTGTTGAGTGACAGCAGAAGTCTGTGACTCAGCGGCAAAGTTACCTTCAAAAGATATCAAGCATAATCGCCTAGTTGCTCCTATTTACTCATCAACGATGCCATTGAATGCATTCCAAAGTGTCTCATCTGAACTCTTCCCCAGTTACGTTGCTTTCTTCTTGACTGTCTTCCTTAATGAGTACATATCCATTGTGTGAATAAATTAATTTCTTAACGAAATATTATTGCCTAACAACTGTCATCTCAGAGACATACACTCCAAAGGATATTGGTTAAAATGCTAGAGGGTCTAATACAATTGGTTGGACGTCATTAAACCTCAATTAGCGCTACTAAACACCCATTAGTTTAACCTGAGGTTCTAATGTGTCAACGCTATGAACTACCGGTATACTTCAGAGCGACATACTGCATTCCAGCATTATTGAACAGTGTCCATATGCACACTAAACGACTCAGGACTTGTACTCCAGGATTCTGAGTTCTGAGTTCTGAGAGACATAGTGTTTTTTTCCGACCAAACAAACTACTGAGAGGACATACTCGTAATGAGGTGCTGGTGAACGATGAACTACTCATCCACGAAAGCACTGCAACCCTTTTCTCACGCCAGCAGACAGTTAAGCTTCAGACCGAACTCTAAAGCTCGATAAAGAGCTACTACATAGTCTCTACTGTTTGGTAAGTAGAATGGACAGCATCCGTGCAAGCGGACACTTTCTCAGCGACGCGCAGCAGGATCCGGATAGCAGGGAAAGTGTGCAGACACCCTGATCCGTGGAGTGTTCCAAGAGTGTGCGAATCTGACAGTTTGGTTTCACTGGATAAGGATAAGCTTTCCTTAGTCTCAATATAACTCATACCCGTTTGAGAAGGTATTGCTGGGGGTTGAGGAATTTCAAGAAACCACCCCTTTATAGCTGTTAACTTGCTTTTATTGATTCGCTTTACATTAAAGCTATAAAACCACTTCAACTTGCCTCTTTCGTAACCGTAACCGATACTTTCTTGTAAATAACATACTTTCCATGAAAATTTGTAAATCTAATGGCAAATTCCAATTAAATTTCGAGAAGGCATAAGCTAATTATCGGGTAGGCCTTATCCCCATTGAATTCAGCCAAGTGAATGTGCGACTAATAAAAAGTCGCGGTCTTTAATTACCGTTGAAATTGGTCGTATCATTGTGTATATAGGTAGTAGCAACAGCTCTCCTTCTAACCATAATTTACATAAACATCGACGCCTTTCACTTGACTCTCAAAAGTGTTTTTTTTTTTTTTTTTTGGGGCGGCGGAGACGGTATGGGGTTTTTCGAGTGAACGAATACCATTAAGGGTCGTTGGGGGTTTCATTTTACGATTACTTTACGAAGACAAACAGGCGCCTACGTCAGCTTTTAGTAGTTACTTTGACACGATTACATTACAAATTAACACAATAAACCCCATCTATACGTACTATATGTATATTTTTATGTTTTCATACAAATATCTAGGTGAAGTTTATAACCCATGTTATAGAATGTTGTGTGTATCGATTACAGTTTGAGTGTGTGTCAGGGATACAGGATGTTCCAATTCATTTGTTTAGGCATTTTCTTGTCTCTCACAAATTTTATGCGAACACTTATAAGAGTGATGGCTATTGATGAATTTATTGGGACAAAATTTTATGATGGTGTTGTTGTAATACTAAATAATGCTCATTATTAAACTATGTAAATATGTGTTTAGAAAAGTGTAGGGTTTCGGTAAAAGGACTCTAAGTAATCAAAGTTTTGTCTGGTAATCGTTGATTTGATGGCCAATAGAGCATCAAAGGAATTGAGTTTTATGTGTCAAATGGACAGACAAAATGTTGACAGCATTTTAACTCAAGATCAGTTGATTAAGATTTAATTTGACATATGTAATTGCAAGTTCGCATATGAAAATGGGGGCGAGTAATGAGAAGCTTTGTCTAAGACTTTGGCAGTGTGACGCGCTATCATGTGTTCTCCTTAATATAGTACTTGCGAGAATTGTACGAAACTCATAAGTCAACACTTGAGGTAAAATCTTCTTCAAGTCTGTACAGCTACTCACTTACTCCAATAACATTGACCTAATCGGAGCAACCCTGCGGGCCGTTGGTGGGGTATTTGCCAGCATTGAGATCGAGGCTGGGTTTAGTATATGATGTCTACAGAAAAGGACACTCAACATCGGTGTCTTGGACAGAATGGCAAAATAGACAGGTATAATATCGAGTTAGTAAAGGACTTTGTCCACCTACATATGCTCTATGGTGAGCTCCGCGAATGACACCAGTGGGAAGATCTAACGAAGAATCATTCCTGCCAATGGGCTAAGAAGGCAGTTGAGTAACAACGTTCTATCTAGAACTACTAAGGTAACTCTTTATAAGGCACCCCAGTCCTGAGCAGATGCATAGACTTTGACGAAATTATAAGAGGAGAGAAGAAGTCCTTCGAGTGATCTTTGGTTCCGTCTGCATAGATGATGAGTGGCGAACTATACGACTTGGTCAGAAGAGTTTGCACAAAGCCACAAGATGGCTGGGTCATGTAGAGTGGATGGAGTCCAACGTTCTAGTTTAGAATATGTTCGAATCCACCTCAGATGGATGGATATCGTGGGGAAAAGGTAAGCCATCATGAGCGCTTGCTAAGCCGGAATTGAGAGCACAGAAAGTGCTGCTATAAAGTGAGACTTGAATTGTCGACCGTGAGCTATACCTCCGAATGGTTGAATGGTTAATTCTCAATTCTTGTGCGAACAATTCGAGAAATTACGCTAACCAATTGAAAGAAAACGGCTAGAAATAGTCAATAGGAATTTTGATAGCCCGTCAGAAAGTTTGATTGGGAAATTTTAATGCATAAGGCATAGTCTCAGCAGAGCTCTCTCAATGGCCTCCTGGTACTGTGGTAGCATCTGTCCTTAGAGAATTGAGCTTCGTTGAACATTAAATGGACTAATTTTTGAGTTAATATTCGTACACTGAATTGAATTTCGCGCGTGCCTCCTTGGCAAGTCGAACAGAGGTAGCTATCCAGTGGGAAGATTAAGTCGCCAGGTTGACTGTCGTAATATTCATTTCAAAATATGTACAACCTTTCATTTGAACTTCATGGAAAAGGATCGAGCTTGTAGTTGACTGAAACAATGTTTCAAGAGCTAACGTCTCTCAGTTGAAGATCAGTGGTTATCCCGACGCAATGATCTGCTTTGCTTTATTATCTTCTTGGATTCTGTGTAAACTTCATCCAGCTACAAGGCCCATCCAATGACTGGCAGTCCATGGTTATATAAACGAGGATATCATTGTTTAATATTGATCCCATCTCAAGTATTTCCATAGCTTTGAGCACGATTAGCACCTCTAAAATAACCAGAACCATATTTTGTACCTGATCCTATGGCTTCCTTAGCTTCACAGCCGTCGCCATCGCTCTTACCAAGAATTATATTCCCTTGCCAATCAAAGTTTAGGGTGCCAAATATTTCTTCCTCTTAAATGTTTCTTCCCCTTAAATGTCAGGGACAGAATTCACAAAGAGCAGCTTTGCCCCAAACTGTTTCGACTCTTTAAAGGCATGCTTCCTAGTTGGATCCTATTCATTTGATAACTTAGGAATCGACTTATAGAAGGCCTTGGACTGGACTGCTGTTGGAGAATTTAGAAATCCCGAGCGGATTATGCCACGAATTTATACTGTGCAAGTATTCCAGGAGAAATAGAGCTTATTATGTATGTGCTGGTTGCAGTTCAAAACCTTTGTAGAAGTCCATGCAAGGTGGCGGCAGGCTTGAGGGATGCATGAGCTCACTTTTGCCTGCTAGTAACGGCATTTCAAGATTAAGGGGTAGAAGGAACAAACAAAGCTTGATTGCCACTACTGTAGGAATCGTTTCTTTTCAATTTTGCTTCACTGATCATTGTTATCTAAATAAATATAAATTAACATGTTAACTACACTGCTTGTACTTTCTCATGAGTAGTAATACAAATTTGTTATTTGAATAAGCTTAAGTGAGTACACTTGAGGAATAAGGACCAACACTCACACACTCCAACAAGGCTTGCAATTTCTGAAAATTATTCCAAACAAATACTTCAATATTGACAAAATCCACTTAAAGTGCACTTATGCTTCATTCAAAGGTGATGTAAATATTTAAATAGTTGCAGTTGTATTCATTTCGAGTGAAAATTCCTTTCCTACTCCAAGGATTGTTGTAAAACATCAAACAAAGCTGACCAAAGAAATGATACATCCACTCGAAGGCAATAAAGATTAAAAGCCTAACTAATGGATGTGAAACAGATAGGACAAACAGACAAACAGGATATATTTCAAATTCTGAGTCATCATCGTCTCTGCTCTTACCACATGGAGTAGAAGAAGTTGTAAGGAAATCATTTGCATTAAGCTGTTTTTGTAATGCCGATCGAAGACTGGCAGGATTACGAGAGGGTAACTACAGGATTAACTAGCACTTCCAAGATTTGTGACAATTTCAAGTTAACTAAATTTTATCGCTTTCATTCACTTCACAAATCCAGGACAATAGCTCAACGGGAGTAAAACCATTAAGGACAAATGTGTACACTATAGCTAGTAGGGTAATCTGTTTTGTCTTGGGGATGGCACACTACTCGTATATACGAGTGAGCTTAGGGAAGGAAGCCAAATGAATTTGAATCAATGTGTAAGGATCCTGACGACTGGGGAGGATTCAAAGTGCAGTAAATATGATTTTAGCTGTAGCATAGAAAAAAAAGACAACCCGACCTTCAACAACTCAGGCATTATGTCACGATTCAGAAGGTAAACTTAGAATGTTAGTTGTTTATTTTAGGTTAGGTATGTGGGCAGCCGCACTAACCCCTGTGCTGACTTTATAGAGAAAATCCCTCCAACAAGCATCCTAACAAATAAAAATCAATGTAAATACGTCACAACTCATTGCGAGGACAAAAAAAAAGAACAAATTGTGGGAAATTTGATTGTCCAGTTCCTGGCAGAACATTTATGTGTGTTTTCTGTCGTATGTGCTTGCATAAGTACAAACATTATGATAGTTTTCATTGGCCACAATGCACGAGCTGCATAGGAGTCGCCGAGCACGTAATTTTCTCACGTCAAGGACAAACCCATTCAAAAATAAAATTCTCTAACGAGGGCAACAGACCGAGATGGTTTTAGTGCTTGAACATTTAGTCCACTGCTGGGTACGTGCTCGGTAGTGTCTTGTCCATTTTCTAAAGTTTCAAAACAACGTTTGACATTGATGGCAGGGGCTTTTTTTTATATTTTTTTATGTCGTGTGGGTGTGGGTGGTGCTGTCGTTAATTAAATCTGCCCGCCAACTTGAAAAATTGTTCCTTCTTTAAGAGATTGTGGAAGCTATCTTCAGAAGAGTATGGTAATGCTTTCACCTTGCAATCATAATAGCATATATAGCATGCTAATGTCATAACTGAACGAAAATTCTACTCGCAAGCTGTCAAAATCTTTGCTTTAATCTATGAATGGATTAAGGAAATGCAATCGTTATGTCGGGCTCTCACACGATCTAGTCACCCTCAGCGGTTCGTATGGTATGTGCGAATGAAACCGCTCTCTGCGTATGGAGCCAAAGTGAACGAAAACTCAACGAAATTGAGTGAAAAATCACTTTGCATGCAGCATACAATGTACGTGCATTCGCATGACTAAGTGCGACAACATTCTGAGCCTTAATTCAGTTATGACTAAGCCTTTACATTTTATAAGAAAATGTATGTTTTTCTTGTCATTTATCTGACAGAAAGAGAATTGAATTGAATTGGATTGAATTTCAACTTGATTCAACAGAACGAAGAGCCAGATTAAAACGTTCGCATTGATCCAATTTACGTTGGCTTATCGGCCAGCGGGTTTTTTTGCGTTCGAAGGTGAATAACAGTGTGGAACTTCCATCTACAAAACCTACCCCCTAGCCCCTGGTGCATCAAGCATTTCACCGGGAGAAGGGACTTCAGTCTTACATACTCGGTTCGTTTGTGTTGAAAGCCATTGGAGCTGCGTTTTGTTTTTTTTTGTTCCTTTATCTTCCGTGTACAACATCGACTTGGTTCTCTGTGGTCAGACCCTCTGCCCGATTGTTGTCCAGTCCAACGTTCCCTGCTCAAAATTTCGTTGTCAATAGAACAGTACATGTTCTTCATGTCTAAACCTATGGAGGTAGGCCCTGAAGCTTCAAAGGCCAGTCAAAGCCCCTACGTTAGGTAGTAGGAAACTAGCTGTCCATGCTTATGTTGGTGATCAATCTCTTCGTCAATCTGGCTTTATCAGATTTGTGCCATCGCTCTTGCTATTCTTCGAGGCTCGTGCTCGGTAGTACCTCTGTATCACATTGATCCGTTGCTGTTTGTACCATTGTCCTGCTGCTACGATATTTTCATTGAATTATTTTAGCAAGGGTGTCTATTTGTACTATTTCTGTCGCAAAGTAGGAGGTTATGCTAGAGGCGCTTATTCTAAAAGCTGTTTCAGGCCCGTCTCTGCGACTTAGTCTTCATGGTACTTGTGCATATTTGGAAGCTATAGAGCATCATTGATGTCACATATCTTTTCAGAAGTCTCTTCTTCTGCTTTGGTCTTCCAACATTTGGCATAATTCTTCCCAGGCCAGGCCTTAATTCTTGGTGACTTCTCAGATGGCTGCTGATGACGCTAAAGTTAGCTTTGCATCTATAGTAACGACAAGGTACTTCAATTCTGGTTTCTAGACAATATCGTGGTCACCCACTGTTACTTTTATAGTCTCCGTGGCTCGTCTGCTGCCGATGAGCACTACTTCTGTCTTTTCTTCTATTAGTCTTACTTCCATGCTTGCTTACTAAAGAGCCATGAACGATGTCGATAGCTTCATTGCAGTCGTGCTCTAATTCTTCAAGGAGCTTTATCACTGTCACGACTGCTAAGTCATCGGCGAAGCCAATTATTTTCGAAGGCCTTCGAGACTGAGGACGTCATCATACATTATGTTCTGCATTAGCGGTCGTAGTACGAAGCCCTGTGGAACACCCCGTATGACGTTAGGCCACCTCCCACTGTGTGAATCTGTTAAGAGCTAGATAACCAGCTCGATAGTTCATCACCAAGCCTGATCCTTTCAATGTTGACTGCCATTTGACATATGACACTTAGTCAACATTGCTACATAAAAATTTATTGGCTTCAGCTGTTCTAGGATATAGAAGAAGTCATCAAGAAATAATTGAGAGAACTCATTTTGAAGATCGAAAGTGTCCGTCAGTCTTCACTTCTTGTTTGCTGAGAAGTGAGCTGTGATGGCATTAATGACCTCAAGTTTTTGGTAAAAAAGAGCTAAAACTTGAGCAACAAGACTAGGAAGTAGTGCTAATAAAACTGATGCTTAAAGGGTGCAGAAAAGGCTATTGAGTACCATACCAGCAGCCCTAACATCTATCATGTTGTAGTCATAGATATAATATTTAGACGTTGCTCTAAAAGCCAAATTATTTCACATGATTTTCATAATAGACATAATCATGTGACAGCAATTACGAAATTTTTACGATTTCGACCGTTAATGAGCCTCAACTAAACGAGTATCCATGATTTGATTATTGATTTGGAATAAAAAGCAACAACCACACAAAGCCAATCAAATAATGAAAATTGTCAAAACGTAACGATTCGAAATTATTATAGACACCAAATGGCAATTATACCAAAGGACTAATGTAAAATAAAGCAATTACGTTGTGACCAAATCCCAATAACAGATGGTCAAGCGAAAATTTCCCCCAAAAATAAACTTTTTTTCATAGACAAAAAAAAATTGCAAACAAAACAAAAAAAAAAGGCAAGAAACAAATATAAATTGTTCAGAAAAGCTTTTCGTCACGCTTGCCGAAGCATTAACTTATAAATCAACTGAAAAGTATTCCCTTTTGCCTAGTTAGTGTATTGCTTGCATCCTTCAGCGCTGCTGTTGCTACGAACTTGGTTGCGAAAAGGAAAAACGAATTAAATTGTGATTACATAACTTTGTCTCCTTTTTAATGGGTGGTAGGGGTGTATTTAGCCTGGAAACATCCCTTGAAAAAAAATCCATATAAGTATAGGTAGGTAGGTATATCCTTACGAAGAAAAAGGGTTAATAAAAAGTTTTTTTTTTTTTTTTGTTCGCCCTCTTCGTCTTTAGCTAGGCGAAAGGACAATCAGGTCTGCATTCTATCCTAAAATATTACCAGTCGTGGTTTGGTGTATTTAAAGTCCACAAGACGACAAGAACCGTCCCCCCCGCATGTTGTTAATGTGTTGATGTTTATCCTGACCCCATTTTTGTCTTCAACTCTGGTCTTTTTCGTCCCTGCCCCTCCTCGTTCACTCATTATGTCCAACCGCAGTGATAGCACACAGCACAAGGACGAAAAGGGTAAACTTTTCATACGGAAAGATAACCTATTAAAAATAATAAGCGATTAAGCAACTAACTGGCCTAGCGTATCGTTTTCATCTCCCACTATTACTGGTGCGGCTGCTGCTGTTCATTATCTTAAACTATTAAGAAAAGAAAAAGAGTAGAAACATGGCTGCTGGCTTAAGAAGGAAGAGGATAAAGTGAAAATTTTGCTTGCCTGGTTCTAATCCTTTCGTCGCCCCATAAAAGAGCGTTGCGCTGGTCTAGTTGCTATTGCTACTCCTTGCTTGGGATACACAAAGACGATGCTCTATTTCAATTATCTGACATTTAAAGTTGACTTATTCAATAATTAAAGTTTTTTTTTTTCTTCGCTCATTTAATGGCAATTTCTGTTGGGAATTGTGCTATGCAGCAGCTTTAAAGTTCTGTAGCAAACTTTGACTATAAATAACTTTGCGGATGTTGTTCAGTTGAAGGTTGCCAACAGTTGTATAGTGCGTGCAATGAATCTTAACATAATTTCACATGGCAAAAGATCAACGTTTCGTTGGAGAACTATTCAAAAACTTAATTGCTTTGGTTAAGAGATGCAGTTTATCAGTAATCAACCCAAAGTTTGGATAAAGTTTTTTTTTTCTAGACATTTGACTAAGTGCAGAACTTGGTTCCCTGTTTTGATAGGCACACTGTTGGATTTAATATCTTTTAGTTGGAAATGAAACGTTCTAAAGTTTTTTTTCCTGCTAGAACTTTAGACATTGATAGAAATTTGGGGAACCCGCAGGTACTGAACTTTGGCAATCATGCTGGTGTCAAAGAACATTTGGTTTGACACTTAAAATTTAATTTGAAATTGTTTTGAGATAGTTGATTGGTATTTTAACTGGATGACATTTCAAATGTCAGTAGGTATAGTGCGGAACCTTGTTGCCATCGAAAGAAAAATGTATGTGGCAAAACTTGTGGCATTTATCAGCAGCACATGGAATTGCTTTCAGCGCCATCTCTTGCATTTTTTGAACCGCTAGTGGTAATAAGCGCATGCAATATGGCGGTGTGTCTGTCTCTGAATTAGAATGGAGAATGTAGAAGAAATTCATCAGAGTTTAACCTGTCTTACACCTTATCGTGGATCCCAGGTTTTGGATAGGAGATGACAGTGAAGTGTATACCATATTTTAAGTTAGAATCTGAGCAATGGAATGGTGTCAACTTTCTTCAGTGGTTTTTGCGTGATGAATGAGCAAAGAAGCATCCAGACAGAAAGGCCAAAAGTAAACGTAGTTCGTAGAGGGCTAACCCTTTTTTTTTGCGTTGGGAAATGGGAATCTTTCAAAAACAGTGTGGGATTTTATTTCCATCCACTAAACTTTCGCCTCCTACTCGTACCTCTCGCAACATTGCCGTCAAGCATGTCATCGCGAGATTGGGACTTCAGCTGTATATACTTAGTTCATGCATGCAGGCAGCTACCTTCGCTGCCTTTCGTTGTCTTTCCTGTCTTCGTTGGTGGTTCATGATAGTAGCCAAGTACTTTTACTTACAGCTTCCCAGGCTTCTTGTGTGCTGAGCATCAGTCTGATGATGTGCCTTGGAGTTAAGTTTCCACCGAGTCTGTTGTCCTTCAGGTTACGGCTTTTACGATATCGTGGACAGTAGAATGCAATGTGCTCCACGTTTTCCACTGCTTCAGTGTACATGGGACAAAAAGGCTTTGTCTTCATGCCCAAATCTGTGGAGCTATGCTCTGAAACATTCAAGATCAGTAAGCATCTGCGTCAGGTAGAGTTGATTCATATATTGATCCAAAGGCCGATATTGTTATTCGATCTTTTGAAAGTCCGTCTATCTTTTTCGGAAGAGTTCAATCTGTCTTGTCATTCTTCTAGGTTTGTTCTTCGTGGTAGTTCATCATACCATCTCCCCGTTGCTGCTGGCATCGTTCTACTGTTGGCACTTCTTTAACGAGGACGTCTAATGGCACCATTCCAGCCACTACGCACGTCGTACCAAGTTGTTCGGACGGCGCTGCATACTCTCAATATATTGGTTCTGTATACTGTGTCCTTCTTTTTCTTTTCTTTGGTGCTCATTTCTCCAGCTCATATTTGGGAGCCGTAAAGCTTCATAAGAGCAGAGCAGAGCAGTCTTTTCTTTTGCTTGGATTTTCCAATGTTTGCCATGATCCTTGCCAGGGGAGCCGTTGTTTCCGCTGCATATTGCAGATGTTGCTTAAAAGTTAGCCTTGAAGAAATATGGCCACTGCAACGATCGCTGTATCGTTGGCAAAGCCAATTATTTTTGAGAACTTTGAGATCAAAGTTTGAGGACGTCATCGTACATAAGATTCCAACACTTAGCATGTACAGAAGGGACCTATAGTTTTATGACACTTACGAAGGGCAGAGAATTATGAGAAGCTTTCCTTTGATAACAATACTTTTGGTTGTTGCTGGTATTTTCTGAGAATCCAACCTGGAACCCCATGCACAGTTTTCAAACGCACAAACCACTGACCCACAGTTTCAAAGTGGAAGGACATAAAATCCCAACGAGGTGCATCAATTTGGAATAACAAAAGCGAGGTTGTTTTTTCTTCTTAATCACCTCACCCAGAGCCAGATGTTGACACATTTTACCAGCACATTACACCGGATATGAAAAGTCATCAGCAAAGGGGGTGGCTATCAACATTTACTTAATATCTGTGTGTATGTGCCTGCATTGGTATTCCTTACAAGCACGTGTATCTGATTTACATAATCGTTTAAAAAATAGCCTGCAACTGCACTGCACTTGAGCAAAAGTTTTACTCAGGACCTGGACAAATTACTACAAGTCCATATGGAGATTTCGTATCCCTTTATCCTTCTGTTTCAACCCATAATGCGTCCTTTAATAACCTGACTAAGTATTCAAAATGAACCTATTATGAATAATAAATACTACAAAGGACAAAAATAAGTTACTGATTTCAGACGCTGCACATCAGATACATCTTAGTATATTTATGAATCGATCTAGCTGAAAAGCATTGAACCAAACCAAATGTATGGATACCCTTTAACCTGTCTTTTTGCTTTCGATTTCACATTTCATTCAAGGATTCGACTTGCATTTGAATGTGTGTCCTGTGCTACGAATAGAGGCGAAGTACATTTATTGAACTGACATGAGTTCTCTTATGGCATTGATTTATGTTTTCTCATGTCGTATGTGCAAAACATATAATACACACAATACATCAGGAGTGAAATCGAGTTTCAATTGCGTATAGCCTGGTTTTGACGTGGTACTTTGCCTCTCGAATATCGTGCGATGAACATTTTGTAGAACAGCTCTAGTCCTGGCACACTATGAATGTGTTCTCGCTTTTGTATGGGGAAGACTTCGTTGGTGCTTTTCCGATTGTTCGCTCTTATATCCTGATGCCTGGCGGCTGTATAGCGAACATTTGATATTTGATACTGCTACTGTCACGTCTCAGTTGAGATATTTTATGTTTTTGAATTTTTTATAGAACTATCACAAGATTTCGTGGTCGACATGCATACGAATTTGGAAACATTAATATGGTCAGTGGGCTTTGAAGTATGAATGGCAATGGCTTACTATTATTATTGCCCATTTTATACTGAGGAAGGAGCTATTTACTCTTGAATGGAAAAACCGACTGACAAGCTTATAATCAATGACAAAAAGACAGCAGGTTGTTGAAGAGGAACTACTGCGTTTATTTCAGGACCTCCATTAAACTTGTGTCATTGGAAAAGACGCCGAGAGAAATCCCATACCTACCCAACGATTTCTGCAAATGCTCCAGAGGCTATTAGAAAGGGTGACAGGTCCTTTGCTAATCACGCTATGCAATGGAACCCACTTACTCAGGATGGCAAGATACGGGACGGTACGGAGTACGCGGTGCAGAACAGTTGAGAAGGAAGCACGGCATCTGCGAAAGAGTTGGCGCTTTGATTCTTTCAAGAATGTTAGGATTCCAGCTTAGTTTCTTCTCTAAGATGAGGCCTAGGTATTTGCTCTATTACTTGAGAGCACCAAAGGAGTGCTGTTTATATTCAGGACAAAGTAAGGGATTTTGTACTTCCTGGTGAAAAGGAATGATTCGGTTTTCTGAAGATTTACCCCCAGACCGCATTTTTGGGTCAATTTTGAGAGTTTGAAGAGGGCATTCTGTATAAGATCCTTCAGTGTGTCGAGGTGTTTCTCAGAGATAGCAATAGCAACGTCTGTCGCTTAGGCAATTACCCTGCAACTCATTCCTCACTAGGATCCAAAGAAGAGGAGAGATAACACCTCCTTGAGGGGTGCTTCTACTGACAGACCTCAAAACGAAGTTGATGACCCTGTTTGAAAGTAGCTGGTTCATCGATGCCTCAATTCCAAGCTTCGACAATGCGTTTATAGTTGCTATAGGCTCAACGTTGTTTAACTCTCCCTCAATGTCAAGGAAAGCCACAAAGTTGTATTCTCTACCCTTCAGAGATTTCTCTATGATTCCTTTACTGTATGCGTGTTGAGAGGCTGACCAGAGTTAAGGACTCACTCTCCAGCAAGCACTTTTTCTAGGGTGTTAAGGAGAAAGGATGACAAGCTTATGGGTCTCAGATCTTTGGGGTTAACATGTGGACTTTAGACTGACTTAGGTATGAACATCACGTTGACTTTTGTCCACGACTTGGGAATGTGACCCAGATCCAGGCAATTTCGAAAGATGGTAGTTACCCAGGGGAGGATGAAGTCAGCATTTCGTTGGAGTTCTGCAGGAACAATGCCATCAGGTCATGAAGATTTAAAGGGTTTGTAGCTACTGATAGCTCACAGAATGATGCTGCTTGATGTCGAGATTGCAATAAAATCCGAGTTAGCGTTGCAGCTGTTAGGGAAGTGGATATCTATCAGCAAATCGAGGGATTCCTCCTTATTCTATAAAATTCTACTTTATATGTTCTATTCCATGACGACAAAAGTAGACGGAGTCTTAAACTATGACCTTTCAAATGATCGCTCACAGTCGTAAGTTACTTGGATTTCATGCCATCTATTGCCGAAAACTTCACGAACTCTTTCTTAGACAAAAGTCCTTTAATCTTAGCATTTTTTTTTTTCAAAAAAAGATATAAATTATAAGATTGATATTGATTTTTGTTCACTTCCCAGAACAAGTGATTATTGGCAACACAACACGTGTCTTTATGTGGGAGCATTTCAAGAACGAAGGAGCCAATAAGGAAATGCTAATTTGCAAAATATAACATGGTAAAACCACAATAAAGGAGTTAATATTTCAAAATGCAGAACGCCAACAGGTCTGGCAAAAAGTCAATTACAGCTAAACCAACATTACCATAAATATCATAACGGATGTAGATTTAAATCCATGTAAGGACTTTAAAAGCAACCCGCTTTTTTATTATTCATCCCCTTGAACAAAACAATACAACTCTGAGTTTTCGAGGCCATTTGTTCTTCTTATTTTTTTTTTTAAACCACCATAAATTGAAATAATCCACAAGGATAACAAAACATAAAAAGAGAAAATCAATAAAATAGAAAAAAAAATATGCAACTGAACTTACCACAACCGCAACAATAAAAATTGCTGCTGCCAAAACTCCAGCCGCAATATACGCGTTATGCAGCTCAATTGGGCTTTTCAGGACAACCGATCCAAAGGCTTTATCGTTGAAATTTCGTGCGCTCGTATCATCCACCATAAATTCACTAGAGCTAACAACTGTCTCCACAACAAATTCATCTGAAATAAAAAAGGAAAATTGTACAAATACAGTAGTGGCTTGGGCATAAATAAAATGAAAGTCGTCCTGTGCTAATCGTAAAAAAAAAAACACAGAAATGTGTAAAGAAAGGATCGTTTTTGATGCGCTTTATTAGGCCAACTATTTGCTAAATTTTATAGTTCTAATCCGATGATGTTGTTTTGTTTTTACATTTAATAACAGGAGATGTAACAATTTTGTTCAATTGTTCGAATGTACTTGTAATTTGAATGTTTCAATGGGGCTGACATACAAGCAATCGAGTGTCCTTTAAAAGTATACGGTACATATCGATTGGTGTACAAGTGTCTCGTGGTTTTTTGTGCAGTACACGTTTGATTGAAAGTTGGAGAAGCACTGGTCATGTCATGCGAAGTGATGCTAGGTGTAGGGCAGGGGTGTCAAACTCAAACTTGAAAACATAATGGGTTTTCCAATAAGGATTTCCTAACTTTGTTAGATGATTGCAAGCATATTGTTGAGGCTACATCTGTCAAATTGGCTGTTCTATATTTAATTTTTTTTGCCAAATCAATATGAAGAGCTAGACAACAGCAAATAATTAAATTGTTTTATGAAACTGGGACATCTGTTCGAGGATCATTTCGCATTCAGTTTTGGATGAATGCGCTAGTAAACAAGTAAAATTGTCGAATCGTACGATAACAATTCACACGAATTGCAATACATCCAGAGAAAGTCACTGTTTGGTCTGAATTTTGGACTGGCGACATCATCGGTCCATACTTCTTTTAAAACAAATTTGACCAGGCCATCATTATTAAGGGCCAATGCTATCTATCGATGAGAACTAATCTCTTTGGCCCCAATTGGAGGATAGGGACAACGACGACAAGCGGTTTTAACAGTCCCGAGGTTTCAACCTTGCACATACCTTGTCTAAGGGTATATAGGGTGAACAGTGAGAGTCTGAACTCGCCGAATTTAGGGAATAAAATTTGGGCCTGTACTGCTTTTATGAACGTGCGATAATATTTCAGGGACAGTTGTCTGTTTTATAGCAGAAACACATTCACACAGCAACAGCCAGCAGAAACTTCAACAGCAGACAGAAAAAGACCGATACTGTGGTGTGAAGCATATTACACACAGGAACGACAACAGCACACAAGGTGTTTTTCAATACAACACAACAGACTGCGCACGGTAACACCAACAACAACTTCAACAGCAGGTTTGGGACTTATGTCTAAAGTTGAAGTTGCTGTTGCTTTTGCTGTGGTCAATGTGTGTTCTATTACATTGAAGAGCATTTGTTCTAAAAATGTCCCCACGGTTGTCAAAGTTTTTCCACTACCGACGATATCCACCCAATCTAGGTTAGATAGGTGAGCTGAGCTCAGTTCAGCGCTGATCTATTGTGTTACGCATTCAAACCCTTCAATTAGTTAAATACTTCATTTCGTTCTGATAGATGAAGTTCAGCATAGTCCGTAGATACGCTGGAGAGCTCTCGAAGGTGATAGAAGAAGTAGTTACCGAGTAATTTGGTTTTGGAATTTCAGAAATCAGGGCAGTTTCAAAGGAAATGAGTGATGTATTTTAGCACCCATTCGTTACCACTGGCTCTGCATAGTTCATCTTCTGGGGTAAGTATTAGAGAGTAGAGTATTATGCTCCGCGGAGATGCCTAGGAGGATAAAAAGGTTTTTTTCTGTCCTTTCGTAAAGCCTCTCGGCCTTTGCTTTGTCAAAGAACAGGCGTAGTTGCCTTGTAGTCTTTTAAAATTAAGTTCGCCCTTCTTGTGGTTATTTCTACTGTACTGCTTAAAGCCGGTTACAAGCTTGTTCTAGAATACCTTAAGAACTTTTTCTTACTAGGTTATCAGTAGGTTTTGGAACAATCGTACGACGTACAATGAACAATTCAGCCAATAACTTATAGACACTGCATTGGACATATTATTTGGCGGGAAGGCCACTCTGTTGCAAAATAATCTAAGTAGGTACATAGAACAGCGGAACCCTCTAGGCAAACATGATGCAGAAAAGTTGAAAGGATAGAAGAAAAACCTTTATCCTCCTGGATAAATGGTGGAGAGAGTAGAAAGTTTTCAATAACTTGAAAGTATAATGTGCATAAGATCATCTGTGTTAAGGATCCAAAAACCTAGGTTAAAAACTAAGCTATGGCTGTTCCGTTTCATCGTTAAGTCCATGCAATGTGTTACTTTGAAAGGCAATGGAACCCGGTTACTCATGAGGGCAGCATACATGGCGGTCCTAGGAGTACACGACACAAAAAAAGGGAAGGACGCACGGCAACTGGGAAAGAGTTGGCGAGAACTGACACACACTGTCAGGAACAGCATATGATGGCGCATAGGGATTGTGGAGGCCCTAGTTCCCACAATTGTATATAGGACAAAAGCAAGTAGGCACATCCTTCCATTTACACAGTATTAGCTCTGTTAGCTCTGTTGTGGGTGCCGTGGCTCAGTGTTTAATGCGTTAGAATACTCCACGCGGAGTTCCAGGTTCGAATCCCAGAAAATTCTATTATAGCTGTTTTCACGGCCCAATTTCTTGTGAACTGCGACAAACCTCCAGAAGTATTACTGTCATGAGAAAAGTATCTTTACAATCCTCTGTCCATCGGACACGGCATAAAACTGCAGGTCCTTCCTTTACCAGTAGAAATATTTACCACGCACACCACGTACAGGAACTTGGTCCTCTATGTAATCTCTGTTGACGGGAGAAAATAAAATTCATACTGACATTCATATGTAAATACATACTTTCACCTTAATCCGCTCCTGTGACAAAGTAAGTAAAAAGGACAAAATTGCATCAGGTGTCTGGACTACTTTACCATAAAAGAAATCCATTTAAAATATGTATGTAATATTTTGTTATCCCTAGAACCTTTATCATAAAAATGTTAATTGAACTTCTCTCAGTAGCAAAAGTGAGCACCGAAATGATGTAACTGTCAAAGCACTCGCAAATAAAAAAGAAGCCGTAAAAGCACAAAAAAAAAAACTTTCTTCAACTAGAGATAATAAAAGATATATCCATATCCATACATATCATATGAGATAACGGTCTCATAAAAAAAAGTGGATATAATTTTTCGGTAAATATATAGAATTTTTGTACAACTTCTTGTTCGTTGTCATCATCAACGACACGACGACGATGTCATGGCAATGGCATGACAGTGTGGATAAAATGGATAATTATGATGGCGGCAGAGAGACACAGACAACACTCTCTAGGAAGTGTGTATGTACGAGTATTATCCTCTTGTCGTCGGTCGTTGTGCAGAGGACGACGACTATTTGGGGTGGCATGTGTCATCCATGGTGTGACATGTGTCCGGTGGATACAAGAATTATTATTCAGCGAAATATTTAGAAGGAGTAGGTACCTAGCCATTATTTATAGTTATTTTTACCTAAATTGCTTAGTTAAGGGAACTCACAGATACAAAGAGTAGGGTGAATTTGTTACAGCGAAAACGTATTACATCACCGGTTTTTTGACGTTAAGCAATTTGGATTATGATGATGAAATTCGTGTCATCAAAATAATGCTAGTCCAGATGTGAAGTGGATAGATATCCTCGTTCGGAGCAAATGCAGTGCACTGAGTGAACACGAATGGAATTATGGTAATGGTGCTAGTTTTATGCTAGCTTAGATGTTTTTTTTTTTCTTCTGTTTTTTTAAACACGAGTGAACAATTAATATTTTTCAAGGAATTAAAGGATTTGTTATGAAGGTTGTGCATGTTTGCTGCTATACTATTGCCATTTATCATGTTTCATGTTATATTTACATAACCTCACAGAAAAAATGGAGTGATGATCGCAAGATCAATCTCCCACCACAGTATAGTGATAGTCTATTCGGTCAGGGGATTCCCTGGGAGAGCATTTTGTGTATTTCAACACGAATGCGAAAAAAATACTGTGAATTACAAACGAATGCAAACAAAAATCGCATACAACTCTCCCCAATCAATTTAGACTCCACCCATGGAGAATTAAGGTTGAAACCTAATATTAACTGAGTTTGAAATTGAATCACACCAACTCCTTCCTATCCTTTGTTTCAACAGTTGAGAGCTAGCCTCATGCCCAATCCTGCTCCATATCGTTCACATCAAAGTTTGGACACAAATATTCTCTAATCCTCTCTTTATGTCGATGTTCATCATTGAATGTTGAACCTGTTTATCCACGAATATCATGCTGGAGAACAGTGGAGGGGAAGGCATGATAGTTAGGAAGTGTTGTAGAGAGTTGTAGCATATTTCCAGGAACCGTAAATGACGGCACGCATGCGCAGTAGACATACTATGGCCCACAAGGCGATACAGTTGTAGACGGATAAAGCCCAATCCTTTGAGTGCGTCTGTGAACTCAAAGCTCTAGTTTCAAAGTAGTGCTATCCCTTGCAGTGACGTCTGGTCATCAAAACTTCTTTAACTCAATGTCCTCCAGTGTCACCGTAGTTGTCCCATAAGAATTGGACTCCTCTTATGGAACATCATGTATATGGGTAAACATATAGACGAAATAGAATCGGCAGCAAACAAAGCAATCGGACTCATTCCAGGTTAAAACTAGCAGACCACTAAGCTAAGGCTGATAATATAACTAGTCGAAGAGCTAAAATTCGAGTCTATAGTGCTTGGCAATAGAATGAGGTTTAAAAGCCTAAGGGCCTTCTTCAGCAAGAAGGTGTCAGTACAGAGAATGATTGCAGAGGGGTTAACTCGGTTCGTGTACTTTGTGCTTCGTATAGAATTAGTGGACAAAACTGCCTCCAATGTACAGACTATGAACAATGAAAACAATCATCGGTTTCCGGACAATATCAGACGAAGAAGTCTTTGTTATAACCGAGAGTAGTACTATCAATATTCTCGCCAATAATATGGTAAATATCCTGGAAAAGGCAAACCTTGACTCTTCAGGAAGTTGGTAATGTCAAGAGAATAAGACAGGAAGAGAACACGTCATCACAAGAACACGCTATGTGGCAAACCAGTGCATAAGGCATCATCGAGGTCTGGACCAAACGAATAGATGGAGACTACATACACAGTTTCTTTTGGGACACTTTGGTTATGGCAAATATTTGCACAGATATATACAGGATAGTTAGGATGCTTCATATGATTTGAGACCAGCTTAATCCACCATGCAGCATTCTTCTTGCTCTAACGTTTTTCGAGGAGTGATGCGACGATGCGTTGGACTTTAATCAGCTGCTGGACAAACTGGCTAGGGAATAGTTTGAATAGGGCATTCGAATTTGACTGGACGATTTAAAGGCAAAGCTAGGAATAGAGGCATCTTTAGTAATGTGTTTGGATGAAATAACATCCGACTACAGATTCAGATTCTTCATAGTTGTATACGATTTCTATACCTACAACTCCCATGCCTCAAACTGCACAAGGTGACATGGGTCCCATTTGCTTGCATAACTATCAACCAAATTGGTCCAGTTGTGATCGACAGATGGAACGTCTGCAGTATGCTACTTTTCGAGGACTCAGTCATTGTTGTAGCTAATGTCCGAGAAGCAACGCAAGATACATGTTAAGTTGGTTAGAAATGACACTCGATAGGGATTTACTTAGACCACAAGTATAAGCTGTGTGTACGACCCTCTTACTATTGAAACCATATGTTTCTCGGTATAAAGGATATGATTCCAGGCATGCAGGCGTTGTTGGTAGCCTTCCGGGTGCAGCATAAATTCAGGGCAAGTGCATTGTACGTTATTCCTTCTCGTCCCTATCGCTTTGGCAGATTCTATTATAGGGTAGGCCCAGTCTATATAAAACAGTGTCCAGTGAACATGATTGTTACTTCAGTTCCATTGTATTGAAGCACATTAATGGACCTAGATTTGTCCAGTGTTGTTTATAGTACCCAACGATGTTCCACTTGTGCCCATCAGTGAGTGACAAGAAGATTATGACCTAATTCGTTCCTTACCATAAAAACCGCACTTCAAACCTGTCTCGTTATGCAAACATTCATTGCTCTAACTAACTAGAATCTGTTGAAAAGAATTGCCAACATAAAAGATCAAAGCAACACCCAACCACAACAAAGTGTCTCTTAAAATACCATTAGAAGTGGAAAAAGTAAAACCAGGACAAAACACTCGCCTCCGTTTCGGTAATCGGGTCATGTCCTCCAAAGTTGCATAATATTGTAGTCGCAGCAACAAAACCACAGATAACACCCGGGATACTCAATATATAGAGCATAAAGGCATTCCTCTGTTGAATATATAAAATGTACCTACAAAGCGTTTTATCGTCTGAATCTAATAAATATTCACCTTTAATTCAGGAACACTTCATTAATTACATACAGAGTGTATTTACGCGAAAATTTCCTCCATGTGTGTGTGTGTCCATTCGTATAAAACAAGTTTATTGGAATTTTTTGCATTCCATTACCAACTGAAGTGGTTAATGAATATGCAACATCGCAATAAAGTGTGAGAACATCCGCACACAGACTATTTTTTTGTTGTTGTTATTTCCATTTACTGGCGCAGCATTTTATAGCAGTGACAATTTCACCTGTAAATACGAAATTTCCATCGTCCTGCTGCGCACCGAAATACTAAATAAATTAATTAATTAACTTGTTTGCTGGCTGGCGCAAGTCCATGAAAGGAATTCAGATTTGTATATTAATTTGTATCGCAAGAATAAACTATCTTATTAAATGATTTAAAGTTATGTACCTATCTGCAAAGGGGATTTTAATTATTATTAAGTTTAAGTATTTTGCAGTCGTAAGTACATTTACTGGAGGATTATGCAGAGGATACACCTTTTGCTAAATATCTTAAGTCTAAGTTATGGTATATTTTAGTGGCTTAATGGGTTTATGTTGCCCTTTTTCATGTCTGAGTGCTGCCTGAGTGCTGAGTTAGTGGATTATAGCGTGTATTGCACTAACGACAAAAGTGCTTAAGAGTAGGATTCAATTAACTCGAGCAGCAGTTAGACAGTATACAGTGCAGTCTGTTTGTGAGTTATGCATAAGAAGGGTGATTCAATAGGAGTGTATGTAAGCAAGTAAAATCGGACAAAATATTGTCACAAGGTATGAAATACAATTATTCGAGAAACGACCTGCAGACATCCTCGTTTTGGGTGTGGAACGTTCTGATATAAGAACTTATCCCCACAGCTTAGGCATCGTTAACGAAGCACCATTTGGATATAGGCTTAAGCATTGAATTGCCCCTCTCGGCTGCTGGTCGGATTTTAACTGAATCTGTCAATGGTTCACCAAACCACTATGAGGATGGGAGAGTAAATGCACTGGCCATAGGAGCATGAAACATTGACTAGGCACATGTAGCTCACAGGAAAGTCCCTTTAACTTGTTACGCTGCAGAGAAAAACAAGCTACACCCAAAAAAAAAAGCGCTGTAGATTTTACAATTGAAGGCAGTAGATTTAACAATTCCTTGTAGATTTGTGTATTTAACAGAGAATCTGGTTAAATTAACAATTTTTTGTAGATTTTACAGCGAATGCAGTCATTTCTACAGCAAAATTGTTGAATCAACTACAACCCCCAATTGTAAAATCAACAGCGCGTTGTCAATTTCGGCTGTTAAATCTACAGATATGAATTTGTAAAATCTACATCAAAATGCTATAGAATCTACAGCTATTTACTGTAGTAAGTACAGCAGGAGCTGTAGAAATTACAACAAGTTGTAGATTCAGCATCTATTACGAAAACGTAAAAAGTAGATACCATTTGAGAATATTCGCATGGTAATTTTCAGAGGCCATGGCGTTGTGGTATGTGTATGCAGTCGCCGAGTAAGAGGTTTCCAAGTTCAACCCCAGCTAGATCCAAACATTTTTCACATTTTGTAAGTAAATTAAATTATATAATTCGGTTTAAATATACACTAAGTATTTCTTGGACAAGAACCAATCTAATTAGATTGTAAAAGCTATTTCCACCCCATTTCTCGCACCATACCAATAAATTAGAACTTTAAGCTTATGTGGTGCTGTGAAAGCGATTTTTTTTTTACATGCAAATTGTTGTTGTTTCTACAGCTCTTCTACAGCTGTTCGACGGCAAAGTACTGTGAAATCTACAATTTTAGCTGTTATTTTCACAACTAGATTGTTAAATTTACAACCACCCCTCTGTAAAATTTACAACGAAAATTGTCGGGTCGATTCTGACAATGAATGCAGTAGAATCTACAGCATTTTACTCTATTCTTACAGCATCTTTTTTTTGGGTGTTGTGACGTTTCCGGCAAAACCAAATCGGAGCTCACGCACACATTCTTAATCGGCGGTATAGTTTTTTCGGCGCAGCAATTTTGTAGGGTCGTTTTGTGTATTTTGTTGTTGTTTATTGAATGACAGTGTGCTGAAAGTGTGGTGTGTATTCACACGTTCGTTGAAATTTATAAACAAATAGAAAACTTAGGCTCCACCTACTTTAGGCACTTTGCGGGTAGGAGCATATAAAGACGATCGTTTGGAGAAATAGATCCTTAAAACAACAAGTAACTAAATACTTGGTAAAGTTGGCAACTCTGCTTAGATTTATAAGTAAAATATACTCAATCCTGCAAACTTAATCTTATTTTGAGGTTATGAACAGACCTTCATTCCTGGGGCACGATGTCTCCATTTGTATAATCACCACTTTGCAAGAAGGGTTGGCTAATTTGATATCCCGTTGCGTTTTATTTTTGGCAAATCTCGTTGAGATAAATGCCTAGAATGAGCGTACCCAACAAATGAACAGACACAGATATGTCTCATGTTTGTATCCGTTGATGTGGAGCAAATCAGCGAGAAGGGAAACAATTAAAATTTAAAATCACTTCAGATTCATTTGCTCTTACAGCCCCAACCATATGCA
This sequence comes from Chalcosyrphus nemorum, assembly GCA_949716465.1. Lineage (NCBI taxonomy): Eukaryota > Metazoa > Arthropoda > Insecta > Diptera > Syrphidae > Chalcosyrphus > Chalcosyrphus nemorum. The sequence goes on from OX454335.1 coordinate 25,311,906, forward strand.
TAAATATGCATCTTCCTGTTCTACATACACACATACTATTCCTCTGCACTGGTTACACACATCTACCCGCACTGTATCTAGAGCACACTGAATAGCGACCGGTCGCTGTTTGCTTTTAATTTATGAAGGAATAGAATATCGCAGCAATAATTTAGCATTAAAGCTCACTCGGTTTTATCGTTGAGGAAAAAATTTGTTGCATGGAATTCCGTGAGACCGTTAAAAATTCTAAAAAAAAACACAAACAAACACTGGACATTTGTTAAATAACTTTGAGGTGGAAAAAAAATCCATATTTTGTCTTTTAAATGAGGGTGCAGGTGCATGCAATAAAGTATCCGTGCATTGGTTGATTTTAAAGGTACTCCGAGTTGCGTTAGTACTAGAACTTTAAGTTGTTCTGCGCGCGTTTGTTTTGCCTTTCGTAGAATAGTTTAAAACGATTTCAGCACTGCTTTATTGGGCTTTCTTATGGTTGTAGTGGTCCCTGGTCCTTCATTCCCATGAACGTTGAGGTTACACACGAAAAAAGAGCTTCATTAATGCTGAGAGTACCTTACCCTCCATTTTTCTTCATCCTTTAAAATCCATCTAGAAGTGGATTTCTGATGAAAGCAACCCTAGGGTGTTCTTCGTAGTTAAAATCCACTTGTCTCCCCCGACGGACTTTCATTCCCATGAAACGATTATCTTGCAAGAAGATTTTCGATGGATTTTGATGAAATCAACCCTTCCTATCACGCCCGACATGACTTTGATTTCAATGAACGTGTGGCCAGGTCATGTACTAATAGCATATCAAGTCGAAAGCCAATTACCGCTAACAATCGGATGTGAGAGGGGCTCACAGCTGCTACTATTTGCATTCAATCCAATGCTTATTCTGACAGAGGCCAGCAGCTAGTTCTAATCGCCACAAATCTGGAAATATCTCCACGGTTTCTGTTTATAAGTTGTTGTTTTTTATGCCGGTTAGACTTGGGCCATATCTGCCTTGATATGATGCCTCCTCTGCTAACTTACTGACCTTTAACAGAAAACGTACAAAGATCCTACCCTTAGGAGCAAGAATGGAATATCTAGAGTCTCTACAAGGGAACTAACAGGTGCAGATCCCCGTCTCGCTAATCTATCAGCTTGCTTGTTAATATGTCTGAGTTGTGGTACCCGGAGATGACACTGAGCTCATGACAGAGGGAGGCGAGTTAGGCGTTGTTTTACATGTTGTGAGGATATCGTGGAGAACGCAATAGATACATAGATACATAGAGAGTAGAACTCCATCTTCATCTCGAAGGGTACGTCAAAAGTGGTGACAAACCAGCTTCTAGCTTTAATGCTTTCCAGTGAGTGGGTCACCCTGGTTAAAATGACGATGCTGGCATTGAATTGGTGCGTTCCGCTTGGCATGATTCTTGCCGGAAAGCTAGTAAGAGTCTTGGAGAAAGCCAGAAGCTGGTTCACTATGGATATGCCTTAAAGCCAGCATAGTTTTGGGTACATCATCTACTTGCTTACCTCTCTTGTATAAGGATTGGTAGTTGAATATTAAGCAGTGGAGGCTTGGTATGTGCTTAGGTCGATGGTGAGTTTACAGCCAAGTGGCCCATGTGTCTATCGTGCCAATCCAGAAGCTCACTGAAAGGAATATGTGTCCCTGCGACCACTATTACTACATCATCAGCTTACGCGAGAACTACTACTCTTTATTGATTAAAGTATGGCAGGGATATCTTTAATTTCTCATAGAAGAAATGATAAATCACTTAGTGAGGTGTAGCTCTATGAAGGAGTATGTGAGTATCACTGCTTCCGACGGTTTTTCTTAGCATAGTCACTATCTATTGACCAAGGAACTGTTCCACGTCTGGTTGAACTAAAGCTGCAAGAATCGACTTTGTAGGAACGTTATTGAAAGTGCCTCTGACGCCCAAGAAGGTGGGTGTACTGAAGCTCTTTTGAAAAGCACAGCCAATTGCTGTCGATGGTTGTGGTCTAAAGACCTGCACTTCATAATTTCACTTTCATTGTGCGATTACTCGATTCCTTTGATTAGATTCGAAAACGTTTACATTCAGCTAATTGGGTTGAATGCCTTGACAAGTCTATAAATGTCCGTGTCGTTATTGGAGACCACCGCTATAAAGGGTCAAAGCGAGCTCTATTAAACATATAATCTTGATGTGCGCCAGTAACTGGGACAACGATTTCAATGGGAAATTTGCAATCCGTTTTGAGTACAAGGACCTCAATCAATGACTTTGATAGACATGATGATGATTCCAGTTTTAAAGTTAAGTCATGCTCAAAGTAAAACACCGACATGAACTTAATTGACTTGCATTCTCAAAGGATTTAATTCTCGTGTGTCTTTGCTACGAGTTCCGTTTGTCTGAATGAGGATTACGCCTTCCAATTAAAGAACGATTTTGTCAAAGCTGACATGAATGAATGGTATTCCATGCCAGCAAAGGCCATCAAACAATTTAACTACAAAGAATCAGCTTCGATTCATTCATTACTACCTATTGACCGTAACAACTGTAAAATGTTTTCTAAACAATTAGTGATTGTTTTTTTTCTATTGATCCTTTCCTGAGAGCCTTAAGCTAATAAAGCCAAACCTGACCATGGACACAAAGCACTCTTTTTTATTCTCATTGCTCTCTGCACTTTGGTCAAATATGAGAGTAAATTCACACTCAAACCCTGAATAGTTTTTTTTTTTGAGAGTTCAACAAAAGTGCACAGAGCCATTCACTGAATATTACACATTCCAACATACATACCTTCACACATTGTTCCAGTATATCCAGGCCGGCAGGCACAGTAGAATGAATCTCCGCTGGACCAGCAGGTTCCACCATGAGTACAAGGATTAACATTGCACTGCTAAAAGGGATACAATAAAAAGAGAAAAGAGATATGCATATAAGTAAATACCAATTTATAATTTACTACATAAATAGTTCTACCCCGCGCCAATAAAGAGGATCCCCATCATGCAGTATCTAGATACACAAACCAGCAGAAATAAAAGTTTTTTTTTTCTCAAATTACATACGCATACGTAGGTATTTTGTGAACTTCCTTTTTTTCTCCTTTCTGAAGGAAGTATGCCGAGTAGAAAAAAAAACAAATATGGAAAAAATATTCCCCATACGCCGCGGACTCCTTTGCAACCACATTGAAGCGATTTTAATTCCGCAACCCTAGTTCCTCCTAGAGGGATATGTGGATGTCAAGGAGTTGGCTGTGGGTTTGGTTTTTTTTTTTGTACACATTTGTATGGTTTTTATTGTTCAGCGAATAGCACTTCAAGCGGAAGTTAAAGCGGAGGTAAAAAGCTCGGATAACAGGTGCATGTGCTAATAGAAGTAATGGAATTGCCAGTGGAAATGAAAGTTGAAATGATGAAGCGCGCTGTTTGGTGTTGGTGTCTTTTTTTTGTTTTTTTTTTTGCCCCCAAACTTCAGGTGACAGCATGTGTGTATAGATGAATTATTTCATACCATTGGATAAGTTCATTAAAGATGAAAATTAAACAAAAAAAAACCAAGAAGTATTCTGTGAACAATAGTGCGCTGAACATAACAGAGAGTACCTATACTAAAATACATATCCTGAAAACAACAAGAACAACAAGGAGTGAACAAAAAGTTACAGGTGCTGGTCGCGCTGCTGTACCGTGTTGTGTGTTATTTGCAGCGCGATGAATTGTTAATTGCTTATTCAAACAAGAGGAATGCCTACGCATCGCATGCGAACGAAGAAAAGCGTGGAACTGAAGAGTGTACCACGTAACAATCGCATCCTGCACTGGTAGTCGTCGAGGACGACAACGACGACGACGACGTCCTTAGCAACAATACAATTTAATTCGACTATAAACAATTGCTTTTATGGCTCTGGCTGCAGACGTAAACTTCGTGCGATTCCATATGCTATATAGCAGAAGGAGGAACATGTATTTCGAAGATATGCGTGTACTAACTGGCTCGACGTGATATGCGGATATAGACGGATCAGAATTTGGGTGGGTGGATTTCTCTTCTTTCTGTTTTTTGTTCTGTATTCGGAATTGATATGGAAATGAAATTCCGCTTGTAAATTTAATTGCACTCGCGTTGTTTTATTGTAGATACGAGCTATGAATAAAACAGATGTGTGTGCGAATGGTTTTATGTGCAATTTTTATGTCTTATTTAACGGAATATTGATTGTACATATACAGTATGTGTGTATGCACGGGGGCACCTAGTTAAATTGCCTTGACAATTGGATTCAAAGAGGAAAAGTTTAATTAACGGACGAGAGAACGGTTTTTATGCATAAAAACAGATGTTTATGGACAAAGGAATAGTAAAGCTGTTCCAGAGGATGCTTTTCGGTGGACGTTTATAATTAAATTTAATGAAATTTACATAAACTCTTTGTTGTGCACTTGAGCTTGGTCAGTTCTTCTGTGAGTGGGTGTTTTAGTTTCTTTAATTGTCTGAGTGCAGAATCACTCAAATCAGCGTCGAAACTTGAGTCATTTTGTTTGGTACGAAGGACTTAAACAACAGCTTTAGAGGCAGTATACAAGGAAGCAGTCAAGGATATGAAGCACATCCATCATTTTGCAAAGGATTCCACCTGCTGGTCCATAGAATTGGTGAAGACATAATCCTTCAGTCAGGGATCAAGCAGTCAGGGATATACCTGGCAGCTGCATCCCTGATCCAAAAGTGAGACTCTCAAACTTTATACTTCTCCACACAGTCATTATGAATACTGCAGCTGCTAGTGCACTAAAGCTTCAGTTTCTATGTAACAATTCAATCCCAAACTTAGCTGGAGCCATGGGGATCTTAGGAAGAATTCAACAACTATCCTTTCCAATAGGTAAGAGCACACTACCTTCATGCTTAAGAGAAACCAACTCTACCGCCCTTTTCACGTCGTGATTCTGGACCTGTACTCCTGAGACAATCATTAAATTTCTAGTCTGAACTACAAATAATCTATTCTTCTAGGACAATCAAGGCAGAGGTCTCGCCATCGTGTCAGAGAATGCATTACAACATGCCTCCGTAGATCACATACATATAAACATACTATCAGATAGGTAAGCAGTCCTTAGGGCACTCATATTTTTGAGCTTTGTGTCAAAGCTGATCTAAAATTCTCTTTAGACTCTCCTGCAGATCGCTGAGCACAGTCCCAATAATGTTAGGGTAAACAGGGGTATCGCTAGTAACGAAGCTGCCGATGAGCTTGACAGATTAGGAGTCCAGTCTTTGTTCATTGGTCCCGAAAAATATAGTAATAGATAGGAACTAGCTTAAGACAGGTCAACAAATTCATTGAATTAAAAAAAAAAGAGATCAAAAGAAATCCTCTCCATAAGTATATTAACTTTAAGTTACAGGGCAAGGTGAAAAGTTCTCGCCCTGGCCCATAGATGACGCCCCAATCACCATAATTTTATTTTTCCTGTCTGGGTGTAAATATCAATAGTTCATGCTACAAGTTTCAACTTATTCTCTCAAGTTATTTCTTTACACGAATTTTTGCAGTGTTATTTTCGTTGCAATGAGTAAACGTGAGTGTTGTGGATGGGTTAACACCTAAGGAAACTCATCCAAAGTTTACAAAAGATTACGGGGATTTCAATCGTTAAAAAGTGGGCAGCTGTATTGAAGATGACCCACGTGAAGAGTGGCCAAAACTGCAACCACACACGAAACCATCGAAAAAGTCCACGATATTGTGTTGGATAATAGGCAAGTGAAGTTAATGATATAGCATATTGGAGATAGGATATCGGAAGAAAGGATGTGAAACGCTTTCCACTAAAGCTTAGGTTGCGAGAGCTCTGCGCAAGATGGGTGCCAAAGAACGATCACGAAAACTGTGGGATTTGGGGTACGATTTGCTCGCCCATCCCCCTTATTCTCCTGATTAGGTATTTTTGTGAAGTGCTTCGCATCCAATGAAGAAGTTCAGACGGTCGTAGAGGAATATTTTCACGGATTTTCAGACTCTCACTTCACAGAATAATGGTGTTGGAAAAACGTTGTAGTCAAATGAGTCCTCATAAAGTCTAATAAATCCCTAAATCATAATAAAATCATAATTAAATCATCAATCCCTAAATTTTGTACTGTATTTTTCCATTTGAAATCACCTGAGTTTTTGTGAATTAGAACTTTTCAAAAACTTATTGATCGATAGATTCGGACACAGTTTTAAGTTTTTTTTCTTAACCTTATGATTGTAACTATTCATCATATTCGTACCAATATTAATACTTCAACAAAATCTCCTAAAACACACATTTTCATGTCAATCAGCTTTAATTTGGTTTTTCTCCTCGCCCTTTTACATAAAATCAAAATCATCACCACAATTTTACCCTAATAACTCTATAAGGCATGAATTTCTAAAGTCAATCTCTCAATCTATCAAATATTCAAAACATACTCCAAAAATCTCCCAGCATACAAAGAAACAATTCTAATTCACTTTCTCACTTCCTACGGTATACCTACTTTCAATAAAATCATACATTCCCACATAAAGAAAACCCCAATGCCACTAACCATCTTTCATCTCAACACACATGTGTACATTGGGCTTGTGTCCACGATGCAGCAAACCAAAAGCAGATCATTTCTACAAAATAGGCCACCGACTAAACTCTCTTCAGTAAGTCTATACACGTTATTAACCAGAAACGTAATCCCTTTGCAAAGAGAGCAGCAAGCTGACTTCTGTAGAAACTAGAAACCACATGGGGCATACTGCTGTACACCACCAACATATCTCTGCATTACCAAGTGAGGGTCAAATCACTTTCTCATAACAAAATACCATAAAGATCTCATCATCTAAGGCAAACTGCACACACACATAACACAACGTACAAACCATTTTCATTCCATTCAACAGAGACAGCCACAAAAAGGAGCAAAAAAAAAAAAAAAAAACAAACCGAAATGCTTTTTGTTGGCACACTCCAGTTAGAGGCTAGAGCCCACCCGCCGCCCCATCGCCCACTACACAACATGAGTCATGACTTACCGTCCTTGGAATTTGATTACAATCCGGACCATTCCGTCCTCCAGGGCATTCACAACTAAAATCATCTCCATGATCAATGCATCGGTGTCCTTCGGGGCAAGGTTTATTGGCACAAAAATCCACCTAATCATGTAACGAGACGCCATTCAAGCCCCGGAGACACAACGCGCAACCATAAATTCAAAGGGCGTATTTTTTTTGTGTGTTTGTTTGTGATTTGTTTTCCCAACAATGGAACGAGATAAAAAGAAGAAAAACGAGACAAAAATTGCATTTACGTAGTACAAAAAAAGGACCAGCAAATTTGCATACAAAAATGAAATCAAGTTACATACCTTAATCTCGCAACGACTTCCAATGTATCCCTTGGAGCACCTGCATTCGAAACTGCCGATTTGATCTATGCACTCTGCGCCGTTTAAGCATGGATTCGATTCACATTCGTTATACTCAAAATTGCAAAGTTCACCAGCAAAACCTACAAAACAAACACAAAAGAAGAAGAAGAAGAAAATGAAAATGAAAATCTGAGCGGAAAGTCAGTGGAAAGAAAGTCGATAAAACTTCATTTTACCACAAATCATATAAAAAGCTATTAGTACGAATCTGGATAAGAGAAAATGAATTTATTTGACTTGTTTATTCTCTTTTGGGTTGTGAGATATTTCCAATTGCAGTTTTAAGGATATTATCCTTAGATTGGGTTTTTTTTTTGAGAATTTTTTTTGTTTTTAATTAAAAGCATTTATAATGTGCATTTAAACAGAAGTGTAAATTTAAACATCAAGCTCTAACACTGGATAACACATTTTACAAAAATCAACAAACAAAATAAATAAAAGAGGGCCAATGTGCCTTCCTTATGGAACTCCGGCTGTTACTTTGATTTTTTGGTTATTTGGCTTCGAAATTCTAAAAATTGGTTTTTGTTTTACAGGGCTAGAGCTAAGCCTCCAACACGGCTAGTACAGAAAGTAAGCATTTGTCTTAGAATATTGTATTTCGAAGTAAAAACATCCCGCTGTCACGGTGGACTACTGTTCTTGGTTCCAAAGCATCAGTCCAATACTGGTAAGCTTTTGAAAGCCCCTCCTTATGCGGTCCAAGTCAATAAAGATTTCGGAAGGGCCAATCAACTACTATCACAGTGGATTTCTGATCTTTATCTGGATTTGGGACTATATATTTTGAGTACTTAAGAAAACTCTTGTTAGTCTATCTAGACTGACAACACGAAAATCTCTTGTGCACTCCGAGTTGGTCGAGGTCCCCTTCAATTGTACGCGAGGAGGACCTCTACTGCGTCGACCCTCTGGGTTTGATTCGAAGACTCTGCGGGCTGGAGCGTTCGTGTCCATTTGCTCTACGTGTCCTAGCCATCTCAGACGTCCAATACGCAGTTTTTTGACTAGGTAAATGTCGCTGTACAGCTCGTATAGTTCGTCGTTGAATCTTCTCTTCCAAAACCCGTCGACGCAAACGGGACCGAAAATCTTACGGAGATTTTTTCTTTCGAAGCGACCAAGGATATCTTCATCCGCTTTCAACAAAGTCCATGTTTCAGCGCCGTAAAACAGGACTGGAATAATCAGGGTCTTATGCAGAGTCTCCTTAGTTCTTCGAGATAGGGCTTTACTATTGAATTGCCTTATTAGCCAAAAAAGCCTTGATCCAAGAAATGGTAACCAACCCCGTTTGGAGGATCTTTGGCGGCAGCAGATGAGAGAGGGGGGAAGAGTGCTCCCTCACTAGAGCACTTCTTCTTGATCCAGACGGCAGCGGAAGAATTCCCTAGACGTAGTCAACGGTGGCGTCTATAATTCCAGTCAGGTTGAACTTATTTGTGAGAGCTTCAAGGAAAAATACGATAAATATTTATAAAGATTTGAGTAAAATGTGTGTTTTAAACTTTTTGATGGTAGTATAAAGCATCGTACTTTCGGTAGCCCGACTATGTAGACCATAAGTTGATCCAAGTGCACGAATCAAATTCTCCGTAGAACGCTGATTTTTGTAATGTATCTGAATAATTTGTAGACACTGTGCTGGACTAAGTCTTTCCATTATGAAATGTCAAATAATACTAAATCAAAATATTATGACAGATTAACACGACTCAAATAACATCTGTCAAAAAATCACTAGACAAAAAAGTGCTTCTAAATGAATATTCGTTTACAAGCCTACATTGCCTGAGATTTGTAGTCATATTCCAATGACTAGATCGCTGAGTAAGGCTGCAGAGTGCCAAAAAATGTCTCTCTTTTCATTGTAGTTCACTCCAAAATATCCTCTAATCTTCTTAACCGCCCACTACGCCCTCTCTTACATTACTTAATCTTTAGGTTGTGTGCCGCCACGCTCTCTTTCACCTGTTAAGTGGTTTGAAATTATGTAGTTTTGTAATATTAGCTGCTAGCATTTTCTTGCATTAATCTTAAATAAAGTTGTGGGAGGACCCTTTTTAGACTACCTGAGGTCTAATATTTAATTTTAGTAATTTATTCTGCTTATGCTCCCATAAGGATCCACATACTGCAGTGGAGACATCTCTGGAAAGCCAGCAATGGTAAACGACAAACGTTTTATTTAAATATGTATGTATGTATGCATAGACAACGTTAGAATGAAATTACGCAAAAGAAACGCCAGACATCAATTGAATATAAATTTTCATAGACGTTATCCTTGGGCTCATATTTTGAGGAAAAAAATTACAAATTAATTAGATATGTACGCCTGCAATCACGAACCAGACAGTTGTTCAAAAAAAAGACCGCACGTGACTTTTCTATGGAAAATTACATTTTATTAATTTGAAACTTGTTCATCTTCTGACAGGCGGCACATTTGCCATCTTAATGCTTAAATATTGTGAGCAATCATACTCAAAATAAATAATTTAATAAATACATAAATAAATAATTATCCAATATAGGAATTTCGACAGAATTATATATAACTGACAAAGTAAACTGTTGATAACAGCTTTAGATTCATTCAACTTTTTATTGGTATTAGGCGCGCAATCAAGACATTACATTCTGGATTATTGGGGCAATGTTTTCTCCCTCAATAAACACAGCATCCCACTGTCCTTTAAGCGACTCTAAGGATAGAGAGGAAAAAAAAAAATAATTCGATCCAAGGGGTGAGTAAAAATTCCTATGAGGGTTGATTCTAGGTAAATACTACCTAATCTTGTAGAACGTTCACCATTACCACCAGAAGCTGTCAAAGTACAAAATATTCATAAAGAAACATTAAATATATAAAAAAAGGAAAAAAAAAAATACGAATCAAGATTATTATAAAAGGCGAAAAGTTCAACAAGCTACGTCCCAGGGGGGTAGGATTTTTTTTTTTACCACGACGCTTCAGCCCAACAGTGTAACACAATTATATTTTTCATGCCATGCTGCGTTAGTCACATGGGAGCATCCCAAGAATATTTGATTATATTAAAAGCAAATATTGCTAGAATACGAAGAGAAAAAACTTGTTAGCGGTATAAATTGAAAAAAATTTGCCTGCCAGATTAACACCCAACGGTATAAGGAACGTTTTTTCTCTCTTATTGGATACCGTGTACACTTGAAGGATTCTTAAAGTATTGACTTTTAGGCCAAATAGATAGGCTTGCGACAAAGGATAACATGGATGCGACCTAATTGGTTGGGAGTATTTCATTTTTGAACATAGTTGTTGCTCCCCTATTCGTTCTCTAATTATGTACGTGCAACACCCATTCAAAACAGATGCTTTGGAATTCTGTGGTAAATGGAGTAAAGTTTGTTGAACATTTCTAAATGGAATGGCCCTATTGAATGGACTCTACGACGGATAAATCCGCTACTACGAACACTTAACACTTCCTTGTCATACACAAGAGGGTATAACTACGGTACCTAGTTGGCCACTAAAGCGCTCAGAGTGATGCGATACGAGAAGCGACTGGCGATGCATGCAATCTCATGTAGGTGCTTACAGGGAAGCTGTACCCGATGGGGTTTTACAAACTTCTCGCAATCCACTCCCAAGCGTCTCGCTTTCTTTTCTGACTACCTTTTTGAGCGAAAAGCTTCTGTGAGAACTGCGAGAAGTAGGTGATTGAACAACAGATCCATAGCAAACGCTTCTCGCAATGTATCGCTTTATCGCATCTCTGTGTGCGCAGCTTTATGGCTTATTATAGCCAACGACTCTGTAGATTGTCACGATAAAATGGAAAAGTGTTTGGTCATTGAATCAAAGATTCACTGCCTAAGTCCTAACTATTTAATTTTCGTAGTAAAACTTTGTAAGATTCATTTGGAAAGCACTTTTTGGATTCTATTTCAAATGCACGTGAAAAGATATGAAAATGATATAATCCCTTTCCAATATACATATTTACTTATGTAGCCCCCTACACCAAAAACTTGACTGATTTTTTTATAGAATGAGTCCAAAACAAGTTTTTTTTTCAAAACGTGGGCGTGGTAGTGGGCGGATTCTAAGAATATTAAAGCATATAGACTAGTCTGCTCCTAAGAATCGATATTATTTCATTGAAATCGAAGAAATATATTTGTCTTTTAGAAAAACGTTCTTAAAAGTGAGCGTGGCCATATGTATCTAATGTATGGAAAATTTGTAGAACAAATGAATTTGCTTAAGTAAGATTTTTCCAGTTTCATATAAAAATACTGAAAAAGTGGGCGTACCAGTAGCCGGATTTTAAAATATGGACAGACGGACGGACGGACATGGTTCAATCGACTCGGGTATTGATGCAGATCATTTATTACATTGTATATTACAAGCTATGTATCAAACTTAATATACCTTTTGAATAGGGTATCCAAAATACTGTGAATTACAAACGAATGGAAAAATTTCATACAATTCTTAAAGATTTAGTTGCCGCTTGCGGAGGGTAAATATTGAAACCTAAAGCAGCTCAGTTTTAGAATTTAGTACTGTAACTCTTTCCTATCACTTTGTCTTACTTACAATTGCCTTGCCTGTGCCAGGATTGTGAAAGTACATATGTAAGAAGACAGGGTTAGTTGCTATGGCGCCTATTGAACTGGGGACGAAGCTTTCATAAGCAACTGGCGACTCCCACTTTGAAAATGTCCAAAAAGTCCAATAAGCTTATTCATAGAAGGAATCCTGAGGCACATAATGTACCACCTCCACAAGTTGAATTTGTGCGTGCAGGTAGCATCCAGTTCTGTTTGGAGTAGGATAAATCTTCCGGACACATCTTCTGTGAATGGTCGATACAGCGTGTGTTAAGATTTGTCTTCCAAAAATAAATTTATGTATCAGGGGGTTTGAAAAACTTTACTCTAATTACATAAATAGCTAGTGGTAGCTACTACTACTACTCGTAGCTCGTATTCACTCTCTCTCTTTCAAAGTATGTTTATAAGGTCCCACTGTTAAGCCATACACATAAGGGTTTAACAAGAGGAAAAAAAAGGGATTGCCCCATAAAAAAAATCCTCGATATGGGTAATCAGATACCTATATACGATGTCTTAACGCAAATATTTACCGAGGAAAAGCTCAATAAAATAAAACACTGAAAGTATACCTCTTGGTAGTTTCGAAGCAACTTATGCTGCCAAAACCTGAGATTGGGGCGCTTAACGCAGGGATTGGATAGGGCATTCATTTGCATAGGACCGCCCCTGTCCCCATAATTTGTTCGTTTGCCTGTTATTACATATTTGCTAGTTATTAATTTTTGGTACAAAATAACACAGCAAATACTATCACTCTCTATGCAAACTTCGACTAAACTGAGCGAATATACTCTGATAAACTATAAAAATACGGATGCAGTAAATATTTAAAGCCTGATATAATAAAATGACGCTTTTATGCTTCAAAGTTCATTTAACTAATAAACTATGACCGAACTAGGTTAGGAATTTTACAGAATCCTAGTCAGCGTGTACGTGTGGTTGAAAATTCCTCTGCAAATAGCGACTGTCATCCGTGTAACTAGAAATTATTCATGCGAAATATTTAATGCGATGCGTTCAAAATTGCTTTCTAAGTTCTGGATATTATTCAGCGAAATTCGGTTTTTTGGTGGATATGTCACTGTAAGTTAGGACAAAGCAAAATTATAACCAAATGTCATCGTGTCCTTGTTATCCATTTGCCGTAAAACAAATATTTATGTTTCTCGCTCAGCCATTTGAAAAAAAATGTTAAATTGCTATCAACAATGAATTATCCAAAATCTGGAACAAGGTAACGCTCCATTGGAGCACTCAGACATAATTGGTTCATTGTTCTATCGCCATACTATGTTGACCACTTCAATGGAATTTTCTCACCTCAAACTATCGGTTTGCATCACATCGACAGCGTTTGTAGATTCAGCTCCTGATATGGACTAAGATACAACACTTGAAGAAAATAAAGTGCCTCCTTCTTTATAAGTCACTTAAGCCAAGATAGCACAAGTGAAGATGTTAAGTCACCTGTCTGAAGTATATTCTGCTGAAAGGAATCATATGTTTAGTGTGTCTCCTGCACAAATTTCACAGAGTTGAGGGGTCAAGTGTCAAGGTTTTCTCGAACTAATCGAATGGAACTATATGTTGCACACAGCGCCTAATACATCTCCATTAGCTATCTGCCCAATAGCTATAGGTCAGATTAGGTTAGACGAAAGTAGTCTTAGTAGGTCCTCGCAGAACTTAAAAATGTGCGATTTTGATAATATTCTTATTGAATATTGATCCCATCTCAAGTAGTTCCGCAGCTGTGAGCACGGCTAGAATCTCGATCTGAAAAACACACATAGTTCCATTTGTCCAACATGTGGAAAGAGAAGGTAGCTCTAGCTGGCCTTTTGTATAGTGAGATCTATATCATAAAAGTTCTGGTTATTTCCAGCGTGATTACTGGACACTGCGCCATTTGTACCCCTTGGTATTCAGCACAACAACTATACCTACAAGGACGAAAAGAAGTTAATCCTATGTCGCCTGCAATGTGATTGTGCGGCTTCATTTACGAAAGGAATAATGTGATGCTAAGTAATTTTCAAACATGGTTATCTCACGCGTAGGCAATGTGTGACTTGGCCACTGAGATCGAGTGACATGACCCATAACATGCAATTGGCGTAAAAAAAAAAAAGTTGGTCATCATCGACCGATAGCGCTTGCCGTTGATGATGCTGGCCTGACCAACTTCGTCCTCAACCAATGATGCTGCATCAAAAAGTGAGTTCCTTTGGATGCATTACAATTTGGTGGATCTCATGTAGAGATCATGAAAATCTAGCTTGTTGACGAACCCATTCACGCAGAAATGGGCCTAGTCACAGAATACGATTTTTCGAACCAAATCGGCGTCAATTTCCAACTCCTCGAGAGCCCAATCAGCGAATAAACGGCAGTTTTTTTTGTAGTGGAACCCATTAGTTCTACTGAAGTGAGTATCTCCTTTTGGAGAATACGTTTTCTTAACCAATGTATTGCTGGACATTCACATAAGATGTGATCGGATGTTTCATCCTTCTTTAATCAGCATTGTGACTGATGTCCAATTGACGGCACAGAAGGTTTAGGGCCAATGAATGCAGATTCAGAGTCGGCCCTTGCAAGCTTATCCGCAATTTCGTTGCCCTCAATCCCTTGGTGTCCAAAGACCCAGCCAAGTTTTACCTTGTTGTGATTCGCAAGGGATTTTAGAGTATCGAAGCAGCACTTAACATATCTAGAGTCCATTGGGTTGGACGATAATGCTTTAAGTGTCGCTTGACTATCTGAGAAGATATGTATTCTAGTGCCTTTTAGTCCTTTTAGGAGATTATGTCTGCCGCAGATCTCTATGGCATGGAGTTCAGCCTGAAACACAGTCAGAGTCGTACCCATCGATTGGTATCGATCTTTGTGTTGGGTCCAAAGACCCCAGTTCCTACTCCAGAATCTATTTTCGATTGGCATTGCCGGCATTGTCTATGGCCATTAACTTTGAGCTCCTGGGTCAGTCAAATCTTGTACGGGAGAACGCCCAAGTAATGACGCAAAATTCGCCAAGTTGTGGTCGGCGAAGGCCGAGTCATTGTGCGGGGCGCGGTAGTGATTGTCTCGGATTCGAATGCATCCTGCCACGGACAGCGGCTATATTTTTGGTACATCTTGTGTTTCGTTCTATTGACTAATAATGCGGATTGTTCACTGAAACGGTCGACTCGAATTTATCCATCACGTTGCGAATAGTTCTCTCGGACGGACGATTATGACGACTGTAGAATGGGCTAATTGTTGCTCGAGCAGAAGGCCCACATTCATAAAACAATTTAATCATTTGCATATGTTTTTGAACTCTGCAATGTTGATTTGACAGGACAAATTCAATAAATGACAGCAAATTTGACAGAAGTATCTTCAACAATTTGGCCGCAATCACTTGTCATAGTTAGGAAATTTGAAAACCCTTTAGCTTTGGTGAAAAATGCTAATAATCATAAGTCTCAAGATTCGATATTGAAGGACGTTTTCTGCGTCATATTGCCGTTTAATTTCCCTCGTATGGATGTAAATTTAAAAATGACCAGAACAGATACTCGGACTCTGCGTTTCAACAGAATTCGTATGCAAATTTTCGAATGAATTCGAATACACTTACAGATAATAAATTACACTTCATCGCTTTTGTTTTTAAAATCTACCTCGACGCAGGAAATTCAAGTTGGCTTGATTTGTCACAATGGAATAAATTATGTCCGAATTAATTTATTTACTGACATTTCTACTGAAATTTAATTCATTTCTTGTTGTAGTTAATGGAATTCCCTTAGAGAGAAGTATACCATGGCTGTTCCCTACCCCTTTTAATATTGCCACCCTTGTTACAGCGAAATCCCTTAAATAGTCAGGAAAACTTCCAAGCAGGACTAACGAACTAGGAAAGCACCATCATTAGAGATAGTAGGTATCTAACACCCTATATAAAATCTCAAGTCAAGGACCAACACAAAAAAAAAGCCTAAAATCCGTTGACCTAAGAATTAAATCCTTAAAAGTTGGACAGAAAAAAAAATACATGCCACCATTAAAAAGTTACATTTGGTCTTGAACCTTCGACAGTACCTGTCTGTTGCCATGGTGTACGTACCCCTATAGCAGAGGAGATAACTTACAATTCCTCCTCATGGGATCTAATGGTAAGTCATCACGCCGCAATGTAATTTATACCATCAACGATGGAGTTACTAGGAATTTTTCCGCCACCGAAAAGGTGCGGCTACGACAACGACTCTATGACACCGCACCAGAATTCCGAGAAGGCGCAACTACATTTTACCTACACATCCGACGACGACAACGACGAATCTACCTAAATACGTACGCACTTGAATGCTCAAGGATCAAGCTTAAGTAGGCGGAAATGAAGTAACCCTCTAGCGAAGGCCAGCAAAGCATGGCAACGCGTGGATTACAGTGAAATACGACCGCAATAAAAGAAAGGTTGTTGCACACACATATACATACATATAATATTCCTTGAATGTCCTCATTCAGCATGCCTTTTGCTACGAATCGCATCTTGTCGTCGTCGTTCCTGGCGTTTGTCCTTTTTATTTCACTTTGTTTTATTTATGTCAGTTTGTGTGTTCTTTAGTCGGGGGGTTCTACTACTATAGAGGATGGGGGATGGTTGGGGAGTTTTTATATTTTGTTTGTAATTTTATCTCAAAAGAATAATAAAAAAAAAATACACAAAAAGAAGAAACAGTATAAGTAGCCCAAAGTAGGTATAAGGGAAGAGGATTGTTTTCAATTTCAATGTGAAAATAACTTTTGTTTTCACTTTCCAACGTGGGGGCTTACAGGAGGCAGGAGGGCGACACGCAAAGTGGTAAGAGTTCGCGCTAATAAAGTCGTTAAGATTGCCAAAAAGTTGGTAAAACGCAGAAACCCCCTGGGTCCTGGGAGGGAGGGTAGGGAAAGACAATTTTAATGTCTTCCACAAATCGATATTTTCCATGAGGAAAATGTGGATTTGACTTTAGTTGTGCGCGCCTTCCTTCCTCCCTCACATGGGGGACCAATTATTGTTCCTTTACTTGTGACATTTATATTAATTAACTGTCAGTTATTAATTTGATTTTCTTTCGTGGCACAGATAAAAGGGGGGGTTGGGCGTTCTCGTGCGGACAATAAGCTGCAACGCACCTAATGGATGAGAAAGAAAAAAAAAAAAACAGATTCAGATGGATTAGAATGTTTATCTTTAGCAGATTTTTTCCATTCAGTTAGTTTTTAATTAAGGCGTTCATGTGCTGTTGCTGTCTATAACTTTTAATTAAAGAAGCGTTCTCTCTTTCGTTTGCCAAATACAAATGGCAATGCCATTTAAAAGTGATTTCGTAGTTTTATTCTTGGATATTTGGCAGTAACTTTAATTGGGGATGGTAATTTTGTCTTGCATTTATTTTTGAATATCTTACAAATACTCTTTTCCAGCCTAATTGGTGTCTAACAAGATATTTTTGCCTTAAGGGTCTGCATAGTCTGAACAGTGGCAATCAGACGATTACAACAGACATTTAATTTCCTGCCACAAGTATAGGTAAATATTGCCTGCTAGTGGACTATAAACCTATCAAGGCTGTCCTTTGTTTTACGAGAATAGAATACTAGTACACCACAGGGAAGACATCGCCTTCAGCTAGAGTGCTAAGGTGCATGAATGATGAATAGATTTATACCAAAAGAACGCCTCCGAACATAGGTATAGAAAATGCATAAAACAGAGCCAAGAACGCACAATTAAGTTTGGACGATCAATGGGAATCAATACAGCCCTGTACTAAAGTGCGAAAGCACTAGGACGTAAAAGAAAACTTCATCCAGTTACATATTAGTTCAATGGTCAAGGACAAATACTAAGTTGTATCAGGATCGTCTGTTCGGTGGATAATTGTTCATGAAGCTCTCCATTCTAGCAGCGGTTAATGATTTTCTGATGCTACTTCTAGGTATATGGGGATCTGCATTGCGATTGATCGCGAAACTACTGACAGTAAGGCAACAATCAAGTTCGTGGTGTTGTGCTTGGTGGTCTCCGGGCAACTACATACAAGATAGTATTCTGGTATTTAAGACGCTCCCTGACTCGGGAAAAGAAGGACCACATAATGCTAGATTCCTCCAACACGATAGAGAATTCATGTGATGTAGGCTAGATGTCGCTAGGGATTAGCGAATTAAGATGGTTAGAAGCAGGAGAATGTTGCTCTTTTCCGAAAAACTAGCGGGAAGCCGATGAGAGTAAGGTGTGGGCTTACTATTAACACCAACAGATTGCAAAAGCCGGAATAGAGTTTTCATCCAGCTTTACAATCCAACTAAGAAGGCGCAGAACGTTCGATATGGAGGCACTGTAGGGGGGAAAAAGTTCGGGAGAATTGAAGCACAGTGCCAGAAACCTGAAACGATGGCGCGTAGTCGTCATAGAGGCCCTAGATCCCACAAGGGAATACAGGACATAAGTAAGTGGCGATTCGTGCGAAAGCAATATCAGTCGTCCAGTCAGCGTTTTGTAAAAAACTTTGAAACATATATACCCCCTTTCAATTGACAGCAAAGATCACATACATAAGTTTGGTCTGTTTCTATATTGTTCATAGATGGAACTTATGTTCAACCATATGGTGTTTTGTCCTCCCAATCAATGTAAAAAAGCGCACATAGTGGCTAATGAAGGGACCTTTCAAGGATAAGGTATATCCATCTACAAGATACATAGTAGAACAATCAAAAACTGACCTTATTTGGATGCTGGTGACATACCAGAGCAACTTATCAGCCAAGGTACTACCCTTTTGAGTCCATTTAAAAGGTAATCTAAACGTGTTACTTGCTATGCAAAATTTTAATCGAACAAAATGCAATTAGCATCACCAGTTCCAAGTAATTGGCCAACACAGTTATTGCAGTTTGTAGTACCACCTAAGCCTAGCATATTGAAACGTCTCGTTAAGGTCCAAAAATTCTGAAGTTTTCTGCTGAGAGACAGCACAAATGCCACTGATTTCTTACAGACGTCAGAGAGAATTATTTAATAAGCCTGCGTCCTGCCACACTCAATTGAGCCCGTGAGAGACCCAGTCGTCAATGGAAGCTTTAACAGAGGAAACAGGGCGACACAGCGCAGGTTTAAGTCTTTGTCTAAGCAATGCAATCTCTGATCAGTGACCCAATCAAGAGTCAGAGAGTGCAGTCATGAGACTCCGTTTAATTAATTTTTCTTGCCTTCACAAACTACATTTGTTGGCATTAGTTGAAGGATTAAGAAAGGCCTTAAGTGGAGCTTGTCTGTTACTTCAGACATATTTAGATGCTGCGACCGTTCCAGATATTTTTATATTGGATTTAGTCCGCCTAGAAAGCAAATGCACTTTTGCCTAAAGAGTGCGGGGAGTCGTATGTTGTCGTAATCCTCGAAGATCCTAGAGACAGACCCATGGCCAGTCTAAAAGCCCTCTATAAACATTCGACTGCATTCTACTCCAGGCTCTGATTCTAGCTGAAGAAAGTCCAAAACTCTGGGAATGTCGACTCTGAATTTGGACCACAACTAAAGTTCTGGTGTCACTGCTTCTGACCGCTTATCTGTGGGACATGAGTCGTTAGATAAGTGTACTACAAATCCCACTGTTGATGTTACCAGAAGTCACACCGTTTAAGAAGATAGATTTCTTTGGTGCACCCCATGACATAAGTATCAGGAGAAGATACATAGGTGTAGCATTACATATAGAATGGAGTCAGACGTACTCGAGAAAAATTCCTTATGGAATATAGCACTAAGAGCAGTACTTACATGGCTAAGTTGTCTTATAGCAGAGTTAATCTAAAGGTCTTTATGCGGTGATAAGCCTCATGTCTTACCAAAGGCACCCTTACCCAAAGAACCGTTGATGTCTGTGAGTCGAATCAAAATTAAGGATTATTCCTCACTATTCTACTCCATTTGAGAGCAGGATAGTAATGCCTATAGTACTGACTGAGTCAAACCTTTCATGATCTCTCTACATAATTAGAAAATCAAACAAAAAAGACATCTTATCAGTACAATACTAGACCTCATCATGGGACACTGAATCAGTTGAAAGAATGATGAATGACAAATGGCTTCTTCAAAAGCTGCCATAGAAACCTTCGCTCCCCATTAAGAGGATTATTAAGACAAACTCCTGGCAGGAGACTTCACCGTGGTACAATTTCCTGTCAAGTTAATTAACACGGCCTTACATTGCGACTCTACTTCTCAACTGTCAAAAAGAATCCATAAACTTTGGATACCAACTAATTGGTTTATCCCAACATTCGCTTTCAAATAGGGCACACCTACTTCGACCCTTTTTTGCAGGTACCAAAACAGACTTTAAGCAAAATAAGCTTAAAACTTCGAAGAAACATAAAAAATTATTTAATAAACCAAACCAATTTGTATTCTTGTATAATTCGTTATTCTTGTATTTATACTTTTAGCTCCTGTGTTCCTTTAATGAAAGGATATAAACTTTCAATTCAAAACTCTAAAAAGGAAACTTTTGCCATAAAACAAAAATTCCAATGAATTTTTTTTTTTTTTTTTTTTTTTTTAATCAATAATGGAATGAACTTTGTAACTTCCCCTGCCCCGTGCTGTTATCCTTCATTTTACAGGACATTCTCTTGCAAAATAAATAATTTTGTAATCGCAACATCTTTCGCGCTTCCTGCCGAACTTTAGACGAAGAATATAACGAAAAGTAAATTCCGTTTATGTATCTACCAAAGTCGATACACATTGGCACAGTATTAGTTTTATTAATCAATATCCTTAGACAACAGTAAGTATGGGTCTCTTTAATTTTTGTTCGTAGAAAATCGTTTCCATCTAAATGCTGGCCAAATAAATCCATTCGAAATTAAAATCAATTAGTACACACTCACCTGGCTGGCAAAAGCATCTGAATCCATCCTCTTGATCCACACATATACCATGTACACACGGCGAGGATTCGCATTCATTCAGATTGTGTTGACACAGGGGACCAGTATAACCAGGAGCACAATCACATCTAGTATCCAAATCCAAATATTGACACATGTGGGCAATTGGTATATTGATTTGAGTTTTTTTTTTGAACAGCATCCAATTGGTTGCAGTCAGATGGCAATTAGGTGAGAATTTTATTGTTCAATGTTTGTTAAAATAGAAAAAGCAAAAAAAGAAAATCATTATAACAAAAACCGTAAAAGCTATTGAGTTTATTTAGTTGCGGTCGGTGCACTCACCTAAAGTGACTCGAGTTACCAACACAGGATCCGCCATTCATGCATTCGGCTGGATTGCATGGATCTGATTCGTATTGACAATTTTTGCCAGTGTATCCTGAAAAAAGAAAAAAAAAAAAAAACATTTTAACGCGATATGTTGGTAAAACAAAAAGAGTTAGTCTAATGAATGTTTTACATTGATTTATGGAATGACTAGATGGCGGTTGAAGGGTGGTTTAAAGATGGTTCAAGTTGAGCTATTAATTAGGAGGACAAGGAGAGGCTTAAGTACCCAACCCATAGAATTCGTACATCCGCTGTTCCATCGTTTTTGACTGACAGCTCGATAGAATACAGACATTCTGATAGAAGGCAGTCCATAACCAAGGGAAAGATGAACTTCGACGGATAAAGTAGGTTTATTTTCCGTCTGTAGATCGGTTGTGAGAGTACACATTCATACATTTAAGTTCACATATTCAGATATTGAAGTTCACGGATAAGAAAATTGAGAGTGCGCATTTTCATTGGTGGAAGCAGAGAGAGAATGAAGAGAAACTGTCATTGCGCTTGACAGTCAGCTCAACTTGATTTTCACATCTGGAATCAGCCAGCAACCGTGTTTCAGGCAGAGGTAATCCAAGAGTCAGGAGCTCTTTTATTTGGTAAGCAAGTTGGAGAAGGAAAGTTATACGTTATAAGCTATGTACTCGTAGGTATAACCAATAAAATCAGTGAGAAGCATCCTGCAGCCCTAAGTGATCTTG
Organism: Chalcosyrphus nemorum; assembly: GCA_949716465.1. Classification (NCBI taxonomy): domain Eukaryota; kingdom Metazoa; phylum Arthropoda; class Insecta; order Diptera; family Syrphidae; genus Chalcosyrphus; species Chalcosyrphus nemorum. The sequence continues at coordinate 25,334,035 of OX454335.1, forward strand.
TGGAAAGAACCCTGGCAAAGGTGGCGAAGTAGACCGACAACGTTAAAACGGCAAAAGTAATTTCAAATTGAGATCCCAATCCGATAACTGTGGTACCCCGAGCTGGCTTGGCCTGTATAGACCCTAGTTTTCAAGCAAATTAAAACGAGTCCCAGGGGTTTCCATGAGGCAGTACTAAAATCTTAGCCCACTTGACCGTAAAAAGTCTCCAGATCTGCGCATCAGAAAGAGCTTAGTCATTGGACTAGAACTCTTATGCTTGATATGTGATTCTGCTTTTAAATACTTTGTATGCAGTTGAGATTTCCCAGAGAAATAACACTCAAGGACTTCGAAAAGACCAGCCAATAGTTGAACCAATCACGAGAAAGCTGCGAACGTTTGTGGGTAATGTCTATAGGTGTACATTATCAATTACGCGACGAAATAGAGCCCACTAACTCAGGTTACCAGGACGCAAATTGGTCCGAAAAGTACATGGCGCAGAAGAGTTGAGAAGGGAGTACGGCAAGTTGGAAGGACATGACTGCGCGCAGGAATCAATGGGGTACGTGGTATAAGCAGGTTTTCAAAATATTAGTCAAATCGCTATATCGCCGGGCAGTTGAGATGCAGTAAGAAGCCTTGTAAGCTCCCATATTTATACAGGAAAGTGCAGAATGCCTAAGCAGATGCGATAGCGCCGCTTTGCTACCACGGTTTTGATCTGTTTGTGAGAGGAAAGAAGATTTTTGCATAAAAAGTATGATACGGTTAAGCCCACTAGGGTGTAGTCTCAGTTCCCTTATCCTTTTTCCAGCTATCTCCATGTAGTCCTTGTTAGGCCCCAATATCTGCAAAGGAGATAAAAAATATTCCTCCTCCTTGATGTCCATGAAGCTTTTACACAAGTTGATTGATGTGCCAATTAAAAATTGTTTGTTATATACTCCATAGTCAATAAGTACGAAAGAGCACTAAGTAGATACCAACCCACCGTATCGCAGGTTGCCCTTTCTTTTACAAAAAAAAAAAAAAAAAACGATTCCGAGAAAATAACACGCCTCTTTGGGTTTTATATAGCCAGGCCATAATGCCTTTCAAAAATAGTAATAAATTTTAAGACTCCGCAACAGGATAGTTAAGTCTCCAACAACCATCAAGGATTCATTATCACGTTCAAAGTCGAAAACCCCTTGCAGCCATTCATCTAATTTCCTTCTGTTTTTAGGATATCCTCCATATTTCCACTTTCCTTTTGGGTGCTTCATTCGCACCTGTACGGTTCCCATGGCAATAAAACTACTGAGCTGCCCAAAGGATAAGAAATGTACAAGGGTGCCATCATACCATCATGATGCTTGGCCGGGAAGCACAAACAAAGTCAACTTAATAACCATGGTTAAATGGTTTTTATTGAACGGAAGTGGGTAGATATAGAATTAATTTATTCCTTTGAGCTTTCCCATGAATTATATAATCGAAATTCAAAACTAATAATGGTTAACTGAGATATTATTCACTTGAACTACTTCATCAAAATCGTGATGGATGAACAAATTCGTTGAAATGCATGGCAAGTGTTGTATTCTCTAGAAAATTAAGTACCTTTAATAGTATGGTAGCCTTCTAATTCGTCCTTAAACGCTTCACAAAAAATTCTAGATCGTGAGTGTAACTAAGAACTGCAATAAGTCTTATGAGACAAATTTATTTCCAAAAGGAGATCTTAAAGAAGCTTCCAAGACCGGGATGTTGAATTAATTAAGGTACAGTAGAAAAGTATAGGACAGGAGAAAAGTATAGGAAGAAAAGAAGACCTTCAAAAATGGGCGATGTTTATTACTCAACACCCAACGGCGACATTGTCAATGTGAAGGGGGACCTGAATGCCAAGATAGGCCTGGACAATGAAGAGCTAAAAAAAGTTATGCGACGACATAGGCAACACAACTGCAATGGCAACGGCGAAAGATTTGTTGACAACTACGCACTGCTGCAGTACGAAGATCTAACGACACGAAGACCGATTAAGAGATCCCACAGTGCGCCAAAGAACTAAGGGACGATTCCTGACGTGGAGTGCAAGCAATCAGCAACTCACTGCCCGCCACCATCCAAGACCATTGGTGTGCTAACAGTCAGGTGCTAAAAGGGCAGCCATAGGTGGCTTTCCGAGGATACCTTGATAAGGATCAATGAACAAAACAGCTAAGAGCTCGAATTGCAGCAACTCCAGCAGCAGGGAGGATTGAGCTAGAGTCCCTATATCACATGAAGATGAGAGAAGTGCAGCGTAGCGTGAGAAGTGACAGCAGAACCGTTTATAGAATCACCAAACAGCTTATAGGTGGCCGAAGCACTACTCAACACCCAGTGAAAAGACGTTCGTTGCTTATATAGGATAAGGTTCAACTGAAGAGATGAAAGGAGCATTTTGCTTCGGTTCTTAACCGAGTATTCGCCAGCAATATGCACCCAAGTCAGACTGAAGTGCCCGTAGAGAGAAATTCCCGAATTCGCACCACAACCCCCAGTAAGGATGTGATTATTACCGCAATCAAAGCACTGAAAACCAATACGGAGCTATTTCAAGTTGCGTCAACAGCATCGGCAGAGCTACTGTTCCCACTTGTCGGGAGAACATGGGAAGCAGAGAAATTTCCAGATGGGGGAAAAAGGGAATGATCATCAAGGTCTAATACAGTGCGAAAACTAGGCAGGTATCTGAGTGCCACCTGCAGTGGCCAAGATAGAATGATCATAGAGCGAACTTTGAAGACACACTCGATGCCGAGCAAGCAGGTTTTCGCTCTGGATCCCCTGTGTCGACTACATGAACACCCTGCGGATCGTCATCGAGCAATGTGTTGAATATCGATCACCACTTCACCTTCTGTTCACCGATTTTGGTAAAGCGTTTGATAGTGTCAATCCGGAATTTATTTGGCATTTCTTACGCAGGAGAGGCATTATAAGTTAATAGCAGGATCAAGGTAGTAAAGTACAAATACCAGTACCTAGTACATACCTACTTGTACTTGAGAGGACTGAAGTCCTGCATAAAAAACTGCATCAACTATAGAAGTTCCTTCTTATCTTCTTTTTTCTCTTCTTAATTATCCTTTTCTCCGCCAAGTGAAGAATGTTATATGGTCACACTTTTACAGATGTTCAAAGTGAAACGATTTGAAAGTCTAGTACTGAGATTTTTGGTGAAAAGCAAGAAAATAGAACTACAATATTCGTTAGACAAGGGTGCTTCAGTTTTTGAAGTGGGGTCTGAGGACAGTAGATTGGTAGAATGCCATCCAGATCAGGGCCCTTAAATGGTGCAAATACAGCTCAGCACTTCTTCTTGCAAGTGATGAGGTTACCTATGCTCCGATGAGTGAGTCCAGTGCTAGAAGGTCAGACTTCTTGATTGCCTTTAGCACACGAGACGTCCAGTCTAGAAGCCTAGAGGCTTCACTCGATTATACAATGGATTTCTAGTGTTTAGTCCACGATTTCCTTTACTTGGGCTGAAGAGGTATTAGCGTTCCCTCTTACTTTGTCAGCATTCATCCACTACAACTGTAGTGCTATTGATCTTTTTCCTTTTCACACCCAATTTCTTGTTCTTGGTTGGGACCTCTTGTATGGGGTAAACCTCCTCAAAAGCCACATTCGATGCCTATTCGATACAATTTGGCAACTGTCCCCTTTTTTTTTACTGAATTTTGGTATCAAAAAGCGTCCTTGCAACTTGCCAACTACAAAAGATGACGCCTTGGCTTCATTCCCCCAAGGGATCCATTAAAACTTGATTGACAGTCCGGAACAATTTGCATTAGGATTATGCCCATCAGAATATCCTGCTTTTGTATTTGTTGACTTCAACTACCAAACCCAGGGGTGGCTTGTTCGGTGGTCAATGTGATTACTTAACAATTTCTGACTTAAGGCCAACCTATCTTGCCTACTGAGCCTATTTATTGATTTATTCTTACATATGTGCAGTATTGTATATATCGAATATGTAACTGCGTAAAATAATTTTGAACATGACTACCAATACCTACTATAGCAAGCTTTGTTGTGTGTACGAACACAGTATGTTCAATCGATATACCCACTTATCCTTTCCAACTCACAGTTGAATTAGAGGTGGTACACAACACATACATCCTCATTCCGTTCTAGTAGGATGATTTCAAATAAAAAGAAAGCACCTAACTCCTTCTGTCTTAGAGAGAAAACTTAGTTTCCGATATCCTTTTAAGAGCAATACAATTATATTATCCTGTCAGACAATATTTGTTACTTATCTTTCGGTTTATTAAAGTAAACACAAAACCTTACAATGTTACCTAGCTTGTGTGTTGGTTTGACCCTCCCATCTAAAAAAGGGATACAAATATTGAAAGATACAATTTACTTCATTCAGTGTAAAATCCTCCTCTTTCTCAGAGATAGACAAAAGGATACAACATCAAAATGAAGAAAGCATATTACAATCATACAATTGTGTTCTTTATTGATAAAAAGCAAATCTTGACGGAGCTTTAGCGGAGATATAAAATACACATCTAGAACATACTAGTATAACGGTACCTTGATTGTATTTTGTCGCCTTGGCTTTATTTTTTTGTTGTTTCTCACTAGGATTCTTTGATTTCTTTCTATTTTCTTTGGGTTGTGTGTTGTGTTGTGCGTCCTTGTGTTCGACCCCTTTTTTTCAATTTCCTCAGTGCAATCCTTTTCTTTAAGCATCAGTGATCCCATTTAAGAAAAAAAAACTCCATATACACAAGGCATGAGCAAAAAAAAAAAAAATTGGGGAACCGAAAAAAAAGGCAACAATCTTACAACGAAAAATAATAAATCCCCCTCATGGATTGCAAGACGTGACATAGTCACTCCTAGCACTATGTGCAGATTTTTTTATATCCCTCTTCTGTAAAATATACACACACCCCGAAAATAAGAAGAAAAAAAAAACAGCATATCTTAAGGAAAACAAATTGAATACAGTAAATATTGAGTTTTTATATCCTTGGCACAAGCAGTGCCAGCTACCAGCAGCAGCAGCAGTAGCATCTGCTTTACTATGTTGCCGGTTGGCTTATTATATATACAAGGATTGTACTGCATAGATCGATTGGATGGCAAATGTATCCGCCTGCATTGAAGCAAATTCTCGTTACACTTATCCACTGTAGCAGTATCCTTCTTCTTCTTCTTCTTCTCATTTTGTAAAGAGGATTTTCGTATATTAAGTGCATCAGGAAATGTATAGAAAAGAAACCATTTAAAAGGCTCCCCAAAATATGTATCTCCATCTTTGCACCATTCCTTGGCACAGAATTAATAATTTGTTCCGCTCTCCATGCCTCTTATAGGTTCTAAAATGGCAATAAATTGAATGGCGATGCACTTGCAAGAAAATTTAAATCGAATTTCTGAAATATTGTGCATATTAAATTTTCTATCAAAGGATTGGTGGTTGTGTCTTCTTTGTAGTGTTCGGCAACAGGATCTATTGAAAGGGATTAAATTGAATAGAGCCAGATCCAGGTTTGTGGTGTCTCGTTGTTGTTCTTGTGTTATTATCAAAATATTATGTACTGAATAAAATTATTATTGAAACAGTGTTGCCATTTTTAGTATATTTAAGGATCATTCGCCAATCAGAAGTAGTTTCTTAAGCTGCTCTTGCATCATATAGTGTCCTGGAGAGCCAAATAATCGGCTAAGGCCTATATCTTATTGAAAGTGGCAGATTGGCCACACTCTCCGAAAGGGTGACCAAGCGATGCAATGGAACCCTCTTACCCAGAAAGGCAGGATACGCGGCGCAGTGAAGAAGGAAACACGGCAACTGGGAAAGTTGGGGGAAGCTGAGGCACATTTCCAGAAATCGCACACGATGGCGCGTAAACGTTGTAGAGGCCCTAGCAACCACAAGGGGATATAGGGTATAAGTAAGTAAGTATATCTTATTGAAAGGGATATGTATCTTTTTTGTATTACATTTCATGGAAATTCTCAAAAACTCATAGTTTCAAAAACAAGCGGAAAAAATTCTAAGAATTTCGAAGCTAATGGATTTTTGAGTATTTTCTTCCGAAATGGTGCATGAAACAAGTTTGAAATGGCTTTTACTTGGAAGGAACTCCTTACTTGAAAGCAAATGTGACTTCTGCGATATGAGTTTCTAATAAGGTAGTTATTTTGGCACTGCCATGGTTTAGCACGCCAACAGGATTTGTTGATGGACACCATACCTAACCTGCTGACAGTTGATTACACTCAAGGCTTAAAGTAGTTTCGAAATACTTGGAATTTCTTGTGTAAGTTATTGATATTGCTGTGCTCTATATAACCTCCTTAAAAGGATAGTGATAGGGTATTTGTCTGTCTGTCAGTATGTCACAAACGTGTTACTTTTGAAGCATTTTACAATCGGAAATGAAACTTTCGATGCAGTTTTTGGGGCATCTTATACGACAGACATGAATTTATTCATTTTCCGCTGTGAGTCATTCGCTAAAAAGCGAGCTTTTTATACTCTCCCGCACGGAGAAAACAAGCGCGTATGAATCATGTAGGAAACGATAACGAAGTTCACTTTGCGAAACGAAATGAAAGCGAATCATCAGAGTGCTGGTATTCATGAATCTTTGAGTGCGTAGTAGGCTCACGTTCAAAGTATTCATTCAATCAGAATATTCACAAAAGCAGTCAAATGTACATGTGATTCACGAGCCTTCGGATGATTAAAAAAATAGGTAGAAAATACTGCAATAACAAATAACAACAACAAGCTCCCTTCATGTCTTTCTATGACATGAAGAGAGCAAAAACAAAGATCACTACAAAAGCACGAGCCACTCGAAACATTCTTTTCGAAATTCAGTACCAGCATTGTATATAAATCTAATAGTAGTATTACTTGAGGAAATCGACACTAGCGCCTCTAGGTTTTCTCGAAATCATTTTCTCACTTTCTCTTATAATCCCAGATACCAAGTGGGAAGAGAAAAAATATTAAAGAGAGAGCCGAAAAAAATTAAACATAGCAAAAAATATTAAAGAGAGAACCAACAAAAATACCAATGCCAAATGCCAAGCCAATTGCCAGTGGAAAGCGAGAAAAAAATTGTATGATCCTTCTGTCGTGTGAAGTTTCTACCATGCCATGATGTGTATTGTGTGCGGTTTTGTCTGTAGATATACACTTATGTATGTACATCCTTTTCTTTTTCATGTTGCGGCGGTTAAGGGTAAATTACAGTCACATAAAATGATCAGTAAATGATCTTGGGAAGATTTTTGTCTGCGCGAAGGAAAACCTGGGGGTTGAGGGTAATGCACCACTTCTTCCATATTTCCTACTGTTCCTTTAGAGTTGTAGGTATGTGTAATGTGTATCGTAAAGTTTTCTACCATATGATGTCTATGCGTGTTGTGTGGGGTCTATCTTGATACATAAGCAATAATTTCAAAAAACCCAATACACTTCAGGTATGAAGTTTAAAGAAAATCGGTTTAGCCGTTTAAGCGGCAGTCCAATAAATGGACACATATGAGCAGACAGACAGATTTAATTGACAGACCAACTTTTTATACCCTATCCTAAGGGTATATTAAGTTTGACACATAGTTTGTAACATAGAGAAATATTAAAGATAGACCACATAAAGTATATATATAAATGATCAGCATCAATAGCCGAGTTGATTAAGCCATGTCCGTCCGTCCGTCCGTATGTCACCAGTTTTTGGGCCTTAAATTTTGAGCTAGGTTGATGAAATTTTGTATACGAGGTCTTTGGAAAAGTAAGCAATACAAGTGTAAAAATTTTTAAAATCCGCCCACTGACACGCCCACTTCTCAAAAAAATCACTTTTTACTTGTTACTTGCACCTATAATATAGGGCAAGTATTGGATTCGTGCAAAAATTCGAACTCGAGATAACAATGAATTCTGACATTACGATGATAGAGAAGCTCGAAAAAGTAGGTCTGCCGATTCTGTCTGTCTGTCTGTCTGTCTGTCTGTCTGTCCGTCACTCTGTATGTATGTACGCTCGACTACAGCAATATATATATATTTGCATCATATTACAAATACTTAGATGTACCTAGGTACATTAGTAAAAATCGAACTAACTATACATATGTACGATATTGCAAATTCTGTACGACAAACAGTGTTGAATTTGGAGAATTTTACAGTTTTTTAAACGCACATATATCCAAAACGAGGCCAAAATTTAAAATTCTATGTCAACAGAACTTCGATTCGTTCATTACCTTTCCAATAACACCAAAAAAATATCAAATTTATACTGTTTACTGGCTTAAGTTTTGTTTTGAAAATTGCTATTTTTCGTAAAACACACGAAAGTTGTCTGAGTATATTTTAAATAAAACAACAACAAAACAATTTTTCTAAATTGGGGCTCGAACAAAACTTAGATTAAATCCCATTCTTTAATATGCCAAAATAAACGTTGCAATTGGTTCACTATTGGCCGAATGTCGTTGTTTTGAAAATGCACAATTTTCGCTTTTTGCTCAAATTCTAGGTGGAGGCCTCTTAAGAAAAACATATATGTACATATATTATATATATTACATATATATGTAAATACTAAACCGCATTAAAATATTAATCATAATTTGCATTCACATCGAAACCTGCGATATTACATTGTAATTGTACGTGAAATTGCAGACAAATAAATTCATTCATTAGTGAGGCAAACACCAAAAAATACAAAAACAAAATACGAAAGTTTCAATGAGACATAACTAACAACACATAACGATACTATCCCACACAAAACGAATACGTATGGACATGAATCAGAGTTTTTTTTTTATATTCTTTGCCGTTGTCTATCCAGTCCAGTCGTTCGCTCAATACTCTCTTTCGTGAAAGAGAAATTACTTTACTTTGGCGACGCAGCGCCACCTGGGTACGTCAAGGAATAAATAAAAAAAATCGTCAAGTGATAATACTATTAGATTTATACATATACAATGGTACCAGGCAACGAAGTGTAAGGGTAGATGATCATTTCTTGGTATGAATGTGAATGGGAGCTCGCTTCAAATTCATTTTGGGGTGAGAGGCTATAAAATGTAAGCACAGCGAATACTTCTTGTGAATGAATGCGAATTTGTGTGAATACATGAAGAGCAGTTAGTCTTTCGTATGGCTCACAACTGAGATTCATTGAGCTTCTCTATCATCGTTATGTCAGAAGTGAAGACAGTGACAGTTTGATGATTTGTGAAAGCGTGCGTTCACAAATTAAATTCAAAGTTGTCAAGTCCCTAATAATAAAGGAGTACGATTAAAAATGCCTTCTATTTAGTGATAATATACAAAAACTAGAAAGCAATTAAAAAACGATCGGAACGACAATTGACAATTTTTTTTGAGCCACCCCCCTAGGACGAATCGGAAAATGCCTGTAAATCAATATGTATTTAAATCCACCCAATTGATCTCTAAGTAACCATTTAAATTCCAAAACCTTAATAAATGTATTTGTTAAAAATTAATCGTTTGGAAAATCCACGAAGTCGTTTTCACAGCTCATTGCCATCGGCATACCATACTCTCACTCTCGTCGTCGGTCATACGTTCGATAATCTTCTTTTCACCTCTTCAAAGCCGCTTCACTTCGGTATCGGTATTAAATTTCAAATTTAATTAATGGAATAAATGGTTTTTCGTTTTTTTCTTCTTTCAATACACTCCAGGTACTCAAATGGCCAAAAGGACCTCATTTACACGACGATTTGTCTCTCCGTTATGCCACAAGCAAAGCCTATTGTAAGGTTAATCAAACAAAGGAAACGTACAAATTCGAAAAATAGTTATTAGGACATTCACGTCCCCCTCAGCAACACACACACACCCGAAATTCATTCAAACAATAAAACCTTTATAAAAAAAAAAAAACAAAGAAAACCAAACGTTTTAATGGAAATTCCCTTTCACTTCAATTGATAAATAAGCCATAAACCACTCGAGGAGACAGCACCAGCAGCAGCAACAGGGAAGCCATCTGTGAATCCTCGTATCGGTAGTAGACGCCATCACCCTATATGTGATCGAAAACGAAAAAAAAAAAATAAAAGTTTTTCTTTTTGGCCCACTTTGTGTGACTGCCAAAATGTGATCGGCAGGCAGGAAGAAAAAAAAAAAATAGCATTAGTGCTATTGAACCGCAACAAATGAGGGAGCATCACAGCCAGGAAACCGTAATAAAATCGAAATGGGGTATAGGAACTTGTATCGCCATCGTCCTTTTCGATTCATCCGTATACTTTGTGCCTGTAGCTATGTGCGTATCCTCTTTTTCTTTTGCAACATCGTTTTCTGCTTTAAGGATGATTTTTTTTTTCACTTAGTAATCTAGAAGAGTTATGAAGTAGATGTGAACAGGACAAAAGGAGGAAAGAAGAGATCAAAAATTCATCGAAGCAGCATACAATTCGCTATACTTTTGTCGCTTTCATGATAGAAAATTGATTTCCTTTAGATGTGACATTAAATAGTGTCCTAGCGTGAGACCATTGTGAGACGACGAATATTTTTTTTTGCTGCCTTTTTTCATAGCTAGCATTCCCGTCCATCTATCTATTTGGCTAAAATGTCCTTCAAATCGTTTTTCCTTGTATCACTTTTATGTTGCACACATACACACAAACGACGGAAACAAAAAGGTCCCCTGACAAAATGGATGCAATGGAATGTGGACGGGTCCTGAAAGATCGAGAGAGAATCAATTCCACTAAGGAATCTTAATGCAATGAAGGCACGTTCGCCCTCGAAATGGAGCGTACCCCATTACTTGATGGTACCCAGTACCTACACTGCTCAGCTCTGCACTGTGGGTTATGATTTTTCTTACTTTTAATGTAATGGTCTTTCTTTATTGTTTAGATTGCAAAAACTCTTCGAATTCAATGGCAGAAGAATGGAATAAGTTTGGCTATTATCGACGCAGGGAAACGTGGCTGAAATCTCTATGGATTGCTTGGATGTGAACGAGCAGATGCTTCTCGGAGGCAACTTTATTTACGGATCTATTTTGGCTTTTTTTGGGAAATCTTGCAATATTATTGAATACCGGTATTCAATCGATGATAAATTTTATGTGCATCCCTATGGAATGGAATTGAATTTTTGCATTTTGACTAGGTATACGGTGCAAGTTTTTGGAAAAAAAAAGGAACCCGTGCGTTTGAATCACAATAAACTTTTATACTTGAGTTTGTTGTGCTGTATTCTCCTCAAATCCATTGAATTTGTCGCTATCTTAGAGGAAAGATACGACTAGAGCAGTTGTGAGAATTTGAACATACTGGCATACAAGTGCCGCTGTTTGTTGGTTGTGACGTTAATGCCCACAACATCATCTGCCAGAGCACGGACATGAATATAAGAGGAGATTTTCTCTTGATATATGTATGTATGCTATGTTCGTATGTATGAAGGAAATTCGCTCAAATTTGTACCTCTGACTAGAGAGCTAGGACTAAGCAACCCTAACATGAGTATACTTCTTAATAAAGGGGAAGCATCCAATCACTGCAACATAGAATCTGTGTCTTACTATAACTAGTAAGAAAACAGAAAAAAGGACAAACTGGGAACTCTTCGAATCGTCTCTGGAAAGTAATGCAGAACACATTGACACTGGAGAAGCTCCAGTTAGCTAGGAGCTTAGACAGTGACTTTAGCGGGCACTGGACTGGGAGCTATCACAACTTCGTTTTAAACCAACTGCCCACGAAGAAATGGCAGAGGAACAGAGTGTGGGAATCTTTGAAGGACGACAGTGAGCCTATACTGTGGGAGTATATACTCTCCACGTTCTCCGGTACTACACCAAGTCTTTCACAGCGATAGAGGACTTCAGTTCAACGTAATCAGTTTGTTCATGTTGGCAACGACCTGCACTGCATTTCTAAAGTCGCTTATTAGTCCTTCAAGATGATTGCTAGCTACTTCTCAAGCATCTTTTGTGCTCAGCTACTGACTGGTAATGATATCTGGGGCTAGATCCTTCCTCAGTTGTTGGGCAATGAAAGTTGTAAGCACCCGGGTAAGGTAGAAGTTCAGCATGCTTTCTTTTTATCCAAACTTCAATCTAATTCGAGCGAAAAATACTTTGTCGGATATAAAGTTTCTTATGCAAGGAGGTCGAAGAGGAGGAGAAGATACAACTGCGAACTCTATGAGCTTTACCAGGATGTGGACTCAATCCAAGAAGACTAGATACACCGACTACATTGCCTCGGCCTCATCGAGCGAATGGACAACAATGATCCATCCTAGAGGACCTTCGAATCGCAGTCCTCAGATTTGAGACGGCAAAGAAGACCGGACCTTTGGGACAAAGACCAAGTTGTCGCGAATGCCAGAAAACTTAGTCTTTGCAACTGGAAGTAGCGTGCCCAGGAGCGCAGAGGATAGAAGACAGCCGTGTCTCAGGCAGAGACTCTAGAAGGGTTGGAACCCTTTAAGTAAGTCAATCTCTCTGTTCATCTGTTTTTGTTAGAGCTCTTGCCATTCTTCGAAACTTGTCCTTCCTCCTCCGCGATCCTTTTTGGCTAAGGTACACCCTTTTCATCGCGTTTGCGAGAATATCATTTGGGACCATTCTGGGTGCTTCCTCGGAAATAGTTTGGAAGCTGCTGATCACTCTGATTACGCATGGCTTGTAAGCTGTTGATGTTCTCATTTTAAATAGATTTGCCATCAGTGCACCTACTCATACGTGGTGCCCTCTGGATCAGACGATGTGTGTAACATGCACCTTACAGAACTTCTCCTCCAACTGTACGAATGGGAAAGTGGACATGTTCCATAGGAAATTTGGAGTTTGAACTATCTTCTTGTATGAAGCTCCCTGCAATAGGAGCAGCAATGAGATCAGACTTGTTTGATGAACTGCCTGCTGAAATGAAGATGAAAATTGGGTTGGCAGATGATCCAGAATTTTTTATATTTTTTGGCGAAGGACCTTTAAGTAGATAGGTAAGGTAGACCCCTTTAGCAGACTGTAGAAATTTTTGTCTTAATTTTTGCTCATACCATCTTGGTTTTCTTCAAATTTGTTGGTTTTATAACATAGAATCATATCACTAATGGATGTTCAGCGAGTAGACTATAATGTGAGAAGTCACTTTCGAAAAGTTCATAGTCTGGCGTTGGCTTTTATCATTACCTACCAACGTTTTTGAGTGACTAGAAATTCTAGTAATTTTTTTGTCCGAGAAGCCTTTTTGCATAACACACTCGTTAACTCTGGATGACTTAGCCTAAAAGAAAAGCCAACATTTAGATCCCTTATCTCATTGTGATATCATGTTAAAATTTAAGAAATCATCTCTTTTTTTCTTTTTCGTTATCCTTAATGTCCTCTTTTCTGTAAGAGGAGGAACAGGCAAAAAGCAAAAGAAAAAAACTCCATTCCCTAGGACTAAGTATCACTCGTTGAATAAATTTGAATTTAAGAGGACCATAGCAAAATGAACGGAATTCCCGCACACTAAATTCAAGTTTTTCATGCAATGAATTAAAATAAGATGACTCTGCCGCTTGTGGAATTTGTACATGGGACCCATCCATGCTATAGGGAACACTCGGCGAGTTGACTTTTACTTAAGCATAGTCCAGTCCATTATTCCTACCTTTTTTCTCTTTTTTTTTTTTGTTTGCTTGTAGACACATTCGTTATATACGTATTTTTGGGACGTTACAATTCAAGAGAATAAATTTTCACAAATTATTATTCACTTTGGCATAACGCTAAGCAAAGCTAAGAAAAGAAGAAATGAGTGTAGAAGCTTTCAAACAACTTAAACGTAAGAAACACAAACAAAACAACCAAAATAAGAATGAGAAAGAGAGAGAGAGAGAACGAGAACGAAAAAAAAAGAACCAGAAGTAAATTTTCATAAAACATCTTTCATTAAATTTGTGTCCTTTTTCCTTTTGGCCAGCGGTGTTACCCTCAATGGCACTTTGCATTAAAGGATTTTAATTCTAATGCCTTAGGCTGTGTGGTTTTCAACGAGAATATATTTATCAGATGCCCAAGAAATAGGTCAAAGTAAGATGAGTGCTTCACTGACTGTCTTGCGATATTTTTCATTCTTGACAGGTTTATGAATAAAAAAGAAAACAGTGGTGGCATTAATAACATACCTATTTGTCACTTTGTGAGTGCTCTTTATAATATAACAGCTATAGAGAATTCCTTTAGAGTGGTTAAAAGTTTTGAGAAGTCTTTATGCCTAGGATCCTAGGAGATCGCCACTAGACCTAGTTCATAACCAGACATTTCAAAAGAGAGAGCTGAAACTTTTAGATCGATATGTCATGAAAGCGATGGCACACGGGATGGAATCTTCTGTACGAATTTGGTTTTGACGACACTCCTAGTCGTTTTAGTGAACTCTAGAGATGGGAACAATTTCGGACAAAGCAGTCTGTGCTATTAGACGATTCCTATCGACTTTCTTGGCAATGGAATGCAAACCGACAAGATACCAGACTTACCAGAAGGGTTAGGAAGGAAGAAAGGGTAACATCTAGAGCACTCTGGCAAGCCACAAGCTAAATCCCATCATTGAAGCTTGGACAAAAAGAACGCACACAGATCGTCACGCAGTTCCTATCTGTCCATGGTGGCAGATTTAGGTACGACAGCTCACCCTTTTGTCCAGAAGAGGACGAAAATGCAGTCAGACGGATCGCTGTTGAGGTGGATATTTGTTTGCTAAGGATATCTCAAGCAAGTAGCAGGTGAGGTATAGTCCCTAATGCTGCAGATGGGGCAGCCCGCTACTGATGCGATGACAGGCAGCTCTTTGAATCAGGAGAATCCTTGAGGACACGCTGTAAAGAAGTTTAGGTCTAACAGCAGACGTACACAGCCAGGTAGTGACATGAGGTTTCGCTTTCGATGTTCTACTTGTTGCTCTTTTACAAGAATACAAGGCAGGGATGATGTTCTTGACGCGAATATTGAACAAAATTGAAAAACTACTGAAAAAGTACTAAAAACTATTGAAAATTTTGGAAAAGTAGTCAAAAGTACTGACAAATTTCATCAAGGTACTCAATAGTATTCGGAAGTACTGAAAGGTATAGAAAAAGTACTGCGTTGAGAACGTCATATTACAGTGCAGACGTTGGACCTCCTAATAGATGATGAGCTTTGGGGACAACTGGTGGAAGACCTTCTCCGCGAATGCAGATTGTGCTGCTCCAATTGGAAGTATTAAGAAAGACCGAAGCGGTAAATAAATTGGTAACCAGCCCCGCCAAGAAATACCTAACAGCAGTCCTGCGGAGAGAGAGGTTTAAAGTGTGTAGGCTGTGTGTGATTAGAGATTAGCAAGCACTGTGATTGTGATAGAGAAATCGCAGTCACAACGTGTGAGTGACATGTAAAAGTACGTACATAGAACGTTAAGCATGGTTTGCAGTTCTCAACTGCCACTACTGTTGCTACTATATATCAAATTGACTGTTTATGAGTGACTCAGTGTCTGATAGTGGAACTGATTTTGAATGCCACCATTGACATTGATTTGACAGTAGTTCCTAATGATCAGAACACACAGAGATTGAAAGATCACTCGAAATACGAGTCGTTCGGCTTATGAACGAATCCCTGTATTTCACAGTATGAACGTCCGAAGTTGGGCTTTGGGGTGAACTGCTTTCTTGTGTTTAGGAAGCAATAAATTTCACACTGTTCGTTGAACCCTATTTGATTATGCTGCCGAGCTCGAAACTTATTGAGTTAAACACATTTAAGTGTCCAAAGCTTTGTGGCTGAAGACAAAAAGAAATTACAAAGTTTAGTAGATCATAGAGATAGAGCGGATTAGGATTATCATTATTGTCCCTGCTGTCATAACATGTAACCTAACCTAACCTAAAATATGTATGTTAGTTGCTGTTCCTCTATTCAGCCGAAGAGCAGGACGTTATAAACTTAGAAATACTATCACAAGCGCAGCAGTACCATTCTATTTTCTAAGTTTAAGATTATAAGGAGATTAAGAAATATAAAGAACACCATCCCTAAGACAACTCGAGACAATGCACTAACTAAGCAACCATTAACTTTTGTGTCCCAGGTCTCGGTGCACCCATTCTTGCTTGCATTTAATATTAAATCAAAGCAAATGATGCCCTTGGGTACTTTTTCACTCTTAGAACCACCCTGTTTGAAAAAAAAATAATATCCTATGCAAAAATATTATATTTTCCTTTTCTCCTTTTTAATTTAAAAGCCTGAACTATGGATAAAGAAAAAATCTGTTCAAGAACATGTCTGTTGGATGGAACAAAAAAAGAAAAATGTTTGCCCGCCGGGCGAAAAGTAAAAGGCATTCTCAACTCCGTGTATGATGAATGTTGAATATGCGCTAATTACACGTGTACCAGGGATACATGCTTCCACTCAGAGAGCTCCTCATGTTCGTCCAGGGGCACAGCACAGCATAGTCATCCCTTCGATACACTCGTTGATTAAGGTAGTCACTTAGACTTAACAAGCGACAGTTTGCTATACTCGTCCTGCTGCTCTAAGAGAGTAAAATGTGGGTTTTATCATCAGGATATGTAGCCATAGCCAGAGTAGCCTCAGAAAATTTGTATTTGTACTTTGAACAACAAAGCGCACAGAGAAAAAACTTGAGAATGTTTACTGCTGCTGTGCACTACTACGGTTGAGGTTATCGGGATTTCTTTGTCATAGCTACACATAACACTCTTTTGCTAGGACATGACAAAGGGGTTATCCAAGTTTTTTATTTTTTTTTTATTTTATTATCCCCAAGCACTTTGGTTGCTCTGCGACCATGTTTCACGGCGGATACCATTGTTTCAGTGCGCACTAGATGCAGTATATAACATGAATGTGTGGTGTATGATGAGGAAAAGGAGTGTACGATCAGGTTGTCCATCGGTTGAACCGGACTAAGCATGTTTATAGTGCTCAAGTCAAACGAACATTACAAATATTTTCAAATTTTCGTATGTCTGCTCAAAAAATAAGGGCCCAATCCCTCTACCATGTGTTGGATGAACATCGTCGTATATGTAAGAAGCGTTGCTATCTGTATACATGTGGAGGTCTCTAGTCTAGCCAGTTACAGTGAAGATCGGTAATCTTAACACCATTCAAAGCCTAGTAAGTAAGAGTTTTGATCATCAAAGCTGTCCTCATGCAATGTGCTGTACAATCGACTTGGACGGCAATTGGGCAGGGAATAGATATGAAGAATGTGATTTGCATCATGCCTACAACAAGTGCCGCTCAGTTGAAACTGCCTTGTATGAGGCGGTAATTACAATCGAGGACCCCGCCACAAAGGACTCACACTAGTGAGTAGGATTAGCCTTAGACCAACTCAATTTAAAACCTGTGCTCTCGGACCGAATTAAAGTCATGTTTAAGTCCTGGCGTATACTGTCAAAGCTGTGGACGAAAGCCAAGTACACGCATTGGCGTTTAAAGGTTCCGGGAAGGAGGTTTTAGCTCCTTTATTGCGGACTCTGTTCATAAATCAAATCTTAACATAAATAGGCCAGAGCAATCTATTATCATCGCATAGTCCTACAAGTGTCCGGCAAGTTCCTGTTTTAAGTACCCTACTGTTTAGAAAATTAATATTTAGAAAGGAGGTCACATGGAGTATCAAAGCCTCTTAAGATGTTCTAACATGACACAACACAAATTACAGAAGAGTCATCTCAACCCACATGGAATAGCAGAGTAATATAGCCATTAGCCCGCATTCTTCACAGATGGATCCAAAATAGATGAAAGCATGGAATTGGATATTTACTCAACAGAATTCAAAGTCTCACTATTGCTAAAGGTGCCCAACCACGGTATTGTGTTCCAAGCTTAAGTCTTGGCGCGAGAAGTAACCCTGAAACTAACTTCATATAAAGAAATTATAACAAAAGTCACCTGACGTATATGTTAGTCCAATCAAAGCTGGGTAAATGCTCCTGCGAAGACCTCTGATCTATACCAAATGACTTTTGTAAAGGTCCAGAGGCATGAAAAGGATCTGAACGAGATCCGACAACGGTTTATATCTCCGCTCTTCATCCTCTAGTACTTGCCAAATCCAAAATAAATGGAGAAAATGTTGACATCATGTCGTGTCTCCAAATGACTTTAAAGTGAAGACTACATCCATCCTAATACTCACCGTAGGTATGATAAAACCTTCTGGTGGCGCCCTAAAGAAGAATGCTTCTAATCATAGATGTAAAGGTGATGACAACATAGACACAGAACATTTTAAGTGCAAATGCATCAGCTTTGCTTTACCGGAAAGACGGGCCCCGAAGAGTTTTCTTAGAGAATATAGACGACCTGTCTAAGCTACTAAAGAAAAGTCTGAATTACACATATTGATCAGTATGGTCAAAGGGAGGCCGCATCTCTAAGGTTCAGCTTCCCTTTTAAACCTTACTAAAGCAACCTATCCCATTGTATATGACTCATAGTTCCAGATCATAAGCAAGAACATGAAGAAAATGTTAAACTCGTTCCAAAGAAGATTGATTCGCCAGTTATTAGGTTGAGGATCAGGTTTATGACACGATCTATGAGCTTAGTACAACATGAGGCTGTACTAAGACTCCCAGTAGTAGTATGGGCTCACGGTTCGAATTCCAGTAACCATAGAAAATTGTTTTTCACGCCCTCACCTCTTGCAAGTTTCTGAAAAACCTAGAAAGATCATACTGTCATAAGAGTGCTCCTTTAAAACCATCTGTCCTTGGGGATACGGCATAGAACTAGAGGTCCTTTCTCTACGTAGAGCGTAGGTCTTTGTCTTATTAACCGCACGCGACATAATCCTTCAATCTAAACTCGAGTATACAATGGAATTAAAAGGGAACGACGAATGATTTATTCAATATTTCCAACATTTAAAAGAACTGAAAAGCACAACATTTATTTAATTTAATTAAATTTTACTCACCATATGGGCAAAGGCATTGATATGCATTTCCTTCGTGTCCCTGGGATAAGTCTACACAAATACCATTATTCGTACACGGACACGCGGAACAAGCATCAATCTCCTCGCAATGTGGTCCAGCAAAACCGCCACAACACTGACATTCATATCCTTCCATCGATTCGTTGGAATAACAGACTCCTTTTCCCGAACAATCGGCATTCTCACCGCAATTATCCGACTTCATTGTAACTTTCAGTCGAATACACTGGGTTCCCCATAGTTCCGATACAACTGTCAAATACACAAACACATACACCGAATCACATCAGGATGATTGTTAAATACCATCTAAGTCATGCAGACATCATCAATAGGTAATTAGTGTTGAATATGCAAATTATATAAGGTTGACCTGAAGCTGTACACACATTGTGGTAAAGCTTGTGGCAGCGCACAACTACTATAGCAGTGGACATCGCTGGCTTGTCTGTGGTGTGTTTTACCCATGACACATAGTACAAAACCAATGTATGCATTGTAGGATACATTGTACAAGTTGGCACTTACCAATTAGCAAGTTTATGCCCTCGGTGAGATCTTTATCGTACAGCGTAACGAGTTTTCTGCCATCAACCACAAGGGGAGTAATATCCAAAAGGATACCTTCAGTGACATCGCAGTGTTCATGACCGGATCGAGTAACTTGATATACTTGCGTTGTGTGACCGCTTTATTTGTGTATGTAGTACATATGGTGTTTTTTTGTAGTGGTAAGGACAGTCCATAGTTCGGTCGGTCGGTTGGTGGGTTGTAATGTAACGAGAAAGCAAACATGTGGAAACAATGGATATTAATTGGACATTCATTTATTTTTTAATTTGTTTTTGTTAAAAATATTAAATAAAAGTTAAAAGATACGGAAAGAGCAATGACAGTATAATACGATACCAGATCCTGTAAGTGGCGTTATTAAATTAAGTAAACCTTGTTGCTTGCGAGCACATTGTGTTCGCGTACAACAAATGGGATTTAATTCATCTTTGCATGGTCTGCACATGCAGCATACTTCTACATTCATATTTGAAGAGCAATAAATTGGTTTCTTTACTTACTCCATCGCTTTTGTGTTCATTTGGTTTTTTTTTGTGCTTTTTGTGGACTCAGCAGACCATCTACTTGTGTAAATTCACTGACCAGGACGTGTCCTTGGCTGAATGGTGCAGGGAAGGACGCGTGTGCATCATAAATGTAACATTCCTATGAGATCCTTGGTGATATGATAGATTTGGATGTATTGACCCTTAGATTTGGTTTTACGCTTGAGAATAACATGAATTTAGTTCAAAAAAAAGAAGACCAAAAAGTATGCGAAAATGGAGGAGCAGGTGAGGGGCATTCACATGGATAAAAGCAGAGAGAGAAGTTTTAGCGTGCATCGGAGGATGAATTTGTAATCAACAAAAAATTAGTTAGATGTGTCTGCGTATCTACAGATGTGGAAGGATTGCTGTGGGTACAATTACGGCTCGTAGCGCTTCAGTGAAAGTTCATTGTACGAAGTGACGGCCAGCATAGAACACCATAGTTACCATCCGTCAATGTTGCCCGCAGTACATCGGTAATAAGCACAAAGACTGTAAGTACTACTAATGTACTTTATTTTAGACTCTAAAGTTGTCTGAAGAATGCTCTAGAGGCTCGAGATTTAGCTTCTCACAGCTATAGGTCAATGGTTTGAAGTTCTAATCCAGGAAAACACCATCAAAGTTTTTCAAGTTCCCCATCTCCTGTGAATTTCATGAGACTGCTTTTCAAAAACCTCTTTACCCTTAGGATACGGTATAAAAGTGTAGATCCCTTCTGCAGAAGTATACACCACGCATAACACGTAAGGTGTTGAAAAGCTAGGCCTTAGCCCTCTATGGTCTAATGATGGCCTAGTATTTATTTATTTTTACATTTCGTCACTGAATCCTAAGGCCTACCTAGCAGTCAGCATTCATGTCACATCATAGGATCCAGTTGGGAATCATGAGCACTACCCGGTATAGTCTACTTTCAGATCATTCTGTTGAGTGAAGCAGCTACTCAATATGGACTTAATCGCATTGGTAATGGGATCTAATAGTTGTCACTCTGCGATACCACGAAGAATTCTCATTTCAAGGCTTAACTCATAGATTCACCTTCCTACATCGGCTTAGTTATCTTAGAATTGATCTAGCCTAATCAATTCTGGAGAGTAGATTAGCATTACCCGTTCCATCACTCGCAGATAAGATCCCGAAATACATATATTTCCCCATCATGTAGAGCTTAATGGAAAGCTAGAAATAATCACCATTTCTCGAAATGTCCATCAGTTTCATTCTGTTCACATTGATCGGCGTAACGCCATCGCCACAGAAATTCTGTCTGAAAAGACTCAACATAACTACATCATCATCATCAACAAACAGTACCCCTGGATAGGTACTTTACACATATGTATAAGGCTCTTACTCGATAGTTTGTTCGCCTACCTGTATAGTCAAGCGCTCGACTACCTTGTCGACTATCTTATCTAGCTTCTCATAAGA
The DNA here is from genome assembly GCA_949716465.1 of Chalcosyrphus nemorum. Classification (NCBI taxonomy): domain Eukaryota; kingdom Metazoa; phylum Arthropoda; class Insecta; order Diptera; family Syrphidae; genus Chalcosyrphus; species Chalcosyrphus nemorum. The sequence goes on from OX454335.1 coordinate 25,355,619, forward strand.
ACAGGCTCTAAATAACATTGCTCTTATTCCTAACCACATGTCCAGCGCCACCATTTCCATCTTGTATGGTGTTGTTCCATTAAATAAAGCTGGTGCCAAAACTGAACCCTCTGGAACTCCTCTTGTGGCTCTCTTCTGTTTCGTAGAGAAGGGTTCGTTAGGCATTTTAACGTCGAGAGCAACTACTCTACAGTTTGTTACTTTTCTCCTTTTCAACTAATTGCCTGTGCAACATTCCAGACTTTTTGTACCGCAGCGGTACAATAGTGCCACTATCAGTTCTACTATGTGTACGTTGTGGAACATGAAGTGATTTCATTTTGGATTAACTTGAACCCAATTTGAGATCAAGTGAATATAAGAGGGACGATTCAATGTTTGAATCTCCGAAAATATGCAAGGCATTTGCATATGACGCTGGTTGATCTTGAAAATTTGACAGACAACCAAAAGATCTTTTATGAGTGGTGCTAAGACCTACAAGGGAATAGACATGGACGAGAAATCAAAGACAGGGGTAAAATACCCTGTAGTTGTCACTGATGATTTCCCAATCAGTTTCCACCAAAGAAACGCCCTCAGTCCTTTGCTTTATTTTGCAGTCCAAGATTTCTGCTTGAAGGAAAAGTGACGGATCCCAATGAGCATCATTTATTCTTTGCTTTTAAAGAAGGTAATATAATTATAGCCCTTGTGAAGAGTACTTAAAGTATAGATAAATGTTTTGGATGAAAATGACAAAGTACTTTCCATTCTCTGATTCACACTGGCCTGCTCCAGGTTCCAGACATTTACTTGAATGGAAAAGTGCTTCTAAGCGCTAAAAGTTAAAATATCTGCGATTTGTGCGATCAATAGTGAATCAAGGGTGAGATCCTTCGAAGTCCCCCAAAAAGACAATATCAAAAAGGCAGAAGAACAAACAACTGGATCACAGAAATGCATAAACAGCAGCATTTGATTGCTCTCAGAGACGAAGTTATCCTCCGAAACCCGGATACCTATCCGAATTTCCCTTGAATTAAATTTGTACAGCTTCTAAAGCCAAAGGAAGAACTTTACCTTTCCATATCAAACCACATGCATATGCAGCAGCAGGTGTGTGTACTCAGTAAAATTCCAATCCCATTTTAACTTAATTTTATACTCCCACATTCAAACTAAGCCATTGTTCTAGATTCCATGCAGATTCTTCACCTCCCAAAGTTAAATCATTTGAAACCGAACCACCCTGTATGGAGGACACAATAGTGCATCAAAATTCGTACCACGCAACATTTTAAGCACATGAAACCATCAAATTTCTCTATTAAAAGCTCCCATCACAAAGCGGGTCGCGCTGTCGTGTCGGTCGATATCCTTTTTCAATGGTTCTCCGCCAAAAAGGAATTCCCTTTCAGCCTCCTAGGGTAAGTAAACATAATGGGGTGCTTTGTTTAAGGCTTGCCTTAGTCTAGAAATCAATATGATGATGAGTTTGAAATTTATTATATTGGTTCATTGCTTTTACCAAATGAATCGTACCTAACCGAGAGGAATTGTGCATGTAACTAAATCAGGAGTTGGGGGGGGGGGAGAAGGAAGCCGTGTGTCTGTGTAGTGTACTCCAACAACTTGAACAACAGCAGTTGTTCGAGCTACAAGGAACCCCGGACCGATATGTAAATGATGTGAAGCATCACATGAATTGACTTTGTGTCAAAGCGCGTGCAAAAGGATGATGGTATAGAGGGTGTTAATAAATTGTAAATAAATATGAACTGCAAGTAGCTATTTGGAGAATAAAGTGGAGTATTTTTTTAAGGGGGGGTTGTTTGCACTATGCCGCTTTGTCACGCGAAAGAGGAAATTGAATTTAATGTATTGAAACTGGGTTAAGTAAGCTGTAGCTTCGGGAGAGATTTGCAGTTAATTGAAAGCAAACAAAATAGCTTCATATGTGATGAAATATTGAAGTTCAATGTGAATGGGTTTATTTTCTTGCAAGTGCACTTTAGAATTTGTAATCCTTAAGTATCCAGCAACCGGATACATAGGTTACCCACAATCGGCTTGGATTTAAAGATCTTTTAGAGCAAGGGATTTTTGTGCATGGGTTCTAAATATCCCTATCATATAAGACTGACTGTCAATCCGGACAAAATGCAATTTAAAGATAATCAAGTTATACCCTCTGTGAACAGCTGAAAAGAGTCAATCCAATAGGAGACGCGATTCCTGACGATATGATCGGCACTGCTCCATTCAAGGCCCTGCTTGGTGTCGACACATAGCTTTTCACCAGAATGCGGGCAGGAACAATCAAAGCAAGATTACATAGTTGTTCGAATTCTGCCTCAATCATTTTGTAATCATTTCCTTCCTTTTCTTTAGGTTTAAAGTAAGATGTTCTGATATAGGAGCTGTTTCCCATCTATAACTGACGCTTCTACCTTGTCATCAGTGGTAGCATCAATACAAATCTGTCCGATCCATACACATTCATATGAAGTAATTTTGACGCGGATAGTCTTTTCAATACCAAGCACCCCTAATACATAGGCTCTGCTCTTCAAGGACACTTCAGTATCGCTAATGATCGCATTGGCTACATATGTTGCTTCTACTAATACTAACACTTGTGATGGCATCACTTGCTTTCCGAGGACTTTTGCAGAAAGTGCCACCTATGAAGCAGCTAAGAGGAAAAAATATTAACCTTTTCTTCACTTTTCTGATCAAGATGTCAGAAGAATTTGATGTCCAAAGCGGACTACATCAAGGATGCATACTTTCATTGCTGTTATTTTTAGTGGTCAGTGTTATTCTCCGCGCAGCATTGACAGAAGGAAACCATGGAATTCGTTGGACTATGATATCTAACCTTAAACAACTAGACTACGCTGAGGATGTTTGTCTTCTTTCACATCGGATAATGGACTTACATCTTATGGTCCAGAATCTAGAAGCTGAGGTAAGCAAAGTGGGGCTCAAAATTAATACAGCCAAAATAAAAGCCCTGAGCACTTCTAATACTACCACCCAACTGTCCGGTAATGGACAGCAAGTCGAGATAGTTGATACCTTTCTACATCTAGGAAATGTGGTCTCGGCAAACTGTGGTGCCACCGAACTGGATGTGCAGAATCGGGAAGGCCAAAGCTGCGTTCGGAATGCTCTCCACCAACTGGAAAAGCAATGTTATCAGCTTAAGAACCAAACTGCGATTGTTCCGCTCAAAAGTAGAGTCGGTGTTGCTTTATGGGTGCAGCACCTGGAAGGTTTTCGTAAATAAGTACTTAAGAACAATCTTAAGGATTTTCTGGCCGAACCGTATCTCCAACGACCAGCTTTATATTAGAACGGGCCAGGAAGCTATCAACATTACAATACGAAGGAGAAAGGGGCAGTGGATTGGACACACCCTACGACGCGGAGACAAATACGCCATGCATTGGAATCCGCTCACCAAAGCAAGCAGAACAGCATGACGCCCTATGCAAACGTGGCGCACAACAGTCGAAGAGGAATCGAGCGCTTCAAGAATGAGTTGGTGAGAGCTCAAACGTGTTGCAGAAGGACCAACAAGAAGGCGCGCCGGCGTTTGCTGACGCCCTATGCCCACCGAGGGGTTAAAGGACCTAAGTAAGTAAGTATTTTGTTATAGATGAATCATTATAAGCTTTCCAAACCCTTTTCCAGTTTCTGATTTACTTTAAGGTCCTGCACAATGCGAAGATATTTAGCATGACCCGAAAGAGATAGATCTACCCCAGTCCGAAGAGAGTGTTTTCCTGTGAAAAGCAGTCGTACCGCTTTGTCGGGGTAGATGCCTATTTAGTACCTACATTTAAAAATTTCCGTAGTATATCGACGAATAGTAGGACACAGAGAAGCGGGAGAATTATGCCCTCTGAGCCTGACGAGTTCTTTTAGCTACGTGTTTCCATATTAAGCTGCGACTAATGGTAGGATTTTGTAAATTGAAAACATTTTGGCTCAGTGGTTGGTACGTTGGACTACTGTGCAAGGGATTCCAAGTTTTAATCCAGGAAATTACTATCAACAACTTTTTTCCTGTTCCATCTCTTGCGAGTATCAGACAAATACCCAAATCCACATCCATTTACTGCGTTGAGGAAGCTTCTCAAAAAACTACCTTCTGCAAGAGTATACCAACTCATACAGTTCTAAAAGGCTAGGCCTTGGCCCTTTCTGGTCTGCAATAAGTGTCTTCATAACAGTTCCAAGAAATTCATTTTATTTCAAGCACACTTCATTACTACACTCAATATTTGATTACAGAGTGAGTACTTCACCCATTGATAGAAAAACATGACTTCCAGGGCCTATCTTATAGTTTACCCACTACGTAGTTAAAGGCGCCTTCTATGCCCATGAATGCCAGTTCGAATCCTGAATCACTCCATTATACAATTTGTATCCTGAACATAGTATGAAAATTTCCCTTAGTCTACAGCAGTTTTACTTTTTTTAAAAACTAATCGGACAAAACAAAAGTATATCCTGTACGTAAATAAGGTACGAAATGAAACTCCTGAAATACCGGTTATACGATACAGTCTATTGTATGCTCAACTTACCCTTTAACTTCAATATTTGTAACTTGAAATCTCTCTTATTTAAATACTATGAGTGATTGACTTAAATAAGTATCCCCTTAAGGCTGCCCTCATATTCGACAAAATAAGTAAATATGAACCGACAGTCACATACTCCTACAACGCTATACAAAAGGGATGTGATTCCAGGAATCAAATAAAAGTTTCTCCTCCGAGTGCTCTTTTCCCCATAAATATAGACAAAACCCGAGATGGTGGTATCATATTATTTATCAAATTATCACATGCTCCAACAGTTCAACGGATGTAAATTTCTAACGTTACACGTTACACCACATACCTGTTCATTTTGTTTTGGTAGTTTGGATACAGCATCGCATCATTGATTTCAACCAGTAGTACATCTCCCGATTGAATTTCCGCATCTCCTTCCCAGGATATCAGCATTGGTGTGCAATCGTTGTTACTTTTACAACTTTCCGGAGTCTATAAGTACAAAGAAATAAAAAGTCCATTTAAAATGCGAAGAAATCCTTTCAAAAACAAAAAGAACAATAACTCCTCTTTGCGTATTTTAAGTGCAGTGTTATTTAAATGATTTTCCAAATCATAAATTCTATAAAACATAAAAAAAAACAAGTCCTTTTGTACCTTGACAGACGCACTTCATAGCACTCAAACTGTGCATGCTGCTATAATATTTACCCTCAAAGGACGAGACAGAGACCTTTAAGAGGATTTTGGATTATTTTCTTGGCAACACAAGGTGCAATTCTGCTCTGCTGCACATTGTTATCCTTCATGAGGACGATGACAACGTCAAATACGACTACAAAGGTGTATATCCAAATGAATGTCTGTATTATCTTGTTTTCTACTTGATTACGCTCACCTTTACCGAGTGAAAGGAAAATTTTTACCAGCTTTGATGTTTATGATGATAAAACAATTTTTTTGCTTAAGTAGAATCGTGTCCTTAAAGTGGATACATTTACTTTTGCTTTTTGTTAATTCTTCAGTTGCACTTCTCATGCTAATTGCACAAAGTCATGGAAATATGATAAGAGGGTAGACGTATTGAAACAATAAGCTTAGCATCATTGTATTAAGGAGACAGTGTCCTGGAGCTGTTATTGCCCTTAGAGACTGATGTGGAGTCTCAAGCACTTTACAAAAGAGGAATGTGCAATTAAAATTCTCAATTTGTCATAGTTAGAAGCCTTCCGAGTTTGAAACTTGACATTGAAATGTCAAAAATCGATCTCGAAGCATTAAGTCGTTATGACATTAGGACTTAGAACGTTGGATGGTGGCGGACATGGAGCTGCTGATAACTTTGACATATTGTAATACTAGATTCCTTTTCTATAGGCATAGTGAGAGAACACCTATTCAGTCAATGTTGAAGCTAAGCATTCTTAAGTCGTGGGGTCTTCAAACAGCAGCAGTGGGCACATAATTACACAGGATGGTTGGTTAGCTCAGGATGGCTATCTGATATATTAACTCTATTGGCTCACAGTGACTCAGAGTGCATTTTGTACCCGAAAGCCACTACTAAGAGGTGAACAACGAACTGCACTACGACTCTAGGTTTCGAGCAAGTAGTAGTTTTGCGAAAGCCCAGCTAAAAGTACATTTGGAACACTACACAAAATCTGGTGAGATAATGTTTACTGGACCAACACCAACCAAAAGTTTCATATCAAAACTGATTCGTACGTATTTCAAACCCGACTTTTAAGTTTGAAGAAAAAAATTGTAAAAATCTAGAGCTTTAGGGATAAGGTGTCATTTGTAGGATTAATATTTGTTTCGAGAAAGGTGAACTCCTTAACTACCTCGAAATTATGATTATCAACAGTGAGTTTCTTCCCAATGTTTTGGACAGATCATTTTTTGTTTGTTAATAACATATAATTCGTTTTGTCCTCGTTCAGTTCAAGACCAACTTGTTTCACAGGAATATGCCTCAGTAGTTCTTAGAAGACATAGGATCGACTTTTTTGAAGATGGGGCATATAGAGCTGATACTCCAGTCGTCGAGCATGTGTTCCTCCACCCATACTTGGTTGATGACTTTATGCATGCGACCTACCAAGACACCACCTTTGTCAGGTTCAAGGCAGGAATACTAGCCACAAGAGAAGCAAAGTTAAAATGGAACTCTATGAAAACTTGCAACATTACAAGACTATGACTATGACTATCCTTTGAAAAGTCAAGGAATGACAGATTTATACGTATGGACAGACGTTTCCATTCTCGTGGGGATCTGTTACATAGATAAAGAAATCTTAACAATCGGCTGTACTGTCTGAAGAAAACGCTTCGTGCGGAAGAAGAACTCTCCAGAAGATGCGAGGATGATGATGAATGACTCCAGCATTTGAGAAACAAATTCCTCGACAAATATTTCTGTCACAATCTAGTGGAACTCTCAGGCGGAAACATTGAGACAATGCTGAACTTCGCCGGATCTTCGGGTTGGTTGTTTATTTAGCACTTTGTAGACATTCTAGCAGCTTAACGGACAGGGAAACACATTTCTCCCTCCTATGGATAACAGAAGCTTTGACCTGAGTGCGGCAGAAGTCTTTACCTTCTGCCAACCCGCATACCTACATATGTATCTGTCCATCCTCAGTTAGCTCGTCCTATTGTTTCAAATAGAATGCTATGATTCTGTTATTTTTCGAAAAGCGTCGCTAGTTTACTGCCACTGTCGTCGATCTATGGGTCCTTTTTACCAGCTTTGCAGTTTTCTTCCCGAGCACCATATCCATGCAACAGTATTGACTAAACGTAGGAACCCACATACCTACCCTAACCTAACCATAATGCATCGCTAGGTCCTTTTCCATTTGAGGTTACAAGATAGTTTTTTGGTAAAGAGAAGACTCCATGGTAACTCATGACTTGTGTATTAAATTTGCAATACATTATGATACTCTCTGTTACTACAGTCAGTATAAATAACTCAATTAAAACTACACGACTTAAATAAAATTAAAGTTTTTCTTTGCTCCCCCCATGGAAAAAGTCATTAACAAATTTACATTATCATTTATTGTGATTCCTTTTTTTTTTTTAAGAAAACTTTTCCTATTTAGAATTTGACAAATCACGTTACAAAAAAGTTTCTAAATTTATACATACATACATCCTAGCTCATGGGATATAGAAAATTCCATTTGTATGTATGAGTATCTTGCCAAATTCGCAACGAGCTTCCTCTACAAAATAAATGTCCTTATTATTAGCTTACTAACTCTCCTACTTTTGAAAAACTACGTTTTTTTTTCTTGGACACAAGTGATACCTTCATTTCGTTAAAAAAAAAAAATAAAATCTATAAATAAATATATCTGAGCATAAGGGAGGGATGAATTTGTATAAAGATACAAAACACAACCTGCGGTAGGAGTGTACGAGTACCTATTTAATGTATGCATATCCTTATCTACACCGTAGCATGTGGTATACCCAAAAAAAATGGAAGAAATTCCGGAAAGCCAAATTTTCAATTTTATAAATTCAAAGGACGAAGGTGTTTTTTTTTTTTTTTTTTTTGCACAAGAGGATGGATGGGTTTTCCTTTTTTTTTCTGTTTTCAGTTAAATTTCCTTTTTCTGTTTTTGGATTTCGACATGGATAGTCTTGTATTCCTATTAATATTTAACTAGGACGTCAAATGGGCTACTGTTATGGTGACTGGTTAATTCTGTGTTCATATTTATCCTGTAGCTCTGTCGATTTACAGTGGTTCTAGTCGTAAAAGCCACCAAAATAACTAGCAGCCGAGGAAAGGATAATGACATTCAACATTTTATGTCTGTATTAATGTGTAGGTGAAGTGATGGCAGTCTGTAGTTTTGATTTCATCTTAATATGCAAAGTTTGTAATCCAAACAAGCAAGGATAACCGAGGATTTTAATTTGAGTTTATCTCAGCGTGATGCTAAGAATAACTATACAAGGATACATTGTATAATAAAAATGAGTTCGTTTGGGATGTGGAAGCTTTGGAAATTAATTTGATCTATGGTGGCAGTAAATAGCTTCAGGCAATTGAAATACAGTGTTAAATACCTTTGGGCAATTGCTTTGATGGTCTCCATAAATTCTCAGCCGATCCAATAAAATTCAGATTCAGGTAATTCTGCGCCTACATTGCGCATGAATCACTGGGGCATGTGTAATTTTATTCAAATGTAAATAATAAATGGCCCTTGAGGTTTCGAATTATAATGAAGCAGTGCTACTAAACTGCTCCCACTTTCAAAAGTAATTTATTTTTAAATTCTTCTGAAGTCTGTTAAAAAAAAAATAAGTGGTAGCCATTGATCGCAGACGGAAGATGAACTAAAGTCATAAGTTAATGCCTCACAATGCGCTGAGAAGTAATGAGATTGATGGTATCTCTGCGGAGCAATCTATTGCATCTATTTGTTTGGAGAGTATGCGAGGTCAATTGCAATAAGTCAGCATTCCTAAGAAAATCATCTTGGTGGCGTGTCTGCGTGTCCACTAGGGTAAAAGCCAGGCTAGCTACCTGAGGATGGAAGGATACGCCAAGTACATGTGGCAGAATGGTAACAAGTACATGTGGCAGAGCTGAGGTGCGTTACACAAAACCGCACACGATGGCACGTAGGAATTGCAGAGGCCCTAAGACCCACAATGGAATACAGGACATAAGTAAAAGTAAATACGGGCCGCCATTAATAAACAAGCTTTACAGTGAATTTCGGTAAAAAGACTTGAGGATGTATTCATACAAAGTCTAAATTGTAGACCAGGTATTAAATGAAGGCACTAACACAGCCACTAAGCCTTTTTTCCTCCCCTAACTTAGATGACCACATCCAATTCCACTGTGTGCATCTCGGACTTCATTCCCAAGAGAATCCATCTCCATCACCCTTTTGAGGTCGATATACCAATCTGGAGCTTCTGGGATAATCAGCTTATTCCCCAAACAACTTCATCATCATAATGATCGGTATACTGACGAATTAAAGATTTCAAGTGGGTCCGGAGCTGTAATCTCTGGTCCAAACTACAAATTATTTGTTCCTCTAGGACAAACAACCACTATCTTTCAGGCAGAGATCCATGCTATCGAGTTTTGTGCCAGAGAAAGCATTAGAAGAAACATCCGAAGATCTCATATCAACATACTCTCAGATAGCTAAGCAGCTCTTAAGGCTTTCAGCTCCTATAACTTTGAGTCCAAGCTAGTTTGGAACTGTCTCTAATTCATCTTGCAGTTTGCTGTATACAATAATGTCACACTAACTTGGGTCCCTGGACACAGGGAGATCACTGGCAACGAAGCCGCTGATGAGCTTGCCAGACAAAGTGGTCAGGCTCCTTTCATTGGTACTGAACCTTTTTGTGGCCTACAGACTAATCAAATTAGGATAGAGCTCAGCAGATGGAAACGACAAGAATCGCTCTCCCACTGGAACTCTCAAAACGGCATAAAACATGCCAAACAATTCATCAACTTCTCAAAAAAAGAGAACAAAAGAAATCCTCTCTATGAGCAAATACAAAGTCAAGAACATCACTGATTTCCTAACTGGTCACTGCTCTTTAAAGGACATGTGTCGCTAATGTCTTGAAGACACTGAAACAACCCACCATATATTGTGCGAATGTCCTGCCATAGCTCGGCTGAGACTTAAGTACTTTAACAAAGGCTTCACATCTCCTTCTGATGTCTCCTCAGCTTCAGCCTTTAGATTCATAAATGAACTAGACTTCAGCTAGACCTTAAAACAACTTATTATATTAAATCCTGGTTGGGGATAGTACAAAAGATCCCCCTGGTGCCTAGTGCTTCATAGGCTTATCGCTTATCCCTCGCTACCCTTAAAAAAACTTTTTTAAACGTGATCACAGCGAGGATAACTTGTAATGCAGGAAGATCCATTCCATCCACTCAAAGTCAAATCCTTGCCAGCAAAAATGTCCTCATGTACAGCACGGGGCTCACTGAGTTCAAACAAAGTTATAGTTTCTTACAAACTTGCTTGAGTTGCTTGATACCCTCGTGCAAAATTCTAATTTCTAGTCATTGTGGCTATTCACTCTTTTATTTTACTTTGTTTTCCTGGTTTGGTCCATTAAAGGCAATTGCTGTATCCCTTTAACGATACAACGAACCGAATTTCATAAAAATTCGAAACCTCTTTACAACTTATATCTAGCTGTGGTCTTTTGTAAGTCTCTTATATCATATTTTTCCATTTTTATATCTGCAAGCTCATTTAATTTGGCAAACTTAAAACGATTTACAGTAGTTGATGCATGGCCACTAGATGCCTTTACAAATGGAACTATTACTTGAATTTCCCTTCCATTTGCCACTTTATTCGTCAAGCCAATTACACCTCCATGGGTATAATCCTCGTACAGTAGAGCACAAATTTTCAGCCAGATGGTTCAAGCATATTACAGTCCTCTTCCTCCACAAACCTTTATAATTCTTATACTATGTCTAACAATCCTTAAATAATGCGATATTCAAAAAAAGCATACAATTATGCAAAATTCCCTTATGCAACTTTAATTCACTATGAACGCTTATCTCCTCATGCTCTGGCAGAATGCTTACAGGAGCAGCTAACTAGTTAAAGGCACCAAATGCCACTACACTCACCTTGGTCGTGCCGTCAATGATAAGAATTCGCATAATGTAGTGGCTTTCTGCAACACACTCTCTGGCACGTAGCAAACTTATCTCTCACTACACACACACACACCGGTCCTATTCATGTACAGCCATATACTTTGCATATTACGGCTGGATATTAGGTATGTTCAAAGGAGTACTCGACAGCACGATGGTTGTATCACTTTGGTGTCAGGATTTTCCTTCCGTCGCATTAATGAATTAATCTTTATACTTTGCTAGTGGATTCAAAGCAGACTGAACTAGTGGATATTTTTTTTGACTTTCAAAATATAAGTCCTCTCTAGATGTAAAGCATATACATATGTTAACATGTATTTTCATGCGGATCTCATGCTGTTTAAGTAGTCCCTTTTGGTTTCTTCCTCACTAGTCACAAGGTTTTCTTTTGCATATTTGCATAGGTTACTGGAAAAGGGATATTTTTTTGGCTTCACGTTTTCCTAACATTATACCTTAACTTAGGAAAAAATTGTTACTAGTTAGTGCTTCCTTATGATTTAATCCATGTCCATGTGGCACTGTGCAAAAGCTGCTTCAGTTTAAAAGAACTAAGTAATTTTTTGCTCGAATACCATTCATGCACAGTAAGGACATGCTTCAGTATCCAATCTATTCGTCACCTGCTGTGTGACTGTCCTGCCCTATCTGTTAGAAGGAAGAGAACTCTTGACAGTCATTTCTTCTGGAGGACTTAGGCAATGTTGAGCTGGTGGACCTCCTGAGATTTATATAACAATCTGAGTGGTTCTAACAGCAGACCCTACTACAGCGTTCCCAGGGTTAAATGATTGGGCACAATGGACTCGAATTGTGGGTCGAAATGAGCAGTGACCTTCTGGTCACAAGGCACCCATCTACCTAAGCTCACCTAAGGACATGCTTACCAAATGTGATCTGGTATGAGCTTGAATTCATCTGCTATGTACCATACGAGTATGTAGCATTTAAAGCTTGTGTCATTGACACATATTACGAAACAAGTCTTCATGACATGAAGTGCTGAAGGTATTTACGTATCGAACTATTTAAAATAAATTTGTATTAAACTATTTCAAAGCCATGGATCAATATGTTCTGTACTGCTGGACTTTCAGCTCTTCATAGGCTGCTCATCGTTCGTCGCTTTGTCGCTTCTTTCGGGCTTGGCTTTCACTCTTTTCGCAGCTTTTCTGTCCTTCTTGGGCTTCAATTCACCGCCTGGTGCCTTCTTCGTTTCAACTTGGAGCGGTGGTTTTAAGATGCGTTGGTTTTTGCAAATGACTTCTTTGGCCTTGACGTCATGGTTTCGATCGTCGAAAGGTCATAGAGCACTTTAATACTCTCTATTGCATCTTACATTGGCTGGTGGATGGGACGCCTTATACCGTCCTCCAATATTTCCACCAGGGCTTTTATTTGCTCCCCTAATCTATGGAATACGGAGGGCTGTGTGATAGAATGCAGCACACGTAACGTACTTCTTTGGAAAGCCGTTTCTTTTTTAGGACTCCTCTAGAGAGTTGGTAGGTACAACCCTGACTTCTGACCTTCTATCCATTTGCCTTGTATCCATTTTAGTCTTGATTTTGATTGTTTGTTATCATTTGTGCAGTCACCTAGCGATCCCATGGTTGTCTATGCATGCAATGATGCCATGCCAGGATTGACGCAGATCTTTCTTGGAGTATGAGATCGGTGCTAACAAAGAATCTTACAGCTGGACCTCCACCACCAATTCAATTGTGATGAAACACTGGATATACTTTGAGGCCTGCCAAGGATTTAAAGGAACGGGTGCGCTTCCAGCATTAGCCTGAAAGCAATATCGCCACTTCTGCTTACGTCAGCCCACATGTCAGTCATTCTGAAACGTTGTTTCCAGTGTACCATAATTTCGATCTTACTGGGCTCTGTCTTTATGCCTAGGACGGCGGTGATGTCAATATTTCAATGGTTGATATCGGTAGGAACTATACTCCTTGTCCGAGGGCTATGAGTCGGGCTAGCACATAGTTGAAGACGGTGCTGGCTCGTCTTGTTGCTGAAGCTTCTGTGGCCTCTTCAGCCGTGCCCTCCTTCTCTGCCCTTCTTGGTAGGGTGCTGTTTATTGGTTATTCACAGCTAACCTACATATCTGCAGATCTTTCACTATCCGCCACCTATGAACCCCACCCCACAGTAGCCTGAGATTAGCCCTGTGAGTTTGCAAGTGTCTTAAGTCCTTTGTTATTTATTGCAATTCTAGGTCAGGAACGGACCTCAAAGTGAATCAGTCAATCTTTTTTAAAATGACATGGATGTCGTATCAGTTCACGTAAAAGGAGACGTGATTCCCAAGTGCAGACCAGCACAAATATACTGGATCAATAGGAAGGCAGTAGGCAGCTTGTGGTTATGACATCAATCAAAGCGTGAGCGTAGAGTGAAGGGGCATAAAAGCTCTGCGCCGTGGAGCGTTTATCGGTGACATATGGACATATGCTGGACAGTTTTTAAAGGCAAATTAACGCAACTGAGATGTACGTAGATGCTAATAGCATGATGTAAAAGCTCGAAGATCTGAGGAAGTTGACGTGAGTCAAGGATTTCATCTAAGAAGAATTGGTGCACGATTGGACCAACTAGGGACTCAAACTCTGTAAAAAAGGTAATGTTAATCGACTTTGCAGACAGAGAGCATTGCAACAAATAGCACCACTTGATTTGCTTTAGTGACAAAGTGATCCGAAACATGGAAGCCAGCAGTGGACACCAGTAGGTAAGTCTTCCCTCAAATCCTGCAGAAGAAGTCTTCAGATACTTATCGCACAACTTGTCATACTAGTTCTTACAACTTTAGAGGTAAATGTTACCAACTGAAATAATTTCATTTCCCTAAACAAGGACCAATATATTTACTTCTAAGCTAAATACCCATAACGGCAACGTTCAACAAAAATACTCTTCTCAAAGGAATACAAACAGAACCCACTCCCCATGAGAAAAAAAAATTGCTAGACACACACAGACCCACAAACTTTTGCACCAATAAATCAATTTGGACTTATTACATCACTCTCTCCATATAAGGGCTTTATCTTAAGTAAACGAATTAAGCGAAACATTAAAAAAAAAAGGAAAAACATTTTCCTACATCAATGAAAAGGAAAAATCTTATTTCCCTATGCACACACACACACTCACACAGAGAGAAATAAACTCACCACAATTGGTAACATCAACTCGTGCGTTTCATTGCCACGCCATATATGAGATTCCTGTGGTAGAATCTGTATGTCACACTCTAAGGAATTGATTTTCTCTTGAAGTCGCGACAGGATACGTGGCCTTGATATCGGCTTCGACTTGGATTTCTTCGTTGGACTGGTAGTAGTCGAACGGTTATCAACTACTTGGGGTGTAGACGGAGACGAGGACATCGTTGATGCTGGAGTGCTATTTGGTTCTGGGGTTGGTGTCAATGTGCTAATTGTAGAATGGGTATCCTTCGATTTGGTTTCGGTCATGTTATTCAATGGAGATGATGATTTTTCCTCATTAGTCAGCGGGGTATCTGTTGTGGGTTTTTCCTCACTTTCCTTAAGGTAACCTTGGCGGCTTAGTTCCATCAATTCCTTGTAACGTCTTCTTATGCGTGCATATTCTTCTGGTTCAGTTGTCGCACTGCTGGGAGTGGTAGTTGTACTCATTGTCGTTGAAGATGTTGCTGAATGGGTTGTCGTTGTTGTTGTATCTGGATGAGGAGATGATGTATTTTCCAGAGCATTTGTAGTTGCCAAACCCTTGGAGGAGAGTTTCTTCTGTAGCATTTCATTATACAGCTCTTTGCTGTTGTAGAATTTCGTGGTGGAGAACTCTGGATGGGTCTCGGCGAGGTGGCTCCTCTCACTGGTTTGTGCATTTTCTGTGTTAAATTTAGTGTTAGCAACACCAGCACGAGCCGGATCGCCCGCATGATGTAGAGGAAAGTCGAAACTCTTCTTCACCCTTCGATCTATGAACTCAATCTGATGGTTCACCATTAGCTTCGGTCGGGATGGATAAGCTGTGGGTTGAGGACGTTTTGAAGTGGTTGCCAATGGCGTCGATTTTGTTGACTGCTCAAATTCGTCCAAGCGGAATTTCTTCTCAATTTCCGTAATAACCCCATCCTTCTCCTGGAGGAGCTTACCAGTGAAATCGGTTATCTCACCCTTTTGTCGATTCACCGAGGGGATTTTTGTTTCGAAAAGGGCATCATCCAATGAATTTGGTAACATATTTCGATCGTCGGTCTTATCCTGATTATCCCATTTTGTGGTGGAATCTTTAAAGTAAATATTCTTCTCTCGAATGAGTTTTTCATTTGAATTCCTAATGATTGGATTGAAGTCCTCGATTTTCAAAGGATAAAGGTCAATTATATTGATTTTTCCACCACCAGCCGAACCGGGGGTATGCTCATTTGGATTCCTTGGAGGCAAAATGTAATTCTCATTGTTGGTGCTGTCCAGTTGCTGTTGCTGATTAATTCCCCCATTAAATTGGTCCGTGATAATTTCAGCTAGCTTAATGCGATACAGTCCGTTTTTCAGTTTCTTTTCGACGTGTATATCATTAATCAGAGTTTCGTGGGTCGTCGTGGTCGTCACAGACGATGGGTTGGAGTCGGTTTGATTCATTGTTCGGGTTGGGATTGAATTTGATGTTGAAACCGTTGTTGTAGCCATAACATCCTGCGTGGCCGCAGTACTATAAGTAGAAGCCACTAGTGGTAAGGATTTCATTGGGGTTACTGGTGATGCGAATGCTGCCACAGCTTCCATCGTTTCCCCAACTGATGATGATGCTGGTGGACGTTCATCAGTATTCTCTTGATCGGTTTCTGGTTGATTGGAAATCGGTTCACGTGTTTCTAAGGGGTCAGTTGGTGGGACCGATGATGGAGACTCTACAATTGTGTGAGGCACATTAATGGAACTGCTGCTGCTGCTGCTCCCAACAGATAGCGATAATGGTCGAGAAGACGATGAAGTTTCTGTCGTCGTTAAAGAAGTTAATCCATTGGACGATGTGATTTGCGAGACCGAAACTACATGGGGATTTCTTGTTACATCAATGGAAAGTGATTTAATGGCGGAATTTACAAGAGGCACATCCGTGAAAGGGTGAATATCGTCATTTGCTGTTGTTGTTGTTGGCGTGTACGTTGAAGTGAGACTTTTGCTTGTCGGGGTTGTGTTTGAATTGCTAGATGCAATGGTACAGCTTACAAGGATTAGAAGTGCGAGCGGTGGCCCCTGACTTCTACCTCGGTATAATTTCATCTTTATTCAGTAAGTCTGTACTTCGTTTTGAGTGAAATGGTGAATGTTTTGTTTGTAGATAGTTTTGGGTTAGTAATTTATCTCGAACGAATTATTTGATTCATTATCGTACGGTTTTGATTAATTATTGTCAAATTTGAAGGTCCGATGGAAGTCGATTGATTATTTGCACCTGAAAGAGAGAAATATCTTGATTAGATAAACGATTCAATATTTAGTATAGATTATAGTACTTTATAGGGACCAGTTGGAATGGATTTACTTCAAAATTCTTTCAAACCACATTATACTAAGGCTTGCACTGTTTATTTAGTAAACGAAAAGGGGGTTTAAGAAATGAGAAGAAGAAACGTTGAGGATTGTAGAGAGGGAAATTAAAAGATAGATTATGAAAAAAGGATGATTTTCGAAGAACTTGAGAAGGAGAGTTTGTGTACACCCTGTAAGGGGTTTTGATTCTAAGTTTTGAACAAGAAAGACGTAATGGGATATATCAGTAAGGAAACCAAAGTTCAAGTTAATTGACAAACTTTAGTTGGAACTCGTGTTCACATATGTATATCTCGTATAAAAAGATTATCCCCAGAGCTGTAATTATGATTTACGATAATTGAAGCTTTTTTTTTTCTAAGCTTGGTGTTTTTAATGAATTTCGAAGAACACAAATAATTATTTAGGAAGAGTTGATGACATTCAGAGAATTGGGCAGAAGTCACATTGCAACAGCACCCGTTAGGAACATCTTAAGCTACTGAACATACTTAGCCATTTTTGTCAAAAGTTACACAAATAGAGCCAACAAAAAAAAACTACTAAGGATCTCCTCCAGAGAAAAGTAGGTCAACAAGAAGGAGTAAGTACACTAAAGATTAGATAAAAGTTGAAATATTTACGAATGGTATATGACAGAATAAAATTGCCACTTGGTTCAATTCCTTCATAAGGGGTTTTTCATAAGGTTTTTACAAAGAGAAGGGAAACTTGAAGGTACATACTTTACACATATTAGTTCCTTTGGTAGCAGTCTAATCAGTTCATTACGGAATAAGTTAGGAGATAAAGCCACCAGTCGAGCAAATAGTCCCATGTGAGAAAAAGAAATCGCTCTTGCGACATGACTAGCAACCGTCATGAAGGAAATAGAGTGGAACAACCTTTACAGGACAGATACACCTCGACTATGGATCGTTTTCCAGCATCGCACAGGTAACAGAATCTGGCATTTTGAACCGACTTAAATTTAATAGAAGTACCAATCATTATCTCCCAAGTACACTCCACAACAAAGGATTAACCTAATGATCCTCCAGTAACTGCAAGTGCACGTGATGAAAAGTTCTTGTCCATCAAACGCTTTCACAACCTAACCTAGTGTAATCTTGGATAAGGTCTGAGCTTAAGAGACCAAAGAACTTCCAATTTACACTGTAAACAAATATGTCCAGCATTCAGTTTGCACTGACAACTGTTCAGTAATGACAGCGTTGTTGATTGGCATTTTAAAATGATCAACAAAAACGTTAAAACCATTTTAATGAAATGTAATTTTTAAAATATTGTAATTATAAGCTTCGTGTAATGAGCTACTTCTCGTGTAGGTAAATATGTACATAACATCCAGGTAAAGCTATTCTTTTGTGTAATAATAACCGAGAGCGATAAAGGTTCGTCATTTTTAATTATGAAGATAATGGCGTGTAATATATGTACTTATGTAGATGTCAATTAGTTTTTATTTTTTTTTGTATTGTTCATTGTTGCAGACACTTTTTTAATTGAAAAATAATAATCATATTTATTTTTGAACGGACGTCATTATTTATTATTAATTTATCCCCGGTGACCCAAAGATTTTCCAATTTTCTAAAATGGGACAAGCAATGTTTTAAATCAATTCACTTTTTTACGACCCGTTGTTATTTTACATTCCAATCAACAACTTTCCAATGGCAAAGTCATTTTCCCATTTTCCCGTTTTCCCCCCTCTGCCAGTGACAGAATTAATCGGCAAATTTTTTTGCTCCCTTCATTCCTTTTTTTTCCATTTTGTACTGTCTCATGAACGGAACTAAGTAAAACTCGAAATCTTAATTGCCTCATTTTCCTTTCGGCTGAACCTTCTTCATTTTTTTTTTGTTTTCTTTGCTGTTTGCTCTTGATTCTAATCTGTTTTATGCCAATAAGCCGACAATAAGGCAAATGAAGAAAAAAAATAGAAGAAGAAGAGACAAATGGCAACGAAATCTGGGAAAATCGATAAAATTTAAGATTACGTATACGCAGTGAAGGCCCTCAGGAAATTGAAATTATTTTATAATCGTTGTTAATGAATCCCAGGTTATAGGGTAGATAAGGTGAGATACAACACCCTTGCGTCGTTAAAATTTTGATTTTTTTTTCATTTTATTCTTATTCATGATTATAAATAGATGGAACGTGTGTCTTAAGAAGGATTAGAAAAGATGAAGAAACAACATGAAAAACTCGAAAAGCATATTGGATTTTGTCGGTGAGATTAACTTTAGAACAGCAAATTTGATTATTTATAATACAGAGGTCGAAATTTGGTATTAGGAAATCTCAAAGACCGAAATATCTGAAGGCGATTAAGATTTAACTGTCTCTTTCTTCGATATGTAATTCTAGGTCATAAGCAGTCGATTGAGGGCTAGGGCTTAACTGCTCATAGCGTTGTCTGTATATCATATCGGGTAATCATTTTCTGGACGTATAGAAGGGAACTAGAATTTTATGCCGTATCCGAGGAGGTTTCAAAAGAAAGCCTTCTTATCACAGTAATGCATGTCCAACACTCCTAAGCTTTGGGGTTGTAAAAAGAACTTGTTTGTATTTTCTGAGATTCAATTTTGAACTTCATAAACAGAACACTAGTTTAACGCATAGCTTCGACTATATACCTAGACATTTTCTTATTAAGTTCTGTATAAAATGTAGTAGTATGCAGTATGTATTCTAGCGCACCTAATTGCTTTCAAAAAATTAGTACATACACGTAAATCTCTTGACCACTTGAAGGGCATATAATATTGACAACGCTTGCGCGTCTTAATCTTGTTCGCAATATAAAAAATTGAAGGACATATTTTGAAAACTACGTAGTATTAAATATGGTAGAAGAGGTACAAAGACCATCAAGAAGAATGAACGATAATTGTAAGGCTCCAGGCGAAGATAAAATATTATCTGCTACTGCTAGCATTAAACCAGGTGGCAACAGAATGAGGAGAAATACCAAAGGTACTCCATACACCTACCTAATTCACAAAATAGGAGATATGGCACACTAAGGCAACTAAATGGATGGAAAACTTAACGAATACCAGTCACGAGAACAAACTGGTTTGAGAAGCGCATGAACTTTTACTGGCATGTGATAAAGATACTAATCAAGAAATACATATATGGACTACAATCAGCCACTGGTCATAACTTATGCGGACTTCTAAGAAGCCTTTGGCACAGTAGAAATATATAAAAAGTTTAATGGAAGCACTGAAGCTATAGGGTATCCTTGACTCCTGTAATACATAACTACACGCGTACGTAACTGATGCGTTGTTAGTAGACAGTACAAAGGGACACGAAACAACCTTAATGATGCTAAGACTATGCTAGACGAACTTATAACAGCTTCAAAACTTGTAGGCCTAAAGACCAACTTCCAACAACAAACAAAATAAATGACCAACGCAGTGGAAACCAGATGACAACAGACGGAATAGAGATCAAATAGGTTATTGAATATATTCGTAAATACCTCGGTGACGAAATAAGGATAACTAGTGACAAACAATCTCACGAGATCCTACGTCGCATACGTCACATCGAACTAGGAGGGACAGCCTTAGGAAAAATCAAGAAAATACTAACGAGCGACATGCTCGTGTGTTTGATCAGAAATCACAAATGGCGATGTTCACAATAAGCAAAAAGGACCTTTGCCTGCAGAAGTCAAAATAGACCAGCAATATCCAATACAGAATAAAATGGCCAAATGGAGATGGGCAGAACGGATCCCTAGAGAAGCCCTTAGAAACAGGATGAATTTAGATAGAGTAACAAAAAAAACTGGATACGCATATCACAAGGCAGAATATAGAAGAACTATTTAGACGTCCGAATTTGGGCATGACCGACCATGTGATGATAATACCCATGACTTATAGTGTGTAAGACAAAAAAATTATCAAAATTGAATTGCGCTAAATTCTAATAGAATTCTGTTTAAATTGTTGAACCTTAGCAGGACGACCATCAAGGCTTCAAGTTTGGAGTTATTCACATCCAAAGGCCTAAGTTTGTTTCCAAAAATGGCACATATGGCAGACATTCAAACCTCTGACTTGTATGCAGGTAATATTATTGGATAATATATTCGCAACCCAGAAACCTTTTTTATTTGCAGTTATTTGGTAAGAATTCCTCAGCTAAATGCCTGGTCATCGTTGACTGCCACAACCCGCTTACCCAGGATGGCAGGATACGCGGCGGTACTAGAAGTAAACGTGACAATTCGTGTTATCACTTTGTGTGTTCATATTCATGTGAATGACCAATGAAACTTGTCATCATTACTTTTGGACTACCTTTCGTATGAAAGTGTTAAGAGACCCCAAAGCTAGCATATACCTTCTACCACTAGCATGTGATTGAACACCACAAACACGTTTTTACTTTTATGGAAGATGACAAAATGGGCATAAAAATGTTTTGCTCGAATTGTATGATATATGTACCTATTCGCCTCTAATATTTGTAAACATTTTCTGTACAAACTGATGTTTTGCCATAAGACTTCGATGTACGTTTTATTTTGTACATCTCACTAATTTAAAATCTTCTTTCCAACAGCTAATATATGTAGTCCTTCAAATATATGCCTATATACATAACTTGAACATCCTTTTTTAAACTGCTGTAACTTAAACACGTCTAAAGGCATAGTGCGTCTGACCGAAAAGAAATACCTTGCGGCAAGTGGAAGACCGCACACAATTCTTTACATCCGTAGAAGTACATCAAGGTGCCAAACCCGAGCCATATGTTACTTATGTGTGAAGAGGACTACCACTACCACTGCCACTCTTTCAACAGCAGTGAATAATTCGGTGTACCAGTGCAAATGGAATTTGTGTGCTATTTTAAAAATGAAGCCAATTGACCACCATAAAGCTAACATACTGGTAAAAGCTCCTTATCCTTTATACGAAAGGATATTTACTAAGTGCTTCAAGTTCCATCACACATTGAGGTAAAGTACCCACCTATTTACATAAAAACTAAAAGAAAGTCATTCAAAATATCACATCCACATGTGCGTTTTTTTTTCAAAGAATCTTGATTAAATATGCAAAACCCATCTTTTAGCTCAGGAAAACAGGAACTCAACAAAAATATTTTCTTTTACAAAAAGAATAACGTAAGCGCAAAGAGTCATGGTACTTTGGTCTTTACATTTGGGTAGTTAACATCTAATCGGGTTTAATGTGTGCGACTTGAACAATGAGTGGGTTCACTTATGGCCTTTTGAATGCGACCCACGTTTGGCAAACCATCTTGTGAGTACTAATAACTTGCAAAGGATAATGCTACCTACAATGGTTAAATTACTTTGAACATGGTTGCGTTATTTTGATATCAAAGTAAATCTTGAACAATGCTAAATTGGTTTTAAACACAACCTTGGGTACATTATTTCTTAAAATTTCCAAACAAGGACATAAATATCCACGTACCACGTAGAAAGTCATTAAGCTCAGGGTTGTTCCTTGGAAACGACAAACAACACAGGAAGATCAAACAATGACTTGCAAAACGTAGGTGTAGCATTCTAAAGTAAATATTAACAAATAATTGTGTTCAGCGAATGAGTATCCTTCAGTGAATTTGAATATTCGACAAATATGCGGGAGCATTTAAACAAAACAAAAAAATGTGCACGACTGGGTCGTACGTACTTGCACATACATATATGCTGGTAGTTGGAAATGAATTTAAAAAAAAAAATTTACAATAGATTTTTGAAAATTTTTTTTCTTTTAATTTTGTATAAGTTTAAATGGCATATATTATTAAACATTTAATCTTGCCCACATTTCGATTTTTATGGAAATCCAATGAGTTTTAGCCGAGAAATAGCCAAATTTCTAAAACCAGTTAATAAGAAAATTACCGTTATACGTATTTTTAGCCAAAAACGTGGTACGCCATCTTATAGCATTTGCCCAGACTAACTCGAATATGAAATTTAATCAAAATCGTTAGAGCCGTTTTCGAGAAAATCGTCTTTTTGTGAAATTGGCCTTAAGTAAAGTACCGTTAATAACAGGGCTAGAACAAAAATTCCGATTTCGCCTCGAATTGCGACCCTACAGAGCTCAGATATGAAGTTTGAAGCAAATCGGTCCAGCCGTTTAGGCTGCAGTCCAGCGTACATACACACAGACAGACAGACAGACAGACAGACAGACAGACAGACAGACAGACAGACAGACAGACCGACAGACAGACAGACAGAATCGGCAGACCCACTTTTTCGAGCTTCTCTATCGTAATGTAATGTCAGAATTCATTGTTATCTCGAGTTCGAATTTTTGCACGAATCCAATACTTGCCCTATATTATAGGTGCAAGTAAAAAGTAATTGCAATTAAATGTGTCTTCGGTTGATAAGCAGAGAGCACTGAAGGAACAAGCAATTGACGACAGAACCTGCAGAAATAAAATAAGGGAATGCGATCAACCATATTCTGAAAAGATGACAAGGATTTTTACCGAAAAGGTTATTTTTATCTGGCTTTTTGAACAGCATTACCAGTAAATGCAGAGGACAGAAGAAGCTTGAAAGAGTGACCAGATAACAACGGTAGGAATAATAAATTTAATGAAAAAACAACGGGGTAAGCTATAGAATTGATTGAAACTTTATTTTGAAGCTACATTTATGCCATTATATAAAAAAATAGCTTTTTATTCAAATGATCAACGCAAATTCGTAGATAGTGCTACAAGCGGTCGATCCCATTTCTGTTTATTTGGCCCAATATGTACGGCGTTATTCTGGCAATACCGTCGCAAATATTGGCCTCGATCTCGTCCAAAATTTCAATTCTTGCCTCAGCACAATCTCATATGAATGTAGGCCCAAATCCAAGTGCAAAATAAGCCGAGTCGACTCTCTGGTAAAGTCCAATTCAGCTCATCGGAGTCTTTGGCAGTAGTTGCTACAGTGGCTATGTTTTAAGACCAATCTCTCTCTGTTTGTTGGTTTAATATTCAAATGAGTGCATTCACGCTCAAACTTTGTCACGGATGTGACGAATTGTCAGCGGACTGACGCCATGATGACGACCAACATTGCGACGAAGTCCACGTTGCATATTTAAGTAGGTACAACTGAGCCGGAACTTCGATAATATTTTTGAATAATACAAAATGATGCTTGAAAAAATGGCAAGCTTCACTAAGTATTTTGACAGCTCTATGTTATTGGTAACTTTGACAGCTGCTGAAATATAAGAATTAAAAAAAGTATCACTGCTATCTGCTCACCCTATACAATAGTGGTAACGAAACTCAGCACAGCGTCTGAAATGTCCGCACGCGCTGCTTGATAGCAGTACCGCAATGCGTAATGGGTTCAGTTTTCGACCTTCCAACTAAAAAGGCCTCCTATATATTGCTTATGCAGACTCTATAACTCACAGGATAATGGACAAATGGCAACGAAGGTGAAGAGAGATCCAGACTCCATACATTGGTGGACAAAGAGTTGACGGAGTATAGAGGTACCTATTTCTACAGTGAAACCGAACTGGATGTAGTCCAAAACTAGTCTGCTATATAGATGCCATATCTATCTTCGCAAGCTAAAAATCCTATCAGACCAAGATCCAAATGTCCTTGCCAGCCAATGTCCAGCATATCCATATCTCTGTTTTTACAGTTTTAGTTAACTGCATTTCATTTAAAGGTATCTACTGAAACTACACTTGCTTTTGTAAGTCCTTGACAAGGATACCTACATAATTTCCGTGCGTAATTTTCATTCTCATGGCAAACACAGTTGCGGTCGCACTTGAATAGTCCGACATAAATGGGTCCTTATCATAATTAACATCACAACATGGAGTATGTAACAATCGTAAGAAAAAGTAGTTGAACAATACTGCCTTTGTGTCTATCATAACATCCATCAGTATCGATCGAATTACAGGACGAAACTACTCGTACAACCTGCAGATTTGTTGAGTAATTAAAATCGAGAGATAGCTGCAGAAACAATACAAATTAATTAAGCCGATTCACTTAATGCTCGATATTATCTAGGGATTAATTATTATTTGAAATAAGATCCCAATTATAATCCAAACACAATCTGTGAGAAGATATTATCAATGCACTTCCATTCGCCAAAGGTAGGTACATTACACACATTTCACACGTTGCACGCACATATGTATAGATATAAGTATGGGAATATTGTTTTGAATGAAAGCAATTGAGACGAAAGAATATGAAGAAAGCGAAGACTTGAAGATTGATTTTCTTGAGATTAATGATGAAAATCTTTTTTCTACTTAACCCTAGCTGCTGTGGGCAATTGGGTTAATTATTTAAATGCATGAATAAACCATAAATCATAATCAGATACTTGAGAGAACGTCCAGCTTTGGGGGGAAGTACATAGGTCCTGGAATGAACAGGATTTATATCACACTTAGCAAGAATATTGAGTGATTTTTGCTTCTAGAGAATAAAGTGACTAAAATAGTTTTGATTATTGTAGTATCCATCAACTAATAACTGAACATCAAGCTGCTAGCTAATTGAAGCAATTACAACCTATTGCTAACTGCGACTCCTGCAAACCTATTCAACTCATTCAATTGTTGAAAAGATTCGCCAACCTACATAGTTCATCAACCAATTCAACTGTTGAACAGACTACGTAATTCATCAAATTTTGTGATTTCGGTAAGCAAAATTTTGGTGCTCGAGCTAATCAACTACTTTCTGATGAGCTGATAATCGCACTTATGCGTAACGTTTACAAAACTTAGAAGCACATATTGAACACCTCGGTCTCTAATTGCTGAAACAGATTCTGATGTTTAAATATGAATATTTTACACACGTTTTTTCATTGATTCTCGCCGCAAAAAAAGGAGCAAAGGGTTCCCTATTGTTCCACTAGCATTCATTGCATTCACTTAAGGTCTTTGAAGTCTTTTAAGTCCGTGAAGTCATTGAAGTCCTTGCCGTCATCTGAAGTCATTGATGATTGATTGTAGTCTTCTTCAGGGTTGTAGTAGAATGCAATCATTTTGGAAAGCATTCTCTGAAGTCATCCTTAGCATTCACTAGCCACTCATTCAAGTCTTTGAAGTCCTTGAAGTCAGTGAAGTCTTAACGAATGTAAGTTCATCAATGATTCAATGTTGAATTCGAAATTGATGCATGTAGTGTACAACTGACATTAGCCTTTTGAAACTCAAATATTAGTCGAGTACGTTATTTGAATGCTAGATTTTCACGACGGACATATTTGTCAACATGAGCAGCGGCTGAATTACCGCAATTGATAACTAATGAGTTAATAGGACTCATGTTGTTTCGATCAACGACAATGACATGTGCTGACATCTTAAATTTCGATAGTGACTGCTCAATTATTAGACCGAAATCCTCACATTTCGAAGATGAGTAACTCGTTATCGATTGTTGTAATTCTTTGCCAGGAAAACTTTATTAAAAAAAAGCCTAGTAAATCAAAATTTTCATAGATTTAGAAGAATTATCTAGAAACTTGTGCTCTATTTGTTAAACTTATTAATTCTGATGAGGTTCGTCAACCATGAAGCCGGCTCTCGTTTTACAGAAAATGGACAGCGAAGCAGATAATTTATTGATTATTTCTTCGAAAATAAGGGCGACATAGGTGATTCAAAAAAGGCATATGGCGGTACGGCACTGTGCTTATAAGACAGTCAACCTCCCCTGACCTCTCGTTACCGAAAACAGGCGGAGCCTAAATTCCCCTGTTTGTGAATAAATGTCAAGTAGCATGTGACCAAGACCTAACTATAAATTTGTCGATTTATCTCTTTCATTCCTTTTGAACAAAATTTTTTTTTGCAGGTTGTTATTCCATTTACAAAAACAAATTGTATGCACAGCATCTACAAAATGGCTTCGCCCAGAGCTGTCAAATTGTATGCCAAAAAAAATTGCAGTTGCAATTCGGAGGACGAAGGTTAACTCGAATGTGGACAAAAAACCTAATAAACAGTCTCATTTGACCAACCAACTGTTCAATACGTCAGGATGGGTCCAATTATTCATCACCTTAAATAACATCGGTCCACCCTTTTAGGCTACTAGTCCAATATGCGATCAATTGACGTCCAGACAGACAGGCTTAATGTATTAGAATTATGCAAAAATCCATCAAAAAATGGAGGTCAAACATTTTTCTGAACAAACATTTTGCTCCGTTTTCAATTACGTCCGACCTATTCATGTCCTTTTTTTTAATTTTGATGTGTGGCAAAACTTTTCCATTGAATCGGATTCTCAAAGTATTTACAATGCCACTTTATGTTGCCATACTTTGGCTGCCAATTAATATTATGTATCGGTAAAACAAAACAAAAATCAATAAGAGTAAAATACATACACACTCGTACCAACAGGCAAAAATATTTTAGATATGAAAATGAAATTTTAGTCTGGATCAGTGAGCCACTTACATTAAAAGGTTTTTAATTAGCCTTTAATGAGTGATCAAAGAGCGGTTTTGTGGGCAGCAACATCAAAAAGCTGTCGATGAGACATGGGTAAAACGACGAGCATTGCTAAAAGAGAAGGAGATGGGGAATTTTTACCTAAAAAATTCCGCGGGTGTAGGAGTTTTTATGAGGGCGATGCGATGGTGGGTTACCTTTTGTAAACTTGTAATTAAATTACCCTTCCATAGAGGTTAAGCCTTTTTGTACAGTAGGTACACCCGAAACGTTTTATGAGCGGTGTGTGCACTTGGTTTCAATTATTACGGAAACATAATAGGGTAGGTAAATTACTCTTCACCTAAGGGTTGGTAATATATTTTTGTTAACCCTTGCTTTGGGCTGTTACGAATCTAAACAAAAAGGACTTATGCCAATGTACATTCTGTGTGCTCTTAAGCCAGCAATACTATTTTAATCGATTTCTTCAAAGTAAACCAATTTTAGGATATGAATAGCCCAAGGTCTGCCGCCTGAGAAGAGTATGTAATAGCTATGAAGAACCATTTTTCAACTTCAGGATGTACCGAGAAATTTCTCATTTTTTCATGCAACCATGCATGAGCTTAACTAACATACTGACTGACCTACATATGAGATTTACTCTTGTGTGTCCATCAGATTGAAGTGGATTTAGATGAAAATATTGGCCAAGTATTTTTCTTTTTATTTTGATAGAGTAGTGTATACTGTGAAACATGAAAATTTCACTACCCACAGCTCCTGAAAAATCGGTCCATCTCGGTATTTTAGCAATTTCATTCAACTGTACTTCAGTGCTACCAATTTGTTCTTTATAACGAGGCTGAAGTTTCAGTAAATATTTTCATGTAATTATTGCTTTATTTACAGACTACTGCATTCTTTGAGAATGAGATAAGTTCTTGCTTTCAAATTACAGTGTAAGATAGTTGAAGTACTTTTTCAGTAAGAAGACAAGTAGCGTTGTTACAGTGCAACAAAGCAGGACAAGCCATCAGCTTGAACAAAATCCTAGAATTCATTGAAAAGTCCAAAACAGACAAAGTTGGTGGTTCAGGCATCAACTCATCAAAAACCAAGTTCACTATCAGTGAGACATCCCAACGCCAGTTCTGTGTTCTGATTAAAGATCATAGTGAAAGCCGATGTGTTTGGAGAATTATCCCCTGAAACTAAATTCTTGCTAAGAAATCGATATGCACACTGACAGGCGCCAAACCACGCAGATGGACCAGTAGGACCTGGCATCGATGGGATCCCCAACACTGCACTATAGGCGTCCTTTCTTAAATGAAGCTGTATAATTCCCAAGCAATGGGAGAAACATCTACCACGGCAGGATCCTTATCGTTTAGGCCTCTCTGCATGTTGGATACAATGGGTAAAATGCTGGAGAGCATAATAAGTTAAAGGCTGGAGAGTACAACAGGTGAAGCAGGAAGCCTCGCAGATCGCCAGGATGGTTTCCGTAACGAACGATCGACGACATCGACGAAGTCATAAGTACAGCCAAAAAAGCTATAGGAGGAAGATAATGGCAGCAAATTGGAGCAACATTCTCCGAACACTTCGCATGAAAGTACCGGACTACCTGGAGAAGATAATGATAGACTAAGGCAGTAAAACGTCACAGGCGGTGTCCCCAGGGCTCAATACTAAGCCCATTACTGTGGAATCTAATGTATGTTGACGTCCTCTAACTTAGAATCCCAAAGTGCTCGAAAATAATTAGCTTCGCCGACGATATAGAGATCGTTGTAGAGGCCAAAATTCTAAAAGAACTGATGCAGTAAAGGCATCGGGATGGTACAGAACTGGATGGACTTACGACTAGCAGAAGAAAAGTAGTAGTACTAACCAGTAGCAGACGGGTTATGGAGACTGTAAGATTGACGGTGGGCAACATTCTATAGTGTGTTGATGTTACTATAGATGTAAAGCTAACTTTTAAGCAACATCTGGAACATGCAGCGGACACAGGAGCGAGAACAACGGCTGATCGTGCAAGGATCACGCCAAACATTGGAGGACCTAAACAAAAGAAAAGACTAGTCTTGGCAACAGTAGTGACGTCGATGATGCTCTATGCCTCCAGAAGCAGTATACAGAGTAAATGCATTGAGAATATGCAGCGCCTTAGATAAAAACCTCATACGACAATGCGCGTACGTATTGGAATGGAATCAAAAGACCTCCTCCTTTAAGAAGCCACATATCATGCCAACAGTAACGAGGCGAAGAGATGATGAATTACCACGGAGAACAAATCTGGAAGAATGACAAGATAGATGGAACTCTACCAACAAAGGTAGATGGACTCAAAGATTGATCGCCAATATCGGCCTTTGGGTCAAACGACTTTTACCTGGCGCAGATGCTTACTGGTTTCAGAGAAAACCTCCACAGATTTGGGCATGAAGACAACATTTATTGTCCAACGAACACAGAAGCAACGTGAAATGCAGAGCATATAATGTTTCACTGCCCACGGTATCGCGAAGAGTGTAACCTCCAGAGAACATCATTCGACTGATAAGTGAAACCGTGGCTGCTCTCATGAAGGAGCAACGAAGGGAGGAAGGAAACCAGTCATAAGGCTCAAGTCGCCCCTCGCGATGAAATGTTTGACGGCAGTGCTATGCTGGACAAAATTCAAATTGAGCGCAAAGTGCCAAACTACTTGCTGCCAGGACGAGCATTGGCATTGACTCAACTTTAGGGCTAATACCAAATATGAGAGGACCAAGAGAGCCAAAAAGATTACTTGCGATAGGAAGTAGAGTATACTCCAGAATATGCTGCGCGTACAGAACGGGAGATGCAACCTGGAGGTCGGAGTACCAGCATTAAAACATAATGGCGGTAATAAAGAGAGAATGACCTTCAGAGTAATTGGCAAAGTCCAGAAGGCTGAACACGTGCTGTAGGAATGCTAACAATGTGAGAGTGGGAGAAAAATTTAAGAACAAGAGTTAGGTAATGTAACAACCCCAATGGCTTATATTGTTCATGCTACCAACCAGAGAAGTATAGAACATCATTGTAAGCGTTATGCAAGAACTACCGTGGGAAGCCCAAATACTAAGAGCCGATAAGTATAGACGGTGAGAAAAAGAATAATACATGACTACGAAACCTGCACCTACGAAAAAATTGCCTGGACTGGCTGCCGTACTACAGAGTTGCCATTTTACAGTAACCTGCTTCCTGATTTGCACTGAAATACTGATAATTTCTGACTTAGTTTTTTGAAACTAACAGATTTGCTGAATTCAACACTAGAAGTCATGGGAAATTCTGTATAACGAGCCCGACTGTACATAAGCTGTGGAAGCGGCAGGTTCATTGAAAGCACATGGTTGGCTTAGAGAAAATCTACCACAAATCGAGTGAGGACTCTTGCACCATATTTGCTTCTATCAAACATAATGACTCTGTACTTAGATGCTGGGTTTTTTTTTATATATCCATGACCAGGTCCATTCTCATCGATACGTAGGAGTAACTGAGATAAATTGTCTGTCAGATAGTACTGAGCCGTATGAATAACCTAGGAGCAATGACGTCTCCTTAACCTCCGTAGATGTTCTGAAGATTCAAACTGATTTTAGACTGTCTATTCACAAAGTAATAGTTTCTGCATCAAGCTAGGGATCAATCATTGGGTAGGCTTAGGCCATAAAATCCCCACAAATAACTGCTTTTAAGGACATAAAAGTAAGCTTACCCCAAACCACATCATCAGTAGAAAGAATATGCAAATACTCATATGAATTAGGTTAAATTATGCACAAATATCATGACTAAACAGAAGTTTCTTCACAGTATCCATAGATTAAACCCATTTAGATTTATATGTAGGAAAATTGGTTTTATCTCTAAATTCCCAGCCAAACCACACACAGAGAGAAAGGTTGATAGACATTAGCATAATGTATAAGAGGCTCTCCAATTACTATCTTCCAGAAACATTTATTCCATTTGGTTTAACTTCATATCCATTTACTTACATAAGTTATCCAAAATTAATTACACACTCCCTGTATGGCTTGCGTTTATACGATGTCCTGGCCCAACTTTGTGAAACCAAATATCTTATAATCTGCTTATGTATACAGAAAACAAAGTTTTTAAAAGTCATTATCGATTTATGAGAAGCAAAATATCCATTCATCTTGTAATATTAACTCTCAAATTACTGTCTTCGGTTTGAAAAGCCAGGACATAACTAACCGGAAGATAGAACCTAATGGCACCAACAAAGGCTTTTTCTTCTCATAATCATAATTCAAGACGACGACCAACCACCGACGACACAGAAGGCAATGTAAGCGACCACTAAACCACCCCGTTTGGTTTCACTCTCGAACTCGAACCTAACATCGCAGTGTCATTGTACTATGCCATTTGTGCTGTCCTATAAGTAATTGATAATAAAAAAAAAGGAAACTTTCTATGAAGTAAGGAGTAGGGAATAATTTTTCTTCTTTCTGTTGGCTTACGCAATTTTATATCCACTTTATGGTTTTCGATTTGTACTTTGCGTTAGTTTGGGATCTTTTTTTTTTTTTAAGTACCACAGATGAACACACAAAAAAAAAAGATAATCAATAAATAAATATGTACATATAAATAAATGAGCTAATTAATTCATATGATGATGATCCTTATTGTAGCCATAAAGAATTGAATTCGCTTTAATTAATGGCACTCATCATGTCTGTGCTGTTGACCCAACGCAATGTATGTATTTTCCCAAGTGGAATACATTATTTATTAATTAAATAGTAATAAAAGTCCTAGTGATAGATAGAAAGATAGAAAGATAAGCCTAAGAGCCTACGAAATATAGTGTTTGTGGGTGCTATATAGTGGTCAGGAATATCCTTTCAATTCACAGCAACGAAATTATATATCATTCACTCGGAACTCAAGTTGAACGCGAAAGAAATACTGCGAATTACAAACGAATGCAAAAATCACATACAATCTCTCCTCCGTTAGCTTGGACAACACCCATGAAGAATAACTCTTTTCTTTTCTCCAAGCCCTTGGTCTAAACATTAGTAATATGTCATTATCTTGGGCAGCATGCGCTCATTAAAAAACAAAATGAAGTAGATCAATTGGATTTTAAGTCAACCATTAAGCATTGTTTATCTTTAAATGTTAATAAAACAAACTAAGAATGAGATATCATTAAAATATTTTTAATTTAGAAGGTCCATGGTATGCCATTATTTATGGAATATAATATCATTTGAATATTCTCCACGACTTCACTAGATGGCGCGAATCCGAGACATCAATTTCCAAAACTCTGGCGCATAAAAAGGCTGAATCTGTCCAATGACATTGGTTATGTTGGCTTTCAGGAGAGTGGCAGTTTTTAATTTTTTGGCATAGATATGTGACTTAAGACAACCTTAGAAGAATATGTCTGACGGGGACAAATTGCACGATCTCGGTGGCTAATGTGCATCCCCTTCTGGTGAGATAACCATGGCGCAAAAGTCCATTGTGGCACGGGTTATGTGGAAAGTAGCGTCATCCTGTTGAAACAACATATGGTTGGTATCCATGTCATCCACTTAGGGTCGAAAGAAAATGTTTATCATTGAACAATAGCGCCGTTGACGGTAATGGCCTAACCAACATCGCTCTCAAAGAAGTGTGGACCGATGATGCCGACAGTCAAAAATCCAAACAAAAGAGTGACTTTCTTTGGATGCATTGCAATTTGGTGGATCTCGTGAACATTTTTATCATTCGAAATTGGACAATTTTGCTTGTTGACGAATCCAGTAATCCAGGAATGGGCCTCGTCGCCAAATATGATTTTCCGACAGAAAGTAGCGTGAACTTTCAATTGCTCGAGAGCTATGGCGCTGCCCATGATCAATGACTTTAAGTTCTTAGGTCAGTTGGGTCTCCTATGGGTATATGCTCAAGTCATAAATTACGACTCGATTTACCCATCATGTTGCAAATAGTCCTCTCGGAAGAGAAACCCGCGAAATGTTGTCCCAATAGAAGACCTACTTTCGTAAGCCAAGATATTCACATATGCACATAATATTGAAAACTGTTACTCACCATGTATATTTGGCAAAGTAGGTTACATAGTTGACAGCTAATTTTATAGACGTAGCTTCAACAATATGATCGCAATCGCCTGGCAATGCTCAGAAATCCCTACTGGAAAACCTGTTATAAGACTTAAAACTCAAAAGCCACTTAAGTCCGTCCACATAGATGGTTCAGGCACCAACGTCTACAAAGCCCAACAAATTGTTCCATATAAAGTGACTTCGATTTGTCTACTTAAGATTCATTTGGTGAAAAGGCTAGTCCTAAGAAAATACTTTATAAGCAAGCCTGAGGTCTCTTTTGACTCCTCTTTCCATTAAATGTCAACCACAAGACAAATTTAATTTCCACTACTCTGGCAAATGTTGAATCAAATTTAGATACCAAAAGCAAAGCACACAGAATCTCTGAAAAGGTTACATCTATAAAGTCTCGGTAACTCCTTTATAGATTTTAATTTAAAAGCATTTATAAATAAATAAGAATGTTGCTATTTTTGCACATGAAAATGATAAAGTCTTTCAGGTCCAGCAACCACCCCTAAAAATCTATTTAAAATAAACTAATTTGTAAAGAGATTCCGCCCCATAAAGGGAAAGGATGAGTGAAACCTTATGTATGAACAATCGAAACCAACATTTTCCAAAATACAACTCAATTCCTGGACATGAAATTCTCTACACAAACAATGGAATTTCTATTCAAATAGATTTGCCCAGCTCCTTTCAGTCAGATAAGTGTTTATAGTTCCTTTCAACCCATTATCCTTTCCCTCTATACGAGTAAACAAGTGTTTTCAAAAAGGAGGAAACTCTTCATAAATCAAATGTGTTACAAAATATCCTAGATGTATTATCAAATTTCCTTCCCCTGAGTGTCCTTATTTGAACACACCATCCGGTCTGGCCCAATATCAATTCTTACTACTAACCGACAGAGACCCAAATAATTGATTATTCAACAAAAAAATGAAAATAAAAAATAAAAGAAAAAAGGAAAATAAAAAAAAAAACAGGCACAGGACTTTGTTGTTTTACCATGACGTGTGAAGGACACTGTTGGATGTCCCTACTTCTGGTGTGACAGGTTGTAACCAAATCTATTATTTTCGGACGAACAACCTACCACCACCCTCCGTTTATCATTTTCCAAATGGATATTAATATAATTCATCCAACGGAGAGATAAGATCAGGGCTACATCGTAATGTACACAGGATACATGGGTTTCCTTTGGGGAATATTCATATAAAAAAAAAAAAATTGTAACATGTTTCGTTTCTGCATACGTGTAAATCCTGGTATAAACTGTATTATGTGCATAATCAAGGTTTTGAGATGTTCAGCTAATGGACAACATATTAAATTGCCTTAATTTTGACGTGTGTTTCACATTTATAAGGACTTTGAATTTTGGATATTTTTGACTGGAAAGTTAGAAGGTCTTATACGATTTTAGTTATATCACAATAATGGTTTTGTTACCATATATCCTGATGATGTTACCTAAATACTTACAAAACTTTGTCCAAATTCTACAAAGTGTAGTACAAAGTTTAGTTGTTGTTTTCGCCTAGCCAAAATTGTTCTTCATTCTATATCCTTTTTTTAAACTGAAAGCCTCTACAATCCAACCCAAATTTGGCATTGGAAAGTAGAAATAGTACAAAGGGTTTTCAAAATCGTGAGGCCAATTGTGGTCCAATTGCAAAATTTTTTATGTCATATGAAAGAATGAAATTTAATCTGAAATATACTTTGACGATACTGCTGGAAAAAGAGAATGAACTTAGAGCAGTTGATATATGGTATGGTTTCCAAGTTCCGTTGGAATTATATCACTGCCATGTTATAAGTACAATAAAGGGCCCAGTACGTTACCTTGTCGTCTACCGGCCTTTATTTATCTTGATTTTGAGTAAGTATTCTGTTGTTCGATTACTAGATTACTAGAGCGGTAGTTTCAAATACCCACATTTCGATGATTTGTTACTCGTTATCCTCGATAACAGTTGCAGTTCAAAACTAGATTTTTACATTCATCAAACTGCAGTAAGTATCTCATTTTGTAAGCCATTCGATATATTCACTTTTTAAACCATTCAAAGGCTCATGAATGAGTTGTACATTTCACTGCCTTTGTGAATACTTTGATTGAATGTGAGCCTACTCATGATGATTTCGTTTCGTTTCGTAAAGTGAGCTTCGTTATCTTTTCCTACATGATTCATATTCGCTTGTTTTCTGTGTGCGTGAGGATGTGAATGGCTCGTTTTTTAGCGAATGAATTACATAGGCCAATGAAAGGGTTCATGCAGTTCTCTGGTTGACTGTTTTCAGCTCAAAGCTGCTTTTCAATTAGTAGCTTATGTCTTACTCCATTTGTCGCTTTGCAGGGAAAGTAATTTGTTCTGTATTCAGCTGTATTCAGTATATATTCTAAGGTGCCTTTTCGTTGAGTCTTCTTTAAATTTTGCAATTTCTCTTCTTAGTTATTAACAAAGGTTTTTTAAACTTCAAAATGACATATGGATTGGATACTTAAGGTAGGGTTAATGATAAGATTCCTAGCTAATTATGAAAATATCAGCAAACGTTCGAGCTGATTTCATAGAAGAGTGAAAAATTCTCCTTAGTTTGTACATAACGATGTAGGGGTAGTGTATTCTCTTATTGAATGAATAGTTTAGTGCCAGCCATATTCGTTAAATTTTCATAGAAATAAATATTACAAAATTCGCTTGAAAAAAACTTAGTGTATTTTAACATGAACGCGAAAAAGTTCTGTGAATTACGAACGAATGCAAAAAATCACCTTCAACTCTTCCCAGTCAATTTGGACAGCACCTGAGTTTCAAATACCATTACACCAACCCTTTCCTATCCCTTCTTCTCTCTACCAATCTACCCATCCCTCTGTCCTTGCACTACTCCTGTTGCCATGCATACCTCAAGAGAATGCGGATGCTTACTGTTTATTTTTATTTTGAATTTTCGCATGTATTTACATCAAACCATCTGTATTGCATTCAATAAACTTTCTGGTACTTAACTTAAATTTTTGAGAATTACATACCTATATATTATCTTGCATCGAATCTGTATTCACAGAATAGTGTCTGAGCTACATGGAATTTTTTAAAATTCTACGAATTCAATAACAATTTATACAGGATCTTGCAACAGTGGATGAAATTGTTTTAATTAATTTACGTGAAAATTGATGTGCCATTCCAAAACTATTTTTATTTTTCTTTAACTTTTCGTATTTCAAAATATGGTCATTGTACTGTGACAGAGTGGTAATTGCGTTCGACTTTCTAATATCCCCTTGATCCTATTCAATTGCGTAAAAGGACCCATGAACAAAATTTCATGTAGAAAAATGCATAGATTTGTTTTTGAAAAGTTTCTGCCTCTGAATCGATTGGATAAAAAAAAAAAAAAAAAAAAAACATATGCCATGAAAAATCATAGGAAAATAATTTAATTATTTTTTTATATGTCCTGCTTCCGAGGATACGTTTATCAAATATTAATGAGTTATATAATGTTCGAGATATGATTGATGAATCTTCTGGCTTTATTTTTCTTCAGCTTATATCTGGGATCAGCGTTGAGATATTCTATTCTTAGTTTTCTTGTCCTCTAAATGCTTTCTATATCCTTTTTTTTGCTAGTTCCTTTTTCTGATGATAACCCCCTTCTGCGAGCTTTGGTATTATTTTTTTTAACTTTTCCTTGTGTCCACAGTTTCATTTCATCACATGACTGTACGAATTTAGTCCCTTTGCCTTAATTTTATTCTGAGATTCGTGCAACGTTAAGAGAATTTCTGTTGACCATCTAAGCATCATTTTTTCAGTTTAATGTATTTTATTTTTGTGTGACTTTTTGGCAGCCCAGGTGGGGGGGACAATCTTCCTACAATTTGCTCCTAAGTTTCAGTGCGACATTTTTTATAATACGAAACTCGAAATCGAACACCATCTAGCTTAGTATTAAAAGGACTCACGTGACTGTATCCTTTTCTACATAACCCTTTAGAATAGAAATCATTATAAGAGGTATTTCCTGTAGTCCCAATGCTCTTAATCGTTCCACATAGCTACATAGCATACAACGAGTTAGGGAATTGCTGTGTTAATAAGTGGTGGTCTTAGTGTTAAGCCGTGCGGTACACCATTGTTGATGATAACTAACAACAATATACTCATGGTTACTCTCTAGGCCTTGTAGTGTTATTTTTGACTTGTCTTCGGACATAGGACAATTTACTTATGCAACAAAGGCAGTTAATAACATATGTATGTGTTGACTTAAGTCATTATATGACCAAATTGCCCTGGAAGAGTTGTATGTGATACTTTTGCAATCGTTCGTAATTCACAGTATTTTTCATTTGCAACTATTTTTTGTACCTAATTTCGCCCGTTTTTTTACATTTATGCTTACAAGTTAGTTATACTAGAGGAACAATTTAGGACACCCTATACCATATTCTGAAGAGAACTTCACAGTACAAGCCAGTTAGATCCGCCAGAATCAATCTTGACAAAAACGACATTAATGGTGACATAGCAGATAGCTGAGATGCAATCAAGACACTTGATACCTGATATGCGAATGTCAGCTTAATTAAATCCTCTAAAAGAAATCCTCTGAAGGATACCACGGAAAACTCTCCAGGAAGCAAAGGGACATTGAAGCCTCTGAATGAAGCAGACGACGAAGTAGTTAAGAAACTCGTAGGGATTTATAGCAGGAAAAGCAAGAAAATCAATGCATCCTAACGGAGGGCACTGCAAACTCAAAGAGCACCTTAGGAAACCAGATTCAATAATGAGTTCAATGAAGTCCTAGAACCTATGGCACGACATTTTCTATCGCAGAAATATTGAGATAAGCTTCAATTATCCAGTTTCTCCAAGGCTGACTAACAGAGAGTAGAGCTTAAAAATGTGAGTGCCAGATGACTCTAAGGAGGGAACATACCTCTTCAAGGCCTTAGGACGGATGGTATTAGACCAATAAGTAGAAGTGCATCAAACCTTCTTCAACTTTAATCCAATCTAAATTTGTGAAACTTTTAGAATTTTCTGGGAGTGAAACCATGACCACGTTCTTATAACCAGTGAGCTACGGAGTACCCATCATAATTCAAATAAAATCTATAATTAGCAACGTGAAAACCTCAACATGTCGAACCCGGGGGACCAGTGACGATAGAGGAAAGCGAGAAGTCCCCTGAACCAAGGTCAACGACATTTTGATATGATTTATCAAAAGTCCATGATACGCAACAATAGTGGCAGCCTGGTGCTGCTTCAAAATTAATTTCTTACAACAGAATGACAATTTTTATTTTAGTTTCCCAAAATAATGTCCTTCACAGGAATCAACCCACTCTAACAGTAGTATACTCTGCGATCCCAATCACATTCCCTTCGTTGCTCTGTATCTCTTCTTTATCTTGGCAAACTTCACTCCACTATACACCCAGATAACCCCTGAGCCGACACTAAACATCGAGGAGGAATTTCAAAATATATTTTATTGCTGATTTACCCCAGATAGTCATGGTTACTATTTGTTTTGAAGGCTTTTCTCTACGCCTACAGAGTCCTTCAAATTCCTATCTAAATCTAGAGCCCTATTGATTGGATATTGTTTCGTATTTCTTATCTTAAAAAAAAAAACCAGAACTTGTATATCTACATAGAAGAACAAATTCCAATATTCCGATTGTCATTGCAGCCGTAGTAGAATCGTATCCTTTATCCCTGTCAGACGGACAATGGAAAATGCAAATTGACTGGGTAGACATGTATATTTTTTCTTCCAACCCCTTTCTCCCATTTATGGAGTTTAGCAAACAGTTTTCTTTTCCTATTTTTTTTTTTTTTTTAGAACAAGAGTCAAATTAGATTGTGAGGATACATCTACTTTGCCTTTGTTGTCATTGCCGTCATCCTAGTCGACATCATCGTCGTCGTCGTATTCTTTTATTATTATTATTATTTCCCTTTGTCCGTGGAGAAGAGAGAACACGTTTTTCCTTGTGCTGGGTCTGATCGAATTGAAAGAAAGCAAAAAAAAAAAAAAAGAGGACAAAAACAGGAAAACATTCGCCTTATCCCTAATCCCAATCTTCTTCGATTTTGCACACATAAGACAGCCACCACCGGCGGCGCTACCATACAGTATAAAGTAATTGTATAGCATACACACTGTAGGGTGCCGCGCCGTATCGTCTTCGAAGGAAGGAAGGAAGGAAGCCCAAGAGCTTCTCTCCACCATCCAATGAACTTACTACAAGACACACTATTTAAGAAAAGCTTCTTCAGATTTTACTCAAACTTCTTTAAGGACGAATTCTTCTTTTATTTTATTTTCTTTGTGGGTTTGTTGTCATAGATTTGTAAATTGGTTTGGAGCTCTTCCCACGCCCCATGCAAAACAGGAGCAGGAGGTTGAAATTTACCTAGAAATGCACTCGAACTGCCAGTACATACAAGAAGTGTAGACTTACATTTTAAAGTGACACACGAGCACTGTCAGTTGGAGCTATGCTTGCGCTACGTACGGTAATCCTTGTAATTATTTACTCTCAAAATTAACTGCAATAATAATCCGTAAAGTATGTCAATTTATTGATTTTTTTTTTCTTTTTTTTTAGAATAAATTGTTGGCGAATATCCTTGATATCCTTTTATTTTCGAAGCACTATCACTTGTCTCACCGAATTTTATGTTTCACTAAATAAAAATTTCAGACGAAAATAAATTCGTATTCTACATCAAAATTTACACTGTTAAAATTATTCCACAAATATTCACTCAAGGATCAAAGACGGGGCATAGCCCGATTTTTATTTATTTTTTTCTAGACTCCTTTTACTATGTATACGAAAAATCCTGCGAACCGCTTTGAACTGACACGTTAAGAAATTCCTCGAGAACTAACTCATCGGCTGATGCTGTGTGTGAAGGAATCATTTCACAAGATTCGCTCATTGTCCTTCCGTTTAGAAAGCTCTTAATTCGCTTTTTGTATCGATTTGAATTCATGTGAGAGACGTTTGCAGACTCTCGGGCGGGT
The DNA here is from genome assembly GCA_949716465.1 of Chalcosyrphus nemorum. Taxonomy (NCBI): domain Eukaryota; kingdom Metazoa; phylum Arthropoda; class Insecta; order Diptera; family Syrphidae; genus Chalcosyrphus; species Chalcosyrphus nemorum. The sequence continues at coordinate 25,396,152 of OX454335.1, forward strand.
GTAGACGACGAACGGGGTGGGATTGTTGTGAATTGTGAAATTATGGGAAGCAAAAGCTTGAAAGCTTCGGTTCAAGGATGCTGCGGATGCATGTATCATACTCTCGTGAGGGGTGGAAATGTTGAAAATTTTGCAGATGAAAATCCAACGAAAGTTCTCCTTTGAGGGTTGGAGTGACTCAAATCAGCTGGCCTTTGGGTGGGGTGGCAAAGGTGTTGTGTGCATATTCAGCTGTAGGCTTGGTAGTGGTTAGAATGTTGACATTACGTTTTGCTTATCCCAAGATATGGTTGGTTTGTTCATTAAGGGCTCTGGAGAAGGTAATTAAAATTATTATTTAGTGGAAGAGTGGTTTGGCTTATGGCTTTAAAAGCATTTGTGTGTCATGGAGTAGGGGGGGAAGTTTCAGGGACTCGGTATGAGAGTATTTTTCATTTATTTTTTCAATTCCAGAGAAGTGTAACTTTCAATCATTAAATGACACTCAAATGCTGTAAGTCCTTGAAGTCTTATTGCTATCGAAGGCTATTAATTGGCCTACAAATAGATGAAGGACCTCGAGAATGTTAAGTCTTTTGAACTTTGAAGACAAATTGTATCAGTAGGAGGATAGAAAGGTTATAGTCCATAAAACATACATCTATATATAGTTATTGTGTTTCGTTAATTCTCGTATTACCTTGAATTTAAGGAAAAAGGCGTGGTGGTGGATTGGCAAGGACACATACGATGATATAGGTTGTTTAAATTGACATTTTCTTTGTAATTTTACGAGTAAGTTTTTCATTGGAAACGCACGTCTATGAAGCACGTTATATACGACGCATTTTTCAAGTTCTTTTGGTAGCGTTAAAAGTGATGTTTCAAGAGAAATTAACCGCCCTTTTCTACTCTAAGCTGTTTCGTGCAAATGTGGATACTAATGACCGGAAAAAGACCAGAAAATATTTTATGGATTTTTGACCGGGCACATCATCATCTCTACGTTGTGACCACTGGATGCTATTCAACCTAGTACCGAACTAACGATCAGTGTAGTCTAAAGCCGGCTTTTCATGTGTGATCAACGCTAGCGTCGCGAACTCCAGCACTCATGTGGAAATGGCTGAAATGTGTATCAGATGTCTAAGAATAGAGTGGAAGAATTGCTTTGGCCGAATCGATAAGCCTGTTTGGCAGATACCTTATTCCAACCACTCTGATGTAAATATTCAAAGCCCATCTTTGTAAGGATTCCCATAACAGCGTCGCGGTTAAAGAAAAGCAATGTGACGACTGAATTCTAAAAAGGCCAACGGAAGCGTTAATATACCTGAAACCCGTCGAACAGGACCCTCTTTTAAGGGGCTATAAACCATGGAACTGGTCCATAAGGCCGTGCTTCGTGCTGCTAGTGTATTCACTAACCACTGACAAAATCTTTAAATTCCTCTGAATCTGAAATGTACCACCTTGAGGTGTCTGAAAACTTGAATCTTCCCTCAAGCATTACAAACCGGTTATACCTATATTTCTGCGCTCTAGAAGATATGATGGATAGGATGGTATGTGAAGGTATGTGATGAATCCTGCAGCAGAATTAAGAAAATAAGTCCATTGCTTACTGGGAAGAAGGTAACAAAAGAGCACAAGAGCCTAGTACCGAATCGAAAGAAGGCCAGAGAAGAATATTCTGAAGAATATTATAGAAGCAACCTTATACATCTACGCACACGTAGTAACCAACGTCGTAAGCTCGCTGGTTAGATGTTTAAGCAGGTGTAAGTCTTCATTCTCCGGAAATATGGAACAAACGACTGTGTATCTATCTGCGGTTCTGTCTATTAGCCTCACCCCTGTAACTCTCTTAAGCATTTTCGATGCTGGAAAGAGTTAAACCCCCACTAGGATTTGACTTATTATTAGGTTTTGGTTGCTTCTTAATTGGTCTTTAGACAAATCAGCCTCCTTATGGAACTTATCATATTCCAGATCTTGTGTCACCTCTTCTAGTTCATAGCGAAAGCGACGATTTTGAACATCATAGATTCTCTACCGAGAGGACTCGCTGTACCATCTACGGACGACACCATATTTAAACTAAACTTCCTAAAGAGGTTAATGTTCAATTCCCCACCACAGCATGTATACGGACAGTTCGGTGCTGGCGTGTTTTCGTAATAGCCAGGCTGCTATCAAAGCTATAGACTCGGTTACCATTTCATCCAAATTAGTTCTAGAATTCCAAGAGGAACTAGCCTCGCTGGGATGCCAATTCAGGATAACTCTTATATGGGTTACAGGACATAGCAACGTTCAAGGAATCAAGCATGCCGATGAACTGGCCAGGCAAGACTCAGCTCTCTACTGCTCACTTGCGGAGCGAATTCCTATCCCTCTTGGGGTAATTAAGGTAAATATCTCCTCAATCTTCTGGGATGGACTAGGCTGTCGAAGACAAGACAAACTTAAATTTAATAAAACGCGCAATAGTATTGCCATATTGCCAGAATAATAGCAATTACGAACGGCCTATTAGAGCGCATGAAGCTAGACTAGGCATCCCACATAACGCACATTATCGCAGCAGCAACATTGCAACTGAAAAAGGAACAGTCAGTCCAATCTATTGGCGACTGTCCAGCACTAGCCAGGACAAGACTCCGCACTCTAGGAGAACCCTTTTTAAATTCCTTTGATGACAAGAATATCTATACCTGAATCAGCTTCTCGTATTGTTAAATTTCACAGGCCGGATTTAGAGACTGTGCTCACTTATAAACATCAATAAACAGGTCACTGGAGTTGTGCTTCCAAAACGGCACCTTGGCACTAATTGGATCTTATATTGGGAAACCACCACTTCTACCTAGATACCAAGAGCTTGTCGACTGGCACGCTTCAATCTGATTACTATAGTTTCTAATGTCTTGAGTTCTTCATGGTCCACGAACGATTGGCCTAGATTCTTTTTGGGCGAAGTCTATGCTGCTAACTTGGTGGCAAAGTCCTTGATTCGTACTTCAGAAGATGTTTCAATAGAGAGTTTCTATGAGGCTTTGGCGGTGAGCGATTCGAGCTTAAGTCCATATTGGATCCGTCTTTGACCATTTCAAAGTGCACTGACTAATGCATTGGATTTTTACTACTCTGTTCCGGAAATAAGGGTGCATGGTTTCCTATGATTTACTTTATATGGTACGACTTAGTTCGTTATTCTACCTATTGAAATCAATCCTTATAATCTTTGAAATGTAGTTCATAGAAGCATCGCCACCATGTTATTGAATGTCTAAGCCGAACCTTTGCATGAACTCATCCAAAGGAGAACGATTTGATGATCTGTGTGCTCCTGTCACGGCTTCCTAGCTTCTTAGTGTTGTTCAGGTAGATTCAGTGGATTATAGGCTGTCGCAAGCTATTGGATCATGTCCCTTTTACAACTGATTTCAAGCCCTTAAAAACCCTTTAAGTCTTGGTATCCCCAGCCCTTCCATTCGGCACATTTTTAAGGCAATAAGTCCCCTCTTATTGTATATTTAACTCTGATTTAAGACATTTTAAAATACATGGTAAATAATAGCTACTGTTGTTTCAGCCTACCACAATCAGTGAAGTTTTTCAATAACTTTTCTTATTAGAAGTATACATGACAACAATTTCGCCGCACAAATTTAATATGCTTCAAGCTTTGAAGATGTTGATTGCCTAGCTTACTTGACACTCGTTTAACCACATTCTTGCGGGGATACATTCAAAAACTTAAGAGAAAATCAAAAACTTTACGACTGTACTTACATTACACAAGGAACAAAACAGAACTCCCTGATTCCAAATAAACCCCACCCGCCCTCCGCCCTCCGCCCTCCGTATTTAAGTCCTTGATTTTATTTACCCTAGCGATGCGGTTGTTCGCCTAAAGCCGCATATATCCGTAAGATTGTTGTGTATTACCAACTTCACGAGCATAATTAGCTCGGTACATACTACAAATGTCTGAAAATTTATGTGATGAGCTATATTTACAATCTTCAAGGGGATAATGCATTTAAGGAAGCAATGAAGTATCTACTATGTACTTGTACAGTACATTCAACTACATTGTTTGTCTTCTGGCTTTAAGGATATGTCTCGCATTAAAAACGTTGTATACACTAGACGAGGATATAGTAGCAGTCTTCGCATAAAACATTCAATAACATGACTCGGTTATGGAGGAAAGGCAGTACTCCCACGCAATTTATGATTCTATTTTACAGATATTTTTACCGAGACACCGACTATAAACCTAGTTAAATTTTTGCCTTGTCTCTGCATCGACTTAGTTTTAAGGACACTCGATATGTGCATACGAAAGGAGGTATGTACGTAGTTAGATTCCATTTGGGAAATTACACAAAGGCGCGAGATAATCGCATGTTGGTGTTGTTCTTCTTTTGAGTGGATTTTGTTTGGCTCTTCGCCGCTTGGTCATACAAGTTGCGTATCCTTGTTTGTTTATCCTTGTCACGAAATGTGAAATTGTGATATCTCGTTTATTTCCATTAAAAGGGAGGGGCCAATGTTCGTAGGCCGACAGGCAGGCAGGTACATGGCCATAGCTAAACATGACGTTTTATTTGCACGAACGACAAATAGTGTTACGTGAAGCACAAACAATCCTGGATCTAATAAAGTAGACACTGCGAGAGGGAATTACAGTGCAGTGATGCTTTATCACTGCCAAGGGGAATTTTGTGTATGGCCTTTTAGGATAATCTCAGTTCTGGCTTGTGGCTTTTGTTATGTCATAGGTTAAAGTTGACTTTGAATTTTTAAGGACGAAGACAGAGATACTTGTTATTTCTAAATAGAATGCGATTCCTCTTTATACTTTAAATACTTTTAATGTCCTACAGCCTTTTTGCAGGAAACCATGGGTTTGAAGAGCACATTCCCATAGTAGCATCAATTAGATGAACTCAAAGTCGAATCTACCAATAATTGAACCTTGAATTGGTTCACTAAATGACTAATTCTGGAGCCATTTCTATGACTTGGTAGGTAATGATAATCTGCAAATGGTACGTGCAGCCTCTACTGGGATCTCAAGAGGATCCATTGAACTGCTCTTCAGCAGGAATGAAGGAATTCTGCAAGTTACTCCATGGGCCTTCCGGACATTCTTATGAAGTTCAGCATTTGTGTCGGTCTCATTTTGGATAGGTTGCTCAGGTCGATAGGGAAAAAGTTTCCTAGAGCCGCCATGCTTGGAAAGCAGAGAGGCAAAAAAAGTTATGACATTGTACAGGATCTTCGTTGCATAAGCTCGAACCATATGCTGTTAAAGCCATAGCCTAATCAGACGATCTGGTGCTGCGGAAAAGGGAAGTAACTCCCTACTCTCAGTGAACAAGTCGATGGCCAACGCTAAACTAGATCTGTAGCTTTCTAATGGCTCTCATCAAAGACCAAAGACTAACATGCACTGGTGCCACCAACGACTGCCATGAGTGCCTTAAGAATCAGACAGTCGACGAACTGGAAGTCAATTGCGACGGGGCATTCGAATATCCTTTACGCCGTACCTAGCCTTTGAAATGCCATTTACCTCAGCTTGTCCTAGCAGGGTCTGGTATCTTCTCAGATTCGTGGATCTATGTGACTCCCAAACCACAGCATCAAAGCTTGTGGTGTGCTATCGCGAAGAACTTAAGGTTCTTGAAACACAGCAATCTCTGCTCAATTGGGTTCCTGGAGCCCAGGGTCTCCCTGACGATGAAAAAGCGGATGAACTTCCAAGGAAATCCTCATCCAAATAACTACTCTGCTTTTCTGGCTCAGGCTCAGACAAAGCCCCAATAGAGTAGAACTTAAATTGGAACTTCATGGAAACTTGCAACATTACAAGACGACTATGACCATCCTTTGACAAAGCAAGGACCGCGAAATTTATGTGTTAGGACAGACAATCTCTTGCCATTCTCGTGGGGATCTTCATGGGCATAAGATTCTGCGGTACCATATGAAAAAATTGCCTTGTACGGAAGAAGGATTTTCCAGGCGATGCGGCTATGAGGCAAGCATAGAGTTCAACACCCACTTCCTTCGTCAATGCCCTAGACTCCAGCATTCCAGAAAAAAATTCATCAGCAAATACTTCTTTCCCAATCTAGAAGAACTCTCTAGCGTGAACATTGACATGATGTTGAATCTCGCCAGATCACTAGCATGGCTTGTATGCTCTGAAAATAAGTAAGTAACTCACTTAGTAGTCGTTCCTTTCTTCCCCCTATGGGTGACAAAATGGTTAGCTGTGGCCTGAGTGGGGCGGAAGTCTTTTAATTCTGCGAACCCGCATACCTAAGCTAACCTATAAGATCTTCTATGCGACGTTCAACAGGGATATCAACTCAGTAGTTCTTATAAAGCTTAGTTCCGCCTATTCAAAAGATGGGGCACATGAAGCTGATATTCCATGAACTCTACCAGGGCAACACCACCATTTTTGATTTGGGTTCTCTTGGACACTATCTACCTTCCATGTCATTAATTAGCTACTGGAAGTCCTGTACCGAGAATGCCACTCCTTCAGTGATAAGCTAAGTCCTGCATTCCAGGTGGCAAGTTTCTAATCAGCTGCTAGCTTTTTTCTGGCATTCCTACTGCGGTTCCAGACGTATGTGTGGGTTCTTTCTAAAAGTGTTCTCTTGACTGACAGTTTGAATAGATCCAAAGGTCTCCTAGACAAAAGGATAAAACAAGTAATAAATTGTAAAAACATTCGAAACATTGTTCGACTTAAAAACACATCCATTCAACAGAAACACAAATTTTTGTATTCCCATTCCGGTAGTAGGTACTTCATACATTTTTATTCCTTCATTACCATTTTCTTCTTCACACTTACAAGAGTGAAAATGCATTCTTTAACTTAATTGTCCTGTTTTCTATACATATAAATTTTCGAACAGATTTTTCCCTTCGTTTACCTACCCGAAACAAGGCTATTGTTGTAAACTGACCACATAGTCGGTAAACATTTGTGTCTTTGTGTGTGTGTAACGTCCCGTTTTAGAATTTATTCAGGGCCAAGGTTCCATAATCCAGGAGGTCATTGAGGCCAGAGAACCGCATGTTGAATTCCTTTTGAAATAAAGGAAAGACCCAACAGAATAGAGAACTTCGTGCTGGTATTTGCATATTCAATTGTGTGCTCGGAGATATGACAGGCCGGCCCGTGTTGTAGTCCTAGCCCCCCCACAGGAATTTCAAGATAAATGGTTCGGACTGTCTAACATGTAAAGTGGGTTGAATTTCTCGTCTGTGGTCTCGTCGACAAAAGAAATAGTGAATTCACGTAATGCAAACAAATTCTTCGTCAATTTATTCATTGAATTAGTGGAAGCTCTTTCCGAATTTTTGGATAGCAGATACTTAACCATGAGATATTTTTCCCTTCTCTCAGATAACGTTCAATATTCGTATGGATCTTTGGGAATACTATGTTCCTAAATCAGATATTTTATCGTAAATTATTTTTTTTGTGCCATTTCAGGGGAACGTGTTTTATTAGACGTACAAAGGTATCTATATCTATTTATTTGAATGAATTAGGTACACAAAAAGAGGATAATTTTTGATTGTTATGCCAAGAGTGTAGGTAAATACTGTTCTCCATGGTTGGCATTGCCCACGCGCGAGGTAAGTGGGAGGGGGCGAAACTAAGATTGATGTCCTGCTGTGACCTATAAGGCGACGAAAGTAGATTATTTAATGTTCTTGCAGAAAAATATTTTTCTTATTTACACGACGTAGATGGAAACGTGTTTTGAGGTTGTTTTTTTTAGAACTAATTCACTGTAAAATGGTGACTGGGTTCTATGACGCAAACGAGTAAAAATTTGTGGGCGTTAGCCAACCTCGATGGATTGTATGGTTACATACAATTTTTAAAGAGTCTTCTTTTCTCTCATAACACACCTTTACATTCTGGATGTGGAAAGGATGATAACCGATCGATTTGGTAGTACCTACATATGTATTTCCAACATTTCATGTAGCAAAATTGGTAAGACACAGGATGAACATGAACATGTGGCCGCCTCAACAGTCAATGTGTGAACGCATCGAATGTCTATGAGCACCTTGACAAGAAACCTATACCTACAACTAATGTCCTAAATGTGTGCATCGAGAAAGTAGGAGACTAGTTAGTTATGACATCTTTGATAAGACAGAACATAAGAAACGCCCGAACAAGGCAAACACTTGCTGTATACCAACACGAATGTGAATAAGTACTGTGAATTATAAACGAATGCAAATATCACATACTCTCCGCAGTTGGATTGTTTACCACCCATCGAGAATAAATATTAGTACCCTACAGCATATATGACAACCGTGTGTGTGCTATCATTAAGTCGATTAAAATTTGTATACACGATCCTTTGTAATATATTTGTTAAAATTTTTAATGATTATGTATCACACGATTACTTTAAAAGGGCGTTTTTCTCTATACTATAGGACCAAACATACACGATATAAATGCGCATGCTTCTTTTACTTAGATGACGCTACAGTTCAGGGTGAACCTGTGCCTCAGCCAAGAAGCCTCTCCGCTTAGCTAGGTCTTAGCTAATTGCTTTCACTTGCGTACTCCAAATTGGTCGAGCTCCCCTTGAAATTGTACGAGCCACCTGCGGCGAGTAGGCCCTCTACAGTAGACGACACATTTCGGGTTTGATTAGAACCCACTCTGTGGGCCGCAGAGTCAAGGCTGAAAAAGTGCTTTACTCACACGAAGTTGTAGCTGCTCACTGTGACGTTTCGTCCAATTCGTCGGTTCTTGTTGACAGCATGTATGTACTTGATTTCGCCCTCGTTCGGGCGAACATTTGTTCGGAAACGAAAAAAGAGTGCTCTATAATTTAAATGTCAATTCCTATTAACCGAGACTCGAATGAATATTAGTTGTCAACTTCATTTTGATTCTCTTTTAGGAAAATTCGCACTTTTTATCTAGTAAATGTCAAATCAAACTCGAACGATATACGCACATTTTGAAAGAAAAGTTCGCAACAGAGTAATTCGATTCTGTTTTTTTCATAGAGTGCCAACTCAAGTCAGAATCAGAATGCATATTCGCATTTATGTGAGTTTCGAATCGCAATACAGAACAGGGCCCCTGTAGTTCTCTCCACTTGCTTTTGCTATAACATTTTTAAGTTACCGATGTTCTCCATAATTCCCCGGAAGTGCGACCACTTATAGAGTTTTTTTTTTCCTTAAAATTTCAAAACTTTATACATTCATTGACAAATTGAAGAGATTTTATTTATTGAGTGATCAATGTTACTTTTTTCGTAAGTAATTAAGGACAAGATACTTATGTATATAATATCCGTGTTTTATTGGAAAGTGTATAGCCAGCTCTTAATAAAACATCCATACTAACTTTTATACTCACTTCTCACTTTTATCTTCAAAATGACATTCGAGTCCTAGATGGCGCTGAATCGCATTGGGGACAACAACCATTTACAAACAAATCGTACTGCCAGCTTACAATTGGAGTCTGCGCCATCTATGATTCGAGTTTCTCTACACTTTTCGTTTTGTTTTTGGTTTGTATGGAAAAATTTACTGACGTGGCTATACACTGTCGAATAAAACACAGCTAATATTTAAACTTAGGCTTGCTCAAATTTTAAAGTTTGAAAAAAATTAAACAATTCACTTTTTTCAACAACAAAATCTAGAGAAACTCTGAACCTTTATAACTTGCAGCAATATTTCCATAGCCATTAGCATCGAAATAATACTGCACACAGCAAATCACATTAAGTAGAACTGCTTCCAGGAGAAATCCCAAAGTGAATTCTTGATCGATTTTGAACGCTCCATATGCCCACAAACTAAAGTCTTGTATTTTATGTTGTATCATTACCAAATGAATCTAAAGAAAAGAACAAATATCGATCTTGTAGAAAAATTTACCAACTTTACTTTGCCTCAGAAAAATAGTCAATACAAGGAAGGTATATTGATGCATTGGCTGGCATTTAAAGCCCTTACAGTGTTGCCATAGTATACCTCACATATCGCCACAAATCTGAGAACATTGCCTATGGCTTGCCTTCCGATGATTTAAAAGTAAACAATTTGTTGAATGAAATAAATAAAGCAGTGTGTTTAAAAAATGAAGCTCTCCCATAAGGCCTGTACTGACTATTTTTCTGAGACAAAGTACAGATACGAATTACCTCCCGATAAATACTCCTTCTGTCGGGCAATTGTCCTGAGCACACCAGAGACATAAGACTGTCTTGAAATTTTTCAAACTCGCTCACCAAAAGGTCAGATATCAATGCAATTAGATACATATCAAAGAACGTTGCCACACATGATGGCGCAAGAATAATGAACATACCGATATTCTTCGCAAGCGGTTGAGTTTCCCAGTAATTTGAAAACCGAATACAGTTAATGTATATCGCCCGAATATCGCAAAACACTCCCGAGTAAGTAATCATTATCAGCGGTGAATAGAATTCATTGAGCCAATGCTTAATGCGACGCATTCGAAAGCTTATTTTTATTAATAAACTAATGTCCTTGTGGAGGCCAATTACTTTCTGTTGCGTAACCGCTCGATCGATATATTGATTGATTTTCTTAAAGTAACAAATCAAAACCAGATGACTGTAGAGAAGACTCCAAAATTGAGCCTCGACTAGATAAATACCAATAAAAGAGCCATCAAGCAGAACGTGTGGACTATTTATTAAATTACCGCAAGACCGATAAAAAGTCATAAAAACTTTTATATTTAGAACTAGCCGCAAATTAGACGAAATATGGATGTGTCCATCTATTTTGGACTTGAGTGTATTGTAGATCCACAGAAACTCATTGAGTGTAGTTACTATTCCGGTGCTATTTTGAAGATAAACTTTGGAGAAAAAATAACCATAAGTGTGGTCTCGATAGGCCACAATCATTGTTAGAATCCTGTTCTGTGCCTTAATTGATTTGTATTCAAAATCTTGTGGATGAAATGCTATGCTGTCGACACCAAGATAAAGGAAGAAGAAAACCACAAATCCACACGCGCACCATAAAAAGTAGTAGATCACACTAGAAGTGATTCTAAGACATTTCGAAGCTTGAACACGTCGCGTTTCTGACTCGTATCTAAAGTGCACTAAACATAGGAAAACGTTGAGCTTGTAGAACCATTTTATGCGATTTTTTATACAGTGTTGTCTTTTGCAGGACTTTGCAGAGGACTCTTCCGGTATAAAGTTTGGTTTTTTGGCGCAAATGCCCAGCATTGTGAACACACATTTAGCTTACAACTGACTGAAGTTCTATCGGGCAGAGGTTCTATGAAACGCGCTTAATTGCCCGTCGATACAAAAGTATGTCACATTAAGGAATATTAAGGAAATTACTTCCGAATAGCACGTGTACTAGAGAAAATTGGAACATAACCACAAAACTGAAGGTTTTGAAACAACTTTTTCAATTTAGCTTATTGGAACACACAAGGTTGACAAATTTGACACCTAAGCGATTTATTTTGTGGCGCCTGCTACTAAGCATTCATTTGCAGTGACCCACGGAGTTCTGCCCTTTAGAATCCCATAGAACCGCTGGCACCATGCTTTTACTGCTACCATAGTGTGGATGTTCGCAAAAATTCCATCTTTCACCATCTGCAGTCCCACGTGCCATTGTATGTTTCAATGTGAGATTCAGCTTGGTCTGGCCATTCTGTTGGCGGTTTAGTCAAACAGACTGAGTCTGCTCACCATATATCCAGATCCTCAAGCTCAGAAAGATAAACTTCACGGTTAGCGACATCGGCCGGATTACTTGAAGTAGGTACATACATATCTCGAACAGCCAGCTGTCGTCAGCTCTTGAACTTTTATAGCCACTGCTATTGTCCACTAGGATGTGACCGAATCTAGCTTATGGCGGTCTTTGAATCGGACCAACAGAAAAGCTCCAATCCTTGCAATTGTAGAGATGTAAATAAGACCCCATTGAGTTCGAGGCGATTAATCATAGTTTTTTTTAAGGAGGCGTCTTTGGTTCTTGCCTCCAGTAGTCACACCTTGATTTCACTTGTCCCAACTCTTAAATAGACAACAGCTGTCCCAAAGACAATCTTATTACCATAGCTGTTGTCTGATTAATTTGCTGATGGTCAAGACTGGAACAACAAATAGTCATAAGGCTGAGGTCCCATGTGTGCCCTCCGCTCTCTTCTTTGACGCTGAGATTCTCCAGAAACGCCAGGGACTTGGAGGTCCACTTGCGCTGGACAAATTTGCCACGGAGCAGCAACTTCTGGAGTTGTTCTTGAAGTTCCAGTGCACCATCCACGATATCAGCGCCATGCAGGCAATTGTCCAAGTAATAGGACTCTCTAACTTTTGCGGCGAAGAGGAGGCCCAGTTTAAAAATTGAACCTCCTCTTCGTTGGCGAGGCTTTGACGAACTTTGATGGCCAAATAGGGCGCACAGTTCAGATCATAAGTCACAGTAAATCATCAAATAATTCTTTGCAGGTTCTTGAGTTACCTTCATTTGACGATAACACTTAGTAATGCCAGACATGAAGCCAACTTTAAATTATCGTAGATAAATCTGCTTGCAGTTTTGGCCCCACCAGTAGGCAGTCGTTTAAAGAGACACCAGTGCCAGTCATTCGAACTCTATCATCAACATTGAAGCGAGCGATTTCCAAGCTAATCGTGCTTCCCATTGAAGGTGATGATGCATCGGCCTTAAGACGATGGTGGATTTCATTCGTCGCAGTGCTTGGACGAGGTGGACGGTTAATGTTAGAAGAGGAGGCTTATGGCTTCGGCTGCACGTCCTAGGTTCTTTTCCCCTGGTATTTTTTAAGCATAATATATTTTCCTGTAAAGGATGCAGATTCAAATTGTTTGAGAGTACAAAATACGCTTACACAACTCATCCCACAAGATAATTATTTTTATTTCAAATTTTAATTTATTTTAATTTCATTCAAATTCTTTGGCACATGTTCCATTATGTATTCTTTTATATGTACTCGTAGGTACACTCTCAAGACATTTATCAACTTTTTATTGCTTTCTTCTCGGCATTATAAATTATTGAAATTCTTTCAGGTACAACATTTATATTCATCATATATATAAATAAAAAAAGTCTAATTTATCATTATACTCATCTCTACACAGTCAGGCAGGCTATAGTTCAAAGGATAGCAGGCATTAGCAATGGCGGAAAAAATTGCATCACATACTACGTGAGGGCATATTTCATTCCAGTCACGTTTTCGATTGGACTCTGGTGGGCTCTAATTAACCCGAAAATGATTCTCTGCCCTGGTAATGGCTTAACTACAATTAATGGGAAGAGACTTCGGAAATTTTATTCTACCACAAATGTTTGTTGGTTACTTCTTTGGTGTCCTTTTAGAAAGGACTACCTACAATAAAAGTATGCAATCGCAATTTTCTGCAAATTGGTTACACCAAGTTGTTTCAAAAAAAAAAAAAAAGATTCTCTTTTTGGTGCAATGCGACAACAACCCTAATTAGTGGGTAGATTTTACCTAAATCAACATGACCAACAATATTTCAAATTAATTATTATTCAATCAAACCCAATACAACAAAGCTGATATGATAAAATGGTTTTGGGTAGCTCTGTTTATTCAGCTGAAATAGTAGAGACTGTCGAAAATTTAAAGGGTAATTAATTTCAGACCAAATTTCAAGTTTTATTGACTAACATGGGGCTCTTAATGCGTTTTTGTTGGTCCAGAGAGTGGTTATGAATAAAACATTAGATTTTGATTAGTAGGATAAATAAAAATTTGTATTTTATGCACAAGCAGCCCATAAAGGACGAAAAACTTAACTGCTTCCAACTATGTTTACGTGTTGTGCGTGAATTATATTTTTGCACGAATAAAGGGGACCTGTAATAGGATGCTATATCCGAATGGTGGAGGGGGAATTTTGTTAATCGTTTGCTAGGAGTGGAGCTGTGAGAAAAAAATGCTTTCCGGGGTTGATTCACAGGCCTTTTGGGCAGCTAGTAATGTGTGGCGCAACTTTAATGATTCAATGGGCTAAAGCCATCATTTGTGGTATATCGTAACGTTTGTCTCAAAAAGCAATAGAAAAAGAGTATTTGTTGCAATTAATCAAGTTAGTTTAGAGTTAAGCTAATTTCTTGTTACAACCTTCTTACTTAAGAGATATTTTGGGTTTCTAACAAAAAAGACATTTATATCAAAAAATAGATAGGTTCTGTGCTAGAACTAGAGCACAGACGGGCTTACAGTCTTATGTCGTACAGAGCAGAGGGATTTTTGATAAGCTTTCTCGGGACAGAAGCACTCTTAAATATTTGCCAGACAGTAGCAAGATGTGGAGCAGTGAGACAATGTTGATGGCATTTGCTGGGACTTCAACCAAGCGCATAGTATCCCAAAGCACTAGCCAATGAGCCCGAAACCCACAACTCTCACAAATAGACCTGATAGTATCCATCTAGCTACGTGTAAGATTGTTCGCACTAAAGGCTACTTGGAAGGTCAATGGCCTCTAGAAGAATAGTAACCTGTGCAAAATCATCACAGCACTTTGACCTAAGTTGAACCAAAACTCTCAGCCCAACTGTTGTGCTTAGCACTTAATCGGTGTCCATATAGGACACTGCCTTATCGCTCTACACGTCAGAAGTTTGGATCTTTATTAAAACCACTTTTGAAGTAGGTACAGGGATGAAGAGGAGGAGGATGTTCTTTGTGGCTACTCAGCACTGTTCATCAAAAAGGACAAACTAGTTGCCAAACTTAATGGACGTTTAGAATAGCGTATGAACAATATATGCACGTTCTGGGTGAGAATCCGAGAAAATCTAATAACATCAACGTTTTTTCACACCCAAACATTTTATATACCATGTTCAGTGGATTGGTTTTTTGAGATCTGCCTTGAACTTAGCTTGGGCCAGAAGTGATCCATTAATATGTAAATTGGGCCAATCTTAGTCGTGAAGGTGTTTCTGAGATCATATAGACCGTAAAATAGGAATTTGCCTAGTTTGACCATTCTAATGTTAATACATTCATAGGAAGCCTCTTCTTCTTCCCTCTACAGATGTCGTTGCAGGGAAAGCTAAATCCTTGGGTGTATTTCCCTATAGCAGAGTGTCCAGTGAAAGTGCTTGCTATCTTGGAGAACATTCCGTCCTTCGAGCAAAGGTGTGATTGTACTGTTCAGCTATCCTGTTAAGAGATACGCATTAGTCTTTTACTGCCTTAGATCTCATTGTAGTGGTTGAAAAGTATTTAAAGGCTCTCTCAGACTGTTTCTACTTTAGCCCCCAACCAACCAGTTGCCTGATCAACACTTAAGATGAAGTAGATATCCAGGACTTTCGAAAAGACTCCACCACACACTCCGTCCTCTGTTTTAGACCCTGTTGTAAAAATTGACAACGAGTCATGGTACAAGACATCTTGTTATGTCTGTCTGGTGTGGAGTATTTGTAGCCCATATTGAAGTCGTTCTCAATGGATCGATGGTCGATGACCTTTGGCAGATGACGCCCCAAGTGTAGCCTACAGCCTAGTGATTTCCAGGCTCGTTCGATTATGGTTTCTCTCCAAAGTGGCCTGCGGTCAAGCCTTAAGTCTATGTAGCTGGGCTCTTAGATCGGTTTTCGTCGACGGAAGCACCACAGCTGTCAGACCAACTTGTTAGTCTATTGAGAGCAGACTTGTTAGTCTATTGAGAGCTGTCATCGGTCAGCGTCTGTATTTTCCCTTCAATAAAATAGCAACGTGCGTCGTCTGCATAGACAATATCTTTGCGTCGTGTCCTTTCTATTTTCAGAAGGATTTCATTGATCATTGGATTCTATAGTAGTGGATCTAGTTTTTCTCTGTGGGGTACCTCGGTGTACACGCCATTTGACAGTGCTACTTCCTAAGGATTTAGTAAAAGCTCTACTTTGAAGCTTGTTCTCTACGAAGCAGCAGATTGGTTTATAGTTATTAAGCCTTCGAAAGTCATTAGTTATAGAATTGGTTCTATCTTTGTTGGAAGATCTATTGATGCGCAGAAAAGACGAGATTTCAATGATTGAAAGGAATTTTTCGATGGAATACACGATAGAGTGAGGGGTTGTTTCATCATTGCATAATTACCTTTTTGATAGGCATGCTGCTGCCAATAGTGACCTTGATATAAAGATCCAGAGTTCTTTCCAAAATCTTGAGAAGAATGACGTGAGGCTAATTGGTCTAAGGTCTTTCGGGAGCGGTGTTTTGTCTGCTATGGTTATAGAGCCCACTCTTACATCGGTCCAGACTGCCTTCACTGTTCCTAGTTCCAGGCAATCCCTTAGAATACAACATAAGCTGTGCACTTTTATGCTGAAGGCTACCTGCATTTCTTGCATACCATACATGTCTTTCGTCCAATTTTTCATTGGCCAGTGCAGATAATAATTACATATAATGAGAACTACCTATACTATAAAGGACGTGAGTGCACTTTCTATTAGTTCTTCTTTCCAATAGAACGTAAACCTCTTTTTAAACAAATGTTCAGGTAAAACCCTCATTCCATTAAAATAATCTCTCTCAAGTCTGATAAAATAAAAAAAATGAAATTATATGCTTATACCCAAGTTTCGTATATTTAAATATTCCGAATGAGAAAAGTTTTATTTTTATTCTCTTTTATAAAAGGAAAAACTTTTCGGATGGAACACGAGAGGACCTAAATAGACAAATGAAAGAAGTTCAAAACAAGTACTTAAAGGTATATACGTCGAAAAATTATAATTATTATTCTAAGCAGCCGGATGTGTATACCTATGCACACATGTATCTATTGTACAGAGCGCTATTTCGTTTTCCTTGAAACATACTAGTCCTTTTTTTAGGTTTCATGTTTTTTTTGGAGAAAAAATGTTCATTCATATGGGAAATCGTAAATGTGCTATGAAGGTTTACATAACATAGGATGTAAAATTGGTTGATACTCGAAATACATACTCGTGCTTCAGTTGAATACTAATTAATAGCGCGTTTTGCAATGGGGAATATGATTTATGTTCCACATGTTTATCTAAATTAATAAAGTTGAAAGCGATACTATAATATTGTTGTGGTTCATTCAATTTCATATTAAAATTTAATTTGCATATATTTAACTCGTAATGCAATGAAGAGTAATTGTTTTATAGTTATTTTAAATAGATAAGAAATTTTAAAAATAACTCTTTTTCAGTAAGTCATTAAAAAACATTAGACTGGCTCTGGGAAGAAGAGCCTGAGAAATTGCAAGCAAGGTCCAAACTACTACTCAAAGGATGGCCAGACAAGAATGATAGGAAAACAAAATCATATAAAACAACAACTGTGTGGAGGTATAACATTGATTATGTCTTATTTTTGAAGCCGTATTTATCCCATTAGGTGTGGAATAGCATATCCTTGAAAAGACCGATTCGGTTTCGCTGGCAGTGCTTTGCGGTCGGTCCAATTTTCGATAACTCGCTTCAATATAATTATTTCTTGTACCTTCACAATTTTACGTTCAGTGGTCAAGCAGATTTTTTTTTTTTGAAATTTAATGGTCCTTCGAACCGGATTTGAACCGGCAATAGCGTCCCAAATGTTAACTTCGAGGTCCTCCAAAGTAATTGGAGTAATGAGTCTTTGGAATCGCGTAAGATTATGCTGAAGGACACTGTGATATTGAGGGTAACGAATGTGCCGATAGACTGGCCAAAAAAGCTGCGGAACTCGCATTCGGAGAATGTCGCCAGCAGCATAAGGGCACCGATGTGCGTTGCCAAGATAAATATTACTAACTATTTACACAACTTGGCCTACTAGGGTATCCAAAACTCTGTTGCCATTGCGATCAACCACAAAAGATCAGTGGAAATCATTAAACTAGGGAGATCACAAGTTAGGACTATGATTGGTTTCCTCTCTGGACAATGTCTTTTAAGAAGGCACGCCAGCAGGTTAGGACAATCTGAATCTGATATTTGTGGATATTGCGACTACGCACATATTGTGTGGATGCGATGTGAATTTTCACATCTAGGAAGGCACTTCTTTAGCAGTCTGGAAGAGGTAGGTTCTTGTAACCAACCGAAGGATCTTCTCAACTTCTGCAGGGCAATAAATAGCTTGGGCGACATGATTTACGCTTAAGGTTTTGTTTTGCCGTTTTGGACTCACTAAGGGTATCGCGATGGGCCCATTATAGTGCCTCATTTCTGTATTATGAACTCATAACCCCTTTATAGCCTAAACTAAATAATCGAGAGGTGACAAGTGGCATGATTTATGAATGCTCGCCGTGAGATAATCCAGTAGCCAAATTTCTCCTTTTGCAACCTCGAGCGTTGCGTCACTTGTATGGTTTTATATGTAGTGCCACCATCTTGTGCGAACCACAGTTCGAATATATCGATGTTGTTGAGTTCTGCACACAGAAAGTCGGTTAAAAACGCTCCATTGAAGGTAAAGGTGACTCTTTCCTCATTTCGAAAGAAATAAGGTGCAATGATGTCTTCTGTGTCTTCTCGCTGCGGCTGTTATGTTTTCTTCTTTGTACACCAATCTCTATGTAGTTGATGGCTTAATATCCAAAAGAGTGTACTCAAAGTCAAAGTTTCCCACGGTGCGTGTGACCAATTGCTTGCACACTGAAGCTATGATGACTACAATTGAGCCGGAATTTCACAAGTATTTTTGCATAATTTTCACACGTTCGGCAAGCGTGAAGGCACAATTGAAATGGAATTACTTACTTAATATTTTGACAGCTAGTTGTCATTGGTAACTTTGACAGCTGCTGAAACAAAACAATTGGAAAAGGTATCATTGATATCTGGTCAGCCTTTAGATTCGTTCCCTGTCCTAGTCGCTTTGTTTGTTGCTCTTAATGGACCTTTACCGGGAGGTCCAGTGCGCATTCGCGGAATTCACGTTCCAGATCATATGGCCACTGTCTAAATGGTTTAAGACTCAAATAAATGTGAGCTATTTGCCATTTGCAATTACCAGATTATTCTTCAGATCTAAACTCTTCAATGGATGACATTTGGACTCTCGACTTTGGCACTTTCTTCTCTCTTTACTGCTTCCAGTTTCTTGAGCAGATGGAGCCACTGCAATCTTCACTTTGACTGCTGTACACAATCGATACGACAATAACAATATGCCGCAATTTTTCTAGCTCTTACCGACGTATGTATGTAGGTCCATGTCCCAGTTAATGAAATATCATCTCCTGTCGTCATTCCGAGGACTGTACAGATTCTAAAGGAGAAATGATTGGCTTTCACAGCTAAGCCTCTGATCGTTAGCCTAAAGGTCTTAACGGAACTGCAGAATATGCTTTCTTCAATACCTTCTTGATGCCTTGGCTGAACGGACAGTGAGTTAAAATGGTATGCACGGTTTTAAGTGTCCGAGTTTTTTAGGGCTTCACCCCCTGCGAACGTAAGACAAATTATCATGAGAAAGGTTTTCAGGAACTTCACTGCTTTTCGGATATGTCCTACAACTGTACATACGTGCATGTGAAGGTCTACAAAAGTAATGAGTATCTTGTACAACACGTAGCACTGAGGAGCTAGTATCTGATGCCCTATAGGCGGCATATGGTCTAATATCTTCAATATCTCTATGAAACAACGTGCTTCTGACCAATATGATTTTCGCTTAAATTTTCAATACCTATATATTTTATCTTTAAGACGAAAAATGTTTCATAATCTCAATAAGGATTCACTACAGTCTCAGTAAGGATTATTTCGGAACAAAGCGTTGATTACCTCAAAAGAAACTAACTTCAAAAAGCCAGACAAAATCTAGGCTGCGCGTGCAATTAATTTCACAAATGTCACGATTAAGCGTTTTCTGTAAAAGATATATGTATCTATGTATTTGCAGTAAAATACCTTACTTTGGATGCCGGCACATTTTTGTTCGAAACGAAATCCTATTACCCGTCCAGATTGTTTGTTTTAACGACTTTATGACATTTGTAAATGTGCGCAGCACCCTCTTTCCCATGGAAATTATCTTTGTTAGCAGGCAATCTGTGGAGCTAATAAACTATGAAGGACGAGTTATGACGGTGGTGGTGGCAAGGCGATGCTGTGCAAACTGGAATAATTAATTATGCCGCCTTATGTACAGGACAAAGTTGTGTCCGACTATGACTACACGCAATAAATGCCTTTAAGGGTGGCAAAGGTAAATTGCCTGAAAAATCTAATTAAGACTTTGTGATTTGATCTTAGTAATTTTATTAGCAAAGAGATTTGAAATAGCTATATAGAAAATAGTAGAAAATAATCAATTTACGAAAGGAATTTATAGATTGATTGAATAAATATTAGGTTTGTGTATACGAGGATTTCTAGCATTTAATTGTGACGTTGTACTCTATTCCAGCTTAGCGTACCTACACAATTTTGGGATACAGAAATTCTTTCTTTTTAGTATCCTTACATCTTCTACAAAAGGAGTTATGCGGGATACCAAGCCTAGCCGCGTGTTCTCCGACTGGCTAATGACTATTTCACTTGCGATTTGTGAGCTGGACCATATGAAGATATAAGCAGCCCTTTACAAAGCCTAGCGAAGAATCGACAGTTTCCCCTAGAGAAACATCAAGGGCAGATCCCCTTTTGGCCAGCTCATCGGCTCGCCGTTGTCCTCATAATTGCTGTGTCCTGGGACCCAGATTAAGGTAATTCTTAAGTGGATACTTAATTGGTTGATTTCAAAACGGCATTGCTCTACCAGTTTCGAGGAAGTGGAAATAGCATTAATGGCATTAATAGCGGCTTGACACTCCGTATTAATGTCAATGTTTTGGTTGGATATTGAGTGATCTTTTAGAACCCGGGAGGCTTCTCGAATCACGAAAGCTTCGCTTGAAACGCGCTAGAACAGTCTAGAAGATGGAAAGACTTCGATATATTAAGTTGGTCCGAGAAGATGCCTGCGCCAACTCCACAGTTCATCTTTGAACTGTCTCCATCTTATGGTCCAGAATCTAGAAGTAAAACAAGAGTAATGGACAGGAAGTCGAGAAAGTTGACAACCTTCTGCACCTAGGAAGTGTGGTCTCGGCCGTGGTGGAGAACCAGATGTGTGCAGTAGAATCGGGAAGGCCAAAGCTGCGTTCGAAATGCTCTCCACCGACTGGAAAAGTAATGTTATCAACTTAGGAACCAAGCTGCAACCATTCCGCTCAAACGTAGAATCGGTATGGCTTTATCGGTGCAGCACTTGGAAGGTGGACACCATTAACACATGTGGGCTGCAAGTCTTCGTAAATAAATGTTTAAGAACCATCTGAAGGATTTTTTGCCCAAACAGTATCTCCAACGAATAGCTTTATATTAAAACGGGCCAGGAACCTATCAACAGTACCATACGAAGGATAAAGTGCCAGTGGATTGGACACACCCTACGGCGCGGAGATAAATACGTCATGCAGTGGAATCCACTCATTCAAGCAGAAAAATTCCGGGACACCCTAGGCAAACGTGGCGCAGAACAGTCTCGGAGGAATCGAGCTATTCGAGAATAAGCTGGAGAGATCTCAAATAAGTTGCAGAAGGACAAAAAGGCGTTGTTGACGCCCTATGCCTCCCGAGGGGTTATAGAACCTAACAACAAGCCACACAGCTGGTCAAAGATTTGATCTATTGAAGAGGAAGTCTTCTAATCGTGCAATCTTCAGAAATGGTCCGGTCGAATGGCCACCCAGCTCATGCGATTCAACGTCAATGGGGATACGACAATAATATTAGAGGAGCTCAGGAACAGGCTCAAGAAGCTTTATGTCTGACTTATGTATCTAACGACATGTATGACCCTATACCCTTAGAATGAGTCTGTTTTTTAGCAAGATTGTGACAGTTTGTCTTACCACTTATGGGCTAGCCACCTGTAGGAAGTTTATGCATCTCTTGGAGTCCATTTCGAGTATATACTCTCTATGGTTATATCTAGTGTTGATGACATCTCTTCAATACGCTGATTCTGAACTTTCCGCCGTATGGTGGGCCATGAGAGTTTCGGGGCAGCTGTCACAATTTAAATTGTTGGAACAAAGTGACTTTCTGGCGTAGGATTTTTTCCAAATGTTTCTTGTTGCTCTCCTCGGGATATATTCCTGAAATAGCTAATCTTGCTTAATTTTTTTACGGAAAGCATTTACTAGCAAGAACATAATATAGTATTTTCGTGCGATATGCAAATACGAGTATATACGGGTATAGCTAATGCAAATTTTTAACCATAACATGAACCCTTTATACATACAGTGAAAATTTTAGTCCTTCACTTTTTTTCACTGACGGATAAATATATGTAAAAAAACGACGTTCTATTTATTTCTCTGTGGACAAGAGGGTGAAACAGACATTCGTATTGAGTGCACCTACAGTCACAAATACATAACGCTCTCTAAGTTTCGTTATTTTTTTTTTTTAGTTCTACTATTTTACGAGAAAGGAGGAAAAAAAAGTTGTACATACGAGTATGTTTTCGCAACTGACTTTTCAGTAAGTTTTTTTTGCAGGTCGTAAAATTTAACCAAAAGTTTTTTTTATCAACAGCTTGACGGAGTGCTAGACGAACACAGGGGAGGTTGAGTTATCTTGATCTTCTCAAGTATCCAGGTGTGATGGGATAGAACTTTCAAAGACATTTTTGAAGTTTTTACGTATGTATGTGCATGCGACGCAAACGACTGATATGTGGTTTAAAACGCAATGCGAGTGAATTTATTTTTTGGTGAAAGTTGGATACCAACATTCGTTTTAGGCAGATGCTAAGACTTAAAAAAGTAGTGGATACATTGAAAAGTTGTAGAAATTTAAACCCAGAAGAACTGCAGAGGGGAGCTTTGTGATAGATCTGAGTTATTAGATGACACAACTGCAAATTAGTACCCTTAAGAGCGCCGCGTATCCTGCCATCTTGGGTAAGCGGGTTCCATTGTATCACGTGTGACCAATTCATAGCCACTTCCAGCGAATGGTTGTGCCTATATGTTCATGGACTGTTCTTTGATAAAGCTGTTCGTTGGAGATATGGTTTGGCCAGAAAATGCTTAAGATATAGTGTAGGCACCTATTGACGATGTCAGAGCAGCGATGTAAGCCGAAATTTATCATCATTTTGACATCAGATCAGAAAAAAATGAACAAGCTCTAACGAATACAAAACTGTTTATCAGATACTGACATTTACTGACATAACTGCTGACAAATGTGTTAGTTGCGTAAGCCCTGGTTTTGGGACTCAGGCCCAACTGATTCAGTTAGTTGAAGATGATGTTTCACATCGGTGCATCCGGTGGCTGTAGTAAGGACCCTTTTCTGGTATATTATTCATTTATTTTAAGCCTGACAGCGTCACGGATTTTTTTTTTACTTTTACCCTTCAATATGTCCCGGAGACTATTAACATTTACCTACAACAACGGGAAAAAATTCATGCAGACACATTTCAAAAGTTGTTCCGCTTTAACATTCGTCTGGGACAGGATAAACAAAATATTTTAGATCCCGTGGCAGAAGAAGTTTTGCCTGGAAATTCTTATTCTCTTAACCATTGTGTATCGTTCTTTTAAGAAAACCATAATGAATAATTCTGTACTAGAATACATATGTTCAACTTTTGTTCCATTGTGAATGTGCATAACTTTCCCCCTTTTTTTTTTGGTAATTGTCGTCGAAGTCCTCGTCTCTTGTTCCTTGCAAATGACTTGAATGACAATAATAATATGGTTGCAATTGTTCTTTTGTTAGAATGTGTAACGAATGAATAGCAAATAGGTTTTTATAGCGATAAACAGCATCCCATACAGAATGTCGTGTATCCTTCCTACTCCTACCTAAAGTGGAATTTTTTGTTTGCAGCACATTGGACAATATAAAGGAAGAAGTTTTTGTGACAGTTGTGTTATATTGCCGCCTTTGTCGCTGTATGAAGTGCACATTACATTTTAGTAACTCTCCATTTTTTTGCTCGGGCTTATCCATTTTTTATTGTTTTATTTTTTTTTTTTTAGTATTTATGTGTTTAATTTCGTTAAAGATGCTTTCTGTTCTTGTTCCTAGAGTTTGTTACCCTTAAATAGCTTATTTTATTGATTTGTTTTATTATTTGGGGAGTTGGAATGTAGCTCAAAGAAGACGGTTAAACTCGAGTGACAGTACTATGTGTCAAAATTATGATAACTTGTCATCCAATAACCGCGTTTCCTACGCAAGAAATTCGCTAAAGGAGCTAAATTCGGGTGATCCCCGATCACCTTGGGTACCGAAAAAAATTATTTTCAAAAATCCAAATTACATCTTAGAAAACTTTAATCGCGATTATCTGCTAAACTAAGCCTCTAATCAAGAAAAGGAGCTAAATTTGGGATCACCCACCCCGGGTAGCGAAACCTTTAAATGGTTTTCTTCTAAATTCCCATTGCCTAACTTAGACCAAAAGATAAGTTAGAAGCACAGATAATGGCAAAAAAGCCTTATTTAGACACTCGCCAACTTTAGGTGGAGCAAAACATTTAAGTTACACTATCGAGAAAAATATGGCCCACCTACATACAAGAAAAGTAAACCAAAGGAACTACTAAACAGATCAAGAATGGATTACGTAAAGGCGTTCTGTTACTGACAGCGTTGTCAATGACTCACTTGGACCACAGTCAAGCACGAGCAAGAATAACACATTATAGGTACCTACTGTCTTTAACCTATGCAGAGCACGTGTGGATTTATTCCTGTTCAAAAGTACCAACAGTTCCTTTACAAGTTAATTGTTTTCATCGAGTGAATGAACTTTGCTGGATGACCGGATATTTTTTTTACACAAAAATCAATGTCACTTTTAAAAGTCCGTCAACCGAGGCCGCCACTGTATCCGATTATTTTTTTTTACTTTAAAAACAAAACAACAATAATATTGAAAAGATTTTTAATCTCACTGTGCTCCAAAAAAATAAAGTGCCCGAATGCACAGTAAAGGTTGTGGTTCGACGCTGGTTGGAGAGTGACTGTAGGTCTTGGTCAAAGTCTCTCAGTCTCACAGATATTGACTCAGCCTCCGTCACAAATAACCTATATACACCGGTAACACTGTTTGCAGATAATAATCAATTGATAACGGACTCTTTTAAGAAAGTAAAAGAAAATATAACATTCATATATGCGTATCCATGGCTGTGCAAAATTAACAGTATGATATATAGGGTTTCTCAAAACTTCAAATTTCATGCCTACCAAATGGTCAGTCAATTTCTTCATTACAGAGCAATTCTGTGAGCATCAGTAGCTTATACTTAAGCAACTCGGATGTTGAAGCAGGCATAGGCCATGTGACAAAAATACCCATTTTTCAAAATCCTTTAACAGGGTTTAGGAAAAACTATTCATAACTTTTCATTCTAATATATTAAAGTGGCTCGAATCATATTTCAGTGGGCGTTAACAATTCACAACAATACGTTATCCAATTCCATTTTTGACATCTTAGGATTATCAAAAGGAGTCACAGGAGTCACCGCTCCTCATTCTTTTCTATAAAAGAGAGAAAGAAAGAAGTACATGAATAGTAAATACAAAACCTATTGTTCCTTAAAGTCTCCAAATGTCAGTCTATGTCATTGAGACGAAATATTTGCCCTTTAAAATTTATATTTAATATAGACAAAATTCCCCTTCTCAAAATTTGGTTTACATATTTGTAGATTCGATTGATGATGCGCTTTGTAATACGAAATTCTAACGAAATTCTTTTGGGGGTCCGTACACACTAAGATCTCTATTTTGCTCATTCATCAGATCCACTCTTCAGTGTGAGTTGAAACCGATTTTATAATATTCATTCAATTAGAATCAAAAGAATTCAAAAACGCTTTGCCAGACTAATGATACATACATTGAACTGGAGTATTCTAAAACCTTCACACAATTTTAGACGCCAACTTATAGACATTCAATCATTAGAATTGCGGCGTAAGTATTTCTTATATGTATAAATACTAATGTCCCGTTGATGCCTTGGTTCAGTGGCTAGTGCGCTGGACTACTGTACATAAGATTCCAAGTTCGAATCCAAAAAAATACCATCAAAGTTTTATTTACGGTCCCTCCTTTTGCGAGTGGCTGAGAAACATTCAAGAGTATAACTGTCATGAGAAAGCTTCTCAAAACCCCTGCGTTTCGGATACGGTATAAAAATGTAGATTCGCTCTGGCCTCTGTACTTACAGAAGTCTTTTCAAAAATTTGTAAATACGAAAATATGTTAGTCCTTGGACTCAACATGCACATTTCATGTCACGCCAGCCATGCCTAAATAGTAAAAAAAAAATATTATTATTATTATAATTTTTCTTTTGATTTAAAATATTTTTTTAAGACTGTTTATTTTTTTTTAAATATAAATACGTACTAGAGTTTCTTTCAAATTAGTATGCTGTTGGAAGGCAACGAAAATTGTTTAATTTATTTGGTCTCTAATAAATATGAATAAATATTTATTTTAAAATATTTGAAAAAAAAAAAAACAAATAACAATTTAAAATAATTCTTATTTTTATTAATTTTTTTCTTAACTTATCAAATGAAAAATATCCACTTTTTTAATTATTCTGTTATTAAAATATTATATTTAAAAAAATTAAAAAAATAAACATATAAAATTATTTAAGACAATAAATAAATATAATTTATTTCCAGAATAATAATATGCTGGAAAAAAATTAGTTTTTTTTTTTTTTTTTTATAAAATGTGTTATATTTTATTTGAGCATTATTTTTATTATATAATATTCGTCTTTTTGAATTATTTCTCAATTCTACTCTTGATGTCCTTGAATAAACACGAAATAAAAAACATAATTTTCACTTACAATATATTATTTTTACTAAAACGTTTTTTACTTTAAGCTTAAGGCTTTTATTTATGGCCAGCAATTAGAATAACGCCAGGAGTTTTAAGCAATATTTCACGAGGAAAGTCACCAGCCAAGGTTGTACATTTTTGCTTGCTCTGCAACCAAGGCAACACATCTGAAGGAAGTCAGATGATTTCATCGCTCCGTCCATAACAGTTAAAAAATTCTCTTGGTTGAACCCAATTGTTTTTGATTTATAATTTGACTTCAGACGTCTCGTAGTCTGATCCATGTTCTGAGTCTGATTCCATTTCGGATTCCGTCTCGAAGTAACGTTGTTGTAGTTTCTGGATCTTTTGGAGCTTCCTTTCAAGAGGATTCTATTCGACCGTTGCGTTGTGTTGTTCGTTATCATCGCTCCTTCAATAACAGTTAAAAAATTCTCTTGGTTGAACCCAATTGTTTTTGATTTATAATTTGACTTCAGACGTCTCGTAGTCTGATCCTTGTCCTGAGTCTGATTCCATTTCGGATTCCGTCTCGGAGTAACGTTGTTGTAGTTTCTGAATCTTTTGGAGCTTCCTTTCAAGAGGATTCAATTCGACCGTTGCGTTGTGTTGTTTGTTATCATCGCTCCGTCCATAACAGTTAAAAAATTCTCTTGGTTGAACCCAATTGTTTTTGATTTATAATTTGACTTCAGACGTCTCTTAGTCTGATCCATGTCCTGAGTCTGATTCCATTTCGGATTCCGTCTCGGAGTAACGTTGTTGTAGTTTCTGAGTCTTTTGGAGCTTCCCTTCAAGAGGATTCAATTCGACCGTTGCGTTGTGTTGTTTGTTATCATCGCTCCGTCAATAACAGTTAAAAAATTCTCTTGGTTGAACCCAATTGTTTTTGATTTATAATTTGACTTCAGACGTCTCGTAGTCTGATCCATGTTCTGAGTCTGATTCCATTTCGGATTCCGTCTCGAAGTAACGTTGTTGTAGTTTCTGGATCTTTTGGAGCTTCCTTTCAAGAGGTTTCAATTCGACCGTTGCGTTGTGTTGTTTGTTATCATCGCTCCGTCAATAACAGTTAAAAAATTCTCTTGGTTGAACCCAATTGTTTTTGATTTATAATTTGACTTCAGACGTCTCGTAGTCTGATCCATGTCCTGAGTCTGATTCCATTTCGGATTCCGTCTCGGAGTAACGTTGTTGTAGTTTCTGAATCTTTTGGAGCTTCCTTTCAAGAGGATTCAATTCGACCGTTGCGTTGTGTTGTTTGTTATCATCGCTCCGTCAATAACAGTTAAAAAATTCTCTTGGTTGAACCCAATTGTTTTTGATTTATAATTTGACTTCAGACGTCTCGTAGTCTGATCCATGTTCTGAGTCTGATTCCATTTCGGATTCCGTCTCGAAGTAACGTTGTTGTAGTTTCTGGATCTTTTGGAGCTTCCTTTCAAGAGGATTCTATTCGACCGTTGCGTTGTGTTGTTCGTTATCATCGCTCCTTCAATAACAGTTAAAAAATTCTCTTGGTTGAACCCAATTGTTTTTGATTTATAATTTGACTTCAGACGTCTCGTAGTCTGATCCATGTTCTGAGTCTGATTCCATTTCGGATTCCGTCTCGAAGTAACGTTGTTGTAGTTTCTGGATCTTTTGGAGCTTCCTTTCAAGAGGTTTCAATTCGACCGTTGCGTTGTGTTGTTTGTTATCATCGCTCCGTCAATAACAGTTAAAAAATTCTCTTGGTTGAACCCAATTGTTTTTGATTTATAATTTGACTTCAGACGTCTCGTAGTCTGATCCATGTCCTGAGTCTGATTCCATTTCGGATTCCGTCTCGGAGTAACGTTGTTGTAGTTTCTGAATCTTTTGGAGCTTCCTTTCAAGAGGATTCAATTCGACCGTTGCGTTGTGTTGTTTGTTATCATCGCTCCGTCAATAACAGTTAAAAAATTCTCTTGGTTGAACCCAATTGTTTTTGATTTATAATTTGACTTCAGACGTCTCGTAGTCTGATCCATGTTCTGAGTCTGATTCCATTTCGGATTCCGTCTCGAAGTAACGTTGTTGTAGTTTCTGGATCTTTTGGAGCTTCCTTTCAAGAGGATTCTATTCGACCGTTGCGTTGTGTTGTTCGTTATCATCGCTCCTTCAATAACAGTTAAAAAATTCTCTTGGTTGAACCCAATTGTTTTTGATTTATAATTTGACTTCAGACGTCTCGTAGTCTGATCCTTGTCCTGAGTCTGATTCCATTTCGGATTCCGTCTCGGAGTAACGTTGTTGTAGTTTCTGAATCTTTTGGAGCTTCCCTTCAAGAGGATTCAATTCGACCGTTGCGTTGTGTTGTTTGTTATCATCGCTCCGTCAATAACAGTTAAAAAATTCTCTTGGTTGAACCCAAATGTTTTTGATTTATAATTTGACTTCAGACGTCTCGTAGTCTGATCCATGTCCTGAGTCTGATTCCATTTCGGATTCCGTCTCGGAGTAACGTTGTTGTAGTTTCTGAATCTTTTGGAGCTTCCTTTCAAGAGGATTCAATTCGACCGTTGCGTTGTGTTGTTCGTTATCATCGCTCTGTCAATAACAGTTAAAAAATTCTCTTGGTTGAACCCAATTGTTTTTGATTTATAATTTGACTTCAGACGTCTCTTAGTCTGATCCATGTCCTGAGTCTGATTCCATTTCGGATTCCGTCTCGAAGTAACGTTGTTGTAGTTTCTGGATCTTTTGGAGCTTCCTTTCAAGAGGATTCTATTCGACCGTTGCGTTGTGTTGTTCGTTGTCATCGCTCCTTCAATAACAGTTAAAAAATTCTCTTGGTTGAACCCAATTGTTTTTGATTTATAATTTGACTTCAGACGTCTCGTAGTCTGATCCTTGTCCTGAGTCTGATTCCATTTCGGATTCCGTCTCGGAGTAACGTTGTTGTAGTTTCTGAATCTTTTGGAGCTTCCTTTCAAGAGGATTCAATTCGACCGTTGCGTTGTGTTGTTCGTTATCATCGCTCCGTCAATAACAGTTAAAAAATTCTCTTGGTTGAACCCAATTGTTTTTTATTTATAATTTGACTTCAGACGTCTCGTAGTCTGATCCATGTCCCGAGTCTGATTCCATTTCGGATTCCGTCTCTGAGTACAATTCAGATTCAGTCTCACTCTCAGTTTCCGTTTCCGAGTCTGACATCTCCTCGATCAGAATGAATGGCAAAAACTTGTGTTTTCTTGATGAGAACGAACACCTCAAACGGTCCGTATTGACCTCCTTCAGGGCGATAAACTTTTCCACAGCAATATCATGCATCCCGCGGTTCCTTTCAAGAGGATTCAATTCGACCGCTTCGTTGTGTTGTTCATCTTCGTTTTCATCTTGAATAAACAGAAAGTGTTTTCGCTCACCTGGGAATGGTATTTGTGGCTCGATTGCAATCTCGAAGTAGACGTCCTTGCAGATTTTTTTAACAATGTGTTATAGATTCAATATTCCTTAAAATCACGTGCATATGTGCACCTATGTACAGATGTAAGTAAATTGTGAAACTTACCCTTTTGTACACACAAACAAATGTGTACCATACACGCAAACGGCAAACTGAAAATTCCAAAAGTATACTGAATCTAAAAATAAAAACAGTTTTGTGATAGTTCATTTATTTATGAAAAAATGTCTTAAAATTCTACAACACAAATTTCAATTCTCCTAATACCATCTGATAGTGATTCTGATTTTAGAACTGTTGGTGTAAATTCCTGACGTCGACCCAACCAACGAACAGTCACCCTATCGTTTCCTCTCACTTTAGTTTTCTCCCTTTCTACATCATAGCCCCAAGTTGAGGGAGGCGAGTGGCACTTCTGCAGGTATAGGGTGATCGTGGAAGGTATAGTCCTGTAATACTTTATTATTTCCTCCAACACTTCGATAGCTACATCGTAAAGGGCCCTGTTTGATCCTGGGACGGATCAACTGTGTGTTCTTGAAGAAGGAAAAAGAGGAAAAAGATGAGCAGCTAAATATTTGCTCTCCTTACCATCTTAGGTAGAAAGATGGACTTCACTCGGAATCTGAAAATTGCTTAATGCTTTCCCAATATATACAAACAAATGCAGAGTTAGCCCACACGATAAGTACCGATAATAAAAACCAGTGAAAAATGCTACAATCCGCCTGGAGCGAATGGTATGATACCCTATCCCTATCTTATTTGGTCGTGTCAGTGGGCGGTGGAAAATGTATTCACAAAATTTTCTATTTTGCCCTATTAACTAATATTTTTACTCGAAAATTAATTTTTGCAGTAAACGCCCCTAAAAAGTGGGCGTGGCCATATACAATGTGTAGACAATTTGTAGATTAAGTGGATATCTACATATTTACTTAAGTAAGTTTTTTCGAGTTTCATATGAAAATAGTGAGAAAAGGTGATTTTTTTGAAAAGTGGGCGTGTCAGTGGGCGGATTTTAAAAATTTTTACACTTGTATTGCTTACTTTTTCCAAGACCTCGTATACAAAATTTCATCAACCTAGCTCAAAATTTAAGGCCCAAAAACTGGTGACACACAGACGGACGGACGGACGGACGGACGGACGGACGGACGGACGGACATAGCTCAATCGACTCGGCTAGTGATGCTGACCATTTATATATATACTTTATTGGGTCTATCTGTAATATTTCTCTATGTTACAAACTATGTATCAAACTTAATATACCCTTAGGATAGGGTATAACAAATATGGGGTATTTTTTTTATTTTCTTATTTATTCAAGCAAATATACCGAGATATCATAAAGCGTATACACAAATTTCAATTCTCGTGATATCAGCTTGCAGAATACTTGGAGAACACCGAGGCTGACGCAGCCAACGAACAGCCACCTCATCGTTCCCCGTCGTCTTTATTTTCTCCTTTTCTATATCATACCCGTCAGTTGATGGTGGTGAGAGACACTTTTGAAGGTACAGTCTGATGGTGGCAGATGTAGTCCTATAAAAGTCTATCACTTCCTCCAACACTTCCAGAGCGACGTCGTAAAGGGCTCTGAATTGACGCTGCTGCCGATTTATCCAGTTCAGTTTGGCCTGGAACGGATCATCTGTGTGCTCTTCCTTGATGTCGCAGGAATTTACTTCGAACACAACTCGTTCAGTTCGATTTCCAAGTTCGATCACGATCTCCGGGTACACGTTTTCACAAGCCCTCTTGATGTGCTCCTCCAAATCGGCCACATAATTGTGGACATCCAGCGACATTTCTCTCAACTCCTGCTGCTTAATCTCGGTTGTATTTGAGTCCTCGTGCTTGAAATTACACATTTTTTTTTTTTTTTAATTTATCTACGATGTTTAATGCTTGCGTGTTTGAACAAAACTGGGAGATGTATTTCTCACAAGAGAAAACATCCCTAAAAAATGTACGGAGAGTGATAGTAAAACTGGTTTTGCTTTCCACGTGCGTAAGAAAACGAAAAGGAACAAATTTACACTGCACTTGAACTGGAATTTTATCCCACAATATTTTCAAATTAGAACGACGCATAGGATGAAAAGAAAGCAAGAGTAAAGTACTAGTAGTGGTAGCTAGCTCTTAGGTAGGAGCTGCATTACATTGTCCCATCCTTTTTGTTTTCTTCTCTGCCTGCATGGGAGAATCCTACACATGTCGATACCTAATATCGGTCTGGTTACCACAGCCTACGATGCAATTGTTTGTATTCTAGGTATATGTATGTACGTATGGAAAAATTCTAAAATGTGGAAAAAGATATTGAAGAGAAGAGCATTTTCATACATGTATTCGTAGATACTGATGTCTATTCAAAATCGATCTTTTAAGGGAACAGCTGTCATGTGTTTTGTTCCAAATGAATTTGTCGTTATGATAGGCTGATAGGATCATCTGCTCGCAGGATGATCGAGATTTACAGCTGTAAATGAATATCTATAAAAAACAATGGAACTATGAGTATACTCTTCGATCTTCCCTCAAAATAATAAAAACAATTGGTGGTAACACATAAAACATTATAGGTATAGGTGCAAGTTTGTACGACCTAGTCGTGCACTCTATTTACGGATGAGGAATGATCATAATAAAGTGCACTACTGGGTCGGACAAACTTGGATCTATTCCTATACGTTTTGTGTGCAGTAGAGATTCATAAAACGAGCGACCAAAATGTGTAAAAAATTGTTAAGTTGGCTATAATAAATTATCGTTATTATCAATTTTGGCAAAAACGTGGTATGCCACTTTATAGAACTTAAGAAAATTAGCTCAAATGGGAATTTTAACCAACATCGTCGGAGCCGTTTACGAGAAAACAGACTCTTTGTAATGTTGGCTAAAAAGAAAGTACCACTAATAAAAATGTTGTCCAAAAACCTAGTTTCAATATGAAATTTAAAAAAATATCGTCGAAGCCGTTTTCGAGCAAATTAGCCAAAAAGACCCTAGATATAAAGTTTGATCAAAATCCGTCCACCAGTTTAGCCTGTAGCTTCGTGCACAGACATACAGACAAAGAGACGGCATCGGTAGACCCACTTTTTTGGACTTCTCTGTCATCTTTATGTCAAAACTATTCAAATTCTCGACATCGAAAATCTGCTCGAATCCAATACTTGCCGTATGTAATAGGTGCAAGTAAAAATGGCATTTTCCTTTGGTTAATAATAATTATTTAATACTTATTTTTAAATATATTTAAAAATTGGCTGGAGACAGGATGGCTTACTGCCTAGTCAGCCGAGGCATTCATACAACAACAACAATCGATACCTACTGATGCTGAACAGCTTCTTTTTGCAATCTTTTTAAAAAGAAAACAACTAATGAACCACCCTATACAATTTGATCAAGATAATAGTTCGCATGGGCTAATGCATAGTAGGTACATGTACATATGTCGAATTCGTGGTGTTTCCTATCAACAAATATAAGAAAATGGTAGAATCCATCTTAAGCGACTTGCTTCCGTTCACACAGCGGCACAACAAGTGCAAACAACAAAAACTGACAATGCATATGCAAAATTGACAGTAGGTATGATCCGCTAGCTTTAGTACTGCAATACATATGTATGTGTGCTATGGAGATTTGTAACGTTGGTGACAACCAATATAGAAAAGCTATACCTACAGGGTCTTACAACCGATAGAGAACCTTTGAGGAATCATGTTATGCCCAAGTTACGCCTACAATGGCTAATTCGCGAATGTGCCCGAGCTCCAAGGAGCAGTTATTATGGATACTTGGAATTCCTTGGAGGATTGCATATAACATAAAACTGAGCATTGTATTTTTTGCTAAATTATTCTAGTTTTGAATAAATTACTTCTCTTTGAATCTGCATTCGGTGTATACATTTTCTTAACACAAATAGAATATATAAAATACTCGAAAAAGGAGTAATGAAATCCCATATTAATTTCAATAAAATAAATATAAAAATAAATAACAATATGTAATGCGGTTATACTTTTGCAAAAGACTGTATGTGGCTAAAAATTAAGAGACTGGTGTTAATTGTTGCTTGTAAACTAAGGCTTTATTTAAATCTTATAAAGAATATATAAGGTGGATATAAGAAAGATCACGATAAAGTTCATCCGGAGATGATGCAGAAGTGGGGATCCGATTATAGTTATGTTCGAAGTAAAGGACAATTTCTTAATTAGGGAAAGTGACAAAGGAGATTTTTCTTTGACATGCCACTTAGCTACCTATTAATGAGAATACTTTAGCTAAGTTCACAAAAAACAAAAGGATTACAGAAATTTGAACATGATTTGTTTGATAATAAACTGAATATATTTTCAGTTAAAGTAATATAAATAAATAAATAAATTGGTTTGTATTAAGGATCATCTAAAAGATCATACACAGCCACATTCAAGCGGCGAACCAAAAGAAACACATCAAACTTACTTGCGAAAATGAAAAAAAATAAATATATTCTTATCTCAGTTGGAATTAGATTGAAGAAAGAAAGTGATTGGAAACTCATGAAAATTAAATATCCAAAGTCAAATAATAATTAATAATTATCAATCTTTAAATAAGTGTATATAAAGTTAATAACGAAAACAACCAAGAGAACTTTTTAACTGTGGTTGACGGAGGGATGAAAAAGAACAACACAAAGAAGCGGTCGAATTGAAAACCGCGGGCTGCATGATATTGCTGTGGAAAAGTTTATCGCCCTGAAGGAGGTCAATACGGACCGTTTGAGGTGTTCGTTTTCATCAAAAAAACACAATTTTTTGCCATTCATTCAGATCGAGGAGATGTCAGACTCGGAAACGGAAACTGAGAGCGAGACTGAATCTGAATTTGACTCAGAGACGGGGTCCGAAACGGAATCATACTCGGGACATGGATCAGACTACGAGACGTCTGAAGTCAAATTATAAATCTTAAAATTAATGAAATTACGAAAACAATTCGCAATATTGTTTTCAACCAAGAGAGCTTTTTAACTGCAATTGACGGAGTGATAAAAACGATCAACAAAACGAAGCGGTCGAATTGAATCCTCTTGAAAGGAACCGCGGGCTGCATGATATTGCTGTGGAAAAGTTTATCGCCCTGAAGGGTCAATACGGACCGTTTGAGGTGTTCGTTTTCATAAAAAAACACAATTTTTTGCCATTTATTCAGATCGAGGAGATGTCAGACTCGGAAACGGAAACTTAGAGTGAGACTGAATCTGAATTTGACTCAGAGACGGAATCCGAAATGGAATCAGACTCCGGACATGGATCAGACTACGAGACGTCTGAAGTCAAATTATAAATCTTTAAATTAATGAATATAAAGTTAATTACGAAAACAATTCGCAATATTGTTTTCAACCAAGAGAGCTTTTTAACTGCGATTGACAGAGTGATGAAAACGAACAACAAAACGAAGCGGTCGAATTGAATCCTCTTGAAAGGAAGCTCCAAAAGATTCAGAAACTGTGAAAAAGTTTATCGCCCTGATCGAGGAAATTTCAGACTCGGAAACGGAGAATGCAAGTGAGACTGAGTCTGAATTTGACTCAGAGACGGAGTCCAAAACGGAATCAAACTCGGGACGTGGATCGATCTACGAGACGGACTCGGCTTCGGAAGTAGTCCCTGAGTCAGATTCATGCTTTTAATATGATTTTCCAATATAAAGTAGGTCGGATGATGATATGTAAAGACAGTTGGGAAGATGTGTATGTTGGTGTGACGTGTTTCCTATAACTAAAGTGAAAATAAGAAAGAAAATTTGAAAAAAAAAAAAACTTTTTTCATTGAATTTGAACGGCAAACTGTAACATCTGCGAATCTGTCAATGTAACGGATAATATACCACGCTGATCTGCGGACAGTCAGCGAACTACATTGGTGAAAATAATCGATCGGAAACGTGTTAACCCCAGACCAAACCGCAGCGCCAATATATTTACTGCCAATAAAATTTAATACATTTTATAAAAAAATATTTATATAAATAATTTTGTTTGTCTTAAATTTTTTTATATATTTTTCATTTTTAAAAACAATGGTTCGTAAGAGAGTTTTGTGTACAGAAATATACTATAGATTCTTTGGTTTTAAAAATATTGGATATACATATGTACCTCTTCCTCATAAATTGTTTTTCTTTTCCATCGACAATATCTCTGAGAACTTGGTATACAGTTAGTTTTCACTCTCTTTCTTGTTAAGGAAGTGGCAACATTACTATCTTTATTCCATTGTGCTAATAGTGTAGTTTTATAAAGGAATAAAAGAATAGTATTGGTGAATAAAAATATTATTGGTTAAGGTATACATATTCAGCTTTGCCAAGCCCCACTTTTGATTTCGATTTTCTTAGACAGTCTTCCTCCGTGGTAGACGTGAAATGTGGGCCCATCATAAGTAGCTTTGATATTTACTTTTACCTTATCATGAATGCCTCTCCTGCGCTAGGAACTCCAAACAAATTCTCGATTGACACTATCAAATGCATTTTTGAAATCAATGAACAACAAGTGAAGTGGCGATCGTTATTCAACACATAAGCGACACAGGAGGATCCAAAACAGAAACCCTCGTATTCGGCATCAAGTTTGCCTTCATGGTGTTCTTTGATTCGCTCCAGGATGATTCTAGCAATTATCTTGCCTACAACAGGCAGTACGCAAATTCCGCTTGAGTTTCCCTTCTTTCACTAATCCGGAAAACTCTCGGCATCCCATATTCTCCCGATAAGTAGGAGAGTAAAAACATAGTTAGCTATATGTAAAAATATATATATAATGTAAAAAATAAATATTTATTTTCAAAAAATTACACATTGAAATCATTTTTTTTTATTTTATTTTTTTTTTAATTTTTCTTTTCATAATTTAATACCTACATATACCTAACAAAAATATATTTTCTTCCATTAAGTCATTTTAAGTGACCAAATGAACTAGGTAATCCTGGGAAGTACTGTTCGCATATGATAACCGAGTGTTCACTAGACAGGATCACTGCGAAAGGGAAAACATGCAAAATCAACAAAATCTAATAATGCTGCAATGGTAGCTATATTCGTTCACTGTTTCACGGGTATAAACATGCATTACTGGTCTCTCACCAGCAAATGATTCTGTTGGCTCATTTACAATTTGAAAAAACACGGCCTGTCACAGTTCTTTCATTTTGTACTCCAGTTTTAAGATCCTTTGGTATAGCGATGCTTCTACTACGTACTTTTCTCTTCGCTCTAGTACTTTACATTTTACAGAAAAAATAACCCATACCTGTTCTGGAAAAATTAAGATACCTACTGCGTTGTGAATATCTTTGTACACCCACTGGATGGGTGGAAAACGATACCAATCACCAGAAATACTTACCACGCCAACTGTCAAAAATATATAAACCCATAACCTTTTGAGAACTTGAGTCACTAGAAACCACGTGCATATTTCTGTGCATCTACATATGTATATATGTATATATGCAATTATAGTGTTGAACGCCTTCCCATTTTGTACACGCAACCAAACTTGCAATGTACACCAACTGAAAAAGGATTCTGAATTGAAAAATAAAAACCCATTTTGCGATAGTTTATTATTTTTTATTTATTTTTCAACAAATGTCTCAAAATTCTAAAACAAAACTTGCAACTCTCCTAATACTATCTGTTAATCCTTCTGGTTCCAGAGCTGATGCTGAAAAAAGCTGATGCTGAAAAAAGCTGACGCTGACGCAACCAACGAACAGTCACCCTATCGTTTCCCTTCTCCGCTGCAGAGACATTATAAAGCGTACACACAGATTTCAATTCTCGTGATATCAGTCTGCAGGATACTTGGAGAGCACCGATGCTGACGCAGCCAACGAACAGCCACCTTATCGCTCCCCGTCGCCTTTATTTTCTCCTTTTCTACAGCATACCCGTCAGTTGATGGTGGTGAGAGGCACTTTTGAAGGTACAGTCTGATGGTGGCAGATGTAGTCCTATAAAAGTCTATCACTTCCTCCAACACTTCCAGAGCGACGTCGTAAAGGGCTCTGAATTGACGCTGCTGCCGATTTATCCAGTTGAGTTTGGCCTGGAACGGATCATCTGTGTGCTCTTCCTTGATGTCGCAGGAATTTACTTCGAACACAACTCGTTCGGTTCGATTACCAAGCTCGATCACGATCTCCGGATACACGTTTTCACAAGCCCTTCTGATGTGTTCCTCCAAATCGGCCACATAATTGTGAACATCTAGCGACATTTCTCTGAGCTCCTTCTGCTTGCCATCTGATGTGTTTGATTCCTCGAAGTGGTAGTTACACATTTTTTATTTTTTTTTATTTTACTTAAGACCGATGTAAACTATTTGAACGGTTGGACAAAACTGAGAGGGAAAATAAATTCGATCACCCCCGACCCGATCCCGAATAATGGAAAAAAGTGATATTGAAACCGGTTTTGCTTTCCCATTTCCACTCGTCTTTACACAGTGTCAGAGGGGTGAAGAGGGATCAAGAGGAAAAGGATGAGCAGCTAAATATTTGCTCTCCCTAAACATCCCTAGAAAATTTACGGAGAGTGATAGTAAAACTGGTTTTGCTTTCCACGTGCGTAAGAAAAGGAACAAATTTACACTGCACTTGTACTGCAATTTTATCCCACAATATTTTCGACGCATAGGATGATTGAAAAAGAAAGCAAGAGTAAAGTACTAGTAGTGGTAGCTAGCTCTTAGGTAGGAGCTGCATTCTATTGTCCCATCCCTTTTTTTCTCTCTCTGCCTGCATGGGAGAATCCTACACATAAGTATGTAGGTACCTAATTCTGTCTGATTACCCGAGATTTCGATGCAATTCTTTGTACGTACGTATGGAAGAATTTTAAAATGTGAAAAAAGATATTGAGGAAAAGAAACCTTTTTAAGGATGTATTCGTAGATACTGATGTCTACTCAAAAAAAAATCTAAGAAAGAAACAGCTGTCATGTTCTTTGTTCCAAATGAATTTTTCGTTATGAGCGATGATAGGATCATCTGGCTGCAGGATGTTCGAGATTTACGGCTGTAAATGAATATATAATAAAAAATTAATAAAACCATGATTACGCTTCGATCGTCCTTCAAAATGATAAAAACAATTGGTGGTATGGTTAATACGAAAAGGTAAACAATACTGGCAAGGGTGAGGTTGAAGTCGCGTAAGACTTGCACATCTCAGTGAAAAGAGGCGAGGTGGACATCGTCACAAGATTATAAGTAGGTCGCACTCCAAAACATACTACGTTAAGTAGTTCTCAAAAAAACTAGTCGTTGAGTACAGATTACTGTGAAATATTCGATAGCCTACTGAACAGTGTTTGTTTTTAGCCCTTTTAAAAAGAATACAACTAATGGCCCACCCTCTGCAATTTGATCAAGATATAAAGTTCAAACGGGAAAATGCATAAGTACGTACATACATATGTTAACATATGAAAATGCTCAGGGAAGCTGGTAACCATGCACAGGCCCCCCGTTGGATCAGAGACGCCCTTCCAACACGATAGAGAACCACCAGAGGCCGTGACAGCACCGACCGTAGCTGCAAGGCAGGGTGCTTAGCACCTGAAACCCTAAACCACGTGATCCAGCAATGTCACCGCTCTCATGGTAGCTGCATTGACCAACACAACAGTGTCATTAGTTTTATCCAGCGAGCTGCACGAACCAGAGGTCTGTAGACCACTGAGGAGCCATCAATAACAAATCCGGAAGGCATTAGGAAGCCCGACCTGGTAGCCAAGAAAAATCATAAGTCCATAATATACATACTTTCTTGGGTTTGTTATGAATATCTCTATCATAATCTGTGTGTCTTACAGTAGCACCTGCTAAAGCATCGCTCTATCAAAGGATCTTAAAATTAGAACACAATGTTAAATAAATGTGCAAGGACGTCTACTTGGAGATTGTAGTCGAGCCAAGAGTACCATTCCCTGGTGAGCCAAAACATTTTCTTTTTGTCCAACGCGAAGACGATGAAGAAGAACACAACGAAGCGGTCGCAATGAATTCTCTTCAAAGGAAGCTCCAAAAGATCCAAAAACTGCAGCAAGGTTACCTCGAGCTGCACGATATTACTGTTGAGAAGTTCATCGCCCTGAAGGAGGAACATCAATACGGGCCATTTGAGGTCTTCGTCTTCAAAAAAAAAAAAAAAACACAATTTTTTGCCATTCATTTAGATTGAGGAGATGTCAGACTCGGAAACGGAAACTGAGAGTGAGTCTGAATCTGAATTTGGCTCAGAGACGGAATCTGAAACGGAATCGGACTCGGCACATGGATCAAAGAATGGATCAGACAACGAGACGAACTCTGCTTCGGAAGTATCCCCTGAGTCAGAAGCTCCAAAAGATCCAGAAACTGCAGCAACGTTACCGCGAGCTGCACGATATTGCTGTTGAGAAGTTCATCACCCTGAAGGAGGAACATCAATACGGGCCGTTTGAGGTCTTCATCTTCATAAAAAAACACAATTTTTTGCCATTCATCCAGATCGAGGAGATGTCAGACTCGGAAACGGAAACTGAGAGTGAGTCTGAATCCGAATTTGACTCAGAGACGGAATCCGAAATGGAATCAGACTCGGCACATGGATCAAAGAATGGATCAGACAACGAGACGAACTTGGCTTCGGATGTATCCCCTGAGTCAGAAGCTCCAAAAGATCCAAAAACTCCAGCAACGTCACCGCGAGCTGCACGATATTGCTGTTGAGAAGTTCATCACCCTGAAGGAGGAACATCAATACGGGCCGTTTGAGGTCTTCATCTTCTAAAAAAAAACACAATTTTTTGCCATTCATCCAGATCGAGGAGATGTCAGACTCGGAAACGGAAACTGAGAGTGAGTCTGAATCCAAATTTGGCTCAGAGACGGAATCTGAAACGGAATCGGACTCGGCACATGGATCAAAGAATGGATCAGACAACGAGACGAACTCTGCTTCGGAAGTATCCCCTGAGTCAGAAGCTCCAAAAGATCCAGAAACTGCAGCAACGTCACCGCGAGCTGCACGATATTGCTGTTGAGAAGTTCATCACCCTGAAGGAGGAACATCAATACGGGCCGTTTGAGGTCTTCATCTTCATAAAAAAATTCTGAATCCGAATTTGGCTCAGAGACGGAATCCGAAACGGAATCGGACTCGGCACATGGATCAAAGAATGGATCAGACAACGAGACGAACTTGGCTTCGGAAGTATCCCCTGAGTCAGAAGATCCAAAAACTGCAGCAAGCTTACCTCGAGCTGCACGATATTACTGTTGAGAAGTTCATCGCCCTGAAGGAGGAACATCAATACGGGCCGTTTGAGGTCTTTATCTTCATAAAACAAAAACACAATTTTTTGCCATTCATCCAGATCGTGGAGATGTCAGACTCGGAAACGGAAACTGAGAGTGAGTCTGAATCCGAATTTGACTCAGAGACGGAATCCGAAACGGAATCAGACTCCGGACATGGATCAGGCAATGAGACGAACTCGGCTTCGGAAGTAGCCCCTGAGTCAGATTCATGCTATTTACCTGATTTTTCAGTATATAGTAGTTCAGATGATGATATGTAAAGACGGTTGGGACGGAGGTAATATCAGGCTCGGAAACTGAGAGTGCAAGTGGGACTGAATCTGAATTTGACTCAGTGACGGATGATATGGA
The DNA here is from genome assembly GCA_949716465.1 of Chalcosyrphus nemorum. Lineage (NCBI taxonomy): Eukaryota > Metazoa > Arthropoda > Insecta > Diptera > Syrphidae > Chalcosyrphus > Chalcosyrphus nemorum. Next base: position 25,438,287 of record OX454335.1, read on the forward strand.
AAGACGTTTGGGAAGATGTGTATGTTGATTTCTATTAAGGTTCTTCTAAAATATATCTTACACGACCGCATTCAAGCGGGGAACCAAAAGAAATACATCAAAATTGTCTGAAAAATGGGATGGACACATTTTGGACCTCAGTAGGAATGATATTGAAGAAATGGATGGGAAACTATAGAGTTGCTATTCGTCGGCAATCATAAGTTTTAGTATATGCAACATGACAGCAGTTGATGAACAACGAGAAGTCCCTGATTGTGCAGCATAAATACCAATCCTAGCGCAGAACTCAAAATTTAAACTCACACATAGGGTGAAATCGGCACAAGGTACCTGTTCAGGGGAAACTAATGGCGTAGATCTGCTACCTCCATTTGTGGAATCCTCCCCTAGATGTGATCTTTGTTGCTAATCATTGAAACCCAACCAGCTGTCCTATTTTTCTAAGCCATGAGTCTATTCATAAACACATATTGCAATTTATTTTTCAACCAAGAGAACTTTTTAACTATGATTGACGGAACGATAATAAAAGAACTGCATTAGTCAGGGCATCCATTTAAGATACTGTATTTTAGGTGCAAAGAAAAAATTGGTGAAGTTCAGGGCGGACCTTAAAAAAGGAAAAGCCGAACTTAAATGTACAGTCTTGAACGGTGTATCCGGAAACCTTGCGCCCTCTGGGTAATGTAGCCCTGCCTGCATATCGCAGATCTCTGTGTAGGTGCATCCCACTACTTCTCCGCTACTCGTGGAAAGCACAAAAATAAAATTAGAGTGTAACTTTAATCCTTTCTTAGCTAAGACCCATACGCTTGATGCTTCATGTGAGTTAAAAACTCCATAAACAGAAAGCTGTGATTGCGGTGAATTATGAGAAGGAAACTGAATCGAGACATGGATCGCAGAATAGAACTGAGGTGGACACGGTACCGGAACAGGCCTTTGAATTAGATACATGGTTGTAAATTGTACTTGTTGAGTTGAAGGACGATATCCGTAAAGAGAATAAAATATAAACTTTTTATTGTTATATCACCATTATTGTAAGAATTTTTTTTTTTTACTTTTCAACAAAAATTAATTTTGGCGGTCGCTATTTGCCAGTACAGAGCCTCTAGCTCTACTTTTCAACCTCGGAGCACAAACACCATAGACCAACTAAGCAAATTAATTGTCTTTACGCGAGTGGCTGGTATGGGTATCTCCCAAGCCAACTCACTCACTGTCTTTACATGCTTTCGATTGCGATTATTGACGGAGCATAACATCTGATGCGTACCGGTTCCTGATTGTCTGTACAGATAGCGGACCTCAGCTGGCTCTCACAATCATTTGAGTTTAGTACCTGACACAGTTTGTTAAGAAAATATTTTCTTAGGATCTACACTTCGCGGCTTGGCTTGTTTAATAATTGGTTGTTAATTTCGGTTTTAGTGGTAAGGGTATTTTATGTAGAAATGATTGATTTACCAAAATTCCTCAATTGTTGCTAGTAGATGCGGATGTCGCAGCAAAAGGTTAACTGGCTTTCATTTGATCTCTACCTCTCCGTCGCCATTCTAATGCTGGTAGCAGTTTTTTGTCTCTCACTTACTTATTCATCTTTATAAATGATTTTTTTCTGCAGCTTCTTATCAAATCCATTCTTCAGACGAATTTTATATGCCAATATTGACAGCATAATCAAATGGAACTCAACCAACAAAGTGGAGCTTAATGCAGCAGTGGAATGTTAGGTCTATTAAACAAAGCCATGGTGTAATGGTGTCATTCCTAACAGAAAATAAGCGAATTTTTGAAGCGGTGCAAGATATACTTTACCGCGGCTGATCTGGCATCAATTAATAAGGTATTCATCCAATAGACAGGGTCTAGGACCTTGCGTTAAAACTTCTACGCGATAGAGACGTGGTGAGCTTCATAATATTTCAGCAAAAAAAATATCTCCTACCTATATGGAAGCCTTGCGAAATTCCCTTTAATTTGATATGTCACATTATGGGAAGCTATATTTAACGGTTCAAAAGTTACAGGGCTGTGACAGACTGACGGACAGACAGATAGAAAGACAGACACGGTCCTTATCGATATCGTATTTCGATACCGAAACATTATAGCTCCTTAACTAGTAAAAATATAATTTTAATAAAAATTTGGAACTGACTGCTTGTGAAAAACAACGTTCAAATCCGAATTAAACTTATGAAAATACCATTTTAAATTGGTATAAAAAAATGCCTTATTGTTTTTATATTTAAGTAGAAAAAGAAAAAAGTTAATTAAAATAAAATTTCACCATAGAAATAGCTGCGGTAATTTGTATAAAAATAGTTTCATTGTGTTTTGAGTCAAGAATTTTGTTTAAACTGATAAAATGCAGTTAAATTTGTAATTTATAGACCTGTTCATCGTTCACCGGGGGCCACTGAGACACAATATTTTTCCCAAAATTCTCCGTTCTCATTACATTTTCCCAAATGGTCTGCAAAGACAAGCTCTTATAGCGACGAATATGCACTTCATATTCTCCAACAAACACATCTTCTTCAGATTCCATCTGCCAATTCTGAGTTATATCAAGTGGTTCCACATTATATTTCATGGCCAGAAGATAATTTGTGACTCGTTTGAATGTGCTCTCCTCGATGATGCGTTTGAATTCGACTCTTGCAGCACCGTGAATGGCTAAGTACTTGCTTTCGAGTCGTGCAATTCTCATAGTTCGCTCTTCATATGTATTTGGACGTGGAACGGTGGGGATATCGTTGTTACTGGATTCATTGAGCTCGACAATAATTCTTTTTGCTTCATTAGTTGTTCCTCTATTTGGCATTAGCCGAATTTCAAAGTAAACATTTTCACAACAACGCTTCACTCTAGCTTCCATATCCGCTAGTTGTTCAAGCTCATTACTGGGAAGCGGATGTTCATCCGCCTCCCTACGAACGGTCGTAAATGATGGTTGGATCTTAAGGGGGCACATTATTGAAGCTTGGGTTATTTGATCTTGATCTCGAATAAAACTTTAGAAAATGCTTGCTTTGCTATGGAAAATCAATTTAAATCGTAACCTACGTAACCTACGTCAAGAAGACAGTCTCTTAATATGCGCGTCAGGTAGGTTTTAATATTTTTGGGATCGTAAAGTTTCTTTTCTTTTATCAGAATTTTTTTTAACGCGTTTTATATATAAATATTTTATTTTTATCGCAGCTCTTGGTTATTACGTCTGTCTTCTTTAGAGTATTGAATTCAAGTAAATTTTAATATGTCTATTTTAGTTTATTTAAATTGGATAAATAAATTCCTATTATAAATTAAATTAATAAATTTAAATTTTAAGAAAATAAAAATAAATAAATTCAGCGTAAATAATTTATTTTATTTTATTTTATAGAGTGTGGAGAAAAAATGACTCAGTAGGCGAATATTAAACGTGCAACAAATTTTATGAAAACTTTTTTGGACAAAAGAGTAAGTGTATCATATTTATAAGATTTATGAAAATAAATAAGGGAGCTCTAGCACTTTTGAGGTTAGTAAGGGACAAGAGACTGTGGTTAGCCTAAGAACCACTGCGACCTATGTAGATCTTTTGTGCTTTGTCTATGGGTGTCTATGATTAGTTGTTTTGCTGTCTAGCTGAAGTCTAGTTGATTTAGGAAGCTAAAGACAGTTTGAGCTAAAGCAGTGGAGGCATCAGAGGGTCATGTGAAGCCGCCGTTGTTAAAGTCTCACCCGAGGTATGGCTGGCTCTTTCAGTGGCTTGAAGACATAAAAACCGCATGTCCGACTGCACAAGGCCCATTTGCTTGAGATGATAATTGAAAGAGCAATGTCCAGTTAGGAAGTCAATGGAAAGGATGTCATTTGATCTCATTTTCTGAGAAATTGATTGAGAGTTCCAGTAAGAGAGCATTTCTAGACGTTCCCATCTATTGAGGTCCATCATTATCTGGTTAGTTTGGAACCTGAGCACCCTGTCTGCCAAGCTCATCAACAGCTTCGTTGTTGCCATTCGACATCCTCGATCCGTCAGTCTACCAATCTAATAAAGAGGATGTTTGAGGACTTTGCAGATTATCGCAGGAGCTCCGGATTGAAATAACGACCTCGAAAGGGTGATGGAGATGGATTCTTTTAGGCATAAAGTCCGAAAAGTAGGAGAGGAATTCGTTCTAGGATCTTCGTTCCAACTATGTTAAGGGAGGAGATGTTACGTAGCAGTTGAAGCTTTAATTCACCAGCAGCTGCAGTCTTCATAATAGTAATGTGGAGTGGCGCAAGGTCTAAAAAAAGGTCTTTTCCCACCATACTAGCGATACAAAGGCAATAATCGGACTGATAATAGTTAAGTAAGTCTAGTGGACCAGTTTTGATCTTAATCGCCATGTTTAGCCGAAAAGCCTAGAGCAGAGCCAGTGGTTCTGTCCGTGTGAGGCTTTCAGTTCAATCAATCTTTGTGTCAACAAATAAGTGGGTAAGGACCTCTAATAGTTTTGAATTTCTATATACTAGACATGCTACTTGTAAAAGCCGTATAGTAAAACCAAATCCTGTCCATAATCTAAGGGATAAGTTGTGTAGTGCAGTGGTATTTGAATCTAACCAATTGTATTTTTTCTAGCATCTCTTCATGTTCATTATAAAGCAAGCTTCTAGCGGAGTCCGAGGGGGCCGTGTTTCAGTGGTTAGTGCGTTGGACTACTGTGCATGAGGTTCCAAATTCGAATCCACTTAAATACCATCTACGTTTTCGTCACCCTCTCACCTCTTGCGAGCATCTGACAAACAAGAATCTGTCACGAAAAAGCTTCTCAAGAAATCCCTCTGCCCTTCGGCTATGGCATAAAACTGTAGGAAACCAGGCCTTGGTCTAATGGTTATCCTTGTTAAAGAAGCAGAATGGAAACATCGTGCAACCAGGACAACGATGCCAATAGCAAGGAGTCGAAGTGATGATGAAGTACCACGAAGAATATGCATGAAAGAATAGCAACATACATAGTTGGAATTCTTCTGACAAAGGTAGATGGACGCAGATATTTATCCCTAATACAGACCTTTAGATCAATAGGAAGTATGGAGAGCTAAACTTCTATCTGACGCAGATGTTAACTGGTCATGGATGTTTCAAAGCATACCACACAATTGGGTATGAACACAACTCTTATTGTCCAACATGTACCCTATTGGCAAAATAGACTGAGTGTGCATCGACTTTACCCCAGAGAACATCATCAGCCTGATGCTGAGAACACAAGAAGCTTGGGAAGCAGTTATTGAAACTGCGGCTCCCATCATGAAGGAACAGGAATGACAACGAATTGCAGCGGAGGTAGCTGTCTTGTCCTAAACGAACAAACCGAGTATATAAGGTTGAAGTCTTCATGTTGATGAGGTATCAGAAGTAAGTATTCAGTTTCGTCTTTGAAAGGCCTGGAGCTCTACAGGTTCAACCACGTCACCTTCTGAAGTTAGTTAGAAGTCACCTTCTGGGTTAAGACAACTTTGAACGCACCTTTTTAAGTCAGTTACATAAGCTATCGAGTATCGAAACGCAATAGGAGAGGAAAATTGGGTAAGTGTCAAACATTTCTATATGAAGAACACGTATACAGTTGTAAAGAGACAATTGAAAGTAAAAGGCTGGCGAACAATAGTGCTTTTAAGAATGTACTCGAATATAGAGTGTGTTAACTACAATTGAATAAATAACTGAAGATGGAAGTGGAACAAGGGTCACATATGTATATGTAAGTGTTAATACAGAAAAATGTTCAGGATTGGGGCGATGACAACATCATCCACTATAACAGACACACCTTTCTGGCAACATCCTGCACAAACCACGTGAAAATTTTGGTGAGTACACCACACAATGCTATGTGGCCAGCTTCCAGTTGACCCCAGTTTAATCAGCAAAATCATTCCAAGAAGTACTAAGTATGTATGTACATTGCCTTTATTGCTTTACTTTAAAACTATCGATAATTGAAAATACATACGTAAACTTATTGCACAGTTACCTTTCCAAGATAATGCAAATTATTATTATGTTGATACCTACTTACACATACATTATGTATGTTACTTATATACTAATTTTTAAAAATTCTAATAAAAACAACGGTAACACTCCAAAGCAATGAGCAAACATCTTTTTTATATTATAAAAATATATGTATCTATATATCAATTGCATATCCTGCCAATGTAACACCAGGCGCTATCTCTTCCTCGACATACTCTCCCGCCTCCTTGAACGTTGTCGCCGAGCTGTCCTCCTCCAAGGTCTTGCCCACAGAACTTGACACTGGCTTAACAGCTGGCCGATTATAATTGGCATCCGGCCGATTGTACGATGTTGTCTTCGAACTAGTGGTAGTGTCGAATCGCCTTTGTTCCGTTGGCCTAAGTTTCGGCATAGTGTTCATACTGTTGTTCTGTGTCGAACTGTCAAATGTACGACTATTATATTCCATGTTATTGTTCTCTGGCCTTGAGTAATTTGTTTTACGTAGCATTGCTTTGAAGTTAAAGGGTGGTTCATCTTCAGAAGTCTATTAAAATTGAGAGAGAAAAAAAAACAAGAAATCTATTAGTTGAACTCATCAAAACTGTTTTGTATCGCAGATTATTTGACAAGAATCTTAGTAAAATAGAAATGCCAAATTTTAACAACCTACATCCATACTTGATCGTCTGCCAATCGATTGCAATTCTCTGACAGGATCCGATTGTGTTGGAATGAATTGCTGTGCACGATTGGTGTAATTGTTGAAATTCTGATTTCGATTGGCGGCATTCATTCGAGATGCATCGTTACGCATCATGTTCATGGGCGGCGGTGGTGGTGGCGGTGGAGCTGGATAGCTTTTCAGAGAGTTTCTTCTAGATCCGGTGCCAGTTGATGTATAATTTGGACGATAATTGTTGTATTGCTGTTGCTGCGGATATTGTTGTTGCTGGTATTGCATGCCGAAGTTGTTCATGTTGCTCATGTAATTTTGTTGATTACCATAGTTTGATTGGAAGGTATAGTTTTGCCTACTTAGAGGAATTTTTATTAGTAAGTTTGACAAACCTTAGTTAATATTATATATTTGTGTTTAAAAAATTCGGTTTTGTATGCTTTCGCACAAGAACAAGACAGGGATTGAGTCGACTGTATTGTGCAACTGCTGTCCTTAAGATTTAAGTTTGCTTCTAGACGTCTGAAACGACATTTTCTTATCGTCTTATCTCTTGACAGGGACAGCCGACTCGAAGATCTTACGTTACTACAATTAAATCCAGGTTTAACATCGGCCTTCTTAATTGGCTCCCAATCCATAGAATCTGTCAATCTGTTGAACGTTGACATTCAACTTGACGTATTGTCGAATAGAACAGTCCCATAGAATCTGTCACATCAATCAGATGATTGTCAAGGACGATGACAGTTTCTCTTCATTCATTCAACGGATCGACGGATGAAAAAAAGAAAAAGTTGGGCATTTAAGTTGTTTGATATCAATCAAAGTCAGTGATTCAATTCATCTTGATGAAGTCATTTGAAGCCTTTGAAGTCATTGGATTTACTTTCTTGACGTCTTTTAGGTTACAATTTCTCCAGATGAACATGGATTTAAAAATGTCAAAGAGGTGAATCAATCAATCACTGAACTAATATGTCAAACTATAGACTGTAGTCACGTTAAAGCGCCAACGAATTATTGTTATAAAAGTACGAAATTTCTCCAGGTTCTCTTAAATACGGTCTTACAATTTTCTAAAGTGACTAAATCTAACTAAAAACTTACTTTTTCATTAAAATTGGATCCCGTAAAAACGATTGATTATAAACAACATCACTTTCATCTCGCATGCGATCCCAATTCGTCTGACATGCCTGTTCCTTTTTATACGCATTATATGTCATCAAATGTGTCGTCAGTGACGGATTACGCTGCAGAGGACTATCCCATGCTTCTTCATCATCAGGAGTTAATAGATTTGTAGGTATTGTTGTTCTTGCCAACGAGCTGACTGGATTGCACATATAGCTCGTGTCATAGTATGGAATCTGATCCAAACGGAATGGTAGCTTCTTTGTTGGTAATGGCATTGGTCCCAATGCTGATGGATTTACTTGACGTGCATCGATCTTGTCTATTGGTACTGGTCTAGAAATAGTAGTCAGGCAGGCAACCACTCGTTGATTGTAGATGTGTACCTTGTGAAGACATAGCATTTTATTAAAATTTAATGTAAAATTTAACAAATTCTTCTCACTTGCTGTGACAGATTAACCAAATCCTGAAATCTTGCAGCCCGATAATGCAAAAGCACTTGAAATATTGATCTTTCACGCCATTTCTTTGCATATGCCTTCACGAATTTCGCTGTTGCTTCGTTGATCTGACCAGTCTTTTCGTTAAACAGAGGACCATACTTCTGGCGTTCACGGAAACCACGGTATGCTATTGGTATGAAAAAAAAATTATGTTCTCTTTACAACTCAATAATATGAATATAGAATACAATATTTATTCAGCCTTTGATGAGAATTTTGGCAGATGCTATATTTGCATGTGAGAGAAGACAAATTTTGAATGAAAAGTTGAGTTGAGTTCTGACAAGTATTTCTGACAAATATTCATAAATTTAGGACACCTTTTTCGCTTGATTGGACATGGATTTGATTGAAATGTACTGAACAAACCTAAACATCATGCACATCGTTTTCAGGTAATTGTCCAGCTGTTATGAAACAGAATTTTTCATAAAAGATTCTAACGATGGAAATATCGTTTCAGTGAATTCGATTCATTTGTTGGGTCGAAATTGTTCAAAGGAGTTTACTTTTAAAATCCTTTAAATTGTGTTATATGTATAAGGATGGAAATTTTCGAAGTACGTAATCAATTAGTTAATCCATGAAACGGGATGTGGTGTGGGATGACAAAACTGCTTGTCAAGTTTAATGCTTTATATTTGACCAGAATGTCACTTAAATTAGAGACTAGCACATAACAAATTTTGAAATAAATAAAAAATGTATGCATTTGCAATTTTGGCCGAATTCAACCTTCTTGCAAGTAGGTAACTATAAATTCTGAGCGAATATCATTTGGAAAGTGCACCAGAAAAACACAAAAATAATTTCTCTTTTGAATGGGCATGTCAGATGTTTCAACTTATAGGTACCGTATTTTATTTCAATTGAGGTTCTCTTAGACCTCCCACCCCTCCACTTAACTATTATAAAGACTCCAGCTGCTAGTGCACTAAAGCTCCAACTACTTTGCAACAATTCCTTCCCTAACTTAGATAGACACATGAAAATCATTGAAAGAGTTCCTCTGCTATCCAAACCAGCAGTGTGCCTCTCAGACTTCAGCCCAAGAAAACCCATCTCCATCACCCCTTTGAAGTCGATATCCCAGTCCCAGTTCCCAGCTTCTGAAACAATGAAATTATTCCCCAAACATCATCTTCGTCAGATTGGTAAACTAACGGATCAAAGATGTCGTGTGGGTGTGGAGCTGGTATCTCTGATCACAACTACAAATTATCTATTGCTCTAGGACAAGCAACCACTATCTTTCAGGCAGGGGTCCTTGCTATCGAGCTCTGCGACATAGATACATATTCTCAGATAGCCAAGCAGCTCTCAAGGCTCTCAGATCTTTTAACTCAAAGCTAGTGATAACTAATAAAGAAGCATTCCTGGCAATGAAGCCGCTGATAAGTTTGCCAGACAAGGTGCTTAAGCTCCATTCATTGGTCCTGAACCTTTTTGCGGCTTACAAACTAACCAAAAACGCACAGAACTCAGTAATTGGGATCTCAAGAGACTCTTTCCTACTGAAATTCTCAAACTGGCCTAAAACTGGCAAAACAATACATCAAACTCAAAAAAAAGAGAACAAAAGAGAGGAGAGGAGCAAATATAATGTCAAAAAAATCACTGTTCAATTCCATTATCCAATCGGACACGTGTCGCTTATGTCTTGAAGACACTGAAACAGCCCACCATATATTGGGCGAATGTCCAGCCATAGCTCCGCTGAGACTTAAGTACTTTAACAAAGGCTTTGCTCGCTGGTAGCCCGATGCGGAGAACACCCAGTTAGACACAAAAAATTGGAATTTTTATTTAATTTTTACACAAAATTAACCGGCGAAACTATTACACGTGTTTGGCACTGTGGCTGGCTTGAAAGCGCAAAGACGAAGTCATTCTGTAGATTAATTTGTACCTTTTGTTTTTGTTAGTCTAATCTAATACCTGGCTGCAAAAATTCTTGTGACCAAGAGGAGCAAAACGAGAACGAGTCAGTCACAAACACATCAACCACCCTACTATCTCTCGCACCTCCTTGAAAATTTGTTCGTTTGTGGTGCATTCTACTGTATACATGTGTCCAAGTACTACTCTACTCCGTCGTGCGCTTTATTTCTAAGCAGACTGGTATAATTTCTTAAAATAGACAATGAACTAAGTATACTTTGTTTAACTAGTCTGTAAAATTTATACAATTGAGTGCAAGTGCGGTTCAGCAATAAGCTACAATGTGTGTGCAGGCATTGTGAACTTAGTTTAAAGGATTATTGCTCGCGAACTTTGTGAATTGCAACATTATGTACAAACTGTAGCAACTACATAAATCCCACTTAGCAATCTTACATTCAATTCTATCTAACCGCACTGGTCTATCATTTGAAGTCAGACTAACAAACAGTCGTTGATTGTAGATGTGCACCTATCAAAAGACACAAGCCTTATTTAGAGCACAAAATCGAGAATAAATTGAACCCACTTGCTGCGAGAGGTTAATCAAATCCTGGAACCTGGCCGCCCGATAGTGCATCAGAACTTGAAAAATGGATTTCTTGCGTCATTTGTTTGCGTATGGCTTCAAAAATCTTGCCGTCGACTTACTGACTTGCCCGGTACTTGCATTAAGCAGCGGGGCATATTTATTCTGCTCACAGAAGCTGCAGTATTCTATTGGGGGTGCGACGCAGATTATAGCACACACGCATGAAAGTAGAAAAAAAAATAGAAAAAATGTTTAATATGGTGTCACATTACAAACGGAAGGGGAAAAAAAGTAGGCAGTCTTCTAAGCCATCTTATAAATGACAAAGGGTATGGCAGTAAGCCATACGACTTTAATTGCTGCCTCAATCGATTGTGCAATTGCTTTGCGTAGACTATACAATCGAATGTCCTTAATTTAATTAAAATTTCATTTATTTTCTTCTCATTTCTACATTTACATCTCTTTACCTCACTATCACTCTTCTCTGACACCTGCTTTTTGATTTTAAGCCCCTTTTCGCTAGTCGTAAACGGCTCCGAGTACTTATAATCGGACAGCGCGCGTCAATTGACGGTAATATGTCTCTCGTAAGAGGATTATTTACGTACTGACACTTGGGGAGAAGCCATGCAAAGGGAGCACATAGCTGAATGTGAATCTCCGTAATTTGCAGGTCTTCAGAGAGCACAAACAAACACGCAGGCAGAAAGAGCGAGAGAGAGAGGAGGAATGCGAACACGTTTTGTTTAGATTAACTATTTCTTTTTAAATACTTTATTTTCTATTCAAGATAAGTCTTTCTAAGTAAATACTGTTCCTAACGCTCACTAGTGGAGGTGCGAGTAATACAATGGTAATTGGTTAAGCTATGTAAATGTAGATGAAGATTAAGGCACAAGGCTTAGGTTTTTTTGGTGGTTGCCAATTAAGATGCCTCTTCGGGGGCGGCAGCTTCAGGAGTTTTTTCGGCTTCGGTAGCAGATTCAGTGGGAGCTTCTGATTGAACTTCCGATGGTGGTTCTTCAGTTGCTGCTGGCTCAGTGGCTTCAGCAGTTTCTGGTGGGGCTTCGGCGGGAGTTTCTGCTGGAGGTTCTACCGGTTCTACTGGAACCTCAGCCACGGTGACAGTTTCGTCGGGTACTTTTTCAGCACAACCTACAGGCTTGGATGGAAATTCATACAAATCCTCAGTGTCTGAGGGTGCCTCGCTGGTTTCGAAATACTCAACGTCAGAAATGGGATCGTCGTCTTCATTTTCAACATCTTTGAGGTTGAGAGTGTTACCGGTTTTTTCAGTGTTTTCCGTACCTTTTTGTATTGTTGAAGCTGCAATCTCGGCCTCAGCTCCAGCTATTAGGGGAGCCTTTTGTCCACCTGCAAATAGAGAAGCCAACAGAGAGCGATTATTTTAAAATAGAGTAAATGAATTTTAATTTTAATTTTTGGTTTAAACCAAATGGAGCAATTTGCATAATGCTACTGGCGGCGGCAAAATTGAATATACACAACATTTTTTAGATGCTCAATACAGGTTGTTCAAATGAATGATTTCAAATCTAGTAGATACCCAATGCTTGTGTCAAAATTTAAGTCTCTTATACCCTGTTTAGATTTTACTGCAATTTTCTCTGGAAAACTTTAAATCGAATGAAGTGAGTGTATAAAATAAAATTTTACTTGAAAAATTTTGAGTCAAACCTAGTATCCAAATAATTTTATATAAAAGCGATTGGGTGCAGTGGGTTGAACCGCTTCAACGGCCTGCTAATGGTTACATAATTACATAAGTTTTAAGTGCTGCAACATACCCACCGATGAAACAGGTAGATTTCAAAAGTGTGCTCAATTAGTACGATAAAAATAACGTATAGTGTACGAAATATAATTTTATGAATTTTAGTGTCCATATTTTAGTTTTAATAAATAAAGATATTCAATCTATTACTTTACCTAGCGGTAATGCTGACAATATCACTAATCAAGTTAGGTATGTAAAAAAAAAGTGTAAAAGTGCTTTTGTTATACTGAAAATCAAAGGCATTTTGGCTTTCATTAGTTAAACGTAACATCCGAGACATAGGCTCGTTACGTCCGTAATTAGTTCGATGATGCTTTAGTCGGAAAGAGGTGTGAGAGACCTCAGACCACGCGGGTTTGTGTTAAATAAAATGGTTTTGAGCAGTGATGGACAATCAATCTTACCAGCTACTAGGTGATGTACAAATAGTACATCCGCGACTTTTCTGTGTTTTTCAAGAGCTTGCATGTTCAGCAAGTTTAAGCGATGCTCATAAGGAGATAATTTCTATCGGTCAGACCCAGGAATCCGCGTAGGCCGAAACGGATAAACTTCCGTTGCACGCGTTCAATTCGATAAGAATGTGTATTTTGATATGGGGCCAGACTTGGCTGGCATATTCCAGTATTGGTCTTACAAGTGTAAAGTACAGCCTAGTGCAGAATTTTCCTTATTACAAGATGCACAAGATGACTACCTTGTGGGACTACAGATGAGGCATTTAAGGGATCAGATATAGAGGATCTGAAAAGGACTTTATACTGACAATGATTGTCAAAATGAAAACTCGCTACAGTGTTATTAACGTGTTCCGCACTGTAAACAAATCAAAAATAACACAAGGTGGCTAGTAGGCTAAACGATTTTTTTCGTAAAAGAAAGTCTCAGAAGATTTCTTGTTTAGATTTGAAGGTTATTTGCGAAAAAATTGGTTTGAAGGATAACAAACTTTATATAGACCAGGAAATATATTATGATAGCAAAATGTACCTCTAAGATTTACAAAACTGGTGAAAAATTTTGACTTACGAGGCAAAGAATTTGGGCTACAAGTTTTTCGAAATTATGCGCTTAAAGCTGTTCGGACTAAAGACATCAGTGAGTGTATGTTACGCCAAACTATGTGTCAAACTTAATATACCCTTAGGATAGGGTATAATAGGGGACCTACCTGGACAGACATTCACAAAAACATATTATGGTACCGTCATAGGTATTTGCCAGTAAAAATCGCAAATAGATTTCTCGTTAAGACCATCGAGTTTGCAGGGAATGGGTTATGTTGCTCATACATGGAGAGGGGCATATGATAATTATGAGAGCTAAACTTAATAAGCATATATAATATTTTTAAAAATAATATATATTACAGTAGGTATTTGTACATATGGGGTTATTTAGTTAATCGTTAAAGCTAGACACCTACATCAAAATTGACATAGATTCAGAGTCCAAACAAGTAAATCACTATAACTTACCCGATTGGCCCGGACGTTCGCCCTTCTGCATTTTGCGCCTTGCAATCAAGGCCCTCATCATGGATTGCACTTTAATGATTTTTTTCACCTGCACTTCGTACAATCTGCATATAAAAATAGATAAATTTGTAAACATGCCACTGTATGGAAGTTTTGTAATTTACCTCGACAAGAATTCGTCGTTGTAATAACGAAGGAAAACTTTTGATTTGCCAATGGCCCAGCCTTCCATTTTCAAACGAATCAATAAAAGTCGACAATTGTCTTTCGTGATATCGACAGTTTCATCGAAATCAAACGCCAAAAATTGGTAACTAAAATTGATTTTATTTTTTTTTTTTTAGAAAAAGGACTCAAAAATCTATTTGAACTTACCGCTTAAGGAATTCTTGAAACGAAATACGACATGAATACCCCTTTTGCCTGGCAATAATGGTGTCCATGACTCCTAAAGCTTTCAATTGTTGCTGAACCATTTCCGGATGGAATCCTTTTGGCTGATATTCCAAATCAGCACGAATGCATCGAACAAAATGCATACCAAGTCCTTGGTTTTGACTTAACGTTTTCAAAATGGTCAAACATGTGTATCTGAAGTTGGCCGATAAGGTGCGTAAGTTATTCACTTGCGATATGTGACCCAGTTGAAGTGTATTGAAAACCTATGAGGGTGAATGTGAACTGATTGTAAAACAGTTCTACTATATAAGGACTCACATAAGCTCTTCGTTTGCCGTCTTCCTTTTTGTGTTCAACATTCTCGAAAGGCATGGTCAAATTACCAGCTTTGGTTAGTTGATTGGTGAACATTATGGCTATGTTTTCATCGAGTGATGATCGCATAGCTTCAATCATTTCCGGCGGAACAAAATCTCGATTTACATCCACAAATGCTCTAGTGTCGTATAGCAGGCGACCAGTGTAGTGAGAGACTGCTACTTCTGTGTTGGAATGCTTTTTAACAAATTGACTCTTCTTCTCAGCAACGCGGTCTGACGGAAGGAACGCAAGTTGAATGTAATGTATTTAGTCGGAAGAGGGACATTAATATTACCCATTATTTGATCTTGGTCTTGACTGGTACGAGACGCTTCATCGATTATGTAGAAAAGTCCATCAGGCTTGGTAAGCAGATTATCCAGAGCGGTTTTGTTATCGTAAAAGTTCAACTGTATTGTGGGTATTGCATCAGCTTCCTGTGGAGTTAAAATCACCGATACCGTAATTTATTTCTCCTTTAACTTGAGACTAGAACCTATGTACTATATCATACTTCTGTACCCTATCTGAGATATGCAGAAGAGCCTTATACATACATATATGTAAGTATAAGTAGGTACCTTAGTTTTTAGTGTTCCGGACCTTTCAAGGTAAGACGGAACACTTATGGGTTTGATACGGTGTCTGTCTGTCCGTCTGTCCGTCAGTCTGTCACAGCCCTGTAACTTTTGAACCGTTAGACATAGAGAGCTGAAACTTTCGCTATGTATACATTATGTGGATGCCTGCATAAGATGACGGCAATGAATTTAATTTTGGGAGCCCTTTTTTGGGCACCTTGTATGAAGGGCAAAAAAAATTTTTTTTGTTCCCCATCATGTGGCATATCAAATTAAAGATAATTTTGAAAGGGCTCCATATATGTAAGAAATATTTTTTTTTGGCAGAATTTGTTGAACAAAAAAGCTCGCCGAACATTTGAAAAATGTTGTCCCCCCCCCCCTAGCGGCCAGACCATAAATGGTAAAAATATGAAAAAAATTGGAGATACGTAGAATTTTGTGTAGATTGTAAAAACAATACGCAAATTCCTATATTTTATATATTTTCTGAGAAAAATTAAAAAAATGGGGCATCTAGTTACCCCACTGTATCTCCCCCAGTTTTCATGTTATCCAAATGATTTTTACAGCAGATCATTTTGATACTACGGTTTGCTCAAGTTTTAAGTTTCATCTAAATCCGCTAAGTAGTTCCCGAGTTACAGATTTTAGAAGAGCGCATGGCCTTCCCTATATTCTCATCTCTTCTCTTGCTGCTACTGCATTCGAATTCGATTTTTCAAAAACTAAGTCATTTGCACGAATGGATCGTATATGTTAGCTCTATGCTGCTATTGAAAACTAAATGAGTTTAAAAAAATAAAATTTTTAAAATTTTTTTTTTTTTTTTCAAAAATATTTTTTTTTTAATTTTTAAAACTCCAAATGCTGTATTCCTTCGCATGTCGAGTATTGCCAGTGTTTTGCTTTACTTAAACAATTTAACAAGCAAAGTACCGTTACATGCATTTTTATCCAAAAGCTTGGTACGCCATTTTTTTTTTATTGAAAGTGTAAGTTAAAATGGACTGGATTCTCAGCTCAGTGTTACTAGGACATACCTACGTACAAGACATTACATTATTCATATCAAAATCAGTATTAGGTGTACCTATGCAGGATATGAATAAATGACAATATAAAATGTCCGGAACACTATTGCACGAGGCCCTCCTCGCACTTGCCCAATTTTATTTATTTTTATAGGGTTTGTATGGCAGATCTGGTGAGAGTTCGATACATCGTTGTTCGCTGATAATATGCTAACTACAACTTCACATCGCAATACCACGCTTGAAGCGACTTATTTCGGCTTAGACCTCGCCAAACGCTATAACTGCTACAACTTTAATCAACAGCTATTCAACGAGGTGTGAGTGTGAAGCAAGATTTGTTTTCTTGGCAGCACTGGACAGACGACTGGTGTGGGCATTGAATAAATATTTCATTGTTATAGCAAACAATACGGGTTCTTGCAGCGGATATATATTATAGCACCTAATAACACCACCCATCAGTAGATGTAGTTAATTCTTAAACCAACTGAGCACATTTACTACAGCCAAGAACCCTTGTAGTATGGGTACAAACCACGCGTCACAGTTCCTCAAACTGTTCGTACGCATTATTGTAGTTCATTATTGAACCATTAACCAAACTAATAAGCTCTCTTCTTGTAGCTTATCATTAAACCATTGAGCGAAATACTGTGCTACATTATTGTAGTTAATAATTGAACCGTTGAGCTACCTACTGAGCACAGTTATTGTAGTTTATTATTAAACCATTGGAGACACTACTGAGCTCGTGTCTTGTAGTTCAGCTTTGATCCATTTGGCAAATCTACGAGCTGTATAACACTTATGTTTAAACTAGCTTAGGAACCAACATAACTTCCACATCGATGCCGGTTGAGGTTCATTGTTTGTTAATTTATTTACTAGATTCCTGATTTTACTCTAGTCGAACTAAATTTATCGTTCGATTTATTATCAACTATTGTCAAGTGTGGCGTGAGTGAAGCTAAGATTATTTCGACTATTAATCGCTCGATGCTCAGAATCACAAAAGCTCATTGGAGTAAGATGTGTTAATCGAATGGAATCATTCTGGAAGACAATTCAGAATAAAGCTCTATGATTTGCTAAATTCATCTGATGGAAGAACACATGATCACCGCTCTCTTAGTATTCCACAAGTGTTGCCATCAATCAAGTTGTCAACGACAACTGTAGGGAAATAGCTAATAAGAGTTAAAACGAAGCCAATTCAGCATTAAGGTCCTTCTATAAGCAACAAGGAAAGCTCTACATAAAATCGTAACGATAGTAAAGTTTTTTTTATTGCGCTGACTCGTGGAGCTTATTGAGAAAGAATGAAGATCTTCTTGGTTACGTTTAGTGAAAATCATTCTTAAGGTACATACTTCGTTAGTCCGCGTTAAAGAATTTTGATGCTGCAGTAGTGTTAAACTAGCTGTATAGTGACACTTATTATGTCAAAAAGTAGATGATGGCTAGGATATGTTAAACGAATGAAGATCAACACTCGAGCCCGTGAAGTCTTTGAATCCAGTCTCTTTGATGGAAATCTCTTACTTAAGTAATATTGGTTAAAGCCCAAGTTATCCCCTTGCTTACGTCTTAATTTTATATAAAATTAAATTATTTACTCATACCTGTTCCAACATTTCACTAACAAATATCCTCTGATTATAGTGATACTGCATTTGCTCATTAATAGTATTGATCATCAGCTGCTCGAAACCATTCCGATGGAAGCATTCAAATCCATACATATCGTACACGATTATTGTATTAGCGTCACCACTAAATAAATATTCAAATTATACATAAGTAGGAATAGCAAATATTTTCTTGAACTTACAAAACTGCCCTTGGGAAGGCCATATTCATGTTAATCTTGTTAATAATCCAATCAACCAGTCGACTATAGATCGTCGCAGCCACAGCATCACGTGAATCACGGGCTTCCTCAGATGAATATTGCTTCCGCTCGGCAATGCCACCCTTCACTTTGATATAATTCGTCAGAGACCAGTTGAATTTCTTCTCATCGACTCGCAGCAATTCCGCAATCTTAGACACAATTTCCGGATTCTCAACACTGGCATGACGGCCACTCTGTTGGAATCGAATATTCCCTATATTCAAAATTGCTGCCAACATCTTACGTATTGTCTGAATCTGTTTCATATTGAAATCCAAATCCTGAAGGATTTGTTCGAACGCCCGGAATTTCTCTACATTTCCTGTCGGATCATCGCGGACATATTTCAACTTAGTTGGCGGCAACTCTGGTGGGATGCGAAGATAGCGATGGCCACGTTCTTCCTTCAAATGGTATTCCTTTAGCTTGCCTTCCGCATTGATAAAATCATAGAAATAGTAAAAGATGTGGAAGTTGTGTTGGTTCCTAAAATAGTTTGAACGTCAGTGTTGGTTGGTAGATATTCTAAATGGTTTATGCCTACAATACGTATGCTCTAACTACATAATGGTGGTGATGTTCTTAGGTATTATAGCACTTACATATCCGTTGTCGAAACCCGCATTTTTTCTAGCATGTACATATTGTAAACGGCACCACTCATCTTGCCAGTATTGCCAAAAGCGAGAAAATACTGCATGATGCATCTAGTTGAATCGTTGTTTATTGGAGTTCCAGCATTGATGAGCATTTGAATGATCTTTGTTGAGTTTTCTACACGTTCTGTTGCACCTCTATTGCCATTGCCCAAGAAGCACAGATGCTTGATGAGCAAACGGACATTTGTCGATTTTCCCGAGAAGCTTTCACCACAAAACATTATGTGTTGCGGTTCCTTGTGATGCATCATGTCTTGGTAGGCAATATCGGCAACAGAAAATATATGAGGACTATTTTCTGAGCGAGATTTAAAACGATACCTTGCATGAAACTGTAAAAGTTCATTGGTGATTAAATTATTATTAAATCTAAAAGTTAAACGTATGTACTTCTTCGGGATACTCCAGTGGCAAATCGTTATTATTCAAGGACAAGAGAATATCACCAATAAAACTGTAACTACTTCCAGATATGCAACGATTCCTGATGACGTCCAGGACAACCTCATCGACTGGGTTTTCAATGCCTGCCAAATCTTCAGAGTACATTTTCTCTGGTTCAGTTTGAAATTTTTTAATGAAGCCTCGATCTACTGAGACTTCCTCGATGACATCGGGATTGGGCGCGTCCTCAGCGATCGCAAGCAAAGATCTAATCTCTTCTTGCATCTAAATCGGAATGTATTCATTCTATTATGTTGGTTCAACAGATTGTAAAACTTACATCGCTTTCATTATCAAAGAGTTCAGTCATGAAAGGATGCTCAACCATTTCCATCATCATGGGACGATTCTCGGGATTCTTCTCCAAGCATTCGCTGATAAAATCATTTATCGTCTGAGACCAGTTGGTGGGCTTTATTAAAGTTGGTGGCGGATTACGAACAATCTGAAACATAGCTCTGGTTGGATGCATGTCGAAGAATGGTGGTTTCCCATCAGCCAATTCAATGGTGGAGATGCCAAGAGCCCATACATCAATGCGGCTATCATAGACCTCAGATTCAGCTTCAAATAGTTTAAAGTTGAAATGTTATTTGCTTTAGCTAGTTATATATCAAGAGGAAAACAAAGAAGAAGCAGTTCGGGAATAGAGAGCAACGATCTTAAGGATCTCAGCAGTGCCTGTACAGCCAAAGTAGAGCAATTCATGAAGGACAGCAAATGGTTCCAAAAGTAAGTATAAAAATAAATATATAATTAAATATTAAGCCATAAGCAGCTTATAGAGGGCCAAGGCCTAGCTTCTCACAACTGTACATGTTGAGCGTGGTACACATTTTTGCACGTACAGAAGGGATCTACCGTTTTATGCCGTATCCGAAAGGCAGAGAGGTTTTGAGAACCTTCCCATGACAGTTATACTCTTGAATGCTTGTCAGACACTCGGAAGAGGTGGTTTCGTGAAAAAAAACCTATGATGGTATTTTTCTGGATTCAAACTTGGAACCCCTTGCGCAGTAGTCCAACGCACTAACCACTGCACCACGGCACCCACATAAACCTTTCAAACCTTACAGATTCTCACAAAATCTCTCCTATCAATCAATCATCAACTTACCCGCATCAATTGCTGTTACCAATTCCGGTGCCATCCAGCAAGGAGATCCGATACAAGTGCCACGCTTTCCAAGGGTCGAATCAACCAAGCGACTTAGTCCAAAATCGCAAAGCTTAACATGACCCTTCTTCGTCAGCAGAATATTACTTCCTCGGATGTCTCGATGCAAGACATGATTACGATTCAGTTCCACAGCTGCTCGGCATACTTCTCTGATGATGTACGCTATATGCTCCTCATTAAGCTTTCGATTCAAGTACAAGAGTTTATTGACCAAATCGATCGCTGTACCAGCATCACAGTACTAAATAGATAGATACATTTTTTTCTCATAATTTGATTTAACTCATCTCAAGTCAAAACCAACCTCAATTACAAACCAAATCTCATCAGGGTCATTATTCTTTTTCATCTTATAGGCTCCATAGAAGTCGGGAATATTCTTGTGCCCAGAATAGTCCCGAAGGGTACGATATTCCTCCTCAATATGCACTTGATGTTCACTATCATAAATTTGAATTTTGATCGCAACAATTCGGCCATTTGACAGTTCCTTAGCTCGGAATACCTACAAGTAGTCACAGAAAACATTTAGGACTCCTACAGGACATATATAGACATTCACAAACCCTAGCATTGACACCCTTTGCTATCTCTTCGAAAAGTTGGAATTTATCCGATGCATCCGGAAGCTGATCATAAGGCATATACATCTTGTAGACTAATCTCACTCGATAGGATCAAGGACAACGCACTCGTTCTGACTAACGTTCACGAATCAAACACCAAAAAAAGGATTTGCAAAAAAATTTCAAAAATAGATTTCTACTACCGAAAAATAGACTCAAACTGCATACTACCGCCGACTAAATTGAAATGAAAATCGCAACTGCAGATACGTTGGTAACGATGACTCTTTTCGTAATTCAATAAAGGGCCAAATCCTATTAACAATAGTGTTGCACACTTTTGGAAGCCATACAACAGTTGGCCTTCTTCTCCGATTCGATTCTACTGTACCTACGTTTATTTCATACATACGGGTTTTGCTGTGACCAGTACGGTACAGTGTACTTTGCACTTTTGTTATGTGCGAGGAGTGTGTGTGTGTGGTACCTGAAAGGCGTTAAGAAGGAGTTTAATCTTATATCGAAAGGTGTATACATTGATTCAAGTTGAATGACGTATAAGCGGACAAATGATAAATAGAATCGATTTTATGCGAAAGCGCATAGATACTTTCTGCTGTTGTATGCATTTCCAGACCTACTTAATGCAAATTAGAAAATGCTCCTACCTACATAATGTTATTGGATTTTAAAATAATCAATAAGAATGAGCGGCTACTTGGCATGTGCAGTATTTCGAAAGATTTTGCATCTTCAACATGGGCAAGTTGGTGGTTAGTCGGTAAGATATTTACTTAAGGAAACAGAAATGCTGCCGAATCTTAAGAAGTTAATGCACTGCGATATTGAATGTGGGTGGGTTTCATGAAGTCAGGCTACTACTCCTACTGGAAATGAGCATGCTATTGCACTGAATGCAGAGACCGCTTCTTCTCTTTCGAATATGTGTTGGTGAATTAAGTGGGTTTCATGAAGTGATTACTTGGGAAGCGTTTGTGCAAAACACGGTTTGGCAAAAGCTTGCCATGGAGTCTAAACAATTCCCAGAATTAGTACTAGGTTTGATTGTACTTGACGGAGACAAAAGACAGGACCGTGTGTTCTAGAAATCTTTTTGACACCCCCCAAAAGGCATATGCAACTTAGATGAAGCCAGTTTTTTGGCCGCAAAAGTCTCTATCAGAAAAATTAACTACTATCCGTTTGATAGCTACCAAAAGCAATATCGTTTAAGACCTATAGATTGCTTTGAAGCTTCACAAGCGCATAAGGACTAGAAGGCTTTTAAGAAAACCGCTTTTCACTAAAAACATCTCCTTCTTCGAAGTAACACACGAGGACGAATGAGTGCATGCAGTAAACCAACGAAAAATTGCCTCAACCTTGATGCAGCCTATCTGAGTTGATACAACTGGTTGCATGAGGGCATATCCTGCCTTCTATTGCTTTTATTTCTTTTACAAGTCTGACTGTTACCATATAGCCCTGGCCTTCTAAGCTGATAGCGAGAAAGATAAAAGCTTAAGTTCCCTATTTTTGCTGCAAACTACAGGGTGCTTCTTTGAGCCTAAAGCTATATAGGTCTATAACTAAGTTCGATAGATAGCTGCGTCCATCGGTAGTCAATTTCTCCATCTGGTTTACTTTCCCAATGTTTTATCCTGGCGCTTGACTGATGTAGGTATACAATATTAATGGATGCATACCAAAATGGTAAGCACACAATTCTGCCCAGATTTTGTCTTGTTGTCATTGTCATGTCTTGTTGTTACTCTAGCACCTCCAAACTGAGGCAACAATTCACCACCTCTCCTTCGATAGCCTTTTGTATTCTTTGGCTACTAACATGGATTGTCTCCGGCTTGTACTCAAGTCTTTAGTTCTAGCCATTGCTGCCTTATTTGTATTGAATTTTAGCTCACCTAAGTGTTTCGCTATAACCACTATTGCTGTCATCAGAGAAGGCAATGGTTTGTACTGTAAGCTACTCATATAAGCCGTGTTTTATTCGAAAGTTTAGAGCCACTTTTCCACACAAAGCAAAAACAAAACGAAAAGTGAAGATAAATTAGTCAGTAAACAAAAGAGAACATAAAGTGTGGAGAAAGTCGAATCATAGATGGCGTAAACTATAATTATAGACGACAACCCTTAATTGTTTTACACTGACAGTACGATTTACTCGTTAATGGTTGTTGTCTAGAATGCGATTCAGCGCCATCTAAGATTCGTATGTCATTTTGAAAACAAAAATGAGAAGTGAGTATAAAAGTGAGTATGGACGTTTTATTAAGAGCTGGCTAAACACTTTCAAATAAAACACGGCTATAGGGTGACTAAATATCTAAATGATCTTAATATAATCTCAGTTAATTTGCCTTATCTGCAATGCAAAAAAAATTGGAAAAAAAACACATAACTATTACGGTTACGAAATTTCTTTGATTTATTTACATTAATATTGCAAAATAAATAAATAAGATTTTCTTAATTTAATCTATACAAATATAATATTTGTGTAATATATATTTTACGATTACGTAATCTTGATTTCTGTCTTCAATAAAAATATTAACCTACTTACGATGTATCTGGTGGTAATGGTAGTTATGATGGAATTATCAAAATAAAAGGAATTTGATTAACCACTTCAACAATTTACTGTAATATTTTAATTTATTATTAAATATTTATTGTTTTTGATTGCTATAAATCGCGATTGTTTGATTGTTGTTATTTTTATTTAAAAAAAAAAAATCGCAATCGGTAGATGATTGGTTTACTTAGACAATAATTTTTACCAGTACGGTACCTACCTATACAATGTTTTTAGCTTTTGTGGGGTTGCATTTGCTTATAAATTTAATTCTATTTTCTTTTTTTGTGGCCAATCTTTTACAATTTAAACTTAGATTTCGTAAGAATATAATTTATTATTATTTTAATTTTTTTTTCTTTAATTTTATTACATATTTCTATTTGGAGTGTAATTTAATTGCAAACACTTATCCATTCTTCAATTTGACATTCTTCACATTCTACATTGCAACACCAGTTGAATTTACAATGGCAGCGTTCCAAGCGCTTTTCTTTTACTAAACTGTAGCCACGCCCACAGCAAAGGGATGTGCAACCATCACTTGCAGTACTATTGCGATTGCATTTACGTCCAACAGTGCCTGAAAGAGTAAAAAATTAAATTGTTAATATTTACTATCAAAACAACTTGATAAGTAATAAGTCCTATTATCCTATTTAACTTAGAAATTTAAGAGAAATGCGCAGGGAAACTAGTGAAAGGCAAAAAAGAAGATAAAATGTATTACTGGATGGCGCAGTTGTAACTGCATTGTACCTTAGAATCCCAGAAGAAACAAAAAGTTTTTTACGACCCTGAATGTCATTACCAAGAGAAAAGCTTACAAGAACTGTCTAATTGCTCTCTGCCACGAAACAGCAGGCACCTTCAGTAGAAACAATGCCTTGGGCTTTTATTATCATCCAAATACTACATATCTATATTAATCAGACTCAACAGATCCATTTTACAGAAAAGAGACTTTCGTGATACTTGTTTCTTCGAAATCAGTGGGCTTCTGCGTTGCTGTTCCCACACTGGGGATCGAACTTGCATACAATGGATTGAAACGAGCACATTATCCACTTTGCCACTTTTGACTTCAAGGAATCTTGAAAAATTAAGAATGACATCTTCTGGGACTTCTTTGAGTTACATGTAAAAGGACCATCTTTTGGCATCCCTACCAAACTCGTCCGACTGTGCAGAATGACGATGGAGAACTGTCGGAAGCTCACCAGAGGTACAATCTCTTTAAAGTCTGTACAACTATTCGCTTAATCCGATGACACTAACATAATCAGGAGCTCACGGGCCGTCAGTGGGGAATTTGCAAAGCAGCAAGGATGGGTTTACCTGTAAATGAAAGTAAGACGAAATATATGTATGCTGTCTACAAACAAGGACATTTAACATCGGCGTTCCAGAATTCCACAATAGACAGATATAATTTCGATGTAGTAAAGGACGTGGTCTACCTAGCCTTAAGGGTGAGCTTCGCGAATGACACCACTCAGTGGGGAGAATCAATCCAAAGAATCAATCCTGCCAATCGGTGTTTCTATGGGCTAAGAAGGTAATTGAGTAACAAAGCTCCTATCTCCAACTACTAAGGTAATTCTTTTTTAGACACTAATCATCCCAGTCCTGCTGTATGGCCCAGAGCCATGGATTTTGGCAGAATCGGATGAGGATTACCTTGGCTATTTTGAGAGAAAAGTTCTTTGAATGATCTCTGGTCCCGCCTGCATAGACGGTGAGTAGCTAAGGAGATTTAATACCGAACTATAGCATATATAAGGGCATCGATTTGGTTAGAAGGGTTCGCATACAGCGACTTAAATGGCTGGGTCATATAGAGCGAATGAAGGCCAACGTTCCAGCAAAGAATCTTTTCGAAATTACCCCGGAGGACAGCGCAGTAGAGGATAACCTCGTGATAGGTGGCGCAATCAAATAGAGTGGGACCTCAACCAACTTGGCGTGCTGGGTTAGCTGGAGAGATTTGTTGGTTGAGGCCCAGGTCCACCCCGGCCTGTAGCGCCACCTAAGTAGGTAAATAGCTGCACAGTTTTGGGCTTTATTTCATTGGGCACTCCATCTGGGTTTGGAAACTTACTGTCGTCAATATTTTTTTTTTACAGATTTTCCTCTACTGGGACTGTATTTGTAATCATCATATGAATATGTCCGACTGGCTTCCCTTTTCAAATTTAAAATTTTAACGACTGACAGCAGTATTTTCTGGGAATGGAATCTGGAAGCCTTGACACTGAGTAGGGAATTCCCACAGATAGACAAATATATTCAAATATAGACCGTCAAAGTCAAGTTTCGGCGTTTCAGAATTCCACAATAGACAGATATAATTTCGAGATAGTAAAGGACTTGGTCTACCTAGAGCTTAAGGGTGAGCTTCGCGAATGACACCACTCAGTGGGGAGATCAAACGAAGAATCAATCCTGCCAATCGGTGTTTCTATGGGCTAAGAAGGTAATTGAGTAACAAAGCTCCTATCTCCAACTACTAGGGTAACTCTTTTTTAGACACTAATCATCCCAGTCCTGCTGTATGGCCTAGAGTCATGGATTTTGGCAGAATCGGATGAGGATTACCTTGGCTATTTTGAGAGAAAAGTTCTTTGAATGATTTAATACCGAACTATAGCATATATATATATAGCAGCGACTTAAATGGCTGGGTCATATAGAGCGGATGGAGGCCAACGTTCCAGCAAAGAATCTTTTCGAAATTACCCCGGAGGACAGCGCAGTAGAGGACAACCTCGTGATAGGTGGCGCAATCAAATAGAGTGGGACCTCAACCAACTTGGCGTGCTGGGTTAGCTGGAGAGATTTGTTGGTTGAGGCCCAGGTCAGGTTTTAACGACTGACAGCAGTATTTTCTGGGAATGGAATCTGGAAGCCTTGACACTGAGTAGGGAATTCCCACAGATAGACAAATATATTCAAATATAGACCGTTAAAGTCAAGTTTCATCAAAATTTTTAATTCAAACATTTTCATGAAAACAATACTTCTACCTAAAAAAGCAAAAAAAGTTCATTCGCTAAAGTGTTTCACCTCAACAGACTTGTCGGAGTCACATTTATGCAAACAAGGCATTAAAAAATGGGCAATAAAATATATTTATCAATGTCTTGTTAACACTCTAATTGCTATAACAAAGCCAGCGAATATTGACAGACAGAACCACCACGCCTTTCCTGCCAGTGTAAACCATTGATTTAAACGTGTTTGTTTTTGATTATTAATTAATAAGTACAGGATAGTATAATGAATTTTATTGCCAAGTTTATCTTAATTACTTTTTAATAGTACACATGACTCAGAAATTCAATATTCATTAGTTGAATGTGAGCAAATGGGGGGAGGGTGATTAATTAAACCGCCAATTGACGTTGCACTTTTATTATCGGCCAATAAATCAGATTTTGTTTTAACTGTTTATTCTTGTTTTTAGATTCACGATAAATTGCTCAATAAAGAAAGTTATACTTCATAGCAAAAGGTAAATAAGAGTTCGCTCGTGGTTGACATGGGTTATATTAATGGATACAAGATTGTGCACCTGATTGTGAAAGCTTGCTTAATTTTTGAAACCCTACCTGACAGGATAGCAAAGTAATCATATGCCAAGCTGTGTGAGAGAGTCTTCTATCACATTCGAAGCAAGATTTAGAGGTGCGATAGTAGGACAAGACGGTCGCTATTCTCTTCATTTGAACTTAAAGGTCAAGGAACTACCTAGCCTATGACGTTCTAGATAGCAAATCTAATCTTGATTATGCTCTATCCATCTGGCATCACAATCAACTTACACTGGTCTAAGTTTGACTGTATGATGTTTAGCTGCCAATACTTTAAGAAATAAAACTTGTATATAGCTCACCTTGAATATCCGCACTGAGGTCACGTTCACAGAAATTCGGCGATCGCTGGTAGTAAAATAATGCAGTCTCTAATTTGCGTAGTGATCGAACTGCATTCTTATCTGTTTGCAATTTTCTTTGTGGCCGCTCATTACGCTCATTGCTGGACACACCCGAATTTGATTTCTTATTACGAGATCGTTTCAGTACTACAATTGGCTCACCATTACCTAAATTCGATTGATCTACTAAAATGGCACGACGGAATTGATGTTTGAGGACTTTTCCCACAACATGAAAATCGGGAGCTGATTTCCAACAGGTCTTCAATTGACAGCTACCTGACATACCATGACATTTGCATCGGAATTCCATGTGATTTGAAACGGCCTGAAATTGAAAAAGAAGCGTGTTAACAGATACTGACAGTTTGACAGTCTGTTTTGTTTTTTTGTGCAATTCCTTACCATTCTTCCAGCGTGATTATTGTGTAAATTTATTTTCGACTGAATATCGCCGGCTTTTTCTCGACAGTCCAAGAATAGCTTGGAGAATTCAACACCAAAGTCCATGTTGTGCGAGCAGCCACCCCATTTCCATCGACTTGCGATCTTTGATCTTTCGTATTTCTTCTCCTCTTCGGGTGTAAGGATTTGATTTGTCTCCAAATATTGAAGAAACATTTTCTTTTCTTTATCCAAACTTTGACGGAGATTTTTATTAAGAGTTTTTCTATTCACTGAAGGATCACATCCGCATGATATAAGACGCCCCTGACTGCAAGCTCTTGCTACACTGTGTGCAACACCCGCAGCCGATATGGCAAATGCGAATGCACTCTCCCTGTAGCCTGAAATAGAATTTTACTTTATAATATTATGTATTATCTACATATTTGGATTATACAATTCAGCATAGTAGCGTTAAAGTACAGTGCAATGTTTCAAGTCCAAAGCATAGCTCTGGCACAAGGAAGCTCTTCAACAGGATGAAACTTAGTGGAGATTGGCAACCCTACAGAGTGGAACTTACGAGCAATACAACTCCTAGAAACTCACTTCCCTGGAATTTCACTGAATACCTGCGAATGGAGCACGACTAACATGACAAGACCTCAGAAAACAGATTAGGAGATAGCAGACGTAATCTGTTCCAGAGGGAGGAACAGACAGGAAGTGGACAAACTACTGCCGCACCGAGCTAGAATATTCAAAAGTACTCTTGCATTAGAATATATCCCAAAACAGTGGAGACGGGCGAAAGTTGTGTTCATATCAAAAGTGGGGAATAAAGACTCAACACAAGCGAGGTCATATATATAGACCAATCAGCTTAACATCGTTTCTTCTCAAGACGATGGAGAAAGCTGTGGACAATTATCTAAGGGAGGATGTACTTAATACATCTTCAGCTCCTCTCCAGTTCCATCAGCATGCGTACAGAGCGGATAGATACACTGCGACGGCTCTCTACAAGCTAACGGAGACAATCGACAGAGCTCTCGAAACAAGAGAGGTATCGAAGGGGCATTTGATAATACACCATGAAGCTATCAACTGAGCCTTAAATAGGAAGTTGCTGAAAACGATTATTAAGATCAACACGACAAAAGGGTGCCCACAAGGAGGAGTACTATCTCCTCTAATGTGGTGACTTGTTATGGATGAACTGCTTGGAAAGCTAACAATCCTCGGAATCAACTGTCAAGCTTATACCGATGACATAGTGTTGATAGCCAGGCGAACATTTAAGGAACTTTCATCAGAAAGGCAGCTAAGATGACTGGCCAATGATCACTTATGGCACAATAGCATGTCCAAGGAGAACTAGTCTGGTAACAACAATAACGCACTAAAGTGCCAACGTGTCAAACCACAGCTATGGAAGTACTCCCAGAACTCACGCCGCTAAACCTTGGAGTAGAGCAAAATCCAAAATGGGCAGTCCTAAGGATGGTTAAAAAAAAGCATCGTAAGAGACAAATGCATTGGTTCAAGAGAATATTTATGACGTTCTTCTTGGAGATGAACCAACCTGCGGAATAGGGGATCACACTAAGCACTATTCCGGAAAAGGGAAAAAGCAGACAAGGCAAGAACCTGGAACAATACTACAGGCCTAAGACAAGGCAAGTAAAAAACTACTGGGAAGCTACAACCGGAAAAGATTCGGATCTTGCATCTGCCTTAGCAAGAATAGCCTACGCATCTTTCCTGGCTTCCCAACATGAGACTGCAAACTGAATGAATGCCTTTGCAGATTCTGTGAATATTCCAACCATGGGCCCACCTCTCATTCTCAGAAACTGGTCTGGAGAGAGAGTTCTAACGGGAATTATCCTCACCTAGGCTAAGTAAGAATGCATTTTAAGGGAATTGTGGCCGAAGGGGTACACCAACGTAGGTACAAACCTCTCCGAGGCTAGTAAGGGGCACTATACACTAGGTCGCACTGCAGAATACCCTATACAAATAATAAGTAAGTTTCTGTGTTGAGCAGGGCCAGGATGGACAAGTGACAACCATTTCCATCAACGTGGATGATTCCTTTTCGACAATCCTTCTTCTTCTGCTACGTAGCCTTACTTAAGAAGAAAGCTAAAGTATCAAAGAACTAATCTCAATGATTTAAAATTCGTAGATCTGACTGTCAGTCACACTGAAATGAATTCTTAACTCAATACGTTTGGTAGTGAACACAATATTCTTAAGTCAACGCCAGATCTATGCGTATCGCTACATGGCAATCGATAGTGGAATCCTTGGCCGTGTTCGATTTGCAAATAGTTACATGTTGGTTAGTTGCATCAAAAGACACACATCAAGATCAGTGCAACTGATTTAGGACTCCACCTTTATTCACTGTCCGACTAGACTCGTGGAATGTGCTTGTATGGACTTCTGACCTTCAGGGAATCACCTGACCAAAATGCACTCGATATATTTAATGCATTTTACATCCCCAGGAGATATGTCGCCTCTGCGGTCCGTACAGACAGATTTACGTATCACAAGATGTACCACTGTAAAACACTACCGATCAAAAGTTTCACGAAAATATCAGATTAAAATAAAAAAAACGAAAAATGTTTGCATGCTATGGTGGAATTGTGAACGCAATTTAACAATCCCTGTGAGAGAGAGAGATTCAAAAAGGACATCGGAGACATGGACACGCGGTGGGTGAGAGAGGGTGAACACACAAGAAGGTCGACAGGGCGATGGACAGCTTAAAACAATGCCAATGTCACATTGCAGTTAACAGTAGCCGCTGAATACTGATGTTTGACTGTTCTCGTTGTTGGATATCGTTTCGTTTCGTTTCGATTGCCTTTAGTAGAAAGGATATAGCAATTGTACAATACATATATACAGGGCCTTAGTAGTGATTTCATTGTTGCTACCGCTGCCGATCAATTTCACATTCCTTTCGCTGGCAATGCAGAATGGATGCACCCATACTTCAGTAAGTACACACACGGACGGACGGATACGTAATTTATTTGCATTCATATTATAAATTATATTGTAACCGAATCTCTTCTTTCAATTTCAATTTAAATTGTTATCTTGACAGAGTAAGGACGGGATTTGAATAAATCGTTCACTCTCATTCTGAGTACATGTTGCCAGAGCCAGTAAAGAAGGCAATGGGACTTCTCCTGCTGCTGCTGCTGTTAGTATACATTGAAGATGGAGAGTTTAGTTGGAGAAGAGTTGTCGACGACATGTCTTCAAAGATTTAAACGACAGACGGACAATCGGGACAGGTATCGTCGGACATCGTCTCTATTGGAGTAGACATTTTCGCCAACAAGGGAATTTAGCAACAACGACAGCAGCAGCAGCATCAGTAACATCAGTAACTCGCGGCCT
This sequence comes from Chalcosyrphus nemorum, assembly GCA_949716465.1. NCBI lineage: Eukaryota > Metazoa > Arthropoda > Insecta > Diptera > Syrphidae > Chalcosyrphus > Chalcosyrphus nemorum. The sequence continues at coordinate 25,469,846 of OX454335.1, forward strand.
CTTAGGTATTTGCTGAATGGCAGCTATAGGCTCAATTTAAATTTAGGTTACAGGCATTGAATGGTTTAATATTTAAATTGCAATTTAACGAAATATGTGCAGATTTGGTTGGAAATTCTAAAAGTAAGTTTTAAAAAAGCAAACGTATTCAAGTGGAGGACGAGATAGGCCTCTTTATCAAGAAAAGTAACACCATTTGGACTTTACGATGAAAGGAAATTTTACCCCGAATCTCGGTATACCTCGGTGCATACCATAAGCTTCGCTGAAGGAAGAAGACTTCGAAGAGAATCTTATACGAATGAATTAAAATTATGGATAAAAAAGAGCACCCAAGTCTGCCATCATCCTCTGAATGTACACAGCCATTGTTAGACCCATCTTTACATATCGATGCCTAGTCTGGCGTTTACCTGCCGAATTCAGAGAATAAGTATTAGGAGATATGCATGGCCCTTATTGGTGCCATCTGACCTACTCTGATTACAGCTCTTGATACAATACTGATAATGATCGTATAACACCTAAATCTAAAGGAATCAACCGAAACCTACGTTTGAAATGATGATAAAGAAAGCAGTGGCCAGGATCAAAAATTAAGTAAAGTAAAGCATGAGAAGCGCTCGATCGGGGAGATTGAAGGACTTTACTGCGGTAATGGTATTTTACCTAAAGGCAAAGAGAACATGCCAGATTTTCAGAGCCACAACTAAAGCCTGCAGGGATGAAAATGGCAACATAGAAGTAGAATCGCAGTCGGTCCTATGCATATGGAAAGAACACTTCTGCAGACTGTTAAACGGCTGCCCAATGTTCCGCTGTTCGGTAGAATGAACCATTCAACAGCTTATCTTAAATATCTGGTCGAATGGAAATATGACTGATGAATAGAAACTCAGCGTCGTTTGCCCGACCCTCAAGAAAGGAGATCCTCTGAACTGCGTCAACTACAGAATAATAAGTCCCCTGAACAGCGCATTTAAGATCCTGCCGTATTATGTGAACGTCTATAACCTATCGTAAACAACCTGATGGGTCCTTATCAGACAGAAGAAGAACGAATGCCTCCTGCCAAACGCCACCAAATTTATAGTCGTACATATGTATTTGATTTCCATGAGTTCATGCGACTTACAAGAAGATGGACGACGACGTAAATGAGAACATTCAATTGGGACGGGTCGTCGGAAAGATGGGCTTAGCAGTGAATGTAACCAAATTTTAACTAAACTAGGAGTGATTTCACATCCTGTGTGTATAATGCTAATTACAAGCTTAAGGGAGTGTACAATGATATCGATCTGGCCAAATGAAATCATCAAACAACATCAATCGACGCTTAAGCCCTGAAAATCTTTGAAAGGTAGTCTTCTTAAAAATCACAACATTGGCAGGACTAAAATAGCAGGATCCTGTTGCAAATCAACAAATTTTCAGCTGAATATAACTTTTCTTCCCTTAAGATAGGTGAAACCTAATCTGCACATATACATATAAATTGGTACGTCGGGATAATAAAGGGATATATGTACTTCTGAAAAAAAGGATTACAAAATCTAATAAAGTACAACTTGCCTCGTCCTTTGTTCTCTTTTTTCCAGGCTGGCTGCCGTTTCTACATACTTAAAACTATCCATCTTCGTTTGAAGCTTTCCACTTGAATACATATCTAGATTTTGATTGTGCAAGTGATTGGTTAGTTGAAGCGACTAAGAAGGACCTACATATTTATATCAGCCGTCCACCAAAGATCTCCACTTTCCACAAGAAGAACTGTTGCGGTATATTGATGATCGGAGGACTTCAACGTCGATCCGCGTCGCAGTGTTGTAGCATTCGAGTTTCACGGATCAACAACGTTTGCAATGAATCTCTTATGTCGGTCCCAAGAGAACCACAGAACGTAATTTATGTTCAACGGTGTTGTTGCCGCTGCATAAATTTATGCAGACCATCTCTCTCCTTCCACGTTCCACATGCATACAAACGTGAATATCTTTTTTTTTGCAGTTTCTTGAGCGAAAAAAGGCAATCGCACACATTTCGAAGCCCGATTCGTTTCGAAACGTAGTCAATTGCATTTGAGTGGATCGAGAGGATCGATTTGATTGATGGCGATTTAACAATATGTTTAGCGATCAATTGTCATTGTCGTAATCAATGATCACCGAAATGGCAACAAGCGTTCAGAGAGTGGTTTAGCCACCACCACCAGCCAATACGAATACCATGACAAACAAACAAACACCATCAGGACAATTCGTACTTAGAGCACCGCTTGCTGATCGTCAAAGGTTGAGGTAATCTGTCACATCAATGTGAGTGATAGACGTTGTGGCTTAATTCAAATCCACTCCATCAGGTTTGCATACAACATTATTTGTTATAGCGTCATCGTCTGTATGTCAGTTGTCAACTAGGTATAAGAGACATATGCATGCTGCACCTTGGATTGATCTTTGGGGTGATTTGATTACGACTTGATTGAATGGATGAGCTGATCGGGATTGACTGTTGACAACTGACTGATGTCTCCCAATGTGTAACCATGTGTCACTTTGTCGTGATGACCATGGACGAGAATGGACGATGTTAAAAATGACAATGACGATGAGTATATTCAATTGATGATGATCTTTGAATGGGGAGCATCTTTTATGGGCTCCCACTCGGTATGGAGAAATTAAATTGACTAAAATGTCAATTACTCAAGGTTTGATGTTTATGCAATAAAATTGAATGATGAATGGAATTTTATGGATTGTCGACGTCGATTGAGCAATCATAAATGTTTGCGTTTAGCGAATATGTAAATAGAGTGTTGTGACATGCCAATGTTAAGATGGTATTGATGGATTTCCAGGAAGGAGGGGAGGACATTGTAAGGGTATAAGAGGCATTTAAACATTGTGCAAATGTTACTTTGTTGCGTTGCGAAGACGTCAACTTCAATTTCATTCAAGTTCAACTGAACACATGCGAGATCTTAAGCTGAAGTGAGCCTAACATTTTGAGGCTAGGAGTTGAACAATGCGAGGAAATGGCACACCGACCAAAGCTAAGGACGAAGGTTAGGATTAGTGGCTGTCCCCGGAGGATCGGATGAATTAGCCCGAGACGAAGGGAGGTCATTTTTTACTGCCGTATGAGTCGATGATTCAATTTGTCTAAATTTCGATACTTTCATACGAATTTGCTTCTTTAAAAGAGATGGTGCTAGACAGCTACAAAAAAGACCTCCGATGTCTATGCCCCCACGACAGGCATGATTAGGCGAAACACCGAATTTTCTTGCGTCCCTCTGGAACGAATCAAAGAACATCTAAATTCAACTCTCAATGTCGAACAGGCGCGCTTTCGCGCTGGATTCTCCTGCATCCTGCATTAGAACAATTCGTCGAGTATGCATTTACTGTTTATCGCCTTCGAGAATAGCTTGAATCGAGATGCTATCTGGTTGGCCTGCGCAGGAGATGCATCGCAGAAAAACTCATAGCTATTATCAAGGATATAAACGAAGGTGGTAGGTTTTACGTCTTACCCAATGGTAAGGTGTCAGAGGAATTTGAAATTTAAAGTGGAGTACATCAGGGGTGCGCACTGTTCCCACTGTTGTTCTGGGTGGTAATCAGCGATGTATAGGTACTCCGTTCAGCATTGACGGAAGGAAACTATGGAATTCGTTGGACTTTGACATCTTACCTTAAAAACCTGAATTACACTGACGATGTAATTCCTACTATCACATCGGATAATGGATCTTTACTGATGGCCCACAATCTATAAGCTGCGGCAAACAAAGGGGGCTCAAAATAAACAAGGCCAAAAAAACCCCTGTGACAACTTTCTATATTTAGGGAGTGTAATCATGTTGGCACCGAACTGGACGTGTGCAGTAGAATCGGGGAGGCTAAAGCTGCGTTCGGAATGCTATCCAAATAGCAACGCGCAGGCGTTGTTGTCGCCCTATGCCCCCACCCCCCACCCCGATTTAAAGGATTTATGTATGTATGTATGCAAATCAATCAAAAGAGATATTAAAAGTCAATGCCCCTCTGCTGGGGATATCATGGCATATGGATATTGAAGGGAACGAAAGGGTTGATGACATTGAAAAGAAAGACTCACTCATTCGTTATCCATTGCGGTGGTACGGCCCCAGATATTATGCGAATCAATCTATAAAGGTTGTATCTACAAAAATCAATCTCTTAGAAATACCTAGTCTCTTTGCTTTTACACTTATGACTATTAGACTCCAAGTAATTAAAGCCCAATTGCACACTCAGTGTGACCAAACGCCACAAACAATCAATAAGGCACTAATATTCCATCAAAGTTGCATAATAAAAGAAACACCAGAACCTACCTACCTACCTACCTACTGCAATCTGAATCAGAAGCAATGTAATTAACAAATGAATTGCCCTATCAATTACACAGTCATCGTCCATCAATCGTACCGTCAAACATCCCAGCGCTCAGCAACAATAAAGAATTAAATTTATTTATCGATTAATCTCAATAGGTCGCTTCAAACACTATACCATACCACACACACACACACTCACACCTATCATTTGGAGTTAGTTTTACAATTCAATTCAATCCATTATCGAAATGTGAGCAACACGTCAGCGAATACCTGCTTTATATGACGGTAATAAAATTCATCTTCACTCCTTGCCAGGCGGTCCGGTCCACTCAGCACCGCGATCAATTAAAAGGCTCGCTGACATAAACGATTTTATGTCACACGATGCTTAAAAGCCGACCCAACCGATCAATCATTCACACTCGAGATTTTTTCTCTTCCCTCCTCCTCCCGATTAAGATTGGTTTTGGGTTTTTTTTTCTCGATTTTTCTAACGCCACGTCTCACACAGTAAAGTGATAAATTTTCAAACTTAGCCGCAAGGCTTAATCGAATTTGTTTAAATTAAGGAGTCACCCTCCGTGCTGGCAATGCAGATATTTTATCGCTGCGCTGCTGGTGCTGTTGATGGCTGGCAACTCTCAAATGTCAGATGTCAATTACAACAGTAAATATATAGTCAAGTTGGCTGTCGTTCAATAGCAGCTAGCCATTATTCAACGCAACAAGGCTTACCCCCCCGGTGTGAGGCTAGTCCTAGAGAGAGAGCAGTTAGGTATTTTGTTGTTGTTGTTTTTGGTTTAAACCACAACGAAGAGCATTGTATAGAGAATCTGTTTTGGCTTTGCCCACCCATTCGCTTTGCATGCGTTCCACAAATCGCAAATCGAGCAAAATAAATTTATCGACATCACAGATCATGTCACAAGATAAACGATCGATTGTATTCGTCGATGACTTTCGCGGCGGTGAGGGTAAATCCAGACTTGGTATTGCTTCTGTTGCAGTTACCAGAGATGCTGGTGGTTGTATTGGTTGTGGTGGCACGGGAACGGGCAGCACAATGTTGAGCGTGGAAGAATCGAGCACTTCGTTTTGAAATAATTTTAAACACTAATTGGTCACCGTTGACAGCGAATGTCAACAATAAAGAAATGTGTAAACGACATAAGTCATTGGCTGTCGCAATAATCAGTCCACAGAGTGCCAGGTCAGATTCGTTACAATTGAATTTGGCTTTCTTTCTTTCATCATCGTCATTGGGAATGGATACCGAAACCTAAAATGGGTGTGTTCATAGGGTATTTGAATTTGCAGAGAATATTTGAATAGAACGATGAACTGAGTATTAGGAATCAAGACTTCCGGATGGAATATGGTACAATTTTTACGTGAAAAACTACCAGGACCTACATATGTATGTGATAGGCATCTTGATGAATGTTGCACAGTTGAGTGTCAATAGGGAGTGTATTTGGTGTGCCTTACGCAGGAGAGGTATCCCAGATAATTTAATTGCTATTATCAAGGCTACTTATGCCTCAAAATAGCACGTCAAGCTTGTCAGAGGAATTCGAGATCCAAAGTGGGGTAAGACAAGGTTGCATTCTTTCACAAATTCTATTCCTTTTGGTGATTGGCGATGTGCTTAATGCAGCTTTGTCGACGGGAAGCAGAGGAATTCGATGGACTCAATCCCAACTGAAACCTATTGACTACATATCGTCAGCATATGCTTACTTTCTCATAGAATTATGGATCTCGACTAAATGACATCTGATGTGGAGAGAGAGGCAGGCGTCGTCGACAAGCCTTGGTACAATCTCATCAGTTCAAATATGCATTGCTGGACAACCTTTAGAGAGAGTAGAGGATATCCTGTATCCTGTATTGTCTCGACTGACGGTGGAACCGAACTGGATATAGCTAACAGAATTTCTAAAGCGAAATCTGCGTTCGGTATGTTGTCCAAGGTATGGCGAAGCAATGCAATCAGCTTAAACACCGCTCTAACGTCATATCCGTGCTGTTATATAGATGTAGCACTTGGTGAGTGACCATCAACATCACAAGAAAGCTATCTTAAGGATTTTCTGGCCCAACCGTATCTCTAAAGAACAGCTCTACCAGAGAATGGGTCAGGAACCTATAGGCACGATCATCCAAAGATGAAAGTGGCAATGGTCACACTCACCGAAAACGTGACAGTTCCTTACATAACCATGCTATGCAATGGAATCCGTTAACGCAGGATAGCAGAATACCCGGCAGTCCAAGGAGAACAAGGCACGGCAGTTGGGAAAAAGATGGGGAGAACTGAAGCACATTGCCAGAAACCGTACACGATGGCGCGTAGGCGTAATAGAGGCCCATGCTCTAATCATCAATCAATCACTTCATTCATTGCACTGACCACTTAAAAATTAGATATTTTTATTAAGTTTATGCACTACCTAGTGAGTTAACTCGGTCATCAACCTCCTTGATAACCTCTAACCGGCGTTGCTATAAAATCATCACCATCAACAAACAAGTGCATGGCTAGTTAAACTAGACTTAGTCCATCAGCATGCTGCCTACACTTATCCCATATACCTATGTACATACTTATTTATAACCCTTCACTTCAACCTTACTACGGGATCATGTTTATTAGTTATTTGTGTCAATTTTATTTAGTATTGATTGAGGACTATGCACTTTGTGTGGTTCTCCACGTTTCCGCGAACAGGCCAAGTCCTGGTCTTGATTCTGTTCAATGATGTTCGATCGAGTTAGCCAAATCATTGTTGACATGTTGTGTAGCATTATATTGCACTCTGGTTTTGAATTTATTTTATACTCGTTTTTTTATTCTGTCTGTTGGTTGTTTATGTTTTTTTTAAATATTAACATAAGCAAACATTTTTTTTTTCTTACTAGTATGAACACAAGTAGCTAATCTGACATCCGAGGCAACAGCGAGAGTACCTACTACAATTATCTGGAGGTAAATTGTATCTGGACCACTTTCGATTAGTAAAATATTGTATTACACTTTAAAACATCTTCCGTATGTCACAAAATGAACAACAGACAGAGGAGAGTACACCACACCAGGAAGTTAATAATAATCTTAAAACAGTGGACCGCTGTACAGAGTCTTAGCACATCTTAAGAATATTGTATTACCTTTGTGTTAACTTATAATAACTCTAAACAAACACGCGATATGCTTTTCATACTTAATGTTTCTGTGTGGCAGCATCATATCCATGGTACGCACAAAGGAGAAACTGTAGTTTGTACTTGGGTTTCACTCTGAAAGACAGGTGAATGGTGTAAATGAATTAAGTGCAGATTATAGTGTATAAAACGGTTACCGTGACCTAATGAAGGTTTCTTTGTCTTTTAATATACTAGCGAACATAAAGTCTCTAATTACCTGAACAGAAGTAACATATATAGTGGACACCCTAGTCGCTACATTATTCTTCGTTACACACGAGTGGTGTTAGGGATTACAATTGTTGTGAGGAATTACACTCACTTACTTTCGAAAAAACAAACGGTCTATGCTACATAATGAGGGTTTGTTCCTTAAAAGAGGAGCTTTTCTTGTTAGATTTAGTTGACTATAAATTGAGTACAGAAGTCAAACGTCTTGAGCAGACCTTTAGTTTTCACCAACACTTTAGTGATCATCAAGAGAATCAACATTCCGTCATCAGCCTTGGCAAAAGACTCAACTGGCCACTGAGTGGGCACCAAAGGCAGAACTTATACATATGTATGTAAAATGATAGAGAGACGCATTTGTACATAGACGGCCATGCCTTGGTGACCAAAAGTTGTTAAATAGACAGTTAGAGGCGCCAAACCTCTTGGCAAACAAAAAAAGTCCTCTGTCCTTTGGATACGATTAGGTCCCCTTTCTACGTGCAAAAATGTATACCACACTCTACAGGTAAGAAGCTAGTCCTTAGGCCTTTATGATCTGTTGTCGAACGTATCTGCCTTACGGCAACATTAAAAGCAGTTTTCGGCTAATAGCCCTAGACCTTTAGGTAGATGGCTGCTGGATCTGCCAGTGAGGATATAAGTACAAGCCAAGTGATCATTTCAAAAAGGCCATTTGAGGAAGACACCTCACGACTTGAACCTGTGTTGTGTTCCTCTGTATCCTCGGTTAGGTCTTTCATTGTCGATTGAATCATACTTATATGTGTGTGGCATGTCTCTCCATCATGCAGACTGACTAAACGGATGATTCCTGACGTCTGTAAGAAAGCAGCTGCATTTTTCTGTTTCTCAGCTGTAAGCGACTTGCCTTTACTGACATCAAGCAGTAGATTTTCGGGACCGATGTGGTGAGTGCTGATACTATAAGCTCCTCATCATTGAAATGCCGGCTAGGATTTGCCAATAATAGACCGACTGGCATAAAATATAGGAACTTATGTACAAAAACCTTGTCGATATTGCTGGAGTTGTTATTATCATATTGAGCTTCATATTGAGCTTCATCATACTTCCAATACACATTGTCGTATGTAGCTGCCAAAGAGACAGAAACAATTCACCAGTTTCTGTGTAAATGTCCGACTCAAGGTAGGGCAAGGGAGTATTCAAAAGGAAAATTATCTCTTGATAACCTATGACAGCCATTCTAAAATTTATCAAAGCCACAAGGTAGACTTCGTTCAACCAATTCCACTTGATTTTTTTGGTTCTAAAATCTTTCAAAAATGTTGTATAAAAAAAAAACTATATTCTTTCCTTCTATATTCTCTCCCTTTAGCTGGATTTACACGAGTGACATATACCTCATAATTTACGTCAGTAACAGTCAGTAGCTTTGTTTAGTGACTGACAAAGTAGCACAGCACAGAACAGAAGAGCACAAGTTTATGAAAACTATTAGAACAGAAATGTACAATGGGTCAAACCGTATCCCAAAGCATTCTTTTTATTAGCAGTCAAAAGTATTAAATCGCAAATAATTTTTGGTTTGACAATTCTCACGAATATGTTCTACCCCAAAAGTAGGTGCAGAAAAGAGACTGTGCAGTACAGAGTCACTGAACAAAGCTAGTGTTGTTTAAACGGTCGTAAATTTTTCAGAACCAAACTTTCTATATTATGCAAGCGTACATTTTTCCGTTTTGCGTTTTTTGCCAATCTTGAAATTTCGACATTATTTGTCATCTAAAATACTGACAAATATGTCTCTTCTGTAAATCCAACCTTATACCTTTGTGTTTTAAATTTTTAGATAGCCATCGTAACGCATCAAACAAATTTGGAAGGAAGCACGACAACTGGGAAAGAGTTGGGGAGAGCTGAGGCACATTTCAGAAATCACACACGATGGCGCGTAGGCGTTGTAAAAGCCCTAGGACCCATAAGGGGATACAGGACATAAGTAGTAAACAAATTTGTGAAAGTTAATAAACAGTACCTACTCACCTTTTGTTAAAAGATTTGATGAATGTGGATTACCGCTTTTTGTGCTTAATGACGAACAGTTCCATCGATGCCACTGAAACTGTGAATAAAAAGAATATTCAATTTCAATACATAAAATAGATTTGGGTTTCTAAAATTTCATATAAAATATTCTATATGTTTGAATACATGAATTTGTTTTTGTTTTACACTCACTTGAACCTGGCACTCACGTATTGCTAGCTCGAGTCCTTCTAATGCTGTTAATGTGACGTCACTTGCCTTGTAACAGAGCTCTAGTTGGTCTTTTGTAAGTCCAGGTACTGAACGACAAGTTGCTCTAGCATCTGGTACACAAGTAAGCCTGTGAAGTAAAATATAAATTTGGTTTCAATGTAGCTGGGTCATCATAATAAATTTCGTAAGAATCAGTTTAGGACGTCTCAAATTCATATGCCTATCATGCATCTGGTCCACTGTTGAAATGCGAGAATTTCATTTACGATAAACGCTACTTATGCCACAATGTTCTGTGAGAGAAAGTCGATTGAGAAAGCACAAACATACAATCCACTGTATCATATAGTTTTGAAATGTAACCAAGCTTCATATTATTTTAAACTTTTTAGCAGCTCAGTGCACACACAAAAGTTTACGTACCTATTCCCTTTCGAATGTAAGAATTTTATCATAATACACACAGGGACTGACATGAAACGACTGGTAAACCACAACTGAACCACCAAAATGGCTGTCATTTTCACAGGCATCTGTCAAAGCTTTTTGATGAGTAACGCCATCTTCATTTTCAGACTCATAACTTGTCAAATTACTCAAATTACCTACTTACATACTTACTTAAAGGGCCCCTGAGCCTTGTAGAGTGTCTGCCTGAGACACGGCTCCTTCGTCCCAGACACACTGCCTCCAGTTGTGAAGACCAAGTTTTTTGGCATCCGCGATAACTTGATCTTCGTTCGGTCTTCTTCGCCATCTCGAATCTAGGGGCTGGGATTCAAAGATTCTCTTAGCTGGAGCATTGTTGTCCATTCGATCGATGTAGCCGACCCAATGTAGTCTGCGTATCTTGGCTTTGGACTATATCCACATCCTGGTACAGCTCATAAAGTTCGCGGTTGCATCTTCTCCTCCATTCGCCCTCTTCGCAAAAGGAAGCTGGAAGGAGCCCAATGTTTGCTCAGCTTTCTTGCTTATCGTCCAGCACTCGGCTCCATAGTCCATATAGCACGACTGGTAAGATGAGCGTTCTATAGAGCATTATTTTGATCTGTCGACTTAGTAGTATTGAACTCAATTGTTTTGCCAAACCGAAGTAGCAGCGGTTTGCTAGGATTATTCTTCGTCGGATCTCTATAAAGGTGTCATTTGCAGGATTTGTATTTGTTCCGAGGTAGGTGAACTCCTTAACTTAGATACCAATCAACAGTGATGTTCTGCCCAATATTTTGGAGAGACACATTTTTGTTTGTTGATAATATATACTTCGTCTTGTCCTCGTCCACTTCAATACGAACTAGTTTTGCCTGCTCACCAATTACCTTAAACGCCTCTATGACGCCTTGCCGTGATCTTCTGATGGTTTCAATATCGTCTGCGGTTGGAGGGATTTGTAAAAGACAGTGCCTTCCGTGTTGACACCTGCCCTGAGCACTATATACTTATGTAGTTACTTACTTATGTCCTCTTGTGGGTCTTAGGGCCTCTACAACGCCTACGCGCCATCGTATGCGATTTCTGGAAATGTGCCTCAGTTCTTCCCAACTCTTTCCCAGTTTCCGGGCTTCCTTCTCAACTGTTCTGCACCACGTACTCCTAGGACCGCCGCGTATCCTGAGCACTATCTCCTTCAACACGATATTGAAGAAAACATATGACAGCGCATCTACATACTTGGGTGAATCCGGAGTACGTTTGGAAGAGCTCCGAAGAGTTGTTTCCAATTTGCATAGAGCACCTCGTGTTTCCCAGCGTTACGCGACACATCTGGATAAGTTTTGCTGGTATCCCGAATTGGGCCATCGCCTGTTAGACCTCAAGACGATGAATGCTGTCATAGGCGGCTTTAAAGTCGATGAAAATATGATAGGTTACGAATTGAAATCCGTTGGTCTTATCCAGGATTTGTCTGAGCGTGAAAACTTGGTCCATTGTCGATCTGCCGGGCCGGAAGTCATGGATAAAGGTTTTAGACGTTCGCACAATACGTTGAATAGGATCATGTATGCGACATTTAGCAGGGATATGCCTCGGTAGTTCTTACAAGCCAAAGGATCGCCTTATTTGAAGATGGGGTATCTAATTAAAAAATAAAAGGTACCGTAGACTAATTTCATAAAATAGGTATTGTTCCCTCATCATCCAACTCGAACAAATACTACGTTCGACATAAATAGCATAAATTCTTGACCCTGAAGGTTATGCCTTAAAGAAGGAGGATCTTATTTGATCAATTTTAACCTCGATAACTTAATTATTCATGAATAAAACTCTTAGCATATAGTACTTAGGGAACTAGCGTTAAATTCAAGTTCTCCACCGAGGCTTATTCCCGATTTGCTCCACTCTATACTTGAATAAAAGAACATACAATATTTGCAGTTTGGTCATTCAACTTGTTCGTCAATATTATATCACCTTGACTCAAGCACAGGATACATATACAACTTTAGAAGCAAAATTGAATTATATTCTTTAGAAATCGGATAATCTTTTATTTACATAACAGTTTCTCTTCGAACATCAATATAATGACTGCCCACCCACTTTCTGCTATAAATAGTTCCCAAATGAGTTCAAGAGATTGAAAGTTGTTTCATATATAATCAGTCAATAAAATCACAAGTGTTACCTTCCTCCAGATATCTAAAGGTGTATCACAAAGTTAAGTGTGCCACTTGAAAAATCATCAATCTTTCAAATTACCTCCTACATTACGCAGAGATACTCACACAACACACAAAACAACACTGAAATGTGTCAAACACTTAACAATGAAACACTTAAGAAACACTTGCTAAAAATTTCATTCATTTCAACAAAACCACATGTGAAATTGGTTGGAAATTAACTGCTTAACTATTTCATTACCACCCACAAGGTGGCTGCTGATGATTTCCAACAAAATCGGAGTCGGAGCCATCAAACTGTCAAAAGTAATTCATTTAATCAAATAATCACATTAAGTTACACTCTCTGCTCTTATTTTACTCTAACTGACTGGCTGACTGGCTGGGTTTCAGCTCACGCGAATCATTTAGACATCAGCTTAATCAAATTAACACCCAAGCCGAAGATCTTGCGTCTTCGATGCCAAAAGACACACAATCATCGTGTTGTGCCTAGAATCGTATTCAGGTGGGTTGGGGTTGGGATTGGGGATTCGCTAATGCATGTGCATACATTGGTAATGCAAATTAATAGCAATCCATGGCAGGCAGGCCTCGGTGCGCCAACAAGCGCTGAGTATATTATCTCCAGAATCCGTCATCTGGGAAGTGTGCTTTAGCAAGGTGTACTGTGTTGGCGCCAGGCTCGGAGGCGGTGCTAACAGGTGCACTTTTCTTCTTCGCACCATCAGACCTCAGGCAATGCCGCCGCAATAAATTGTATTAATTATTATCGAGTACATGTGTGCGCTGCCAAGAGACAGGCACGTTGCAAATCAATCTTATACTATAATTATAGCTAATTAGTTATATCGATTGGCTGCAATTGATAGATGTATGTATCTTGAGCAAATTTACACCGCAAACCACCCCGAAATTCAACCCTTTTCGCTGTAAATTCTACGAATAGCTATTTATTCGGTTGGCTTTCATATTTAGTTGCTAAGAAACTTTTCCTTTAATGTGGATGCCATGGCCATCAAAAGGATGGCAGAGGAATTAATTAAATAATTAAATTCAAGTGAATGGAGTCGGAATGATTTTGCTTCTTCAGAAATTCTATGCAAATATTTTCTTCGAATTCCAATAGATACTCTTGTTCTTTTGATGTCCGAAGAAGACGCACTTGAACGATGAATAAATCAGAATTAAACGGTTTTTGTTCTAGAACGGGGTAGGACAGCAACCACAAGTATTTAATAAGACCCTTTTGTGGAATTTCTTAATTCCACTTCCTGTAGACAATGTCCAAGAGTATGAAGTGTCTTATAGTGGGGAATTCGTACTATTTAGAGGGAGACATGATTCAACTCTCTTGACTTAGAACCCAGTTAAGTCAGCAATCGACTTTTTCCTTTAAAGTTGGTCTTCTTGAAAGAACTTCCTTCTCCTAGTGTTTGTGTCCGGTATCCCATTGTGGATCCTAGGGTCTGTACAGCGCCTACGCGCCATCGTCTATGAAATCTTCCTGTTCGACTGTTCAGCGCCATGTACTCCTAAGACCGACGCGTAAACGGGTTCCATTGCATCGCTTGATTAGCCATGTATCTGTCTACTTTTTGGAGAGTCCACTGCCACTTTCGTCGTCGTATGCTAGTGTCTATAGGTTCATGGCAACCTATACTCGTACAAAGGAGTTGACTAGAAAACCCTTAATATATATATAGATATGAATCTAATGGATTCAACGTTGGAACGGAACAGTCGTAGCTTTGTGTTTAAGGTAAAAGCATATTACTTAGCCAAACTATGGATAGCATCCCAAACGCAGATTTAGCTTTGCGTATTTGGCTGTCTATATCCACTTCAGTTCCGCCATCGGTTGAGAAAATACTCCCAAGATATTGGAAACTCTCTCAACTGTTTGTCCAGACATATTTAATGGCCCGTGCGCTATGGCCTTTAGCAAGAATAGATCATCAACTCTGGTTAAACTCAGTCGTTACCAAAGACGGGTCGTTTCTAGTATAATTACCATCCATTATGCCATTTGCCTTCACGCGGAGCTACTTGGTGTGCTGCATAACTATTGTAGAAGTTGCAGGGACGAAGAGGAATTCAAATCTGCTTATCACCTGTTGTACGATTGTCCTACCCTATCCGTCAGAAGAATTATAACTTTTGGCAACGTTGAGCTGATGGAGACTTATATCACTATCTTTGTGGTTCTATAACAGCGTTTCCAGGCTTAAATAATTGGGCGCAATTGACCAGATTTGTTGATCCACATGGGCAGTGACTTTCTTGTGACAAAGAACTAATCTAACTAACTTAATCTCTTACAAGTTGTTCATTAATGATTAAAGTGTCTTCTCTGCTCTAGAAGTGTAATAGACCAACTATGCTATTCTGCTATCTAAAGCTGGTTACACAGTACAAACTTCGCAGATTGTTCGTTGTTGTTGGTGTTGCAGACAAATTTGTAGAAATTATATCAGACATTATGTCAGCGTTGACTGGGACAAGTGACAAGATTCAACTTGTTAAAAAGAATTCTCAGGCTTCAATGGCTAGTAACCAAGCTCACAAGCTTCATTATGTCTTCCTTATCTAAGTTAAAGATTAATAGGATATACTCGCATATTTGCCTCATGGTTGGTTGGTTAGTTGGAAGGCTGAGAAACGCCAACACACTTGGATTACCATAATTTGGATCCATCACGTTTGGATCTCCTCATTCCGGCAAATTCTGCAAAAGTCGTTGCCTTGTTGCATGTTTGCCTATTAGACAGTGTCCCGCGATAACACCTATTGTGAAGCAACCTGTTGAGAGGAATCAAAGTCTTAGAACGTTTCAAATCCAGCTTAGGCCACATTTGTTAAGTCGCTAGACATGTAATAGTACTTGCCCATCCAAGATTGCGGGACTTTGCTTAGAAGATTTAAATTTATTGCCTTTTTCAGCGCTTTCCACCAAACAATTACCCCATATGTGAGTTATTCGAGGTTGTAGACCACCCGATTGCAAGAAAAGAGTGTAGCTTTCTCGACTCTTTCTTGTATTCTTAAGCCTTCAGCTCAACTTTCTAGTTTGGATGAGCCCCAAATATTTAGCTTTGTCTGAACGGCTGATGCTGTTTAGTTTCTCGTCAAAAGCACCAATTCTATGACCAGTTTTATGAGTGTTAACACGCAAACCACAGCGATTGGCCCATCTAGATTGGTTAAAGCGTTTCTTTTATGATGATTTCCTGATACGGCTACAGAAGCGACCGCCATGCATCCTCTACCTTCCAGGATTTTCAATAGTTCATTAACCACCAAATTCTAAAGAGGGGATAGAATACCTTCTTGCGGAGTGCCTCTACTAACAGCTCTTCTTGTGGACATCTCACCCAGCTTGGAGTTGATAACTCGACCATTGAGCAGTAGATTTATCAAATCGCCAAGTGAGCTGTCAACCTTCAGAGCTGATAGTTCACTGCTATCTTTGATGCATTGACATTGCATCACTTTGCCCTCTATATGACGGAAGACAGCCATCGTGTACTCCTTACGAACCAAGTGAGTGTAATGCCGTCTTCACTAATATTCTTTTGCAGTAAGCATGTTGGGCCAGTGTCAGTTGCTTCTTGTTGATACTGTTGCGTAAGTGTATCGCTCTAGTGTTTAAGAATGACCATAGACTGATAGGTCTGAAGTCTTTTGGATGAATATAAGAGCATTTGCCTGCTTTGCGTATGAAAACCACTTTAACTTCTCTCCATAGTTTGGGGATATACATATACCAGATCCAGATCTGCCTCATAAGAATGCAGAATCTGAGCCGCAAATTCTGTACAGTGCGGGGTAAAAAAAGTGCATTTCCAGTTGCCACCGCAATGAACACATGCAAATCAAAATTTTGCAGCACAATCATTTTGTGTGTGACAACACATCCTTGCCACAGAGACAACTCACTTGTAAAACTAAGAACATGTACCTAAGCTTAATTCTGTTTTGCTGTATTATTTACTGAACTCGGGCAAAAGAACATTTGCATAAAATTACCTTCATGAACAAATTATTCGCGTTAAAGTGAAGCCGTGTGCACTACATTGAGCACGCAGCGTTGACAGACACAAATCTTCGCCTGCCTGCGCTTGCGCGCACTCTCTGATTGACGGTCGGTGGTGCGATCGCTCGTTGATATGAAGATATGCCCCCGTAGATGTTGATGATGAACATGACGATGACAACTCAACATCACGTATGCATAAGATCGCACCACAATCCACAAACACACACATGTTCACACTTATGTGTGTCTACAGTGAATCGTGAAGAATTCAAATCAGAGTTAAGATCAAGTGAGTAACATAGCCAGAGTAGAAGAAGACCCAAAGCTTAAAAAAGATGACTATTCTGGACCTTTGTCTCTGCTGTATCTCTGTGAAAACGTGAATAGGAAACAACACAAGACAAAAATTCCGCGTCCGTTTCATCCGTCCCAAAACAAAACTCGAATGTGGTCTTGTAATAACCTGTGTCAAATCGACTTTATCTCAACCGGTGTATCTGAAGCATTAAGTCACATCAACTTTTCTACGCCCATCCCTACAATCAAACCTATATTGAAGCTCGGGTCGAAATTAGTTAAAAAACAGAGTGTTCCGTCCCCTGTTTCTCGCCCGGAAGCATATTACGGCGATCCCTCTTTCACCTCCTTCAGATACACAGATACACAGATATACCCACAAAGAAACAAAAGGAATAATGAGAAGCTAGTGAACCATCA
Organism: Chalcosyrphus nemorum; assembly: GCA_949716465.1. Taxonomy (NCBI): domain Eukaryota; kingdom Metazoa; phylum Arthropoda; class Insecta; order Diptera; family Syrphidae; genus Chalcosyrphus; species Chalcosyrphus nemorum. The sequence goes on from OX454335.1 coordinate 25,487,271, forward strand.
CGTTATTCTCTGACTTACCATGAATGGCACATAAATTCATGAATTAAGATGAAGATACAGCCACACACCGAGCGTGGAAAATGCTCGAAGAGCTCGGCTCCTCTCTCTGATTTAATGCTTGGAACATGATTTATTTGAATTCTCTGCTGATTGTAAAACTTAACCTCAACCAAAACGAAAGCGTTTACTGAAATGTTATTATTTATGTTATGTACTCGCATACATATGTCTGTTCGCTGTACAGAGCTTGGATGATAGCTTAGCTACTCCATCAGATTGTCTCATTGGCACTTTTACAAGATATTTTATTGTGTGTGCATCCCATGGATGCTATACCATAAATTTAGATAAAAATTTGACCTTCAAAGCGACTAAAGATATCCATTATGTGTCACATGGGAAGCGGTTTCGCAAATCGTTTTTGTTATTTATACCAACAGTTGTGTTAATTTTATCCACACTAATGATAGAGATCAACAATAAAAGTTTTGCCATCAATTTGTCTACAAGAGAGACATTATTATACTCGTATGTACCCACGAGAATGTAGTTGTGTATAGGAGATACATTTGGTTAATGGCTAATGGACCGCAGTTTTTAATTTGGCCAAAATATATGAGCTAGTTAGATAGGTAGCATTGTTGAATAAATTAATCTTTCTGATTACTTTGTGTACGTGCTTTGTTATCCAAAAAAAAAAAAAAAAATGTTGTTGGTGAGTTCAAGGCTAACAGACATGATGAATGGGTAAGATTTGGACGGAATGTCAAAAATAATTATCATCTTATGATTCATATCTTTATAGATCAGGAGGAGAGTTCCCAAGGCATGAGTCGGCCAGCAGATATTTGGTGAACCACAAGAGCGGTGGTTCAAAATTAGGCCATTTTTTGGTTGTGTCTTAAGACGGAAATGTGTCATCGTTAAATGGTATAAAAGACGTACTATCTATAAGTTAGAAACCCTTCTTCACAGGTGGTGTTCCACAAGGCTTCGTACTAGAACCGCTTCCGCAGACCATAATGTATGAATTGTCGTAGAGACCAAACTTGTTAAAAATTTAGAGTACGACATCAGTGAAACTCTCGGGCAGTGATATTCTACAGAAGAAAGACAGAATCAGGTAACAAAGTCAATGAGCTGCTATTCCTACATAGTATGCAATGCCTTTTGCAGAACTTCTAACGATGCCGACGGATAGGTACATATATAATGCCAACAGGACAATGGTGTTAACACCAATATGTGGAAAGGATACGGAAGCACCATGAAGGACATGTTTCAACAGGCAACAGAGATGAACGCAGATATTGATCCCCCACATGGACCACTGGATCAATAGGAAGCAAGTACATAGAGCTTCAGGACCTACCTTCAGATGTTTCAACACGAATACAAGCTTTATTGTCTAACTTGGAATACCTAGTTTAATAAGAGCTGCAAACCTCCTTTTACAGTGGACTCGCTACAACAAAAGACCCCTATTATATATACTAATCAGATTCAACCTTTTGCGTCCGATTCGCAACGTTCGTCCTCTGGTCTTGAGAACATACATTCCCATGTATTGTGTATGGACAGTAGCACTGGTATAAGCTTCCGAATAAAAGGGGTCACATTAAAAGTGATTCGACTTGTATTCATTCGCGCTTCCTCTACTTGAAAATAGTGAAATAGTTTATGCACTACGCTGATCCTTTGAGGGATCATAATCACCTCGGAAGAAGGTCCTTCATGAGATGGGTCTGCCCTGTTTTATTTTCCATTTTTTGTGTGTTGGCTTTTGAAGAGAGAGGAAAGCTTGGTAGTACCTAACAACTTCTGCCAACTTAAACTTTTCCACATCGCCAGCAAAGAAGGACTATAATTAACTATGACACTTTCGGCCGAAGTCGTTCTCCCTTTTCGCCTAGTAATAAGAGCTCTCCTTCTTATCCTTTTTCTTTCGTTATTGGATCAGGTGTGACCAGAATGCGGCTTCCTGAGTGAAGTAAGATTAGACGTAATGGGAAATAACTTCAGTTTCTATCCCCTTAGACTAGTATGCGCCGCAATTATGCAGATCCTGCTTCGTCAGGGATAGCATTTCGATCAGGAGCATATCTTACAAAGTGACTAAACGTACTCCGTATAACTTTTTCGTCACTTTATCCGTCAACCATTTCATTTCAACCATTTTCTCTTCCCACTTTCTCTTCACACGGGACTGTCGCTAAGTATTACTTCGCGGGGCTACTTAGCAGTTATGCTCTAGTGTCTGAGGCTGCCTCTTGGGCTGTTCCTAGGGCTTCTTCTCTTCTCAGGTCGATGTGCATAGACACTATAAATCAGCAGACCTCCGCCCACTCGCCACCTGATGCCGTCATTTGACTTACGAAATTTTCTAGACTTCACAGGCTTTCTCTATCCTCTGCAAAGCGTCTGACATTTGGACATTCCGGCCATAGAAGTGAACTATAATATCCAAATTTTTGAAGGTATTTCTGATAGCCACCGTGCCCAGACAGGAACTGTGTAAGGCTCACTCTATTTGTCCATGATTCTATGGTGGGAATGAGATTGTGGTCCACCTGCCTTTAGAAGAGTTGTTCCACCTGGTTTGCCACAGCCCTTTTGCCCTTTCCTTCTCCTCCTTTCCTTTCTTCTCCTTTTGTTGGTACGAAGGTCGCATATGGTACACCCTTTGCATCTCGTTCGCGAGGATGTCGATTCGGACCATTTCGGATAGTACTCTGCCTGCTACGTCGGAAATAGTTCAGAAGCCGCTGTTCAATCTGATTACGCAGAGCCTGTAAGCTGAAGATAGCTTTCTCTACATTTGTTGCCAGTGCATCTGGCCATATCGAAGCAACGTGAAGCAGGTTCTGGACTTCTTCGTGTATGTACCGATCCGCCGATGCTCAGGAGCATTAGGAAGAGCACCGTCTGTATCAGCAATGCCTTCTTATTTGCATACTCGATGTGGGCTTTGAAGCGTAAACTACTAGCATGATCTCTGAGCGATTCTTTAGATTCAATTATCTGATTTCCCATCCAGAAGTTCACATAATCCACCATCTTGGGGTTGGTTGTCAGGCCAGCCTCAGTCTTGTGGGTAGCTACTTTCAAACTAGCGGACTCTTCCTCGTAAACATGCTTGTCTACTGTAATCACGGCGATGTCGCAGAACTCATCAACCAATCCTTGCCGAACTTCTGTGAAAACGTTGTAGTGTTTAGCGCCAACATCAGTGTGATATCTTAGCTTCCTGTGGCTAAAGTATTCCGTGACCGCGGGTAGATGATCGCTTGTGGCTTAGCGCCACCTAGAGTACGGAAATAGGTTTGCGCGATCGTTGATGATCAGTAAGGTGTTGATGTGGTCCCAACAAGAGGACACATACCAGCATATCCTTCATTGAATTTGTCTTCAAGGTGTTCTTTGACGTCTGTCACAGATTCGCCTATAGCTTTGAGTTTGGCAAACAAAAGACCGTTATTATTACAAAAACAAACGACAGCTCAAATAAAACACACTGTTTTGATTTATATTCGGTGTTTGCAGACATTTCCCTCTCGAGATAAAAGCCAAAACAAAAAGCCAAATATTTGCCAAGAAGTTAATTGTCTTTTCAACAGTCTGTCGAATCGATTTTTCGTCTCGCTAATGAATATGAATAATAATTAATGCTATCCAACGATCAGGGAACAGAATCTTCTCAAACACTCTACCATTGATCGAATAGAATTTGTTTTTTTTTCCCCCTTTTTGGGAACGAACATCCATTTGTCACAAATCTGGCCAGGGATTAATATCTGAACTGCTATCAGATTTTTATTGAGGTTTCTTACTTTTGTTTTTTTTTTGGTATTTTTTTGAGTTAATCTTTCGTGGGCAGAAAATATTTTCGAATGGTATAAAATAATTTATCACAATATTGTCAGAAATCGAAGATACCTTTTCATGGAGATAAATTTCATGTGATGACATTTTGGTCTCTTGTGCGTGTTTGTATTGCTTGGCTTTTTTGTTTTCTGTTTTTGGATAAAGAATGTGAATGTGATAAAACTGTCCGCTTTATTATTGTGCTTAGGACAGAGCAGAGGACCTAAAGAGTGAAAAAAAAAACAAGACCGAAAAAAGATACGAATAACATAAAACAGAGTGGGGTCTTTAAAACAGGCGCCGTTTAAATTATTCCTCTGGACTTCTGAAGAAGCATTCAAATCTCAATGGGAAGCAGAACTTCCAGTTTTTTTTTAAAGTTTTTTATTTGTTTGGTTGGGTTGTCCGAAAATTTGCGACTTTCGTGTGTTGTGTTGGGAGGGTCATCATAATGACTAATCCCAAACGCTTCTAGGTTGATGGTTGAGTTTTAACATGAATGGTTATGGCAGTTTTTACCTATTCGGATGTTGTATTAGACAGTTTTGAAATATGGTTTGTTTGAGATAATTTATGACGGATATTGGAATGAATTGTGCGGTCAAGATTGAAATGTGGTAGATTAAGTAATCAGATTTGAGCAGTGATGCAATTTATTGAAATCGTTCATTAGTAGGACTTGTGAATTATAATATAGTCGCTACTGATTGTTAGACCACCCAATGGGGAATAGTCATGGGCAGAAAAGAAGTTTTTATAGAGATTTGGAGATGTGGGGGTTCTCCATGCCAAAGTTGGTATTACTTGGGTCAGAGTCTGAAGTAATTTTCACTGACTCAGGTGAGGGGTCTAGCCCTTTCATGACATCGTATGCCGTATGGGTGATTCATTTAGAGGTACTATTTTGTCTATAGATTTTGTGGCAGATGGTGCATCAGTTGTGTTGATTTTGTACAGAATATTTATTCAGTATTTTTTGACATTTTATTGTGGAAATACTAAGCCCAGCACAGTGTCTACAAATTAGTCAGCTGTACTGCGAGCATCACCGTTCCACGACGAAAATTATAAAGTTATGAGAAACATTTCTGGCTATATATGTAGGTTCGTCAACAAGCTTAAGTTTTTGGATTGAATAGCAACTCAAAGAGATTTAAAAGCCACCATTATATGCAAACAAAACAACAGTTTGGTGTGTGTTATGAGCTGTTGGAACTATCGGACCTAGAAATATGGATGAACGAGGCCGGCCAAAACGTAGCTGTCAGTGGCGATCGTTATCGTTCTTAATCTAGGATAATTGGTACCAACAACCATAGCTTTTCATGGTTTCCATTGACTGTCCATTATTAAGGTCCATTCACAGATTAGCGATATGTCCATAGCTGGATTCGTCATATAAGCCTACCTCTGTCAGGGACATTTCACCATATGGGGCTTGACCTTGCTGCTTATTCCAACATTCGGAAATAGACCACAATATTGGGTCCCTTTTCGCCTATCCTCCACAATCGAATTCAGCCTGAGAGACTTTCTGGATTTACCCATAATTGATATCTGACTTTGATTTCTCCTGTCAACGCTGGCATCTGTTTAACAGAAATCTAGAGTATCTTCTGGGCTTTCTGTGTGTGCTGGCATAGTTCTCAGGTATCATCCTCCCAAAGACTCTTCTTCTTAAGTTGATCCACGAAGCTACCCTGACCTAAGGATAGTGCTAAAATGAATTCTGTGAAGTCTGCAGAATTTCTCCTCTGGCTCGTGCAGTATGAGACGTTGCTCCTTCCTATTGGGACCACATGTTCTCCAGTCCCAATTCATCCAATAGAGGAAGAAGAAATATGTTAAGATCGATTGATGTCCAATTACATGCGTACCATACTAATCCCATGAAAGGTCCTGTTCCATAGCACTGTTAATAAAATCCCAGAGAGCGAATGTCCATTGATTTATGAAATGTATACCTTTCTCACTCCTAATTTCACAGACCATTGATGGCCCATTAATTTTCTTTTTATATTCGATGAGATATTTTGTTTTAACAAAATAACCTTTTCTCATCTTATCTTGTTCCATACAGTTGCATTGTAAATGTATTCCAATTAAATGCAAAATACCTTCCTTCTGAGTCCGTGTGAAAATTCTTCTTTGTCTTTAAGATGAGAAATGCCAATGCATGAGAGCCACCGCCCCACCATTACCCCCCCGATTGTCTCTCATCCTGCCCATGGAGTAGTCCAGCAAATCACTGGAATCTGTTAATGTCGGTGGTGCAATAGCGTTAAAGATAAATAAAAAAAAAAAAAACGTAACTCGCAAAGAATCCTTTCAACACAAACACAAAAAAAAAAAAAAAAATGTTTAATTGCTAAGGATGTAAGTGGTAAGAGGCAGGATGATTTCTCGTTTTCCTCTGAAAATATTTCGCTGATAATCTTATCTCGAATGGTGTCAATTAAGTACAGAATCTGGTATGAAAGCGTCCACTTTATGCCCTAAGAGTTGTTGGCCTCTCTTACGCCATGGGTATCTGTTTCCAAATGCGCGACAGTAAGTGGAATGCAAAAGGTTTTTCGATACAGATAAACCAGATTTGATTGCATTTGCCCCTTACGACAACTTTATTCATCTCCTTGGCCATCTACTTCTACTGAATAAATACCTAGCTTTGAGATACTTTTTCTAAGGTATTGTGACGCTCAAAATGGAATTCGCTTATGCAAAATATGAAGTATTTTTGAACAAACAATTTGTTCTGTTTTAAATTAAATGAAATTAGCTAAATTCCATGTCCACCCAAAAGATATCCATAAACAAAAAGAAGAAAAGGATTCTGACCTTTTAGCTGTTGAAAGCATTTGAGAAATTCAAGTTACCTATGTTCCCATGGTGGACCAAGTGGATATTCTTCACTTCTTTGCAAAATTCCTAACCTATTGAAATTCCTGGAGCCAAATTCACCCATTCTAAGGTACAAATTGTTGGTTGGGTTGTCCTTTTTGTATGATGGGTTCGTTGGAATTTAAAACACAAAAAAAAAGGAGAACAAAATGTTTGTTTCGTATGAAGCTCAAGTATGGGAATGAGAAGACTTTTGTTTCTCATATTTCTGGAATCGCTATCATAGTTTCACTAAGCTTTAGGTTTTTGGTCCCAAAAAAACAACGTACTCGGTACGAGGAATGCTGTATTCAATTTGCTGCAAGTCGCCTCTCATATTCTCAGGACCAGCAAAAGATTGCAGGTGACATTATGGCAGCGTTTAATCCTGTGGTGTGTTGATATTCATGGATATAGTACATGCTCTAGACTGATTTGGAATGAGAAGAATATAGAGATCCTTATCACTTTTTCCACTGTTCTGTTGAAGTTGTGATGTAGGTTCGTAAAGCGACAAGAGAGCAAATACAGAGAGATGTACAACGAGCGACACTTATGTAACATCTGGCATCTAAAACTGCAAGCTTTGTTGTGTACTTCCCCGATGTAGAGTAGCTGTGCATGTTCATATGTAGACACTATTCTGTTCTAAAGGGTTATTCACTAAAAGGTACTTTTTCAAAAGTTAAAAAAATATAACACATTTTAATTTTATCGGATTATTTTTCCTATCAAACAAAAGAAATATTCTTGACATTTTCGTTTAAGGATTATTTATTTGAAATGTTGGCCATAACTGCGATTAGCATGGTCCATTCTGAAGTTTAAATTTTTGATGATGCATATTTTTGATATTGGCTTCCGATTGCTTCCGACTATAATGGATTAGCCTTAGGTCTTTTTATAACAAAATGCCAAGCAAAATTAAACAAAAATATAATCAATCAATAATCCGTTTCACAATTCATGCGTCAAGTGTCAAAAAGTTTACAAGCAAAAATGTGCTTTTAAATGAAACACCCACTAGGCATGTTAACCACTATGAGGGTTTGGGTTACTAGTTTTAACGTGATGCTGTTACTGCATCTGTCTATAGTTAGACAATGTAGCTCAGGAAAAACCCATTTATAAGTATAGCATTAAATTGACCACTATTTCAGAACGAATTCATCTAGAGGGTGTGGATGTAATTAAAAACTAGTTGCAGTAAGTGTAGTCTATTGTGTTATGGACTACAAGGCGGTTAAAGTATGCATACATCCGTCCATTTACTGTAGACTGGTGCTTTTGCTTCCATCAGTTTATTTTATATTGATGTAGAGGCCTTTATATTTTCTGTTCGAAGGTGAGTCTGATCATTGAAAAAAGCGGATTTATACCTAAATAGATAAAGGATGACGGGTGATGTTGGGCTGTGAGCTAACTAAGTTTTTTGAACCATCAAGATAAACGCGAAACGATTTTTATAACTTAGAAGGTATCTAACAGAAGGGGGCTTTGTAGATCAGAGAAAAACGCATAGCAAAGAGCTGCTATCATATTACTAGAAGAGCCCTCGTCATAACGGCCCATATTGCTGGAAAGAATCGTATCCAATCTTGCCACCCAGTGACAATTGCCAACGACCGTGGCTCATGCAGTATATGAGCCGTTGCTTCATCCTGTTGAATCCACATGTTCTCCATGTTCTCGATTCTCCTAATTAAGGAGAAGAAAGTCGTTGAGAGCGACGATTGATGGCCAATTAGGTGCTATGATGTCTGGTCAATAATCCGGGTCTTTTGCAACATCTGCTTTCGATATTGATATTCTCATCAGAACACATGAACAATTGAAGGCAGCAATTGATGCAGTTGGAGGACTCTCAAGCTTAGAATGGGTTTAGAAAGCTTCTACAGTAGATGCATGTAGCAGGGTAACTACGATCTTACAAGAAGTCATTCAATGCAAAAGATGGAGAGGAGTTAGGAAGACAAACATATGTGCCGTAATAAGACGGGACATCAAAAATGCTTTCAACTCCACAAACTTGGAACTTACAGAACGCCCACTTGAGTCGACAATGGGAATGAATGCATTCGAAAAGTGAGACAGGGAATGACAGCAGTTGGGTGAGTAATAGAAACCTTATTAGTAAGCAGCAACAACCCCTTCCGATATATATGGTACCAATATGAACCTAAGTAGTGATACTTAAAACCGACAACTGACTATGAGCGCTGAGCGTGTGCTGAGATCATTTAGACAGTGCCAACTCGGGAATGCTACCACTAAATACGTAGAGAGGAACAAAGTCAAGAAATCCCAAGCTTCAGCTAAAGATGTGAAGCTGGAAGAAAGACATAGGAGCATGAGAGCATGGCAGGGGCAATGGAACCAGTCTCTACCTGAAGACGGCACCATTTAGAGGAAGAAGTTTCCTACTTCAGCCAGCTCCTCCAGTTTGGGTTCTATGCATCCCCTAATTGTTTGATTTGGGACAAGTCCACGTTTCTGTACAAAGCGTGTAGACTTAGAGCAAAGAATTGCAGAAGTAAATTGTAGACCTTGTATACACGTTTGGATGTACGCAGTCCGGTTGTCGAGATAATCATGAAGGAATTTCATCATTTGGAAAGAGTCACGCGGAACAGCAACAAAAAAAAAACTTTGGCGACAAATGCTGAACTCAATGGCGCACCAGTAAACGAAGAAAGAAGGGCATAAGTTTGCTAACTAGAGAAGTTATACCTAGTAGGGTGTGTGTTTAGCACGTAGGCGTATTTCTGAAGACTACGCATCCCTGGCGATCCTAGAATTCTACCTCAAGTAGCCTTCCGAAACAGTGTTCCGTGATCATAATGCCAGGAGTGACATATGGCATAAAAACGGAATATTTTCTAAAATTTGAATTTGAAATTTCTCCTCAAAAAAGATATCAGCTTCTTTGGCTTATCTAATTAAATATTTCGTTAACCTTTTTGCGATATGCCTGCTTAAAGGCTTTCAAGTATGTAGTAGCAAAGCCTGATTAATTTTCAGCAAATGTACGAGTAAATTTCGTTTGATATGCAAATTAAGCCATTTTGAGAACGGCACATATGCAAAAACTGCATAATGCATTTGACATGTATCCATAAGGAGAATATAATTATGTTTATGGTATTTCCCAGTATGCATCCAGCTTCAAAGTCGCCTTTTGTTTTCATTCCTTTTTCTCTTTTTGTTTTTTTTTTTTTTTGTTATTTCACTTCTCCGGCGTTTTTATTTGAGTTCTTTTTTTTTTGTGTTTTTTTGCGCGCGCTCCTAGGACATGACTGATGACATCTTAACAAATACAAGTGCATGTGCAAGTAGTAAGCATGTAAACAAATAAGTATTAAAAACCTGTGAGGATAATGCACGAAGAACGAAGAAACATGCCGAATTAAATGCATCACCCTCATTTCACACTCTCAAGTGGAGATACCTAACCCCTTTTAGCACACGAGGATTGGCTGAGCAGCTGTAGCATGTAGTTTCATCAAGCGACAATGACAACGATGCAAGTGCAAGTTGCATTGGTGACTGGCACGAGAAGATGCAAAGTTGACTGCAGTTTCGGTGGTACTTTTAAAATGCAACCGAGAGTTTGAAAGGATAATAATAATGAGCCAAGGCAAGGAGAGGCACAACATTGTAGCCATAGCCACATAAAAGTGGTCTCAATTTTAATTTTTATTTTTTTTTTGATGAAGCGTGGTTAGTACACATTTCCGTGTCACTATACGAACAGTCAAAGTGTTCCGTCCTTATTCGTGCAGTGTTTACATATTGCATGGTGTTAAGAAGTGTACAAGAATGGCTGCGTTAATTTTATGAATGAAATGCCACTTAAGTTCATTAACTTGTGTTTTTACTTTCAAAGGAAAGGAAAATTTAAATATGCTTTCGTTGAGCCGCCTTGCCTGCTACTTGCCGTGATTGTCATTTTGTTGTTTGTTTACTTGCAGTAATTTGATGCAAGAAAAATGCGTGCATTTAGTCAAAATAATGACAGGTAAGCTTTGCATAAAATAAATACACCTTTTAGAGATCTTTGCTGGTCTGATAAAATTTTTGAAAAAAAAAACCAAAATAAGCTAAATCAACGAAAAAATTTCCATCTTTCATTGAATGTTTGTGTGGGCGTGTCAAATTTCTGTACTGAATATCCCATTTCATTAGCATCTTCCTTAAGCCCACAGAAGTTAACGAAACTCGACGAAACTGAGCATATTGCCATTATGGCTATGGACTGCGTAAACTTACCAAATCCATTATAGTTAAGTTTTTACTGCTAGCACCCGCCACTTACTTTTGTATTTTATTTTACTCATTAACTTAGCCCTTGTGTATTACTTTCATATATTTTTTTATCACTGATTTCTAAGACTTCAACTAAGTAAATGCAGTCACTGACTCCATCTGACTTCAAGGAACTGAATGCAATCATTGAATGCTAATGGCTTCGTGCAGAGCAATCAAAAAGATTGCATTCTTTCTGACATCATCATTCTGACTGCTAAAAATACTTGCTGCAGTCATGACTTTAAAAAGAATGTTGAAGTGTTTATTGTCATTGAAGTCATTGAAATGAAACAAACCTATGTGAATTCTTTGTAAGACTTCAATGAATGCATTCCGCAATGATTGCATAATTTTTCAGCCCGGCTTTTTAATTTGTTTGCAGTGCGGAGTAGGTTTATTAGTTGTGATAAGGTTTCAATTTGACAATCCCACAATGGTTGGTTGATTTAAGAGAGTAAGAATGCGCTGTTCTCTTAAGTCGGTTGTGCCCGTTGTGTTCTTCTTATTTATTAAAGTTAAATTAGGGTTATGAGGTCATAATAAACCACTAACAACTAAAAAGGTTCCAGATCCCTGGTGTGAGGCTAAAAGGCAAGAAAAAACTTAAACCACATCGCTAAACTACTTCATTGCTCTACGGTAATTGAATAAAACATTTAGTTAGTTCCTTGAACTGACCTCGTCTAGCTTACTAAGTAAGAAGTACCTGCCTGGATATCTATTTCTAGAAGGTCATTCACACGCGCACAGTATACTCATGATATCCTCCGATGCGTCTGGATCCTCATAATATCTACAAATATCCAACCACTGGCATGATTCCTTATGTCCAATGTCCAGAATGGTTTCCAAACATAGCCCTGGTTTATGATCTACCTAGGCTAACAATTTCCGCAGAGCTCTTACGGCTACTAACTTTCGAAATAAGTATTAAATATTTCTCAACGTTGTTCCAGCGTAAAGCGACTCATTTCGTTCCGAGGATGTATGATACTGACTTTCTGTTAAAATTTCGAGCGGGAAACAGCTGCCTGTGTCAAAATAACCTGTGATTGAAAAAGAAACCACTAAATGGCGCTGCACTATTGAGAATACTGCTACAATCTAAACATGCGGTGATTTGATGGTACCCTTCAATATCACAGTATCCATGTACCCATTATAATTTAATGCGATTTTGCCGAATTAATGTGTTGAGCATTGACTATCTCCGATTTGACGAAAACAGAAACTAGTGTTTTGAAGGAAGATGGCTAGAACTTCTGCTGGCTTTCATGGCATTTTTCCAAGTCCAAAACATTAACCACTGAGCCACGACACCCATTGATTGAAAAGCTAGGCCTTGGCCCTCTATGGACTGCTTATGGCCTAATATTTATTTATTTTATTCCCTACTGTGATACTCTACTTCTTACTGTGTGTCGAAGTCGAGAAAATCTAATATATCACCCGACTTCGCCTCAGTCTCGTTGAAAGTGTTTCTATACTGCTACCCTTCCAGAACCCTATACTTGAAAGCTGAAGGGCACATATTTCCGCCTGTAGCTAGTTGTTTTTGTAACTATGAAGGTTAGTTTTTTATTATGTAGAGATTGTTTTACGAGGCATTGGAACATGGGGATTATAGTACGACTATGTGGTGTAGTAATTGGAGAAGCACCTTTTTTGCTTGGCAAAATTCAGTATACACAGGTTTCTATCATTCTTCGACTAAGTTTCTGTGCTTTTCTATATTAGAATGTCAATTCGAGCCTACAACAAAGTGTTACAATTCTCAAAATTCCCTACTTTCGACGAAAACTCTTTAGGCTTTGCCTCTAAACTCGTCAGTGCGAAAAAGTGGGTCTGCCGATGCCGTCTGTCTGTCCGTCTGTCCACGACTCCACGATGGATTTTGATCAAACTTCATATTTAGAGTCTGTGTGATAATCCTAAGATTTTGTTTTACCCTTTACATTGAAGGAGCTTTACTTGAGGCCAATTTTATAAAAATAAGATTTTCTCAAAAACGGCTGTAACAATTTGGACTAAATCTCATATCCAATTTAGCCTAAAAAATTCCAATCAGATGACGTATAAAATTTCTCATCAAAATTGTGAACAACAGTACTCGTACTTTACTTATGAAATTTTTTGAAAAAGCCGATTTGCACGAAAACTGTTCAAACGATTCATTTAAATTTCACATTTAGACTAGTAAAGCACAGAGGTACCAAATTTTGGCCAAATTTGTTTGTACTTATGGCCATTTTGGCTAAGAGACGTTTTTCTTGAAAACGAATAAAACGATTTCATTACAAAATATACAAAATGGCTTAAAATTTTTTTGGCCAAAAGTGCGTATAACGGTATTTTTCCAAATTTTAACCAATGTACTCGAAAACGACTCCGACAATTTTTTTTTAATTTCATATTTAAACTAGTTTGGTAAATTCCTGTAAGACGGCATACCGCGTTTTTGGTCAAAATTGTTAGTAACGGTATTTTACTTATAGCCAACTTAGCGAGGTTTTACATATTTAGGTTGTCCGCTTCGTGAATCTCTAGTGCACACAAAACTTATATCAATAGGTGGGAGTTTTTACGATCGCAGACTCAATAGAGAAATCGCTCCCCAAAGAGTAAGAAATTTCCCCATGCTAAGAATTTTAGTGCAAGAAATTTCTTCGAGCGGATTTGTGAAACTGTCAAATCAGTGAATTTTCAAATTTTTCATGTTCAACCGGTTCGTTAACTTTTTCGTAATTTTAGTTCTCTCTGAAAAAATGGAGATGGTTTTTCTGAAATATTGGCCGTGGAGACCCAGTGTTTAAGACTTATTGCAGTCAAGTAAGATATTAAAAAACTCAATGCATTCTAATTAATTTTTTTTGTATTAGAACTCACCATTTTACATTCAGCATAATAATCACAATTATTGTACGAAAGTGTAAATTAATAAAATCAAATTTCCACCTCAAGAAGGACATTTCGCCGATAGAAAAAACACTAAAACTAATAACTTTTGCAAATGGTTTTGCCGCAGTCGCTGTTGTATAAATTGACAATGCTGACAGTGATGCGTGAGACCTTCTTCGATTTCGTTAATCGCTAATATTGCTTGCATTAAATTAAATAATTTCGTAAACATTTTCGCATTCGCATTAAATTCATTGATATCGAGAATTTTTCTCTTTTTTGTATTCACTAGAAACATGGAAATTTGCAAGATTTCTCAGCACTTTTGAGCGATATTTAGCACTTTTTTCTTCAACTACCACTACCACAAAGGACATCACGAGAATTGGTTTTTTTTTTTTATTAATTTAAATGGAATTTGAATTTTATTTTAAACGAGTTGAAACCAATGGACAGGGTATAAACCTTTCAATTTTACCGACGATCGCGATTAAACAAAAGTCGAACACTTTCTGCTTGGACATTCTTTGGAACCATTTGAATTGATGAAGTTGAAGGAAAATTTATTTTATTATTAACAACAATATTCATACCGTCACGATTGGGGGTTTCTTTAACCGTTTGCGTACCGCATTCAATTGTTTGAATATAGATTACTTTTTTTTTGTAATGGAAGAGGGACGGTTGTTATAATTGATAATGCTGCTCCTGTTGTGGCCGTCGAGTCGCGTCGCGTCGTCGCTCACCTATGTATTTTGTTTCATGTATCTAAGAGGTGAAAGAGGTCTCGGAAATTGTATCTAAGAAAGCAACGAAACGTAATCACACACCAAAGAACTCACAGAGCACACACGAGACACTGGGTTTGCTGATCGAATGAAATGAATGGTTGAAGCATGGTTGCCTGGATGTTGGATGTTGGATACTGCCAGCACAAAAGAAGTCGTTGGTGTAACGATGACGAGGCTTTAAGATCAATTTCGGATGATTTCAGACGGTGACGGCTCTAGAATGCATTCTAATTTTGATAATGTGATGCTCATTGTTAACGAATGGGAATTTTTTTTTGTTTTATGACAAGGCACTTATGCAAAAAGAAAAAAAGGATATTAAATATTTTTTTATTTTATTTTTTGTTTCAACGAGCACGATCGCGATGTTTATCCTTGGAATAGCACTTTCAATATGCAAGTATTCAGAAAACCGTTGATAAGATGGAAGGAAAAAATTGGTGCAACCAAACGCGAGTCTGCGCCTCGTAGCGCATCTCTATTATCCTTCGGAGGAATCATCAACTAGGAAAGTGCTGGTTACTCCGAAATTCATTCATTCATCTCTTCTCAGATAGAGAATGACGACGATGATGAGTTGTGCGTTGTATGCAGATATATTATCACACACAGACGTGAATAATGGGCATGTGCACATATTGTGGTACTCGAAATTTAAATTACTATATCCCTCTGTGACAGGGATAAATCTATTTGCTTCGCATGCAACCCTTGTGTTTTATTCAAGAAGGGTAGCTAGTTGGCTGAGGTGAAGTTTTAATGGGTACTTATTGCCTACACTACACGGGGTAAGGTCATTTAACGCATCAGAATGGATATCGTTTGGGATGGATTACTAAAGAATTAGGCATTTCTTTTGTATTAATCTTTTGTATAATTTATTTCGAGGATAAAGATAGGGGTTGACAGATATGCAGATTGTCGATGTAAACAACTGTTAAGAGAGAGAGGATAAAATAAAAGGGATGAATTTGTAATGCAGGTAAATTGGCAGTTGATGATGTCTTATTAGGCAATGGGCACAAATGTCCTCAGAAAAAAAAGAAGCTGGTTGTGAGCAAAAAGACAAGCTCGACTTGAAGCTCCTAATAAAAATAGTGATAGAAAGAGTAAGATACATAGAACTTCTGTTTTTGATTTGCAATTTTGCTAAGGCTCGTCATTCACTCTACACTTCTCCGGAATCTGCGTCGCCATTGCCAATCCGTATAATGGATGTCTTCTTTTCCTTGGACCTACAAGCCTGTCCACTTATCTCGGTCTTTACCTAATTGTCTCTAGTTGCGTACTCCAAGTTGGTGTAGGTCTCGTTCAACTTCTATGTGCGGCGAGGAGGCTCTCTAGGCTTGATTCAAAGACTCTGGGGGCCGGAGCATTGTTGTCCATTAGCTCTTCATGTTCTAGCCATCTGAGATGTTCAATGCGGTTTTTTCTAGGTTGATGTCGCTCGTATAGTTCGTCGTTGAATCTTCTTCTGCAAAATCCTTCAACGGAAAAAGAACCGACGAAGAATTTTTCTTTTCAAGCGACCAAGGACATCTTCATAAGCTTTCAACAGAGTTCATTTTTCAGCGCCGTAAGGCGGGAGTAGAATGATCAGTGCATTATACAGGGTTTTCTTAGTTCTACGAGATAGGGCTTTACTGTTGAATTGCCTTATTTGCCTTAAAGGTTCTAGAAAGCTGTTTTACCAGGATACATGTTTCGTAAGCCAGAATATAGTTAATAAGAAAAGGGGACCCAGCCTTAACATTTCCTGGAAGCTGCGACAAAGCGGCTAGCTAGCCATCTATGCTATGTCAGCTGCTTCGGTCTTCTTAGACTAATGGAAAAGATTTTCAATAAGTCTCTTGACATCGACATGTGGGTTATTATAAGCTGCTGTTCGCTTTTCACTCTGCGTCTTCCCATTCATTAGGAAATTCTGGGTAAAAGGGCAAAGAACATATACTATAATGCCCATGAGCTCTCTTTATTCAGCTTGCGTGTTTCTGTGGCTGTTTTTAACTTATCCCACCTGGCTTGCCATAATGCTCCCTTTTCTTCATCTTTTACTGGCTGGCTGGCTTTTTCGTCTAAGGTTTTCACCTTTATCTTTGCGTCTCCTTGACCGGAATATCTACTCAGATCTACAGATATTGCTTCGGCTAAAATCATTGGGAAACCACTTCTTGTTCCACTTACTCAGAACCAGTATCCAGATAAGAGCCTTCTTGCTGTTCTATTTGTTGAATATGCCATCGCATCTGGACAAGCTCTGCCTGAATCTATGACTTTTTACTAGAAAACTCCATGTGCTTCAGCCTGTTGTCAAGCATTACTCCTTGGTATTTTAGTGCCATTTTAGGATGGCTTTCCAAGTCGGAAATTTTGGTAATCTGTCTGGTTCTAACAGACTCTAATCAATTTTTAATCTTAACGATATGGTTTCAACCATGGCAGACTATCCAAGGATCTGTTTGACGACATTAAGCATAACGAAATCGTTGACAACTCCTTGTTGCAGTATTAGTCGAACAACTCGGTCAGGCATTATGTCCCATGGGAGACACATTAGTGCCAGACTACATTGTGAGTCTGCTGAAGTTATTTATATTACGCGAGATGTCAAGCTACTCTTCTTAGATATAGATCTTCATTCGATATCCGTTTGATACAGAATATCCATAAGATCTTATCTTGGCGCCTGCAAAAGGTCTGCAGCTTCGTGCGTTGCTTACAAATACAGTGCTTCATCCATACAACAAACTTGGCTATAAGTTGGATTTGAACAGTCTCAGCATGGTGCTTAGGTTGATTGCAAACGCAGACCTATTCGGCTGGCTATCCTCTTCAGCTGAACAGAGGACTCCCAAGGTACTGGAAACTTTCTATTATCCCCACTGGAAAACACAGGGCAATGACTTATTTTCTAGATTAATTAATTGTATTAATCTTCAATCCGACACCACCTAGCTTCCTCTCAATACCCGCTGTCATTTGGTAGAGGTCCCTTATTCTACGCGAGAGCAAGAACAGTGTTAGCGTTGTCGAGGTGTTTGGATTCGGATGTAAGACTTTTTTGAAGTCCTCCACTCCGATAGGCTGCTTTCGGCCTAATATTCATTTTAGTTTTCATCCCCATGGAGCAGGATCATAAAGTCCACGGCCCAAAAGTTCAGAATGGATTTTTGACTCGCCAGGTTCGGCTCTAAGTTCACAATTGATTTGTGAATTTCTAACCCACCCAGATGGACCAAAAGTCCAGTCAAAATACCTGTGAATTTTGGCCCATCGATTGTAGTCTTATGGCTCAATAAGTTGGACCATAAGTTGACCACTGGTGAATTTACTTTAACAGCAGTCCTTTGGGACTGTAAGCAGCGGAAGTTTCTTGAGAAGCGGATCATACCCTCTCGAATTAATGCATTTTTCCCTTCTGATTCCTTCTTTTGCCATCGTGTCCGTTTTGCATGTTGCTCCAATACAAAGTGGAGCAGTGTGAGTTCTAGGAGTACTTTCATAGCTGCTGTTGGACAAGTCTTTGCACTTTAGTGAGTGACTCTCTCGTTGTGACCAGACTGGTTCTGTTTGTCCATGCTATCGCGCTTTAATTGATCAGTGGCCTTACAATGGCATCGTACATCCACGACTTACTCGCTAGGCTCCTTCCCACTAAGGTTCTTTGCTGCCAACAATTCACGGCTTCACAAACTCAATTTCAGTCAATCTTTTAGAGTAATATGGTACGCTAAATACAAAAATAAAAAAAACATTTCACATTGGTCAAATTTGTCTCTCGCAAAAAACTTAATTAAACAGATTGTTTGTTTGATTGGCCCTCATTCAGAGCTATTCTGAAGCACTTTCAGTAATGATCCTTAATGTGATATAATTTCGTATTGACTTCGCAATAGAACACAGTTCATAGAACCTCTGCCCGGTAGAACTTCAGTCAGTTGCAAGGTAAACGTGTGGTCACAATGCTAGGCATTTGCTCCAAAAAACCAAACTTTATACCCAAAGAGTCCTCTGCAAAGTCCCGCAAAAGACAATACTGCATAAAAAACCGAATAAAATGGTTCTACAGGCTCAACGTTTTCCTATGTCTAGTGCACTTTCGATACCAGTCAAAAACGCGACGAGTTCAAGCTTCGAAATGTCTTCGAATCGCTTCTAGTGTGATCTACTACATTTTATGGTGCGCGTGTGGCTTTGTGGTTTACCTGTTCTTGTTTGTTGGCATCGAGAGAATAGCACTTCGTCCAGAAAGATTTGAGTTCAAATCATTCCAGGCACAGGATATGATTCTAGCCGCGATTGAGGCCTATCGAGACCACACTTATGGGTTTTTTTTCTCGAAAGCTTATCTCAGAAATACCACCGGCATAGTTACTACACTTAATGAGTTTCTGTGGATCTACAATACACTCAAGTCCAAAATAGATGGACATCTTTATATTTCGTCTAATTTGCGGCTAATTTTAAATATAAAAGTTTTTATGACGTTTTATCGATCTTTTGCTCGCTATATCAATAGTCCCCACATAGTTTTTGATGGCTCTGTTATCGGTGTTTATCTAATGGAGGCTCAATTTTGGAGTCTCCTCTACAGTCATTTGGTTTTGATTTGTTACTTGAAGAAAATTAATCAATATATCGATCGAGCGGTTACGCACAAGAAAGTAATTGGCCTTCACAAGGACATTAGTTTATTGATTAAAATAAGCTTTCGAATGCATCGCATCAAGGATTGGCTCAATGAATTCTATTCACCTCTGATAATGATAACTTACTTGGGAGTGTTTTGCGATATTCGGGCGATATACATGAATTGCATTCGGTTTTCGACTTATTGGCATACTCAACCGCTTGAGCAGAATATCACCATGTTCCTTCAGCTGGCGCCATCCTGCGTGACAGCATTCTTTGATATATATTTAGTTGCATTGATATCTGCAATTTTGATGAGAGAATTTGAAAAATTTCAAGCCAGTCTTTTGTCTTTGGTGTGCTCAGGACAATTGTCAGACAAAAGGGGTGTTTATCGGGAGGTAATTTGTATCTAACTGGCTGATTTTTGCGGAAGATTAATTTGTTCTTTTTTTTTTAGATTCATTTGGTAATGATACAACATACAATGCAGGACTTTAGCTTGTGGGCATATGGAGCGTTCAGAATCGATCAAGAATTCACTTTCGGGTTTCTTCTGGAGGACGTTGTGCTCAATGTGATTGTCTGTCTGCAGTATTATTTCGATGCTAACGGCTATGGGGATGTTTCTAAAAGTTTTAATGCTTCAGCGTTAATCTAGATGTTGTTTTTGAAAAAAGTATCTATGTATGTACATATATGTTTGTTGTTCTCCGTGAATTGTTTAATTTTCCTTTAAAAATTTGAGCAAATACTGTATAAAAATATACTTAATGTATCTTGTATATAAATACTTACAATTCGTACGAAAAAGGAACAGTAGACTTGACGTCAGCAAATAAAATCTCATCTTGTGATTTTAAGGAAAACACACTCGGGTAATGTATTTTGTTTCCAAGAACTCATATTATTCAAAGGAAAATCTTCAAAAAACATCCTCATCGCCGCATCCTCTGCAGAGTTCTTCTTCCGACATATTTTCTTTAGGTGGTACCGCAGAGTGTTGTGAGCCGTGAGTATCCCCATGAGCATGGACAGTGAACGTCTGTCCTTGCGAATAATACTCTCGGTCCTTGCTTTGTCAAAAGTTGGCCATAGTGGTTTTGCAGTTTTGGAAGTATCTAGGGATACCATCTCATGTTCGACTCTCTCATAGCCAATTTCCCTGCTTCAAGCCTGAGAGCGCAGGGCGGGGTGCTTATGGAGAGGTCCGTCAGTTCAAGTGGTTCAGATGAAGCTTTTCTTGCTAATTCATCTGCCTTTTCGTTTCCCGGGACGCCCTCGTGCGCAGGGACCCAGCAGAGCGGAACAACATAAGACAGAGGCAGGGTAAATATTGCAGTGTCTTCCGACAAAAATATCGCAGCTGTCACTGAAGATGTCAACCAGACTAGACTATTACACGCTCCTTTCGTTCACCACGCTCATCCCTTACAAAGTGCAGACAGTACATCAGTAACTGCTTGCACACCGTCAAGCGCATCGAAACTAAGCTTTAAAACAAATTTGCTCTTTAAGGACACTGAGAATCCACGTATTACTCACACGAAAGCCATAACAACCACTCGAAAGTTATTTACGTTGGAGGTGTCATCGACGCAGGCCGTGGGTAGCTGTGACTGGTAATCGATACAGAACTATACTATGGAGTTTCTTTTCTTTTTTGTGGTTTCAAAAGAATAGTGTAACAACGCACATACATAGCTCGTGTGAAAATGAACATTTTAAAAAACCACCTTCCGGTTTGCCTAATATCTCTTCTATGCGATTGCACAAGCCACAGGTGGGAGTGTGAGAACTGGGTTCAAAACTCTTAACTCGACGGAACAAATCGCTTTTTAAAACCTTGTGCATTACCTATGTCGCCGAGCGCTAGACGATAAGGAAGCTGAGCAATTATTGTGCACCTTGGAGCGAACTCTATGAGCTGTACGACGATGATAGACACATTGACTATATTGGCTCGGCCACATGGAGAGAATGGACAACGACGCACCAACCAAGAGGATCTTTGAATCACAACCCACAGGTTCAAGACTGCGAAAGAGGCTGTACCTCTATTGTAAAGACCAAGCAGACGCGAGTGGCAAAACCGTGATTGCAAAGAATGGAAAGCTGCATTGTCTCAGGCAGAGTCACTCCAATGAAGCCTCCAATGAGCCTCCAATAAACCGAAAAATCTCAGAAGATGTCTCTCTGGGCAGCAGTTAAGCAGTTTCTTTGCCTTTATGTAGCATAAAATTTACGATATTATTGTTCGGCTTATTTTTGCGGACTATTGATGTGATAGACACCAGTATCAAGTAGTGCTCTTACTCTGTCCTTATTCCACGAGTCACTGTCTCAAATCCCAACCACACTCCTGTCAATGATGAGTGACTTAGAAATCGTTCATCAACTGTTCGGCACCTGAGATATGATGTATAAAATTGGATTCATTCATTCCCTCCTGCAAAAGAAGTTCTTTGACCCTTAACACCCTCTAAATTTTTCTTTAAAATTGTAACTTCCCCCAGAGCTTTAAAATCCTGACCGAATCTTATCATTCCATTATTATGTACGGTGTTACAAAACTTTACGTTTAATTAATGTCAAATGAAATCATGTCAAGTAACAAGGACTAAATTACTTCCTATTAATCAATTAAGTAATTAACACTTTCAAAAAGGAAACATTGAAACACAATACTCGTCATCGTCACCCATTTTCCGGGACGGGACCGTAACCTAATATTAAACACGTTACAGCCGCGTATAATTCAGTTAATCGTCAAGTAATATAATAAAACACACATATGTATTCACATATTCATAGGCATACTTTTATTTGTTGCGGGGTCTTTTATCATCGGCTCATCAACCATCAGCAAGTACACTTGTTGCAATGCACAAGCAGCAGAAGCAAATGAACCCCCAACAACGTGCGCGAATCTAATAAGAAGAATTTGCACGCATTTGGCTGGTGGCAAAAGTACTCGAACACACTTTATCCTGTTGTGGGAGAATGAAGGACTTAAATGTGCGTCAATCATAAAGTACAAAGGCAGTTTACAATGCCCTTCATTTAATCATGATCCTCTTCCTCATTTGAAGATGAAGCGTTTGTCCTTTCATCGGTTTCCTTCTTCTTATGTATGTGTGCATTATGATTGACAAAATGCATAATGCAAGTGTGCAATGAGAAATAAAGCTACACGTACAGTACCGCCGAGAAAATGTTGCACAATTCTGAGATTTTTATTTCACAGCACTGTTGATAAGTCGTATGCATGGAATGTAAGGTAAGCAATAATCCGCACAAGATGTCGACAGTGACTGTCATTTATCTGATATATTATGTTGGCTAACTAACTAAATACATAAGTAAATATTGGGCTTAGTTTCTGACAGCTTGTGTGTGATATGCAAGTCTGCAGCAGCGTTCCCAGATGCTTGAAATACTTCCTCCCAAAAAAAAAAAACACTCCCAGATTTATCATATTTGTTGGAAAAAACTGTATGATGTACGAGGTTTTCGGAAAAAGGGAAAGTACAAATGTCAAATTCTTTCCTTAGATTCCTCCCTGTCGATAAAAAAAAACCTTGAATCTGGTGGAAAACGCCAATCTTTTTTTAAAGAAAATTTGCTCAACAAATAAGCATGGACAAAATTTTAGACTTTGCATAGCAAGTCCTTAAAACTATTTGTTGCTTTGATTGGTCGTACGAACTCTGTTACAACTACAGGAGCGATGGAGACATAAGACAAAAATGGTTACCAAAGAGTTGGAGGTGAAATTCGAGATCAAGGTGATATTTGGTTCCATTATTGGAAGAATATGTATGCAACTTTTGTTTCGGTTGTAATTCACAGTATTTTTTTTGTTTTTCGACACTTGCAAATGAGAAGCTTTCTGATGACAATAATACTCATGGATATTTGTCAGATGCTACAGGCAGAACCCTGGAAAAATATTAAGTAGACTTAATTGAAGAGTTGGTGGGAGAGTTTTCCGCTTAAATTCAGCGGATATTAATACAAATTTGAAGCAGCGACAACAGAAGAATTCTTGCGACTATTTGCTCGCTATGAGAGAGTTTAGGGCAAAATCATGAATAAAAGGACGACAGTCGCCATAGTAAAAATTTAAAAACTATCAGTTATAATAAATATAAGAAGAGCTTAGGTAATACAGCATCAAAGGGCAGTAAGCATTCGGCGGAATGTGACACAATTAAACGCTCTTATAACTGTGGTCAACCAAAGCACAAAAGCTAGGACTCTAGTGTGCCCAAGTGCTTCAATTGCAATGAGCTCGGGTACAAGTCCAGCAATTATCCTCAAAATATATACTTCAGCTAAGACCCAACAAAGAGCTGAAGGTAGTTCTAAGATCCTGGCATTGATAGATACAATTACACTCATGTGCTGCGATGAGTATGTTAGGATTGCTTCACCATGAGCTAATTTTCTACAGAAATTTATTCAATGTATTTCAACCTGCTAAAACAATTGACGGCATATTTTTTTAATACCGACTTCAACATAGAGCATATCAGAATCTTACTCGAAACTGAATGATAAAGTAGGTAGGTACTGTCCGCATCTATTTAGTATTGACTATGATATTTTGTAGCATTACTTCGGAAACATTTTTAACTTCATACCATAATAGAATGGACATATTCGAAAATCGTGTTGTTGTAGTTGACCTTCACAAAGGACTATAAACTTTTGCAGCCGACTGAGAACACTCTTAATTGTGTGGATACAGAAGGTATTAAAGACCGCCAAAAATCAAGAGCCATCAGAGTTGTGTCAGCTTGAATTAAGCGTTATAATGGCGTTACTGACATTCAGAGAAATGGATCAGAACTTTGGAGGCAATTTACCAAACAACTTGAGTTGCAGACTTTATAAAATCCTCAACCACTGACAAGTTTTATCCCTGGCTCATAAAATTAAACGCACCCCAACAATAGCTCGAAAAAATTGTTCCCTATTGCAGTACGATTGGCCAGCTGGCAATCCAGACCTCATTCCGTGCAGTACAAGCTTCCAATATCAGCTTTATTTGATTCTGAAACGTTAAGCCTTTCAAGTGAGCCTTTGTCTTACAATAGACTTGAAAAGTTCATCAGTCAAGCATTGAAATTTAGGCATGAAGTTTGAAACCAAGAGATCTCATAACAGTCGTCACGATGCAACGTCTAGGCCATGCTAACAGGTGGGTGAGTACCTTAATCGGCTTTATGATGCTGTGTGACGCAAACGACCCGACATGTGCCAATGGGGCAGGAACCCAGTGTATGCAAGTTCGAACCCCCAGCGGAAAATAACAACACAGCCATTCCCATTTATAACAGAGAAGCAAACATCAAGGACCTGTTGAGGTTGATTGCTCCCTCCGACCATTGAGAGAGACCCAATTTGATTAGTCAGGAGTTATGCCAAAAGCAACAGCCCAGCTGAACACCAATCCAAGATATATTCTTAAAGAATATCGGCAGGCAGAAGTTTGTGCATTAGCAAGTCGGGTTCTTTGAAGGAGAGTATGAATCAGTATCTTTATATGCATTACTGCTGAGCACACCTTATCCTTAGTGTCAATATATAAGTGCTTGAACCCCTAAAAAAAATACCAACTAACGTCTGGCAACCATCAACTGTACTATAGTCAAGAGAAACCTTCTCAAACCCCCTCTTACCTTCTGATACAAATCGCTTCTAACAAAAATAGATATACGACTATAAACGCACAGTACACCATCAAAGAACGATGAAGTTCATTTTTCTCTGTTCTTACTGTAACCGAAAGAACACCTTCAAAAGGAATGCACTTTCAATTGCACCAATTACAAAATGCAAGTCACTTTGAAATCGTCCCGCGAGCACAATTTCACCAATGCAACGAAAGACCTAATTTGAGAAAAAGAATTCCATTTCGCGTACATGTATCTACATCTTGATGGCATTGTTAAGGGCAATTAATACAAGCCCCATGACAAACAAGAATATTAGCCAAGTTATGCGGCATTAACTCTTGAACTCATTTCTTTGATTTTTTACTTTTTTTTTTTGTTTTGTTTAAAAGCTAATCAGTTCTGTCGAAAAGGGTTAACAAAAAAAAGAAGAAGATGCTTAAGGATTTTCTATTTTTATGCAACGTCAGGCTAATATTGTTTCCTATGATGTACCGCTCGCTCAATCATCCCTCAATTGTTGTATGTTCTTGTCCTGTTAAATAGAATTAACACACGGAAGATCAAACAATATGACAATTGTTTTGATTAAGCCAACCATGCGACTGTCTATCATTGAATAACTTTGTTTTATTTTAAAGTGGCTAATGAATATTCTTTTTTCTTTTTTTTCCGTTTGCTAATGACTCTTGAATTCAGATGGTACAATTAATTTAGTATTCCAATTATTACGGAAAATTTAGATGTACATTCTTACATACTTATGTATTTTAATTAACAATGTCAAGTTTAATCTGAACGAATGGCCAAAAAAATTTTGAATATATGGTTACCTTAATTACGAGGGGTTTAAAAGTTTACCTCATTTTTAGCGAAATAGTTTTTGGTTTTAGAACGATTGAATTTTTAATCCCTGTTCCAAAATCTTGGTCAAGTGCGAATCAGGCCTCATTCCGGACATTATAAAATGTTCCTTTTAATCTTATGTTGTCAAAAATTCAAAATATAGGCCCAAATTCATGATTCACTTTTAGATGACAAAGAAATTCTACACAGATGGCGACAGTGTTGTGAAGAAATTTTAACCGAAGGAAGTTTGCCCGGTTGAACTTTTCACGAACCATTCCTAACAGAGACCTGCAGCAAGTAGCTCGTTTTGTGAGTCATTGTATATATTCACTGCTTTTCACGTTTGTATTCTTTCACAAAAAGTATTCGCTGGGCTCACGTTTCATTGCCTCTCATAAAATGAATCTGAAGTGAGTTCTCATTCGCATTCATTCCAAGAAATTACGAGTATTATCTACCCTTACACTTTGCTGCCTCGCACTGTATTAGAAAAAGGCAGTTAATTTTTCGAGTGGTTCGTGTAGTCCTCTTTGTAATTTAGTCTCTTCTTTCAAAAAAAGGCTAGCCTTTGTTATTTGTATTTGCTGTGCCTACTTTTTAAACCACTCAAAGACTCGTGAATCACATGTACATATATTTCACTGCCTTTGTGAATAATTTGATTCAATGAATACTTTGAATCTGAGCCTACTCAATTCATGAATACCAACCATGATGATTCGTTTTCATTTCGTTTCGCTAAGTGAACTTTGTTATCATTTCCTACGTGATTCATACTCGCTTGTTTTCTGTGGGCGTGAGACTATGAAAGGCTCACTTTTTAGCGAATGATTCACAATGGCAAGTGAATGGATTCATGCAGTTCTCCGATTCCGAACTATGGAAAGCAGTCATGTACTCCAAGAAGCGAAAAACACTTAGGCTGAACGAGTTTTCATGAATTTTGGGAAAAACATAGAGTCGTCTGTTCCAGATGGGTTATGATTCTCATATCAAAATCATGAGAGGCATTCTTATGCCAAATCAGTAGAGGAAGAGTTATCTTCTTCTTTGGCAAAAAGGAAAGAATACTGCGATTATAGTATATGATCGCAATACAAATACATTGTAATACCTTAAAGGATTTGCGTATGGTGTTGGTTAATGGCCAAGAAATCTGATATAGGTGGCGCTACGACATCGAGCGGTTGCTAAATCCTACATACAGATGATGTGCTTGATTGGAAAAGTGCTTTTTAAAGGTCAAGCCTCAGCTTGGCCTAAACTCTACGAAGATCAAATTATCCTCAAGAATTGAAGTGAAGTTCCAATAATATGGTGCCACGTAGCTAGTCAGACAGTTGAAGAGTGGTGGGAAATTGTTTCCAAGAAATCGAACACTGAAAACGAAATTTATACTAAAATTTAAATTTGGCACCTCAAATAAATTTCATCGTAATATCTGAACAAAGCAAATAGATAAGTTCCCTATATTCACATAAATCGGTAGTACACCAACGGAAAACAGCCATTATTTTCTATCCGCCATGATTTCAATGGGCGTGGCTTTCAAATAGAATAAGAGCTTTTAAAAGGCATGTCCTTGGCATTTATGAATAATTAGAAAGCCTTTATTCTCGAAAATGAAAATCAAGTGTCAAGTTTGACACTTTAAATTGAAAATGTTTATGGCTAACTTTAAAAACTATATTTACTTAAAAAAAAAAATCTTTAAAAAAATAAATACATATGTACATGGAGTATTAACTTCTACCCACATCCTCACGCTTTTAAACCTTTCGTCGAATAACCATCGACCCCCGACGCCGACGATCATCATCACCATTACTATCAGCAAAGTGTAGTTATCCCTCTCCAGCTCAAGATGACCTGCCGGTCGACAAGTTATCGAAGATCACTTGATTGATGAACAACGTTGTGATGGGAAATGGAAATTGGAAAAAATCAAAGTTCAATAACAAACGACGAGAAAAATGTGAGAAATGGGTAATAACGTAAAAGGGGCGTAGAAAATGTGTGCTTGTAAAAAAAAAAACAACAAGAAATAATAATGGACCTATATTTTGCGGTCTTTATTTCCTAATTGGAAGATTTACCGAAGTTTTTCATACAATGTGTCATATGCATAAAATTCAGAACTTATGTACTAGCTGGCTACTCCATCTTCCCTTAGGCCATTTAGGTTACCCATGTTGTACCACTTGAGAGTAGGAATTGTGGTAGATAGTTCATCCACAACAGGATTCGCGGGTGTAACTATGCTTCCACCATTGCAACCCAATATAACCAATTTCTTTATTCAGTTAAATTTAGAGTTCTTCTTTTAGGCGACTTGCACCTTTTTATGGGTAGGAGAAGATAAAGGCACCATCTGAAAAAGCTAGAGCCACAAAAGACCATAGGTTCAACGAACACTCTGTAGTAGTGCATTCATCGACCACAAATACGTATAATCAACCAAATATCACAATTTGATCTAAACTAATTGGCCTACTAGCTACAGTCCTTGGTACAATACTGAATGCATTCAATGGAAGAAGGTAACAGTGGTGCAATAAAGTGTTGCGATAGTTTATGCTGTAAATCTAACGAAAGCTTTATGCATAGAACCGCTTAGAAGAGTTTTTATTGGAGAAAAGTGTGTGCCCACAAGAGAGTTAAACCAGAAACCAGTAGGCCCAGATGCAAAGGACCTCGCTAACCCAGGAGGGTAGAATACGCGGCGGTTCTAGGAAGGTTTTTCAGAAAGAAGCACGGCCATTGTAAAGAGTTGGGGAGAGCTGAGGCACATTTCCAGAAATCGCACACTATGACGCGTAGGCGTTGTAGATGCCCTAGGACCCACAGGACATAAGTAAGAAAGCAATATTCTCAGACACCATTTAAAAAGTGGCTTAGCGACGAAATTTTGACGTCGGTCGAGAGAATTTAAATGGCGGCCTTCTAACGCTGACTTAGTATGTATGAAAGATCTCCTAAGGCTTGGTGTATTCTTCTGATTTAACTTTCAATCACTTTACAGTCCCCAAACCAACAATTAGGCCGTGAATTTTTCCCTTTAGCTCCGGAATGGTTTGACGGTTGATGCCATAAATCGTTTGACTTCCTGATACAGGAAAACAGGGAAGCCAATGATATCAAATTGCAGGATCCAGCCTGCCAAATGATGTCTATTCCTTGCAAGTCTAACCATATTGTTGGAACCACAAGTCTATACTCTCCTTGGCTTGGTGCAAACATACATAGTTCCAAGACTTTTAAGTTTGTACTACATCCATATAAAACACATATGACCATATGACCACATACGAACTGATTAAGATCAGTACAAAAGCGATAAAAAAATGAAATGTAACCCAACTCCAGCCAGCTACTCAGTTGTGCCGGGTTAATGATTTCTTGCAGGAAACATTAATTCAATTATGGTATTTCGAAACTCCTACCCATAGGTAGAGATTGATTTCATTGATACGCGCATAATGATAGGCAATTTGGATCGGTGAGTAACACATTCTCTTAATGGCTTCCCGGTTACTGTATTCTTAGGCTTAGGCTGATAAAATCTTAATGGTTGATTCGAAATGATTTCAAATTGGCAAATTGAAGGCCATTATGCTAAATAAACAATGCTGCCATGAGTATGTACATATTAACTTTCTAAAAGGTATATATGTAAATATTGTGTGGGAAATTTTATTTGAAAGGTATCCAACTGGTACATTGTAGATGATGATGATTTAGGCGTAAACATGCGGGATAGAGATAATTAGATATTTTTCAATTGATTTTGTAAGATACACGAGAGAGGTGTGTGATTAAAGAGTAACTGTATCTTAACTTATGTTGGAAAAAAAATAGAAAGATTGGTTAGGTTAAAGTCAGGACAGTGAGCTATAGCGACTGGTCTTGAAAAAGGACAAAACAATAACAGGAGGTCATTGCCCATCATTACTTGACATAGAATGAAAACCGAAATTGCAAAAAAAACGCCACATTTGTAGAAGAGGAAAGTGGTTCTTATTTCATTTAGGCAACGCACCTAAACTTCAGGAATCATACTCTGACTTAGTTTGCCCACATTATTAGCCAGATTTGGACTCCAGGGACTTTCCTCTGTTTCCTAAGCTTGGAGAATAAATTTTAATGAAACGAGAAGGTCATCACATATGTAAAAGCCTATTTAGCGAAGCATGATACCAACAATTAGGTAGAGATGTCAGAGAATTTCGGTACAAAGGTGCATTGACTTGGAAAGATGATCGATTTCTTAAAATATTGGACTTAAATGTGTCGAATTATCCTGAAGAGATTGTCGAAACTCACGGTTTCATGCAGTAAAAACCCTGATGGCTTCTTCGTGCCTAATTTTTTCAAGCGTCAGGCTAGAGCTGACGGGAAATGGAGATCATTGCCGGACCGGACCATGTTAACCATAATTTCGAGAGATATGCTCTTAGTCATAAAGTTTTCTTGCAAATGCACTTTAGCTGCTAAAGAGCTTAAATATGTCCTATACCCCCTTGTGGGTCCTAGGGCCTCTACAACACCTACACGCCATCGTGTGCGATTTCTGGAAATGTGCCTCAGCTTTCCAATACTCTTTCTCAGTTGCAGTGCTTCCTTCTACACTGTTCTGCGCCACGTACTTCTAGGACCGCCGTGTATCCTGAGTTTTGGTGAAACTGTAATATTGTAAATCGCAATTTAGGATACTTAGTGCCGGCTGCATCTTTAGTGTGTATAAACCAAAGTAAATGTATCAAAGTTAAATTTCTTGTAAAACTCCTAAAAAATGTGATTTTTGACCTGTCAGTAAGCGTATTTGTTGTATCTAAATCTCACTCTGAAGGCAGTGCTAGTTAAGCTGACTGTTCTAAGCAAGAAAGCGCTTATGTCAGCAAATATAACTGAGTCTACTGCTTCAGGTCTGCCAAATTTGCACACGTCTATTTTCTTAATTTAGGCTACTTATTTTTAGAAATATTGAGGCAGAAAGCAGGCATCTATTTTGAGCACTTATAAAAGTTCAAAACGAAGGCGATCGCCTCCTGTTACCAACTATAAGTACGCCAAGCTTGTAATTAATGGGTGATTCATTTAGAGGTATCTTTTTTTAAAAGTCAGAAAAGTAAAAAAAAATACATTAAATTCTATTATTTTTACTATTATACAAAAAAAGCCGTACTTGGCATTTATTTATTAAGGATTATTTTTTATTTTTTTTTTTTTATTTTTACTGTAACTGCGGTTCATTCTGAAGTTCCAATTTTGGATGAAGGGCCCAAGCATTTCGAGTGGTATTTGGCGAATAACACGATTAATGTTGACAATTGTTCCTCAATTGTACCCGGCTTATGAATATTGCATAGTCGCAAAGAAAAAGTCTAGATTTAAGAGTCTAACTTATCGGTTCGAAGCGCGAAATAAACTGTGCACTCAATTGTTCTCGTAATAAAGCCATGGTTTCACGAGCGAAAACCGTTGTTCCTACCAATTGTCCTGGAGATCACTAACTTCAATTGAAGATACCAAAATTGTTGTATACGACAAGCCAAGCTGTTAAGAACGGCGCCAAATGGATTTATCATTTCTCGTAGAACGCTGATTTTCGTAATATAGCAGAATAATTTTTAGACTCTGTGTCGAGCTAAGTCTTTCCCTGAGACAATGTCAAACAATACTAAAAAAAAAATACCATGACAGATTAATACAACTCTCATGATATCTGTGAGAAAATATATAGACATAAAGTACCTCTAAATGAATCACCTTGGAGAGAGCTACATATTGCATTATGGTTAAATTGTTTCTTGCATACTGAAGCTTTGAGGTTTTTTGGATTTTTTCATACACAACTGCCTCAAGTTGAGATAGATTTGGGATGCCATCTCTACACAAAATGGAGGACAAATGCCCCTAAGCCGCTCTGCTGTGACACAAAGGTGCATTCTAAGAAAGTCAAGATACCTCAACAATATATGTCTAAATAAGGGGCGCCAGCAATTTTTCGCCTTGAGCTATACAATTGGATACCTGCTCCGACCGTGCTTCTATTTCCTTTGCAAACTATTTGTATTTGTGTAGGTACCCACAAATTAATAGGTTTCCCCCAATGGGATAGGGTATACGTATAATAATGCAGTCCACCTCTTAGAACAAAACAAAATTGATTCTCGCAAAAGTTTCTCATAATGCGCTTGTATATGAATGTATTCTCCTTGAGGCTCCCAAAGACGAAAAAAAACATATTTACCCTGTGAACTTCAAAATTCCATGGAAAATATTTTCACCCTGGAATGTCCAACGTTTCGCAATATAACGAACAAAAAAAAGAGAACATTCCGGTTGAAGAAACCACAACAAGGATTGTTGTACAAAGTAGAATGCAATGCATGACCATGGGAAACACCTCAACCACCTCATCATCGTTCCCCCCTTTTTAACAAAAAAAAAAAAAAAAAACGAACCTTGATTTTGACTGGATGTGTGGTGTAGTGGTGAGTGACACCCATCTGTCTATCTAACCATTCATCTATCTATCCTTTATTTTATGGAGGGTTTCATAGCTTGATTCGAAGATTGGCATTCAGCCCATTCCCATGTGTGCTGTGCAGCTAACAATAAAGCAAGGAGCAACACAACAAACTTTTGTTGTGGAACTTTTCTCAACACAATGAGTGAGTGCATCAAGGGATTAGGCAGATATACCAATATAGGTACAAAACATTGTGTGAAGAGGGCGTTACTTGAAGAGAGATTGTTGGATTCCTTTAGAAAAGTAGAGCCTCTTGGTTTATTATCCTCCTGATGGTATACCTAGTAGGTATCATCATTGTCTTCCCCAAAAAAAAAAAATAAGTAAAAATACTTACAATTTCAACTGGAAATGGTCACAATTCATGCTGTACTGCTTTTCCCCATTATCCTCGAAGAAATCATCTGCTTCTACTTCTACTTCATCTTTATTATGTATACCATTCGCGCGTCTGTATGCGCTTGCGTTTCCTCGAGATGGAGAAAGGATTGTACCTACACATCAGGCCCAGCAGAGCAGCCCAGAGAGGAGTAGTAGGTGGAGCCAAACATAACCAATATGTACTCAAAACACTGCAACATCTATATGTATCCATATATATGGTATACATTGGCTGAATTTGTAATGAACCACAACACACCGACACCGACACCGACACACCATCCGGAGCGAGTCCGAAGTTTTTATCCGAAAATCCAATTTTTCGGAATTCTTGCGGGCGGGCCCCAAAATGGGGGATGCTGTTGTTGTATGCTCCTCTCTTCATGATTCATTGCCTAATGGATCCTTGAGGCATATTGATGAACCTCTTAAGTTGTTATGTTGTCTTCGTCGTCGTCGACGTTGTGGTTTCTTTTTTTTTTATTTTTTTTGTTGAACTAATTTGCGCGTGCAAACGAATGAATTCAGTTCAATTGCAGTGCAGGCTACTGAAGATGGTTGCATAGTTTAGCAAGAATGGGTAGGGCTCTAGAGAGTTGAGATTGAGAATTGCCGGGTAATTGACATCCAACCCAATTAGGAGAATGAATGCAAAGTAGTTGGTGGTAATTGATGATGATGAACACTGTCGTCTCCACTTGTAGTTAGACAATTTATATTTGTGGGATTGTAGTAAAAATTTATTCGAGGATATACTAATGGAAGGGAGGAAATTTGCACAGACAACTTTAACAGGAATTTAAAGATTGGTTTGGTCAATTTTATGGCAAATATGTTCTTAATTTCTTTGAAAGGAAACTCAACTGATATAGTAGAATTAAGAACTAAATGTGGTCCCTAACTCGTCCTGACTAGCACTATCAGCAAATGATCCATCAGAACACAAGTAAGAAGTAAAGGTCGCTTATAAAAAGGAAAGCAAATGCTGCATTGAAGCACACAGAAACCACTTGTCCAATGTATCATACTACAACACTCTTTGAATTGAAATTTTCCTGTCTTCAGAAAGATGAGGAGCTTACAGTAACATCATTCGCCATATAAGTACCTAAAATCTAAGAGTGTTCAGCAGTTGTCCTCTATACAACCGTTTCAGATTAAGGTTTCCCTTAAGTCTAACTTGGAGTTTTGCAAAAGCCATATGTCTTATAAGACCTAAAATAAGTCGTATATAGGCTTTTCTTCTGAGAATACAGGGGATTTCTTTTCTTATGTTCTGGAGCAGCGGTTTAATCAACTTGTATCCAGGAGAGGCATGCCACACATAGCTGTGTTCATAGAAACCCAATCACGAGGACAAACCCTGACCGAGTATCTATGTTTGTAACCTTAGTCAATTTCTTTTGAACCTTATCTATTAAGTGCAATCGAACTCTGATTTCCTGTGACCCCACTATGAAGAGACTGTGAATTGAATCTTGCTAAGCAGTTCTCCTGCATTGACAGACTACTTTGGAGGTGATTAAAGGTATGAGCAAGACTCTAAACTGTCACTACAGACACATATGCTATGTTGGTCTACAGCCCGTGGCTCGAAAAATAGCTTAAACCTGAAGAAAGCTTGAGACGCACGTTTTCAATGAGCATTTCCAACCGCTCCTTGTCTTTTTTTTGGAAACGACCGTATTCCAATATACGTTTAGCCTATGGCCGAAGCTAATCTCATTACGTCTTCGCATTCCGCAAACACACTAGCTCCATGTGCGTTTAGAGCCAACCTCAGCAAACTTCAAATTCACCCGAGACATGCAGTGCTATAAAATTTTGAATGGATTAAGTAAAATGGATATATATCACAAATTTACATTTGTTGGACAATGGAGTACCTTACTCATAGACTTGGGAGGTGACTGGCTCAGTTATGATTGGACTTCATAGTGAATCAAGTTCCGTACTCGGATCATCAGCAGGTAATATGAATTAAATTCCGGAAAGTGAAAGTCAATTTTACTATCAAGTAGAAAACTTTATTCCAGATTCAATATATAGGTTGCTGTCGCCAGCGTAAACACTAACTAGGTCCTATCCACTGAACCCTTGCAAGCATAAATTTTCAGAAAGCAAGGCAACATTATATGTTACGTTCAAATTCATTAAGATAACACCTAGAATCATCCTGGAACAAATCAAAGAACACCCTGAAGACACACTCACACTCCTGTGTCGACCACATAAACACTCTGCGAATGATCATAGAGTAATGTCTTCAATATTGATCACCACCTCGTCTGCTGTTTATCGATTTTGGAAAGGCGTTTGCGCAGGAGAGGCATTCCTGATAAATTAAAAGAATTATGAAGCCTACATATGATGGGTCCACATGTCACGTCTTACACAGAGGAAGGCTCTCTGGGGAATTCGAAGTCCAAAGTGGGGTTTGGCAAGACTGTATACTTTCACCAATACTGTTTAAGCGATATGCTAAATGCGGCCTTATCAACAGAAAATGGAGGATCTCGATTGACTGTTACATCTGAACTCAAACATCTCCACTACGCCGTTGATGTATGCCTAGCCTACTGTCTCATAGAAGAATGGAATGGGAAGCAGACGTCGTTGGGCTGAAAATTAACTCGGCAAAAACAAAAATGATCAGCCTAGGACCGAACCCATCAACTCTATGTGCATTGCTGGAGAAGATAGTCTTAGATAGTTTCCAATACCTTGGGAGTATTATCTCAACTGATGATGGAGCCGTACTGGATATAGCCAGGTAAAGCTAAATCTGTGTTTGGGAGAAGTTATACAATTAGCTTATGCACCAAGCTACTACTGTTCCGTTCCAACGTTCAATCCGTGTTGCTATATTGATGTGGTACCTGGAGAATGTCCGCCACCATCATGAGGAAGCCGCAAACGTTCGTCAATAGGTGCCTATGCTATATCTTAATGATTTTCTGCCGTAACTCTTACGAACAGTTTCATCCAGAGAATCCACCATCATCAGAGGCACAACCTACGACCACGAAAGCGGCCGTGGATTGGTCACACTCTCCGAAAGGATGACATGTCCATAGCTAACCACGCGATGCAAGGGAACTCACTAGCTCAAGATAGAATAGAAGAATTCGCGGTGGTTATAGGAGTACATGTCTCAGAACTGTCGAGTAGAATGCAGGAAAACTGAAAAAGAGTTGGGAAGAGCACATCGCCAAAAGTACATGGAGGAAGTATAGAGGCCTTATATCCCACAAGAAGAGTTAGGTTTAATACACAACTTGGCTAACCACAAATGGGCTAATCTGGAAGGACATATGGTATCTAGAGCCTTATTGCCAGAGACTAGCTAGATAAGAGATTAGATTATATTATTAGATCTGCTGAAATCATTAGACTAGGGAGATCACTAACTAGGACTATGATTGGGATCCTCTTTGTCTTCTGAGAATGCACACTAGTAGATCAGGATTATCATAATCGTATATTTCTACCTAGGTATTATTGTGAGGATCTATGCGCCTCAGAGGATATCACGCACATACTGTGCATATGAGGGCAATTCTAGAAATAGATTTCTACCTCAAGGCACGTACTTTTTTAGAAATCTGAAAGAAGTTCATGTAACCAACCGAAGGACCTACTCAATTTCAGCAGGACGGGTAATCACATGCTTTTGCGACATGACTTAGGTCTTATGTTTCTTTCTGCCATTTTAAGACTCACAAAAGGGATCGCAATCGGCCTATTATGGTGCGTAGTGCCTTATGATGATGAATCCTTTTAAATCTACCCTTACCTTGCATAGACTTCTACGACTATACATCCTGCTCGCTCTGTAGAATACTTAGTGATTCCATCTTTGGACCTTTGCTGCCCTTTGCATGTCACTATTATGCATACACTAGACTAGAGGGTCAGATAACGTATGCGCTTGGGATAAATCAAATGTACAATGCGTCCCAATATGGTGTGTCTCCTCATCGATTGGACATCCAATTAAAAGGAAGGGTACTTAAAAGCAACTACATACTTAAAATCCCTTTCGATGGGAAAGTCCCTTTTTTTGGGCTGCATGCTCCACATTGCGTTTTAAATTAATAATGAAGCGTGGGACTCTCGGACACTTTATATCCATTCCATCTTACTACACTACACAACTCTTCTTCTTGAAGGAGGAAAAAAAAAAAAAAACCTAAAATCGATTATCATTAATTTCCACGCACAAAAATTCACTTTTGGAGAGCAATTTAATTGAATAACCAAAATATACATCATATCTGTTTGGACTTTACCACCACAATCAAGAGGGCCACCTACTTCGTAGCCTCTCACGGCTTCTTCTTCTTCTTCTTTGCGTCGAGATGAAGGTACAGACCAACAGTGATGCAAAAAAAAGGAAAAAAAACTCAAACTCACTTGCAAACATAAAGTGGTTATCCTTTTTGCCCTGGGATACCACCACCACACACGAGAGATAGTAGAAGGAGAACATGATTGAGGGATGGAAAAATTAGCAAATTTAATGGCTTCATTTTTGATGCCCTTTTATAGCTTGGACGCGCCTCGGCCAGTCAGTGCACCACAGTGAGACGCATGCCTGCAAATTGCGTGAACAGAAAACAAATCGAACTGCCAACGAACCCGAAATCCTCGTAATGTTGGTGATCTTCTCTTGGTGGTGCTGGTGCTGGTGCTGGATGGTGGCGGCAGCGGAACATGAATGTCGGACACGAAATTGTTGCGTAATTTCGAGGCGTGAAGAACACCAACGAAGGATATAATTATTGCTTTTATTACGAAGGCTTAGAGCGTCGGATCCAAATCAAGCATGCAGTCTCAGCAGCCGAAAATTTTTACTTTTTATTTTCCATTCCTTTGCGTTGTTGGTCTGTTTGCCTTTGGAAATTTGCCGCAAAGCGAGAGAAGCGCTAATTTCGGATGAGATAGGCGTTTATTAATGCACCTAATGCGGGAACCTGGGATTTTTTTTCTCTTTTCTTTGGTCCTTTTTTACTGTTGCTTATGATCCGGTGAGGAATTTCAAGTTTTGATGATATATTGCCATTTTAAACTGAATACAGATTTTTTTTTCTTTTGTAAATTATAACATGGAAGCGCAGACCCTTTATTCGCAAGTTTTGGTAGTTTAAAAAGAATGAGGGTAAATAAATATTTGCTTAATGTATAAATAAATGGGACGCTGGCTCTGATATGGACTGTGGTACTCTCTCTCGGTGGACTTCTCTTTAACACGCTGGATGGTTTGAGCTGGTTTATTCTATCCAGAAAGTACTTAACCTCGTCTAGTCATAAGAAGGAACTGGAGCGAGGAAAAACATATGAGACATCGGAAAACATCATATTCGCAATGATCGTCGCTATAAAGAGTTATTCATTTATCGTTTCCTATCTTTAAATTTGAATGGAACAAACTGTGAGTGAGATATCATTTAACATTTTTATTTGTTAAGAGGACCCATGTTTGCCATTATGTATGGAATATAAAGTTATTCAAATATTTACCACGGCTTCGCTGGCTGACGCGCATCCGAAACGTCAAATTTTTCTTAGCTCTGACACCTTAATCTGGCTGAATTTGACCAATAGCATTGATTGTGTTGGCTTTTAGGGCAGTGGTAGCTGGTGGTTTATTGGTATAGACCTGTGTCTTAAGAAAATCCCACAATAAGAAGTCTAACGGGTTCAAATCGCACGATCTCGGTGGCCAATTCACATCGCCTCCGCGTGAATAACCATTGATGCACGGTCTCTGTGGACTGACAAGCTACATGTCATCAGGGTCCATATAATCTAATTGGGGTGAAATGAACTGCAGCTTGCGGCTCCAAACAAAGGCTTCCATCTCGTACTAGAATAGATCTGTTGAGTCGTTTGGGAAGACATAAAGAAGGTGAGGAACAGTCTCCTTCTTTGCCTTATGCATACAGTTTCTACAGAAGTCGTTTGTCGAAAGGGATAGCCTTTGCTGTTTGCTTGCCTAGTAAGTAGTGCCCAGTGATAACACTTATTATGACGCCGATATGCCCTCTCCTTCGATATGTTCTGTCTGAAATCGTGCTTATGCCAAATTTTGTTCTCTCACTAGACATGTTGTATCACACTGCCACTAATTCCGACCTTGGTTTTTGAGCCGTCATTAGTAGAAGTGAATCGATTCTTCTTCTACAAATGCATTCTCACTTCAGATTGAGCTGGAGAGGATGATGACGAAAAAAGCTTACCCAAGTTTAGACATAGGGTTGTGCAGTCAGTGTTTTCGGGGAAGATTCAGAAGTTCTTTATAATGGAAGCGTCGTCATAGTCTTCCCTTGAAGATAAAATTGCCAAAAAATAACCAAGTACTGTCAAGTCGGCTGCCATAGAAAACAGTGCTGCCAATTTGAAGTTTTCCACTTCTAGGAAAGCATCCCTTACCTAGCCGCTGCTACATAGTAATTGTACGAATGCTATTCATGGAAAACCAGTAAATTTTATAAGCGTTCATAACTTACTCAGAAAATTGCAACTTACTTACTTATGTCCTCTATTCCCTTGTTGAACCTTAGGCCTCTATTACGCCTACGTGTCATATTGTACGGCTTCTAGCAATGGGCCCAAGGAGCGTCTTCACATTCCAGAATCCTATCTTTGTCCGGGATCAGTAGCCAAAAGTCGTCATCATTAGATCAGTTCTCATCCGATGCGTAATTTCGGTTTTGGTAGCTTTTTGATGTCAGTACCGCGGGGTGCTAACCTATGTCACTTAGACTAGAAAACACTAGACCATTCACGCTTGCAATATTAGTCTACATGCATAAGGAATATCCTTTCCCTATATTTCCTACCATCGTGATAAATTCAGCAAAATGTAAAACAGTTCTCCACCTGGAATCGCTGCTTACCATACTTTGTAACCGAATGCTTTGAGGTTTGAACTGTCAGTTGGGTTTTCGGGTTCTTGCAAAAATAAATGTCAGTAACGCCATCATAGCTCACCTAGTCTCGCTCTCACTTCACTATACATGCGGTGCACAAATGTCAAATTCAGAAGCAGTCAACACAAAATGGATGCGTTCAATACTTCATTCACAATGAATGAGTTTATTCTTGCACCAGTATTTATGACTAGACTAGGTCTACCGAGTTTTGCTTGCAATGTAACTAGTAAACTGACTAACTCGGTAATATTTACATTAAAATTCGTAGATTGTCAAATTTCAAAGAGTGGGGGTAATAGTTTCTCAGAGAGAGCTAAAATCGCGAACAAGTTGAAGAAGGTTGAAGAAAAAAGAGTTGAAAATACACTGACTTGGCAGATTTAATAGTTTGACAGACCAGAGGCCAAAGAAATTTCTTGCACTTAAATTCGCAGCAAAGGAAATTTCTTACTCTCTCGGGAGCTCTCTCTTTCTCTCTCGCTCTCTCTCTCTTCTGTGAAAAATTACGAAACTTTAATGTGCGGGACCAGAAAATCACATTTTTTCGTAAAATTTCGTAGATTTTCATAGCTTTAGCCAGCTAATGCTTTATTCTCGGCTTTGTTCGATATTTCTGGTTGCTTAAAGCCGCGTACATATGTATACTCAGTCAGAGAAGTTACATATGTAAACCTGGTTTTTGTAGATTCATTCTGTTTCTTAAAACATCTCTTATTTGGTTCTAACGATGGATCAGCAACGATAGCAGCAAAGCCATCATATTGAAATGTAAATCGCTAGTAGTAGCCGAACACAATATCACATGTCGTGCCTGTCTTAAAGAAGAAAAAAAAACAAAAGAAAATAACAGATAGAAGATGTGCAGAGTATAAATTAAAACACGATGGTGAATAATACTTTCGTACCCACCCATAGTTCATCGAGGCGCACGAAAGATTCCTCAGATTCCGGCTCGAGGGGTTCATCATTTTTCAATGAAGACCTCCGTGGTAGTCGAATGCCGTCATTGACGCTATTGTTTCACACTTAAGAAGCATAACAGATCAAAGAGGCGGACCATCCTTTGTTGCCAGTGCAGTCCATTTGTGTTGATAACGTTAACACCTGCTGAGTTCCGAATTAGTTTTCAAGGTATACATACCTACCAACATACCTTCTTCTTTTTCTCTGAAAGTATCTACGCCCAGAAACTGAGACTGTCTACCATTCGCTGGTAATTAAGACAATTAAGTCATGTCAATGAATGGTGGTCAATTTGTGATAATAATATATTAGCATGGTGTCCATATGAGTGAGTGCCATTATAAAAGTCTGGAATTCTCTCTCAGTTATATATAAATCCCATAGAATGAAGCACAAGAACACGGAAAATAAAAATGGAGATTCGACGACAGTGATGGTCAAAAGGGTCCTCTTCAGTGATCGTAAGAAGAGAGAGAGAAAAAAAAAAAAACAAATATTAACATCAATTTATTTTATTAAGACATAAATAGTGTTTCGTGCAGAAAGCATCGTAATTTGGCATTTACATGCACGCACCTCCTTCACCACTGCGATATTTATACATCGATCAATGCAAGCGCTATGCAATAATGTAACGACGTACCCAGAGGAGTCAAGCTAATGATGCCATTAAAACGTCGACGCAATGTGGTCCACAGTCTCTGCAAAAAGTAGGATGTCATCAGACAAAACTCTAAATGTAGAGCCTCTTTAGCTGCTGAACAAAGCTTTAAAAAAGATTGCAGGACTCTGAGAAGCAATTTGAACCACCATCGAGGAGGTCATAAGGATAAGCAGGGTTAACACTCAGTAAAATTGATGTAGCTCTTCAACAATGGTAAAGGTCCAAAGAACCAACCTTCTCTGGGTTGTTGAAGGAGTAACTTCCCAAATATTTTAGTCTGTTCCTGGCAATGCTGTTTGTTACTTTGGCACATTGAAGTCAATGATGCTCACGAAGAATGCCTTCTATCAAAAAACACAGAATCTATTGAAAGCTATCAAAAACCTACAAAGGACAAAAGACAGTCCGTTTTGAAAGAAAGCGCCCCACAAAGTGGGCGTGGTCGTGAATCGGTCAATGTAACCGAATTTTGTAGAGTAAACGAATATCTATCTGAAGTATTACGTGTTTCCTCTAAATCAACTGAAAATGGTGGGTTTTTGTAGAAGTGGGCATGTCAGTCCTCGACTTTTCAGAATTAAACACTTTTACTTACTTTTCCAAAGATTTTGTAGTTTTGTGCACTAAATTTCAAGCTCAAAAACTGTAAAACCAAAAACTAAAATCTTGAAAACAGAGTTGTACTTTCTCGAACACACTGTATCGCATACAATTCCATACACACCGAACTTAGCATAGCAGCGTCAAGCCATACAATTGCAAACAGCATTCAGATCAGTCCTTTAAAGCTCTCTGCACTGAATTATGATTTTTTTTTTTTTTTTATGAAGGACACCAATTTTGCGCATGCTCAGTCCGCGGGTACACAGCGTCTTTCTCAAGAGATCCGAGCGCGCACACAGATTCGACAAAAGATGAAAATGTTCATATCAACAGAGATGAGATATTGCGCTGCGGATTCATGCTCACAGTTTGGTATCATCGTCCGGTGCTGACCAACGCAACGATAGCAGTCCTCGCCAGCAGAGAGAGAGAGTTACTTTTGAATTCCGCGTGACGACCCATGTGATTTTATTTAATACGACCATACACATGCGGCCGAATTTAGTACTCGTACGCCCAAGGAAGAGCAACAGGGCCCAAAAGCGAGCCGAGTCGAGCCACCCTCGCAAATTGTTCCAAAATATTTTTCACTTAACATGTTATTAACAACTTGGCCAGTATTTCATTTTCCTGTGAGCATTTGTTATGGTCTAACATCGACGCGGGTACGTGAATTCTGCGGTGACCACGTACCCCTCTGGGTTGTGTTGTATAGGTACGGAGCGTACCTGCGTCCATAATTTGCGCGTTCTAGATTTTTTCAAGTGGAATAAATTCGAATCGTGATGCTGGTGCCAGTTTGTGGTGGATTGAGCGTCAACCGTCCGGTCCGTTGCCGGTTTTGGTCGCTGTCCGTTCGTTGGTTTGATATGTGGTTTTGCTCCGTTGGGGGTGCTAGAACGTTTGTAACTGTTGACATGCAAACGCGCTTCATAATAATACCGCAATCAAATTTGAAGCTAATAGAACTCTACTTATTCCCCGAAGGTGGATTTAGTTTTTTCTTATAAGCAATGCTTTGTGAAGCAGAATATTTTTTATTTGTATTATGAGCTAATCACATGAACCAAAGACAAAACAGTCATTTGTAGAATAATAAGACAGTGGCAGGAACTTGTTGTGTCTTGTGGTTTTTAGATCGTGTAGATGAGATGCTTATTTCTAAGTGCATTCGTTGGTTAAGTACATACTTAGAAATCACGATAATATCTACATAGTAGCTCGTTCTGTAGTGCTACCTGTGCCTCCTCGTGGTGGTCCTCGGGCAATTGCATGGCCAAAATTTCAAGAGCAAGACTGTCTTGCGCCTAATGCCTAAACTAGGTAACCTGGGCCAGCAATCCGCGTTACCAAACATAGCACAATGCTTTGGGTAAAGACTGTAATACTTTGAAGACTTTTGGCTAGGGTACCCTAGCAAAGATTATTTTCTAAAAAGCGAAGACGCTCCTTGACCCATAGATTGAAAGACCACAGGGTGCCAGATTTCTTCACCTCGATCGTGAGTTCATGCGATATAGCCTGGAATGTGATGGTTAGATCATGCGTAACACTGTATTGCCCTATTCCGGAAGATTATCCGAAAGCTCCCATAGATATAATGTTGGACTGCTGTAAACACCCATAGCACGCAGAAGACTAATATCCTGGCAACTGCCCAGCAAACGAGTTCAACGGTCAGATGCCACACTAGAGTATCTACGTCGCGTTACCATTATTAAGTTTTAATGTCTTACCAAAGACTCAAAGATCGTTGGCCAAAGGCTCGTCTGAGGAAGAAAAGGAGACCTTCTACAATCAGTTGGGAGCTGCTTAATGCAACATAGAGATCGGGGTCCCGAATGCCAAGGTTGGCGGCGACAATAAAGGGCTCAAACATGTTAAGGAACGACACTGACTAGACAACCGAAATGACAACGGCGAAAGGGTTGTTTACTTTTGCATCACAAATCTTCTTATCATAGTTAGCACCATGTTGGAGCACCAAACCTGCCATAAGATCTGTTCGGTGACAATTGAGATGCAACAAAACTCCAACCAAGTTAAAGAAGTTTTCTAGACGAAGAGCGGACGTGGGATCACTACCTAATAGGAAATGTCCAATCACACACTGCAGGCGTTCAAAAATCTACGCACAGGTTTAACATTGAACGACTGACAGAATCCACAGTGCGTCAAGAGCTGATGGATCATACGTCACGTATGGTGATCATCTGAGCAACATGTGATAGTATTACTGTCATAAGAAAGCGTCTCGAAAACCGTCTTCCATTTGCATGCAGGGTTGAGCTAAAGATTTCTTCAATATATGAAGATGTGGGATGCATTGATGCACTTCATGGGCTGATTGTGAGCTACTACGATAAAGGCTGAGCACTATCTGGATGAAAGGCAGTAAAAAATGATAGTATAGCTCCGCCAGAAAAGGCTACATAGTGCAATACGTAAACTGAAGAGGTATCCGCTTGGTAGAATGACCCTGAAGCAAGTTAAAGGACACTTCGAAGACACATTCGATGGTAGATATGCTTATTTCTACACTGATTACCTTCTGGGATCCATAATTGAGCAGTAGTTTCCGCTTTACAGCTCATCGACTAAAAAGACATCTTTTGGACATTTATTGCTAGGGCCTTCTGTAGAAGACGTGTTCCTAATCAAGCAAGCAGAATAGTTGGACGCCACTACGCAAACGTAAACGTGGCGCAAAACAATCAAGAAGGAATCAAGCTCTTTAGGAATGAGTTGAGGGCAGCACAAACACATTGCAGAAATCCTGCAGGTGTAGTTTCCGCTACATGCTCCCCAAAGGGGTTAAAGGACCTAAGTAAAATGAGTATAACTACAT
Organism: Chalcosyrphus nemorum; assembly: GCA_949716465.1. Lineage (NCBI taxonomy): Eukaryota > Metazoa > Arthropoda > Insecta > Diptera > Syrphidae > Chalcosyrphus > Chalcosyrphus nemorum. Next base: position 25,532,106 of record OX454335.1, read on the forward strand.
AAGGCGCTGGTGGATGAATTCTGGTTTAGATTTGGTTAGATTGCCTGACTGCAGTAGGTGCACCCACACTTAGGCTAGAAAGGCTCCTTGTGATACTGACCGGATAGAGTACCCTCAGTCTATCCATTAAAACCAGCAGGAGCTTACTATGAAGCGGTGACGTAAGTAGAGTTCTATTTGCCAGCGAGTTCGCCTAAATTTTCAAAGAATTATTCGCCTAAATGCAACTCCTTTCGGATTGAAAGCGCACGGAAGCTGCACAGAAGTTGAGAAATAATATCCTCCTCCTCCTCGTCTTTGCAGCTCCTGCAGAAATCTTTTGAAGGAAGGCCCAATCTAGTCGCGTGCCTCACAATGACCCAGTGGCCTCCGATGACAGGTACTTTGGTACTTATATGGATGGACTCTAAATAGGCCTACAAGAGCGGTCATACTCTTGAAAAAGGATTGTCGCCATCAGTTTTACTTCGAATTTGGAGCTTTGTACATATATTCGACTGCAATCCATAGAAATGTCCCTTCCGGTTGGAGGTTGTCAAGTTGAAGAGAGACACCAGGCTTCTATATTGCCAGCGACGCCCTTAATTGGCCACACGACCCGGAATGGACTAGGCATGCATCTGGAACGTACACTCCGGGTAATGAGGAAGAAAACTTAAGCTAGATGTTGTCCAATCGACATAAAAACATCTTGACCAAGACACAATCTAAATTCACATTCCTTTTTGCTTTTTTACAAATTGTTCTTCTAATTCAACTTGAAAGAGAACTCCAAAACCCAATCTGAATATTTATTCGAATGATAAATAGACTAGAAGCGGACTTAAATTTATTTATATTTGCATCTTATTTTCCAAATAAATAAAACTAACCACAAAGAACCTTATGAGACCCATTTGTCTAACTTTGAAATGAATTCTTTAGGCTTTAAAACCGTTCGGCTATAGATACTCGTATCTATTTTAGATTCGAAAATTTACGTTTAAATCAATGTCGATCGTTTATAATGAAATTCTGAAACATGTCCAATCTTGATACCTATCAATAATTCCCATAATTAACACATTATTTAAATAAATTATCTCAGAATTTTATTGATATGTCAGAAAGAGAAACGATCACAACGAATGCGAAGACACACCACACAGAAGATATCTTCGTATCCATCCGAGTGTTTATAGCAAAAAAAAAAAAAGAAAAAAAAATAATCATATGCAAGAGAGATATTCGGCAGTTCCGTTTAATCGATGGGGAAACAGCGCAGACACCTTAATGAGATTTGCTTGTTCGCTTAGCCATTTGGTAGATGTGTATCTCATCTTTGATGGCAACCCATAGAACCAAACCAAAGAGGTTGATCTCAATTCCAAATTCCAATTCCATATCTCCATTCCCTATGGGCTGCCATTTCCATTGAATGGATATGAGTCTGTGTGCACGAGTAGTTTGGCCGAGATTGACTCAGATTACTCATCGAAATCTCTGTGAGACACATCATTTCATAAAAATGCGGATGATAGCTACTTACTCTCTATCTTAATAGGGTATATCACTTTTAATCCATAGTTTTGTAATAGAACCACATTTAATGGATTCGCATTCATAAAAATTTCATTCAATATCTTTATATCTTGGCATAGACTGGTGGACTGGTAGACCGGTCCACTGGTTAGTGGGAACGATTATAAATAAAGCACTTAAAAGTTTTAATTAATCTTCTTGAGAACACAGGATTTAGATTCTGCGAATGAATCACTTTTGAGCGAAATTTAAATTACCAATTCGAGATGGTTGGTTGAAAGGGAGTCTCGGACTTTGTGTGAAATATTGAGAGGTCCTTCTTAGGAGACTATATGCTCTTATGTACTGTATTTACTGTTTCTTCGTAAGAGAACACAAACCATACAGTTGTTTCAACTGTGCGTGGTACAAGTTTCTGCCCAACAGTAATATCTACTCTTGGATACTTTTTGAGACAAGAGATAGGGCCGCAAAAAAAACGTTGATGGTATGTTCTCAGATTCATACTTGGAAACCCATGCACAGTTGTCCAACGCACTAGCCCACCCACTGGAACGAGAAATCATGTTTTTGGCAAACCGTTTTCGGTGGTTTTGGCTCAACGTCAAATTTATCGCCTATTCTCTCATCCTGTGGAACCAACCAGGCAAATAGCGCGGCAATGAACCGCTTTCATCGAGAGATTTACTTCAAAACGGAAAAGTTGTTGTAGAATATCGCTTAATCTCCAAGTATCAACCAGATGGCGGTCTATGTAATTGACAGGCTCTACAGGAAATATTGGTGAAAGCTTGGGGACCTTTTGACGAAGCCAACAAGCGGACCAATAGTGATGCAGTGCAGTAGTGATAATGCGAAGCATATCCCGGCCAAACACAGACGAGGTAAGTCCTTCTGGAAAGCGAGGGATAAATAAGGCACGTATGCAATAAAAATAATCGGTTTTAAGGCACTGTGCATCCAAGAACAGACTTTCTATCCCTTTAAAGTCAATATAGGTAAGCGCTGGGGCTTTTACGGACGAAAGGTAATTGTTACTACAAATTCGAGGACGATGCGGCAGTACTGTTACTCTCACTGCTGAGCCTTAGAGACCCATGACCGTGGACTTCTGCTGACACAAAACAAAGTTGGAAAGTTGCTGTCTGAGTGCTGATGATGGTTTCTAAAGAGAACCGTTTGTGTTCGATAGGTCACGTACATAACATATGTATGTATATAAAATATAAGGTTAAAGCATTCAGTGAATGAGTGCACAGGTTTCAAAGAGTTGTGCTGGACAACCACACAGTAGATGTCGAATGGATTCTATTTTCTATTCATTCGTACAACTTCTACAGAAGAAGAAACATAGTTTCATGTGACCTGCAAATTTTCTATAAAACGATACAGCCTCCTTGTTGGACTCAACTTGTTTACATTGCTCAGTTTCTAAGACCTGTTTCATTTTCTCTTGGCCTACGAATCCGAGCTAAAGCTGTGAAATGTTATACTTCACTCGATCCAACACCTATTTCCCTGTTCAAGTTGCTAAGCGTTAGATGGGTTAAGGAGGAATCCGTGAAGATCTTAGATGTTACACTTTCCTGGTTCTTATTGATATGCAACCCTGCAACCCTGTTTAATGTTAACATAGATGCTGATTATTTCTTCTGAAATATTTTTCTCTTCACTCATATCCGCCTCTAGTTTTATTGTAGCATCTTCGGCTTGAATATCACTTCTGTCCTCTGTCGCTTCTATCTGAGACTAGCAGTAGGCACCAGCATCGGTACCTACATCTATATTGGATATGTATAGGTAGATGGCTATTTCATTTTGCGCATGGAATATACGTACCTTTATTACATTCTTCTCTCCTGGAAAGAATGGAAATACCATAGGGTCTTTTATGTCTATGTTTTGGTTCCATCTTGACATTAGCTCGGTTCTTCTTAATTGAGTCATGCACTGATTACGGCAAGGAATTTTTTAGATACTAGAATGTCAATGTCATTTAAGCCTTTGGCCGCTAGCTAAAGGATGGGCCATCTAGTGGTTTCTTTTTGAATCATAAGTTACTTTGAGACTGACAGCTGTTTCCCGCTCGAAATCTTGACAGAAAGTCTCATAGTATCATACCTCCGCGGAACGAAATGAGTCGCTTTACACTTGAACAACGTTGGGGAAATATTGAAAACTTATTTCTAAAGTGAGTGCTGTGCAGCCCAAACTGTTCGTTTTTGAAAAGAAGTTTTGGCCGAAATGAAGCACTTATCGCGCCTGGTGGACGCAAGTTTGTGCCAAAAGTTCGTGAGACTGGTATGCTAGTGGACAATACTCATGGTCCCCGTCTGTGGTGCGCAAAGACGAGAATGTAGCTGCTGTAGCCGAGAGTGTGAGACTTCGAAAATGAGACTTGGAACAACGTTTCAGTCAACGGTGGGAGGTACAGAGCCATATAAACCGACTGAAATTGAAGAAATGGATTTGGACGATCTCTGGTTCTTGCAGGATGACGCGACATGCCACAATCAATCTTTTGGGCACCAAATTCCCAAGTCGTGCTATCAACCGTCTTGGCGATATCAATTGGCCGCCTCGGAGCTACCATTTGCCTCCTTCTTTGTGGGGAGTCATGAAGGACCGATGTTATGCCAACAACGATTGCCAAAAACGATTGCCAATATCATCGAAGCAATCCGTGAGCTTCAACCGGAAACCATCAACAAAGGCTTGGAAAATTGGAGTGACAATATACGCTACTGTGAAGCCAGCCGAGGCAGACAGAATTGAAGCAATAGACAATAGTTCGCTAATTTGCCACTGGAAATGTTGGTCGGAGATCTGGATTTTGTCCAAAAAATCATCTTTTCGGACGAGGCCTATATTTGACCCCGCAACTATGTCAACAAGCAAAATTACTAATGAAATGAGGAAGGAGACACTGTTACCGTCAATGGTCTCACTTACAGAGCGATGTAGCCAGAACTTAACAACATAGATATGTCCGAGCTTCCAACAAGACGGTGTTACATGCCTTACAATCGGCGCAAGTTTGGGGAATGGGTCATCTCCTACGAGCTTTCATTAATTAACTGACGCCGTCGATTAATTTGTCAAGGTTTGAGGCCAACATTCAAGGTACTGTTCCCGGAAAAACGCCGTAAAGCTTAACTACTTAATTGCAAAATACTCTTCATGAATCTTTAAAAGATGTAAATATGGATTTAGTACTGATTAAATATCTTATTTCAGTAATTTGATCTTCAAACAAACAATTCATTCTTTTCCCATTAAACCATCACATATCACCTTCAGAACTTCAAAAAAACAAAAAAACAAAAAAAAAGTTATTCATTATGAGGTGCATTCCAAATGGATTTAACGGTATCAACAAAGTTATTAATCATCTCGGCTGGCGAATAACGAATGGTCTTCCTGACATTTTAATCCTTCGAACACATTTTTGTGGTTTCTCTCGCACACACACTGTCCGAAGCCTACCTCTATTCAATATGTAGGTAATTATTGTCCATGATTACATTCAACGAACAAAGAAAAGCAGTCTGTTCTGTTGCCTTAGCCTTAGCCCATCTCAACTCAAGAGAAGTCTACTTCAGGCTTTGGTCAATTAACACATAGTGGCACTCGTCGGTTGGTTGGTGCTGTTGTTGGTGGCCATTATGATGAAGTGGCAATTGTTCCTGGGACATACTCTACGCTTGACCACAAAATGCAAATTTTATTACCTTTAAACTGAATATGATTTTCTTCCCATACGTAGCCAGAGCACAATGGCTTACCATATGTAGCCTACATGTACCACATATCCTAGCTAAGGATGATGTAAACAAAGTGGTAATTGAGTTTGGCAGAAAAAAAACAGAAGAGAAAAACTGTAACACAAGTACATAACATATGTATGTACGATGATAATCTTAAACTAATCATCATCACATAAAACGGCAAATTAATTACCGTGATATTCAAGTGAATTGAGCTGCCAGAGTGACCAGATAAGTTGTTAAATCGTTAATTAATTTGCGACGTTAAGCTGTTGCTGCGTAATCAATTCAAAAACCAGATTTGGAAGACCACCACCGCGGTCGGTGTCAGTCGGCACGGCACGGCCGTGGTCGCTCGCTGCTGTTAACACTGAATAAAAACTTAATCGGTTTATTTATGTCGCCCAAAGACGGGGAGTCAATTAATTCACTATTATTGTCGAATGACAATTTCACAAAATCGAATTTAGGTGGTCGACATGCTCGATGAGAGATTCTTATTTTATTTATTTTTTTCTGTATTATAATGCCATTGTATTGTATGTGCACTAAGTGTTTGGGTTAATGATGAATTGTCGGCAAGAGGCGGTCGTTTTACTTAAACAACAATCAGTGTTGATTTCAAATAATGAAACTGGTTGCTTTGGTTGTCAATTAAAATTAAAATTCAACACAATTTTTGCGGAGCAGATGAAAAGTTATTGCATCAACAAATGAGGGTGCTTAATCTTAAGTTAGGTTGATAATTCCAGTGTTTGGCGTTTAGAAGAGGCTCTCGATAGCATTGGGTGAACGAATCTCAAGTCAAGTGATGATTATCATCATTAGGTCATTCTTGATTAGCTTCTTTACATCTTCATATAATGAAATTATCACCTGCAGTATGGGTGATTTTCTCTAACCTCTGACCTGCAGCAAAGAGACAGACTACTTCCTTAGTAAGGCTGCTAATCATTTAAAGACACCTCAAGTGCAAAATCCCCTGTCAAAACATCTTATAGAAAGTGGATTGCTGACATAAAAGAAATGGTCACACTTTTTCCGGAGCAAAGGGTGGCTGGCATGAACTGATACCAACTTCACATCACTGTATCTGCCAAACTACGAATGACAGCGCCCTGAAACTTTGACAGTTGTTAAGTCATTTTATTGTTGACAAGAGTGAGAGAGGTGTTCTTATGTTTTGTTCTATCGACAATGGAATGCAAACGTAATAGTGTTATTGACCTTTTTCACTTACTGCAACATTTGAGAATGAACAAAATGTTTGTAGAGCGCACGGCATCGTGTTAGAATAAAAGCATTTTGAAGCTCTATCGAGTTGGCCCGAAAGAGACAGCAACATCGTCAAAAGTGAGTCGGAGGGTTAAGGCCAGAATCGAACGAAACCTCTTCGTGGTAGAAGAGAAATCGCTTCCGAACTAAATTTATCCAGAGAACGGATACAACACATTTTGAAAAATAAGTTTGGATACAAACCCTTAAGGTTCCAGAAATTCTACGATCTCAAATGTGGTCGAAACAAAGTTAAGGTGGAAAGAGATGGCCAACTTTCAAACATAGTCTTCTTTGTTGATGCTGAAGCAATATTTGTAATTGTGCTGACATGTTTAACAAGCTGGAGCTCACGTGCCAGGGTAGCCATACAATAATTTCGACCAAAGAATAGCTAACAGGGAGCAAACGCTACCGTTTTTGATTGTTCGACTGCCGGACTCTCTCGGTAGTTCTGTTGAAGCTATGTACGAAAACCCTGGATATTCCAGCTGAACTCTGCCCAAAAAGCCTGAATAAATTCATATGAAACTCAAGAGATGCTGCCAGCTGTATTCAAAATTGGATGAATTTAAATACTGGTCGGAAACATAAGGCAATAAACTTTTTCTTCCAGACTCCTACCCGAGCGGCGCATGGCCAAAGGATCTTACAGGCCATCAGCTCATGACTATGGGAATAGCACAGGACAACATATGCAGAATGTGCAACACGACCAAGGACTTAGTAGTACATGTACCTTATCACTGTGTCTTCTTAAGCAGAACACGTCTACATTGATCTGCCAATTCAGAACGTTGTCAACTCCATTACCAGCTCTGGGGTCGTGAAAGAGCTTTGGGCCTAACATAAGAGATGGTAGCAAAAGGCATGCTGTAGACGCAGTGATGAATCTGAGAGATTCCACCGCAGACAGGTCATCCAGATTTCTAAAGAAGTACTCTTCAAGTCGGAGAAAACTTGGAGCACCGGCACCCAATCTGCGTTCCATTTTCAATCCATCTACAGCTCAGTTTAGTTAGATATCTTCCATTCAGAATAGGTGTAAAATAAGTGCAATGGTGATTTTATTTTGGGTGTGAAGATCGGAGGCTTTACGATGTTCGAAAGTTCTGTTAAGTCAAATTAAGTAGTGCTGCATGTCAGGCATTTGGTAGAATACTGACTGAAGCATTCTTTACAGATCCAGGAGGTTTTTCATCTGCTATGGTCTTTCCTTCTCAATTTGTAGAGAAGTAACTTAGATACATATATCGTTTCGTTTTAGTTTCGGCAAGTCTATAAAAAGGGGTCGATCGACTGAGACTCTCCTTCAAGAAGTTGTGAGAAGGATTGATGTGTTACAAAAAATACACTATAGGCACTTTCTAAGAAGTCAAATGGGCTCAAAAATAACCGCATTCAATAGATCCAGGAAACTTTTATCCAACAGGGCCGTGAATAGCATGGAAAACCTCCATCCCTCACTCAACCTTCTGCACCAATAGTTCTACCACGTCTAACAAAAAATGCTACCTAGACTTCACTGAGATAGTCTCAAGGTTGGGAAGCCAATCTGGAAATTTCCTTCAGCGATCAATCGGATTGAAAGGTTCTTTGGAGAAGACAAGGAGCACTGTGGGAGCCAAAGAAAGCGGAACTAATGCTTGTAACCTTCACATGACCACGACTATACAACCATTTACTCCTTTTGTCCTTACCTTGTCTAAGAAATCAGAACTTCGCTCAAAGATAGTCTTGTAGATATACAGCTCAGTAGTGAGTCCTATACCTTCCCGCGGGTCAGTAGTTCAACATCACACAAAGTACAACTTTTTAGGCCTTGAAAAAACACCACGATGTCTTATCAGATTAAGGGAAGCGGTGTGCTTATGTAATGAACTGTATGTTCGCAGCAAAATCCAGAACATGCTACCAAATTCAAATCACTACATAGCACCTTATGTGAACTTATGGTTATGGCATTAAAAACACCGTTTGTAATATACTTTATTGTTGATGTCCTACTCACAAAAATTATGACATTTTTCTGTGAAATCTTAAAACTAATCTTCGAGCCAAAAAGTCTGAAATTCACTTACCCTTTCTAATAGCTTCCGTGTTATGTCTCTTAGTGCCAACTGCAAAACTCAACCTGAAATCATTTACTTATTTAAAATTAAAAAAGAAAACTAAATTACAACTGCCACATATATAACGCCTTAAGGAATATATTTTATTTATTTAAACTACAAGTTTATACATAATATTTCTCATATACATAATAATTAATAGTCGCTTAAGTTTTCAACAGTAATTATTAATTTTCGTTAAATTATAGGAATATATTTCGTTCGTATCATACAAAATTCTTACTTGCATCCAACTGAGCTTAAAATAAAATTAAAACCTAAAAAAATATACATTTAATTGAAAATTAAATTCGTTAAGAGAAATACTTTATAAGCTCTTAAATAAATAATACATCTGCGGTAAAATGTTTAGCCAACAGTAATTAACTCATCAGCATAACAATTCAATTCAGTTATATAATTATTCATGACATTATCACAAAAAAATAAAAGAAAAAAATAATAGGAAAAAATGTGAAAAAATAAATAAAATAAAAACTAAATAATAAAATTGTGTAAGAAATAAATTAAGCACTCAATTAAAGCCTATCTGCAGGTATTGACCTCTCTACGTTGCACACATGTACTGCAAGTCACCTCGCAACACCACTTAAAAACACATTTGCAATTGACATTTTCCTTAACTATCCGATGATCGTAGCCCCGGCTGCAGCACAGTAAATCACATCCGTCAACGCCTTGCGATGTCGCATTACACTCCCTGCCATGGGTGCCAATGGAGCCAGTTTTACTGTTTACCTCGCAAAAGTCTGGTGACTCATCGGCGTATACTATATCATATTTACTAGGCATTTTTATGGTTGCCCCCTCTGGCATAAAGCTATTCCCATCGTTGCGCGCTACAACTTTGTAGGCTCCATCGAATTTGTCCTTGAGTCGAGCTCCAACTTCCCGAAATGTTGGCATCTTTAGCCAGCATGTTTTGACAGTACACGAGCCAGAGAGACCATGACATTTGCATTCTAGACGCATGGAATCGCGGATAGCCTGTGTTGTGAAATGGGTTGGTAAATTTTTTGTTGGGGTTTAATGCTAGTCAAAACACGTGTGAATTGAGTTCAAATTTGACAGATTAGCTACTTGGTAGAATAACAACATTGATTGATGATGAGTAAGTAAGCTAATACATTGTACAAATTTATTAGATAATATATTTCTTCTATCCCTCTTGGTAGATTTTTAAAATCAGAAAATTCCCTATAACTTAGGCTCCCTCATACGAAATTCATCAAAATTTAGCCGTAAAAATGTAGATATAAATGCTCCAACCAACAACGAATCCTTAGCGATGACTTAAGTCCAAAGTAAAATGTGTTAACAATCAGTCTTTACTTAAACTTTACTTCTTCAAGGAATCTACTATATTTTCATTAAATCTAGTACAAAATATTGGTTTGACGTTAAGCTGAGATTGAACGTGTTCCCAACACTACGCTAATCAAACTGCTAGAATACTTTTGTACCGGGATGACAGATTTTGTCCTAGAGGCCGCTAGATTCGTTAGCGACAAATCTGTCATCCCGGTGGAAAAGTATTCTAGCCGCTAGACTAGCGCCATTGTTTGCTTCTTCTGTTGAAACGGTGATGCCATTGCACTAAAGAGGATACTCGCTTTTTGGTTTCATTTTTCCTTTCTAATTCATTGTCCCAAATCAATCATATGTTCCGTTTCCGAAATGTGTGTCAATGCCAACGCTTGTCTCTTTTTCTTTTTAACTGCCCGAACACACCCCATTGTGTATCTATGTCGATAGTGACTGTGACAGTACGAACTGTCAAAATTAGATTCCTCACAGACTCAGGATCGTAAGAGTTGGTCAACTTTAAACTTTTGTGGCGCAACGATTTTAACATGATACCTACTTAAAGCAAAACAAAATGCAAGTACAAAATGGCTTCATTTGACAGCCACTTTTGTGGTGAATAATTTGACTGTATCGCCACACCGTTTGACAACTGTTACTATAACTACTGACGCGGACAAAGCGCATTGGGTCTTGACAGTAAAACGCACTGAATATTGGACGTGTTGAGGTATCATTTTTGACAGTCAGAACGTTGTTCACACTGGCCTCATCGAAAATTTCTACAGAAAGCCAAAAACTCTCCCACAATTCAACCTCTTTTAAAGGTAACTTTCTGAAGTTATTCCCCACCATATCGTCACTCAATTGTCACCAATCCCATTTGCATTTGAACCCAATTTACACACGACTTTTAAAAAAGACTTACCAATCGTCCCGCGTTATTGTTATGTAACTTGACAAGCGTTCTTAAGTCACTACGCTTTCGGTACTTTGCATCCAGGAATACTTTCGACTGACTTACACCAAAGTTAACATTATCACCGCATCCACCCCATTCCCAGTCGCCTTCAGGGAAGACGACATTTTTCAGTAATCTCCGTTTCTTTGCAAAATTTTCGTTACGCGCCGCCGTCTTATTTGAGTTGCGTGACTGCTTGCGTTTTAGCGGTCGATTTTTGTTATGTTCATTATTTTCCTCTTGAGCCATCGCCTGCAGAGCCTTATGGGGGTCCCTTTCATTGGCATTGGCGCCTATTGGTAAATAGAGATTCTTACGCGGATGGCTCTTATCACAGGAGCATTCAACCAGATTGCCCATCGTACAGGCTCTTGTCATTGCAAAGGTCACCCCCGCTGCGGTTATGGCATTTAAGAAGCCCGTTTCTCTGGTATCTGTAAATAAAGAAGAACATACAAAAGATCAAACAAACTCTTTTTCTAGGCCCAATTTGACTTTAGTCCAATCAACTTATTTGCTTTTGAATTTTTTTTTTTTTTTTTTCTGTAAGCTAAGACCCACACCATGAGCGTATATTTGTGTCGATCAAATATTTAGATCGTTTTGTTTTGTGTACAGGCGTTGAAGCGTTTACCGAATTTTAAACGCGCTAATAACCGCTAATTGTTACTGTCTATTTGTATCTTTGTGAATGGTAGGTAGAAATACATATTTGTTATATGACTGGCGTAACTGGGGGGCAGTATGTCAGTCAACGCATCATCGTTGAGGCCTCTTCCTCTACGGGAATTACGTGCAGGTAAACAGTTCCTTCCACACAGCTAGAAGGCACATTTTTAGGCATATATACTCTGACAATAGCCTTATTCTTGAACTTTTAACAATAGTGCGCTAATCAGCTTGGTAACTATTTGTCTAGTTTGCAAAATGATGCGACACAAAACATACGGAAACAGTGTGACAAGTCACTGTTTGCGTATCGTTTTTCAGCGCTTCTAAGCAGATATTTTTTAGCAACAAGTGATTAGTACTGACTAGTTGTAAATCACTAGATCAATCTGTCAGGCTATAAATAAAATTTGCTTGTGATATTCCCATGAAGTCATTCGGCAGATCATAGACCTTTCTTTGTCGGCAGCAGTCACACAATTATTTATTAAAATGTTCTTAATTAGGAGTTAATCAAATTAGATTTTAAGAATGAATGTAAAGTCGGACTCAAACTGACGCACATGTTGGACGACAGTATTGTGTCGTGATTGATGTCTAGCGAGAGATTAAGATATGAATTGCGATTGTATTTGTGAAAGTGTAGAGGTTTGAGTCGTGAAAGAGTGAGTTTCGGATAGTTCATAGGCTGTATGTTCAAGGCGTGAGAAGAGGTGACATTAACAAATAGTATTTTCAGACTGCAGACTTTGTGACGGTTCCTGGTATCACTTTCCTTCAAGATATAGTCTCCTGCCACTTCTGACCTTAAGGGCTGTGGGTCGATAGACAAGTGACTGCAGCAACATTATATGCCGAATCTTAAAAAGTGATTTAGCGTGGTTTCGTCCAGGTTTGGGACCAGAGTACTTTGTGTTACCCATAGCTTTACAGAGTTATGCACCTACCAATATGGTTTATCTAAGGAAGAAGACGAGGCCTTCTAGCTTTAAAATGAAGGCCTAATGGCAATAATGAGTTTATTACTTGAATGTCAAGGTAAACGACAACGAAGGACTCAAACAGGTTATGAGGAGACAAGCCCTAGGCAACTGAAAAAAAAAACTCCCAAGCAAATTGCGTTATCATAGGGGACACAATGCTTGAGTACAAAATATGCCATTAATACAGCTGGATGAACGACTAAAATTAACAACTTCGCCATCAGTCGCCGTTTCAAAAGGAGTCCTCTAGACGTCCGAAACAGAGAAAGAGATTGACAATATCAACATCGATCGAATACAGTAAGTTTCCAACATAGAGACCTAAGAGACCTCTTTCCCTAGATGAGGACACAATCACCACCATGATTGCATCAAAGACTTAGGACGGGGCTATCTGAGGATAACTAGAAAAGGATCGACGATCAAAAGCAACATAGATCTCGCATTGCAGCTAAGCTCTGGTGTTCAATGCCACAACACAAGTACAATTACATATATCAATATGCTGGAAGCAGAAGAAACAGCAGGGACATACACATGTAGGTGGTAGATGTCATCACGGGGAACTGCATTATTGGGAGGCCTCCCAAGACTGGGCCTTCCTTCTAACGACTTCTGCAGGAGCTGCATTAACGAAGAAGTGGAGGAAGCTATTCTCCATCGTCTGGTGAACTTGCTGAAGCTCCTGTTGGTTTTAACTGGATAGACTGAGGGTACTTGATCACAATGGGCCTCTCCTGCCTAAGCTGCACCCACTGTAGCCAGCCGTTCTAACCTAACCTAACCTACATATGTAGGTGCAACAGTCAAACTGTTTATAGAATCACCAGAGCAATATGTATCGTAGTCAGACCGAAATGTCCGTGGAATTAGAGGGACTTGCCCGAATTCGTACCTCCCACAGTTCAGCTTGAAGCTAGAAAATCTCTTCTACTTTGGCTTGACAGAACAATTGGGCTTAAAACTTCAAACACGACGGATTAACTCAATGTTCTAGAGCACTGTCGTCTAAGTGTTGGACAATCCTTAAGAAAGCTGAGTAACTACTAGCAACAATCGAGCGCAAAATACTTTGTCCAACATTAGGTCGTAGACCTTTGCAAGGAGGGCGAATGGAAGAGTATATGTCTACAATTCTATGAGCTGTTCCAGGATGTGGATGTACTCCAAAAAGCCAAGACACATCGATTACTTTGGCTCAGCTATATCGAGCGATGATATACTAAAACGTTTCACCAAAGAAGATCTTTGCATTACAGCTGTTACGGATGCCAGGAAAATTGATCTTCACAACTTGGAGAAGTGTGCCATAGAGAATGACATCCGTTTTATAGACGGAGACTCACCAAGAGTTTCGAGCTCTTGAAGTAAGTTAGATCCTTAGGGCTCGTGAAGATTATGCGGCAGACTCCGGAAGGTCGAAGGCTTTCCAAATGAGTGTAAGAAATGAATAATTTCTCTGTAAAAAAGCAAGCTAATGCTAAAACTTTAGAGGTATCCGGACACTATGATAACAGCTGGGATTATCCTGGACCAAATCAAAGAATACCTCGATGATTCATGAGCACATTCTGCGTTTGGGTCATCAAGAAATGACCGTAGCACTCCATTGTTAAGTCAGTCTTCGGGAAAATGGATGTTGTACTGAAAAAGTGACCGCCACTATCAAGAAAAAGCATCAACGGATGCCTAAGTAGTATCTGAGGGAATTTCTTGCCAAATCGCAGCTCAAGATAATACTTTCATCAGAGGATGGGACATGAAGCCATACAACGACAGGAGTTGTACTGGTCCATAACTAACCACGTGGGGCAATGGAATCAACTCAGGATGGCAGGATATGGAGTGGCCGGGGAAGGACATAAGAAGGAAGCAGGGCAATTGAATTGAATTGAAAAGAGCTGAGCAGCATTTCCAGAGACCTCACTCGATGATGCGTAGAAGCTGTAGAGGCCATCGGACCCATGATGGGATGGATACAGGATACATAAACATATGTAGGGACATGGTATAGTGGCTTTCTCACCAAAAATTTAGATGGAATTAGTTTAGGGGCAGCCTACTGCGCTTCATTGTTTCTACAAGTCTTGACTGTGTTCTCACAAATTTACCAGAAAAGATAGAATCTATTTCTTTGCTTCCATTCCCTTATTCATAACATGCGTAAACGGTGTTGGAATAAATGATTAACATAAATTAAACAGAAGCATTCGCAACGCTGCTGGTGGTAAGAATATTGAACTCAAAAGACAGGGAAACAAAACTCCAATTTGATTGCGTCAATTACAAGTCTCCCTTTCGTATGCAACATAGAAATTGAAAGTGAACAGAATAACAATCGAAGAACAAACAAAATCCCGCTTAAAAACCGCTTACTGACCAATAAATAGCACAAACTCCAATTGGTAATTAACTCATGCACATGCTTTGGTATTTTATCTAAGATATACCCAATACCAGTTAATTTGCAATTCCTAACAACAACAAAGACCAACAAAAGAATTACTCAAACTAAAAAAAAATAAAATGAAAACTCAATTGAGTTGGAGTCTCACTCGGGCGCTACTAAGTAGTAGACTCTATGGAATCGTGTCGGCTTTTAACCGCACACATATAAAGCCATTCAATTTCGTAATAAATTTCGCATAAGTTAACTAAGTTGGACAGTTAAATTGATACTCTGGACACTTTAATGCGAATCAAAGTGTATCCCTTAGCTTTGATGACAACGAGATAAAAGTTAATTCGCTTGCGCAGGCGCGCACGTTCCTCGGCTTTGTGTACTGTAATTTATTACATGACTTAATGAGTTTGTCTCTTGCTCTTCTCGATGGACATCGGAAGTAAATATAATGCGCGTATCAATGTTCCCCTCTCTCTCTCTCTCTTAAGGTGATTAGTTTCGAGGTCAAGCATAGTATGGGAGGACTAAGAGAGAGAGTATCCCCTCGAGTATCCCCTGCTTGGTTAGGCAATTTTGAATGGAATTTTATTTCAGCCGACCTCGCTTCAGTTTCCTGCCGAAGGCTGTGTGTTACACACTTGTATTTTATGTGGCATTCGCCGCCAGTGCTGGCTGTTCCTGACAGACAGATAGACACAGGCTGACAGACAGTTCCACTTGTTGTCAACACACAGACACCGAATGGACTAAAGCGTGATCTCATAAATATACAAGAGTGCCCAAGAGCTCAAAGTTGTTGTTTTCTTCTTCTTCTTCTTGTCCCATATAGTTGCGAGTACTATACGAGTACTATCATCCCAGATGCGGGAAGGATGTGTGGTGCTTGCTTACTATATGTGCGCATGTCACCTTTGTGTGTTTGAAAAGTAGCTACGCGTCAGCAAAGACAACGACAACGACACAGCGACGACGAGTAAGACGGCCACGAAGACATGTTCCATGAGCGCGATGAAATTATCATAACAAAAAATCTCATTAATTTAATTGGAAAATTGTTTTCACAAATCACATATGTACATCACACACACACACACAGACAGTAGTTAGCATTTTACGAAATAGTACAAACGTACGCATAATGTTATGCAGTGCGATGCGGACGGACAGACAACAGCGAACGATCGGCGTGATGTACATCATACGCTCTCTCTCTCTCTCTCTCTCTGTGGTGTGTTTTGTGATGCACCTTTGTGCGCTTACCTTTCATTAAAATTTTTCTCATGCTCTTGCGAAGCGATGTGCAGTTCCATCGACGATTCTTGAATTGAAATTCACATTCTCGGAAGCCCAGATTAATGCCATTGATGATCTCTTTTAGAAGTACGGAATCATGCCGACATATTTCAGCCAATTTACCGCGAATGCGTCGTGTCTTCTTGCACATTAAATTTGGATCAAGTAGTATGTTGGAACCTTCGGCCCTGAAAATATACACAAAACAAAAAGACGAAAAACAAAAAATACAAAAATTCCATAAATGTCAAATTGTTTAAAGTTTTAAGAATAAAGGCTAAGATTTTCAGGATTAAAAAAAAAAACTGTTTAAAAATGAATGTTTCTATACTAGGATTTTGCAGCTAGATGTTAGGATGCTGTAGAAGAGTGGCTATTAATGAGATCGTCACATATACACCGAACACTAAGCAGCTGTCAAAACTAAAAAATCAAAATTGATAGAGCAATGCTGGGCATCCTTTTATGTAAAGCAGGGGAACTGATCAAACATGACTCAAAACTCAACTCGATTGTCGACTGAAGAAGGGAGATTTCATCTGCCAAGAGAAATGGAGGGACCATACCAGACAAACTTGTACCATATTTAATCTACGGAATAGAAAATCCTAAAATGGTAAAAGGCTAACATAAGCCTCATCGAAGTAGCATCTCTCGATATTGGTCCGCTCAGTTATTACAACAAAACCAGCAGCTCCTTTAGTAAGTCCTAATCTCAAATTCTCGTGGTGTCATCTGCGAGTTCATTTAGAAATTGGAAGCGAAAGAGAACGAATCGAGAGCTTCCAGCACCAAAAAGAGAACAAGTGTCGGTTTGCCTGTGCCAGATCAGAGCCAAAACCATAAAAAAGCAAATAGCTCGTTCCAAAATGCATTTCATACTCCGTCCATATCACTTGTTGACGACCTTTGGCTATTGTTTATGCAGACCGATGGGATTCTGGAATTCTGTAATTTCTTCAAGTGGAACGCGAATTTGCATGGTACTTAGCGCTAAGTGATATATTAGGTCTGATATAGGAAAATGCATCTCCCTAACAAGGAACACACAAGCTCTAATCTGGCAAACCATATTGGACTGCACGGAAGTCTGTTTTGTGTGTAGTTTTTTAGAAACACCATTGGACTGAATGCTTTAGGTTTCAAACATCGTAGCAAGGTAGCTTGCGACAACACTATGTTTAAGAACATGCGCACGATCTTGAAGAGCGAAATGATAATGGTTAGTGACTTATGGGCACAGATCCATTACCGTACAGCAATTGGGATGTAGTCACCTCAGCATTGTCACCCTGTACTATGCGAAAAGAGTGAAGTACAGTGTAGTATGAGACGAGATAAGCACCAGCATATCAACACACTTACTGCTAAATAGTTAGGATGAGCTACTAAAGGACTATTTACAACATCTGTTTACAACCAACTCAATAGTGTTCGGAACTCCAAGCAAAACTAAGTGAATAGCTCAGACGATAACTTTCTGATTTCAAAACCAGTACAACACTAGATGGAGACAACAGTTCTGTGGCATTAAGGCAAGTAGTATTGGGTATTCCAAAGCAGCAACTTTTCGAATTTGCACCTAAGCTCAAAAAAACCGAAGTGACATACACTGACTATGGTCCAGCAATACGCTCCTGGAATGTTTAAACTCTACATGGTCCAGGTGGTGTCTAAGGAAATGAATAGTTGAATCTGTCCTCAGAGAGTACAAGACAGGTACTACCGCGATCCAAGAGGTCTGGTTGATAAGATCTACTACAGCTACGACATGCTAGGGTACAGATTTTTTTGTCGGAAATCAGCTTCGATCAGGAGTCAGACTAGAAAAAGAAAAAAAATTCTGCGTAAAAGAAAAAGGACCACGCAGCTCTTCACTTCAAGGCTATCCAGGACTCTCGCGGGCGCAACAACATTATACATTTTTATCGGAAAGCTAAACAACTGACTTCAAATGTGGAACAGCCTGGTCAACGAAGCAGGGGAATGATGTACACTTCCACTTCTTTCTTAACGAGCAGCAAAACGAGAGAGTGGCAGGGTAAGAAGCGAACCAATCAATGAAGAACCAATAAAGAACCAACCACCTAGTATGAGAGGAGGGCGAATGGAAGAGAAGAAACAACCACGAACTCTAAAGCCTGTACTAGGATGTAGATGTTGTCCAAAAACCAAACATACGCCGAGTACATTGGCTTTTTACATTGAGCAAATAGACGACAACACTCCAGCCAAGAGGATCTTCCAATCACGGATCGTAGGTTCGAGACTATAAAGAAGAGCCAACTCCCTGTACAAAGACCAAGTTGTCTTGGATGGTTTTAAAGCAAAGTTCGATTTTACAACTGAAAAGTCTCCAAGTCAGCCGTGTATCAGGCAGAGGGCACCTTACCCTTCAGTAAGTAAAGGGCTTTTCAATAGCGATTTCGAAACTTTGACAGGTGATTGCAGCCATATTTTGAAGCTAAGTTTGTCAAGTTGGCTGTCATTTATTTCGCTTATCTTGCCAAATCAACACGAAGAGTTATAACATTTAGCAACAAGCGCATATGATTAAATTGTTTCATGAAAATCGGTGTTCTGTTGGAGCTTCACTCATTTTCGGTCGCCATGATAGTCCTTCCGAGAGGACTATTCGGAAAGAGTTGGAAAAATTTAGAGTCGATTGGTCACTGTTTGGTGTGGATTTTGGACTGGTGGCATCGGTCCATACTTCTTTCAGCAAGACGTTGGCCAGATCACCGTCAACGGCGTGCGCTATTAGTCGATGGTAGTCAATTTCTTTTGGCCCCAATTGTATGATATGGACACCGACGACATGTGGTTTCAATTGAACGGCGCTATATGCCACAAAGCCCCTTCCGCACGAACGATTCTCGAACACGGTCATCTCACGCGGAGGTGATGCCAATTGGCCACCAAGATCGTGTCATTCAATTACGTTAGGCTTCTTCTTGTGGAGTTTTCTCAAGTCACAGGTCTATGCCAATAAACCACCAGCTACCACTGCCCTGAAAGCCAATATAATGAATGCCTTTGGTCAAATTCAACCAGATTTAGGTGTCAGAGTTAAGGAAAATTAGACCCGAAAAGTTGCGCGTCACCCAACAAAGCTGCAGCATACCTTTAAATGGCATTATAGTCTATACATAATGGCATACATGGGGCTTCTTAACGTATAATTCTTGTTGACTACATATCAATCCTAGTTTCTTTTATTTAAAGCTGAAGATAGGAAACCCTTCATGAACAGCCCCTTACAAACCATTAAGTCCGCTTCATTTTGCTAAGCCGAGCATGGATACGCTATGCATGTGCCATAGTAATAAGAAATAGATTGCGTACTGCGTTACGAAACAACAATCAATCAGCCCCAGTTGTTTGCGAAAATTAGGTAATCAAAATTCGAATGATAGTCTCCCATCAAACAGACCGACCACACAGACGGTCGACCTCTAGATAGACGACATTATTTAACGAACAACTTGGGCGGCACCTAAGTCCCGTGAATAATGGATCCTCCCCATAACAAAAATATCAACAATTGAAACGTAAATCACATTTCCGTAATAATTCATTCACTCTATTCAACCATCGCGATCGCGATCGCGATCGCTCTCAATATTTCAATTAAGCCTGTTGATCTCCCGCACTAATCGCTTCGATCAAAAAGAACCAAAAGAAAACGTTCGTGCGCCAGCCGCCGCCGTACGTACGTTCAATGTATAATTATTTTCCATTGCCATCGATTGATTCGAATCGAATCTCTTTACAATCCGATTAGAGAAATCTTTTTGATAATTAGTACACCTGCTGTTCGATCGGGAAGCCATCATTCCTCAGGAGGAATTAGAACAACATTGTGGCCCTCGGCATCTTTATATGGATAATTATCACAATTTACCACCACCATTAGGTGCAGACCATCATATCCTGTTCCTAAGTACACTTATATTAAAGCGTGCATTTTATTTCATATTTTCTCGCGCTAACACACATGTGTCTGCGCGTTTCCATGAATTTCTTTTCCCACCCCTTGGGTGAACCGCTTCCTCCTCTCAACCCTCCCCCGGCCGGCCACCTACACCTAATCTGTAAACGGTGCTGCTGTGTTGAAAATTATAAATTGACTCCACACAGAGAGGAAGATGAGCAGCGGCACAGCTCAGCGGCATGGTGGCGCGGCAGGAAGCATGTGACTTAGTTATTTTGGCACCTTCGAAACGATACCGCGATGTTTACAAGATCAATCAATCCGGACGGGGAGAGTTTTTTTTTTTTCTCTTAATTTTTTCGTGGAGGTGGGTAATCATAAGACCACTTACTTAAGTGGTTGGTTAGATGTTCGGGTTTTTGTTTTTCCATGATCATCCCATTCATATGTTTAGTTGTTTGCAACCGCACCATCACCACACAATGCGGAGGAGTTTTTCTAAAGTGTTTCTCTCTGACGTCGTCGTCGTCGTCGTCTTGGTCGTTGTTGTCGACTGGATTATTTGAAACCCATTTGTTTCGTTTCGGGGGCAGATCATAAAATTCAAACGCGTATTTGGGTATTACTTAGTGCACATTTCTAAAACAAGATCATAATCTTTGAGATTTATCGCCTTACCCAGGGCAGCAGCAGCAGCAGACTTAAAGGATGATATAGACTAAACTCCCTGCGTCTAGTCTAGACTAAACTGAAGCTAGTAGAAGATGCAATAAAATTACTGACTTTATTATCTAGGGAAGTATAGACTTTGTCTACTCACATAGCCAATCAACTTGTTTGGTCTAAGGAAAGGAATTTGTTGTTCCTTTTTTTAATCTAAAAAGATTTCATATCCGATCGTAAAAATACTAGTTGTATGGCTTATTGATTGGCACATGGAAATTATTGTAGGCAGAGAGACAAACAGGAAATATGTAATTGGGTTCTTAAAGTGCAAACAGCATTTATCAGGACATCTGCATGTGAACGTCTGTCCAGGAATAAATTGGGTTTGTTATCACCCTTGCTACTGGGTGTTGTAATTGCATAATTATGTAGCTTCACTGATTAAATTGCCTGGCACTTGAGATGGGAAGGAAAGAACTGATGGTGCTAGTAGATGGATATATTTTGATTAGGTTTATTGCCGTGGAAATGGAAAACGCTTTAAGATGTCACAGGCATGAATTAGATGAACAGAGTCTTGGGACATAACATTCCCGACCAAACTACTATTTCTTTCATTGATTTTTAAGTTGTCTGTAATAGCGTGAATGGAAAGAGAGCCATGTCTAGGTCTGGCATATCTGCCAAGCTCGTCCAACTGTGCAGAATAACAATGGAGAACTCCATCAAAGTCGGTAACTTACTTTACTTATGTCCTATATCCCCTTGTGGGTCCTAGGGCTTCTACGCGCCATAGTGTACGATTTCTGGAGATGTGCCTCAGCTCTCCCCAACTCTTTCTCAGTTGCCGTGCTTCCTTCTCCACTGTTCAGCGCCACGATCTCCTAGGACCTTCGCGCATCCTGCCATCCTAAGTAAGCGGGTTCCATTGTTGAGTGGTTAGCTATGGATCTGTCACCCTTTCGGAGAGTGTGACCAATCAACTGCAGCTTTCGTCAAAGTCGGTAAGGACATCGCCGAAACGTTCGATGTTTAGAAAGGTCTTAAATAGGATGACATGTGATATCTTTAACCTGAGAGGATTGTACGAAACTGACAGGTAAACCCCGGAAGTACAATATTTTTCAAGAATGTAGAACTACTGGCTTACGCCGATGACGTTGACATAATCGAAAGTGTTCAGCGGCCGTCAGTGAGTGGATCATTTGAGAGTATTGAGATCGAGGCAGCAAGAATGGGTTTATCGGTAAAGCAAGGTAAAATTTATGCTGCCTACAAATAAGGACCCTCAACATCGTCTTATTGAATAAAATGCCACAATAGACAGATAAAATTTTGAGGTGGGAAAAGACTACGATCTAAGTGATCTCAAAAAAGTCTGTACGGCTAAGATTGGCTCCTTCATACGAAGGAGTAAATGGTTCCCAGAGTAAGAAGGTGACCCACCCACCTTATATATCGGCAGCACAATGGACCCACTCCTGGTCTAAGTGCTTCCTCAACGAGGGCCGGTTCCAACCAACCACCCAACCAAAGACTACCTAGGCCTTATGGAGAGCTCGGTGAATGACACCATTAAGGAGATCAAATGAAGAATCACTCTGACCAAGCGGTGTTTCTATGGGCTAAGAAGAAAATTGAGAAACAAAGCCCTATCTGGAACTACTATGGCAACTCTTTAGGAGACACTAATCATCCCAGTTCGTATGTATGGCACAGAAGCTTAGACTTTGGCAAAATCGGAGGAGGAAGCTCTTGATTATTTTGAAAGAAAGGTTCTTTGAATAATATTTGGCCCGTCTGCATAAACAGCGAATTACAATGCCGATCCATACTGCCTGGACAAGGACATCAACTTGGTCTTCAGAGTTCGCATAGAGTAAGTCGCTGCCGATGACTGGGTCAAGTAGAGCGAATGGAGGCCAAAGTTTCAGCTAAGAATATCTTCGAATCCATCCCGGATGGACAACACAGTAAGGAAGGCCTCGCGGTAGACAAACAAGTCGAGGCCAATCTCAACGATTTAGGATGAGCAACTGGAAGAAGCTTGCTCGCAACCGGGCTGGCTGTAAAAGCTTGTTAGTTGAGGCCGAAGTCCACTCCGGACTAGCAATTAGTAAGTAAGTAATTCCTCTCACTCTGCATCAAAATAAAGTCTTCCTTCTTCCTCTAGTCAGTTGATTAATTGGTACCACTTCATAAGAGACTTGCAAGTGGAAGAATTCCCTTACTCTGAATAGATGCCACTTATTGTTACATTTTTCCATAAGAACACTCAGTTGGAAGGAATATGAGTATCAAAACCAATGGTTAAGGTAGAATACGCTAATACGTTTGAGTACCATCAAAAGGAAGAACTGGTCAAGCAAATGTACTTAATTCAGTCTTGGTTTGATGAAAGCTATAAACGAGGTAAGCATCAGTCCTTCTTTTGGCTAAATCTATTTCGGTCACACAGTTATTCAGCTATTTCAAAGATCATTACAAAGGATTTAATATGGTTCTATACAGGGTAGCAAAAAAACGCATAACAGGTTTGGAAGCTAGCAAGGAAACCTAAAATCAGTAGAGATATGGCGGTAAATATTCTCTTTTATAAAGTATAGAACCTACTAAAACTTACGTGCTAATAGGGTTAATCCACTAATCACAAACACTCATAAGTTTGAAGGATGATCAAACTCCAGGGTCTCATCAAATACGAATTGAATACTTAAACAGGCAAATAATGGAGCAGGGACCTTTTTAGCAGCCACTCAAAAAAGCTTTAATTTAAAAACCCAGTAGGTATCTGATCTTGGAAGCTATCGTGGCACCTCCATCTTGAATAAATTGAACAAAGCGTTCATTACTGTCCCCCAAAAACGAATTTGTATAGTGTCAAGCCGTCGATCAAATATTAGCTCTAAGAAGTATAGTAGTATCATACATATGTCTCCAGGGGCAACTGCTTCCTATCTCTTCTTTAGGTAGTGAATGTATTATTCTACAAGTCCTATTGTATGGAAATGTTCCAAAATATCGATGATATGATTATGAAGAAGAAAACCCCAAGTGGCATGGTGCAATATCACGAGTGAGACAGGGGTATCCTTTCAAGACTAGTTTATATGCACTGTTTTGGGGTAATTTGCCACACTTCATTGAGAACTGAGAACGAATTTGGCCAGGCTATCACTGCTCCCAATTGGCGAATATGGACAATGATGACACGCTGTTTCAACAGGACAGCGTTACGTACCAGACAGCCCATGCCACAATGGACCATTTGAACGAGCAAAAAAATTGCACATGAAATTATGCCTGCTCTATCGTATAAAAGTGCTGACCTAAAACTAGAAAACGGAACGATCGCAAAAGTCTTGATGCAGTTCCTACCATCTTTTAGGCCATGGGTAAACTACTTGGCTAAGCTTTATGCCAACTCTGAGACTTCAAATGTACACCTACAAATGCAGGTTAGATTTAATATTTGTAGAGTAGGGAAGGTAAAGTTTCAAGTAATCTAGAAAACCAATGT
Source organism: Chalcosyrphus nemorum (assembly GCA_949716465.1). Taxonomy (NCBI): domain Eukaryota; kingdom Metazoa; phylum Arthropoda; class Insecta; order Diptera; family Syrphidae; genus Chalcosyrphus; species Chalcosyrphus nemorum. Next base: position 25,556,536 of record OX454335.1, read on the forward strand.
ACGGTTCAAAAACAGAGCACTTGGTCGCAAATCTCGCCAGCAATTGTGCCAAAATCTCCTTAAAATTCATCACTTTACCGGAAGACTTCACAAGTTGATTCATACACTTTCTATCCATAAGTTTACTCAAAACTTATCTCTTTTGCTTTAAGATAAATATTTTTGTATGACATAATGGTCACACTTGTACTATCAGCGTATGGTTCACTGAAAAGCGTGATCTAACCATCATGCGAACTAAATAAACTCTCCCCAAAAAATATCTACACCCAGTGCCGTCTTCAATAACCACGTGCATTTGTTATGTGTATTCTGTGATTATCATCACTGTATCTAATAGTAACCAGACTTGATAATCTCAATCTGTTCGTTTCAACATAGACATTTCCACATGATTCTCATTGTGAAATTGAACATGATTCATTTTACTTTCTAGAAATAAATCAGTCAGAAGTCTGAAAGTGGTACACTTAATCTATTGATGGTATTGAAAAATCCTAATTGACGTCAATCAATAAAACCCTTTATTGATCTATATATGTACCTCTTCCTAGTTTATATGCAAAACTTCTGTTGCCATGCACACCGGGAGCCTCAGCGCCGACCTGCTCATTACATTAACTCAGTGTGTTACATAATTAAAATTAACATTTTGGGGTAAAACAAAAAAAAAAGTATTTCCTATTGAATAGCAAAGTTTGAAAATAACAGAATGAGCTGCCAGTCCCACTGGGCATGGGAGAAGTAAACTGCTGCCAATATCTGGTATATACCTAACCTAAATCAGTTTTATATTGGCTGTCCCTCAATCCACTTGAGAGTTTTTTTTTTATTTGTTTGTATTGCTTTAAAGCGAAAAGTTTAAGATCATAAGACAACAATACAGGTGTAAATATTATCTCCCAATTGAGTTGCCTCTTGAGATCAATTGTGTTCTTGGCTATGGCTATAGATGAGTTCTGGACCATGAGGATTTGCCTCCACAGCCGAATGTGAGAATGAGAAGATAGATAAATATTTGCATTTCGGATTTATCCATCAACCAAATTGACGGTATCGATTGAAAAGGGGGAAAAATAAAAACAAAAAATAAACGGAAACCAAGAAGATGGATGTGCGACCAGATGGACAGGTAGAGAATACGATCAAAACTGACGTTTGGGCCTGGTGATGTTCAGTTCAGATGCGCGCGTTACTTCTGCTGGATGCTGTGTCAACAATAGCAAGTGCCTGCACTTGAGATGTGGTTGTATGGTTTGTCTTGGTCTTTTGTTCGCGGCAGGATAGAAGTGATCATTGATGGAGAGGTGGGAACATTTTCCCTTGTGAATGTATGGTATGAACATTACCCGCCATTAATTTGATTTGCACAGTTTTAGACGATAATGTGTGGAAGACTCTTATCTATTAGAGTCTATATCTATTCCAGGATATTTTACAGTGGTTCTAAAGCTAGAAGTCTACGAGCTGTAGGAGTATACAATTGTCCTATGAACAACGAATTTCCTAAGTACGGAATGACCAAAGGATGAACTTTTCATGAACCAACTTGAGATGCAATTGTACAGAACATTCACCAGCTCACCACTCTTCTTTGGTCAGACGAGTGGATGTCTGGTGAGTTGAATGAAGGCATCAGTTCTTACAATATTGCCTTCAAAGTTTCCTCTGCCATTATGTAAAGGTCAAAACTTTACTAACAAGCTAAATGGTGCCTGTCAATGCGGTTTCAGGCCAGGAAGATCATGTAGTAGTCCACATCGATTCTCACTATTTTTTGTATTGATTCCATGGTTTTAAATGAAAGCACCCCACAGCCTTCAATCTATGGTGATGAATATGTTGGTCACAGATTAGGCTGAAGACTCATCTTCTTCATACAAATTCCTTGAAGTCTTCATCATTAACATGCATCACAATGTTGTGCGTCACTTTTCTATGATTAACTGGATCTAACAAGGACGTGCAGAAGTTTGGCTAACATCAGGAGAAAAGTGCTGCCTTTGCGTCAGTAACTGATAGAGGTTCTAATAAAAGGTTGAAGGAGTAGAATGGCCACCTGAAAGCGCAAGAAATCGGTTTCACAGGAAGCGGTCGACGGCAGGTAGCACACCCCTTCAAGAACTTCGCATGAAGTTCCCACCATTTTCCAGCTCGAAAAACATACTGTTTGGCTGGAAACCTTTACCATTGGTGTACGTAAAGCGGTACACCTGGCTGAAGGGAATGGCTCAAGAATGTTGCAGAGTTGCTTGTGCTCGCAGAAGTGAGCTCTGCATTTGGCTTGAAAAAGAATTTTGGTTCTTTTTCTTCACAATCGAGCTTATTCTTCTCTCTTTCCTTATAAATAAGGCAAGGTTACGAACAAGAGTAAAAGGATCACAACCCCCTCTATGTACTTCATCCATTAGAGATGCTTGTGAAGTTTGTCGGACTTACTCAGAAGATATCTGAGCTTAAAGTTTTCTTACATAGCACAAGTTTCGGTTAGATTTATGTGGCTGTTCGTACCCAGATAGAGTTGAGCACTAAGATACTTATACCACAGGGGTCCTTTGTGACACCACGGGATCAGTATCCTGCAACAAACAGAACCATAAAGCAACAGAGAAAGTTAGAAGAACACGAATGCACAAAACAACAGAACTGGTTGCTTTTAGTGGAACCTACAAGAGCTTTTGACAATAAGAAGGATACGTTTGAGGCTGATCTTAGTCAGATCATTATGATCAGAAAAAAGACTCTAGGTGGAGTCTTCTCATAGCTGACTGAGCCGTACACATGTACAGAGATAGTCCTTTTCCTCCTCGTCCCTCCAACTCCTGTGGAAATCATTTCAGAGAAGATCTAAACTCCTTGCTTGAAGGTCTCATAGAATACGAATCAGGACGCTTTAATAGAGTCAGATCGTTTGACTGCTTCTGATCCAATTTGGACCAGATTTGCCTCGAGATAGTGCCATTCTCCCAAAGGTTATTGGATATTTCGATAGCCTCCGACAAAAGCAGAAGCTTATATATATAGCAAATGGTATACCCAGATCTCGTTTGTTCAGAGTAGTGCCCCTTTTGACATTTTTTTTTGCCTCTGTAGTTGTCTGGAATGTTCTTGTTGTACGGCACTGAGTGAGTGTTGATCAGACAGCTCCATAGTAAGACGACTGGCAATCGACAATGACCTTTGATGTAAAAATGGACGAATCGAGGGACTAATATCCTTGGCAGATACAACGATACATCGCAGCAAGAACAGAACCTCCTTGATTGCTACTATTTCCTTCAGAAATACACTATTTCAATAGGATGCCGGCACAATGTTTTTATACTCCGAATCTCCCTCATTTAAATGACGTTCAGTTCCCAGTTTTCTTATCAACTGAGCACAGGGTCAGGCGTTGCAAGTTCAAACCGTGGACCTGAGAGTCAGCTGCTTTTTGTACGGTCCCTGTTAGTAACTTCCTTGGTGGTTCTAGCTAATAATTCATCTTAAAAATGTCTCGGAGGATCTGTTCCAATTTGCCGCTCGTAATAAAAATATTTAAAAACTAACCTTATCAGTACTGCACTTATGTTTCAGTTCGAAACATCGACGAAAGTGCCTGCTGGATGCCTTCTTAAGAGTAAAGCATTTCTGCTCACAAGTGGATAATTTAAATTTAAAGACGGACGCATGGTGTTCCATTGAAAAGGACGACACACGGTGAGCAATTGAAACAGACATTGCAGCTTGTTTTCTTCGTCCTGTCATCGTTGATTCTGTGCTGTTGCTGTTAATGGTCTATCTCAAGATCACCACCACACACTTGGATGTGTGTCATCGCGCCAACTGCATCTTTGCATCTTCAGGAGAATTCCTAAAACTCAAATGCTTCTGTGTTTACCTTCGAGTCCTCACTCGACAATCAAAGGATGGTGTCTTAATTTAAAAAAAAAAAAACATAATTCGGTGTTTGAAACCATCAAAAATCAAACACGAGTATCCCACGAAACATTATATTTTTGTATCTTTTTCCTTTTTTTTTTTTGAAGAGAACTATGGACACAACGGATAGACGGATGGACACGGACGTCGTCGGTCGTCGTGCTTTGCCGTCGTCGTCGTTGTTGCTTCTCTATGATGTTTGTCGGCGCCTTTTGTGTGATATGTATTTTTACAGATTTTCCTTCATCCGAAGTTTTCTTCTTCTTCTTCGTTTTCGTCTTCGTCTTTTCTGCAGCAGCCTTTGATCCAGGCCAGCATCATCGGCATCATCGGCATCAGTATCAGCTGCTGAGGAAGGGGAGGAAGCATAAGAGGTGTATTGTGCGGCACGAATGTGGTTTTCCGCATTCGTGGTGGCCACTTTGTGTGTGCTACGTGCAACGTGTAGAAGCAGCAGCACAACCGCGCTCCGGTTGGTATTGGCTCATCTTCATGTTCAATAAGTTTGGTAAACAGAGAATCACTTAGTTGGAACTGAACAATCAATCTGAAGTCATCACTTGTTGACTTGACTGCTCTTCGTCGTCTTCGTCATTGTCGTTGTTGTTATTGTTATGGTTGTTGGTGATGGTCAGTTATATTGTATGTATCTAGGAGATTGTGTACATCAGTCATACCTACATATGAGTGCGTGTACTTGTTCTTGAGTTGTAGGTACGGCGACGTTCGTGGTGGCATCTACGCGTTGATTAGCTCCTACTGTTTGTTTATGCAGTCTTTTCAACTTTGATGGACCGAATTATTTTGGGTTGCAAATTTTTATTTTTTTGATGGCCGTTTTGTCTGTACCGACTTAATGCGATGCGATGTCTATTTAAAGGATTGACGAAGAAGGATTCCATTTCACTCCATGGGTGTCTGATGGGAAATTTTGGCGTGTGTACTTTACAGTGCAATTTATGTCGATGGATTGTGTGTATGCAGCAGTGTTGCCAAATAGTTTATGTTTATTTGTTTTTCTTCGTTCGAGATTAATATATTTTTAGATGATATTGAAGATTTTTGCAAAATTTATCGCTATGCAGTACGAGTAGGTATATTATCGTTGGAATGTCTCATTAAAAGATTGAGGTTTTTCGGCATAATATACAAAACGAAATTATGTATAACTTGTTGAAGTGACTAAGGAAAAATAAAACAAACTAACGCAGTTGTCCACGTTAGGAGGTTTTAAATTTCTTCCTTAAAATAGGCGGGTATGGCGGCTTCAAAGCTACAACGGTGTCTGTTAACAACAGGCAAGTTCCTCCAGATCCTTAAAATGCATAGGAGAAGTACTCTCGTCGAGTTGGTATTATTTACTAACAAAAAGAATATACCGTTATTTACAACACTTCCTTGAGGATGCTTTCGCTATTCTTCAACCTAAGCCCTTTTCCAAGATCATAACGTGAGTGTACCCAGTTATTTGAAGACCTGTAGTAACCTATGGAACAAACAGACACTAAGACAATTGTGCAGTGGTGTTATAAGAGCATTACCAACTGTCGACCTTGATGCTGTCTTCAGGAAATTTTACTAGAGAAGCCAAGATTCATTTGTGCAAGACTGGATTTTGTGCCTACCCTAGCACGAAAGAATCAATCCACACCAGTGTGACCAGATGGCTTACAAATGGACAGGTTCCGGTTTTTTTCTTCAAACCTCTGCAAACATTGAAATCAATCGTCTCGTGGCGCCGCAGTTCCATCACACGTTTGAGCGGTGTGTTGTCCTTAGAAGTATTTATTAAAAGGAATAACGACTTTTTCTTTTGCGTCTCCAGGGACTTGCATGGCTTACTATGGATAAATGGCTTACTATTTCAGTTGCACAAATATCGCAAGGCAAAGCTTGTAAATGCATCATCTCATTAAAAGAAACGCGATAAAGATCTTTCAGCTTTTGCGTGCTCAGGCCTTAAAATGACATTCGTGATTGCAAACTTTCAATGTCGCACTTTTTTTGACTGAAGTTTTCATAAAGCCTGTAAAGACCCCATTAAAGCACGGGCACACGACCAGGACTTTGTGATTTAGTCAATATGGACTCGATACGGTCCAGACGATCTGTCTGTCATAGCTTTGTAGGAACTTCAAAGCAAACATGGGTTAAACGATGGATTCTAAATGCTGGCTCGTCTTGTAATACCAGATATATTTTTATATTATTATGTGATCCAAAATGATGACTTCTTTTGATAGTGATAAGGTGCCAACTTGTAATAAAACTTGAATATTAAATTTTTAAGTAGACAGTTGCTTACAAATAATAAAAGGAAAGCCAGTGTCAGAGAATCTATAAGAAGGTGTCTGAAGCAAAAAAAAAACTTTAAAGGATACATCCCACAAAAAAAGCCACTTGTAAAGAATAACAATTGGAACCTGAGGAAGTCATTTGTCAAAAGAACACTTTGTCACACTTTGTCACATAAAGTCATTGGCTTGACTTTTTGGACAAAAATTACTCTGGACTGGAAAAAGTTATGTTTGGCATCCGTCTAACCAACAATATAGTCCAAGAAAAACAGTCAAAAACGGTGGAGGAAGTGTGGTGGTGTGGGATGCCATTTTCTCGCCGTGGCGTGTGACCAATTATAAAAGGAGACACGAAAATGAATCGACATGTCTAACTGAAGCTGAGGAGACATCAGTAGGAGATGTGAAGCTTTTGCTAAAGTACCCAGGTCTCCGCCGCACTATGGCAGGACATTCGCACAATATGTTGTGGGCTGTTTCAGTGTCTTCAAGATGTAGGCGACACGTGTCCGTGTCAAATTAGGAAATCACTGATTTTTTTGACTTTGCTCATTGAGAGGATATCTTTTGTTCTCTTTTTTGAGAAGTTGATGTATTGTTTGGCATGTTTTAAGCCTTTTTGAAAGTTCCAGTGGGAGAGCGATTCTTGTTGTTCCCATCGGCTGTGCTCTATCCTCATTTGATTAGTTCGTAGGCCGCAAAAAGGTTCAGGACCAATGAAAGGAGCCTGAGTACCTTGTCTGGCAAGCTCATGGGCGGCTTCGTTGACAGGGATGGCCCTGGGTTCAGGTACCCAAGTTAGTGTGCAGCAAGCAGCAAGATGGATTGGAGACAGATCCAAGCTTACGTCAAGAATCCAATGCTTGCCTTATCTTATGGATGTGTACAAGTAAAACAGTACCCAGCTAATGGGATACTTAATATTAAAAATTAGACACAATAAATACAGTGGATTGGTCACACTCTCCGAAAGGCTGACAGATCCATAGCTAACCCCACGATGGCAAAATACTCGGCGGTCCTAGGAGTACGTGGCGCAGAACAGTGGAGAAGGAAGCATGGCAACTGAGAAAGAGTTAGGAAGAGCTGAGTTACATTTCCAGAAATCGCACACGATGGCGCGTAGGCTTTTATAGAGGCCCTAGGACCCTCAAGGGGATAAAGGACATAAGTAAAGTAAGTATATGTAAATTTAACTAACTAAACAAAAAAGTTGTACAATTTCCTTTAATTTTACTTACGAAATTTATATAATTCAATATAGAGCAAATATACATACATTCAAAATATTAACAAAATTTCTTAAGATACATTACCAACATTACATGCTACAGGGTTTTAAAGGAATTAAATCTTCTGGCAGTTGCATTTTATTGAATGCTAGCAACGATTTGAATATTTTTATTTTTTTTTATTTTTTTTTTTTAAAAAGGAAGACTGATTGAACGAAGAAAAAAGAACTCAATTCACAGTTCTTATGAATCAGTGATTCATGTATTCAATTTTTAGAAATCCGTTTAAGTCTCAATAAAGAATTCAATTCAATTCAATTCAACTCAATGCAATTGATATGAGTTGTAGTCGGCAGTCAATTCACATTCAGTTGAAGCGAAATTCACTTGATCCTAGTGGGTGAGTCATTTTGATTTTTTTGATAGACCATTAGCTTATCCAGTACAAATTTAACTTCAGTACTTTCAAAGGTACACACTTCAGCTGGTTGATAATGCAAATTATTGACTAAGTCTGTAAAGTGATTGACGTCAAATGAATTCAATCGATTTCAATTGAATTCACTTCATTTGCTTACAGGTGAATTCACTGTTCACTTCTAACGAAATATGCCAATTCAATACCGACTTCAATTTACAATGAGTGAATTCAGTGATTTCTAAAAATGAATTGTGTCTCCAGTTTTTTTTTAGTTCGATTGAATCAATTAATAATTTGAAATCTATTACCAAAAGACTACATTCTTTTAAAATCCCGAATTACTACAAGAACTACTTATGAATTTATGTAAAATTTTCACTCATCACCGCTTGTTTGGTTTAATATTTTTATTTATTTTACATTCAGCACTACATATTGTATATTTTTTTTATTTTGTGATAAAATCAATATACAACGCTTTCATACCACTGCTATTTTTATGAACCAAGCTAAAATAGCCGCGACATAAAAGCATCGTATGTTGTTATTTGTTACTTGTTTTTTTCCATTTTGTTTAAACACTGTTGAATAAAATTTTCCAATTGCTTCTTGTTTAACTTTCAGTATTTAATAAGACGCCGGATTTTTTTCTTCCGTTTGTAAGATCATTTTAAATTGCGTGTGATTCCCCTCCTCGTCTGGTGATTCGTCTCGGACACAGCCATACTAGAGATGCAATATGCATATATAGAAATGAAAACAACAAAAACTACAAAAGAACCTTCATAAATCCTAGATTTTATATTTGCAAGCCAGTTGGGGCAAAACGAAAAGTACATTTTCCCACCACGCATTTACTATGTCTGTAGCATGAAGTTTGACGAATTTACTCTACGGGCACTTCAGCACGTATTCAAGAATTGTTTAACCAATAGAGTTTGAAATGTTCCGGACAATGGTCAGTTAGTTATGTAGCTTCTAAGATTAAATGTCTAAAATATATCCTTTTTAGATACAGAGATAAAGGAGGAGATTTTATCACCCCATAGGGTTTTAGTTTAGAAATAATTTAAATGAATAAATGTTTTCGACTAGTTAAGATAGAATACAAACCGATGTACTCTGTTAGGTTGTATCTAACCAATATTTACCAAAAGCTTACGCAATAAATAGTTAAGAGAAAAGTAGAAAGTGGAAATACCCGTAAGAAACTGTAAATGCATAAAGTACAATACAATACGACACTCAGAGCATAATTATCCTTAAATAGGTACATAGTCCCTTAGGTTCTATTCTTGGCAAGCGATTAGCAAAGACCTCGTAGGAGCAGAGTAAAATCAGAAACTTTCATAGTATTCTCTACCCACCTTCTCATGGTGCCATCTGGAAATTTCTTTGGAAGTTGCATACTGGAGACTGACGAGCGACGGGAGAATGGCAAGCTTCCTGCGACACAAAACGGGATGAGTATTGGTTGCTTTGTAGCTAAGTGAGCCACATTCAAAAATATTCCGAAACGAAGAACATTGCCTTGTGAATTAAAGGATACCTCCTTGACGCCTTTTCACTATCGAACACAGACAGCGCTTTCAGGAACGTTCAGATCCTCCTTGGCTTATATGCTTCAGGAAAGGGTTAACATTGTCAAATTCCACCAATTAGAATGGTAATTCACGCATCGTACATAGATACATATGTATATTGGAACTGAGCGAGGTAATATGATTCGATGCTGCTGTAACAAAAAGAAAACACTGTCATACTCTTCTCCGGGACGGAGGTTTTTAGTGGGATTGTGATACCAACTTCAGAAGCAAGAATCAGCTTCATAACGTGGAAACCTTACGGTGACTGGCAAATTACAGCTATATTCCAGAGCCGAGTAAGAAATACTAGGATCTCCATCGACTGCGGAGGATAGGGACAGTCTTAATAGCCATTGAGGCTCCGTTTACAATTTAATGTGAGAATTTCAATGGGAAAGCAGTATGCTTAAGCACTTATGCCTTGGAGTCACGTATGACAACGGCGAGCGGCTTGTAGACTTCTGAAAGAAAACCCATTTAGTCATTGGAATCATAACAGAGAGACAGATAACGAACATCCAACCAGATCGATCATGTTGTGATCAGTTGCCGCTTTAGGAAGCTATCATCAGCACCTGCTCAAATTTTCTTAACAATACTGAGCTCAATCAATCGTCAAGCCTCAGGTATTCTCAAGTGCGTAAATAATTAAGGGACCATCCGGTCTTACAAGCTGAAGAAATTGGCAGCACAATCCAAGAAAATTATTAATGATCCCTTGAACTCTGTAAAGAGTTCTGGGCATGCACCTAAATATATCGCTAAATGGCACAAAAATCATAGTGCATGGCTTTTCAGACACCTAAAGACAAATTCCAGCGGCTTCAGCAGTAGGGTTAACCCAGCTATAAGCCCAATACCACCTGGCCTAAAAAAACTTCCCGCGACAAATGATAATCTGCTAAAATTCTGCACTCGCGATGTCAAGAAACCGACCCATAATTGCATTAAGGAAACGTGACTATATGACAAATCGTTTCACACGATATATCCACTGTCAGCCGTCCTTCTAGAATATGCGAATGAAACCGCTCTCTACGTATGGAAGCAAAAGTGAACGAAGACTTAGCGAAAAGTCATTATGGCTGCAGTCAGATGTGGGAAATTTATCATTGGATGGGAAATATCGATAAAAGTGTTCTAAAAACGAGGAAAGATCAAAATATGGCTGAACTTTTAGTAAGTTCGTTGGATATGATAGTTCATCCACATAAAAACAAAGCAACACATTTCAAACAAAAACAATACCGACCAAATTACAGATACAAGACCATTTATCAGATACTGACATTTACTGACATTAGTGCTGACAGATGCGTCAGTTCCTCAAGTCCTGCATTGCACTTGATTTCGGCACTCGTTAAAAAAAATTACATATTTTTTACATGGATTCGAAATGGGGGGAAATTTTTGGGGAAAAAGTGATTGCGAAATTGGGAATTTTTTCAAAAATGGGGAAGAAAAATCTGGCATCACTGGATGCAATATACAAATTATGTGTATAGCATCAATACGTACAGAAGCACCCAAAGCAATTAGGGTTGGTCCTTTAGATGAGCCTTTACATAATGGAATATCCCAGTGTGCATGACCATAAGGAAACTACACTTAGTTTCGTTAAGTTTCGTTACTTTCTGTTGCATTACGGTACAAGCAAATCAAATGACGTTTCATGGGAAAATGAATTTCTTTGATCCAAAGAAATAGTATTAGTACCTCATTCATTTTCTTTTCAGAATCCAAATCATTTGTTGTTAAAATTCGGATTTAAAATGAACTTAGTCTGAGGTTTATTATTGCATAATCTAAATTGAAATGCACAATCTAATTAAAAATGAGTGCAACTTCCTTCGCACTCGTCTACATCATAAATTTCATCAGAATACATCTTAATGTCACACCTAATCGAGTTCGGACGTATATTCACTTCCAATTCCTGTAATTTTTCACACGTTCATAAGTAGCTAAGAAAAATAAATAGACCTCAGTGCATCAATGAATCTTCCCACACTTTGTTCGCACTTGTAGCAGCCCAGAGGATGATTTTCGCTTTCTAATGAAAGTAAACACTAATATTTCATAAGGCAGCCTTCATATTTGTCAAAAATTAAAATCACAAATCTAAACGAATAGGGTTATTCAAATAGATAACAAGCGAGTGACATTTATTCGCAATTACATCACCAATCGAGCCAATGCAACCCAATTAAGATAGAACCTTGATGGCTATTGAAACGTGAAAGCACTCACTTTTAATCGTAATCGCATGAAAATTAACTGCATTCTTAACCCAGTAATTGAGTTTCGAACATCTCATGTCAAAGTCATCGCATCTGCGTTGCGAAACTATAGGGTGCAGTTCGATGCAACAGTTCAATTCAAATGCACGATCATTGATAAATGCATCTGTAATTAGATTTTAATTAAATGATCTCATTGCAGTGTTCATTCATCCGCTGATCCGGATGATGTTGATTATTTTCCTCAAAAGTAGGCAGAACTAGAACTAGAACTAGTGCGCGCACTTCACAGAATTGACATCTGATGACATAAATCACTGGCTTGGTTCATTGCAATTAAGTAATCTCTCTTTTGCTTCACATTGAAGTAGCATATCCAGTCGCAGTTCATTATTTTGTTGTAACTCGCTTAATGATCTTATGCTAGATACTTTTGCTTGCCACACCGACGACGTTGCAACTTAGATGAGTGCTGTCATCGTATGGACACATGCCAAATGGGTGTCTTATTATTATGATTATCATTGCGGTGGCGGTACGGTAGTTCCGTAGTATTTCTATGAATACTCATACTAAACTCGTCCAATTCATAAAAGCGTAGCACGTTTCATGGTCAGCAGAACGAATGCGAATGCGGCAGCCAAATGGTATTTTTTTGTGAATTAAACCAACAGGATGCCGAGCAGAGGTATGAAAGAGGAGCGCTCTGCAGTTAATTCTGTTTGGTGCAGATATAATAATTTAATTAAGCGCAACAGACTATGGCTGTTGGTTCGGGTGTGCTGCCAGATTTTATAGATCTACAAAACTGTACGTATCTATAGACATTTGTGTACCTATATTATTAGGTTTTTGTCAAATCGTAAATGTTGTGTGGTTTATTGCACATTTTGGCACATTTTGGCAGATTGTGGCGAAAGTGTGATAAGTCGCGTGATATACTTGACATTTGAATGATTATACAGGGTGAAGAGTAACTAACATGTGTTCAAAATTTGGCATCAAATTTTCTTAGATCTTAGTTTATTTTCGATTGGAACGGAAGTTCTGAACGTATACTTTATTTTTGTCACTGAGCTTTACGCGTGAAAATAATTATTTTTTTTAAATTTTGGTAAACAAAAAGGATGGGTAATGGATACTGGTGATGAGTAATTGTTAGTTATGGGAAACTATCTAATGATGCAGCAGTCTTCAGAGTCATAGATCTAATGGGACACTGTGCCATTCTGAGTGTCCAGCACTCTTAAAGGCCAAGGACCTCTGTCACTACAGACACAGATACTACGACCCTTCCGCCTATTCCCAACAATGTGAATTGTAGGCATTAGGATTGCAAAAATCTCCGCCTGGAAGACAGAGGCATGCTTACCTAAGGAGTACCTAATGAGGCTCCCGTGCACCCGAGACAAACTGTTCTTTGTAGTTTTGCGCAAGAGGCAACCACGTTTCTACGGGAAAGATCCTTCCAACAAACAACCGACGCATAGCCGTATAGTTTCAGATGCCCCTTTTCTTTGACAAGCTCAACGTCTTTCCAAAAGCACCAGAAAACTGAGAGCGACTTAGATGTTTTTGATTCTATATGTTTAGACCGGAGAAGCTTCTTATCCAGAATTACTCCTTCTACTCCTGAGAGCGAGATGGTGACGCCTTTTAGGACTGGCTGGGTTGGGCTGGTTTCTTGAAGAGATTTGACCGAAAATCGTTCGCTGTGCCGTTGAGGTTCGAGGGAACGAAGGCATAGCCTAGATGCAATCGGCGGTATACATGCAATACCTGGTAAACTGTTTGCACTTTATAAGGGAACAACTTTAATTCTTTGAGTAAAATTTGCTATAAAGACGAAAGTATAACTACCAATTTGGCACGTCGCATCTGGTCTACATTGCGGTCCATATGCCTTCAGTCACAGCGGCGCTACTCTCGTTGGAACGGGTGCTGGGCTAGAGGACCTTCTTCTGTCGCGTGTTGTTTCAGTCACTTTAAAACGATCGGCTACACTCCTAATTAGCGTAGAACAGCCAGGAAATCTGAGACGAAATTCAAGTTACGCCAATATCACTGACGGATTAATTCTCTACGGAAAATAGTAACAAGTAATTCTCGATCATGAGAATTATAATATTCGGTAGATTGTTGACGTGTATTCTACATTTACTTACTTCGCAAATGTCAAAACAAATTTGACAGTGCAAAAGTTATAGAATCTTCCGATAGGGTGATACACTTTTTTGTACTGACTTTCTTATTCCCCTTACTTCTTAAACTCTAAATCCGTGCAAAGTTCAAAGTTTTTGGGCTAATTTTTGCCGAGATACGATGTTTGATTCTGTTGCAAACTTTGTAAGGATTATTATTTTCAGTTCTGCAGAATAGATTAACTTTCAGAAAATGCTTAAAGCTATAGGACTGTTCCCGCACCTTGTGCACTAAAACTCGCAGTTTGTCAAATTTCTAAGAGTGGGGGTAAAATTCTCTCAGAGAAATACAAATGCCCACTTTTTAGACGCCACTTTTTTGTGTATGGATTAACCTCAAATTATTTCGTCAGCCAGCAACAACACAACCATTTGACAGAATTCATATTTATGCCCACAGAAATTCCTTGGACTAAAACTCTGAGCATGGGGAACTTTCTTACTCTCTCGTGAGCTCTCTCTTCTGTAAAAATTACGAAATTTTGACTTGCGGGAACAAAAAATTCGCTATTTTTCGTTAAAATTCGTAGCTTTTCGTAGTTTAATCAGTGCGGGAACAGACCTTATATGTAGGTATATGGCCACGGTTTAGTGGTAGCATGTTCGGTCATTGAATGAGAAGTTTGGTGCTCAAGTCCCAGCCATATCCATAGAACTTTCTCAGAAAGTCGTTTAAAAAGCCTCTAGTTCATTTGAACAGGAACGTAAAAAAAACTGGAAATTACAAACGAATGCAAAAAAATACATACACCTCCCCCCAATAAATTTGGACACAACCCATAGAGAATAAAGGTTGAAATCCAACCCGAGTTTCAAATACCATTAGAAAAACTCTTTTTCTTTCTCTCTCTCTTCCAATTTGTTCATCGCTCGTGCTCAGTATAAGAGTATCTATTCATGTTCTCTTTGGTGTTCTATCTGTACTAACTGCAATATAAATAAATAATTTCATCATCCTTCAACAAAATGAATGGCATTTCCATCCTCGTATCTCACAAATCGACAAATAAATAAAGATTTCCGATCTTAATTTATTTTTCGATTGCAATCAATCATCAAATTAAAACATTGACCAGAAAAATCTATTTGAAGTAAATTATAATAAGTAGGCATATTCTTAATGTGCGACTATAGATATATTTGCGTGAATGTACATACATTATTTATATTATTGAACCATCCTACTATTTTTTAGTAAAATAAACGATTAGTGTTTTGGTACATCTTAAAGCATACTTGAAAAATTAAGCCACAATTATAATTAGTAGAATTGTTTGTCTTCCCTAGAATAAGGCTTTAGTTGCTGAGTTAAGGCTCATTCTGACATTGCATTCACAGGTCGATTTGCATTTTCCAAGCAGTTTTCAAGGCTGCAGTTAATATCAAGGCTTCGTAAGCGAATGTTTGATATATATTTAGTGAAAGATGATATCTGAAAGGCAGAGTGTTTTACAAAGATTTCTCATAGCAATAACACTCTAACTCGTTCCCAAGAAGTGGAGTTGAGAAAAAATACTTTTAAGTATTTCATGATCATGATTGCCAGAAACCTCAGAGCTTCTAGAGGCCATTTTAGGAAATTTTGTAGCCCAGAATCGTTGTGCAATAGGTATCGTTAAACTGGTAGCAACATTTTTAAGATACATTTTGCTATACTTAATAAGAACTTTTCCGGGCTGCATAAAGCTTGGCGTCCTTTAAACCAATTTCAGACTCTGAGCGCGAACGAGGTAGCTAATGATCATTTGAGTACTACTTGGAAGCCTAGGCACTATCACTCAGGTAAGACACACATAAATAGATCTTCTATCACTCTATGTCTCTTACAATAAATTCTCCTATAACCTAACTGGGAAAAGAACCAAATACATATATCTAAAGGGATTTCCAATGAGACATAAGTTTTGTTCAAACCAGCACTCGAACTGAACCTCACAACAATGTAGAGCTGATCCAATATACCTGGGAAATAATACCCCAGACACGAACCATACCACCGCAGCCAAGAGCGCCATCTATTCATTGCAAAACTTGAACCTTGTTCAAAGTTTCATGACATTTAGTTGACATTTAGCAATTGCAAAAATTGTTTTCCCAGAAGACCTTATTTGATGTTGAAATTTGAACAGGGAACAAAGAGCGGTCATTCAATTTCCCGCAAAACTTGGTGCAAATACAGCAGAAACAATCCGATTGATGCAACAAGTTTACCGTGATGATTTTTTGAGTAGAACAGTAGTTTTTGAGCTGCATAAACGTATTTTGAGCAACACAAAGTCGCTGAAGGATGACAGACACACAGGAAGGGTAATTTCAGTTTGGATGCCTAATATGATTCAAAAAGTACTTGCATTTTTTTCAGAATACCGAAATTCTTCACTGCTAATGATGGAAGAGGCCTTAAACATCAACAAACGAACTATTCGAATCATTTTTCATCATGATTCGGGCAAAAACGGACAAAGGTTTGTGCAAAGACTGAAGAGAGTCTGAGAGAGACGGTTTTTGCGACCTCAAGAAGGATGATGACATCTCTTCGTTCACGAACATGAGAGGGTGTTTTTTTTTATGACAATCTGACCATTGAAGCAGCTTCGTCATGGTGTTGCCTAGGAGAAATAACCTACTTAAGGTGAGTTACGCCCACGCATTTTATCTTAAAATATCTCGGAAACAATGCCAATGTCTATAAGATATCCAAACCTTTCACAATTGGTTCTATGCTTTTACGTCTCTTTGGCAAAGCATATTTGAGTGGTGATATCCTTTGAGGGGGATGAAATATGTCGTACCTACAAGTATTTACAGTACGTTCTTCCAATTTTCAAAGAATTTTTGTACAAAATTTTAGAATTTTATCAGAAACTATGTGTGATTTCATGGGGCACGTCTAAAAACGATAGGTTATGCCAATGAAGTGAATATGATTATCGTATAAACTGACCTAATCAATCCTTGCTCTAATGGTCTCTGACTGGACCATATCTACGTATATATCTTGTCTTCTAAAAAGTTCAAAACATAAAACCCAGTGTAAATGTCACGTGCGTAATAAAAGCTCTTAACTGACATGAGGTAGAGCTTAACAGTAGAACCACTTTCACTTTCCTTTTTACTTTCACCTTCACTTTTGTTCTTAAAAGTGTTTCCACTGTAAGAAAAGTAAAAAAACAGTACACAACTCGTTATACAAGCTTTATTTAGGTACCCTAAAGCTTTAAAGCCATTAACCAAAAAAATTATAGACGACGGGCACCGCAACAAAACCTTCATAACAACATCACACCCAGTATCTAGTGCATCGTAAATTTCCATCTCATGTTTTCTATTTGCAAAACCTAATTTTCATTTAACACAATTCACCCTAACCGTGACTTTGTTCTCTCCAAAAAAGGCACAACAAAAAAGAATACACATATCTGTAAGATACACGATACGATAAGGTACAAAACATTTGTTTGGGACTACGAACACTTACTGATAAAACAATTAACTTAAAATGAAAATAATTTGTGACTACAGTCTTTTACCAACACAAACACGTGTTAGAGTGCTTATAAGAGTTTATAGAAATAAGTATCTAAACATACCATCCAAAGCCTGTTAGTGGCATTGCAAATATCAAAATTGCAATAACCATAAGTAACCGCATATCTAACTTTCGCTCGCTCGTTCTAACATCGATCTGGATTCGGATCCCTCTTTTTTTGATTGGATAGCAAATATCAGTTGACAAAAAAAAAAAAAAGAATTTTATCCTTTTCAATTCGAAATAAAGCACATCCTTTGGGACGACACAAAAGATACGATTTTTAGCTAACACTTTGATGAACTTAAAAAATGCAAGTCCTTGGTCAGAATTTATTAAAGGAAGTACACAATTTTCACATTTTCACTTGCACTATTCACTATCACTCAAAAAAACAAAAGAGTGATTATCAAAAAACTGTTACGATTCGCGCCCCCTCCCCTTTTTTTTGAACTCGAACTTGAAGGAAACACAAGAGTTTCTATTCCTTTCGGTTTCATAAAAGAGTGACCGCTTTTTAGCATCCAGGCTGTTCGCGTCTTCGGTGTTATCTTAGTGAATCTTCCTTTTTGGGGACGGCCGCCGCCGTTGCGCGTATCTTCACTACAAACGAGCGAAATTATATCGCGGCGCGCGTACTATAACACAAAACATAAAAGCCAGCTTCTTCTCTCTCTGTTCCGAAAAAAAATACAAAAAAAAAGAATATATCTTAGACCAGTGAGCTGGTGCTCGTACGGAGTATAGCGAAAAACAACCTGCTGCGGACTGGAGCTTCACTTCACCACTTAATGGTTTGAGGAGAAGAAGAGTGTGTTTTTCGATTCTATACATAAATGCTATACACACAGATTTTTTTCGTTCTTTCTTTATTTTTTTTTATATATTTTTTTGTAATAAACTAACAATCGCATGAGGAGTATCTCTCGGTTTTATACGACACACAGAACTAAATGAAACTAAGGGGAAAAAATGTATTCTTCATTTTTATTCGTCTGGCGAGTAAAAAAATAAAAGTAAAAAAGACTCGCGTACGTAGAGATACATTAAAAAGCACCACCAACGGACAACACAAAAGTGTGTTCTTGTATTCTCAAAATTTGTAGATTTTTGTATTTATTTATTTTTTGTATTTTTTTTTTTGGTTTTTCTTTACACACATGAATGAAGGTGTTCACTCAGTTTTATGAATATAAACTCGCGCACCACTAAAAAATACTCTCTTTCACTCGAGATGGCGATGATCGTTTCTTTTTTGGTATCTTTGGCTTACTCTCTTCAAAGATTAGAAGGGTACAAGGTGTTTTATTTGAGTGCATTCAGATAACTACTGGTAAATGGGGGAGCAACATGCAAAAGAGGATCTTATCTCAAAATTTTGTGTTTTTCATATCAATCTTTTGTATCTACACTTCAGAGAAAAAAATCAAAACACAAATTAAGTAAATTTTCTTTCAAAATTCTTTCAAATGCCGGTAAAACAAAAAAAAAAAAACCGTCTAAACACTCAAAAAGTATATTCGCCAATGCGTTGCCACTTGGGCCACTCAATTGAGAGTGAGGCTGGTTCGCTTCGCACTCAACCTAAACGAAAAAAAAAAAAAAAACAGCACACACGAGGAGATCGAGATACATCTGACGATCACTGTGAATTATTTCTGTGTAAGTAAATGTTTTCACCTGTTTCTCGCTCTCTTTGATCCATCAAGATCGATTAAATACATTTTAATTTGAAAATTCTTCTTCCACACTGCCGAGCGCCGCCGTACAGATCCATAGATCTATAGATCTGCGTGCGATCTTCAATTTATACATACGTACTCGTACATATACTATATGTATTTTTGTTTTTGTTTCATCTTGCGCTATATAGCGGCCTCTTGACTTATAGAGGTATCTGCAATTTTCTTCACTGGAAAACTCATCATTTCTGGACAACGAGAAGAAAGAAGGAAAAATTCATATCGATGGTAAAAAGCACAGTCCAGCTTGCTTGATTAAACAATCTAGTACGCGGCATAGAGTTATAGTATCTTTGGCATTGAGAGGAGCAAGTACGGAACTTTTTCTATTTTTTTTTAAACAATCCAGAAGCACTTTGCGTATAGGAAGAAGAAGAAAAAAAAAAAAAACGTCGGCGGTAGTAACAGAAGCTGGGGATATTTCATTGTTGTTGTTGTATTCAAAAGATATTGCTTACAATACTTACTGCCTCCTTAAAAATTTTGTAGCTCATAAAAATTTTTATTACCCACGGTAGTGTGAAATAACGTTTTCCTTGCGATTGCCTCTGAGGGAATTATGTGTGTTCAGTGTCTGTGTGTGTGTGTTGTTTTTTTTTTATACAAAAAACCAACAAACAGAACGGATTTTTAAGTAGCTTTAGTTTTTCAAACACACAATTGATAATTTGTTATTCTTTGGAAATTGCTACTCGTATACTCCTAATGAAACGAGAAAATATGTTATTGTTATAGTCTTAAATGAATAAGTGCACTTTGGCAATATGTTACGTTTGTGAGTGTAGCGAAATCCTTGTTTTTTTTATAGCTGATTTGGTCATTTCAAATTTTAGAAAACTATACCTAGGTTGGAAAGCTTCAAAAGAAGACGATAGATGAGAGAGATTTATTAATTTTCGAAAGAAACTTTCTTCTGCAAAGAATAGGTACTCGTAAAGAATGCAAGCAAGTGTCAAGTTTTGACAGGTGACGTATAAGATTCTTTGTATTGTAATGCAGGTGGTGTACAATGAGATCTCTCAGTGGATACTCTGTTTGGTTTTACAATCTGTTATCGTTGTGTAAACATAAGACGGGGGAAACAGTGGACTACAAATCTTTACTTAAAATTACTAAATTAAGAGATTGTAGGTATATTTACATTTTTGGCTTCTTGGATGAATAAAATAGCTTTCTAAATGTTCTTTGAGAGTCAATAGATTCTTATCAGACGCCCGTGAGAGAAAGGGCCGACATTTTCCGGGACTTCAGCCTTGATCGCACGCACAATAGTCAGATGTACTGACCACAGATGAGGTCACTTTTTTCCAGAACCATGTGCAACTTATTGCAAGGTATATAGGAAACTGATACCATCTTCATGGTACCTACTTAATGTCAAACTGTCCAAAAACTCGCAGCTTGCTATCGAGAATTGTATCAGAAATACGCCCATCAAAAAATTTGAATTTTTGTTTTAAAATCGGTGGTTTAAAACTTGACTATAACGACTCCCATTATTGCAACCAGTTACAATTTAAAGCCTAAGGCTGCGCGCAAAATGATGCGATAAGTCGATGCGACGCGACGACAGAAGCGTTTGCTTCCGATAAAACATTCATTCTTATGCAAGTGCGAACTGTAAAGCTGTAACGATGGGGTTTTTCAAACTTCTCGCAACCATTTCGAAAGCTTCTCGCACAGAAACTCTTCTGACCACTTTTTCAATCGATGGTATCCAAGCGGCTTGCGTCAGCCTTGCGAGAAGTAGATAATTGCTGCACAGATCGATTTTTACTATAGCTTCACTGTTCGCACATATGTACATACGAATGAATGTTTTATAGCGTCTCGCATCGCATCGCTTTAGCGCATCACTGTGCGCGCAGCCTAATTTGGAGAGTCGATATTTGACAGTCGACTGTCTTTAAGGTACTGCCACAATATTTTTAATTTCTTCCTTCTCCTGGTGGAAAATTTCTTGTACTTGAAAAGGTTTTGGGTATCCCAGAAATTTCAAAGTCTTGTTTCTAAATTTCAAAGGACTTTATCCACTTTTGGTGAGTTTATTCGTCCGTCATCGACCAGCTATGTTTATAAACAGAATGGCAGCATTACAAGTGAGTAAAAGCCTGGAAAGGAGCTTGTTACTCCATCAAAATTCAGAGTTTTACTTACTGATCCTTTTTGTCTTTGTAATGAAGCCAGCGAGTGATGCTGTGGCTCAGTGGTTAGTGCGTTGGACTACTGCTCAAGGGGTTCCAAGTTCGACTCTAGGAAAATACCATCCAAATTTTTTTCACGGCCTCACCTCTTCCGAACGTCTAGCAAACGTCCAAGCTTCTCAAAAACATTCTGCCCTTCGGATACGGCATAAAACTGTAGGTCCCTTCTGTACGTGTACAAATATGTATCACGCGCAACACATTTAAAATTTATTTTCTTAATTAATTTATTTTTAATGAAGCCATTGCCACCCATTAATGGAGATTGTTACCGGACTACGCACAGTCGAAAATTGTCTCAAAATTTGGATAAGGTTGATCCAAACGAGATGTGATTTCAACAGGGTGGAGCCCATAGGCTGTAGAGAATAGATTTATAGTCGTGCCAATTTGTGGAAAAGGAAATGGAGCTATTAATTGACATTAAGTGCCTGACATCCCCTTTAACTTGTCAGAATTTAATGCCACCCGCCGTTATAGTATTCAGTGTCGCATTTAGACGTCTTGAAGTGTGTTTGATACGTCCGTCCGTATGTCACCAGTTTTTGGGCCTTAAATTTTGAGCTAGGTTGATGAAATTTTGTATACGAGGTCCTTGGAGAAGTAATTAATACAAGTTTAAACATTTTCAAATCTGCCCACTTTTGAAAATAAAATTATTTTTTTTTATAAATTTAGGCAAGTTTTTTGTATAAAAGGCTACATACATATGTCTGTATATAGCAAAGGGATAGGGTATCACACGATATAGAACAGCTCGTGTCACCAACTCTTTTTTGGTTTGCCTTTTTTGACACAAAAAACTTGTAAAAATCTACTTTTTCGATCCTCATCTGATAAGTGATTACTGTCAGTTGGACAAGAATAAATTATAGAAACAAATTCGGCAATTTTTCGAAAGTTCAGAAATAATCACACAGTTTCTGATGAATTACTAGGAAATCGAAAAATACTAAAAACTATTACGCATTTAGATATGTATGTGGTTTTTTTTTTTGTAACCCACTGTGAGAATTCTCAAAACTGACAAGAGAAACAAATCTCTTGATTTAAAGGAAAATCCTTCTCTCTGTTGACAGCAGTAAGCACAGAGATTTACGATTGTTTACCCAGCGATTTCGTTTTAATGTGGTTTTGACTTTGAGTGAGACTTTTCTGAGTCACTAGTGGCCCCATACGTAGGCACCCCCACATCACATTCACCTGCCACCCACTGCTCACTAGAGTAGGTAAGTTGTACAAAAAAAAAAAAAAAATAAATCTTTATCTTGTGCGCTTTCCTCTCTGGTGGCGGATGACTGGCCAAGTGCGCAAGGTGAGTTATTATTCGGTATCATTCAGCTAAGATCACATCGCGCCTAAAAAAAAAAAACTCATATGAGGGTGTTTGTAAGTTTTGAGAAAAAATCACAAAAATTTTTTTTCTTGTAAGTTTTTCACCACTCGGATGGCTGCTCTCGGGAAGCTTTTTCTTTTTAATTATTAGTCATCTCACAACGCATCCCCTCGGCCGATGCAGTTGTGCGCGTTTTATACAAATTTGCATAGAAATGCGAGCAATTAATGTCGTAGGCGTAAAACGTGCTCTGTCTGTATCTGTATCTTTGGAGCCAAAGATTTTTAATTGAAAATCGAATTTACGTACAGATAAGAAGAAGTTTTTTTTTTTTTTTTATCTACTGATCTTGGTTGGTTGTGTGTCTTTTTTTTCCGTGTTGAGTTTATAAAAAAAAAAAAACAGTATCGATTGGGTTTTAATTCGAAATTTATTCATTTAATTCATTGCAATCGTTAAGATAAAAATTCGAAAAAGGCCAATTTGAAAGCGCCAAGAGAACTCCGTACACTAATTTCGGTTGATTGGTGTTATTGTCGGTGTCGCAAGGCTTAGTGGCTGTTGCGATGAGCTGCCAATGCATTTCCCACAGATATAAACGAACGATTGTGGTTTTATTTTCCTCTTGGAGTTTTTTTTTTTTTTTTTATTTTTAATTCTTGGTTTTATTGTGCTCAAGCTTCCAGTTTGGTTCAATTAATTCAGACACTCATATCAATAAAATTAAGTTAATTGATTAGCATAACTGGTACAAGTAGTATCTTTTTTGCTTATAAAGTATTTTTTTTGCTTATAAAGTATTTTTTTTATCTTTATGATGATATTTACTTTTTGGTTCTTTTAACATGTAGTCGATGGTATCTGTTAAAAATTTTGTAAGGAGTTTATTTAAAAAAATAAATGGAAGTCGAATTTGGTAAGCTCATAATTAGGTTTCGAATAAAAGTAGTAAAAAGTGTTTTTCCATGAATGTTCCTTCATTTTAAACCTTTTAAAAATGAGGACATCTTGTCATGTGTGAGGATATAGCACTATGCCAAGTTTAAGTGGACTGCCCAATTAGTCTTAACATAGCTTTGTGATAGAAATACTTTGCCAGATTTTGGTTAGTAGCTTTCCTTATTTTTTCAATATCCCCTCCGTAAAGAGCTTTAGCCTTCGGTAAGTACAAGTATACAGTATGTAGGAGCTCCCCAAAAGGGTGTTAATTAATTTAAATTTTCAGGCATTTTTCGCGTCACCTTGTATGAATGGTAAACAAAATTTTATTCTCCATCATGTGGCATATCAAATTAAAGAAAATTTTACAGGGTCTCCACATTTGTAAGAAATATTTCCTCTCGGCAAAATTTGTTGAACAAAAGAGCTTGTGAAAGATTTGAAAAATATCAGCGTGGCATACACTAGCGCCCAGAGTATAAGTGGACAAAATTAGAGATCTCTTTGTGAGTTGATTGTAGAATATGAAGTATTTGGTCACTCCACTCTCTATTTCTTCGCATTTTTATGTAACCTTAATAATTTTTACACAAAGTCATTCTAATGCTATGTTTAACTGAAATTTCAAATCCTATCTAAGTCCATCAAGTAGTCCTTGGTATAGTCCCAGCCATATCCTTTCAATATCTCCATTACCAAAACTAAATAATTTTTTCGCACAGAACTTGTGGTATTCCAACATGAATGTGAAACAAGTCTGTGAATTATAACCAAAAATAAAAAAAATCACATTATTTTTCCCCTAACAATTTAGACAACACATACGGAATTCTAAGTTCCAAACCACCAACAACTTTGTGTTGTCGCTCATTTTTTTTTCCAATTATCCAATTTGTTCACCGCCTGCCCCTTATATATCAGAGTAAGGGAGCTTTCTGAAAAGCCCGGTCTTGAAAATTTCCTTAGAGAAAGTTTCTGCAATAGTAAATGCCTGCCGGGACATATAGACACTTATACATAGACAGCCAAGTAAACATCAAAGTCATCACATCCACGGAAAAAGTCAACTGAAAATTTGTCAAGAAGTGTAAATATGAACGTCAATCCCTAAGTTTAAGACACAACATAACGCTCTGTTGAATTCCAGAACATATGGCTCTTCACGGCAATGTCTTCCAATGAGCTAGCCAGGAAGGGAAACACTTTCTGAAAATCTTTCTAAGACTAACTACGCTCCTACATAACGCCAGTTAGTTTTTCCATGTTCAAAATCGCCTTAATTCTACAGCTTGGCCAACGATAAGCAAAAGTCTTAAGATATGTATACTGATGCTAAGCAGGCCACTGACTGACTCTTCAAGCGACAGCGCACACTGGCGGTCCATATAAGTAAAATAAGAATCAATACCTCGAAGCTATACAGAGGCTATGTTGATGTTGACGTCGAAAAAAAAGGCCTTACCTTCTCTGTGAATGCCCAAGCTCCAGCAGGACTAGAGTTTCAATCCTTGGTGAAACTTCCTTGAACAACCTTACCACCCCACCTTAGCCCATCCTAAAATTTCTATCGAAAGCTGGGTGGTATGTGAGGCCCATCCCTGCCTTGCACTTACCTTAATATCTTTTATTTTCCTTCTTTCCTCCAGTCATACAGGGTGATTCCGTACTAGAGGAAAGCTTTCAGGACGTTATCAAGGGACTCCTATTACTTACTGTCCCAATTCAAATATGTTATGAATACCAACCACCTGATCTAGTTGATAATGTGTAAACAGCTTGGTGTATATATAAAAAAGTACCAACATCTAGTGTAGGCTTTGATTGGTTAAACAAAACAAATTAATTCGCTTCCGCTCTTAACTATATAGCTCCCTAAAGTGGATTAAATTGTTCTTTAGTTTTATTGGATTGTAATCAACGCCAATCTTTTTTTTTATGTTTCTTTGTCTATGTGGTTTATAGTAAACGATTAAATGTTGATAACCGTAACGACAATTTGGCAAAAAAAAAAAACGCTAGCTAGTTAGAAGAACATACATAAATATTTCTCACGATCGTAAATCAATGATTTTCAATTCGGAATGATTAATATGTTCCATTCCTTTCTCTTTAGCGATACTCGAAGCGAAGGCTATGTTGAGATTCATTTCGCATACGAGACTCTAGAGGCAGAAGGTTCTGCTTGCACATCTTTGGAAACTGCTTTCAGGAGTGATACATATGATTTTGTAGTTGTTTGAAGAATTCGGGCCTTGGACAGTACTTAACTCTCTGCTCTATGTTGAGTTTCCATCCAAATTTCAGGTCTAAAATAGCGGTTAGTTATTTCCCACTAAACTATAATTAGAGTGGCTGCCTAACAAGGGAATCCCTGAAGCACTATCTCAGTATTTTTAGGACTCACTACAGGACCACAAAAGTCCATCTTATTTAGAGTTAGAGTGATCTATAAAAGTGGAATGGAACCTTCCTGACACCAGTATACTCGTAACTAGGGTATCCGCATTCGCAACCACATCGATACGATCATGTCGCGATGTCAAACCATCTGGATGCTGGAACGCTGAACTGAAGTTGACGTCCTATACCGACGGTGCTCAAAGGTTCTCTTGAAGCCGAAGTCACAGCCATTTTACAGGCGAACTGGATGCTGGAACGCTGAACTGGAGTTGACGTCCTTCGTCAGTTCTCGAAGTTTATCTTGTAGTCCTAGGAAGAAACCACTCTTAGAATAAACGACGACTATAGCGTCTTTCAAACCTGGCTATATAACCTGTCTACATAGACAGCCAGGCAGCGGCTCTGGACTCTGCCAATGCGATGATCCTCAGTTGGGTACCCGGGCTCAGTTGGGAAATGGCCAACGAGCAGAAGCTGTGTTCATCTGGAGATATGTGTTGCCAGGGCGCTGTGGTTGGTCTTAATCAAGAAGAGATCATAATATCTGGCTAAACTCAGTCGTTACAACCGGAATACCGGCTATTGACCTTCACGCGGAGGTACTCGGTGTGCTGCATAATGACTATTGCAGAAGTTGCAGAGATGAAGCAAAAGTCTAATCTATTCATGGTTTGTTGTGTGAGAAGAATGAGAACTCTTGGAAGTCTCTTTTCTTACAGAGCTGGAGGACTTAGGCAACGTTGAGCTGATCGAGATTCATATTGCTTACAGACTTTCTTTACAGCGCTTCCGGACCAAACCTTGTCTCTAACAAACAGCTTCATAAGTGAACCACTCTCATGGCTAACCACTCTATGCAATGGAACCCGCTTACTCAGGATGGCAGGATACGTGGCTGTCCTAGGAGTAAGTGGCGCAGAACAGTTGAGAAGGAAGCACAGCAACTGGGAAAGAGTTCGGGAGAGCTCAGGCACATTTGCAGAAACCGCACACTATGGCGCATAGGCGTTGTAGAGGCCCTAGGACACATAAGGGGATACAGGACATAAGGCACATCTATTTAACGTAAGCTAACTGGATGCTAGGTATCACTAACATAGTAATTAAAACAAATTAATGGTAATTAGATCAAGGCCTTATACAGATCTGAGTGTGCCCTCTGGCCACTATCAAGCAAACTTTCTTTCTATAGGAACACTGCTCGGAATAAGTTAGGCTATCTATGTACATACGGTAGACAAGTCAGTTGTTCCCAGCCTCTTTGAATTGAGTCTCATACTCTCGGCTACAGCCACGTTCTCTGTCTGTGCGCTCTGTACGACGACGGGGACCATGAGTGTTGTCTACTAGCATACCAGTCGCATGAACTTTTTGCGTACAGCAGGAGCGGTGAGTGCTTCATTTTGGCCATCGCCCTATTTGGGCTACATAGCACTCATTTTCGAAATAAGTTTTCAATATTTCAAAGCGCTGTTCAAGCGACTGACTGACTGACTTTTTGTCAAGATTTCGAGCGGGAAACAGCTGTCAGTGTCAAAATAACCAATGATTTAAAAAGAAACCACTAGATGGCCCACCCTTTAAAGTTCAATCTCTGTTACTCAGTCCTTTTGTTTTACTGTTGTGTCCAGCCGATAATATGGAAGTCATGCCAAAATTGACTTGGGCTCGCGTAACCGAAAATTCCCCTACATGTGGCTTTCGTATGGCTTAAGCCAACTAACAGTCTGTCTGCCGCCATGAGTTCTACCAAGAATAAACTTTTATTTCAAAGTTACGAGTATTACTCATGTCAAACGACTCACTTGAGTTGCTGCCTCCATTAGACTGTCTTCATTGCACACTCAGCGCGCAAATATTCGTATTTCTTCAACTCAACGATATCTTTTGTATCGTTAGACAATACGAGTATCTATGCAAAACTCATAATTAACACATTCAACTTATTCAAAGGAAATCAAATCATACACATTCATCAAGCGGTCGTAAATGAGGTTAAACTCTGATCAGAGTCAAAGATAAATCTGACAGTATTTCTATTTCCTGTTCGTTTACTAAAACAGAAGGTGGTATCGCTTCTTTCTGATCGACATTGTGCACTTTTTGGTTGCGTGTGTAATTTAAAGGTGGCAAGACACATCAGATGCGATGCTGATGATAGGTACACTCAAGTCCATCCAGAGAGTTTCATTTTAAAATAAAAGTTAACATGTTTCAAGACGTTTTTTTTTTTGTTGGTTTAATTTTCCTGAAAAAGACCTGTCATTGGTTGCTACTTTGGCAACCATGTCACGTGCTTCGTTCTTAACTGATGTTCCAACGTTTATTGTTTAACATTTCGGAAAACAACAAATGAGTCTCTGCCAATTTGCAATGATCTTGTGCGATGATAGTTATGGCTACGGTTTGGTTGTTTCTTCCTTAAATTTTTTTTTTTATTTTATTTTCGGGGGATTTAGCCATTAAGATTGAGTCCAAGATAAGTCTGGGTGGTATATGGCGTCCAACAAAAAAAAAAAGCACACGAGTAAGAAGACCTCACTACTTGGAAATTGACATTTAATTAGTTAGTTAAATTTTTTTTGTGGATAAGTATTGTTATTACTTTATGAATTTTCTTATGAAGTACAGGGTCATGACCGTATGAACTCATAAAGGCTATTATTAACCCATTTGTAAGTGGAATATGAATGCGTCAGCAACAAGTGAGATGATCTGACAGCCAGGGAGACATAACTCAAAAAAAAAACCAGAACGGCCGAGAAAGTGACAAACATGCGCGTGGTGAATATTCAAAAGAGACACCACATTCGTACCTATTAAGCCGGGCTATTTGTGGAGGAAAAATACTACTCAAGTCCAGAGATTCATGGAATAGCTCTATGGTAGTATCGAGATCTTGGGATCTGAACGGTTAACCTTTCCGTTTCTGTGCTACAACATGTGTTCTGCTTTGCTACACGTAATATTTCGTGCTTCATAAAGCCGCATGTAGTTGTTGTTTTTTTTTGGTAATTTAATAATTTTATTGCCTGTTCGTGTCAACATTGTTGTAACTATGTTGTTTTACAATTTGTCGATGTGTTGTGGAAATTAAGTATATTTGTACAGCGAGTTATGACATATAGTAATTCTACAGTTAATATGAAGAGGCACTTGCCTTGTGGAAGAAGAGTCTATGTGACCTTACCCATGTTTGGAGATGGTAGCTTTTTCAAGGCCTTTTTGTACTGACGAATGGTAGCATATAGCGCCTGTCCATAGCTCCATTTTTGTATTCAAATAAAACAATTAAGTAATTAAAAAGCAGAGCCTGCACGGAACCATATCCGACGGACGATTCAGGCTAGTCGACTTTGCGGGAGGAAGAAAAGTTGTATCCACAAGGGGACATGGCTCTCTTTTTGATCTAAAAACTGTCAACCAGATCGATCACAGTACGAATGATGCAGGGCACTCCTCTCACTAGTATTCTCATAGAAGCCAAAGTGAACTCGGTTTAATCCCTTGTTGTAGCCAAGATATGGATGCGGATATCCAGAAACTAAATCAACGCAATACTGTGAGGAAGTCGGACGGTTAGAATAGCAAGAGACGACCATATGTAGGCTTTGTCGACAGAGTTTCCTTTAATCTCAATCTTAGTCCTATGTCACCACCAGCAAATGCGGAAGACCAGTGGCAGCATTACCAACAAGCCATTAGAGATGCCGCCTCTGATGAACTGGGTTTTTCCCGGCCACCATAACGAACCTCTGGTTTGAAGAGGAATGCCGGCAAACACATGCAGCAAAAAGGCATATAGAGCGACGCTTTTTAGAAGGACTAGAGCTACTGGTGAGTTCTACGAGTAGAGGAGAAAAGAACAAGAGGATAAGAAGCGCTAGGTCGAGGATATTGAATGACTTTACCGCAGAAATGATGTTCGGAAACTCTACCAAAAAGTAAAGAGAACATGCCAGGATTTCAAAGCCTGAATCGAATTCTGCAGACTGATGACCAATTTTCTGCTATCAGGCAAAACTAATCATTAGTTAGTTACTATGGTTACATATAGTCTCAACGTATTCCAAGGCTTCCAGTCCTTTGCACGTTTTTGTGAAACTCTCCTGAGACGTATATTCTTTGGAGGCGTCAAATCACATTTCATATCGACATTTCTCGTCTTACCTTTTCTTTTCCTGTTGTCTATTCTAATGCGATAGTTAGCGAGTGTTATTCTGAATGGTGATTCATTGACTTGTTTGTTTTTCAATAGGTTTTTTTTACAGATCACGCGTAACTGCCCTCATGGTGTTGTGTTATTCTTATTTAGTATTATTTGACAAATCATTACAAAAAAGTTCACACTTCAAAAACTTCTCCCAATTATTCATCTGTACTATGAAAATCAGAGTTCTGTGGAAAATATTTTTCGCGACCATCGAGCAACATGTGGCTTACATCATCAACCTGCTGAGTCCGTTGTTGCCTTTACCATCCGTACTTTAGACATTTTTCTTTGGGGTTATGTGACGTCAAAAGTCGTCGCCGGTAACCCAGCTACGACCCACGATTTGAGAACCAAAATTACTCGCGTAGTTCGTCAAATATCGGTCGCAACGCAGTGATCCAAAATTGAACCTTCAGAATGGACCATGTACGGCGCAGTCGCGGGCAACATTTAGAAAAAATAATAATAACAAAGTAAATTCCAGATACTGTTCTTTCTGGCAATAATGAAGTTTCTACCATCAAATTCATTTTATGGGTTTTATTTAAAGCTTTAAGAAAATATCTCTTAATGAATCACCCTTTATTTTGATCTAATAACGATATCAGATAGTTGAGTTTAGGTTGAGGAATTTATTCGTATGTCCAAGTTAAATTTGAACATAAATGTCGCTTTTGTGCTCTGGTGTCTGTAAGCAGCATACATTTCATTTTAACAGCTAATCATTCGATGTCTGTAAAGACTGTTGTTCCCAATGTTTTGCTGAAGCTGTCAATTTCATCGTCCAGTCTAAAACCCCTAGTAGTGGTACCTTTTCCGACCTTGACAGAGCAGCGAGTGTTCTTCATCGTCATCCAACAAAGTGGAATGGGTTTAGCAACAATACCAAACCGAAACGTGGCGCAAAACAAATCATCATAAGCAAGCCATATAGGTATTCGAATCAGGAGTAGATGATGGGGATAAATCGGGAATGAATTCTCCAAGGTTTTGGCCAATCGTTGACTAAACGCAGTGCTATTAGTTTATCAGTTTGTTGGCATATGGCAATTTTTTCGGCATTAGCGCATGAAATGTCACCCAGTTCTCACGGGTCATCCAAGCACCTTACTTGGGGCTAGTACTCTATGCTTGCTGTTGCTGCTGGAGTACTTATCTTTAGCAATGCGATCAGCAAACTATATTGTCGTTGGTTACAATTGCAGTGACAGAGTGATCTGAAACCGGGACACCTGTCAGTACTTCCTGAAGCGAAACTGTCAAACCCCATTGGCGGGGAGGCTAAAGTTTGAGGGTTGTGATCCTTCTACTCCAAAACATAACCTCGCCGAAAAGAAAAGTAGAAGACAAAGATGCATTGAACTTTTTTATTATGGGCTTTCATTTCTTTCCGATGGTCGCGTCGTGTGGTTCTACCAAAGGTGGCGGTATAGAAGCCCACAAGGACGACCTTGACGTAGTATCTCAAGCTTTGCCCATACACTTCCTCAAGCACTTTCTATGACCACTTACATTAGTCTTTCTCCTCTCTGGTGACATGAGCACAACTGAGGCTGATGAATCAAAAGGCACTAAAGTTTTTGCAATCTGCATGCTAAAAGTACCGTGTTGCTTAGAACAAGACAACTTAGAATAAAAAAGGAATCACACCAACCTCACTGCGTGTGCGTTTATAAAGATCTACATTAACTCGGGAGAACAAAAACCTATCTTGCAATCACCTACATACATGCATCCTCAATTCACCGATCGATAGGTTACCATAAGAGTTACAAATTGTTACAAAATACTTTAGCACACAGGATGCCCAATCATTCCATCTGTGCACACAATCTCCAACCGAAAGGAGTAAGAAAAAAAAAAAAAAAAAAAAAAAAGAATTAAAAATGTTGTCCCGTCCAATTTGAAGTAACAGGCTTGTATTGTGCACTCTGCCGCCATTTCGGAATACGAAGAACAAAAACACATTAACAGCACCCCACAGAAGGCGAACTAAAATTCCACTGATGGTGGTGTAACCAAAGTCTCCTCTCTCTCCCTCCATGCTGACGAGATAACCTGCGTGCTTCCTCATATACGTAGCGTATGTTCAGGTGCTTCTTTCCTCGGCTAACCCACTAGCAAACTAAAGGTAGAACGCTTTTTGTGCATTTTTTAATTGCACTTTGCTGCGATTTTAACTTTAAAGCGTTCCACAAATCGTTCAAATTCCCTATACAGTTCACACAGATCAGCAGCGACAGCGAGAGACAGAGAGAGGAAAAAGGAAAAAGGAAATGCCTTAAATCAATTAGCGGACCACTAATTGCCTCAATACTTTGTGGCATAGCAACATTGGATTATATCGGAAGTGGGATTATTCAGTGCGCTTGTGGTTTGTGTTTTGCTTGGAGAGAGGATGTATGGGAAAATTTCGCAATGAGAAATTACATAGAAGTATTTTGAAAATAAAAAGGACAGGATCCTTAATTGACTTTAAAATGTTGTCAAATGTGAGCGTATTAAAAGTTTGTAATAGAGTTAGTACTTGAGGGATACTTTAAAGCTTTTAAGTTACTCGGGTTCTGCAGATTTGAGTAAGTTACACGCAACTTCAATGAGTGATGTAACCAATGTAACTAATTCATTTTTATGACAGTTACGCAAAAATGTTAGGGTACAGAATTGAAACTAAAAAGACAGGATCATAGGGTAACTACATTAGACAACCATTGACTATAGGTGGAGCCTAAGGCGACCTATCAATGAATAAATATAAAGAAAGCTCTACTCAATACTGAGTGGAAAAGCTTAGATGATTATGAGAATCAACTGAGGAGATGGAAGGAGCATTTTGCTTCGGATCTAAATCGAGTCTTCACTAGCTAGAGTGCATACCCAAGTCAGACTGAAGTGTCCGTAGAAAGATATTCCCGAATTCGCACCACAACCCCCAGTAAGGAAGAGATTAGTACCGCGATCAAAAACTAAAGAGGTATCTGCGTGCTGCCTACTGTGGCCCAAAAAAATAGCTAGAATCATTCTGGAGCGAATCAAAGATCACCTTGAAGACACACTCGACGCCGAGCAAGCAGGTTTCCGATCTGGATCCTAGTGTGTCGTTTTCTTCGGTCAGGCATCAACGTAGATGTGGTTCTTTACATAACATATTGGCAGACCGATGTAGTAAACGTCTTAGCTATTACCAGCAGTACCAAGTGGTGCCTTGTCTGGCTAGTTCGTCAGCCTCACAATTCCCCACTATGTCACATGCCCATGAGCCCTCGTACATATGTTTGTCCCAAATCCTGGGTACATTGTGTTCCGAAACCATCGACATGCCACATTGGGTATAGAAACCACTTGGCCAGTGAAAGGTACAAGCCAAGCACCAGCCGATCGCATAGTGTAATGCTTCAGGCTCTCCTCCAAAGGGTATCGAAGGAAGTTTTTGTATTCTTATCACTTAGTTACCCATGGCATGGATGGCCTATATCCCAGGCTCAAGTTTCTGTATCGTGAGATCAAGGAAAGATTGATTCCTGATAAGGCCCTTTGTTGTTAAAATTACCCGACCAACGAATGTGTTTTATTAAAAATATAGTAGCTGCCTAAAAATATACCAGTGCAACAATAGATTCAGATAATCTGCTTGTTATCATCTCCAGGACCTCATTATATGACTTGTCGATTCATCACCCGGATTCGCTGAATCTGATTGCGTTGCACACTGCTATATATTTCGTGTGAAGTTGAGGAAGTTTATGTTATACCATCATGCCAGACTCAAGAAGAGCCATAGAGGGCCAAGGTCTAGCTTCTCACAACTGTACATGTTATGCGTGGTATGCATTTCTGCACATACAGAAGGGACTACAGAAGGGCAGAGGGGTTTCGAGAACCTTTCTTGCAAGACTCAAGATGCCCATTCTAATACCTAGAGGAAAGGTACGCAACCTCGTGACTTCTAAATCTACTACTCACTGAAACCCACAGTTCGGTTCGATATTGATCTACTCCATATCAAAGTCGTCACTCTAATTCCCACAAGACATCCGTTTTGGGTGGGTTTCATTTGTTTTTCTCTGCTTGTCAGCGTTCTTGTAAAACATACAGTTCCTCTATATCGATCAACAAGAGTGGAAAGCAAATATTGCAACCAAATACAAAATGATCGATGGTCCGCTAATTAAGTCACAATTTCTTATGATATCCTACTGACATGTTCGCTAATTTAACTACCTGACAGTTATCATTAAAGAGAATATGTCGAAACCTATCATGACGTTATTTGCCAGGGTATTAACTTTCCTTATCAAATTGTGTGTTTTTTTTTTTTTTTTTTGATCCTTGAGTCCTTAATCCTCTCCCTCATCGTCTTATTGCTTCGACATTGCCGTCAACAAAAATAAAAAAATAAAAAACACCAGCCAATACTATCAACAAAACTGTCTTCAAAAAAGGATGGGACTGAGAAGAGAAGCTTAATCCAAACGATGTTGACGATGAAGCCAATCCAAATTCCACTCATGGATTGATTTTCGGTCTGAAAATGTTTAGCCATGTGCATGCATCTCCGGGCACAGCCCATGAGTTCTCTCTTCCTTAACTCAAAGAAAAAAAAACCCAGACTCTCAAAGCTCTCCTCAGAATGAGTTCATGCTACACTTCGATCTGACATGGCTAAGAAAAAAAAAAAAAATAATAATAATAATAATGCCAGACAGATGTAGTATGGGATTAGTCAATGCGCCAAAAAATTTGGATGACAGCAGCACGACAGAGGCTGACTACCCCGTCGCATTCTCTGGATCATAACTCGCAATTTTGTTTGCTTATCTGCTTTGTCCACCAAAATATACATTTGATATGCAGCTACACACATATAGAAGATCACAAAGCTCAGTTTAATCCCATGGAACAATCTATACACGGGTTCTTATTGAACCTGACATTTGAAGAATTTGGTGCGCTATTACGAGCTCAAACTACCTCTTGATGATATTCAGCGACAGGATAAAGAAATGTGGTGTCATAACGTTGACACATGCCCTTTGTGAGTAATCGAAGGAGATTGTTAGCCTCGCTGACAGGCGTTGTCAATTTATCTTAGAAACGTTTGCCTTGTATTGGGTTGCCACTCGCGAAATTGGAGATGAGATGTACTGTGCATGTTGGCCATCAGGTCGGTAGTTATAATGAATTAGGTATTTTGTGCTTTTAATAGAACAAAACAAGAGAAAGTAATCTTGGGGGCTACCTACCAAAAGGATCAACTACAGAAAGATGACGTAGGTGCAAATTTTCTATCGATTAGCTATCGGCGATTGTGAGTCATTCGTCAAATAATTTCAATGTTCAATTATAGTTGACCAGAATCAATTGTTGTTCGTCAATTGTTGACCTGCGATTGTTCTAGTCGAGTCAATTATTGACTAAATGGACTCAATTATTGCTCAATTTCGATTCTTTAATTTCGGAGAGATAAAGAGATTGAGTGGCTCACATTCTACGAAGAGAGTTTTTGTTGGTTGTGTAAATCATTTCAATGGATTTAACTTAGAGAAGCGGGTGAGGGTCCACTGCGACTCATGGAGTTATCGTGCGCCCGTACTGAGGCACTAGTTGATATAGTTCTCGGTTAGAGCAGGTCTTCCAGTTCAAGTAGTTTAGTCATTATTGAACCCAGAGACAGTTGGTAAAGATGTAAGCTCCCAGACAGATTTTTCTTTTGGGAATTGCTGCTTTACTCTCTGTGGGAAGGTGGGTTGGTGTTTTTTAGTGGTTCTCGGAGAATCTGCAGTTTCCATTCTATCATATGCCCACCCAGCATACAGTGACCTTTTAAAAATACGAAGATAAGTATATTTTACTTCTCTTCCCGTTTATATGTCCCAATAGGTCTTTGGCTTGGTATAATCCCAGAGTTTGCCGAGTTTAAAAGGGTCTTCTCTTCTGAACTCTTCCTGTTGCGTTCCCGTGCCACAAAAAGGTTCTCGGAACGTTGTTTCTGAGCCTTTTCTTGCTAATGTATCATCAGCTTGATGTTTGCAGTTTGATGTAGGTCTGGCTTTGATTGGAATGTAGTCGCAATTTAATAGGTTGCCCCAAAAATAGTCAAGCCAAGACTTATGGCTAAAGGTCGAGTTGAAGCGAATCCAGCAGTAGGAAAGATCGAGCTGAAGTCCTTTCATCAGTGAAGTACAGTGTAGCTCGCTTCGCACAATTGTATAAATGCGATACAGTCCAGGGAGGACCTGGGCCTTAACCAACAAACCTCTCCACCCAACCCGGTTTCGAGCCAGCTCCCTCAAGTTATGCAGGCTAAGTTGGTTGAGGTCCCCCTCCACTTGATGGGAACGTTGGACTCTTCCTGCTTTACAACGTTGGCTATACAAAATAAGGGTATTTTTGGCGCAATAAGTATTCAATGACTTATCTGCAGAGACTTTTGCATGGCAAACAAGGAAGAACTTGTGAAAGCTGTAGGCACTCTACAATGCCATCAAATATAGCACATGTAACTCTCTCTTAACTTAGTTGTAGGTCCACATTCTATACTGCCTGTAAGCTGCCTCCTTTTACCTTCTGTATGACCTCGTTTTAACTTTGGGAACCGATGTCGCAACAGTTTCTAAGTCCCTTCTTCTGCTGTGGTCCTCCGACATTTAGAATGATCTTTGCCAGAGCAGTGCTTATTCTACTTGCCTTCTCAATCACATTCTGCAAATCTTGCTCATGCAAATCCTTTCATCTATAGCAAAGGTACCTCTGTTATTCGTTTCCAGGACTCGTTTACTGCTGATGAGCACTCTGTCTCTTCATCTATTAGTTGTAAGCCCAAGCTTCAAGTCAGTCCTGCACCTGTATCTCAGTAGTTTAACTGTTGTCATGCCCCAACTTTACAAGGACTGTGGTCACTCTAAAGATTTCTATGTCGTCGACGAAGGATCTAGTGATTCTAGGTCTGAGAATGCCATTGTGCATTATGTTCCACAGTAGCGGACTTAGTATGCATCCTTGGGGAACACACCTCGTTTTCTAGTCGTTATTTAATCCTTCGTTATCTTCCGCAGGCAGTCTGATACTCTTTTGCTGATATGTAGGTACTGCCAGAATGTTATTCCACTTTGCGATGTTGAATGCGTTCTTCACTCGTCGTCTCAGTCCATACAGCTCTCTCAGAAGTTGTTTTAGCCTAGTCTTTGAGCGTGTCTTCTCATGGCTCTTATGTATCCGTAGTTCTGTGGACCTGGTTTTTTTCAGAGCCTACGTTAAAGTTTCTGTCTGCATGGTGCCATACATGACCATCACCATGGATGTCAACCTAGCTCGTCACCTGTTACAGTGACCTGCTACCCAAGAGAGAGAGTGAACTCATACTGTACTGTAGCTACATCCTTAAAAGACACCCAGCAGTCCTTCATTCTCATGAATAGCATGCGAACAACAACCCATTCTCGCCATCGTACCAGCTCCAATTCCATTTCAACCCGAATCGGACAGAATGGGAACACCAGCGATGATTATTTTATCATTCGTCCAGATTACATATTTCATGATCATGACTATTATCTTATATATAATCCAGATGCTGATGTGTCCATCCATTTCTCGCAAAATTACAACATAAAATGTATCTACATGTGCATAACTAAAGCATATAGTAGTTTGGTATATGTATCTGCGGTGAATTCCATAAATGTTAAATGGGAAGTGTGTCTTTCTTCATTGGAGCCGGGGAATGCCATTGCATTGCACTGAATGTTGTAAGAGAATCCTTGCACCACTCTGCTGGTGAGGAATGGTGAAAGAGACGACGACGACGCAGAGAGATAAATAGCTTTGGAGTTTTTCTTGATATTCTCAAACCAACACCATGGCATAAAGTGCGCACGACTTTTCAATAAATGTTGACAACGAAAAGTTTTATGGTATCCTAAAGGAAGTGAAATATGATAGCGCAATTGGAATATTTCGAAGCTCATTTTTTTCTTTTTTTTTTTTCTTCTTTATTTTCTTATATTTATCTTTTTATGTTTAGACTATGGGTTCAAGTGCCCATGAGTACCTACACCTGAAGATGAGTAAAATTCATTGGACGCACTTTGGAGAGAGGCAGAATATGCCAATGGTCTGTAGTAATTGTCCTTGAGGATGTAGGAGAGTTTCAAAAAACAAAAATAGAAGGACTGGCTTCTGGAATTATCCCACTGAATGAAAAGTCTGCGTGAGTGGTGAGGCTTAGGCTAAGTTGGGTTAGGTTGAGGCTTCTTAGTCGTAGGCTTCGTGAGAGGAATAGAGAGGTTTTGAGATTTCTTGATCTAACTTTGTAAGCTGTACCATCATACTCCGTCACAGTAATGCAATTGATCTCTTAGACAACAACTGCGGCAGTTTCACTCTGTATAACATTGTTTCCATGTTGAGTCTACTTCTAAGGACTATTTCAACAGTCACAAAACATCTTCTCTTTTTTTATGGACGTTGAACTTCATTTTATGGTCTGTCAATGTCAAAACATCAGTCAAGGTACCGATGGGCCTGAAGTTGTACGCTAACCGTACGTCATAGTAAATGGATTTAGGCCAATCCCAGTCCAACAATGAATACGCACTTCAAAGTTGGCGAGAGTCTATACCTTGATGCAGCAGAGCTGAGTACATTCCACCGGCACTCGGCGGCTTAAGGCCATCAAAAGATGCCAGAGCATCAGGGTCGAGTTTGAGATCCAACTGTGTTACTTCGTCGATATCTGATTTCCTAGAAAGTGAGTCCTCAGCAGCTCCGCCTTCACCGCAGTAGAGGTACCGTCAGATTTGCATTTGATTGACTTGCTCTTTTTGTTGAAATTTACTTGCCTCGCCGAGTGATTCCATCTTTACACAAAAGGCTTTGGCCTTATAGTCTTCCTGCTTCGATCTTAAGATATCCCAGTCCCCCTCTAACGTAGTCTTAAGTTACAGGTTTAAAAGTTTTCTGGTCTTTTTCCGAGTTTCTGTAGCTATGAATTCCACCAGAGAAATGGCGATCTACAGGGGTCAGTTCACCGGGTAAGATCGTTTCTACTTCCGACTCTGTTCTAAAATTAGAAATAATTTCGACAACTTTGTCCATCTCGTCTTTGAAACGTGCCCAATTTATTTTCTTATGGTTCCTTCTCTCCTGCAAGGTTAAGGATTCGCATTCGATTTGGAATACAATATACTTATGATCTGAGAAAGACCACCTCCGCTAGACCTTTCCAGTTTGATAAAATCAAGTTAGTCACCTACTGGGTACAGATGCTACTATAAAGTCTAAGAGCTGTAC
This sequence comes from Chalcosyrphus nemorum, assembly GCA_949716465.1. NCBI lineage: Eukaryota > Metazoa > Arthropoda > Insecta > Diptera > Syrphidae > Chalcosyrphus > Chalcosyrphus nemorum. Next base: position 25,596,088 of record OX454335.1, read on the forward strand.
TCCTCGTCTTTCATATGCTGCTGTCCCAGATGATGTTGTGAGCATTGGCATCACAACTCAGCTATCCTAGAATTGGCAACCTTTGGTGGCGAAGGCATTATCGGCTCATAATCGGAGTAGTCCCACGCGGCGACAAATGTTTTCCAAACCCCCTTTGTTTCGCAACTTACAGAAAAGGCAAGCATCCTGGATCCCTAATTCCGACAGCATGTCTCATGTGTTCTTTCCGGTTGCCTCGGGATAAAGCAGGCCATTTAGGCCTTTGCTACTAAGGCTCTCATAGTCCACCTTTTCAGTGTTTGCGCTCTACAGAGGTCAACCCATGATCATTGCCGGCTTTTGCCCATTCGAAACGTGGGAGAGTAAAAAGTAACTTCTGGGTAGAATGCTTGCTTCCTCCTCTCCTTTGACTCTTTTGTAGCTCTAGTGTTGCACCACTCGCTACTTACCAATTCTGTTCACGGGTACTAGAAACCCTGGAGGCTCCAACATCCGTATCGATCAGAAGCGGTATCTGTCCACAGGTACTAGCAACTCAAGAGGGCCCAACGTGTTCGAGAACTAAACTGCGCTCCACGCCTCGGCTTATGGACAAATACTTGGTAGTGGCCTTGTCTGTAACGGGCTTAGTAGTTAGACTTAAATAAGATGAACTTACATATACAGATGAGCATAGGTTATCCAAAGCTCTGTGGCCAGAAATCAACCACAAAAGATCAGTGGAAATCATTAAGCTAGCGAAATCACAAGTTAGGATTATGGTTGAGATCCTCTCTGGTCATTGAGTCTTAAGAAGGCATGGCAGTAGGTCAATCTGATATTTTGTGAGTACCTAGACTCCCCGGAGGATGTTACCCACATATTATCTGAATGTGAGGGTATTTTTAGATAGAGATTTTTAGAAGGCACTTCATTGGCAGACTGGAAGAGGTAGGTTCTTGTAATCAACCGAAGGACCTTCTCAACTTCTGTAGGCAAATCGATTGCTTGGGCGACTTGCTTTAGGCTTTAGGTTTTGTTCTATTATTTTAGACGATCGCGATGGGCCCATCATGGTGCTTAGTGATTCTGTCCTGGCTGGGCTTGTCCCATATCTCAAATCAAGAACATTTCTTGAATTCCAGATATTACTCATTCCAAATTCCAAGCTTCTCCCTCTGCCAAAAGATTGCATACCTCAATAAAGGACTAAAACCATCTGACGTGCGTACAAACAGAAGAAAGGATATTGCTACATACATCAATGTTATTCCTTGAGGTTCATAAACATTTTCTTGTGTTCCTCTTTGAGTTCAATGCAAACTTTTATATCAACAAAAAATCCATATAGATGAAGAACCAAAGGAATAATATGCCATTAACATTGGTGGCAATAGGTTAAAGGAATCAGATGCGCGCGCACCTCCTGCGGTATATGTTTCTTTGTTTTTGTTCCCATACGTGTGTGAGCACGATGCGAAAATAAGACTAATAACCAGTATTTTGAGGGCCACTATAAGTCACGAAACGTCTTCATTTCATTGGAACCTCCAGCGGGGCTGTGTGCTCTCACACTCTGCGTCATGTCGACTATTAAATGATGAGGGGTAACAAGCAAGAAACACCGCCTCACAGCACAGCGCAGCGCACATCGGCACAATTATTATGGAATAGTGGAAGCACGTTAAAGCCGATGATGAAGAACTTGAAGAACCAATTTGGAGCACTTCAAGATCACAGTTGAAAAACCAGAGCACAACACGACGACGACGGGCGAAAAATAAAGGAGAACCGAGACTGCACACTAAGCGTTTTGACTACCTACCTGTGCGTTGAAGGGAAACAAACCACCACCAACCATGTAGGTTCATCTTAAATCTTATAGCGTGTATAATGTGCCTGTAGCTTTTTTTTTGACTCAGCAGCGATCAAATTGTTGGGGATTACTTTAAGTTTTGTCTTATAGGGTAAATTCAGTTTTATTTACTTTAATTATAAAAAGCATGTACATCTACGTATTTTAGGATAGATTAGGCAACACATACATATATTTGTGCGACTGACTCGGACTGATACACCAAAGAAAATAATATTTAATTCTACAACTAGCCACAAGAGTCCAGTGCTGCCAGTTCGTGGGAGATCTCCCTTTTTGAGGAAGTATTTGCACTCGAAGTGAGACAAGGAAAAAGGAAATTTCACCCTTTGAACTCTAAACTTTAATTTTCGTGCTCAATTTCAGCAAAAATATATTTGAAGTAAATAAATACAGAGCGGTAGATTTTGTTGAACTAGCACACGTATTTTATATACCTGAATGCGTCCATCAAGTACTTTTTGAAGCCTTAAAACTTAAAAAGTATTTTGTCGCCATTAGAGCTTGAATTTTCTTGACAAAACACTGGCTGCACATGACAAGACAAAAATATGAAATAACCTCTTAAATTGAGAACCATTTCTACTGTTAAATAAAACCTCAAAACAGAAGAGGAAATATGTTTGCAAATAGGAATGAAATAGGTCAACACACTTCATACAAATGTTTGCAAATCTTTTAGTCGACAAGTGGGCACATGGGTGGTTTGTCGGTTGAACAAGTTGTAGTTTTGAATAAAGCATTTGACAGATGATAGATTGTAGAAGTCGTCAAAGAAGGAAGGATGACATTTCGCTCCTCTTCTACGTCTCTGAAGCTCCTACAAAAATCATTGAATTAGATACTTATATGACTGGCATGAAACTCTTCTGAACAGTTTTCTTTAAGAACAACGATCATGATGCAGGGATGTGCAAGTAGTTTCGATTGAATCAGTCACCACCTATCTACAAGAGGTTAGAATTATAGAAGTCATCTTCCAATGAAGACAGGTGGCCCTCTCTAGACTTAGAACTAGCAGTGGTTGATTGAGTTAGTCAACTCTTCTACTCTTAAGTATACAACCCAATACGTTCGCGGTTCACCTAACTGCTAAGGAGTCGGTGGTACCAATCACTCAATATGCATTTGCACACTCTACCTTCCTGGTCCATCCGGATGCTGAACAGTGAGGGTTGATTGTGTCAGTCACTCTGCTTAGCCTGATAAACCTTCCCCCAGTTACCCGCACTTCTTTTGGGCTATGGAAATGTGGCTTAAGTGTGTCGTGACCCTTGGTAGGAAAGCCACCTCACAAAAATTCAATGAAAGATATGCTGTTCTCCAAAAGAAAGTAAGATGTATCGACAGCAAATATATTTTTCTCTGGATTTCCAGGCCAGTCCACAATTTAGCACTTCCATCAGTCTTGCAGTTGCCTGGAATCTCTGCACGTTTCACTTGTATCAAACTATGCTTGCCGGGCTCTTCCTCTTTTATCCGGACATTAGTCCCAGTATTCACAGCCTTGTGAAGGCATAAGGTGAAGTCTGAAACTAAATAAAGGAGATAACATATATCATGTGGCGCTGAAGTCATTATCTTATCGGAAGATGGTATAATTTTTGTGTGGCTTGAGGGTTTAACCCACTCATGAGCATAGGGTCACACTACCTTTCCCAAGTATCCATGAAGAAAAGGCTGATTCTTTTTATAGTGAGACGGTCAATGTAAAGAATGTTATACTTCTTAACCAACACATTTAGCTTGATTTTTAGTCAGTCTGCGTTCAGATGCATCGCCCACTAGCACCGTCAGAGAGGCATCTACATTAACAACTCCCAAGTCGTAAGGACCTTTGGAAAAAGGAACACGATAGCTGAAGCATGTATCCAAGACAATTTGCCAAAAGTTCACTTTTTAGCTTCAAAATCGTTTCACATTTTAGTTTACATCACTCACTCCAAGTTCCAAAAGAACCATTCAACCAGAATCATTCACCAAAAGAAACTGACGAGAAAAATAGGGTATTGCCTTTTCTTGGAGCGAACACTATATTTCCCATTGTTTTGTCTAGCTTATTTTAAATATTGAAATAGAAATCTCTTTTTGTGTAGAATAGTTGAGAGATCGAAGGACGGGTCTTCTTTTTTCATTCAAATTAAGAGCACATCACATGAGATCTTTTTTTGAGAATTGAACTCCCCTAAGTACTTTTATAATTGGATAGCTTGAAAAAGACTTTGAATGGAATAAGAGTTTTTGAGGATGTCACATGGTCAGTATTGAAGTGCCTTTTTCTTTTAATTTGATTATATAAATGTCTTACTGACCAGCAGACAGATGGGCTGAAATGGAAGTCTGGTAGGGACATTCATATGGAGGATAACAAAAGAGGAACTAGACTATAACATCAGTAGATTATAGGACAGAGAGTAATCAACCGTATAGATGACAGTGGAATGATGGAGTGGATTGTAATGGTCTGTCACCTGAATCGTTTAGATATGAACCCAAAAACCTAAGAAGTCCAAAGGAATACCCACCATCTCCTTGTCGTTTTCAATGCCACCTTTGTGAGCGTCTGTAGGAAGAACAAATCTATATAGAGGCTTGTGTAGTTTTGACAGTCTTCCCAATATGTCCATCCATCAGTAGGATGACCATGGAGAACAATCGCTGATCCATCAAGGTGGTGGCACGTTCTATTTGAAGGGAACATCAACGAGCTTGAAGTGCTAGATTGGACTAGCTGAAGCCTGAGCTAAATGGAATGAGTTGTGGGTTGTGTCTAAGGTTCACTCCAATCTGTAGTGCCTTTTTGGCCACATAAGATACGGAGTTGTCCCATCATCATCACATGTTGCTTTACTATTGATCATAAGTCTCAGATATTTGAACTTATTACTCTTTCGCAGAACTTACCACTTCAAAGAAGAGTGTGAAATAGTCCGGCGTGGATCAGATAATGTCTTTTTCCTACTAATACGATTTCAATTTCCCCCCTTGATGTACTCATTGCAGGGACGACTGAACTTCACTTATGATAGCTCCAATATCAGCAACTGCTGCAGATTGGCGTTCGTCACTTTTAATGGAAGTAGTTTGCCAAAGGCTGCAATAAATAGCGAATGACTGAGGGCGCTTTCCTCCTAACAGAACTTGCTATTCAATTGACAATTCGCTTTTTATCCTGCGGCCGATATAAAAGAAGGTTGACAGAACCCTTACTTTCTCACTTAAATCCTGTATCCCCTTGTGGGTCCTAGGGCCTTTACAACGCCTACACGCCATCGTGGGCGATTTCTGGAAATATGCCTCAGCTCCCCCCAACTCTTGCCCAGTTGCCGTGCTTCCTTCTACACTGTTCTGCGTGGAACACCTAGGACCGCCTAGGTAAGACAGAACCCACTCCACAGAAATTGAACCAAAGCCCTGGATATACTTTCAAGAGGAGCTTAAGGTTCTTGGAACACAGCCAAAGGACATACTCTGCTGGGTTCCTGAGCACGAAGGCATCCCATGCAATGGAAAAGCAGATGAACCAGAAAGAAAAGGTTCTATAGATAAGCCTTGCGCACTCCGGCTTGAAGCAGGAAAATTAGACACAAGAGAGGCCAACTTTAAATGGACTTCCCTGGTAACTTGTTGCATCACAAAGGAACTATGGCCGTCCTTTGACAGAACAAGGACCAAGAGACTTATACAAAACGATGGACAATCCCTTTCCATACCCATAAGTATCATCACGAGGCATAACACTCTGTGGTGCCATTTGAAGTAATTATGTCAAGGAAGAACTTTGCAGAGGCGCTGTGGTGACGAGGAAGTTCTATACCGGCCACATCCCACTCCAACATATGGGAAACAATTCCTCCTTAACTATTCCTTTCATAACTTTGAAGAGATCTTCAGTGTATCTATTCACATGATTCTGAAGTTCATCAGGTCATCAGGTTGGTTTATATGCGGAAATGGAGTCAAAGTAGATTTGACTAGAATCTAAAACGCTTTCAATGGGCAAAGGACCAGCTTTTCCCCCCATGGGTTACACCATAGATCAGCACTGACTTGAGTGTGACAGGAGACTTCTTTTCCTAACAAGAGCCAGCAATTTCTTTGGTGAGGAGCTTTGACAGCTATTCTCAGGCAAGCCTAGCTTAGAAAAATTGTAGTAGATTGTCACTCTCAACTCTCAGCAATAAAATGCTCATGACATTTGTCTAAAGAGCCCCTCAAACCATTCAGTTTGCCAAGCTGAGAGATCAGATTGACACACACAGTGCATCCCCAAAACGTTTTAATGAGTTTGTGTTATAAATTCGTTCCAACATCATATTAACTAATATAACAGTGAATATCCATGTGTTTCCCCAACCGCCAATAAGAAGATTACACATAATACCACACAACCAGCAATCAATTGCATCCATGCGACCCAAAGACTCAAAGAAACACCGAAAGAACCTGGTAAAATCGAAACGAACAACTAATAGCGACGCGAGCCAAATTATAGCTAATTCTTCTCACATAAAAATAAAATGAACAATTTCGTGATGCACAAAACTTGCAGGTATACCTAAATGTATTCTCATTCTATAGCGCCAAGTGTGTGGTCCCACGTTCCCAATCGTCTGATGGAACAGACGACCTTACTACCAAATAACACCTTTATACCTTCCAGAAGCTATAGCATACCACACACACTTATTGCTACCTTTTTATTGCTTCTACTTGCTCATATGTATATGTATGGTATCCAGTGATCTAAAGTTTTATAACCGCGCGATGGATGCTGCTTCCAAAGAATCAAAAAATTACATTTTAACGCTTCACTGTTCCATCGGGAATTTCCTTATGTTCATCTCTGTCTCTGTCTTGCGTTCTCAAAAAATCTTCATCATCCCAATATCTATTAATTAGCACTTATTTTTTATTCTTTTTCGTCTGTCATTTGGGTTACAAAAACAATTTTTTAACACCGCGTCCGCGCAGCCCACCGGGGCAAAAAGGTGCGCTCAAAAACCCTAAAGAAGATGTTTCATCATTCAGAATGACGACGACGGTGTCGTGTCTAACGTGTGAGTAATTTCAAATTAATTAGTACAATTCGGTGTGTTCGAGAGATGAGAGACTAAAAATAAAAATATCTTTTTTGATTATTTTCTTCTTTGGTGTGCGTTCTCTAAATCTAAAGTCCTCCTCTTGACAGGAGGGGGAAAAAAAAGTGTTAAATTACTGTCATTCACACTGTGGGGTGCCATAAAAACGTATTTAAGGTTGTTTGACAGTTGTATGACATCCACAGAACACAAAAGGTGAGTTGTACGCCAATGACACGAATAAATAAATTTACATGTTTTTTTTTTTTTCTGCTTGTAGAGGGGTTTTGCGCTTGCGCAACATGTGTAAGGACACTCATTTATCTACCAGGCCATTGTTTGAATTTTGATGTGAGGAGCCATGCTCTGGTTGTGTGAACTATTCGTCCGTCGATTGTAATTTTTTTTTTTTAGATTATATCCAGAAGCCCAAGTGAAGTAGGAATAATAGCACGCCCAACGTAATAAATTAAAAAAAACGCCATGAGACAGTCGGACACAACAACATCTAAAGGTTGCGAGTACAATGGATTCTTTCGATAGGCAATCTACATCGGCATCGCATTTTCTTAATCAGTCATTTCTGGCAGTGATGTATTCGAGGTAATTTAAGCAAATTAATGAGATGTCAGATAGTTGAAAATTTGCATTAATTTCAGACTATAATGTCCGAGATTTGCGTAGATGGGGTGCTGATTGAAAGGGCTGGCCTATTGTTTGGTGGCTTTTCATATTTATGATTTAACATCTTCAAAATGCCCATACAACAATGAATATATGACAGCGTTGATTATCTCCCCGCACTGAGGAGTCGCTGTAGGTTTTCATATGTGAGAAACCAGACCTGTGTTATTCGCAATTGATGGGATCTTTGTGAGCAGTTCACACAAAAGTATTGGCCACAACCACAAACCATTCAATCACAAGGTCAATAATTTTCTCACAACTCATACAGATTCAGTTTTCTCGGTTTTTTTAATAATGAACGAACGAAACAGATGAGGACATAGAATTTCCTTTATACTTCTTTACATCACTTAAAGTTAACTATGTAATAGCCGCGTTTTATTGGAAAGTGTATAGCCAGCTGACAATAAAATGTCAATACTCGCTTTCATACTAACTTCTCATATACGTATGTACACTCAAAATGGACATTCGATTCCGAGATGGCCCTGCAAAACAGTTAATGGTTCTTATCTACAATATGAGTTAAAGCTATCTACGATAAGACTTTCTCCACACTTTATGTTCACTTTTGGTTACTGACTAAATTATCTTCAAAAACATAACCAATTTTTGCTTTGTATGGATAAATTTACTTAACTGGCTATACACTATACAATAAAACAGGGCTTGACCGATTAACACAGCTATACGAAATATTGTGGCACTAAATTAGAAGAACTAAACTTAAAATAGATTTTTTAGAAAACAAAAAGGTTAAGTGTAGCACCTGTCTCTTCCATCAAGAGTAGGTTAGGTTAGGTTTGTGGGTTGGCAGAGAAAAACGAAATACCTCCCCCGCACTCAGGTCAGCACTGACACTGACTGGTTATAAGGTTTTCATAAGACCAACAAAGCCCCTCGAGATTATTTTAAGAAATCGCTAGTTAAGTACTTGAGTCTATTGCATAATGTACTCCTTTTGTTGTGTCTGTTTGTAAATACATGTATGAGATAATCCTAATCACCTCTCATGATTCAGGAAGCAGTGACCAGAGAGTACCTACTTCTATCACTGTCCAAATCTGAAAGTTCAGTGGGGTTCTTCATTTCGTATTCATTCCTCTTCTATATGGCATTGGTCTGGGAAGATACCCAACATAATCTAGCACGGAGCTGTGGATTGGCCACACACTCTGAAAGGGTGAGAGATCCATAGCTAACCAAACGATGCAATGGAACCCGCTTACCCAGGATGGCAGAATATACGGCGATCCTAGGAGTACGTGCAGAACAGAATAGAAGGAAGCACGGCAACTGGGAAAGAGTTGGGGAGAGCTAAGGCACTTTTCCAGAAACCGCACACAATGGCGCGTAGTCATTGTACAGGCCCTAGCACCCACCATGGGATACAGGACATACATAAGTAAGTAAGTACGGCCTAAAGGATTATGCGGCTATTACTGACTAGCTTAGATTTGTTGACAGAGGACTCTAACGTCTTAAGCGCAGCTTGACTTGCAGATAGCGTTATTCTTATTGGGCTCAGCTAAAACATCCGCCTGGAAAACACAACATAAGTCCGGAAGTCTCAGAGATTTCGCCAAGTTCATATCTTGAAGACATACCTGATCCTGGTTACTGGTTAGTTTTAGACGCATTCATGAATGCTTTGGTAGTCTTCTCCATTGGGGAATTCATTGAATCATCTGATTCATTTTTAGATACCAGGAAAGACATGCCTATGGATGGAACATGCCTAAGGAAGCAACTTGTTTGAAAAAGGCTTCACCCCAACAAGAAAAAGAGGTTGTTCAAAACCTTAGTACTAAATGATAAGTATGAGAATAGAGGAAATATTGACCAGCTTCTAGCGATTTCAGATCCCATATGTAAGGAAACCGAATGGAAGAAACTATATACCCATAAACTCTATAAGCTGTAGCAGGATGAACTTTTACAACTGGAAGATCTGAAGACGAAAGGCAGCCGCATTTTAAGGAGATACTACCAGAACCTTGTAGTAAGAAAAATAGTAGCTCTAAGGACTTACAATTTCATATCTAACTTCTCTCTTACTTCAGACCGTCGAAGTGGATATGCATCGCAATTATCATTCCTTTCTATGAAGCTCATCCCTTCTAAGTCAACTGTATCCAGTTCTACGTTCCCAATCTTTACCACCTTATGCCCCCCATGACAAATTGAAAAGCCTCATGCCCCCCTACTAAAAATGATAATTTTTTATGTTGCATATTTATTTTCACGGCAAAATAAGTAAATGAATGGTTTTCCAATAGGGATTTCTGAACTTTGACATATGACTGCGGCCCTGTTGTTTAAGCTACATTTATTAAATTTAGTTTGTCTTATTAAATCTGTTTCGCCAAATTAACACAAGTCATAATGTTTAACGCTATCCATGAGAGTGTGTAGGAGAATCTGAGGCATTTAATTGCACGCCAAGCACAAGAACTCGGCCTTTCGCAGATCACAAATTGGCGAATTTTACTTCATGACTTGGCCCTACAGCTGTACAAGAATCAACTGACCCAGGAGCTCAAAGTTAATGAACCTAGGCTACGCTGTTTCTTCGCTGACTGGGCAGTTCAAAGTTAACCCCAATCTCGGTCGAAGAATCATATTCAGCGACAAGATCGAGAGCTGCGATGTCCAACACTTTAGTTGAAGCCTTCAGCATTTATACATTCTTTGTATCAAAAATTCACTATTCAAATCGTGTCCATGCCTCCTACTGTCTGTTTCCGAAACCAACTTCAACGAATGATGATAAGGAGAGGGCTTGATCCTACAGTTGCTTCCCGAATTGCGCTGGTTTGTGCATAGATATATGTGTCCATATATGTTTAAGTCGCTCGAGGTTGCTGTTCAGCATAAGTAGATAATGGAAGACAGAGATCGGGATAGAAATCTCTACGCCCGCCACCGCTTTGTGACATAAGTTTCTCAAACCTTGGAACAGCCTAGATTGACAGTCTGACTCTGCAAGGACGATTGACCGTTGAAGTTGCCAGTTGCTGCCACAGGGACTGCAGCAGTTCCTCATGTAGCAGTAGGGGCTTGTAGATGTTGAGATATTGTAGGTAGATACGGATAGCTTCGATAGGTACAGTCCGTCTGTCTTTAACATAAATTGAGCTCACATTTTCAGTTGAGAATCATGCGTAGGTACCTAATCCGTATCTGGAATGAGCACCGACATCGTCTATGTAGCTTTGACTCGTCCACGCCCTTCAGTTTTTTGACGCAGTTTGCCTTTCTAATGCCTTCGATATTTAGTTAGTAGATAAGTACAGTAGGTCCTTCATATACATATGTACCTTTAGTAAAATTAAAGCGATATTTAGCGTGCCTCAGATTGCATCACGTTAGAGGTTGGCCACACTGTAAAGCCAATTACTAGAGCAGGCTGCTTAGTCCAGTTTTATGGCCTTAGCATAGACACAAGCAATCCTCCGAGGACCACCATAAGTATGTAGATAAACCAAGCACTACTTTACAAACTTCCTTCATTGACAACCCTTCTGACCAGATCTAATACCCCAACAATTGAAAAATCAACACCTAATTGTAACAATCTATATCTAAAATGTCAAACATTGTATTTTCGAGTGGCAATCATAGAATTACTCGTAAAAGCCACCGCTGTTAAATGATTTATCAGTATATTTGTCCTAATTAGTACCCCGCCATGTGCTTCGCCTTCAATTAGAACATCTGCTTTCTTTGGGGAACAATATTGTACCTCATTGTTACTTTGTATTGATTTATTGATATCAATATCAAGATCAAGTTCCAGAGCTAATGTCAAACTGACATCTTTCACATCAAATTGTTAACTTGCCGCCGTTGGTATTGTTGTTAATCAAATTGAAAATGCGCCCAACGGCATGGTTATTTAGCAACAGCTCATTAATTATTATAGCTTCGATTCTTTCTTCTTGTATCTTTGAGCGTTGAACTGTATGTTTAAATTATAAACACCTTATTGCTAAATGATGCTGCGCTAGAATCAAGAAGAAAACATAAGGGTTACTACACTATAAACAGTGTGACCAATGTGAAGTGACCAAAACGAATTTTTCGGCATACAAGTCACGACTTTTCTTGATTGGTTTAACCTATAATTAGTAACTTATCCTTGGGGATTAATTAGACTAAGGTTAAAATAATTTATAAACAATTGCTTAAGAGTCTTAGTTTGTGGTGTGTTTGGGTGGGATCTTGGTTGGTTGACCATCAGAAATAGGTTAAATCAATTATGACGGTGAGGCGGGTGGTCACTCTATTACTTAGGGAACCAGCTATGCAAGCGGTTCTGAGGTCATTTAGGTCGTTTAAAAGGAGTCCACCTGCATACAAGGGCACTCCTCTTCAGCTTCAACAGAAGTCATTATATGGAATGCCCAATAGTTTAGAAGAATGTCTTCCTATAGCACAGTATCCTGTGAGATTATTTACTATTTGGAAGAGGGTTTCCCCATTGTGTGCGATCAATCCAGTTTTGTTCAGTGTCAGTCAGAGCAGCTTAACGAGCTGATGCCATCGATGGTTGACTTGGTATTTAGCTTATAACATTGGTTCCTTAACGTCAGAAACGAATATATTATTTAGACCAGAAGAGTCTCCTCGAGCCAGTTCGATACCCAACAAAGGGTAAGCTGTTGGACATCCTTGTGTTGGGTGTAAGGGATTTGATTGTCCGCTCACTGTTGATGTATATAACAAGCAGTTAATGATTCTCTACGAATGGAGCAATGAACACGCAATCACACAGAAACAAGGACATGCATTGCCTTACGAATGGCCTCTTACTCAAGTGTCAGAAAGACAATGATGACAACAGCGACGAGCAGAAGCACTAATAAAGTACAACTAAAGACAAGCCTCGAAGAATAGTCAAATAGATATAGGGTGACCAGATAAGAACGATAGGAAAAAGGATATAAATAAAACAATAACTATGTGAGCTATGCGATTGATTTTGATATTATTTTAGAGCTACATTCATGTCATTATGTTTGAAGTAGATCATCATTCAAATCGTCACCTCGGCTTCACTGGCATGGCTTCCAGCGATCAAATGTTGGCCTCGAGCTCGTTCAAGATGTTTGGCTTGTTAGCGTAGACCAAAGACAATGTACATATGTATATAAATTTCAGTCTCTAAATTCTTGTCGAACACTTGTGAGCTGCTTTCGTTCCAATAATGGAAGATTTGCTTTTTGGCCAAAAATCTACCTCGTCCGAGAAGACGATTTTTTAGCCTAAATTTGGATCTCCAGCCAACATTTCTAGCTCAATCAGAGGACCTACGGTCTTGTCTTTGGTCCGGCTTCAAGTCTTCAATCTAATACGCATGTGGGCCCAAATTCAGCCGGGTTGACTCTCTGGCAATGACCAATTCAACTGATCGGCGCCGAATCGACATATCTTGGTCTTCTTGAATACTGGCCGTTAAAGCGGCTAAGTTTTCATCATTTCACACCAATCTCCATCGGGTTGGTGGCTGAAGGTCCAAAAGTTTATACTTAAGCTCAAAATGTTCCACGGCGCAGCAAATTGCCTGCGCGTTGAAGCCATATTGATGAGCAACCGCACTTCGAAATGCACGTTGTCTCTCTATAATTTAACCACAATTTTGATAATTTTTTTTATAAATTTCGGACATTTGCCAAGCATAAGGCAATGCATGATTAAATGGCAAACCTTACTTAATATTTTGGCAGCAAGAAGTCATGGGTAACTGGAACAGTTGCTGAAACATAATAATTGGAAAATGTATCATTGCTATCTGATCTCTTCTGACAAAAGTAGATGAGAGAAGAAATTGATGCCCAATATAGACCCTTAGTTCAAAAGGAAGTAGCTATCTGAACTTCTACTTGAAGCAGTTAGCTTTAGCCTAGTGGGCTTAACAGACTGTCTGAGAACCTAACCTCAAAGAACATCATCAGCTAGATGCTGAAGACACAAGAAACTTAGATAGGAGTTAGAGGAATTTTGGCATGGAGGAGACGACGATGGCTGACAACACGCATGAGCAGTCACCCCTTGCGATGAACTTCTTTATGACATTGCTGCGAGGACCAGCGATAGGTGGAAAGTGAATTTGGTGTGTGGAAACACTGTTACTGAGTATAGGATCAGTTTCGTCTTTAAAAGATTCTCTGGAGTAAAAAAAAAGTTGACAATGCTACAATCCATGGAACAAACTATATGACTCCAAATTGAAGAAGCCCCTTTATCCTTAATTCTTCCTCCAACCATTATCAGTCAGTGCACACTATCATGCGCCATCGTTGGATTGTTCCCACGTCTGAGGGAACCATTCCCGCATAATATAGAGCACCCATATAGAGTATTACTATCGCAATTAATAACTTTGCAAGAAATTATCTTTTTAGCATTAATATCGAGTCCGAAATGAGACCGTGTCCTCCTGAATAGGGATATCATGTTGGGGTTTATCGTCATCGCATCATCGCGGCTTAAAAGCATCAAATTAACTAATATATTTGCTAATAAAAGCATCGTCGATTCATTGTCAGAACAAATGAGCATTCATTTTATTACCAGATTTCCTTTTTCTTAGCCACTTCCACGCCGAAGACTTTTGCTGATACAAAAAAGATTCTGACATTCAACAATATGTGGCGCAAATACCTTTCAACGGAATTAAAATATACGAAAACCAAGACCCAACCAAAACCCGAGAAGAGAGAGTAAAAAAAAAAAATGTTGATTTAATAAATTGCTTTTGATTTTTCGCTTTGTTTCCCTCTGATCCTGGTTTCTCGAGGGAGAGACCCCTTTTTTTTGTGACTGTTCCTGCTGCTGCTGCTGCTGAGTTGAACACAATGAAATGAATGTGCTAATGCAAGGTGTAAATATAACTTGTTTCTTGTTCCCGGGGTCATCAATTAAATGGGATTATGCTCCCAATAGATAGTTATATCCTTGGTGCTTCTACACAGCGCGCGGTGGCTATATTATTTTACGTGTAGGTATCTGGTCATCTTTATTTATTGCTTGCCGCCAAATTAGTGGTAGACCACCTTGTATCTCTGTTTTAATACGTCTAATGAGCTAAGTCAATTGTTGGATTTTGCTTTTTGAATTTGAAGTAGGATTAGGATGTTTGTATTTGTCTTTAGCTGAGGAAATCAAAGGGGAGGAGGAGTATCTCTCATTAGGACAAGGTTTGAAAACCTTTTCAGCTTTCGGTTTTATTCCCAGGATCAGTAGAGCTACACGGAGTCTTCTTTCCATCGAAGAAAGGGAAAATTTGTCTGTGTTCCTTGCACTTTTAATTGAATCATCGTACTATCAGGGTAGCAAGCCCTATCTTGCCTATTAAAGTGGAATTTTCTCGTCTTCCTAAAAAAGAGCATTACCATGAAGAGCTTACAAAGAACTCCGCGCTCCATATCCGCCACCTAAAAAAGGCGAAACACTTATAACATTTTCTTCGTAGTGGCATCACTCCCTAAATGAGCACCGCAGATTGCAGTGTCATTCAAGCCAAGGAAAATTGTTTGTAATTTCTTCTGCTGAAAGCTAGCTAGAAATCGTTCTGGATTCCCTACATATGTCAGGAAGCACTCACTTATTTAGACTAGGTTAGTTAAGGCAAGAGTCAGGATAAACTTAGACCAAGAGTAAGACCATTGTGACAAGACATTCATACAGTAGTTTAGTAGTCCTGAAGAATCACCAGGTACCTGGAAACCTTAATATTTCTGGAGAGGTTTGTGATTGAGAGCCAAAGCATACATATGTTACACCTCGATCTTCAAAGAAGTATTCAACTAGCAGTCTCTTTCTTCAAGTAGCTAGCGCTTGACACCCTGGTCGAGGGGCTGATGTTGCTTTCTTCTTCTTTATCTCTGCAAGTTCGGGACTTCCATTCTAGTTTAGGAGGTGGAACTCTGTTCTATGGTTCCTATCGACATTTTGACCAGTAAATGCAAAGGGATTTTACTAGAGTTATTGCCAACAGACAGGAAGGGCAGCATAGACATCATGAGATAACATGATCAAAGACTTGGACAAAGTGGACACAGTTCTCGTCCGGGCACGATGGCTGTCCTGCCTTTTAGGTAGTGTTTGGTTGGTTCAGCTGCTGTGTAGTTGCCTGACATATATCTGAGTCCTCTGTAGTATCAAGTGATCAAAAGCGTTAGCAAATTTCATAGCCAGACTATCATTCAAAATTAAGATTTTTTTCGTCCTTCCATCCATTGGAATGTGAAGTATTTTTATTCCTTATTCTTTCTCCTAAAGATGATGATATCCAGGCAATTGACCATTTTCGCTCCCGGCAGTAGATATCTAAAGGCAGTATTTGAAACAAGGCATACGGACGGTCTTAGACGAAATGTCCTTAATTATTCTTATTCCAGTTACAACCAGAGTTGATAAATTTTTAAGAGCTTGCAGCTTCTATCCAATGTTTATACCCAATTCACAGTAGGTATAGCGTTCACGTTTTGGGGCTATCAATCCGGTGCACAAGCCTTTATGGAAGGAAGTGAAGGCGCTGATTCATTCTAGCAAATACCACACAGGCGGAAACTGGGGCCTAGTTCAGCTCTAGTACATTAAAGCGAAACTCGATAAGGAAAACATTTTTTACCTGCACGACACGACAATAGAAAACAGTTCACGACTGCTTAACATTGAAGCTATTGCCCTACATATGAGTATATGCCAGTCGTAGGAAAGGAAGCCACTAAAAGGACAAAGAGTTTCGCGCTAAATTCACCAATCGCAAAGGCCAACAAACAGAACACGGAATACCTCATCATCATCCAGAAGGTAGCCGAGGAAACTCTTCGCTGCCGGCTATCACAAAAGGAACCAATTTTTGTGAAGATGAGTACTATTGAACGAAGAACGTCTCAACGCACAAAAAAACACTGTAGCACAAGACAGGATCAGCGAGAAACTAGTGCTATATCAGAAGAAAGAAAGCAAACAGAATCCTTTGTAAAACGACAATAAGGCTTTTGAGCTTCTTACCTCATGGTCTTCTATTGGCCAATGCCCATGACTTGGCTAGTAAGTTGTCACTGCGATGGGTTCAGAGGTCTATTGCAGCTGATCTGCTGATCGTCGAAAGAAATAAGTTGACTGCCACCTCTAAGTTTCTTCTCTCCGCCAAAATTTACACCAAAAAACCTTCTTTCGAATCGCAAAAAGGTTTCTGTTAATACGTTAGGTGCTGGCTGGGTGCAATGGAGCCATTCAACAGAGTTAAATCGAGTTATAGTGCGAAAAATCCTCAAAAATCGTCGTTCCGTTGTCCATCACGATCGTCTTCAGATTGCAAAAATGATTTACAACAACGCCTTCGACGTCGCCGAATCCTAGGCATCACAAGCGGATAATTCGAAAAGGAATGAACCACATTTTGTCGAGTACAGATTATTGGACTTCCAGTAACCTCCTACGAGGAAGTAGGAGACATTTATCAGAACAAATTTCTTTTAGTGAGGGGATCCAACTGCTGAGTAGGCCCCTCTAAATGCTTGGAGGAACCTTGGCTAAGCTGGCTGTGGTCGTGAATGGACGCTCCATGTGGTTTCTTGTGTGCCAGAATTTGCAAGATCAGCCATACATTCCTTGCCCACAATCCCTTGGTGTCCAGGGACCCATCCGAGTTTTACCTTGTTGTGCTTCGGAAGGGATTTTAAAGCATAGCAAGAGCACCGTAAGGGTAGAGTCCATTAGAGTGAACGAACGTGTATTAAGAGCAGCTTGGCTATCTAAGAAAATATGTATTTCGGCGAAGATTTCATCTGGAGCAAATCTCAATTCAGCCTAAAATATAGTGGAAGTAGTACCCATTGTATAAGGTCCAAGGACTTCAGCCTTTACTCCAGAATTCATCGTCCGTCAGTAAGCTAAACCCCATTCCTTCATTCATCTCTGACTAGAGACTTTGCTGAAAAAATATATAATCTGTCAAAGGCGCAAAAATTTCGTCTTGTATCAATTCCAGGATTACAAAGGACAGGTCATTTAATTTCTGTAAAGTGAGTCGGAAGTGTGTACAATTAAGACCTTGGAAAGATGAGTGCTATTTCAAAGGACGGTGCTCATATCTGGCTTGATGCTACATAAACTATATCAGAGTATTTTGTTGGATAATATGTCACCCAAGAACCCTGACAGGGTGATTCCATAAATCGAATATAACGGTAATCTTAAGGAAAGTATCACTGCGAACCGACTGAAATCTGTGATGCAACTTGGAAGAATTTGATGTTGGAGTTCCATAGTAAGTCTCACCGATTCCTTTGTCCTATCAACACTTGGTTCAGATTTTGAACTTTACCTGGCTGTGCCATTAGTAAGGGAAAGAAAATATATCAATACGAAACGACCTACTCGTTCGTTGGATTGTTTTTTGTTTTGTTTATTTGCACCCCTGTCAATCAGTTTGACTGTGCGACTGCGAAATCTGTATCACTTCGCCAGTAATTTATTGTGATTTAACTGAATCTCATTGGAATTTTTCGGACCAAAGTGAAGACAGGAGCAAACAACAATAACAACAATAAAAAAAAAAACAAAACAGAAAAAAAAGAGACCAGAGATAAAAGATTTACTGAAGCATCGATTGTCAAGGATTGTTCGTTCGTCTGTTCATTCGTTCAACGTTCATTCGTTATGGTCGATCAACCATTCCTTACTCTTTAGTCTTTATCTCTGTTTTTTTTTCGTTCCTGCACATTCCAGTGCAGTGTTATTGTTCGTTCGTCTTTTCTGTTGTGGTTGGGAGACATGTCTTCTTGCATGATGTCCATAAATGAGCTTTAATAGTGTACGTCCTGTCACTGATTCTGCCATATCGTTCCCCGTCCCAACTAGACACACACACACAGAGAGAGAGAACACAAACACATAATCGAATACATCACTAACTTAAATTATGTTCATATAAATTATTTATTGACGGTCACATGAGCCTAACGATAGGTAATGACGCTTCGAGCTCTCGATGTCGTCTTCGTTGTCGACGTCGTCGTCGTCGTCGTCGTTGTCGTTGTCGTTGTCGTCCGATGGTTCGGACATCTGAAATGCATATTGGCATTGGCCGTAGAGAGTGGCTGGATCACCCAAAGCTAGGATAAGAAGACTACATCATCGGGAGATGATGATTTTTTTGTTCTGCTGCTGCTAAGCCACACAAGATCAGCAAACCACAACAGTAGCTGGTAGCGTGTTGGGATTTCACGTCAAATTGTGCATATATGGGAAAAATCCAAGGCGACAGAGTGTGTCGTCCGAGACGCAAAGTGCGAATTGCTTTCTATCTAGATATCTATACAGACTTGTATGAAGCGTATAATTCCAATCTTGGTAATCCACGGTTACACTCGCGCGCGCGCGTTCACTTATTAGGCAAGCTTTGCAAAATGTCCATATCCGTGTTGAATGGAGCTACAAACAAACAATTGCAGACGCCACACGTCCCAATCGATTGATTCCTTTCAATGCCCATAAATGATATACTTGTTTTTTGTTGTTGCAAAGCATCCAGAAGAAAGATACACCACACAGATGCGAAAATGAGGTGAATGCATAACGGACACTTGTGCCGAAGTAATCCTCATTTGTAATCGATTGTTTTGTGCCGTGTCGTAACGAGATGTTCTGCCAAAGCATCTATATACTCGTATGTATATAAAATTTTGTGCTCTCGTCAGGATCTCAGTTTGTTTGATATTGCTCAAGTTACCTACTCAATGCAATTGGTCACGACACAATCTGTACCAACTACTCGTATGTTTTTGTATCTTTTTTGTTTTTGTACATTTTATTAACGATCGACGAGGCGACATGCTGCGCGACGAACAGATCTTGTTGAATTAGTGTCCATTGGGGAGGTCGGCCAGTAGCCCTTGAATTTCATGTAATTATTTAATGTTTATAATGTAATTTTACCATTTTTGGCATGATGGTGGTATTGCCACTTGGGTGGCATTTAATTAAGATACACATCAGATACAAATCCACTTTTAGTTGTCTGATCTTTTGTGTAGCAATTAACAACGCGTTCGCGATCTCTTCTTGCTCTCTGTTAGTCTGTGTCTCTTTGCTTTATGGTGGCATGTGAATTGATTTTCCTTTCGGTTATGTTGCATTTGAAATTGAATGACAGTTTTTCCTCATACTTGCCACAAGCAAACTGAGTGGTAAGAGGAATTTATGTATACAAAGCGCAAAGCAACGATAATTGCTTAATTTTCTTAAGAAATATGTATGTCAGTGTGTCAATGATTATACACGTAACACACACACACACACACACACAGTGTTGATGGTAATATTTGGGGTACGTATATGGTTTAGATTAAATTGCATTATAAATTGGGGGAAAGTTTGTGTACTGCCGCTTTCGGATGGGAAAAGCACAGGCTTTCACTTCATGAGATAACCCTTGGATGAAATTTCTTAAGTGCATTAAGTACTTATGATAAATGTATCCATTTAGAGTGAAACAGGTGCTTGTTCTAAAATTAGACTGGACCGTGATGAAATCGGATGCAAAATGCATTGCTTAAGTACATTTAAGATAAGCACTACCTACTCATGAGCTTTGCGATGATGTAAGGGGATTTGTGTGATCCTAGGACCGAAAAATGACGTCAGTTTTTGTATGTGTACACTTCCAAAAGAAATCACAGTCACTGTTCAATTCATAGGATTTCGTCGTGAAAAAAGCTGGAAAGATACATATGCCCCCACATCATCAGCAGCCTATTCTCGAGGAAAGATGGATTCATGCTGCCACGAGAAATGACAGATGAAGTGGAGGCTACACCGGCGGTTACTGAGGAAATCGTAGAAGCCAACATCAACTAGATGCCAAGACTTCATTCTGAAAGACGAGATCAGAACCAAACCAGATGTCCTAGCACACCTTTACACAACATACTTAAAAGAGGGCAACTCCCGTCTCAGTGTAAACGGCGAAGACTAGTCCTAGTTCTATCAAAGGGCGACCAGAGGAACTATCCTTTTATAGACCATTGTCCATGCTAGATACACGGTCGAAAGTGTACGAACAAGACTGAATGAATACACGCAACGAAGCTCAGGGCTTTGTAATCTACATTTAGTATTTCGAAAGAATCGAAGCACCAACCACGAAATACTGACTCATGACTCATTCTCTCATGGAAGCAGAACTTCTACTGATAGAGGACTAAACTATACAAGAGCTAGAAGGATACTAGAAAGAGCTGGGTTCATATCCGAAATTCAGGCTCTTCGATATAATGACTATAACCTAATGACCGAAGAACAGGGATTAGGGAATTACCAGTGTGGCTACTGGCTCAGCTGTTCAATATTGGGAACCTTCGAGCGTATAATACTTCGTCGAATATTAGGCTCCAAATGAAAGGAGGGCGAATGGATAAAAAAGAACACAAGACACTGTGCGGCTACATAAATAGCAACTTTCTCTTCTCGAATCACAGTCCCCAAGTTCCAGTTTGCACATAAGATGCCAGAAAACTTGATCTTCACAACTGGAAGTGGTGTCCTCTGGACCGCCAAGAATGGAGGGCAGCCGTGTCTTAGGCAGAGACTCTCCAAGGGTCCTTTCAGTGTGTAAATAAGTAAGTCATCAACGCGAAGTGAGGATAGCAATTTTTAAAGACTCAAAGAGAATATCCAGCAAGTGTACGAGAACTTTTCACCAAGATGATTAAAAAAGCTTGAAAAGCTTCGCTGGGGCACTCAGACATCAACTTGTCCATTGTACTACCAAAAAGCATCCCATTACGCCCCCTTTTACTGTATAAATTTTCTCGTCTTCTTAATGAATTCGGCGCTTCATTAACAGCACTCACCACATCCGCACCTAGAATCTGCCGCCTGATACGAGCAAAGGCAGGACAATCACGTAGGAAGTATTCCGCAGTGTCGTCACCCAGACAGATGTTTCACTAAGCCAATCATACTGAGATGCTTAGCAAAAACTAAGTGCGCCGTAAGAACGCCAATAAGTTGTCTGCAGTCTTTTCAGCTGCGAGACAGCAAGAATGCTGAGGATTTCTCACTGACGTCTGCGAGCATCCGTTTAGCCAGCCTACATTCAGGAGAGTCATGCCACACACAATTGAGTTCATAAGAAACCCAATCATCTATGGAAGCCCTAACCGTAGATGCAGGAAGACCTAACGCAGGTTCGGGTCCGGAGAAACTCTCACCTGAGCCTTGTCTAGCAATCTCATCGGATATATCATTGCCCGCGATACCAGTGTGACCTGGCACCCAGATGAGAGTTAATAAATCATCATCCATTCATCAACCATTTGCCCATATATAAAATGTTACCTTTTCAACGACATCGGGTGATTTATTTGGCTCACCCTGTACCATCTTAAAGTAACCTTCCAGCTTTGACCCTTTTCTGAAGTTTTTCTTTTTACTTTTCAGCTGCAACTCTGATATCTTCTATTCCATCGTGAAAAGTTCTTAAAAATTGTCATTACTCTCGAAAAAGTAGTCCAAAAATGAGAACACATTCAATGAGAAATGCTCACCAAACAGGGTGCCTTTTCAAAGTACTGAAAAACCACTCAAAAAATTCAAAACCAAAAAAATTCCATTGTAAAAAAAACAACAGTATATTTCATTCGAAATTCTTCACCAATAATTTATAAATTCTATTTCTCCGTTTTACAATGACATTTACAAAAATGTTTTACAATTTTATAAAAAAAAAAAAAAAAATATGAAAAAAATGCTTTAACTTGGCCACATTTTATACAATATTTAGGACATTTTTTTTTATTCACTTACTTCCCCTAATGCAAATAAATATTATTCAACTCTTTACAATTTTTAAATTAGTTCATTCATTTTTTTTTCTTTGTTTTTCTTCTTCATTTAACATTTTAATCACTAGCAGAATTTGTTTGTATTAAAAAAAAACAAAACGTTAATTCTTTACAAAAAAAAAAAAAAATATTTACAAAAAAATAATAATAATTTAAAACTCGTTACCGAAAAAACGTTTCTTCTATTAACTTTTTTTCTACAATTATTAAAAAAAAAACGTAATTATTTCAGTCTTTATGAAGCTCATTCATGTTTTCTTATTTTATTTTTTTATCTTTTATTTTTTAACAACAAAATATTTCTAGATATAATTGATTAGGTATATAATTTAAGTAATTAAACTCTAACAACTGGGAAAAAAAATAAATCTTCATATTAATACTGCTAGAAGGATACATAGATTATAATTATTTATTAATTTACAAAATTATTATATATTTTAGACCTTAAACGTAATATTAGTGCTAGTCGGCAAAATTATACAAAAAACTGATGAGTGGTGGTGTTTAATTAGAAAATAATAATAATTTAATAAATACTTATAAGATAGTAATACAAAAGTTCAGTTTACGAAAATACATATGTAGAGAAATTAAATTATAACTCACAATACTTGCGTGGTGTTTGTTTGAGGTGTGTTCAATTTTTTTTTTGTTTTTTTGTTTCAAGGCAATAAAAGCAATAAAGCGCTTTAAGGTACACACAAAACGTAATACGTTGTAGATATTGTTTTTTTGTTTTTTTTTTTTTTTGCACAAAGAAAAGAAAAAAAAAACAACTCAACGTCAAAAGTATTTCTATCTTATACCTATAAACACGTGTGTATCGTCTTTTTCGTTCGACACTGTTTACACTTGACTTCACAACACCAATGGAATGTACACGCACAACGTTCGATGACGACTACTTCATGGGTACGATATCCTCTACCGCAACACATCAAATCACAACCATCGACACCAATTGATGTGTCATTACATTGGCGCCCATGTGTCCCTTGTATGCCCATTCGAGGATTGCGTTCACAGAAACTCGGTGATGGCTCTAAATAAACTAAATCCTTTGTGCCTGGTGGCTTATGTTCTGGATTGTGTGGTTTCAATTGAAAGTGATATCTGTAAAGAGAAGAAGAGATTCGTTAGATTTGTGTTTTATTTTGGAGAGATACTTTTATTTTTTCTTGAGCTAGTTTGGTATTTTTAACTAAAGTTTGCAGTGCGAGAGATGATTCTTTTTACAACAAAATGTGTCCTATAAAAGGACACCTACAACTTGTAAGAACTAGAAAAAGTGAGGCCATAAGGTTCAATATGAAACCTACTCTGCTATGGTTGAAGACTGTCGTTTGACAGAGAGTACAAGCAGCGGTATCCTTATCCTGATATACAGGATGCGAGTGGTGGATAAATTGGAAGAGAGAAGAAGGAAAGAGTTAGTATTTGAGTCTCAGGTTCAATATTTCTTCTTCATGGCTTGTGACCAAACTAAAATTGTATGTGATTTTTGCATTCGTTTAGAATTCACAGTAGGTATTTGTTTTTTAGGTTTCTGTTGGAATATATAACTAATTCTGTTTAAGGCAATAGTGGCTTAACGGACAGAACTTTTTCTGTGAAGCACCACTGGATGCGATGTAAAAATGTATAGAGGCAATCACTATAAAACTCTTTCCCACAAAAGATCACGTTCCTTAGCAATGTCACCAAAGATACTAGTGTATTGTGACTCATCTATTTTGAGTATTTTTCTCTACCGAGTGAAAATCAATGGGTTTTTAGGCTCACTTTGAGAGCAATGTACTTGCGAAGAGCACCTTTGCATATGCAATTCAATGAAATACATGAAAATCTCCCCATAAATTAGAGTGACCATTCCGAACTTATTACCAAAAGGACATAGAATTTCAAAATAAAACTTACCGATTATTCTTTTTATTCAAACGATTCCTTGCTTTGACTGAATTCCTCGATATACTATTACCACTTGGCGGTAAATTATTCGGATGATGTTTAAGGGAATTCTCCACATTGTCACTGTGTAAATTATTCGCACTATTACTAGCTACACCAACTGCTATATTGCTGTTTCCACTATTTACGGCATTAGGACCACCACCATTTAATAGACCAGGTGCATTGTTACTATTGCTACGCAAGCTATTGCTGACCATAACACGTGATGCACCATCGAAACGATCCTTTAGATTGTCGCCAATTACACGGAAGTTAGCCAAACGCATCCAACATGTCTTTACCGTACAAGAGCCAGACATTCCATGGCATTTGCATTCTTGTCGCATTTCCGATTGAACGTGCTGCAAAAAAAACAAAAGGAAAAAGGATGATGAAGGTCAGTTGAATGAATTTACAAAAAAAAAAAAAAAAATAAGAAGGAGGACATGGTTGCTGCATAGAAAAAGGCAACCACCTCAACAAATTAATAAAGAAGGAGAAACCAATGTTGTATAAAAATCTACAGCTTACTTATACGCCTACCACTCGTGGTGGTGGTCTATCGTCGAACACGATCAATTATTTATCGTTAAAACAAAAAGACGATGTACACAGCAAGGGTTTTCATATTTTTTTTTTTTTTTGTTATTGAATGTTGCACGCAAACATGGACTCTATATCATCCAGAAGTAAGGCAACGCTGTGTGCACATCTGGGCTACTAATAGATACAATTTAATCTTTCAATTCGTTGCACTGAAATGTGCAACATAATCCTGACAAAATTATTACGTCCATTCTCATTAGGGTACCCTTGGTTACTGACGAAAACAAGCAAAAAAAAGTCTCTGCAACTTTTTGATTTGTATCGAATCATAATTATCCTCATCTGAGCAACATATGAGTCCCTACCACTGCCTTAGTCCTCTATATACTATAGAACTTCTTTTGTAATCTCATTTTATGAATTCCGCGGTAGGTAGCCATAAAACATGAACAAAAAAGAATAGCTGACCGATGCGGCGATGTCTAGATACATAGAGTAATCGCATCTAGTGTGCCGCATTATAACCATCAGAAAGAGAGAGAGATTCAGTCATGCTATAGCCAGTGGATGGACACAACACACAGTACGAATATAAAGTGCAATTGAAAACTTAAGGCGGTTTCGTTGGTTAAAGGTAAAATTGCAAACACTCTTCAGAAAAAAAAAAAAATCACCAACTGTATAGAAAAGTTATGAGTAAGAAGAGAAGCACTGGTAGTTGGACACAGCATGTGGTACAGTTGGTGGGAGATAATGTATCTTGTAAGTGCGGTTCTTTATTGTAGTTTACGAGAAAGTTAGCAACGATATCGATTGAGAATGGTGGTATATAAGATCAATGGATTGTGAGCCACACACGATGAAATTGCGTTATTAATGATGCAGCTGTGCTTAATGCATATTTCAGATATCAAATTGAATTGAAATATATAAATTGATCTCATTCATTTCAGGATTTGCATATATATTTCTTATAAATATAATTATTAAACATTTCTATAGTTTTGAACTTTCTCTTTTACATATTATTGTTTAAATTTTTACAGTTATAAATTATATGTCAAGCTTGGATTTATTTGGTCTTAGCCACACCGATAGAGAGTCAATTTTTATGGTAATTAAGTGGGTTTTGGCGGCTTTTTGTAGGGTGTTAGGCTTCTTTTTTGTAAAATAAACTTTGAAATTTCAGAAACGGAATGAGACAAGACAATCGTTCTCCTGGGAGTAGAAGACTTTGAATTTGAATACTCTTGATTTCATGCGATGTCCCAAAATTGCACACAATTTCCTCTTTCATTTGTACACGATGTCCTAAAATCGCATGCAACCTTACGAGCTCTCATGACAGTTTACAAGAACTTCAGATGATTACGACACGACTGCAGAGTATTTCTCGTTATATAATGCAGAGAATGCTCTCGTTATATAAAGGTCCTTAGAGGCGTCCACCACAGCGAAAAATATCCTCCTTTTCCTAACTATATAGAGGGCGATAGTCTGCGAGAGATATCTCAAGACACTTTGACTGGCTAAAACTATTTATGCTATGTCTTGAGGCGTTGTCTTTATAGACGAATTCATGAGGTTTGAAGAGATGCCATCAGATGGCGATATTAAGCTGAGATTTTATGATTTTCGAAGCAAAGTTACATGAGATTTCTTGCATGCGTGCCGACGTACTAGCATGACATTTTATATGGCAATAAAGTAGGAATGAATGCATTTGAGAAGGAGTCTGTAAGAAGACTTTTTGTACTCTCTATGAGTCCCATGCACAGTAGTCAAAGTTACTATCCACTGAGCCACGGAATTGATTTTAGGAAAAAAATGGATGCCAAATAAGATAGCACAATACATTGATGCCAACATTTGCCATCTAGCTGACCTAAGACCCCCATGTCCAGCGCTATTGAAGGAAGCATCTCTTGCATGGGAAAAGTGAACACTACTCTGAGAAAGTCATACCCGCTGAAACAGACTATTGCTTGAAATCCTACGAGTTGAGGTCTGATGTAAATACTACAAGATGATGTGAGGTCGACTACCGAATGGTTTCCGAGTTGTGAACGCAGAATCTTATGAGAATGTCCCATCCCATGCTTTGTTCAAAAACACACTTTTTTTAGGGCTTCACAAGCTACTTCGGTAGAACCTTCGTCAAATGTTTTGACCAGCATTCATAGCTTTGCCTATGATAGCAATGGTGGCCAAGTTCGACTCTCGAAATGATTTTAGGCGATTGTCTTGATGAGCATACGAGCATACGTTCAATTGTTGCTGAGCGATTTTTTCACGGGGACGAGAGGACGTTTCTGTGTCAAAACGACTGTAATGTGTTAAGAGATGTCCAGTGTGTCTTTTGCCGAGTTTTCTTTGAGGCGCGGGGTTTTGAAAAGTTTTTATATTCCGTCACAAATTTTCTGTTTGCCGAGCAGTTTTCGTCTGGTTCATGATTGCAGGCCTTATAGGTGTTTAGGCGCTAGATCTTTGGAAGTTTTCGTCTTTATCCTCAACCAACTTTGTATAGAGAACACCAACAGTGTGATATAGACAATTTAGAGTGATTTCAAGTGTCTGTGAAGGCTGTAGAATGCCCATCTCATCAGTCCTGCTCTATGGCGCAGAGTACTGGACGATCAGTATCTTATAAGAGGAAATATTGGGCAATTTGGACTGAAAAATACTTCGTTGAATATTCGAATCTACATACGAGGATCCAACAAAACTTGGTCTGCACAACTGAAAGCTGCATACACGGGATCACACAGGGTGGAAGGCAGCCAAGCAGACACCTTTGAAAGTTAAGTGTCAAAGTGTCTCATGTCAAATGGTTGCGTTCAAAATTTCATCCGCAATAAATGTGCTCAGTCGTGTTCCCTTGCTTATGAGTGCACTAATGATAGAAAGTATCACCTTATGCAATGTTGCACGAGATTTCATGGGGTCTTAAAAGTCGCCGCCGCTCGAAATAAGACAAATGAACAGAATGACGTATGGTCATACCAAATACCAAATTTTCTTTTCCAAAAAATGCATCAGCGTCATAACAGCACGACTTTCTATCTTAGCACCTATCTAATACACAACCAATCAAAAACTATCTTCCTAATCACAAAGATAAACCACGAAAAGACATTAGTTAAATTAAAATACAAAAAAAAAACGAATACTTACAGCTCTTCCCGCTTCATTATTGTGCAGATTCATTTTCTCTCGAAGATTTCTACCACGTTCGCCAGCATCGACGAATTCGCGTGAAAACTTAAAGCCAAAGCCAATATTATCCGAACAGCCACCCCATTCCCAGTCGCGAACCCCAGCAACAGCCCCAGCCTGATGATTTGCCTGTGGCGATCGTGATTGGTGACTATAGTCGCAGGTGCACGATTCAATTGATCCTTCACTGCATGCGCGCGCAATCGAATGCGCTACCGCTGCACTTGTAATCGCATAGATGAATCCTGTCTCACGACAACCTAAAATTATACAAAAAAACAAACGCAAATTAATAAATCGAACTTCAAACGTATCCAAACCAACTACACTATTAATAAAAGAAAAGATATTAACATTCCAAGGCGCGAAGAAAAAAAAAAAAACTCAGTTTCTAGATGATGTTATCTACTTCATCTGACATTATACAACTGAGATACTTTTTTTTTGTTTTTTTTTTGTTGGTTGCAGAGAGCAAAAGAACACTTAACCGATGCCATACCACACACGCAGCTTTTTATATAATAATTTGTATGCGCGTACACTTTAAAAGATGTTGAATGAATGATTAAAAAAAAAAAACGAATAGTAATTGTGAAACAGAAAAATAGATTATCGTTACTACCATAACCTATAACAATATTC
Organism: Chalcosyrphus nemorum; assembly: GCA_949716465.1. Taxonomy (NCBI): domain Eukaryota; kingdom Metazoa; phylum Arthropoda; class Insecta; order Diptera; family Syrphidae; genus Chalcosyrphus; species Chalcosyrphus nemorum. Next base: position 25,624,932 of record OX454335.1, read on the forward strand.
ATGCTGTTGCCAGATCATCAAGAGAGTTGAGTGTGTTCATCTTTGGGCCAGAAAAAAACAGAAAACCTACGTTGGGAGGCCATGATCTCAGCTCAGATACACCGATACACGAAAGCAGAGTAATGCGGTGAACAACAACTTAAGCCGATCACTATCCATGAAGGATTGTGTTTTTAATGCGCCAAATATAGTGTGGCTTAGTGGACAGTTTGACACCCTCTTTACAAGATGTAAGTTTTTTTCTTCTCTCTCTCTCTCTCTCTCTCCTCTCTCTGTCTTTCTGTGTTGAATAGTTTATTATTGTGTATATACAAACCACCAACGTAGTTTTGAATAATAGCACTTGTCTCGGATGAATGAATCCATGGTTAGTTATAATACACTTGAAGAGCATCTTTGGATAGGTACCTACAACTTTTTGTTTTTGTCTTTTTTTTTTTCCAGCACAAAATTTATGATGAGTACATATTGTTTTGTTTGTGTACATATGTTGTAGTATTGACAAATTGATCGGGGTTTAGTAAGATGTTTTATTTGAGAAGTGAAAAATTAATTAGCTCTAACTTAAGTGATTTAGGGTCTATCGGTACAGTGAAGTGCGATTGCTTTAACTTAATTTGTTAAGTTATTACGAAATTTACAAAATGACCCTGGATATAATAAGAAGGTGAAGCCCAGTCCGCTCCTGTGAATGTATGGCAAGCAAAAGGGGTTTGAGCAATACCATACTGGGCATTTCCGTACATATCTGACACTTAATATTTAGTACCCTGTCCAAGTCTATATTGAGTCGCAGAAAACTAGAACACAAAGAAAGTGGATGGCCACTGATGTCTGGAGGCGAATCCACCCAAAGGCCACAGGTCACAGCTTAGAGATGGGACGATCAACATTAACTTGATTTGACATACGGCAGCTAAAGCCAGGTTCTTCATCGTTGAAAAACATATGAATACCGAATAAACAGGAGGAAATACACTACATCGTCCTAAATCAAAGTCCAATAGGAGATTCTTTATTAGAATTTATAGCAAGGACTAGAAGCAGTAGGATGAACGTAGAGAAACAAATAGGTAGAAGGAAGAGGTACATTACAGTGCGACCTATTCGTCTATTATGCCCCCCATTTGGGTATGTATGTCCCCTCATAGAGTTCCTCTCTCAATGGGACTCCTTTCAAAATCATTCTTCAATGTTAGATAATTTCAACTAGTCCAATTTCTCCTAGGAATCCGAGCATGAGAAGTGGCTCTAGAGACGAGATATTCTCATTTAAAGATTGGTATTTGACTAACACAAATTTTATGGCTTTTAGCCTCTAGGACGAATGGCCGGTCTGAGAGACCGACATCAGTATGTCACCTTAGAGGTACGAGTGCTGCCATTTAGGATTCATTCGCCACCATCTCTATCCCATAACTCTGATGAAGTTAAGGAAATCCTTACAGACTGAGCTGAGCTTCAAATATGTCGAAGTAGCCTCATGTAAGGTGTCTGCCAAGACAATTCATCCGCCTTCTATCATCATTCTTGTAAGACATCTGAGACACAGTCCACGTTCAGGTCAATAATAAGATGCCTCATCCGGTCCTACGTGAGTGAGCTACAGATGCATAGATGAATTTGGCATTTGGCATTAGAATAACTAGTATATGCAGAAGTACCTCACTTGACTCTTTAGGGGCCGCTTCTGCTTACTTTTATTTCGAAAACTGCAGCTGTTACTTGGTCTCTGAAAATTTTATTTAAAAAGCCTTTCTCTGGCTTTAGAATAAGTTTACTCCCATGCCACGGTCTAAAGGGTCGAAAATCTCGCCCTAGAACACAATGAGAGTGGATGATCACTGATGTCTGAAGGTGCTTTAGCCGTGTTCCTTGCGTTCAGTGGTAAGATGCATAATTTCGATTTTATCGGAATTCAAGCTAAGGCCACACAGTCTAGATCGGGATCGATGAGATCAACAATGGCTTTGATGGAAATAGTGAATGTTCTTCCGCAGCTAAAGTTAAATGTATCTAAAGCAACGTCTTCTAGAACGAAAGAAGGGAATGTGAGCTAGGCACAAGTATTACACATCTTTGTGATGCAAGAACGATCTGAAAGTGTATTCTAGTAGTGCATCTCTGAATGATTGCTTCTGAGCCTACTTAGTAAAAAGTCGTTTTATGAACTATTCCAAGGTAGTATGCACCATGGATTCAAATTCCTAATTTTGTGCCTTAGTAGTTACAATCACTACAGCTCACTTGACATCCTTGATGAAAATTCTCCCATAAAACAAGTCTAATCTTTATATGATTGCTGAAAAAGGCTCTTACAGTGTCTCATTTCAATGTAAATAACCCGACCTAACCCATCAGAAATTTGAAAGATATCTGTCATCAAAACTAAGGCATACATACACACAACCACAAGAAGAAACATAAAAATCACAGATTATACAAACATTTCACTTCATTTTTTTTTTATTTCCTCTTCATGATCGGTCGCTGACAAATGAACTGTCATCATTCACAAACAAAAACAGCTATAAACGCCCGAAAAGTAACAAGCCACACACAACTTACCATATCCAAGAATTGAATAAATTTTTTTTCTTTTTACTTTTTCGCAGAGACCATTAAAAAAAAAAATGTATTTAATTTTATCAAGAAAAATGAAATTCATTGCGTGTTTACACTACACAGACCAAATTGCGCAACATTATCCGTAGAGCGAGAGCGAAAGAACCAAACCAATATTGTTTGTGGATTGCTTTTGTATTTTATTACTTGAAATCATGGGAATGGCACAAAAAAGGAATAAAAAGAAAAGAAATTAAACAAGCGAAACAAACATACTGATAACGCACGCCCTCACCTGCTATAAGATTGGTAAGATTGGACTCTAGAGGACCCGGGGGTTACCACGAAAGAAAGAGAGAGTGCAAATAATTGTTCTTTTTTTGTTTGTATGACATTGTGCTCCCTGGAATCACGATGCGCTTGCGCCACTCACCTTTTGTCCAAACTCAATGTGAACGCAATCATTACGAGGAATTCACCGATGTGCGGTGGGTGTGGGTAAGAAAACATTTTGTTTGTCAACGCTCTTTGCTATTTGGCAATCGACTTCTTTGGAAATATATCAGATTTCCAAGAGACCGGGTAATTACACGGTTTTTCATCGTTTTCATAGGAATCGCTATAAGAGGGATGGTTAAACGGATATCCGTCTGGCATTGTATGTAATTTTAACGGGCGTGGTGGGAGTGTGATTGCCTGCAATTAGATGTCATAATTTCCAAGGGTTGTTCGAGGAGCACCCGCGAATGATCGCTTTCGAAATAAAAAACCCAAAATACAATGAGTAATGAGAGACGTACTTGGGTGCCTTTGTTCACCGACCGAAAAAAAAAGAAGAAGGATTAACAATGAGGCATTTGCAAAAACCAACAATCGGGACAATAGCTAAGGGCCTTTTTTCTCTATTTTTTATGGGAGCCACATTTATACCATGAACCGATCCGATTTCAATAGGTGGTAGGGTCCATGATAATCCATTCTCTCATCATGCTCAAACCTTTGTCACAGCCATAATCATTCGTTTCACTCATGGTTCATCTGAGATCTCCTCGTAATTGTCCGAAACCAAAAAGACAAGAACAAGAAAACAACCAAAGTAATGCAAAGAATTTCACCTATCCGATACACCATAATCATTCGTCACACATTCATCGTCCTCCTCAAAGCGAAAAATTCTGCAGAAGATCAAGCATCTTTTGTACAACATCTCTTTTGTTGTATGTAACACACTGATGATGAAGTACTGATGACCTAACAAAAAAAAAAAAAAAAAGAGCTAACATGTCAATTATGGCATTTCAAAACTGCCCAAACTGTCTGGTGGGTCCAAGAGTATCTATCTTACATTTGTTTACACTTTGTTCCCTAGTTAAAGCATGAAAATTCCAACACAAATCTCTACACAGGCTAGAGAGACAAAAAGGTGTGTTGTGTGTGTCTGTGCCCTGTGCCTGTGCAGAGCAAGCAATCTATCTTTGGTGTGTTTAATTCCGTGTCTAATTGTGCGTGGAAGCCCTAAGGTATTACCAATTAGAAAAAAAAAAAACTCTATGTATCTTCTTAGGGAAATTTTTGCGCTGAGCAAAAATTATCATAAACCAAGCGTAGAAAATTTTGTTCATGGAATTGCGTCTAAACATGGAGCTCAAGCAGCAGGACACCAAAATACAAAAAAAAAAAAAAATACACTGCTAGGTAGGAGGCAATGCTATTCAGCTACTTTTCGGCCAATAAGTAGCACTATTGGGATTGGACAAGTAGTACACAGCATGGATTCAGTTTATTGTTATAATTATCACATGTCGAGAAAAAGGCAAGTTGTATTATGCATTTAACTGGGTATTTTCGACTTAATTGAGATAACTCGAAAGATTTTGAATGGATTTTGAACAATTGATTTGTCAATTCGTATTCGTTGATGGACAGATAGTAAATCTTCCTGACGAAGGATGTGTCTTCTTGTGGCAAGGAAGGCTAGCTGCGTGTTTGATTTGTTCTTCACGCCCGGCGGAGGTGTGAATAATTGCGAGATTATTTTCGGGCTTAGATGTCCTTTTTGCGTTTTGAATAGAGTTCTTATTAGTTTATAGACCGAATCAACTTTTTTTTTTTCGGTTGGGATTGTGCTATGAGATTCGTTGTTACGCAGTCAGATGGATGAGGGTGAATGAAGTTCTCACTAACAGAGCAAGGCAATGGACTAAGACTTAGAGTATTGGTGAGGAAGAGTGGAGGTGCGAAGACTTTATGGCCTTTGCTTCTAGGAATCCTCGAATAAAGTTACAGCTTTCAGCATGGCTTGAATGATTGACATTTCTTAATTCACGCTTTGTGGCTTCCTTTTCATAGTCAGAGAATGTCAAATTGCGCACGAATACCCTTATACAGTGATACATAAGGGACACAGGGATTCTTGTTGAGCGAAGAAGAGATAGAGTTGATGTAGTGATATTGGAAACTGAGGAGCACTTATTCTCCATAGGTGGTATCCAAATCGCTTACTTATGTCCTGTATCCCCTTGTGGGTCTTAGGACCTCTACAATGCCTACGCGCCATCGTATGCGATTTCTGGAAATTTCCCTCAGCTTCCTCTAACTCTTTCTCAGTTGTCGTACTCCTAGGACTGCCGCGTATCCTGCCATCCTGGTCAAGAGGGTTCCATTGCATCGCTTAGTTAGCTGTGGATCTGTCACCTTGTCGGAAAGTGTATCAAATCCACTGCCACTTTTGTCGTCGTATGGTTGTGCCTAAAGGTTCATGGTCCGTTCTCTGATAAAGCCAGAGATACGGTTTGGCCTCCAAATCGCTTGGGGAGAAGTGTATATGATTTTTGCATTCGTTTGTAATTCACAGTATTTTTGTGGCGTTCGTGTTGGAATACACTAAGTGCTTTGAATGGGTATGGTTGGGGCTTTAGCATCGAGGAAACAAAATTTGACCATGCTAATGTCTTCATCGAAATTCGGTCAATTTGCAGCTTTACACTCTTTCCTTAGAGAAATTTTGACGAGGTAAAAAGTGGCTGACCGAAGCTTGAGTATTTTCTTAATTTGAAGATTGTAGACCGTCTTGTTTGGGAGGAAATATCTCTCGAGTACTCCTGGTGGAGTGGAGCACCGAATATCAGATGGAAAGCGAGCGAGTTTGTGGTACAAATCAGTCATCAATTTATCGCCTAATTAACTTTAACACTGAAAACCTTTGACTATCCTTTGAACTACTTGTAAAGACTAGAAAGTCAACAAACAACTCTGTCTTAATTTACATGAATTTAATACCAATATTCAGTGTAGACCATTAACCTTACTCCAGAAAAAGACACACGACACGACAATGCAAATGAAAATGAATGTATGCACTACTAGCTACCTGCTGCTACTTCAATCACTTGTCTTCCTGATAATCTTTTGAAAAATTAAACAACAACAACAAGAAGAAGAACAAAATCCATATCCTATAGTTAAAGCGACGGAGCGCGCACAGTAACTTCACGACGGCAAAACATATCAAATTACTAGCCCCGACACACAATGATACTCTGGTCAAAAGTCAACCTCAACTTATTGATGTCCTTCGAGTATCAATATTGTATGCTGGCCCATACCATTGCCGATGCGATAAGACACTAAAGACCATTAAGAATGAGAGGAGTATCACTGCAATTGGTTGGAAGAAAAAAAAAATGATTAATGTTTGAATTAATTCACAGGGACACTTTTAGATCGTTGAGTTGCTGTTGTTGTTCTTTTATGCCTACTGGACATACTACTTGATTTTAATGTGTTCATATTGTGCCACTTTACTATGTATAGTACTATGCAAAGGATCTTTGAACTTTGGTCCAAGGATGAAACCATTGAACCCACATTTTTTATTCTTTTTTTTGTCTTCATCCTTCATAAAGTATCTTCTCGGTTGAAGATGAAGATGGTACAATTTTGATTAAGCCAAAGCGTGTGTGCGCGTGCGCGGTTATACGGAGTGTGTGCTGTGCACCCCTATGGAGATCGACAACAGTATCTGTCGCCAGGTTTAGAGATAAAAGGGCACCCCACGGGTGCACGTTTACAACTTATTCTGTCTGTTGTGCGCCTGTCTTTGTATGTGTGTTATAGGATGTGCTATTTAATATAAGCAGATGGAGATAATTATTTCAGAACTGGATACGATAGTGTCTCCATTTGTAGATTTAATGATATGAATGTGTGAATTAATTGTTCTTAATTAATTATAGGTAGAGCCCCCTTTTGCAGGCAATTAAGTGAGTTAAATGGAACTACTGGGAGGACTATAGGTAAGTCACGAAAGTGCTATCGGTCGCATGAATGTGGAACCACCAAGAGTGCCATAGAAGAAGGACTCGTTCATCACCATATACATAGCAGTTTACGGCACAGCTTAGGTTTCTCATCGTGGGATTCTTCAACCATCATTGAACCACCATTTACATAGAGATGAGACTGTTGGACAAAGATGATGTTTTAATAGAATTCGGTAAGTCACACCCAGGGAAGGATTGCAAACTTATGGAACATAAAACAAGAAGTTAGGAGGAGAGCTACAAAAGTGAAAAGGTGTTCTTCAACTCGTGGCATTTCAAGCTTAAAAGCCGGTTGTCTTTAAGGATTATTCTGTATGGGGGTGTAAGAACTTCCTAAGAAGACAAGCCTTCTTTGAGCTCAAAATCAAGGCCTCACCTCACAAATTTGATACTCAACACTTCGCAGAGCAAAGAGATTCATTCTACTTCTAGAAAAAGTGACTTATAGCTTTCTGCTTCATATTAATGTCATTAATTATTAGACACGAATTGTTAGACGTGCTTAACATACAAATGAGCCTAACAGATCTCAATCTGTTTCTCAACTACAATGGCAAAATAAACTAACTAAATCATTTCTGAATGAATAGCAATAATCGCGTAGTTTTAATTTATTACCCCATTAATATGCACATATCTCAAGTGAGCTAGTTTTTTTTTTGTTTAGATTTTTTTTACATTCGATTAGCATCTTGACAGTAAATGTGTATATTTTAAAAATTTTAATGATTTACTGTTTACAGATACTTCCTGAGTAGAGTATTATTAACTTACCACGATCGACAATTTTTCCGAATAGATTTTTGCCCCTTAGAAAATTTGTTGTCGAACAATTCCATCGACGATTTCTAAACTGATGTTGACACTCTGATATTGCAAGATTTGCACCTTTTACTAATGCAGCAAACACACCAGGATTCTCTCTAACTAAGCGTCTTTGCTTGCGACGTAATCTTGCATGAAATGCAGGATCCACATACAACATTCCAGAATTCAGTGGTGAGATGTTATTTGGTTCTCCGACTTTTGCAATACCCCTGAAAGAAAAAAAAAACACACACAGAATAAGATGAGAACAATCCAAATGAATATATGTATGTATGTGAAAATATAAAGAACTGTTAAGTAGTATTGGGTTTTTTGATTAGCATCTATAAATATGTTTTTTCTTAACGCTTATATGGTCTCATGAAAAGGTCGATTGTTTGAGAAAGATGTTAAGTTTTTCTTTTTCTTCTTTTATTTTTTTGCAGAAGAATATGAAGAAGAATTTCTCATGGGTGAAAGAACGAATGAAAAAAGAATATAAATATGTCCACACATATGGTGGGATTTTCTAATTTGAAGGAGATGTAAGGTAGAAATACACACATGTGTGTGACATTACTCAATCGAAGTGTAAACAACCTCAAGTAGATGTAATTTTTCTTTTGTTTATGAGGGTTTTTTATTTGGTGAATTTATGAAGCTGATTGATTTTAATTGGATTAGCACAAGTGATTTATTTTGGAGAACAAACCTGTTTTGGTTCTTTAAGCGTGCTGTGTTCAAAAGCACTAAATAAATACGACACGCGCCGAAGGCTATTTTTGTCACAAAAATACAGAAAACAAACACTCCTGACTGATGGTCATTAAAGGAAATACCAATTCCAGGTACAAGTTGCCTTATGTTTGCGATTTACACGAAGGAGTTTCCCAAATATCGAGTCACAAGGACAAGTATATTCTCTCACGAGTTAGTAAGTTCGCACGCCAACTCTTTTGATATTCCATACAATTGGTTTCCCCTTTCGCTCTCAATCGACTTTTTTGCCTGAATTTAGTTGTTGTAGCAATTTTTCATGCTCATTAAGAAAACAATAAGGAGTTCCCATTGTTTTGCCGTCGGTTAAACATACGTTTTCACGTTCAATTCGAAAAGAAAGGTACCACAAACCAAGCACTGATTTACAACCCAATCAAATCTCATCGATCTTATGCATTTGTCAAATATCAATCGACCCACTGCCACTAATATTATTGCTCATACTGCAAATGACAATCATCGTCATCCGTGTTCGAATGTGTGGTAACAGTACAGGCGCAGTTCGATTTTTTAACGGCGACCATACTTCTTTTCGAATACATTAACATTTTTTTTTTTTTGCCAATGATCGAACGACAAACATTCCGCTTGAAATACAATACGTACATATAAAATAAAATACACAAAAGAAAAAAAATAACAAAAATGTAATGCAGCACATGTCACCTCGCGGTGGCAAGCAATACATTTTTCCATCGATTCATGTCATTCATTCGACTGTGGGGGGTTCGTCGATGTTGCTTACGATGTGTGTGCGGTATAGCCTATTGGTTTTTCGCTCATAATATTGGCTTAAGCGGTCGCAGTCTAGTCGTCAGTCAGTTAGTCTACACGTTACTTTCGCGGTGGCTTCCATTCATTTAACACGAATAGGCCTTGTTTGATTTTGATTTAATGTAACACAGTTCAGGGAAGGGGTTTGTGTTTAGAAATGTGTGCTTCACTTTAAAATTTATATCAGCTTTTGGTCTCTACTTTGAAAATCTATTAATTTTGAATGAAACTTCTTCGTTCCCCTAGATCTGTCCATTCGTTCTCACAATCACTTTGCCTCGGACATTCCCTAATGTTGCCTCACCTAAGCCTTCCTTTCTATCGCGTGAAGTAGCCTCTAATCATTTCTTAACATACTTCTTGCATGCTTAGTTGGAATAAAACAGAAATGCCGATAGTGTTCCAGTGACTTCTGCATTGAATGCAAAATTACACCTCATAATCGCGTTATACCTTATTCACTGGGCAAATAGATTGTCTACAAACGATAAGCTCTATTTAACTCTAACACGTATTCTACCACTCGTTGACATTAAAAATAAAATTTAGCGCGTCACATTTTCACAGTTCTTTGGGAAAACAGTATCTGAATTAAAAGATGCTCTAGGCATACATGAGTCCTTTCTTTTCGTTTTGTCACATAAGTTGGCAAAGAGTGTTATACACAAAAAGATAGTCACAAACGTGTGCAACAGTGGCATTGTTGAGCATTCGAATCATAACTATGTGCCACGCATTTATTTCGCAAAAAGATACAACCACGCGCAGTAACATGCCTGTCAAAAAAGGATGCTATCATCAGATGCGAAAAAGTTTCTTTTGTTTTTGTGCTCATTTTGTCAAGATCATCAAAATGCATTACGAGTACGCGATGAGAACCAATTTTTTTTTTTTTGGTTTGGTTTGTTGTTGTGTTTTGGTCTCCAACTTCCACATAAGAAAGGGAAAAAATCGAGCAAAAACTTGCGTAGATGTTTCGTTTTGGGTTTTTTTGTGTGTTGCCGTGGTATTTTTGTGTCTTTAAGGAATTCTCGAATTGGTTGCGGTATTTTTGCTTTTTTTGGTTGTATGTAAACATTTTCGATATAATTTCTAGAGACGCATATAAAGTCAAGGAACGTGTGATGAGCAATGAAATTGTCACACCAAATGATCATAAAGGATTGTATCACGTACTTACACGGTTGTCATTTCTTTTTTGTTGCAATTCGCATTTTTTTTCTTTTTAAGTTTCATTGAGTAGTTTTTGTAGAGTTTAGGGAATTTATTTTAATTTTTTGTTTTTTGCTTGTAGTTGGTGGAAAAGAGTATTTTTAAGGAGCCGCCTGTGACACTGTGACAGTGTTTTAGGTGTCCTTTTTGATAGATGATTACCATTTGGAGTTTTTGTGGAGAATTCATAGAAATGCACTCAATATTGATGAAGTTTTAGGGCAGAGACCAAAGGATTCAGCTCACTTTGGAACTAGGCATTGAGTCTATATTTATCCATATATCAAAATGGCTTATAACGTTCCACCCTTTTATCAGTACCGGCTTTGACCTCTTTATTCCTTCGATCGACAGCTACTTTTAGTCCATGTAACTAAGCATAGTTTGCAGAGGAAAAGATAGCTCTAAAGAGCTGGTTAAATGGCTCCGACCTATGCAAGGATATTGGCTACGTCACTTCAGTCTAGAAGGTCTATGTTAAAATAATGTTAAGTGTGAGTATGACTATATCCGGTACAAAACTAGAATCGTTTTCTTACTTTCTTCTTTGGACCTCAAAAGGTCAGTCTCGATATAAGAATATGTAACCCACTTGGCTTATAGCAGAAGTAGAAATATGTCACCGCTTAGTGGCTATAAAATCGATCTTAGCGCCGGCAATCTTATGTTTATTTTGCAAAAATATGAGTAAGTTTCCATTAGACACAGAAATTTGCAATTTGTTAAGACTTAGACTGGGGTAGAACAATTCAGACGTCTAGATTCAGCTTTAAGCCTCGAAAATACATATATTCTAGTTTTATGACAACAGGCAAATTTCGAAGATCTTTTATAGACGGATAAACTTGGCAAGACAACAGATCGCAGGCCTCCTCTGCCCAGGCCTCAATTCGAAAGTTTTCATTTTATAACCAAAATAATGTATCGTCACTTAACAAGCATGTAATTCTCATGCAATTAGAGACTTTTCATGCGAAGCACAAACGCAGTTTAACTTGAATTCTTAAATTTTAAGCAACTTGCGCCGGCATGCACTGAACCAACTAAGGAGAACTTGAATGCTAGATAATGAATAGACCCTCATAACTCAGTTATAAGTGCGTTTTATTACTGCGCATGAAGTTCCTAGTTCAAACTCAGGATTCGAGTTTTTTCCACGTCACCCCCTTTTACGATAGTCTTACAAACATCCAAGAGTATTACTGTCATAAGAAATAAAATGAATAAACTTTCATCTTTTGTGATTGCAAGAATGGTGGTACATATTTGTTTATACCAAGGACAAGTTTCAGATCTACAGATTTCTTATTTTTATGCAATCATAAGCTAGACCAAGACATTGATTGGTATTTGGTCTCAATGAAAGCAATAATCGAAAGAAGCCAGACTTTTCTGCCTTGCTTGAACATTGGAGCCCTTACCGTTGGGACATTGAAGACTTCTAGTGGAACTTTGGAGAGGTGCTTACCATAACCATAGCACTTCGTATAGTGATTGAATGATATCATGGGCTTAGCTAAACAATAGTATAAAACTCGGCATACGTAGGTAGAGGAGTTGCAGCACTCCATGGCTCAGTTGTTAGTGCGTTGGACTACTGTACGTTGGAATCACTATTCTCTGTACCTTCTCATGTAAGTTGATAAAACAGACCCCTAGTCATCGGCTATGACTATTGTCTTTTCTTCTCTTATATCCCCTGAAGGTTAAGGTTCTATGGCAGGAACTCTAATGAGGGGAGCATGCATATTCAAGACGGATGCAAATGCCAAATACCTGCCTTCAAATATAAGTCTAGATCGCCGGCATAGGTAAACTTTACCATAAGGAATATTAAGTCATTGATATTCATTGATGAGACTTAAATGTGGCCTACGTTTATGTCTGCACTTCTTACGACATTTGTCCTAAGGGTATAGCACCGGAAAGGTTTGTATTTCGGAACTTGCAGCAGAGAAATACCAGTAAAGGACTTTTGAAAGGGACATTTCTAGCTAGCTATTGGACTCAAAGAATCATAGGAATCAAACTTGAAATCTCCTTCATTGGATGCCTTTAAGTTAACTCGAGAACTGATTGAAGATCGCTGTTAAATTTTAAAATCCAATCGAAGAAATCTTTAAACGAACGTCACCAATTCTTACCAAAACTACACATATTCCAGAAACTATTAGTAGACAATAATTCGTCGGAAAATAAGATCATGTCACGGAAATAATGAGGTATACCTCATAGGCATAGTATCGTATGCCTTTTTGAGTTTGAAAATCAAAATAGGGTCCAATTATAAGATTGGACAATGCATATAGTCATACCTCCATTTACAGAATGATCCGGCTTCTTTTTGAACTATCTGAGCCATAGTATAAAGGATGTTCTTGGCTAAACATCGGACACAGAAAACCGACTGACTAGGTAAGGCAGTTTGATTTCTAAGTGACACCTTAAATAAAGCAAATATTTTCTGAACAAAATGATGAGAAAAAGGTTAAGCCAGATGCGACCACTAAAGAAGCAGTCAAGGGTAGATCAATTTGTGATCAGTGAAACGAGAGATCGCGCTCAATCACAGAAGCTCTAGATCATTCAAGAAAGTGACTATCTTCTGGTCCAAATACACACTAACTACCGAGCTGATATATAGACTTGGCCACCAGAGAAGTAGTTCCTATTAGCGACTAGTATAATCGCGCAAGATGCCGAAGGCCCAACAGTGATCAGAAAGGCGACAAGCTCTACATTTCACACTAAAGGACGAGCTGATCTAGGAACTAAGATGAGTTTTCTAAATAGCTATCTCTCCTGAAGAGTTAGATACAAGGAAGGTCTTTCAATCCTTGAACATTGCTTACAACAATTCAAGGGAATGTTAATGGTTGGTTTAAGAAACAAGCTTCAACTTGCAGAATCAAGATAAATCTTGTGATCTAGCTTGAATAAGATTTCCAACTTGAATTAAACTAAAAAATACATACCACCACATGGACCCTCGTCCTCGTCCTGGTTTCTGTTTACTCTCCGCCTCCGAGCTGGTAGACAATGCTATCAAGCACATGAATACATAAACCGATAAATCCATTCTTCTGTCTATTTTACTTCTGTCTCCTTCTAATTGACAATTGACAATGGACAATATTGATTGTCAATGCAATGCAATGGCAGTGTCCTCTATTGACGTTCGCGTGCGCGCGCGTAACTTCCCAAAAACACTATCACACACACACAAAACAAAACAAAACAATTTTTTTGTTGATTGCTGCCTCTGACTGACTCACAATGTGATTGACAGCTGAATAAAAATAAAAATAATGTTTAACAGATTTCTATACATATGTTTTAACTCACGAATGACGAAACATAAATCAATTTCACGATCAATTAACACTTAATAAAATGCTCAATTTAAGGCAGAGAATATAGTATTTTACTTCTTTCTTCCCTTTTGCACAAGAGATCTTTTTTTCTTTCTTTCAAATGACTGATCAGCGCAGGTAGATATATGAGATATCAATCGATCGACAGAGGAGAAAAAAAAATATTAAAAAAGATACTATTGTGGACCAAAACGTGATCAAATAACAAACACTGAAATACAGATCCGATCGAGTATTAGCATATTCATAAGTTTGTTCCGATGATGATGATGATGGTAATCACTGCTGTACGCATCGTTGTCATCGCGACGACAGCATTGATGACAATATCATTATAATTGGATTTCGTTTTAGATTAATGATACTATAAGTTGCGCAAAAAAAAACAACCGGAAAGTGAAAGGTATCTTGGTATCTATTCCGTAGAGAGACGCGTAATGTATATCAACGAGCACACGTAACTTAATTAACTCCCTTGTTGTTAGGCACACACTGCATTTAAAAAATTAAATTGATTTGTAAATTTCGTATCTCATGGATGCACCGCAAACGACTAAACTGACTGACGACTGATCTTAGAGAGGTGATAATGAGACAACGAACACAGCGAGCGAGGTTCACCAACCGACGTCGAACCCAAAATCCAATCCAAACTGTATCACATTCACACAGCGCACCACCAGAGCCCGCCACACACGGATTCGGTTCGGATTCTTCACGTTCACCACAGACTCAGTAGTAGTAGAGAGAGAAAAAGAGAGCGCGCTAGAAGAGTGGTGGTCAACTACTACTATCTGCTGCTGCTGCTGCTGCTGACACGCCGTGGAACAGAAACTATGTTCTAATGGTAATAATTACAATATTGTTACCCGGTTCAGTGCCTGTGCTTAACTGAAATTCATTTATCTGTTTGTTGTACTTCACTTTACCGCCACCGCACACATGTCTGCCTCCGTACCTATACCTACAACAGAAAAATAAAAAAATAAAAAACACCACACAAGATTTTCTCTGTCGCTCTCATCGTCGTCGTCGTCGTCTTCGTCTTCTTCGATGCCGGTGGCATGGGCTTCTGTTGTTGCGATCGTGGTATTGGTGTTAAGGTAAGAAAAATATAATAATAAGACCCATCCTGTTCCCACACACACTATTTTCACTATATTCTCTGATCGATCGTGATCGCGCAACCAACCAGAGGCGATCATGCACGCACACACTTATGCACGATCATTCATGCTCTGACACGTGTATGCAGTCGGAGAGAAATAATCCTCCACCAACAGTCCTTCTTCTTACTGTGGGAATTTGATCCTGCAGAAAAAAGAGAGACGAGAAATAACTCCTCTTCTTGCATATACACACGATCGGGTGGGAAATAGGCGTGGCATATCCAAAAATCCAATTGAAATTCTATATACAAATGGTTTTTTCGGAGTTGAAACTTTTTCGGAGTCAATTTCATTTTGATTTACATTGGATGCGCTATGTACGATCATCTTATTGGACTGAATGGCTCTGGCGTCTATCTTTCTCATATGCATGATTGTATCTTTCTCCTTGTCTAATGTGGAAGTATTAGTTTTGGGGATGGAAAATATTATTCTCTCTCTTTTTTTTTTTTTGTTTCTTGTATTGTAGGAGGCGGTTTGTTGTGTTGTTATGTGAATCACTTGCCAAAGGGGGTGTTTGGAATCATATACAAATGGCGTTTGAAGTTTTATTGAATATAGGCTATACTACTGGAAGATGATCGACGAGAGGAATATAAAGTGCGCCCGCCAATTGGTTTTGAAAAAAAAAAAAAAAAAAATACAAATGGAATTATATTTGATTATTGTTGCACACTGTGTTGGGTTGGGAGAAAAAAAATGAGAGATTTAATTAATGGGCTGTGATTGTGTTGCGAAATGAGAAAGGGTGTTAACTTTTTTTTTTCTTCTCATTTAAGTATGGAGATAATTTAGCTACAAATCGATGGTTGATTTCAGCGATTTGGGAAGATTGAGGTTCTGGTTAAATGGGTGCTAAGCGGTGTTATTGAATTACCCTAAATCTCTGGAGGTAATTGCGGACATGATTTGTATCTAAACCCACGGTATTTGTCTAAATATAAAAACCAGACAGAAAAAGTTTTGTTGAAAAGTAAGAGTGTAAGAAAATAAAAAGTCAAATTGAAATATTCCTACCTAACGTGTGTTCTTTTCCTAAGTCTAAGTAAGTAAGCAGGATTTTGTTTTGTTGATCTAGCACAATATCCCACTGTCAATCACTGTCAATAAGATAAAGTCTATGTAGATAAATTGTCGAGACTCAAATAGGTACCTACCATAATTTAGAAAAACATCGAACCAGAAGCAACTTCAATGCAATACCTACCAACCTTCAAAATATAGCAAACTAGCTGTACCCTGCGTGCGTTGCAACGCCACCAACTAACTAAAATAACTACGAAAATTATATTCGATTAAATTACATATTTATCTAAATGAAATGCACAAAAATTTTCGAAAAACAACAATATTGTCTGTTCAATGTGAGCCGGACAGGAATTTCACAATTAACATAAATTCTTATGTCACCCACAACTCGAAACGTCATCATTCATTCGCTGTTTTCGTTTCAATTCAAATCAGCAATATATGAAATTCATTTAAATGACAGTGCCGCCATCTGCACAATTCATGCACAACAACTTTGTGCAACTACAGACAAACAACATTCATTTTTATATGTATAGATCTGACAGCTGCCAATCTTATTTTAGGGGAGTTGTATAACTTCACTTCACTTGACTGTTTATAAGTGGCAAAAAAACAGGAATATATAGGTAGGTACATATATTGGAATAGGCAATGGTATCCTGACAGTTCTATTATCCGGACTTTTTGTTGTTTAGTCAAAAAAAAAAATAGAAAAACTTGACAGAAATGATTAGACATAAGTAACATATAATCGGTAACAAAACAATAGGTCGCGTACCCTCCCAAAACAGCGAATTTTTACGAATTCTTACGAAATTTTACGAAAAGCTGTTCGTGTGCTGAGCTCTTTCGTAGTTTTTCACAGAAGAGGGCTCTTACGAGACGGTGAGAGTAAATAATTTCCCCGTGCTACGAATTTTAGTGCAAGAAATTTCTTTGGGTTGGTTTGTGAAAACTGTCAAATCCGTCAAATCAGTGTACCTACGTATTTTCAACTTTTTCTTGTTCAACCCGTTTATTTACGTTTTCGTAATTTTAAATCTCTCTGATAGTATTTTACCCCTACTCTTTGGAATTTAATAGTTAACGAATTTTAGCGCAAAAAGTACGCGAACGGACCTAATTTAATTAATCTACGGTTACACTTCTGTTACTGTCAAACGCTGTAGCACCTAGATGAGGTTTTTGTCAAAAAAAAAAGAATGAAGTGACGGCTTTCAAAGAGTAGATATCTTAAGCACTTTTGCTAGCGTATTAAATGTAATCAAATGTGGTTTGTTGTTATTAAAATTTAAATAACTAGTATACCTAGATAAAATATAAAAATAACTTAGCAAAATATTAAATGCCTGGATACTCAAGTTTCTGAATAGACTGCTCGAACACAAAGCGTTATGTCTACGTCAAAAGTAAATGTTGTAGGTACCTGTCAGATGGTGTGGCGACTCGCTCATACTCGCTCATCTGTCAAATGAATGTTTATACATTTACAACCTCTTGTTGTCTTGTGGGATTGTGTGGGATTGTCTTTTGTAGGCTTAAGGAAGATGTAAATGGGATATTCAGTACGGAAATTTGACAGCTCACACAACAAGAAAGGAAAACAAAACTTTGACAGTCGAATTAAGTTGTGAGTAGGTACCTACGGTTTTATAAATATTGGAATTCTAATGATTCAAGCAATTAAATGGTTATTTATCTCATCTATTGTAAGATGGAATAATGTTCATTTATTAAGCTAATTTTCGTCTTTATTTCTCTTTCTTTTGATAGGTTTTAAAGTTTGGTTAAGTTCATTATGGGAAACTGAAGCGATTGAAACAAATTGACTGGGCTTTTCGGTCGGTTTTGACATAATGTTAATCTCACTAAAGTCCATTATGGTTGAGCTCTTAATACTGAACTACAGATAATAGTCGGAAGAAATCTGTAGCTAATGTCAAAATTCTACGTTCAGTTTTCTTTGGTGCAATTATTTCCATAAGTTGCCCATAATAGGAGTATGATTTCGAAAGCATCTGTCAAGTAATTTCGCTGTTTAATTTTGTATTGTATTGTATTGTATTTTGTATAACAAATTTTAATAGTTTTGAGAAAATTAATAAAATAACTCATTTAAGACAGTTGATCTTACAAAACCCTCCTTCTTTTATGTTCAGCCGTTGATATGGACACAGCAAAACATTGCATTCGCATTATTGAGTTTGTGTGTAAGTATTTTACCTTTGACAGCTGAAAATATTGCAATCACTCGGCACAGAGAGACCATCCTACTGTTAGTCTGTATCGGGGTCGAGGACAAAAACGCCATTTCTGCTAATGAAAAATAATGTTCCTTAAGCTAGGTTCTTACTGCCTCGGACCTTTGAAAGAAAGATGATACACTTTTGGGCTTGATAAGGTATCGGTATGTCTGTCCGTCAGTCTGTCTCAGCACTGTAGCTTTCTTTTTTTGACATGGAAAGTTCAAAATTCTGCATGTACCTATACATTAGATATATGCGAGCTGGCACAAGATGTTTACTCTTTCGGTCACCTCGTATAAAGTAAGTAAATTGGTTCATTGGCCGGAACATTAGCAATTTCGCTTTCGATATTGTTCCTGCTCAATGTTGTTGGCTTTTTGGCAAAAGCCACAGAATTAGGGTAACCCCATAAAAGGGAATCCAATGGCCTCAAATCGCATGAGCAAGATGGCCTCTCGGACGAACTATTTCTCGAGATCACCGATCTTCCCTTCAGTAGGTCAATTGTTTGTACAATCTTTCTTCAACCGCATATCACTGATGACAAGTTTATTAAATTCTGGCCAAAACAGTCTTTCAGAGTAGCCCAATAGCGAACTCGAAAAGTTGTGTCCAATCACATCTTCGCCATGAAATTGAGTATTTTTTGTTGAAGAAATAAACTCTCTTCAAACACATGTGTATTCTTCACAGTCCAATGATGCATACCTTTTTTTGCTTATTCACAAAGAAGTTAAGCCAAGAACTACGTCTTCATGACTGAAGTTGATTTTTCGATGAAGTTCATCAACTTTTGCAGAGCCCAAATCGGAGAAGTTTCAGCACTTTAAATGACCAAGAGGCTTCAGTTCTTGAGTTAATTTGATCATAAGCCAAGATCTTTACGCAAAACTCGTCAAAGTATGGACTGAAATATTCCCAATTCCAGTGAACGGCGCGGAGTCCAGGGATGTGTCTCATTTTGAACTAAAGCACTTTAGGCAGCGGTATTTTCGGTACTTTGACAGATACGTCATCTCACTGGCCCAGGATCAGTGAATGTGTTGACTCGAATTTGTCCACGTTCGAAAAGTGGAGTAAGCGCCCATTAAGTTGTGAATTTTGGTAGCAATTTTTGACATTATCAAAACGTTGCTCAGTCATGAACTTTAATGTAAACTTTGACTGACGTTCGGACATTGACAGATCATAAAAATGTTGAAGGGTGCATTTTAAAATACAAAATCGTTATGTCCCTATATTGCTTATACGGCTAGCTGTATTCTTATTATATGAAGACGAATGAACATGATGAAAACTTGAGTCACGATTTTGAATCACGATTCGCTCTAATTGGGTTCCAAATGAACAGAACTAGGTTTATTCCACTTCCATATCAGTTAAAGCAAAAAGTGCAATCTACAATTTCGAAGAAGATTCAATCGAATTGGAGACCTCTTGTTTAAATTAAAATGATGACATTCATACCTTCGGAGTGCACTTAAAAATTTTTACTTTTATAGTACAAAAGTATTTAGCTTTTAAGAAACTTCCCCCTTAAAAAAAAAGAGGAAAGGATAATTGACAACTCGTGTCTGCTACATAGGTACATATGACCTGCTGTACGCAAACACGAGGAACGACGACCGTAACAAATATTTAACGAATACTATGCCAGCCGCTTCCTTTGGTTGAGTGCATCTTAGAGATTTCTATTTCTATTTTTTTTTTTTTTTTGTATTTTTTTCAAAACATCATAAGCCTCTTGAAATCTCTTAACCAAGAGAGGGGTTTATAGAACTCATCTAGGGTTCTATTCAAAACAAACAAAGAAACTGAAATCAATATTCAGGAAAGAAAAAATAAAGAAAAAGACATCTTAACAAACTTAACTACTCAATGATCTTCACATGAGCTGTCTTATTAGCTCTTGAGAATATAGTTCTAATAGTTGCATTTCGTGTGTTTGGAATTTTACGCTCTTTAAATAAGGTAAATAGGAAGCGAAATGACAAAAAAAAAATGCAAGAAAAAAAGGCAAGGCAAAACTATGTATGGGTTTGTTGCATATGAGTAGGCAATTATGTACCCTATTATTCGATAATACTATAAGGATTCAATTTGTAAGCCGTCCACCATGTACGGGATTGAAAATGAATGTTATTTTTGGAATTTAAGGGGTTTTTAGGAGATGAAAATGAATGAGAGAGAAAATGTCGCTTATAGCTTTAATCGACTAACATGAATCTGAAAAGTGAAGCCACAAAGTGAAGGAGTCTAGTCTATTGAGTTTTGTCTAGGATAGATAGACCTTTAATGTTCACCATTCAATTCACTTAGAACATAGAATCCATGACTTGGCATCAATGACATGATATGGCATCATAAAGCAAAGACTCCTGGGTACCTAAAATTCAAGTTTTTAATTGCTGGACTATGCCATCCTGGAAAGTGTATGAATCCTAGAAGTTTCTTCAACTCACCGTTTCCTAGATCATCCAGCTCCAAAGGAGAAGTATCTGGCAAGAGTATCGGCAAGTGTTGAACGTTCACACAGAGTATCGATTCCATTTCTTCGAAATTAGTTTCATAAGTTCTCTTTGACTGATCATAACGATTAAGCTGTAACACATGTAATCGATGATTCATTTAGAGGTACTTTTTTCAAAAGTAAAGGAAACTTAGTAAAAATCAATTTTACGGAGTTCTATTTCGTTAAAACAAAAGATCCAGTCTTGGCATTTATTTTTTAATTTCCAAATGTGGGCTATAACTCCGGTTAATATGGTTCATCATCAAGTTCAAATTTTCGATGATGCGTCTGGCGGAAGGCTCCTTAGCTTCCTATTCCTCACTTGCATCCAGCTGATCCATGTAGAATTTTGAAATTTGTGCTCCAGATCTCTATTGGGACTGTTATTAACCACATTGTGGTCCGAAAAGTATCGCCTGTCAACGATTTCCATTAAATTGCTTAGAATGTAAACTCTGTTGAAAGTGTAACCAATCAATTGGAAATTGCTCCGCTGAATGGTTCCTGATCCGTTCTGAGATAACGATATTCGCTCTATGTCATTACTATGCTACAATTTGGATAACGTTCCAAACGCAGATTTCACTTTAAGGGTTCCATTGGGAACGGTTCAACAATCGTTAGAGCCAAGTTACTGAAATCTTTCGACAATGAGTTTGTTCCCAGGCCTGCCTTCCTCTAAAAACCTTTTGTTTCTTAGTCTAGACCCATAAATCTATGCGAAAGCAACCATACATCGTCAGCAAAGTAAATTCACTCCCTGTTGACAAAGCAGTGTGGAGCATATCGCTAATCATTATCAACACTATTATATAAAGACGAAACTAAAAAACATTTGTCCCCAGGTAATTTCAAAAACTACTGAACCGATTGACGTGAAACAAATTTTACAATATTCCTTATTTTCCTGAGAGTGACATAGGCTACTGTTTTTCTTAAAATATGTTTCTTTTTATTTTATTTTTCTTTGCGAAGCAAGGTGAGCACGGGTCAGCTAGTGAGCAATATAAAATAAATAAATAAATATTAGCCCGTAAGCAGCCCATAGAGGGCCAAGGGCTAGCTTCTCACAACTGTACATGTTGTGCGTGGTATACATTTCTGCACATACAGAAGGGACCTACAGTTTTACGCCGTATCCGAAGGGCAGAGGGGCTTTGAGAAGCTTTCTCATGACAGTGAATACTCTTGAATGTTTGTCAGACACTCGAAAGAGGTGGGGCCGTGAAAAAACTTTTGATGGTATTTTTCTGGATTCGAACTTGGAACCCCTTGCGCAGTAGTCCAACGCACTAACCACTGAGCCACGGCACCCACAAGAAAAAGAAAAAGTGAGCAATATAAACAGAATCTATGACAGAATAAAGTGTTGTTAATGCCACTTTTGGACTCGAATTGCTCAGAGTACTCTCCTATGAGCAGGATGTGACATTTTAACCCATAAAGGTAGGCCTCTTCGTCCTAACGCAATCCAAAAAATTTGTCTCGGACGCACGAGAGAATTTTTTTGGAGTCTGCTCAAGACGAGTCTTGCTCCTTTTAATATTTATATCGAGGCCTTTCACATACTCAAACTAGTTGGCTTTTGGTATGCGCCGCACTGGAGCTTTGATGATCTTGCGGGGCACATACACATACTATGACTCCCTCCTTATGTCGTCTGATGTTATGACACTTGGGATCCATAGGCAGTGCACGTATGAGGTCAACTTGAGTGCAGAACAGGCATCGGCCAGTCATATTTTCACCGATGGTTCCAAAGCTCAACAAGGATCTGGAACTGGGGGCTACTGCAATACTCATTGAACAAGCATGCTACTCTCTCCTTTGCAATCTTAATGGCTGCGAGTCTCATCGTTAGAATAGATTGAAGGGTCGTTGTGTCTGTTTTTGTGGTGATAGTCGGGCTCGGTTTAAGGTCTTACTCAATGCCTTAGCAGCTTCCAAACTGGTTGGTGGATGCAAGGGATCTTTGAACTGCCTAGCTGGGTTTGTTTATTTCATTTCAAGAGAGTAACTCTTCTAGATGCCAGGTCATACTGGTATCACAGAAATGGACATATTCGACAAGATTGCTAGACAAGTCTGAGAAAAAGAATTTGTCAGGTCCCGAACCTACGTTGGGTCTTGCTGCGTCCAGAGCTTCCATTCATGTCTCTCTTGGCTGCTGGCTGACTAAACGAATGTTTCCTCTCAGCAGGAAAGGCTCCAGATAACTTGTTGGCGTTCTTAAGGGGCTCTTCGCTTATGCTAAGCACCTTAATATGCTTGGCTTAAAGCGAAACATCTGTAAAGAAAGCGAGGACACTGTAGAATACTTTCTATGTCATTGTCCTGCCTTTCCTTGTATCAGACTCCAGATTTTAGGTGCTGATCTGTTGTAAGCTGTTAATATAAGTTCCTCATCACTTAAGTTACCGCAAGGTATAATAATCCCTCGGGGGGTACCTACAGGACTAATTTGCTCCACACAAACTTAATTTACGCAAATGGAACTAAGAGGTCTTCAGCTTCTATGTTGCTAAGGTCTCATGAGGAATAAGTTTGTCCGAACTGAAGCCTCGGCGGACTTTGTGTTTGGGGATTTCGTAACTGAGGATTGTGATTTATAAGTTTTCATGTGTGAAGTTAAATTTGAATATTTTGTGACAAGAGATGCAGTACCCAATCCTAAAACCAGTAAACCCCATAGGCCCATCAGTAGGGATGCAGAACACGGTGCGGAATCTGATCCTTCTTGATCTTCCTGTTCTTGATTTCGTTCGAACAAGCTGGAAAATTGGTTGTTGTATCTATAAAATTTTCCACGTTCCGGACTACTGACTTTACATAATACACCCTATCGAGGATAGGGGTAAGAAAGTAAGAGAAAAAACAGAAACAATATTGGTGCCGATATTTGTTTATCCTTTCCATTAATCGGCAAACAAATAAACCTTCGTGTGCATTGTCAGGTGGAATTTTATATTGCCCACTGTTGACATAAGCGCGCGGTACGTTCCCAAAAAAAAACCAACAACAACCAACATACCTTACCTACCATTCAATAAGGCCCACAACGCAACAACTGCGTGTAGGTAGGATCTTTACAAAAAAAAAAAACACGCACACGAAAACAACAGCGATTGTATGCAACACTGGGATTTATTATGTTTGCCAGTGTAATAAAATTAATAACAAAACGCTAATTTATTCCGTTTTGGTCTACTGCGTTGCTGCTGGCGGTTTTTGTTCTCAACCTTCCTTGGCCCATCATCAACTGATACTTACTCTCTCTACGCATAGATTCTGACGCATCTTATAGATACAACTCTTTGATTGGTTTATTGTCATGTAAAAAGCGGCAATGCCTATTTTCAAGTCATAGTGATCTCTTCCCTTTTCGACTTTATTTGCAAAGGACAAGGAGTAATTCTCACCCCAAGGACTCTCTGGGAATATTATGTAAACACCCAGATCATTAAATGTTCAGTACACATCGTAAAATCCTTTAGTAAATATCGACAATCGAAAAGGAATTTTCTGTTTATGAGATAAACTCCTCGGCCAAAGGATATAGGTAATAATAATTTTTGTGCAATTTTCTGCCTCCGTGAGTTAAGTAAATTTTGCCATTCACACCAAACGATTATTATCCATTTCAGTAGTGTCTTTATGTCAAGTAATGATTCACGGTTTTGTGAACAATATCTTTTGCGTTGGTGTGGCAATTAAGAGTGCGAGATACAGATAACGCGCAGACATAAAGGTTACTTCTTCTTCTTGTTTTATTGCGCTATGGTTTCGCGGTTGTTCTGTCGATTAGTTGACCTTGAAACTTATAAGCCCTAAAGAAGAACAACACGAACACCATCCTGTATATGGGCAGTTAAACAATATAACAATCGTGGGAGCAACCAGTCAAATGTCCTTGAATGGTTGTTATACATATTTGGACAGTGCTCTACCTGTTTTGGTAAATGGAATTGCGTGAGAGACACTTTGACTGCCATATGTACGAGTATTCCTCTGAGTTTTTGTGAATGCATTACACTCCTTTCAGATATTGTAACTAAGAGCAAATCCTTCGTGATTATCTGTGTGAAGGATCTCAAAATGTTGCGCAGGGAGGATACATCATTTTCTATGGGGTGTGTGCTCATTATGACCGATTAGAAGCACTATCTCGACAGGATACGAATCTGCCGTCTGTCATGGATGATGACATAGATTTTTTTTTTACAGATTCTAGCTGCAGATACACTGTAACGAAAACAGGAAGCAAGCCTTGTTCTCCTTACAAAAAAAAAAAAACACAAAATACATATACTCCGCTCCTGCAATGAGTGGAAATTGATGATTTACAATTGCACGCCAACACAGGAGGATATCGTTCATTGTACTTATTGTATGATTGTTGTTGATTGTGACAATAGAGGAAAAAGGATCCTTTTTTCACGGTACGTCATCGCCTATTTGTAGTTTATAGTCACATCTGACGAACGATTCGACAGGGGTCAACCGGAACAAAATTCTGCGTTGTGTGTGTATACAAAATAAAACAAAAGACGAGCAGATCCTGTAGATTTCTGCGAAGGATATTTTAGTTTTTGTTTTAGGATTTTTGTAGAGAAAGTTAATATCACTGATGTGGTCTAATTGGCTATTGTGCTATTCTAATGATCAATGCATTTAACAAATTGTACCTTTCAATGCTGTAGGTCGCAGCGATTTATTGCGGTCATTATTTATATATGGTGCGAACAATTGGCTTAGATTATTTCTGCTATGACTCTATTTTGAGGATAATGCGGGAACTGAAGCAAATAGAAAAACAAAAAACAAAAACAGCGACGAACAACAACACCGACACAAAACGAATACAAACCATAGACGACGACCCCCCAAAACCCACCAAGCAGAAGTTCGTCTCAACAGACAACTCCTCTCCCTACTCTTGATATGCTTCATATCAGCAGCGCGGAAAAAGAATCTTTTCCTTCTCCTACTGTAAGCGACGAAGGCCAATACAGAGAGAACGAACTGCTGAATTAATCCGAAATCGACGAGGTGACTCTGAAACCGGCCCAAACCTCTAAGCATGAGAAGACTCATGGCTACATCAGGGCCTCCCGACGATTTCTAATAAAACTGAATGCGAAAGTTCAGGCCTCCCGCAGTGATAGAGACAGGGCTTTGATCAAAAAGTATAAAAAGTTTATAGCCAGCTACGAACACAAGATAGGTCTTAAGACTCCTGGAAATTTGGCGGCTGAGACAAAGACAAAACTGGCTCCTGCAATTCCACCCAAGGAAATAGCAAGTTCCCACCCATAGCATGCCAAAACTGGATCGACCTCAAAAAAGGTTAACGAGGACCAGGCGCGTAAAACCACGGGCAGATCTTCGGTAAAAACGCTAAAGGCAGTAAGCAATGAACATTCAGCCAAGGTGATCCCTAAGAAGATCGTCCGGAAACAGGAGGAAGAAATCGTTGCGACGGCTGCCCCTAGCACCTCTGGTGTCGCCTCAAAACGACAAAGATCAGAGGAAACAACGCAAACAAGGGAACCGAAGAGGAATAAGCTATCTATTCTCGAAACCATCCCAACAATGCTCCAGGTGATCGTCGTAGACCTTAAGGATCCGAACGGCAAGATCACTAAGGAAAACTGGTTACTGGTGGAAAACGAGATACTAAATGCTATGATGGCACACATCGAAGACGGTGATTCCCGAGATTTCACATTCGTTAGCGCTGTGACAAGGCACCCAATATGGGTGAACTATATAACCAGAGCGTGAGCGGTAAGCAATGAACATTCAGCCAAGGTGATCCCTAAGAAGATCGTCCGGAAACAGGAGGAAGAAATAGTTGCGACGGCTGCCCCTAGCACCTCTGGTGTCGCCTCAAAACGACAAAGATCAGAGGAAACAACGCAAACAAGGGAACCGAAGAGGAATAAGCTATCTATTCTCGAAACCATCCCAACAATGCTCCAGGTGATCGTCGTAGACCTTAAGGATCCGAACGGCAAGATCACTAAGGAAAACTGGTTACTGGTGGAAAACGAGATACTAAATGCTATGATGGCACACATCGAAGACGGTGATTCCCGAGATTTCACATTCGTTAGCGCTGTGACAAGGCACCCAATATGGGTGAACTATATAACCAGAGCGTGAGGATCTACTTCGAAATTATGTGTTTTTGTTCCTTTTGGCATCTTCTTGCATTTTATGGACAAGGTAATTGGTAATTCTTCTATTTGCCCATGTCATCTTTTTCTGCAAACTGTAAAGATAGATTTAGGAGCAGGGCTTGCTACCACTCCTTTTGTCCATTTTGCTGTCGATAGGACTTTTGGATTGCGATTAAGGCTGAGCTCAGTTTAGTTGGTTAAGTTATCTGAAAGCGCATCAATGTTTGAAAATTTGAGGATGGTGCAGCGAACCGTTGAATTGTTCTTGGTAGCTTGCTGGAGCCGCACGGTGCTTTGGACTCTATCGCTTTCGTGAAGACATGGGCATAGACCGAGCATGACGGCGAGGGAGGTGGTGGCTGTTCTTTTAATGGCATTGATCACTAAATGGATCGTTATATTATAAGGGCACTCAGATGATTCACAGTTTTAGCCGCAGGCCACCAAATCAGGCCATGATATGTAGTATATTAGAGGCCACTGTATGTTTGGGCTACCATCTCTTTTCATTTAGTCTTGCTAGCTCAAAACGCTTTTTTGTGAAGAGCATTTGATCGGTCTCTTGTTAACTTAGTCCAAGTTCACAGCGCTTGGCCCAATTGCTCAGGTCAGTGAGTGCTGTTTATAGAAGACCAGTGATGGTGAATATAAATCTACATGCTGCTAGTATGACAACATCATTGGCATAAGGGACATATGTAATCTGGATCTAGCCTCATTTAGTAATTATTGCTTAGTTTCAAAGCATTGGAGGTAGAACTGCTTCTTCAAGAGTACATCAAGAGACTTGTGCTTGGCTACTACTTACCTCAGAGCTATTGGTCCTAAGCTTAATAAATATTCCATTCAGTCTAAGAGTAGAGGTCGAGCCCTTACAAGTTTAGCCTTCTTATACCAAACGCTGTGGTGTGGTGACGTATAGATGATATCATGATGTAGGCGTAAAAGTGTTGCCTGTGGAATTTACAAAGTTTCCAATTCAAACTCTAACTGGAGGAATGTCACAACTAAATTGAATTTTCTAATATCTTTTCTCAGTGGATAGTGGACACCTCAAGGTGCTGCGAGCAATCTAAACATTGATTTCTTGTCACTCAAATTGCCCCTCCCCAGATCTGGGCACCTACATCATACTTAATTATTCCACCAATGCAACAGCAACTTTTAATTAAAATAATAACTTATTGCACCAGAACAGCATGGGTACCGGGTAACCAATTAGCAACTCTAGTCCGCATGATGAGTAGCAAAAAAGCAAATCATAATCTCCATCATATTCCTAATTGCTTTGAGAATTATTAAACTACTTTGTACAATGTTAGTATCATGAGATCATAAATAGAACCACGAAGGCCTTGCTGTACTGTGGTTTCCATCTATTTCTTGGTACAGGCGTACATTTGTCGGTTCATTACTAGAAATCATACTCAATGCTGTCCGCACAAAACATAGATCCAGTGCCACGTGAAGAGGAAGAGGAACTGTGCCCATAATCAGCATTGCAATAAAAATCGAAACAGGTCTCAATAAAACGTCCATATAAAACCATTCATTCGGTGGATTTATTTTTGAAGAAAGATTGGAAGCTTTAACTCGACTCGACCCCGGTATCGGCACCGTGGATGAAAGATATCAGTAGATGATGGAAACACATCTGTCTGCGGTTGAATTTGTATCTTTTTTTGTGCTCGTCGGAATGTTGGGTGGTTGTGAGGCGCAATAGCTACGCAGCTCAGCCATCTGCTTAATTAATAATCGGGCTAATGACTTGTGGGTCGAAGATTAGAAATTGGTTTTGCTCCCCAATGCAAAAAAAAAAAAAATCTATTGAAAAACTCTGTTAAAGGGAGAGCAATAGCTTCGGACAAGCGTGTAAATGTTGATAGAGATTTATGGGGAAATCCGAATCATAAATCAAGTCTATTTTGAATAGCAAAAAAGACTGAGTGATTTTTAAGTATCGATTTGTGCTTTTTTCATTGAGTGATGTAGGGAAGTAATTTACGAATTTAATTAGAAGATACATTCGGTTGCATGTTGTGAGGAGAAAATTAAACACTTTGAATAGCCTGATAGTTTGTAGTTGTTTCTGTATAACATTTAACCTTGAAACATCTTTGAAATGGGCATTTTATTAGAATCAGGATGATAGTGACAAGAGTTTCACTAAGAACAGGGAAAGCAAGGCTCGTCTTCACGTCAGCTTAAGTCCACGACCACCATCTGCCTGCCCACTAAAGACAACTTCAATTTGGGCTTCACGCACTCAAAGCAAAAACAGCGTGGACGCAATCTAATGTCCTGTACAAAGAATCAGTGTCAATTCAGCCAAGAACATAGTGAGTACTTTCTTAGTAAACTGACTTATCAACATCTAAGCAATATTTTCAAGTAGAATTAACCTATGTCTATGACAAGGACATGTGGAAGCCTGTCACATATCTATCAAACTAACTAAGCAGTGCAACCTCATTCAGCTCACTGAAGCTTACCAGGGAATGGTAAAACCCTTGATTGAAGACTGGCCCTCAGTGAGGATACACTTAGACCAACAATAGGTCCATTGTGCTGCCATTGTGTAAGGTTGGTGGGTCACCCTCTTACTCTGGGAACCATTTACTCCTTAGCACGAAGGAGCCAATCTTAGCCGTACAGGCGTTGCTGAGATTTTCTAGATCGTTGAACAGGTATTCACCTAATGCGACCTTTCTAATGTGGCATAGGAGGTCTCCTGATGCTCTCCTCTTCGTCTTCATTTCTACAGATTCTGCAGAAGTCATTGTGGGGGATGCCCAGTCCTTGAGCATGCCCTCCTATAGCACAGTGTCCGGTGAGTTTATTTACGAAGTCGATGGACCTGGTTTTATTTAGTATTGGCCAAAGCAGCCTTACAGTGTTACAGTGGTTGAGCTGTTGCCACCGATGGTTGGCTTCTCTCACCGCATCGGCATGGATAAGGTATTTATCATAAGTCGGGACGCTTATGCTGTTTAGACCTGAGGAGCCTCCTCGATCCAATTCGTCAGCTTCACAATTCTCTGGTGTGTGACAGTGACCCGGCATCCAGTAGAGGGTGAGGTTGTACTGTCCACCTATCTCGTTTAGAGATACGCGGCAGTCTTTCACTTGTAGACTACTCTGATACAAATAGCGTAAGCAGCTCGATAGCTTTCTATGCCCTCGGCAACTTCAGATTCACTACCCTGTATGAACATTCGAATCTCAGAAAGCCTGCGCACGGGGTTGTAGGTTTGAAACACCTTCAAAGTCGGTCCCTTCTGTAAAATGGTCGACATTGAATGGACCAGCCACTGAGATCGTACAGTTGGACGTTACTCCTTGTGGTTATTATATGTAAAGTGCCTGAATTCAAAATTGGATCAGTCAGTGTTAGATGAGCTGTTAAATACCTAAATAAAGATTCAGAATCCAGTTTCTGAGATCAAGCCTAAAGACAAGACCATTACTGGTTGACTTGTCTTCTTATAATATAGAATTAATCAGAATAAGAAATTGGTTTCAACCGCAGAGGCCTTGAACAAATAAACATCCGCTTGCTTTTCGATTGGTATATTAATTCTCATTAAGTTTTTATCAATAAAATGTTTAAGTAAGTTTTTGTGCGTCACGCAATGGTACAGTGGATAGTTTGTTAATTTGTAATGGATTCAAGTTCAAGTTAATTTAATTATTTATTCATATTTTTTTGTTAACTCGTTTGTTTAATAAATGCAATTTGCTGCCCTGAGAAAATGTTTTGGGAGTTGAACGTGTTGCATTCCACTAACTGGATGCCCATAGGCTTCTTACTGAATTTTTTAAATTGCATGCTAAAAGATACCGTAAATGCTCTAAAACTTTCATTCGCAAGCTCCAATTATGTTCTTCTACTTGTTATTTTTTTAATTTTTAATGATCTCTGGCAAACCTTTCACAAAGCTATGTTAGTTAATTCTATGCTGTTTTATGTGTTTTATATAAATGCCGGTGTTCCTCAAGACTCTAAACTTGGTTCTATATTTTTCTCTCTCTTTATAAACCACTTTGTTTTTTTTTTTTTTTTTAATGCCAATTTCACATAAATGCCGACGATATTCAATTGTCATATGCCATTGCTTGTATGACAACTAAATTAGAATCAAAGCCGTGAAGAATTTTGATATGAACATAATGTGTTGGGATTGTGAAACGAGATGTAGTACTACTTTCTTCATATTATTGCGCTGGTAATGGTAATGTCTAGAATTTGGGAAGTGCCACAACGCGACCCCAAACTCAAAGAATTTGCTAGACCCTAGACTGCTAAAACCCGCTAGAAGACGAAATCGTTCGCTAGAACTGAAAATTACTTATCCGTAAAAGTCAAAAAATTGACGGACCCCTTAGAAATATAAGCAAGTGGCAGCTAGACAAGTAAAGTGTTGGCAACGGGCTCATTGACAAGCAATCTTAGAGAAGAGAGTAAACTCAGGTCACAGAAAACAGACGCGAAGAACGACTTGTCATAAATGACATAAACTAAAGAACACAATATTGAAACATTTCTTATTTTTAACCCCGGAATCTGGAAAGATTTTTTAGCTCCTTACAGTTTTTAAGCATATTGCATACAAGCAGTGACTTTTAATAAAATTAATTTAGAAACAAAAACTAAAACTCATTCCAGTAAGAGGCGAGGTATCTTGTGTCGTCCTAAAGCCCTCCATACACTATTCAATTCAATTGGTTGTTGCCTAAATTAAACCGTGTGTGGCCTTGTCATTCGATTGATTTGACGACTACAGTTGATTGTGTATGAGTTGCTTAAATTATGGTAGCCGTATAGGGGTTTTGGGTGATAGATGGTTTGACTCCTTTAAAAGCTTTTAGTTCCTCGTATATCTGCAATTGAGTCTTAATATACATTTTCCACAAAGCTGTAGCTAACAAAACCTCTTAAGCTTTTTCCAATTTTAGCATAATAATCCTTAATTTAGAAAAAATCAAATGCGTTCCGCTATACCAAACCAATTAAGCTAATCCTTTTCATTTGAAATTTACCCCAAACCTTTGAATAACTCACCTGAGGTCCAAGGAGGAGGCAATAAATTTTACTTTCCTTTATAATCCATATTCTACCCCTGGGTGGTATATACCTACTCCACAACTAAAACTGAATGAATCACTTCACCTCCAAGAACTCGAGCGAGCCATTACAAATCGAGAATGCATTTTAAAACAAAGATCGTTCACTTTTCTCACCTAAACTGACATGAATTTCATTTTTATTTTCTGTAACATCATCATCTGCACATCTGCATCATTCAGAGATCTCACAGATCTCTCATAAGAGGAGAATACAAAAAAAAAGGAACTCACAAAATATGTATTAATGAATGAAAAATTAAATTCTTTTTATAAGATTGTAAGCGTTACTAATTTGACACAAGAGACATACAGGTAACTCAAAACCCAAACTCAAAAACCCACCCATTTCGAGAGCAGCGCAGAGAGCAAGAGATCTTCTCAAGATCAGGGATCATTCACACACACGCATGGCTCAGAGAGAATGACTCTAATAACCTATTAAAATTGCTCTTATCTTTATTTTCCTGAAAAAAAAAAAAAATAAAAAAAAAATATTATTTCCTTTTGATAAGTGGTTTTGTTCTACTTTGGCATCTTAATTTTCTTTTATTCTTTTCTTGACGACGACTTTGCAAGCAAGCACCACTGCCGATGATGGTGGCCCACACGATCAGCTACACATATGTATCTAGATATGTATAAGAGATATCGGTCTAAAGTGGTACCTGTCCAGTGTTGAGACTCCATTACCGTTCTATTACCATGGTTGGTTGATTGGTTTCATAGAAAACACCCAGAAGTTTTTTTTTTTCTCTGCTCCTAGTGTCTTTGAGTTATCTAGAAAATTTTTTGGTCATGGTTCATGATCATGGCGTTTAGTTACGCTTTGATGACACAGTAATTTATTTATATTCCAAAAGATGAAAAATTATTACCATTTCGGTATTCGTTCCATCGCTTAACAAAGGTGTTAAACTTTTTGAAAGCAGTCGGTAGGTAGGTAGGTAGGTTAGGTAGCAGATGTATCTATAGGTAATACACGTTTTTCTATTGGCTTGTGGTAGATACATGGTTATAACACTATGTATAATTTTTAGATACATTTATGAATATAAATTTTTTTTTTTAACTGTGTGAGTTGGTTTTCTTTCCAATTTCATATCATTAACAGACAAAATTTCGTCCCGTTTTTTTTTTCGTTTTTCGTCGGACGGGTACCTGAACTAATGTGGCAACAGCTCTTTGTCTTGAGGAGAATTGTTTATGGCCAGCACCTTGTGGGGGATATAAGCTTATTAGTCTTCATTGTGGTGAATTAATAAAAATACACTGAGCGCTGTGGAAAATATCTAAAATATACTTTCTAACCGCGGACCGCACGCAGATCGGTTAGCACTTGGGCTAGGTATAGAGAGTATCCATTAGATACGTTTTGTTAGTAACTTACTGTGGCAGGTAGCGATAATAAATTATAAATATGTAAAACAGCATTTTATAAAAAAAAAAAAAAACACACAAAATCTTTATCTCATTTCAGACAAGTTTTGCAGTTGTATCTCTGGGGGTCTGCAAAAAAAGTAATAATTTCAGTTTCATGAAAAAAAAAAAAAACTGTAATGAATTATAATTAATGGGAATCGTTCATGCTCTGGTAGCTGTGATAATGAATCAACTCAACAGATTTCCCGCTGTGAGCTTGTATATTTATTAGAAACTGAACAGCAATTTATCTTTGTTGTGTATCTTTCATCGATCGGATGTGATGAGTTATTCGAGTCTTTACTGCTACTAATTTTAGATTGGGCCATTGTTTGCGCCGCGATAATCCCGGATTGATACATTTAGATTATTTGCATAATAATGTTTACAAAATAATGGCTTTGATATAGAGTTGTTATGCCGGTGGCTATTGCGAATGAGGGAAAGGCTGTCAGGCCATTGAAAGCATGCAGAAACTGTTAATCTTTTCTGTGATCTAAAAGAAGTATGTAATAAAAAAATCAAGACAAAACGGTAAACAATTCGACTATTGTCTTGAGAGAAGATTATGAAGTTGGACGAGCAAAGTTTGACAGGTCTTCTGCTGCAGTTCGGGGTAAAACTGGGTCTCAACCAATAAGCCTCTCCACTTAGCTCGGTCTTTAGCTACTTCCCTCCAGTTGCGCACTCCCAGTGGGTCGAGTTCCTCTTCAACTTGTACGCGCCACTTGCGGCGAGGAGGCCCTCTACTGGGTCGTTCCTCCGGGTTTGATTCGAAGACTCTGCGGCTACCTCAGATGTCCAATGCGCAGTTTTTCGACTAGGTCGATGTCACTTCTGATGATCTTCTCTCTCAAAACCCGTCGACGCAAACCGGACCGAATAATTCTTCTCTCGTAGCGACCAAGGATATCTTCATCCGCTTTCAACAAAGTCCATGTTCCAGCGCCGTCAAGCAGGACTGGAACGATCAAGGTCTTATGCAGAGTCTCCTTAGTTCTTCGAGATAGAGCTTTACTGTTGAATTGCCTTATTAGCCCAAAAAACAGTGGTTGGCAAGTGTTATTCTTCTCTTGATTTCGCTGGCAGAGACAAGGTAGACAAAGTCAAATACTATCTTCAAGTTGTAGCTGCCCACTGTGACGTGTTGTCCAATTTGTCGCTGTGGATTGTCCCTTCTAGTTGACAGCATGGTATATACTTGGTTTTGCCATCATTTATCGCTGAACCCATTTTGGCCGCTTCTGATTCAATGCTTGCCAATGCAACGATGACAGCCCGTTGAGTTCTTCCAATTAAGTCAATATCGTTGGCGTATGCAAGCAGTTGTACAGACTGGTGTTGGTTATTGAATTCCGCATAATCCGCTCAAGTATGATGTCACATGACAGCTTAAAACCCTTTTTGACATCGAAGGTCTTAGTACGGTCATTGCCGACCTTGATGGAGCAGCGAGCGTTCTCCATCGTCATCCTGCGTCGTCATATAGTTCGTCCCTATAGATGCTGCCATAAACGGACTTGAAATCGATAAAGAGTTGATGAGTATTGATGTTGACTTCTTGACGTTTCTCCAGGATCTGTGGCAGATTTGATCGATGGTAGTGTGGATCCGGCAAACGATGCATAGGTTCCATCCATCAGGCATACATTCATGTCACCAGATCTTAGAGATGAGTTGGTGTATGCTCTCTACCAGCTGCCTTGAATAGTTCGGCCGGTAAGCCTTCAGATCCAGCAGGTTTGTTACATTACTGCTTGGATATTGCTCTCCTCTCTTTACTTAGGTCAGGGGGATGAAGACATTGCCTATCATCGTCAATTGTTGAATGATGCATGTGCCCGTTGTGATTCAAGAGAAGATTGCCCTCTAGAATGTAAAGTCCAAAGAATCTCTGAACGATAGAAGATTCAGAAGAGTTATCACCTCACCTTCAGTCAGGACATTGACTGTCCTCGAAAGTAAGTGTTCTATACCAAATTGTGAATGAGTCCATTGTATATTTCCATCTATGGAAACCAGCGGCTTCCCCCAAATACCTTCTCTAGCTTGTTTAATAGTGAGGTCATACAATTAAGACTTCCAATTCTCCAGGTCCTCTTTGACAAATTCCATCCCGTATGCAGTAGCTATGCCAACCGGTTCCTGATTGCGCAGCATCCTACACCGTCGCTTTAGTGTTGGCATAAAGATGCTCAATAAGGCTTCCAAACTTCAACGACATTCCCAATCCATACAGCTTATCAAGGATTTTCTATCAAGCGAGGCAACGGCTGCCTTGAAATCAACAAAGACTTCGTAGAGCTCATTCCGTCCGATCCTGCTGCTTTGCCATTCCTTAGGCTACACGTTGCCTCTCTTACCTCTCCCTCAGTTATCCGGCTGTCTATAGGTAGAATCGTGTTTTCAAAATCTGGTGGTGGATACTGGAAGCTCAATTGAGTTCAGTAGTCTTTTGATGAGTCTTAAATGGCAGAAAGAAATGTAAAGATCTAATCGTGTCGCTCAAGCCTTTGATGGCCCTGCAGAAATTGAGTAGATCCTTCGGTTGGTTACATGAACCTACTTCTTCCAGACGTATCTCCCTGGATGTTTAAATCTATTTCTAGAAGTGCCCTCGCATTCGTATAGTATCTGCGTAATATTCTCTGAAGCGTATAGATCCTCACAATACTTACAAATATCCTTTCTGAGAAGAAAATGTGAAGAGAGAATCCCAATCATAGTCTTAATTTGTGATATTTGTGATCCCTAGCTTGATGATTTCACCTTGGGCTTAGCATTTATAAGGACATCAGCGATCCAAATCGCCTTGCCAAAGATGACACTATGTTTGAACACTAAATCTATCATTAAGTCAGGGGGTTGTCAACTAAGATGCGAGCAATCTTCTACCAAACTGATCATTTCGCCGCTTAAAGAGTAGTCTTGTAGACGAAGTACGAAACAGACAAGGAGAGCGGTCATGAGATTGGTACGAGATTACCACCAAGCACTGCTTCCGTTCAAAGATCTATCGAAATATGGGTTAATAGGTTTAACCTCAACTTAATGAGTAGTCTCACAGTCCCCCGAGAACCAAGGGATCATATCACATGTTATGGAAGCTCACTGCACGTCACCATGCAAGATCATTGGTCAAAATCCTTCTCTCATCAGGTGTTTAAAGGAGTGCCATTCGATCACAACGAAGAAATAGGATGTGACTCTTAAAGAAAACTGGAGAATGATTGACGAACGAAACCCTGTTGAGTTTATCGAGCAACTTGACCTGCATTTTCTGTGTTAATGCTTCCACTTTCTTGCAAAGCTTGGATGGATGACTAGAGAAGAGTTGTATACACTCTAAAAAAAAGGCAACTTAGTGCAGTGCGAAAACGGAGTAGGTGTGGTAATAACTAAAATTGTCCTAGAGCGAATCAAAGAACTCCTCGAAAAAAATATCGATCCCGGATTACAGATTTTCACCGTGGATACTTGTGTGTTAACCCTGAGGATCATCATCCGGCTAAGCATTGAAAGTGGATGAAATATCCTTGGTCACTTCGAAAGAACGATATTCGGTCCCGTTTGCCTTGATGGATTTTGGAGGAAAGGACATAGACCGAGTCAAAAAAAACTGGGTATTGGACGTCTGAGATGGCTAGGACATGTAGAGCGAACGGACACCAACGCTTCGGTCCGCAGAGTCCTTGAATCTAACCCGGAGGGTCGCAGGTTTCGCACACAAGTTCAACGGAAACTCGGGCAACTTGGAGGCTGGAGGCTATTAACTAAAGACTGAGATAAGAGGAGAAGGTTGATGCCCAGGTACACCACGAACTGTTGTGCTGTTGTGTTGTGCTGTGTTGTTCAGTTTCTTTCGTTGGAGATAGGGTGATTACTGTGCAGGCACCTTTTAACGAGATATAAGCGTTCGGTCGCTCTCCAAGTACCAGAGAGTACTTCAAGCAGTGGGGCCTTCGTACCTTGGCGCTTAAGTCGATAGCTTTACTTCGTCGAACTTTGAATACCATAAGCTTGGGAGCCCCTCTAAGCTTTTTTTTTTTATCCTTAACATCAAATTTTGTGTGAAAGGATATCGAGCATTCGTTACTCCTAAAAGGACTCAAAGCTAAACGAACCATTTATGACTCCAGACTCCATTGTGGCGCCAGTACAAGCATCTAAATTAATTTTTTCCAATCACACTAACGCCCACAAAATAAAAATAAATCTCAGTGACTAATATTGTGACCACGATCTCGTTAGCACTTACCTAAATCCGAGACTTGTTTATGAAAACATAAACAAATAAAACAATTCCCATAAAGACATTTCAATCGTCAACCGTCAACCGGCCATGCAACCAATTTCGTTGGAATACTTCCTCCGTCACACCGACACACAGTCGTGGGTGTTTTCCACCCATTCGCTTAATTATGAACAATTTAGTAACCAAAAAAAAAAAATTAAAAAAGGTATCGACGTTTATTTACCTTGGCTAATAGCTTTAATGCGATTTCACAGTAAACGAAGCTTATCGCTGACTGTTGGGAGTTCTTTACGCGTTCAGCTGAACGTCAATGTTAAAATTTTTCAAAATATCGAAAAAAAAACAGTTTAAAGATATGAAAACAAAAAAAAATATTTACCTTAAGTCAACATATGGCTGGTACATCATACTGTGTTGTACACAGGTGTGTCGACAAACATTGCAGCAATGACTAATTGATGGCAAAAAGGTCAATATTTAAGGTGAAGGCAGTGCCATGTTCACATGGGCTATATGCACCTTCCCACGCTCCATAAATAGGAAACAAATGTAAAGCAAATGACATGTTCTTAGATTAGGAACGAAGCATGACAAGACATTCCATTCGATTTATGATGAAATGGAACTGTCACATTCAATAAAGATCGAGTACGTGTAAACACTGGCTTTAAAGGTATTTCTGTTTCTATAGATTAGCAATTATTATTGTGCAGGGGGAAATAATAAATTTAATTGTCTTTAAGTGGAACTTGAAACAAACAAAGTCGCAATAAAGGAGTGCCAATAGTATTGTCAATTTTATATGACAAAGGGGGAAGTTGGAAGCTGTTTCTTTATTTCCCCTAAAACCAGAAGCAGGATATGCTAAGAGGAAAGGTAATATCTTGAACTAGCTGAGCCACAAGATATCAATCTTGCACACAAATAATATCCATAGTCAGTAAAGTATTCCTTTGTATCAAACATCCTTAGCACAGTGCACAGTGCACAACTCTACTTACTTACTTACTTAGGTCCTTTAGCCCCTGCGCGTTTGAGTTCTCTACAACTCATTTCTAAAGAGCTCGATTCCTCCTCGACTGTTCTGCGCCACTTTTGCCTGGGGCGTTCTGCTGTTCTGCCTGCTGGATGAGCGGATTGCATTGCATAGCATATTTCGCAATGGAATTGTCTTCGCACCGTAAGGTATGTCCAATCCTTCCTGCTTCCTGGCTCGTTCTCATATACCTAAAGCTGTTCGTTGGTTATACGGTTCGGCCAGAAAATTCTTAAGATTGTCCTTAAACACTTATCTACGAAGACTTGCAGCCTACGAGTGTTAATGGTGTCCACCTTCCAGGTGCTGCGCACATAAAGCAACACCGATTCTACGTATGAGCAGAACAGTCGCAGCTTGGTTCTTTCTTAAGCTGATAACATTGCTTTTCCAGATGATGGCCTTCCCGATTCTGCTGCACACATCCAGTTCGGTGCCACCACGATTTGCCGAGACCAGACCTCCTAGGTGTAGACAATTGTCAACTTTCTCGACTTCCTGATCGACAATGTTAAGTTGGGCGCTGGTATTAGAAGTGCTCAGGGCTTTTTTGTTTGGCTGTGTTAATTTTGAGCTTGCCTGTGCGACGTCGAGAGTTGAATCTAAATGCTCCCTGATCCTTTCCAGAATTATTCTTGCAGTTATTTTGGCTACGGCTGGCAAAACACATATACCTCTCCAGTTTCTACAATCCGTCAGGTTTCCCTTTTTCAGAATCTTGATGATCATCCCTCTTTTACACTCCTGCGGGAACTCTCCGTATTAGTGGATGCAGCAAATCTGCCGATATGTTGGGCGCCGCTTGAAATACTTAGTTCGAAAGGGATGCCATCAATACCCACCGCTTTGTTTTTTCCTGATTGACCTGATCGCTGTTTTGAATTCGTTCTTACTGGGAGGTGCGGTGCGAATTCGGGAAATTGTTGCTTCGGAGTGCACGTTCGAATTTGAGAACATATCGAAATCGCCTAAGTAGTTTAGCAATATGGGGAATGTTCTCTCCATCTTACGAGCTGATCCATGCGAAATCAGAAGGCTGCAGTCTAGAATTTTCACCGGGTGTTGTTTGGCGTTCCGAACACCAGTGAGCTCCTTTGTTGATACTATAAACAGTCCTGCTGTCGCTTCTGCTCCCTGCTTCTTCAGCCCTTCAAGTGTCGATGTCGATTGTGCTTTCTTGGGTCGATGTCGCCTCCTACAATTACGATGTCTCCATTTGGTGTCTGGTTGAAGA
Organism: Chalcosyrphus nemorum; assembly: GCA_949716465.1. Lineage (NCBI taxonomy): Eukaryota > Metazoa > Arthropoda > Insecta > Diptera > Syrphidae > Chalcosyrphus > Chalcosyrphus nemorum. Next base: position 25,664,978 of record OX454335.1, read on the forward strand.
TGATTTATGGACGCACTGCTTATGGAAGGGATTACCTACCACTTAACTCGCGCAAGCTGCAAACTTTTGTCAATAGATTGGTCCAATTAGTTGGAAGGAATGGCAGTTGAATTCGCTCACTCAATCAGGCAGATCACCGTGGCGCTGCTTAAGCAACCATGACGCGGAGAAGTTATGGAGGAATCAAGTTCCTTGGGAATAAGCTGGAGTCAACTCAAACTTAAAGCAGAGATTCAAACCCAATGGGGCGCAGTTATTTTTACTACAGTCTGATTGACCTTAGGGGATTGAGCGTAGTAAGTCAAGCTTACGAAAGCAACTTTCTCCGAAACAGGTCTTTGACATTTTGTTTCAGAGTTTGAGACTGAGGATATCAAGACCTTGTCTTTAGGAGAAGGTAAAAGCTTCCCAAAGTGATTAATAAATTCCACTTAAGCATCGATGGCCGTCAGTATTGCTGTCACTACTCGTTTCATGGGAATGACTGAAAGTCTTTGAAAAAAAAAATTGTACTCAAAGTCAATTAAAAACAATTGCCGTCATTATGAAATTTATTTGTTCATACGAACTTGCGCTCATCACAAGTAAGTACATAGTTGCTACCTCCAGACCTCCAGTAGCAAAGCAGTAGTCTTATTGCGCATGCGCAGCGCACCAACTGGCAGCTGGCAATAGTAGTTCTAGTCAAGCTCATGACGATTGGAAGCTGTGCACACTTTGTGTACTCGTTCATCCTTAGGGAAAATTAATTGTGAGAAAAGCCAACAACGCAACGAGATCGACGAAAATAGTTTCACTAAAAGCTATTTGCCTTTTGGCTTAATGTTTGCAAGGCGCAAACTAAGACGAATGACGACTTGCTGGTCAGAGCGAAGGCCCTCTCCAGTAGAAAGCAAAGCAAAAAAAGAGGAGAACAAAAAAAGGAACTGTGGGAGACAATTTAATGTCCTTTCCCGTGTTGTTTTTGCTTAATTGCCGATGCGACAGCAACGTCGCTTTGACAGACGTATACGATTTTTGTCATTTCAAGGAACGAAGGGACGAAGGGACACTTGGTTAGTCTCTTGTCGTTTTTGTTACTCTCTTTGGTGGTATCTTTCGATGGACGGTGGTTAATTCTTCTTCGTTTTTTTGCTAACTGTGCTCAAGCCATTTTTTAGTTGTTGCCCTTGGAATTTTGACGGTACTGAAGGAGTTGGTGGCTTCCACAGTTCGAAGGAATAACAAATTCCTTTCACAAATCAAAGTCTCGATATAAGAAATGCGTGAGATTTATTTCTTTTGGTGAATTTGTGGTACGATATAGGATATTTTTTTTCCTTTAATTTACAGTTGATGCTGGGGGAAATATGTCGGTTTTGGTTGTCGTCTGACGGTCATTCCCTTTTGGATATAATCTATATCTCTGTGTGTGTATGGTCGCATTATTGGAATAATAAAGAAATATTTTATCATGAGGCTGTGGCAGTAACTTAAAGGGATGAAGTTTCTACAAAAAAAAAAACTCGCATTTATTTCATGAGACAAAAAAGTTGTGATATTTGGGAATTTTTTTCTCCTTGGTAAGGATGCGATTACGATTTTGAGCCGAGATTTTGGTTGACCCTCTTTAGTTTGGTTTTTTTGGTGTTTTGGATGGGGAAAAAGCACAGAGCAAAAATTATTGTTTAAATTATAAACTACGTCAAATTAATGTTGAATGAATAAGTTATTTGACAGGGAGAGGTCGGAAAGAATTTCGAATTTTCGGTCTGATGAAATGCGTTGTGACTTTAGACGGAACGAACGAGCTATGGTTTGAGAGCGGAGTGTGTATGTATTTGCTCTTCTTCTACCGGAAATTTTTGTAAATATTTCGGATTACAGTGTTTTGTATCGTAGGATTGGTGGAGGGGAACTTCTTTCAACTGGTCATCTTGACGAGTGTTTTAGAGCAACACCCTTTACCCTTTATCCAGAAGCAAACATTTGTGTTCCCTGAGCTAGAAGTCAGTAAAAAACAGGACAGCTTTAAACTGCAGTACGGAAGCACTAGGAAGGAAGTACATTTCGACTCTCTATATCCCTCTTAAGGTCGATACTGCTGTCCAAAGACGACATCATGGTCTTGTACAGAAGTTTGGCTACATACATGTTTAGGTGGAACTCTTGTAACCACTCCAACAGAGCTTCAAAGTTGCACACGGTTCAAGGCAACGCCAGCTAGTGCAGTCATTCGCATAAAAGCAATATCATAGAGGCTCAGACTGACTGTCGAGCATTCATATTTTTCCAAGAAGCTGACCATAGCCCTTACAGAACGATCTGGCTATAATCTTCAAATTCTCCTGAGCGGTGACTCTTTAAAGCACACCTACATGAGTATGATTATGAATATAAAGGGTGATTCATTTAGAAGTACTTTTTTGTTTGTAGATTTTTTGACGGATGGCACGTGAATTTTGCTAATTTGTCATAGCATTTGTATTTAGTATTCTTTGACATTTTATTATATGAAAACTTAGCCCGACACAGTAGCTGTAAATTGTTCGGCTGACTATGAAAGTCAGTTTGTTTTTCCTGTACTTGGAGTAACTTATGGTTTACATATTTAGCGCAACATATGCACGATTCGATATCCTTTCGAAATTTTTGAACCCAGTTTTCATTTGTATACAATACACGACCAAATAGACCACATTGAGTAGAAACTGACGAAAATATTGCCGGCGAAACCATGGCGAGAACGATTCGGTATACAGTTGATTTCTCGCCCTCCGGACTGAGGATTCGGCACCCCAGATCGTGTGATATTACACCTCTAGTCTTCTTCTTTGTAAAGTTCGGAGTCTAAATGTATAAGCCAAGTACACTGGAAAGATTGGAAAGCAACATTACTCGCGTTATTTGCCAAATAGCACTCGAATTGCTCAAACGCATTAGCGAAAACGGGTGCTTCAGATTGGGCCCCATTAACCGCAGTAGAAGTCAATATTTGAAAAAAATAACTATTTAACAATAAATGCCAAGAAAAATTCTTTTATTGGTAATAAAAAACAATCAAGAGAATAGAATATTTTTATTTTTTTTTATTTTTGAAAAAGGGTACCTTTAAATGAATTATTCTTTAAAAATCGTGGACAGTGGAACCTTATGTGTTCCGCGTTTTCCATTGCTTCTGTGCACGTTGGACAATAAAGGTTATCTTCATGCCTGTTGAGGTACGCTGTGCAACATTCATGACCAGTAAGCACCTGCATGAGGCAGGAGTTCAGCTCTACTGCTCCAAAGGTCTATATGGGTATCAGTCTCTGCGTCCATCTACCTTCAAAGATCATCTGTAGAACAGACTGAAGTATATGTCATCTGTAAATGATAGTTGGTCAGACGTCGGCAGTGTAAGTAATGTAAAGAATAGGACCTAAGCGACGAAAAATTTTGCGTATAAAATGAAACTATTATCATTTCAATCGCCATTGTATATCCATCTGGTACGGCATATCTTACAACAGCGAATTCCGATGGTAAACGCATAAGAACCGGGCATGCCCCTATCTATCCTTGCAAACTAACCCTAAACGCCATTGGATGAAAATGGCGACTAAAATGGCGCGCAGGCGTTCTTAACTCGCTATTCCACACGAGTGGTGACCGCATTCCTAAATAAGCGCCTCTTGACATCTGTCACCCTGCATTCAACATCTGCTTCCCGCACTTATAGCCACACCTAGGTATGTAATGCAACAACTTTTCCTGTTGATTATTCATGGACACCTCTGTATTTATATCTCTGACGCAATTCGTTCCAGTTGACAGATCTAGATTGCATTCGAATCGTTATTTCGCGTCCCTATTCCAAGACCCAACAATGGTGAATGGGAAAAAAATTGACCACCCTCATACAAATCCTACCAGACCGACAAAAGAGTGCCACATTTAGGCGGTAACCTTTCTATTAACTTGAATACAGTAGACGAGCTATGTGTGTTTCATTTTGTCTACGATTACATCGGTAAGTACAATAACAACAACTATTTAGGAAGGGATAGATGTCTTCTTCAGCAATATTTTTAACTGTGTTTTTTTCTCAAATTAGGCACCTTATAATGTTGTCGAACATGAGGAAGGACCAACGATTAAAGAGCCTACGATACAATAGAGAGGTGAAAGGTTTTGGGTCCTTTCTGTTTCGTATCTCCTACACGGTGGCCTAAACTGTTACAAAGATAATACAATGTACGCACAGGCGGTGATGACAGTTTTATTGTTAGAATGTTCTGTTCTGGAAGTTTGCAGTTGCCTCGTTTTGTGGGAATCTGTAATAGAGACTCCCTGGGATGACACTTATCACATTTGCGATAATTTGACTGGCGTGTCCCTTCTGTATTCTGTATTCCTGCTGACCACCCAAATAGTTACGGCTTGTGATAAATATGTTAATAAATGGTAATTTAAAGTGGTTTTGTTCAAAAAATAAAACAAAGATACTTTTTTTTTTTTTGGAAATGTTTTCGGTTTATTTTTTATCACAAATGACTTTGATAGACAGTTATCTATGTCTTTATTACAGTCTGCATGATTAGGTGAACGCCATGTGGACGAAAGGACGAAATTGGAAACACATTATCAGACTCTTATCCAAGTTGGGTCTTCTGCACCGGGCTAAGTGTATAAACTTAAGGCAACTCGTGAACCTTTCTGCATACATATGTTCTAAAAAGGTGGAAAGATTCAGATGCGTAACATACGAAAACGGGATACGAGTATTGATAAAGAAGCCATGAAGTGCATCCAAATAAATTCCAACCACTGTGAAGCGCCACATGATCTACATAAACAGATCGAGGTCGGCAGGTCCCCAGGGCTCCGTACAAGGTCCACTACTGTGGAATCTTATGTACGACGACGACGTCTCAAACTTTGAGTCCCGAGGTCCTAAAAAATTATTGGTTTCGATGAGCGATCGTTGTAGTAGCCAAGCTTCTTAAAGTGGCCAAGCTGCAACATGACTGCGAAGAAGCCATCGTAATGGTACAGGACTGGCTAGTAAGCATGACTTACGACTAGCAGAAGAAAAAACGGAGTTAGTACTAATCAGCAGCAGACGGGTTATGGATACTGTTGGAGTGATCACGTTGTAGAGTCCTAACCAGAGCTGAAGTACTTTGGTGTTACTATAGATGCAAGGTTAACTTTTAATCAACATCTACAACATGAAGCAGAGAAGGCAGCGAGAACCACGTATTGGAGGACCTAAGGAAAGGCAGAGACTACTCTTGGCAAGAGTAACGACGTCGATGATGATCTATGGCTCCCAAATATGGCTGGAATGGTGCCAATAGACCGCGTTGTTAAAGAAGCGGCATGGAGATATCGTACCAACAGGACAACGATGTCAACAGCAACGGGTCGAAGTGATCATGGATTACCACGACGAATAAACCTGGAAGACAAAAATAGATGGACGCAGACCTTTGGTTTAACAGGAAGCTTGGAGAGCTGAACTTTTACCTGACGCAGATACTTACTGGTCATGGATGATCATGTTCACAGATTTGGACATAAAGACAACCCTTATTGTCAGAAGCAGTGGAAAACGTGAAGCACATTATGTTCCACTGTCCGCGATATCGTGAAGGCCTTAACCTGTTGGCGAACAGACTGGGTGTGAACTTAACCTCAGAGAACATCATCAGAATGATGCTCAGCACACAAGAAGAAGGTTGGCAAGTTGAAAGTGGAACCGTGTCTACTATCGTAAAGGAGCAATGAAGACAGAAAAGACAACGGAGCGTAGCACAGATAGGAACCAATATGAACGAGCCGAGTATATAAGAATGAAGTCCCCCCTCGTGACGAAATGGAAGATGGAGACTTCAACATAGGAGCTGTCCGAGAACCATTGCGGAGGCATTGCGGAGTGCATTTCCTAGCCTTGGTCTTGTGCTCCCTAACTAAGGAAACAAGAACACATTTTGTAACCATCGTAGACCTAACTTATGATAGTAGAAACATAAGTAAGAACTTTTTTTAATCGGACCATCTTATTCGAAATAAATAAATCCACCACCAGAGTGGTGACCTTTTCACTGAAAATCTGAAAAGGGTGGGCTGGAAAAGTAGATCCGTTCATGCTCAAGGCACAAGACATTGTCTCACTCTGTTTAGTCGTTGAATGTTGAATGCGATACAAACACTCTGATTAGGGAGAAATGCCATGAGAGAAGCGAACACCCAATGAAAAGAAGACATGGTTATCATTAAGAGATTCATACTTAAAGACACAGGATCTCGTTCCAGCATCGCAAAAATTGGGTAGAACACTCTTTGGTAGCACATACACTACTGTCTATACTACTGTCCGATGGAAGAAGAACTCCTCAGAGGCTGTGTTTTGATGGGAGAGTTCTTCAGGATGCTTCCCACTTTTTGTATAATTTCTCAGCGTTTCAACATATCACAAGACATTCCAGGACCTAGACAAATATTCCAATACGGCTCTACGAAGTAGCTTAAATAGAAAATAACTCACAATCATCGATACGAATTAAATCCTATAAATTTTGGTAGTTTTGGATTTAGTTCCTATCATATTTGTTGGATACAGTTTACGAGGAACAAGCCTTACCCTTTGGATTTGTTCGCAGCTTGATAGTTATGTAGTTCGTTCGAGAGTTGGACGCTGATTTGAAATAATAGGAACTAGTTTGTCCAGAGTTCCAATAAAGAGCACAGACAGTAGGGCATATAGTGTTTCTCCTTGATAGCCCACTTACCTAACCCAGTCTTTAGGCTATCTAAGAGAACATTCTACCTACATACTTTTGATTTCCAACAAAAATAAAATAAGAAGCGGTTACCTATCAAAAGTCTCAATCCCACTTCCTAAACATTTCCTAGAAAATACATCCTACAACAAGCATGAATCATCAAAAATGAGAAACATTTTTATTGCTGCCACAGAGTATGCAACAAACTGCTTTGTTGCACATGCACTTGTGCACACTATGAACTTTTAGAGCACATAGATAGGTTCTTCTTGATGAACGTTTGCTTAAAATAGAATGATTTACGTTTGACTAATGAAGATGGCTACAAAGTTGCTTTGGATGTGCATCTGCATCATGTCCTTTGGAGAGGATCTGTCAAACTATTTACAGACTGACAACTTTCGTACTAACATTGTATGGTGTTGCTCTTTTTCGCTTTGATTGCTTTGATTTCAAAATTCATTGCCAGCAAATATCATGATTTTGATAAGAGTAAGAGAGTCTACAGTACATACAAAGTCCTTGATGGGGAAATACAAAAGAGTGACAGATTTGCATGCATTTAAATGTTTGTTTCTTCAAAGGAATATGGTAACCTTCTACGGATGCTATACCCCTTTGCATGCCTAACTGGTAAACCCGAACAAATAATCGACACAAGGAATGTTCCTATAACAAATAGGATCTAAATGAGTATCTACATATGTCCACGTACGTACGTTTCAAGGTAAAATAGACAGATTAAGGAATCGGGTGTTGTTACACTTCGACTCTTTTTTAGATTTATTGTGCCTCTATACTAGTCAATGTGATTCTCCGTGAAAGAAGTTCTTTTTCGATTGTCTTGTTGAAATGGATTATCATTATTGGATCCAACGATGGTCGAGAATTCTTCGTTGTGAGCAAATGTGCTTTCTTCAATATCCCTGTCGAGTCTACAGTACCTACCCATATTGTCCATAATGCAGCCTATACCAATATAGGCCAGTTGTTCCTTGGCTTGTCTCATATAAGGAGTACAACCCTGAGCCTGTGCCATGTATTTATTTCCTCTCTTCTTAGCTGAGCAAGAAAAGCAATTTAGTCACAACAAGGGAGACACCCAATAAAGTGCATTGACTTGCATGTGTCTCGATCATTGGTTCCATGAGCGTATGTTCAACTGCAGCCAGGAGCAAAATGCAAAGTAGGCGATAATAAGGATGCCAAATGAAGGCATTGGAAAGACGGAATGTGTTAGTTTGAGCCCATATGAAACACTTCTCCTTCTGGCAGTCTCCAACTCAGAAAAACTCAGAACTCATGCGCAAAAGTGCCAGTACTGTGTATTCAGGTCAGCCTCGACAGAAGATACAGAAACATCTCTGCTCACTCCTCTATTGTATAACCCAATCTAAGATCCTGTCAAAACTTCCGTGCATCAAACCCAGATCGAGACCATTGGTATAAACATGGTATACCTAAGCATCTGCTCTTCTTGGCACTACTATTAAGCTCATTATCCAATTGGTTGTACTTCACAATCCCTTCAACTCGCCGCTGTTGATGCTGCAGTCCTGCTGTCACGACATTTCCGTTGAGCTTCTTTACTAAAAAGATCTATTTGGATCATGGTAGCCACAAAATATGCAACGTCTTTGAGGTTATTCGGGAAGTGCTGCATACTCTCAACGCGTTGGTTCTATAGCTTGCCTCCGTCTTCTTTCTGTTTGACTTAGTCTTCAGCTCATATTATTGGGAGCCGTAGCTCATATTTGGCATGAGTCTTACAGGAGTAGCCATTGTCTTTGCTGGCTTCTCAACTAAATGTAGCTAGGATGATAGCCTTGCATTTGTAGTAATGTCAAGATACTTCAGCAGACCTGATCACGCTTGGATACTACTCGTACTTCTGCAAGCTGTACGACCATGCTAGATATGCTTGAGCCATTCCAAAAGCTTCATTGTAGTCACCTCCTCAAGGAGTTTGGTCACAATTGTCGCTGGTACCAGGTATCACTGTGGTCACATAGGTGTCACTGCGAATAGCATGATAGGCTGCTTGAGTTATATGGATTCTAGACTTTTTCCTTTGGAGCCAGATATTTGATGAAACATTAGACAAGCTAAAGACAGCTTAAACGCTGGATTTGGTCAGAAAACTGATGGAAGGACTCACCAGATAAACTCAAAAAAAAAAAAGTTTTCACTCTAGCCTTCCCACCAAATGTTATAAATGACATTTATCGAAACTCATAGGTTCTGCACGACTGGTGGTAGGCAAAAAGGACGACGACCATCTCTAATACCTCCTGTCTGTATTTTGTATCAATAACATTTAAGATAAGCAAATCCGAGAAGCACGACACTTGAAACGCATAATTCACCGTCACTCTTAATCCCATGATACTTGCTTGCAAATTCTTTAAAACGATGACAAACGGCACTGGCCACGAGCGCCCAATTAGTCCCAAAATGAATCTCTAAACAATGAATAGATAATGACTACACGGAAGAGGCTAGCAACGTACATTCCTCTGCATCGTAGAGTTGCCTGTCGCTTGAGTGGCAACCGAATCCAATCCGCATCAAATAGTTTTAGGTACAAGCATTTGATGTCTTCACCATCAAGATAACAGAAACTTAATTTTCTCTCGCACACACACACAGACACTCCCTCGACAGAGTTGTAAACGACAATAAATCTAGGATCACCTTCCTGGAATTAGCTATTGTGTTGCCAAATTAGCATTTAATACCACCTCTGAGGTGTGGTGGCCGTGTGCAGTGTACATACCGCTTCTTTCTTTAGTTTTTCGGTTCGTTTCCCATCGACATGCAACAGGTACCTACGCCATCCTCGCGAACAGGTAACAGGCTGCTGTTCTCCTTGACTGTAACATTCACAAATCGAGAAGGATAATATGGAGGATCCATGCTGAAGGATTACGCTGTTGATACATGTGTACTAAGCCATGTAGTAGGTATTTCCAGGACTTCAGACGTGAAGTAGCCAATTCATTTAAATTGCTTCAGTTTTTATTTGTTCCTTTCTCTCCTTTTCTTGGTCATTTTATGATAATAACCAGAAAAAGGGAGTAATAATTACAATCCAGATTTGTTTTGAGTACAATTGTTTGCTTATGCAGCATATGCACATAATAAGATTGACAATTATCCTTTGCTGTGCAGCAGGGTTGTTGTCTTATCCTTTAAGATGCTCTAGTTAATTCTTTGTATGTAAGGACCTTAAGATTAATAAGAGTGGACACAAAGGCAATTTGCCGAGAAAAGATTTACAAATAAATGGCAACTGAGTTCGAACAAATGGACTGGACACAGATGGATTTAGTTTGCTTCTATAGAGGACCATGTAGAGATCAAGATTGTTGAAGTATTGCTTCTTCTTTTTCATATGATCCGTAGTAGAAGGATCAAAACCCTCCCACTTTACTGAAACGCTACTACTGGTCCCCATATAGGATTTGTATTGAAGTGTAAGGAGCTAATCAAATAAGGAGCATCCTGTTGTCCTCTACAATGCCCAAGCGTCATCGTCTGCTGCTTCTGGAAATGGTCTCAGCTCTTACCAACTCTTCACTAAGCATCGGAAACTCCGGCGCTCTTCTGTGTTTCCAGTCCGGTTCTATAATGGATTGAGACAATACTCCCAAGCTACTGAAAGATCTCTACTCCCGGGCTAACAATTCGCTGTCAGTAGTGTTTTTATGCGGCTTCTAGCTCGTGGACCATGGATCAGATCGTCTTAGCTAAAAAATGGCTTGGAACTATGGTGCGATTCGAGACTAAGCTTGTTTCGGAACCGCTTTGTTGAACTACCTTGTTGAACTGCCCTGGTGAACCGCTCTATTGAACCGTCTCGACTGGAACCACCACAAGCACCTTAGCTACTATAAGAAGCTGCGACACGACCCCTACCAAAGTTCCAACCCGATCTGATCCATGATCATCCATGGCCTAGAAGCCCTGCTCTCATTTGGTGAACGTCCACTAACCTGTAGTAGTCGAAGTATTTCGAGGAGTTTGTCGAATTCTTCTGTTCCTCATCGAGTTTAGGTCGATCCTCTCTGCTGGAGTCCCTATCGTTTGTCAGTTCTCCTCCTAGCAGTCATGCTAGCTAGGCCAAATCCTGGTATTCCCTTCGTTTTAGCTCCCTGGAAACCTGCTAATTTTATCTAATCTTTTTGGCATCGCTAAATTGGACGGTGCTTAGGTTAGGCTAGGTTTATGGGTGTCATTGTTGACAAGTGTCAACGGCTCACCACTTAAAGTCCATTGTGTCCAACAGTTAGTGTTTAAATGCACTTGAAGGAACATTTTAAGCGAGCACCCATTTTGGAAAGTACTATCAAAATTATCGTATTTCGCTCTACTACAGGAGCATTCACAAAATTGTACCAAACCCATGGCTGTCTCTCATTTGTCTTGGACATCTATAAGCCTACTTTTGCGACAGCAGCGTGTGGAATATGGTCAATTTGATTGGACGACGCTTGCTTGTCAGACTTTATGGCAGGCTTTCTTTCCTTATAAGCCTCTTTCGTCTTTATCACTCACTTTACGACTGTCAGCATCTCACGTACTATAATGATGCTTACATCAGTCCAAGTCAATATCCATGGAGTCTTCCAAATAGTCTTCTGGAGCAGAGCAAGCAATTTGGAAGCATAAGATCGCATACGACCGTATTTTAACCATCTGCTCCTACTTCTTCTTCTCCTTTAGGCCAGCGTATGCTCCGTGGTAGGAGGATCCCAACTCACCCATCTTACTGTATCCCTACTAGTCCACATGTGGAGTTTGCCTGTGTGACCGGGCAGGTTTCCCTGTTTCAGATCATTTCACCCAATCTTTGTGTATAAGCATATGTTCCTGCTTGCAGCTCAAGGAAAGAGACGCATGTTCTCCATCATTCTGTTATAACTTTTCCACAACTTCAACTCCAACATTTCAAGAGTACCTATCTGCAGTTGCAAAGCCTACACCTCTCTCCATAGTACACTAATTGGAAAGTACAAAACATTACTACGAAGTTGCAAGTCCGATTGTTATTATCAAAAGGAATTTACATTCACTTCCTGCAGGCTGCAGCCGCACACATTGGAGGACATTTTATGAATTCCTCTTTCCCATTAATTTCTCGGGAAAAATTAAATACCAATTAAATTTTTCCCTAGATCACTGACCAACTCAACCGCTAACATACGAGTAAGTGTCCACATTTCTCAAAACCACCCGGGGATTTTTATCGCCTGTGCTCTACATGCGGTTCTCACAATCAGTAGTTGCTTTGCTACCACTTCTTCAGCACAGTTGTTGCTGAGGCTGAGGTCACATAAGTCGATGGGTAGCATCCTCATCGTCGTCGTTAATGCAATAAATAAAAACATATATTTAACCTCTAATGGACTTAAATGATAAGAGAATCCCGAATAGAATTCCACCTGTCTGCACGTTATCAAATAACAACCAGAAGTTAAAAAGGAGATCATGTAGCCGTTCTGATGCAGATACACATTTCACCGGACCGGACAACAGCGAATGGTGGGTCTCCACTTATGATCGTGTGGTTCAGTACAGATGTAAATGACGATCTGTGCTCCGATGAAGACGCGACAACGTCGTCTTGTGGAGCAACCTGGTGAGCATTTGGTATTTGGTAGTAGCCACCGACGACGACGTTGACAGTGGGTACTTCCTTGGTGGTAGCTATTTGTGTGGGATACTATGAAATGAATACTGATTGTTGCATCAGAACTGACCAGTGATAAGGACTAACGAAAGGGGAAATGGAATGTACCTTTGGATTGAAATTTTTAACATTTACATTAGAGTAGATGAGGCATGGCATAGGTTTAGGAACTCCCTGTACTTAGATTTGAATTTCTTCTACTAATCCTTCAGGAGAGCAATTGTGTGAAAGTTAAAAGCATGGAGTTCTGGATTGATTGGTGCCATTTCCATTTCCAATTCTCGAACTCGTTGCACTGAGGCACGGAGGCCATGTAAATTAGCTGTGAAAGGAGCGAAAGATGTTCTCGCAGACTATCCGCCGACTCAGAGCAAGGCAGTTGAATATTATCAAAGGAGTTAAATCCAAAGACACTCTTATCTAATGAGGGTGATATCCTATGCAAGTAGACGAGCATCAGCTTAATGCCATAGATGACAGAGTAGGACGGAAAATAGCCGCACGATTTTGGAAGTCAATTTGGCAATCGAATTGGTAAAGAGGCAGTCGAATGAGTCTCGCGTGCCATAAAAGTGGGAACTCGGTGGAACACCTGGTGATTGACAAATGAGGATTATTGTTCCTCTATTTTTTTTTTTTCATCAGTTGATGAACATGTAACTTTCTAAAAGCCTCTTCGTTTGTTTTAAGCGTCGAGAAGCGATAAACTCCTTCTAGGCAACTAGACATGATTGTGTCCATACCATACTAGGTTCTGCACAACATTGAACAAAAAAGCATTATAAAAGGAGATACTAACTTGACATTGCTCCTTGGTAGATATAGCAACCAGTGTGGACATCAACACTGACTGTTTTAGGACCTATCATGATATAAAAGATATAGAAACTAGGACTGTCAAGGACTGTTTCGACTTTTTGATGAACTAGATGGCAGTGGCACGACTATGGGACCTTATTTCACTGCACCATATTTCGAATGATTGCAATGGGCCAAAAGTCTCCCATGTTAGCCAAGGATGGCCTAAGCTGCCTCCTTGATAGTGTTGTGGTAGGTGAGACTCTTTCGTTCGTTTTTGATCCTTCCGATGTGCGAAAGCATCCCACGCTACTTTCTCTGCTCTCGACTTCTTGTCGTTGGACTGTCGGGCTCTAAATTTAGCTGCAACGTTGATGTTGGTCATTGATTGTGATCCTGTCCATCCAAAGTGTTGGATACGTGTCTTGCAGGCGGTCAATTTTGGTTAGGTGTTCGAACATCTATAAGTAACTTTTTTCCCTCTCATTTTTTGTGTAATTTCAGGGAGGCTAGCTGTGCAGATTCCAAGCATAAGGAACTTAGTGCCACCATAGTATGAGCTGCTGCAAAGCCAATCAGTTGGAAACCCTTGTCTGTTCTCATCTCGCGTGAGACAATCCACCAAAGAGATCTTCCTTACTGATTTTGGTATTGAAGGCTTTCTGTTCAATCCTTAGATGGTGCTGCAGACATCTTCTGAATTGAAGTGTAGAATTCTTCTTCGTCAGGATCGTGTGCAAATATCAAGAATGCTGCTCTAAAAGCAAACTCCTGGAATGTACGTTCCAAGAACCCATAATTTCGCGAGGGAAAAACTTTGTAACCAAATTTAGGTACCACGTTCCCGGCGCGCGGCATTTCACTCGTTCTTTATCACACTCCGGCGCGTACACTCCAATCATGTGGTAAAGCGTTTGCGTGTAAAGGCCACTAATGCTGATTACATCCATGCGATCGCTTACTGGCTTTAAATCTTAGTAATTTCGGATATAAACTGTTTGATGTTTGTTGGTGCAGAGAATGTTCATTCTAGATGGACACCCGTAAGACACAGGGCGGAAGAGAGGAGTTTTTTGCATTCAGTTATAGTTCACAGTATTTTTTCCCAACTTCATTTGACCATGAAACCTTCCACTCAAATACGCACCGAGGACAGTACAACAAATAAATAATGGAATCTAAATAGAAGCATACTTGCGTTGTTCTTCTTCAAGTAACTAAGTGAAATATTTTTACTAAAACGGAGTAAGAAAATAGGCATTAAGCGCTACAAAGGTTAAGTGTACCAGCTTGAATGGTTAATAGGCTGACCATCGTACTTAAAAATGTTGGACTGATTAAATTGCTCCCACTTAAAGTTTCCTCATCAAATTAAAACCCTTTTGTAGTTCACTCGTGGGATCTGATCTTCACGATCAGTACTAATTGAACAGGCTTAACCATTAATAATCTTAATCCTGGTAATACCAATAATAATATTATTATTATTATTATTATTCTTTTCATTACTACCATCTCCATCGCAGGCGGACGTCTTCCTGTACACTCCATGGTCCGTGTTCGTAATCTCTTGTTCGAATCTCTCAAATCATTAATTTATAGAAGGTGAGCAGAGGAGTATATATTATATGTAATACCTGGCGCTTCTTCTCTTTTTCTTTTTTTGTTGGAAAAGTGTGAGAAATGATCAAACGTGCGCACATACAACGTCGCGTCGCGTCGCATCGCATCCCTGGGTGTATCATCAGAGGAACAGCAAAAATCAGGAATTAAGGTGAGATGAGTGGGCCCTAGGGTTCTTTTTTGGTTTTGTTACACACATACCTACACATGTTGGTGGTTAATATTGGAAGCCTTTCTGTATGCGCGCTTGAGATGGGTCGTATGCGTCTTCATTATGCTCTCGTAAAAATCTCTCTTATCTGATCGGGAGATTTAAGAAAATATAATATCCTAAGCGGCGCTAAAAAGGAGGACTGTTTGACCTCTGGACGATTTTGATAACACATGCAACACACTTTGTCCACTTCGGAAACAAAAACAAGTAAAAAAAACACGAAACAGATGTGAGAACAGAGAAAAGAACCGAACAAAAGGAGAGTAAAAATCTTTTAAAAGGTTATAATTACCTGGAATGGTGTATGTTCTGTAACAGAATTTATAATAACTTGAAATTTTCATTCAAATGGACGTTCATTCCTTTATAATTGAATGAATGAACTAATTAATTTAGGTCCTAAGGTGGAGGGAAAAAAGGTCGCCCGGCTTTTGAAAGGAGACGCTTTGGGCACAACGATTCGGTGGCGCTGCTGATTTGGAATTTCAATTAGCTAGAGTCTGTTTGGATGGAGTGGAAAGGTTGATAAGATGGAAATTTGTTATTCACTTGAAAAATTAGGATTACTCCGAATGGGAGGGCACAATTTCGATAAATCTATTAGTGGTTTTGGTTTTCGATGAGAAGAAACATGTTAATTTGATGATGGTTTCGACGGAAGAACTTTTCATCCTTGCATGAGAGTCATGGTCATGCTGCTCATCTGACAAGAATGCTAGATTTTAAGATTGTGATAAGTTTTTTTGTTTTTTGGAAAATTCCTTACCGTTGAGTCATGGGTATACCAGGAAGTGGGAGTTGTTATTCACAGCTTTTTCGATAATGATGCGTAAGTGTGTACTGTAACGAGTTTGGAGTTTAACTTTGCAAAGGAGGGGAAAGAGCATAGAAGGTTGCTCATATTTTGGGCTGGGTGATCTATCAGTATCCAAATTTGGCGGAAATTTTGATTTTTTGAAAATCTATTTTTTTATTACTAATAAAAGTACCGTTATACGCGCTGTCGGAACATCATCTTATAGAACTTTTCTAAATTATTCCAAATATGAAATTTAATCAAAATTGTTGAAGCTATTTTCGAGAATGTTGGCTTTTTGTAAAATTGGCCCTAAGTACCGTTAGTAATGGGGCTGAGCGAAAATACGATTTTTCGTTCTACAGAGCAAAGATATGAAATATAAAGCAAATCAGCGCCGTAGTTTAGGCTGCAGCCCAATTTTATAGACAGAAAGACAGACAGAATCGACAGGTGTTAGAGTTTTCTTTCAGTTTTTAGAGCTTATTTGTTAGGACCGTTCGCGTACCGTTTTAAAACATCGAATTCTTACGAAAATTTACTAGTTTTTACAAAAAAACTATTCGCTTATGGCGAATTTTCGTAGTTTTTCACAGAAGAGAGCGCCCACGAGAGAGGAAGAAATTTCCCCATGCTACAAATTTTAGTGCAAGAAATTTCTGTGGACTTTTTATGAAAACTGTTAAAGCTGTCAAGCCAGTGTATTTTTAACTTTTTCTTCTTCAACCCGTTCGTTTACTTTTTCGTAGTTTTAGCTCTCTCTGAGAGAATTTTACCTCCAACAAAGCGAACAGACCTATTATCTGACATTACGTCAGATTTTATGAATAACTCAAATTTGAATGTTATAACGAACCCAATATGTCCCTTTAACAGACATGTGTAGGTACGTCAATACACCCGTCGTGTGGTTAACACAAGGTGCCTTGGATCAGTCATTACAACTTTCGACTATTGTACATGGTGTTCAACGTTCGAATGGCAGAAAATGCTAAAACTTATTTGCATAAATGTTATGAGAAAGCTTCTATAGCCTTCAACCACGGCTAGTCTTTTATGGGATGATTAGGGCCTTTTTTAAGGTAAACTACATCACCTATCGGCTTTCTTGTTGGATTTGAAAAGTTTCAGTGTTAACGCCTATGAGTTGACTATTTATTGGCCTAGATCTGAACTCTTTTATGCTAGCTTATGCGTCATTTCATTACCACCCATAAAGACCACAATTATGCAAAGGAGGCAATTGAATTGTGAACTTATAACCGCGACTTTTGGACATGGCATTATGGTCGAGTAAGGTGGGTCATAAGCGTTACGTATTCTCGTATTTTGGTGAAGTAAGCTGGCTTACAGATGCTTACAGATGGACTTCAACCCACTAGACCTTCCTTCCCTTCTACCCCTATTGCGGGGAGGAACTTCAGCTATATATCCACGGCTCGTTCATATTGGCAGCTACATTCGTTTCGTTGTCGCTTCTGTCTTCGTTGCTCCTTCATGATGGTAGCCATGGTTTCACCTACTGCTTCCTAAGCTTCTTGTATGCCGAGCATCAGTCTGTTGATGTTCTCTGAGGTTAAGTTCATACCCAGTCTGTTTGCCAACAGGTTACGACCTTCACGATATCGCAGACAGTGGAACATTATGAGCTCCACGTTTTCCCACTGCTTTTGACTGCTCTGAAATACCGATGACCAGCATCTGCACCAGGTAAAAGTTCAGCTCTCCACGTTTCCTATTGATCCAGTGGTCTATATTGATATCTGTGCCCATGTATCTTTGTCAGATGAGTTCCATCTATTTTGCCTTTCTGCCAGGTTTGCTCTTCCTAGTAGTTTATCATCACTTCATCATTGCTCGGTTGGCACAATATTTCCATGGGGCTTCCCTAACGAGGAGATCACTATGCACCCCGCCTCGTTTGAGGTTGTTCAGCCTTCCGAATACGCATAATTCTTTTTTTCCTGTATGATTTGGTGCTCAATGTCTCGGCTCATATTTAGTAGTAAGTCCATGCATGTTCATGTTCTATTCTTCTAACTCTTCAAGGTGTTTGGCGACTACAACGATCGCTACATATATCATTTTGTTTGAAGACGTCGTTGTACATCGGGTTGCAAAGGACCAAGCATGGGGTCTTGGAGGGCAGCGCCTGCGACGTTATATTGCCTTATCCTTCTTCTTCAAATCTGTGCGTTCGTCGATCTATCTGGCGATATGAGTCTGATGGCCCTACCGTCTCTCCCTCTACTTGTCACCACATTTTTGACCTTTAATTTTGAGCTAGATCATAAGAATTTCTCTTATAATATTTTTGTACAAATACAAGCGTATAAAACTGCAAAATCTACCCATTGACACGCCTACTTTTGAAAAAAATCCACAATTTTAAATGAATTTTCATAAAACTTTCTTGAGAGACTGTAGTAGCAGGAGAAGAGGATTTAAAAGTAAGGAAAAGAGTTTCATACGATCCGTTTAGACGATATGTATATTAGCTTCCAATAAAATCAACAATTTTTCATTTTACCTATTACTTTGATCGACGCTGTATACAGATGTATCAT
Organism: Chalcosyrphus nemorum; assembly: GCA_949716465.1. NCBI lineage: Eukaryota > Metazoa > Arthropoda > Insecta > Diptera > Syrphidae > Chalcosyrphus > Chalcosyrphus nemorum. The sequence continues at coordinate 25,683,417 of OX454335.1, forward strand.
ACCTACATGATTACTTACATTTGGCTACGACTTTAGTTGCACATGTCCTGCATGTTGAACTGAAAGCCCCCATAGCACAAATTCCTCTACCTAGAGAAAAAGGAGGAAATGTTTCCGCAACAATTCAATATTTAGCATAGAAAAGAACATAATCCGGTACACAGATTCGGTTCAATAACTTTAAGAAGATATCGTTTTCCAAAATGGATTGAGCAAACAAAAAAACAAGAAAACAACTACCTCCTCGACAGAAGTACCTTTGAGAGTTAATATTTTCTAAATGTTGCGCCACATATACATATGTATTAGTATCTTCTCTGAAATTGAAGTTCATGCGTGACTTACCAGAAGATATTATCTATTAGCTGTCCATATTTACCTAACACTCACATCAATATTGTTAGAAAGAAATTGAAGCGAGTAATCCTTGTTGAATGAGTGCAATTAGTTTCAGACAATAGATGGGCAAGGATAGCAAAATAAAGTTAGCTGTTGACCTGTTGAGTTAGCATTTTGTAAACCTGCTGGGGGTACTTTGGGGGATCCTTCAACAAGGTAGATGTACTCTACTTGGTGGAGAAGTTTCCCCACAAACAAAAAAGTGCAGAAGCCTATTTGATGCCTTTGGGCGTAGCTTCGATTATAAACCTTGAACCATACAATTCGCTTTCAAGACAGAAGAGGTACACTAGCATTTGTGCTTTCAGAGACTCTCAACTGGTAAGCCATCAGGTCAAGGTGCTTTGTAAGCCTCGAAGAGATTGATCGCAGCTTAAACGTCTGCCTCTGATAGAAGACCGATGTCAATACTTCTGATTGATTTGTACTCTCCTTGCAGGAGTCATCGGTAAACTGGACACAAAAATGTTCCTTCCATCTGCGTAGTGGTTCTTCAACTGAGACCAACAGAGTGAGATCCAGTACCTACTTTGCAAACAACTTCCTGGTTACTCTAAACACTTTTCGGATATCCCCTCTTCTTGCAGCGCTTTGTTTATTTTCCACTAGGCTGTCCAAACTACTGTCTCCTGTATACTACTGTCTTTCGTTCCATCGACAATTTCCTCTACACTACTGCCAAACGATTGGACGGCTGCCATACCATGCAAAACAATGGACCTATCTTGGCATAAGTGCACCGTGATCGAGGGCCGTATCCAACCAATTAACTAACCAAATCCACAAGAATTGAAACAGGACTAAAACGGGCAAACTTACTTATGACCTGTATCCCCTTGTAGGTCGGCACCATTGTGTGCGATTTCTATAAATGTGCCTTAGCTTCCCCACCCCAAACTCTTTCCCAGTTGCTGTGCTTCCTTCTCAACAGCTCTGCGCCACTTACTCCTAGGACCGTAAGCGGGTTCCATTGCATTGCTTGGTTAGCTATGGACCTGTTGGAGAGTGTGACCAATCCACTGCCACCTTCGTCGTTGTATGGTTGTGTCTATAGGTTCATGGCCCGTTCTCTTAAGCTCTTCATTAGAGATACGGTTTGACCAGAAAATCTTTAAGATTTTGCATCTTCCTCTCTACTCTCTCAACCACCACTAAGGGTGCCTCAGACATGACTAGCCAAGGATCTACAGTTTCAGTCTTAAGCAGACATTAAGTCACCAGGAAATAGTCTGGAAGTGGTTCAGCTAACTTAAGCTAGAAGTTGATTGGGTATTCAGATATGCAGTACTAAAGAGTGAGAGCGTTCTTGTACCTTTCAAACATGAGGTTCAGTGTTTGAAGAGCAGTGTTTTGACCCCGAACTGGTGCCTGCTACCGCATTCTAAAACCTCAGATAGACGAATTTGCAGTTCCTTCTCCACCCAGTAGGTCCACCTACTCTTTCTCACACCTTCCAAAAGCCTTTCTAAAACACAAGAAAAAGTTTACATTTGAAACAATAAAATATTTCAACCTCAATTGAGGACATGCTCATGCAATGCGTACATAGTCTCGCCAATCTTCCTCCAGCCAGAAGAGTCTTTGTTTTTTTTTTATGATGGCAGCAAGAACAGTGTTGCGTGCGGGCAATCATCAAAAAACAAAAAAAAAAAAAGTAAAGAATACCTCAAAGTAAAAGAAATAAAATGCATCAACGAGAGGAAACATTTTTTAGACAAACAAACAGCAAAAGATCTAATATCCGATTCGTAATGAGTTTCTGTTTGATCAGAGAGTGAGCTGAGAAGAAAGAAGACAGAAGAACCAACATTCATGGGAAATGAAATTGAAAAGTTGAGAATCCAAACGAGCGCGCACTTTATAGTATTTGATTTCTTCATTTTCCTTAATTTCTTTTATATTTACCGAAGTGGCCGGTGGTTCCCATGGGCTTACATATGCGCTTATGGGCTTATGGAGACGACATTGTTGATGTTCATCACACGGGCATCACACCACAAGAGTGTACACTGTACACTGTGTCAACACATTGCAGATATTGATGTGTGCCTATCAAGGATTGTGCCACAGCCATTCACCATCTCATCAGTCAGTGATATTCGAAAGGAATGCTCATAAACATTGTACGGATGTGTGTTGACACTCCTAACTTAGGAAATTCCATGAATCAAATGAACTTTTCATTACGAGGCTAACATTTTATGATAGGTGGGTTCAAATGGTTCCCACAAAATGTTGACAAACCTTAATGATGTTGTGCCAACACAAGGAAGATACCTTCAACCCATTTTGTGTCTAAGACTGTTTTGTTTCTTATTTTCCAATCAGAAGGATTGTAGGTAGCGGCGCACTTCTTAGACGCTTTTGGAAAACGTTCTGCCTTCATTTTGATATCGTATACTCTTTGTGGGGCTTTGAACCCTGTTACAGGTTCGAATCCCAGCAAATGTCATCACAGTTTTTTAAGATCCCAAATCTTGCAAACGGCTGACAAATGCCCAAGAGTATTACTGTCCAGAGAAAGCTAGTCAAAACACCTCTGCCGGAATATACACATCTCGTGCAGACCCTTAACAGTTGTGAGAAGCCTCTTGGGATTACTTATAACCTCCACGCCAAATGCTGCAAAAGAATTGCAAGGCTTTTTTTTGCAAAAAGCTCGGAGAAAAATACTACGAATTATGTATTATCGAATGTAACAATGCCAACGAACTCATGTAGTTTAGACACCCCCTATGGTGTCACTGAAAGCTAATACCACCAGAGATCCAAACCACTCAACCTTTTAGTTCTCCGCCTCTTTTCTCCAATTTCAACTCTCGTGGACCACTTAGAGTTCATTATATCAAAAGACTAAACAAATGTCAGTGGACATCGTTTAGAGAGGACACAATTATCGTTCCACTCGATATTCACATTCCAAGTAGCGCTGTTGTTCACAGTGATGTTAAAGAAACACTGCCCCCCATATCTTATTACGCATCATGGATAATTCGCTTAGTCTCAAAGAGCGAAAAAAATACTGTGAATCATGAACGAATGCAAATTCACATACAACTCTCCTCATATTCAAACCTAATACCATCTGAGCTTGCAATACCACTAAACCAAACATTCTGTACCGCTTCTACTCTCTTATAAGGGTGTAAGGTTGTCAAAACCAATTTGTTTTGTTTGCTCATCAATAGCCGGGATCATTCGATTCCGTATTAACAAGACATCACCTCCGGAGCCAGCAGCTTTGTCGTTGTTCTGGGTGGGGGCATTGGTTCTTCATTGACTGGAGTTGGGTTCTCTTCTTGCCCTATCATTCTCTGTATTTGCCGCCCGTTGAGCAACTGCTGGAAGTGTTGCTTAAACACATCAACACTTCCCTGTGCGTCGGTGATTAGGTTGCCTTTGCTATTTCCAAGAGCCTGCGTTGAAGCTAGCTTGCCAGCTGTGTGGCATTCCGATAAAATTGCGAGACTCCTCGATATTCTTGACCTGGGAAACTGCGTGGGCTAATCCTTGGTGGTGGTTGGTATCCAAAGGTGGTCACGGCTACATCTTTGATGAGGTTGCAGTATTCGGCCCACTGGTTGTTAACGTATGTCTTGGGTGAACGCACTGCAGAGAGTTTATCGGCCAGGTGCTCTTTGTAGGCTCTGGCTCTTTCTAACGTGCTAAGGCGTCCAACGTTAAGGTTGTTTTTCTTGACGGCTCGCAGCTTCTTCAACAAGATGATCAGAGTCAACGATTACCCCTCGAAAGGTACGCACGTCCAAGAAGTTGGATGCGTGCCTTGCGTCGATTAGCACGTGGTCGACCGTCAAAGGAAAGCCAGGTTGCTTTTACTTTAATGAAGGCACTTTTTTAAGTGTAGCTTCTCATGAGAATGACGTTCATGGGAAGGAGAGTGTGCCTACGAACTGTGAGATGTTTGAGAAGATTGTCAACGTGTACTAGGAGTTATTACCCAGAAGCCAGTAAGCATTTAGGTCACTTGGCTTTGACTTACGTTTGAAAAACGCTGCAATGGAGAGGTCCTTCTCTTTTGAGGAGGTTTTGGCTCCGTTCTTTGTTTCAGACCGGTCCATAATTATTGACAGTATTTTGTTGTTCGTGCTCCGTCCACTTTGTTTTGTCGTTGAAGGGTAGATGGCCGGTAACTTTTAAAGGAAATCTATGCCTCGATTGGCCAATAAATTACCCTTTGTTTGGAGCCTCTCTCTGCCATTGCTGAGTTGATAGTCAGCCGGAAATGGAAGCACTTAACTACTCAATCTAAACTTCATTCAGCTCCTCCTTCGATGAGACAGTTGCTCTTAAAAACACTTCAATCTACTACTCGCAGTTACGTCAGAAATAAAATATTCTAATGGTCACTTAAGAAAAATATTACCTCACCACTCATTAACCACAAAACTTGCTGCTCCCCTGAACTACTGTCATTTTGACGCCTTCACACCTGCGGTCAGCAGCAGCAGTAGTATAAGTGTATATCGCATATAATTTAATTTAATTGCAATATCTCAACAAATGACTTCCACCGAAATCAATTTCCCATGACATTCAGATTCGCAGATTCACAAATTCACAGATTCACACCAAAATTTTGAACAAATCTAAATGCAAATCAGTGGCGCATTCAGTTAATTACGCTGCCAACGAACAGCGGTTTTACATTAGTTGGCAGTCAGCAAAAATGTTAATTGCTGCAATAAATGACAAACAATCCAATAACCGAAACGAACTTAATTCTTCTTTTTGTTTTTGTTGGCTAAGCCATATCTAGATGTCTGGATTGATTACTGGTTACTGGTTGTGCTGATGGTGGAACTTAAAGAAAAAAGGATTTAAGCACAATCAGTCGGAATTTAAATTTTTAATGGAATTCTGCAATAAATTTGTATTTTATGGCAGTGCATCCGCATCGACAGCGACACCTATTCAACAAATCAATTAATAAAAAAAGATACCAAACTACAGATACCTGTTGATGTGTCAGATTTCTGAATCTCAGAATCAGAATCAGAAAATGTTTATCAGAATCAGAAAATGAAATCCATCTAGACGGCTGGTTCTTAATTTGGGTATCGAATCGAATGTGCCTTTCACATTATAGTCTCTTGCTATGGGTTTTTGGCGATGTTATTGTTACGGTGTTGTTGTCAGATTGATTGGATGCAAGTTGAAATTAGCATAAGCGTGTGAATTAAACTTGTCAGCCACTAAGATGATGTTGAGATCTTGATTACCACCACTCAAACATGATGATGGCGTCTACCCATGTCATCGGTATTTGTCTGGCTTTAAAATGTTTGTTGTGTTGTGTTGTGTATGGTGTGTGTGTTACAGATGATTGGCTTGGCACCTTGGTATTTGGATATCTAAAAATATGTAATACATTGTGTATTGAATGGTTAAATGGCAGTCAGGTCAGTCAGGCAGTAGAAGGGAGGCTGTTCTTTAGGGTAAAAGGGGCCAGGCGTTGGATAATTGGTATCTCAAGAAGCACTGCCACCTCAATCGATTTATGGTTGTCCTAGCTGCGAGTTGTACACAGTTTATTAAGGAACCTCAATATCGTTCTAGCTGAAGATGGTGAGTGAAGTGCTTAAGCCTAAACCAAGCTATTGCCTTCAGATGATAACTGAGAAAGTAACATTCGTAGCCTTACTTTGGACAATGTGCTCTTAAGATTGTCGGGCCATTCAACAACCGTCCGCTGGTGAGTCAAAGATGCCCCATCGAAGTAGATTTACCAGAGTTTGCTCTAACCCTAATGAGCAGATCGAAGCCAGATAGTTTGGAGGATGTGCTTGATGTGATAGCCGGTGTATTACCTTCTGCGGATAACCATGCTCGGGTCCACTTATGTTGGGTGTTAAAGGCGCCTGCAGAGAACACTCCTGCGTGTCTCATAGTGCGGTTTCTAGAAATAGGTCTCGGTTGTGTACATTGTAGTAGGCCAATATCAACATACACAATCTGAATTTGCTAAGATTTTGATTTTATATTTTTCTCAGGATGGCAGGACACGCGGCTGTCCTAGAAATACGTGGCGCAGAACAGTAGAGAAGGAACCACGGCAACTGGGAAAGAGTTGAGTTGAGCTGAGGCACATTTTTAGAAATCGCACACGATGGCGCGTATATAAGAATAAGTAAGTCAGCATGGAGTTATGCAGCTGGTCGTCGAAATTGTTGACAAGAATCCTCTTGAGTTGACCATTCTTGAGTCGAATGGTCTAAAAAGCATATCTCCACCTCTACTGAAAGTATCATCGTACGAGCGTTCGATTCTCTCTGAGCGATTCTTCTGTGCTTGATATGGATTTCAGTACCTATCGCTAGATCATTTGCGTATCCATATTTGTTGATGAAAGTTGATTGGAACTAACACTGATCCTTGCGGCAAGCCACTATTTTCTTAGTTTTGCTCAGTCATGTTGACTTGAGTAAACATGTTTTCGAAACGTCAATCGCTTCATACCGAAACGACGCACTGCACACAATAGTTTACTTTAAAGTTCAGCTGTGTGAACTCGTCGAAGATATCGTGGTCAACAAGCACAACACTATTCGTCGCTTGGCGCGAAATTTGTTGAGCACGGGACAGTGGATCGTTGACATGCTATTCATGAACGACCAAGACGTTCTAATGAATGTTTAAGACAGAGTGTGTCGTTGTCGCGCTCAGCATTTTGGCATCAGTGGAACCACCTTGCGGCACATTTTGAAGGATCATTTTCATATGTTTCCGTATAAAGTGCAATTGACTCGAACAATATTACCGACGAATATGACATACGGCCAAACACAGAAGCAAATTTGGATGACTGACGAGGCCTTTTAACACTCGGGACCCGTTCCACACTCTCTAGCGCCGTTAACAAGCGAAAAAGCAGCACATGCCACACCCTGTATGTAACTGGAAAGACCGTGGTTAAGAAACAACAATGGCTCCTTGCGACACCCCGGCACTTTGAGCTTTCAAAGATCAGAATTATGATCCATCACAAGATCAAAGAAAACAACAAATTAAAAAAAAAAACAATAACCTATTTTAAGAAAAAAAGTAGCCTATGTCATTTTTATGAAAACAACGAATATTATAAAATTTGTTTCACGTCAATCGGTTCGGTAGTTTTTAAAATTACCTAGGGACAATTTTTTCAATGTTTCGTCTTTACATAATAAAGTATTGATTTGTGTCTCGCCGCATCCAGAGGGCAGTCGGGATTTTAGATATGAAACTTTCGACTCATTCGCGAGGGGAAGCAGTAAAAAAACGTTTGTCCAAGATTGAACTACAGATCTGCAGACACTAGCCCCTACAATTACACGTTTCTAAGAGGGTGTCCTGCACATCGGCAACATAATGGACCTAATCCTAATCGGTCAACCATTTCTCCAGGAGCAGATGACATCTCAAGCTTATAGGCAGGAACCGGTTGTCCACCTAACAGAACTTCAAAACAAGTTTCTCTTTAGCTTAGGCATCTACTGAAACGACTGCAATTTTACTTTCGCCTGACCTTCATAGTCGTCATAACATAACGCGCTCTTAATTTCTTTTATTCCTTTTTCGTCCCAAAAAGGAATGTGTTAATTATGACTACTCGCTTACACTTACACGGTCAGTTCTATATACATAAGTTTTTTTTTTTTTTTATTAATTTCATAGGAATCGAGAAATTATGCAAATTTTTTTATTGAAAACAAATTAATTTTTATATTGCCATCCAAGCTAATCCCTTGTGAACAGCATCACTTAAAGAATTCGGTTCATCCGATAGTAATTAGTTAATTGGCGCGTTTAATCTGATTGAATCGGTCCAAGCGTTTGTGATGATGCTCCTCTCGAATCCGTGCTGTGAAATTGGTACATCAGATATCGGGAGAAAGATACGTCAGATTGTAGTAGCTGTTGATAGTGGCAACTACCTGGTGGTCTCATCTATTAGTTTTAATTTGACAAATTTACATTTGACCGAAGTCATTTGAATATTTTTGAATTTTTTTTTTTTATGTATCTATAGATTTGTTTCCAATTTGTTTTCTACATGTATAGCTAGGGAGATGATCGGAATTTGTTTCACTGGATTTTTGACATTCTCAGTGGTTGTTGGTGGAAGACGTCTTTCGAATTCTTAGTCGTGTCATGGTTACCATAGGTGAGATGAAGGTTCTTAGAAATATAAGGCAGATCAAGACACATCAGCGGAAGATACTCTAGATTTTGCAAAAGATTTGTGAAGTAAATCTAAGTGGATTTGTTCCCTCTTCGTCCTTAAGGGTGAGGTTATGATCCGCAGTAGAACGATCACAATGCGCTCTTTTTAGGGACCTACTGCTCCGCCTGTGAAATTTGCCAATTTGACTTTCGGACATAGCTATAATCTTTCCGGCTTTGGATCAGTTAGTCACTAAGGCCAATCAAATGCTGTGGTTATTGCACTTGTGTCATCCAGTTGTTATTTGGTCTGCCTTTGGTTGATATTGCCCTTTTGACGAGTTTCAAAAGATCTGTCCTTTGAGAATAACAATAACAGGTGGTGCTTATGATAGGTTCTATTACATAGAGGCCTCCTTTAGTCCTCGAGTTTCATTTTCTATCAAGCTTCTTAGCCCCTGCTGTCGTGCGAAGCATCTTCAGCTCAGCTCTCGTTACTTTGCGCTCATACTTTTTATACGTTGTCCATGAGAACCGTATGTGAGCGCCGGACGTAGTTTTAAGATGTAGAGCCTTCCTTTCAGCTTAGGACCCATTTATCAGGACCATTCATCTACTTTTACGCATTTGATCCACATAAGTTAGTTCCCTACTGATCCCATAGATCCCAGAGACTTACTGTCGAAGCAAATTTAAATTGTCTGGAAGAGGTCGTCGTGGATCAGACAGCAGGCACCCATTTTCCTTCTCCTACCCATACACGAATTAGGTACTCGACAGAGGGACATTTGGTCTATACTTATGATAGCTCCATCATGAGCAAACTATAAGTAAAGCACTTTGGGGTTCGTCACTTTTCCGTCAAGCAGATAAGAGAAGGACTGCAACAAATACCAAAGGACTGAGGACGAGACTCTGGTACCGACTTTGATTGATAGATCTTCGGTGACTTCTGCGGGCCATCTTACCCTTACATTTGCTCCCTCGTACATACCCACCATTGATCATTTGTGCAAGGGAGGAAGATAACTTTTCCTCCAAGGCTTAGGCATTGGATCCCCGCTCATAAGTTTGGACATGAGAATTATAAGCCATCTGGACTCGGTGTCTATCATATTATTTTTCTGAGAGGGTATCTCGCCTAGCACAACCTTCTTCCTAACTTCTTCGGCAGTGATGTCGGTTACTACTTCATAGTTAGGAGTGGACTCTTTGGAGGAACTTCATAATACTGTCGCCATCTATGGAGAATTGTGTTGTAGAGCTGGAATTGAGTTTTCATAACGAATTTTGGTGAAGGAATCTCATGTGCATTTCATCTTCTCTGGGCGGCTATGTTAGAGAAATTTGTATCCTTATTCAAGTCGGTTTTGTCGAAGCTCCTGGATAGCTTGATGTGTATCAGGCGACCTTCTTCTTCCTTGCGACTCAACAGATACTGTGGCTGTGGCTGCAGACGCCCAAGAGCACCCGATCTTAAGTCATGTAGCAACCAGATCGTTGATTTAAAATCGCCGTCTAGAGATGCCTCCTGAAGTCAATTGCGGAGGAGTCAACCGACAGATGAGATGGAGTCAATTGCGGAGGATCGCGAAAGCTGGACCCTCATGAAGGATAATTGAGTCATGTACATACATATGTATGTATGTATGCATGACATAAACACATTTCTCTACACGATACCTACCACCTGAGTTTCAAACACACCAACGCCCACTCTTTCCTTTCTGTGCCCTAACAGCATATGGGCATTCATATCCTCTTACGCACATTGTTGTTACAACAAGCAAAACAAAATTGATACATATGTACAACGGACGAGTGTACGTACACAATCAATGATGTTTCAAATGAGGAAGTTGAATACTAATTTATTCATTCACCACACTTACCTGCTACTGACATTTAAAAGCTCTCAAAGCTTAGTAAATTCTAGATTTGTTTCCAACCCTTGTGTAGAATGTCCTTGCCACAGCTCTTCAAACTACAACATTCCTTTTACAGAACAGGAAACAAACATGCGCTTTACTTGCTTTACCTTTAAAACACAAGAAAAATAAACAAATTCTCATAAGATAGAGGCAGAACACTGCTACCACCACAATCAATGAGTGTGTTTCAAAAAATGTGTCTATCACCATCCGCCATGTGAATGCTACTACTTGTGACTTCATCTTCAATATGTGCTACGAGTAAACCAACCCCTAGTTTTGCACCCCTTTCATGTGAAAGTATGTATTTCTGTGTGAACATTTGGCATTTTATGACTCTGAGTCTTGCTTCACACCAAATTTGAAAGTAAGTTCAACTATTAGCTCATAGATGGCAGAGTAAGTTAATTTATTCAAATAAACCAGGTTTAACGTAATAAATAAATGAGTGGCACAATTAATTGCGCAACAATTATACATAACATATTTCAGTGGAAAACAATAAGTTAATGGAATTTAGTGTTCCAAGAGGAAAGGTGGTAAATTGGAGACGAAGGTCGATTGGCCGACTAATAAGAGATTAATTGATGCAATTTGTTTTTCCTTTATACTTTTTTGTTTACTTAAATTGATGAATAATTTGTTGTCATGTGTTGAACAAATAAAGTGAATGAAATGTTTGATAACATATCTATAAGTCGGATGGATCCAAAACAGTAGGGAGAGGTGTGTTGTCCCAAGATCTTAGCTGCTAGATCTCCTGGCGCCTCCCTGATCACTGTAATGTGTTCCAGGCGGAAATAATGGCGATAAAGGAAGCCTTATCGTGGCTGAGTATCCACATGGGATATCACCATCTTTATTGAGAGCCAAGCCGCGGTAAAATCCCTAAAATCGGTCACATTCAACTCAATTGTCGCTTATATCTTCCCAAGATGGCTGAACAATTTAAGATCCACCTTGTATGGGTACCGGGCCATTGTGACATCAAGGGAAACTGTATCCTTGAAACTCTTTCGATTCTACCCGAAAAAGCGAGCCTCCACATGCCTCACACTACATGTGCTCTTTTAATGAAACAAAACGCGATCAACGCTACTAACCGTAGGTGGTCGCACTGTACTACTTGTTCCATTGCAAAGCAGATCTGGCCCAAGCTGGATCCAAAGCTAAATAGGTCTCATATTAGTACTATGATAGGTGTCATCACGGGACACTGCATTATTGGGAGGCACACAAGCAAGATTGGGCCTCCCTTCTAATGACTTCTACAGGAGCTGCATGGACGAAAAGGAGGAGGAGACTATTCCCCATCTTATGTGCAGCTGCCAAGCGCTCTCAATCCGAAGGAGGTTGCATTTAGGTGAATACTTCTTCGACAATTTAGCCGAACTCGCTGAGTTCCTGTTGGTTTTAAATGGATAGACTGAGGATACTCGATCCCATCGGCATCATAATGGTGTGGCTGCACCCACTGTAGCCAGCCGTTCTAACCTAAATCAAAATATTATCTTTAATATATTAATTGAACTCTCAGAACTTCAGCGGTAGGAAGAAGAAGGATGAACAGGCGCGATGTCTCATCAATGTTGGAATCCATAGACGTCGAATAGATTCAGGCCTGGCTAGTGGCAACACGACTATCAGAAGAAAAGACATAAGTAGTGCTCATCAGCAGCAGAGGAATTATGGAGATCACATTGTAGTTTCCAATTGAAGTACCTTAGCATTATAGCTATAGATACATTCAAGGGGAGCATGCAGCTGAAAAGGATTATGCCAAATACTGGAAGACCAAAGCAGAAGAAAAAACAGCTCTTGGTAACAGTTGCGATTTCAATAATATTTTACAGTTTCCAAATATGTGTAGGCTAGTGCCAAGGAGACTAAGTCATACAGAAGGACACACGAAGCAGTCTTCATAGTCTACGTCTTGATAGTATGTAGAGCCTTCCGAAAAAACTCCTACGATGCGGCAGAGAGGTTAGATGTGATGAGTCACAAAGTGATGAGTGGCAAGTCTTAAAGAATAGAAAGCGGCTGACTAGACAACCCTCATGAAGTATCAACGAAGACATAAATGACGTCACGCCTTCGAATTGAAATACTTGACAGTAGTGCCATGAGGACCGTCAGTAAGAGTCTGTAGAGGAACACCCCAAGGCGGAGTTCTTTCTCCGTTAATATGGCTCCTTGTAGTGAGTGAAATCCTAGTAAGCTAGCTTTAACGTGACGGCCTATACCGTCGATGTGGTTGTCCTGGTTTCGGGGAAGTTTCTTCCTCCCTCGACTCAATTTCGCACTGCAGCTAGTCGATAACTGGGTTGGAAGCAGAGAATTGAGAGTGAAGCCCCTCAAAGCGATATTGAAAAGCAAAATCAGCTTTCAAACCTCACCAAAATCCAGAGTGCGGCATGCATCGGAATCATGGGATCATTGAGAACAACACCGACAGCGGCAATGGAAACCATGCTTAGTTTCATTCTACGCGAGAGTAATATCGTTGGAAAAGCAACTATATACTGCATATATAGACAGCCAGGCAGTCATTAAAGCTCTGTACTCTGCTATAATTCGCTCGAGGATGGTGAGAACCTTGAAATCACTTTTAAAAGAGCCAATACGGTGACCCTCAGTTGGGAACCAGGGCATGGGTATCAATATCGAAGGAAACGAGAAGGCGGATGAGCTTGCTAGAAAAGGGTCGACGTTGCACATATCGCGGGCTGTTTCTTTTGTAGCAGCCCCAATCAGTTCTTTAAAGAAAAAAGTCGTGCAAACAGACGCTGGGTTTATCTGGATACATGCGTAACGGCTAGAGCGCTATGGCTGACCTTTAGCAAGAAGAGATCATCAACTCTGGTTAAACTCAGTCATCATAAAGCACGGGTCGTTTCTGGCGTAATTACCGGCCATTGTGTCATTGGCCTCTACGCAAAGAGACTCGGTGTACTGCATAACGAAGAAAGAGAACTCTTGGCAGTAATTTCTTCTCGGAGCTAGAGGACTTAGGCAATGTTGAGCTTGTGGACCTCCTGAGATTCATATTACTATCTGGGTGGTTCTAACAGTGGACTTTTTTTACAGCGTTTCCAGGGTTAAACGATTGGGCACAATGGGCCCGAACTGTTGATCTAAGTGAGCAGTGACCTTCTGGTCACAACGCACCCATCTACCTAACCTAACCTAAGATAGGAGCTGCTTTTAGTTGGTTGACATGCTTGAAAGATCTGCAATTTTTTAGTAGCCTAGAGGTGCTTGGTTCACGGTGTAAAAACAGTAGTTTCAAAGGCCATTAAGATGCGTATTTTCACTAGCTAGGGTCCTTCAAGTAAAGAGGGTTGGCATGTATTCCAGGAAACCCAGTCTCTCCTAAGTAAGCGCTTAAAGCTTTTTATCCCAGCGATCTAGGCAACTGGCATCATAAGCCTCTATTGATTCCTCTTCCTCCAATTGGTTCAAGGAGTATGTTGGCAAAATCTTTCAAAAGCCGTCTGCAATAGCCTAAGAACCTCCAGCTATGATGATCACATATTGAAGTCATCTTACTTGCTTACGTACTTAAAGGGCTCCCAACCCTTGTAGAGTCCTTGCCTGAGACATCGCTGCCTTCCATGCTCTGCGGTACCGGGCGCGCTGCTTCCAGTTGTGAAGACCAAGTTTTCTGGCATCCGCGACAGCTTGGTCTTTGGTCTTCTTCACCGTTTCGGATCTGGGCGCTGGGATTCGAAGATCCTCTTGGTTGGAGCATTGTTATCCATTCGCTTGAAGTAGCCGAGCCAATGTAGTCTGCGTATCTCGGCTTTTTGGATTACATCCACACCATGGTACAGCTCATAGAGGTCGTGGTTGTATCTTCTCCTCCATTCGCCCTCCTCGCATAAGGGACTTAATATCCGACGAAGTATTTTTCGCTCGAAGGTGCCCACTATTTGCTCAGCTTTCTTACTTATCGTCCAGCACACGTTTCCACACAGCAGAACTAGCGTTCTAGAGAGCATTAATTTGGTCCGTCGAGTTAGGAGTTTTACCTTCATCTACCATCATTAAAGCCAAGATAAGCTCTACTTTCGCAAGGATGTGGTTTGTTTTAAGTTGTTAATCTCATTTGACTGACTTATTATTAAAGTCATGCATTAGAAACCATTATGTGGAAAATAAGGCCTACAGATACTCTGGCATTGATTTAGCTCAAGTTACTTATACAAAATTGAAGCAAATGGAATGTAAGAGGAGAAAGTATCCGCAGCAGGACTGTCGCGCACCCTTCACTTATTTGTTTTTTAAGAATACAATTGTATTGTATATGCACCCTCAGGATGCAGCAATTGCAAGTAGTGTTATATTATATTTAACATGCGTGGCTTATTGTTGCATTTTCCAAGTAGCTACTCCGTGATATCTTCGTAGTAACTTTGCTAATTAGCGTACAAGAGCATTACACAGTTTTTACCCCCATTCAAGAACGATACTTGGCAGTTCGCGAGAAGAGCCACCACGATACTCGTCATATTTCCCTAACATTAAATATAAGTAAATATCCAACGACAATTGGCACTAGAGTAACATTTGGTGTGTCTCTCCTGCAGTCATTTTTCTACATGTACATTTGTGCCCCCACCCACTCAGTTTTTGTGTGCCGTTGAGTAGGAAGTCACTTGAGAGCGTTTCAACGACGAATTTGCGCAGCGCAACGTTCGTTTCGCTGCCCAAGAACCATCTTCTGCACGCGTAGGAGTACTGCAGGCAATTTTGAGTACACATTTCAACTGTGAATGTCAACAAGGTATCGCACTGGAAGCATAGGCATCCAATATGCCATCCCAAATATGTACATACACTACAGATAGATACCATGGTGCAGGTTGCATATGATTAGCCCCCCCGAGGGCTGTATATATACTGCTACTGCTACTGCTGCTACTGTAATGGGAAATGGGACCTTTTCTAACTTTAGTCAACAAATGAAGTGTACAACCCTATTTTAACTGTCATGCGTGAGTTGTAACTCGTGGATATACTCGTACCTATTGCCATTGTGTAGATATTAAATAGAACGCATACGCCCACTTGAGAGAGAATGTGATATTTGAGTACAATTTTAACCGAAAATTTCATCGCGGTTAATAGTCCTTCACAAGTCCTTGAATGCAACTGCAAAAAAAACAAGCTCTCAGAAAATATTCGACGTGGGTTATGAAATCTGTGCTGGGGATAGCATTGAGCAGTGAGGAGGTACTCATACTCTAGAAAGAAGAGGAAAGAAATTCCAGTTCATGATATCCTTACTTGAATTATTTGTTTAACTACGAAGGATAAATAGTTATTACCTCAGCCAAATTGGATTCGTGGAACTATACCATTTGCTAGATGAGTCCAAACATAGAATAACGAAACCCGACTTTAAAGGAATACACCTTGATGAAGTTTAAATTGGAACTCTTTAGCACAAATCTTCTCTGCTTCGATCCGTGGTGGAAATTTTGACAACGAAGCCAACGATGCAGACACCTACTGGAGAGTTCCTCCTCTAATGTTCCTGATAAGTGACCCCATTCAACCGCAAATGCCCTGAAGCTGCCTCCAATGAAGACGCGGATTCCACGTTTTGATGGGGTTGCGAAGTTGTCAACTATTCCTTCGAATTCCTTTTGTGTTATACCGGGAAGGGCGTAGGATCTGAGGAAGTAAATTCGATAAACATTGATCCACATGAAGTCTGCCTTTTGTATAACCTTCTTCTCCATGGTTCATGTCACGGCTACCGTCTTTTCAGACTCATTCAGTCGCTTGTATGGCTCACTGGGCACCTGCATGGCGATTGATCCTACACCTTGGTCTTAGCCATAAGGCCGAAGAACCCGGCGGTCCAAGGAGAACATGGCGCAGAACGGTCGAGATGGAGTCACGACAGTTGGGGAGAACTGAGGCACATTGCCAGAAACCGAACAGGATGGCGCAAAGGTGTAGTAGATGTCCTAGGTCCCACGAGCACAGTTCATGCGATATAAGCTGGATATATGGGATTTAGCGAGATAAGATGGTTAGATGCGGGTGATTAACAATCCCCAACGCGTAACACTGTATTACTCTACTCTGGAAGACCAACCGGAAGCTCCCGTGGATATGGAGTTGGACTGCTGCTAACGCCAACAGCACGCAGAGGCCTAATCTCCTGGAAACCGCACGGTGATAGGATTTTAACGGCTAGATTCCGGAGGAGAGTACGCCGCGTCACTATTATACAGTGTTATGCCTCCACGGAGTATAGCGATACCCGCATCGTACTCTCGGACTGTCTGCCTATATAGGTTCTGAGCTGCCTGGCAATGGTTAAGGTTTAATTGAAGCAATCAACGCGAGCTGGAATGCAGGACATCTTATGCTTCCAGTACAATGCTTGGCTTCCTTTACAGAGCATGATGCTATCTGGATATGAGGAAAAAAGCCTTTGTCTTGTCTTCGCTCTTACAGTCCTTCGTTCTTCGCTAGCTTAGCTTTGTTAGTGATGCCTGCTGGCAGGTTTTCCACCGACGGGTTTGTCTTCCTTTAAGCTTTATTGCACATTATCACTTTGCAGTTCCACCTGCTCAATGAGGGACGCAATAACCTCCTCCTTGCTCGAGCTTTCATCAAAGTCCTTCACCTTCATTGTGGTCTCATGTGTCACAGTAGAATTCTCCTTGAGTATTCAGGCTCAGTCATCCATCCGAGAAAGTGCTCCTTGCATCTGTGACGCCTTTTTACTAGAAAACTCAGCATGTGCGAGTTGTTGTCGATCATAGCTCCTAGGTATTTTAAAGCCTCCTTAGACCACAGTCCTTCTGCTGGTAATTATGACAGCTACAGCCTAGAGGTCAGCTAATTTAAGGCCAGCCGAGTTCAGCCAATCAATCTCGTCGATTCTCTGCCCATCTGTGTGTCTATTTCTTGACTCATGTAGAGTCTGCCTTTGTGGGCTTGCTTGAGTCTTTCGTTTCGGAGTCGCATATCTTGTGCTCTTACATATTTGTGTTTATTGCCTGGCTTCCCTCTCCTGAGTGTCGAACTCTTCCTTATATCCTCCATCTGAGTGCGTTGGATCCAGAGTTCACTTCCCTTACCACTCGACCTTCTCATCGGTTCGTATTCCTTCAGCGTTTTGTATGCTATATGGTATGGACTGAACTAACCGGTCTCCTTAATTTGTGATTGGGATTCCACTAGCTCGTTGATTTCGCTGACGAGAATGCTTTTGGATGTAGTTACTTGGAGCCGTGCAATCGACACTATTCAGCTTCCCGATTGTCCTTGATGAGCGAGCTCTAATTTTTTTTTTCTGGGGTTTCATTATTTATCTACATATGAACCATTTCCCTTGGATCTTTACTCAAAGCCGCTATCCCCAGTGTTCCATTGTGGGAGCTTGTAGGAGATACAATCGGGAACGACCGTCGAATCAAATCGGTCACATTGGTATCGGCTACCGATTTATAAATTGCCTGTTAGAAGGCCGAAACAGACCAGGACAGCTAGCTCATATTAGTGACCTCAGCAGTAAAGAAGAGGAAACAGCAGCGTAATGTGGGACTTCACAGACGTCAGTACATCGACTAATTTGCATCAAGAGTAGAAGCTGTAAACAGGTGTGGCTGTAGGACTTTCTGTAACATCTTCATTGTTGGTCAAAACCTCAACTAACATCCACTAAAGAATATCGATGGTAACCTACTAATTTTGGATGTGTAAAAGCCCACTTGGTTTCATTTGGTTGAAAGTGGCTGCCAGCTAAGAAACACCAATACACTTAGACCAGTCAAAGGTCCACTACGATGCCACGAAGATTATATCATAGATTCATTATCACTCCTTGAAACCATTTTGAGCTTCTTATGAGACGTAGGAGGCCTTTTATATCTACATAAAGCTCTTAGGTGAATAATAGTCTCCTCTTCCTCATCCAAATAGCTTCTGCTTCTTCCTCACTTGATGAAGTAAACATTCTACTGCATTCCCTAGCCACTCGGAGGAAGGAAGTATTGTCTCGAACTTGATTTTGGACGCGACCTCCAAACAAATCTCAAATAAAACGCTAAAGCCGATTGTTGGCATCCTTGAAGAACTATTCCTCCCAGCGTCAAATACATTCGCAGATTTGCTTCTTCCGAGTCCTTTGAAGCAACGAATTCCCTAATGAACCCTCAAACTTTCAAACCCGTCGACGTCAAGTACATAAACAACTTTAAAAGCTCCTCAATATTTAGGTCATATCTTCAAAGTCGTATAATTTTTGAAATTTCCAACTGATTTCTTCAAACCGAAAAATTCTTCATCTTCATATCCCTTTCAAGTCGGCCATTGTACTCGTATTTGCTTCAGTTAATTATCCTTGAAAGTATCTTTAATTATTAAAATAACAATTTGCCAAATTTCAACTAAATGTAGATACTTTTATTTGCATTTCATTAACGAAACAAGTTCAAAGGAAAACCACCCCCACCCCCGCCCCCGCTCCGTGGACAAACAAACTTTGAGGTTAGAATTAAAGTAAACTTTTTCCCAAATAGCTATTTGTGGTGCAAAAGGAAAAGGTAAATATTTGCGTTAAAACTTAAACCAAACGCATTCAACTAGCCGGGCCCCAAACTAGCATCATCAAACCGGAAGTACCAGTCGTGATGCCATTAAATAAGATTGCACAACCACTTGTATTAGTTCTTCATTAATTTTGAGATTGTGCTTAAGCAAATATCGCACACAATTTGGATTGCCTTCGAGGCAGTTAAAGTGTTCCATTAACAATTGGAAGGATAACGATTCGCCTGTTGTTTAGTATAGCATGTTAACCCTATCAACATGGCCAAAGAATAGAAAAATAAATCTTCTTTTCCTCAAATGGTAACTATGTACATATATAGCTGATTGTATGGAGGATATAGTTTAATGGCGATTGTGCCATGTATCCAGGAAGCTCTTCAACAATGAGAGTCGTCCTTTGGAAAGGTATTCGTTGCTGGGAAGGACAACCAGCAGATATGGCAATAATCTTTCTGTCATCTTGGGTTGCGTATAGATTGGAGAATCCTCTTGCGGTGCTTAGTAGTTAAGTAGGACTGAGCTTTTCAAGTATACCGTGTTTGGAACTGTCTATGTAATAGGATAGACCAAGGTAGGTAACTCTGGTTGCCAAAGATTCCATTGAAAATGAGTGTAAGTCTGTGCATCCAGGACTCGAATGTCAGAACGATTCATTGTACTTCCCTGGAGTGAGGATTCCATTCTTGAAAGAAATCTGCAAAAGATAATACAAGGAGTCAACAAAAATGGAGCAGTGAACTGCGTTGCCTGAGCTACCTGCCTCTAACCATCTCAACAAGGCTTGTTTAACAGGTCGTCCAAGTTATATTGAAGGAGAAGTCTACTAGCCATCTTGTTGGACAAGCACATGTTGGGGCGTTTATAGAGAAAGCATTCCTTCGAACAACGTCTGCAAAGATCATATCTACTAAGTCACATTGAGGGATGAGCAGCAATCGGCGGAAAATAGACCGCCAGGGACTTCCAAGGACTCTTCTTCGATTGGCCGCCAATACGTTGTGGTGAGCTATAATTGAAGTACATAACGTTAAGCTTTGTCTATTTCTAGAGACTTTGTCTTGTCTTGTCCAGAGATTTATGGAGACAAGCCAAAAAGTGATTGATTTTCATCTGTCGCCTGGCAAGTTAAACCGAAGTTTCACTCTGTGGGGTAATGCGTTTGAAAGGCTATTAATGGAACTTACTAAGCTTCTAAACACTTCTAAAACTTAGGGAGAATTCTACAAGTACACTGTGTCTGTTTATTATACCAACGACACTCTGTTGTAAATCTAACAGAAGAATTCAGTCTTGCCTTGGACAATATTATCAAATGGGCTATTGGTTGTGAACTCAGCGTCGACCCAAACAAAACTGATCTCATGCTTCTTACCGCAGTGGTGTGCTCTCTACTTTCCTATGGATACCTATGGATGGTCAGCTTTAAGAAAAGAATACAACAGAAAACTTATAAAAAAATTGCTAAGAACTGCGGCTCTAGGCGCAACTGGAGCCATGAGGACATGTTCAACTTAAGAACCCAATACTGCACCTTTAACCACTCAACCTTCATACAATATTTATGTCATCAGGTAGCGCGGTCAGAGCAAGAGAAACAGGACATTGGTACACCAAGCCTTATGGTCACAGCAGGATCCTAAAGAAAACTTTCGAAACGACGTCACTGAGACATGCCCAACCTAGTAGGAGTGAGAAATAAGAGAGGTGGTCACTGACGCGACTCGATGGTTCAAAGATAGACTGTGAGGTAGAAGCAGGGATATTCCTTGAACATCTGCAGTTTCTTCCAAGCAACATTTTTCATGTGAGCATGTGAGGCCTGTCACCTACTCCAGAAAATGTCCATATTCCTAACTCAATAACCATCCTTGTGGATAGCGTGAAAGGCCAGGATTCCTCGTTGACGCGTTAAAGTGCGCGTAATCTATCAATCGGGAGACCTCAAGGATTGTCAGATTGATGAGAATAGTTCCCCTTAGAGCTCTCTCTCCAGACTAGTTTCTTTTAAGAATCTAAGAATGAGAAATGCCATGGACCATGGTCAATGCCCACGGGACTCTTGCAAGTGCTCCAGAGTCTTACTTGACTCATCTGCAAAGGCCTAAATTTGTTAAAGCGATGCAATGGAACCCGCTTACCCAGGATGGCAGGAGGAGGAAAGAGTTGATGAGAGCTGAGGCACATTTCCAGAAATTGCACACGATGGCGCCTAGGCTTTGTAGAGGCCCTAGGATCCACAAGGGGAAACAGGACATAAGTAAGTAAGTAGTAAATTTTGTATACCTAGCTTCCGTAGATGCTCTCTCAGTTTCTCCTGTTAGAAAGCCATTTAGGATTTGCAGGTTAATCTGCGTAAGGCAGATGCAAGTTTTGAATCTTCTATGTTCATAGCATCCCAGTAGTGCTTTAGTTTATCTTAGGCTTGTAGTATTGTTCCAGGTTCTTATTCTGTCTTATTTTTTTTCGCATATAGTGTATTCCCTTATTTCGCAGAATGATTCAGGTCCTGTGAATGGTTCTGCAGTCCTAGCCAAGGCGTTTGTTGCTTCATTGCCTTTGATCGCGACATGCCCAAGGATCCAGGAAATCGTAGCCTTGTAAGTCCTACCTATTTCATTAAGTTTGTAAAGGCAGCGCTGTCAGATGCAACACCATAGGAACTTGTATCATTACAAGGAAACTATGGCCAATGTTCGATGGACTTGTCCGGAAAGACCGGAAATCCACTTCCACCCTCTAGAGTTTCATCACGCGGCACGACACTCGAATGGCAAAGCTGCGTTTACCGGAAGAGGAACTCTGCTCCTTTTACTTACAACTGGCAAACACAGAGCCAAATGCACAAACCTCTTACTCACTTAATAACTCTGCTTTCCAGGACACCTCGCAATGCCTTTTTTGATGTTAAGTTGTCGACGTTCTGTATCCTTTTTGATACAGTCTTCATGGTGAAACTAATTAGACCTCTTAAAGCAGATGCAAGTACCTAGTTGTATTTACCTTTCATTAAACCAATTATGCCTCACAGATACATATGTACTTGTATAATTGCTTAATTATCCTTCCAAACACAGACTGAGCTAAACGTCCCATTCAATTGTATTTTACAAGACATTAACTCCAGTCTCTCGGTAGTCTCCCAAGGATACATCAAATTGCATTAGTTTACATGTCACTTCTTCCATTAAATTTCACCTGGATTCCTTTATTTTTTCCATACAAAACCCCATTCCTTGTTTGTCTTTTTGAAACATCCCCCCTCGTTCGGCTTTCCACCAGACACGTATCCGCTGTCCCTTCCCCGCTTTCATTCATAAAATTTGAATTATTTTATGCCTCACAACCCTCGAATACTTTACGACCAATTCACAAGTCCATTTATTCTTCCTTTTTTATTCCTAGACAAAGGAAGATGAAACCGAAAGTAAATTACAAGTAAAACACAAAAAAAAAAAAAAAACACAGAAACTATCCATATTATGATGCGACATACAAAATGAAATGAATTCCATAACCCCCATGGAAATGAGAGGAGAGGACAGGACTCCTTCTGTAGGTTTCTCAACAAACTAGACATTCCAGGAGCAACTGCGAAACTATAAACAGTAATAACATCAAGCAAAAGTACACAATACAATGCCACTGAAAGGAAATTCCTTGCGAAAAGCAGAACAAATTTATACGTGTGTACGTAATCAATGAAATGGAAAAGGGACTGCTTTTTTCTTTTGCGGAAAAAAAACTGTTTGTAAGCAAATAATACAAACATAAGTAGTAGTATGTGTACATAGTAGGGAATCCTTAAAGCTTTAAGTGCGAGAGTACTTGTATGTGAGTCAAATTAATTCGAGACTTAGTTCGATTCGTATTGGCAGATATGCCACGCATACATTTGTTGGATTAGAACCTCGTGGAGCTATTATAGAGTCTCCAATGAGGCATCCTGCGAAAAGGATATATAATATTGTGTTGATTAAATATACAGACTTGAACTAGAACTAGTGCCGTGAACAGATTGGAAATAGCAACTGTCAGACAGTCAAGCAGCCATTAAAGTCATTAAATCAAAGCTTATACATATGTACCTATATGCCTCTAAAAACTTAATAAAATAGGTAGGACTTACAAGGCTACGATTTCCTGGATACCTGGGCATGCCGCGATTAAAGGCAACGAAGCAGCAAACGCCTTGGCAAGACAAGGGACTGCAGAACCATTCACAGGACCTGAATCATTCTGCGGAATAGGAGACCACACTATACGTGAAAAAATCAGGAAGATAAAAAAATAAGG
Source organism: Chalcosyrphus nemorum (assembly GCA_949716465.1). NCBI lineage: Eukaryota > Metazoa > Arthropoda > Insecta > Diptera > Syrphidae > Chalcosyrphus > Chalcosyrphus nemorum. The sequence goes on from OX454335.1 coordinate 25,706,777, forward strand.
CAGGACCAGAACCTGGGAGCTACTGGGATGTTACGACTAGAAAGGATTCAAAACTTGCATCTGCCTTATAGAGAATAACCAAGGAATCCTAAGGGGCTTTCTAACCGAAGAAAGTTAGAGAGCATCTACGCAAGCTAGATATAACAAATTTACTACTAACTTACTTATGTCCTGTATCCCCTTGTGGGCCCTAGGACCTCTACAAAGCCTAGGCGCCAACTCTTTCACAGTTGCCGTGCTTCCTTTACTTGCCATCCTGGGGAAGCGGGTTCCATAACATCGCTTAAACAATTTTAGGCCTTTGCAGATGAGTCAAGTGAGACTCCGGAGCACTTGCAAGAGTCCTGTGGGCCATGCATTTCTCATTCTTAGATTCTTAAAAGAAGCTGGCCTGGAGAGAGAGCTCTAAGGGAACTATTCTCATCAAGGCTAAGGAATTGCAATGCGAAGGGGAACTGTAAGGAGCTATAAACTTTGCCAAGGTGTAAATAGGAGGCACAATAGCCCACTAAATCGCGATGCAGATCTTTCTTTAGTACTTGGATCCATGTGGTAGGACTGAAAAAGTTAGCATTTAATAAGGCTTACCTCGTCCAACGAATTAGGAGTGGTTTCCTTAAGACTTATCGTATGGGCAAAATGCTCATCCTAAGATGGGACATGTAGGTAGAACACTAAGTTGCTATCTAACAAAGGCCTAAAGTGCTGGCGCAGATCAAAACGTTGTCAGGCAAATTAATGGTGGGTTCCAACCGACAACAACCACCACAACAGTCATGTCAAGATGCTATTAGCTAAAGCCAAGAAGTATTGGCTCTGCTTCCTGATCATTGAATCGAAATGCATGAGTTCAATGAGCACTTTGACCCATCAACCTCTGTCCAAGATTATAAGATTGAGGGTTAAATCAGTCTCATTCATGAGACCATTTACATCCACCATGCCCACAGCGCAGGACACTCGAAACAGTGCTTAACGCATGCAGCTATTAATTCATCCTCAGGAAAAGAGCATACTTGGTGGGCATCCTCATCATGAGTAATATTACCAAGAAAAAAGAGTCATGCAGCCTGGCTGATACAATAAAATATCAGTGAATTGTTGATGAATTCGTCGACAACAGAAAAGAGCAAAGCGATAAAGCGAAACCGCTCCTATAAGCGATCCCCAAACAAGCCCAACAACTTTTAGAACCCAGGCGAAACGAACTGAGTCTACTTACAAGTCACACTGGTAGATGAGCTCTTTATTGATAGAAGGTGTTGGTCCGCTAGAGCCAGGTCGCATCTCTAGTCTCACTTCCTCGTGGTGTCATTTAGGACTTTACTTGGAAATAGAGGAGGATGAATGACGAGCCTACAACACAGAATAAATAATGGCCTACCAATGCCTCGAAAACTAACATACAACTCCTTGGCAACTTTCATCTAATGTCTAAGCACAACAATGTTATACTCGTACTTGGGCTGCCATAGAGGTCAGACAATCTAAGATAGCCATGAGTCATCTGATGAACAACTCCAGAAGACTGCTCCTTTGATATAGCCAAAGTCAAACCTTCTTTAAGGAATTCCTAAGTGGCTGCGTTCACAAATCCGTAATGCATGACTAGATTCAGGACTCTGAACAAGCCCAGCATTCTATTGCTGTTGACTTCTAAATACGGCCATTGACGGAGGTGAACTCCTTGACATTTTAAAGCTCATCCATTCAGTGTAGTGCGACACCTTACAGCCATCAGAAAAAAAAATCGTATCGCCTCAAGGTGAACAGGTGATTCAGGATCATAATCGCTAAAGACTCCCGGGAATCAAACTAAACACTAACACCATATGACGCCAAGCAAAAGATCACAACACACAGGAGGCCATTGCCTCCAAATTTGTTGTAGAATGAAGGAATGAGATAGCCTCGCCTCTGGGTTCTAGGGCACAGGCACATACCGATAAATTGGCAAGGTATCGCTCTTAACTGCACACTCATCGAACATGCAATTAGGTCGAATCCTTGGTTTCGAAAACCTACCCATCGGTTTTATACTCAGTTTATTGGCAATAGGAGTGGTCGACATGTCAAAGCTTAGAAGTGAAACGTTGTTGTTGTGTATATTTTGTTGTACCATTTGCAGAGTACTCTTTTCAATGTAGCTGTGGCAAGACGAACATTGTCAGTGCATAATCTGTTGGACTGCTGTGCATGTGATTTAAGGTTCGAATCTCAAAAAATACCAACAAATTTTTCCACGGCCCACCTCTTGCAGGCATCTGGCCAAGAATGATACTCTCATAAGAAAACTACTCGAAAATCCTCTTCCTTCAGACATAACAAAAGACTGTAAGTTTTTTCTGCAGTGCCTTAAGGATTTTCTAGCCAAACATGCAGGACAGAAAGTAGTCTAACCAAGTATATATACTGAGCACATCTTCCTCTTCACGGAAATGCTATCCTATGTTCTAAATTGTTCCAGAACCAATACGGCGAACAGATCAATCATTCTATCAATGTTTCTAAATCTTATAAGAATCGAAATACTTCTTTCGATTGTCAATGTCGACTAGGACAAATGATGGGTAGATGTCTAAATATAGCCTGACGTTCATATGTCATTCACTTGTAATAGATTGGCACAGCAAAACGGAAGTGTAACCATTTAATGGTAATGGCGGCAACTAGAAAAGATATCCTTAAACTTCACTAAACCAAACATTCAGCATACAGCCTAAGGGGAAAAAATTTGTATCCTTTGAAGTTAGGCAAAAAAAGCAAATGCACATGGATTGGCAGAATCTGTGGTAAATATCTGCACAGGTCCAAATTGTTGATAAACACTTCTTGCCAAATGCATGTTATATGTGCAGGCATCTGAAGCAGTTGTTGTGGTACTCATCCCTTTTGTGGAGTGATACAGAACTGATCCCAGATGCGATCATTAGAAGTACATTTCAAATAAAAAGTGCTCTTCTAAATAAAAAGAAAAAAAACAGCAAAATATCAACAGTTTTATGCTTAGGTTAGGTTGATGTTTGCGCCCTTGATGTTGAAACTTTCATAGAGCAAATAATGAAAACCAGGGAGAGCTTAGGGATTTTCTCAGCTCAATGTTAGGTAGTTCCTCCAAGTCCATGAAAAACCAAAAATGCTAGTTCTACTCCCGGAAAGGGCAGCACAATCACACAATAATCGGTGGACAGGTTTAACTTCGTCCTAGTCCTGTTTATACGTTTTGATACACACCAATTAAATTCCTATGGAGTGTTGCTATGAAAGTGATTGCATACAGTAGAGGACATACCTCGGACCACGAAGCTTGCTGTACCGCAGAATGCTTCCCATTGATGTACTGGCAATGTTGCCACTGCTCTTCCGCGTTTGCTCCTGGCGGCATAGGAATGAGATTCAAATTAAAGGAGACTCGATCGACAAAGGCTTTGGGAGTCTCTTGCTATTGTAGCTATCCGACGTCAAACAATAATTGGACAAAAAAAATTTCGCCAAAATAATGCCTCGGTTTTTGTCGCATTAGATGACCTGTACTGTATACAAGACAGAGCTACCCTCGATATTTTGTAGTTATAGTTTATCAACTCAACCCTTCTACGTATCACTGTAAATAATTATGGCATTTCTCACAGTTGTTTTGTCATCCATCATAAGGAACTCTATGCAAATTGGACCCTTCAATATTAAGTTGAGTTAACATAAGTGACTTGACAAAAACTTGTCCTGGGGATCTATAGGAGCTCGATACAGTTTGATTTCTTCAACTCCTCTCAACCTTCCATAGTTTTTGGATAAGATCACCACATTTATAGAATTGGGGTGACTATCTCTTGGGAGTTGGTACCCTTTGATGAAGACCTACATATTTTCCACTCGCAGACATAAGTACTTAAGCTTCAGTACTACCCTGATCTGAATCAAAGTAGCTAGTAGGTAAAAAAATCCAGGGATGTTATTTATGATATAATCCAGGAATCCTTTTCGAACGACACATTGCGCGTACTTCATAGTGAGAGAACCTATCTATTCCAATGGAATTTTCTCCTCTTAAACCACTCGATTTTGTATAATATCCCATTACAGCATCCTCAAATGTATACAGATACATCCGGTACACAGTTATACCTATGCTCAGATTACCCAAAAGAAAGAAACCAAAGTGATTCGTTCGTGCTACTGAACTTTGCTTCCATTCGTCAACATGTGATCTTGTCACTCAAGTGTGGCCTTTCTAATTCGTGTTTCTTGTTCTCTGTTATTCATCACCTCAGCGTACATGGAATGGAAATGTTGCAGCGTTGCGTTGCGACAGTGAATCTGTCAGAAGAGCAATATGTCTGACTTCTGGAGATCAAAGAATTTTAAAATTAGACATCGGAAGGCAGTTGCAATTTTATTAGCAGGCCACGGCTTCATATAAATACTTTGGCGCAACCCTAGGTGGTTTGAATTTATCTGGCGTTTGTTAGATATACACATAGTAGCTATGTGTAGCAATATAGAACACGTCCTGTCCTAAGAGAGAGAAATAAAGTCTTACAATGCGGAATGACAACTTTCTCTTCTTCTTCTTGTGCAAAACGAGAACATTTCTCAGTGAAATTTGTTTTATTTTTTCCACTCTTTGGGACCAAATATCCAACATCTAATCCTTGGAATAAATATGAGAAGAAGCTGTTGATGTTCCCACCATATAAACATATGTAAATGCTTTTAAAGCATAACTTGTACATACTTATACTTTGGATAGTTCAAGAGCACACAAAATGTAAAAGTTATTGTGACATATAAAGAAGAAAAATCCCTCATGTCCTTTCTGTGAGAGAATTGGGCGTTTTGTGACCTTCGATATCTTAGACACTGGAAACAAGGACGAAGGATAAGTTCTCTAACTTTCTAAACAGAAATGCGTCATGCGATTAAGATTTCCAGTGGAGACTTTTGACCCGAAGTCTTAAATACATAAGTATGTATATCTCTATTAAACTGTCAGAGCTCACAGAGATCAAGAGGTTGGGCCCATTGTAGCCATTTATTCATCCACGTGAACACTCCTCTACAAGTTAGAACTTCCTAGAGGGCCAGGAGGGTCATGAGTTGAAAGTCGAATACTTAAATCCTTCGAAGTGAGTACTAGGAAATATCATTTGTGGAGGCATTCCCGAAAGTTTACATGTCTTGTAAACTGTTGGGTGAGTAAGAAGTCAATTCTCACCATGTTTTTTCTGGGTTCTGTGTATGTCCGGGTGTATCTCTTGGGTGCACGGGAGCCTTCCCGAGTACTCCGGGCTTTGCTCTAGATGCACTGCTGAAACTCCCTCCTCTTGATACTTACATTATGGGGTGCTCGCTTAAAGCTAGAGACTCAGACGTGGTGGCTATTGGTATGAAACGCACTGGAGCTTTGATGACACTTATCCTATGAGCCACGTCGTATGGATATGCCGTCTGATGCTATGACTCCGAGGCTTCAGTTGCGGCGTACGTATAAGGTCGACTTTCCAGGTATTCAGCACTGGTTACCACCAGCTTCTGAGCCAGGAATGGGGAGTAGTCGTATTTTCACGGATGGTTCCAAAACGGATCAAGGTTCAGGGAAGATTCGTGGAAGACGAATACACAAGACTGGGTAAGCATGTCTCATGGCTACTATTAACATCGTTAGGAATAGGTGGAAGGTATCACGAGAAATGAGATATCCGATGAGATTGCTAGATAAGGCTCAGAGGAGAGTTTCGCAGGTCTTCCGGCATCTACGGTCAGGGCTTCCAGTTTGTCGCGGTGCAATCTTTGCCTTTTCCTTCCATGCGTCGCATGCAAGTGGCCATCCGTTTGATCTGATCTTCATCAGAGCCGCAAGATACCTCCATGTTTCTCAGCCTATATTCCTCTTTATCTAAACTGTTGATTTTTGGTACTCTACTATTAAGAATATGATGGCCCAAAGATCCATATTTGTGTAGAGATCATAGGCTAGCCATATCTCCGTTGGCGACGGTTACTATACTATTGTAATGACCTGGTTTCCCTGGAAAAGCATCACAAGATCAAGGCTAGCACACGCATCAAGCAATGCTTCTCCTTGGTGATTGTATTAACATCTGAATATGGTTTTCCAATAGGCACTTCTGAACTTTGACAGGTGATTACGGCAATACTGCTGCAGCCACATGTGTCAAACTAGATGTCATTTATTAAGATTGTCTTGTTAAGTGAACATATGTAGTTACAGTGTTTAAGAACATGTGCAAATGTTTAAATTGGTTCATGAAAGTCGGTCTTCTGATCGAGCAACTTTTCGCTCTATTCGCCCATTCGCACCGCAAAGTTACGATGATAATTTAAGTGATGTTATATTCCAAATATTCACGATATCTTACTCACAGCTTGCTGTATTTAAATTTAAAGAAAGGAACGCTTAATGGAAACCTCTATAGATTCATTAGATCTGATTTATTTTACCGCTCTAATGGACCCTCTTCCTAACAAATCCTCACTCTATTTCATTAAAATAACAATAAAAATAAAAAGGAGAGCAAATTATAAATATCCTTTCTAATCAATTCCTTATTACCCCTTTTAATTCCGTGTGCAGTGCACTCTTAGTCAGTCGCCAATCGCAGTCATTTAAGGGGGTAACGAACCAGTGATCATTTGATATCATTTTGTGTAAAAAGGATTTACTCTGTGCATCCTACTAACAGCCACTTTCCCGTTGTCTGCTGTAATTACACTCAATCCTTTTTACATTTGAAGTCGTTGAATGACATTTTCACCGTACATATGCATAAAATCAAACGATATAATAATCGTGATACAATTTGCCGCCCTGACTTAATCCCTGGGTAGGTACTTATGTGTGGGCCCTTGTTGCACAAATTCGATTCAAATAAACATTTAGTACCCATATTAAGTCGAATAGAAGGGTTGATGGTCTCGGAGTGGGAGGGGGAAGGGGAGGGGGAAAAACAGACCCGTGGGCAGCTACTGTCTGTATGGCGGCCGCTGTAATGTGCTCGTTGATATTATGGATCAAAGACCACAACGTAAACATTACTTTTATGGTGTCAATATATTTTTATGTAGGCTATGTGTAGTCCCAGAATTAGAAGAGCCGACGCCGCCGCCGCCGTGCGACGTACAACCAAAACATCATGTTTGCAGTGTGTGCATGGGGAATGCGTTTCTAAATTTAGTCACCTGTCTGTCGTATGCTGTAGCAATTGTGTTGGAACATTCACTAACAAAAAAAGATGAGTTTTTTTTTTGGTTTTGTATCTTGAGGCCGGCACTTTGTAGGTTAGAGGATTTTTGTTTTGGTTTGACGCTTACAAATACTTACATCAGTCACACTTGTGCTCTTACATTGTACGCTGTAGTGTTGCAAGAAATGTGAATTGATGACTTTCTGTGCATTTAGCTTTTACTGTTGAAATTCCACTTTGATTTTGACAATAATTGTGAATCTAGAGACTAGAATATATTCTTTTCAGACTTGGAGCCACCTGCATAGTAGTCTAGCGCACTAACCACTTAGCCACGGCTTCACGGCTTAGCACTTGTCCCCATGGAGCTAAGAATCTTGTCCGCATGGAGCTAACTTTAAGCCGACTCAAGGACAGAAAGAGAATACATCACAGTCTCTTAAGGGCTGAGATAAATGTGATTTATATCCTCAAGCCAGGCCCGACAATAGACTTAAAAAGAGTTGCCTAAATCTTATAGAGCTATATGACTACGTTCACAGGCAATACTTACTTATGTCCTGTATCGCCTTGTGGGTCAGCGCCATCGTGTGCGATTTCTATAAATCTGCCTCGGCTCTCCGCAACTCTTTCCCTGTTGCCGTGCTTCCTTCTCAACTGTTCTGCGCCACGTACTCCTAGGACCGCCGCGTAAACTGCCATTCTGGGTAAGCAGGGTCCATTGCATCGCATGGTTAGCTATGGATCTGTTACCCTTTCGGTCCTAGTCTGTGAGACAGAAGGCATACATCATCGACGTAGTGGAAGAGTTTGAGTCAAATGTAAGTACTCCATTTCCTGTTGATAAGGCCGCAATCAGCACATCGCTAATAACCCATATAGAACAGTACTGGTGAAAGTATGCAGTCTTGCCGAACCCCGCTTTGGACTTCGAGTTCCTCAGGCAGCCTTTCTCTGAGAAAGGCGCGCCAAATAAATTACAGTTTGAGACTATAAATTTTGTAATAATACTTAAATTAAAATCTATCCAACTAACCTAAATTAACTTTCAAATTCTTTGGAACAAGATTCGTTTTTTTTTTTGCGAAAATTCACATTCGCACTTTGCCATAGAAAAACTGAGCCGCATATTAAAATAAAAACCATAAATTCTCATATTTTGCAAATTGTATATTTCCACAAATGTTTACTTAAGCTAAAAGTATTCCCACCTGCAAAAAAAAAAAAATGCTTAGAAATTTATTAAACACATATTATACGTAGAAACCTTTAGTAAATATTTCGGTGAAACGCCAATACACATTTCTAAAAATATCGCCTTCCCGTAAACAAGTGTCAACATTTTTTTCGCAAGCACTGCAAATAATTTATGTTTATGGTACAAATTTAGGTTCACCAAAATAAATTATTTTAGTACGAATTCTGACAGTTCTAATCTGTCAAATGTCTTTTTTTATTTGCTTAAAACAGTGAAACTTGTTACTTCTTCTTTTTGTTGAGAAAAAGTAGAATTTTTAGCAAAATCGTTTGAGTACTTTGCAACTAAGAATACAGAAAGCAATACAATACGATATGTCAATATCATCCAAGCAGAACCCATATCTACGCACTAAAGGTACATTCACAGCTCAGCGACCAGCGAATGGGCGAACGCGAACAACTCTTTTAAGCACATTTTAATGAAAACAATTGTCAGTTTTACTATTCCCAAAGAAGGGAGCTTAAATTTATTTATCGTTTCATAGAAAAAAAGTTAAAATTTTAATTAATTTCTGCAAAGATTTTTCCGCGAATAAACGAATCCTTTTTGCGAACTGTCAAACTTTATTCACATTCCACAGATGTAGAACGCAATCCACATTCACACGACCAAGACATTCGTGAGAGTTTAACCTCACAAATTTATGCTCCTTTGGTAAATGTTATTGAAATTTGCCGATTGCAGCGACAGCGACTGAATTAAAAGGTTGCCCTGAGTGAAATGTCAAAAGTGGCCAATATTCGCTCGTTCGTGTTCGTAGTTCGCTGAGCTCTAAATGGAAATTAAGGAAACAAGATTCTAGCGTCCACAAACCAGGTTACCTTAGCATGGTTTACAGACCAAGACGGCTTTAGGGGAAATTAGCGAGCAGACTATTTGGCAGGAAGACACGCCTGTTGCCCACTTGTCGGACCAGAAACACTCTTCGGAATAATAAAATAATGGAAAACTAATGAGTTCGCTGAATACTGGGTAAGCCAAACATTAACCCCAACAAAAATTGAGTACACAAACTACTTGAATTTAGTAAGGAAGTTCTAGGAACCCGAATCCGGCACTGTCCGCTTATATAACATCTTAACCAGTGCGTCACACTCAAACTCCTTTAGTGCCACATTTTTGTTTGAAGTATAGCAGCGGGCCACTTTTAAAAATTTAATGTGTTTTCCAATAGAGATTTCCGAACTTTGACAGGCGATTGCGACCATATTGTTGAGGTTACATTTGTCAAATTAGCTGTGTTTTATTAAATTTGTCTTGCCAAATCAGCATCAAGAGTTATAGCGTTGAACAAAAGCAAATAATTTAGTGAAAATGGGACATCTATTCGAGTAACATTTCGAATTCATTTCTGGATGAATGGGTTTGCAGGATGAGATCCACTGAATCGCAAAATATCCACAGAAAGTCACTGTTTGGTCTGGAGTTTGGACTGGCGGCATTATCGGCCCATACTTCTTCTAGAACTGAGAACGAATTTTGGCAGGATATCACCATCACACCAAATAAGGAATGCTTAAGTCAATATTGCAAGGCATTTGAAGTAAGAAAAAAACCGTATACATATGTATGTATCTATCTTATTGAGGTAATGACGAAGCCTCACACTAAAATGATGTGCCGGGGCTCAGCGGATTACTGTGCCTGGCTCAGCGGACTACTGTGCATGGAGTTCCAAGTTCGAGTTCCAGAAAAATATCATCCAACATTTTTTTCACGGCCCCACCTCTTGCGAGTATCTGACAAACATCCAAGAGTTTTAACTGTCAAAGCTTCTCAAAAAAAAAAACCAATATGACAGAAAACTGTAGGACCCTTCTGTATGTGCAGAAATGTATGCCACACACAACACGTACAGATGTTAGAAGCTACGCCTTAGACCTCTATGGACTTCTTATCCCCATAAAAGATGATGAGCCTGGCAATCACAGTTTGACAGGTGAGCTTAGACTTATGGACTCTTGATACGTACGTCAGATAGACTGACAGTCCGTTTTGACAGCTTAATGTCTCTTTGAACACTTTGGCATAGAGAGCTAAAACCTTTGGTACTTGTCCATTATGTTGAAACGCGCTCAAAATACCAGAAACCAATTTTATTTAAGGGACACCTTTTCCGGTAAATTAATGAAAGAGAATTTTATAAAAGTTTTCAATTTTTACTTCCACCTATAAAAGGGCAAGAATTGTTCTAGAGTACGAAATTTGAGCTCAAAATAACGATCAATTCTGGCATTACGACGATAGAGAAAGCTCGTCTACCGAGTCTGTCTGTATAAATATTCTTAAGCCTGCTGCCTAAAGGCTAGAAAGAATTGCTTCAAGCCTTATATCCTATCTTTTTATAAATATATATTTCTGGAACAAAAACAGTATTTCAATCCTTCGAAAAAAAAAATATTTAAACTTTACTTAAATAATGAGCAGAGTCTTAACTATGAGTATAAATAAAATCTTGTATAAATAATTATTAACAAATCGAATGTCCATAAAAATATTTAATATTTATACAAATATTATTTCACATAAAATCACAAAAATGTAGGCTTGCCTTTAATTATTTTTTATACATTTAAGAAGAATATCGTCAAAATAAAAACAATATTTTAATATTAGTAAAAACCTTTAAGAAAATAAAAATATATTTAAGATTTAAACCCTGGAAAAAAATTTTACAATTTAGGTAGAACAAGTGTTAAAAAAAACCAGTGAAAAAGTGCTACAATCCGCCTGGAGCGAATCGTATGATACCCTATCCCTATCTTATTTGGTCGAGTCAGTGGGCGGTGGAAAATGTATTCACAAAATTTTCTATTTTGCCCTACAAACTAATATTTTTACTCGAAAATTAATTTTTGAAGTAAACGCCCCTAAAAAGTGGGCGTGGCCATATACAATGTATAGACAATTTGAAGAATAAGTGGATATCTACATATTTGCTTAAGTAAGTTTTTTCGAGTTTCATATGAAAATAGTGAAAAAAAAGGTGATTTTTTTGAAAAGTGGGCGTGTCAGTGGGCGGATTTTAAAAAAATTTACACTTGTATTGCTTACTTTTCCAAGGACCTCGTATACAAAATTTCATCAACCTAGCTCAAAATTTAAGGCCCAAAAACTGGTGACACACGGACGGACAGACGGACGGACGGACGGACGGACATGGCTCAATCGACTCAGCTACTGATGCTGATCATTTATATATATACTTTATGTGGTCTATCTTTAATATTTCTCTATGTTACAAACTATGTATCAAACTTAATATACCCTTAGGATAGGGTATAAAAATATTTTAACCATTCAAATTGGTAGCCCTGCAAATGATTACGAAAAAAGAAAAGTATTCCCTCTTAAAGCTGGCAACGCCATTCATACACAACTTCGTTTGAGCGAACTTTGTTGCATGACAACTTCCCCATCAAACCTGGATTTTTGGTTTGACGATTTATTGTCGATTTCTTGTTGTGTTTCGCACCGGTAGTGCTGTTGCAACGTAACCAGCATGCGTGTGGCTGGCAAGCACAAATGTTATTTGTCTGCCACGACACGACTCACAACAACACCAACCATAGAACCAACAGACAGAACAGCCAGATATACACCAACAACCATGAAATGAAGAGAACTTGCCAATATTTGTCGACAGTCGACAGCGATACCATCAGGCATCAGGAAAAAATTTCATCATTTTCTCTTTCCGAGTCGAACACTCCGGTTGGTGTGTTGTTCTACACTGGTGTACATTTTTTGTTTGTTCGTGGTGGTAGTGATGCTAACAGTTAGTTTGGTTCTATGTTGTTGGATTTTATCAGTTCGTGCCACAAGCAATTGTGCCTCCACTGGTACTGGTAGTCTTGTACACTCGCCGAACGTGTAGTACGTAAGAGTGACCACCGCCGCCGCCGGCCGACGACAAACCCAAATCCAAATCAACCAACAAACCAAGACTTTGTGTGTGTGTTTGTGCTGCATACGATTTAAAATATATAAAACAAACAATATTCGCTAGTCGTTTCGTTTGCACTTTTTTTTTTTTGTTGTTTTTGTCTTTCTTGTCCGCTGTATCGCCGTTTGTTGTTGTTTATATTTATTGCCGGTTTTTCTTTATTCAACTATACGTCTTCATATCACAAAATACAAAACAAAGCGCATCGTAACTAAACAACAACGTATCTCTTTGCCAAATTATAAAATATTTTAACAAAAAAAAAATAATTTATTTATTATTTTATTTAATACTTGTACATAAAAAATAATAATATTATTCGTCATAGTAGTAGTGTGTGTGCGTGTTCTTAAAATATTTTTTTTTTTTCGTTTTTTTTTTCCGTTTTTTTCTGGTCTTTATTAAGTTTAGTATTATTAAGTATATTTACACAATTCAATACGAAAATGTATATAAAAATATATCTGTGGTTCGTTTGTTTCGCGTGTGTATCGTTTCGCGAAATCATGTGCGATGATCTTGTACCAATGATGATTGGTGGTAATAGCAGCAGTATTAGTGGTAGTAGTAGCAGCGGCAGCAGCATCAGCAGCAGCAGCAGCAGCACTGGCATCAGCAATAGTAATAATGGCGGCATCAGCAGTGGCAGTGTGGGGGGAAGTGGCAGCATCACTTACAGTGGTGGTAGTGTAGGCGGTATCAGCAGTAGTTTTAGGTAAGTCCAACCAAAACCACACACAAAACAAAACAAAACAAAATTTTATCTACAAATTGAGATGCCATAAAGGAATTCTATCTATTGAAATGTGTATAGATACATTCTTCCACTTAGGTAATAATCTGAAGTGAATCATATTTTGTGCAAAAATTTTATGTGCGAGTAGATATAACCATAAGAATTTCTTATCAGTGATGTATGCTATTTGCCTCTAGTTTCGTTTTATATTTCTTGATTTTGATTTTTTGTGCAAATTCCAGAGCAGCAGCATTCTGTTTATCTTTGAGCAACTAAAAGCGTGCACGAATGCTGTGGCTTACGCAAAACTAGTTGCAGACTTTTAGGAGGCCGTAATAAAGATGCTCGTAAGGAATGCACCTAATTGGCGCCCAATGGCGGACACACCTTCATATGTACATTCTATTGGTTTGTGTAAAGTGATTTTAAGCCAACAATATAGTTCGAAAACAAAAGTATAAAAATGTTGTCAGAAGGAGAAGGAATATATTGGCTAGGTAGACCGAGAAATCTTCTCTTTCAAAACCATTTACACTGAGTATGTCTCCACTTTAGTAGAGTGTTTGCAGGGAAATTTCTGGAAAATATCTGACAAACGACCTACCAACACATGGCGCCTTGCTTTTAGCCTCGAATAGAGATATGCAAATAAGAGATAGTTGAAACAATTGGTGGCTTGGTTTCTTGAAACGAGGAGAAACTATTGTAGAAGTACAAGCCAGGAAGTCTTCTTCTCTTCTCCTTAAATAAAATCGCCGATTTCGAGACATTACTGCAAAAAGAGACACTCTATGGGTACCTAAAAGCAAGAGGCACACATGCGACATTACGTGACTTCATCTCATCAGTTCAGTGCAGACATTGCAGGAAAAACATATGTAGAGCTCTATGCTGTAGAGCAGCACGTTAAACAGAGTCTCGAGACCATGTAGAGTATTTTATCTATAGATGTCCGTACCTAATAGCTCCTTTGCTCTATATTTTTCTAATGAGACTACACAAACCTTGCCATGCTTAAGGCGGTTCAAAATTTGTCTTCAGCATCGGAAATAGAAGTTTAAATTTGTAAGAACTTAATAAAAGCATTTTCTACATAAGATACCTCAGTATGCTCATAGTGCGGGAGCCCATAGAAGGAGTGAATTTAAGTCTTTTCTACTGAAGGCTCTAACTTTGGACGACCATACTCTAGCAATCTCATAAGGTCCCTCTCTGAATACACCTTCAAGAGCCGATTAAAAGATTAATCTCCATTATCCTTTAAGACTACAATTCCAATTTTAAAATCTAAATCTTGTCACTTGTATGACATCTTGTTGGAAAATGTTGACCTAAAATGCATAAGTTTCTATTGGATACCAAGACAAGGTTTTCGAAAATTGTTATCCCTAACTTAAAAGGATTTTTTTCAAAAGGGGCTTTCTTCTTGAGTGTAGCTCATCTTGTAATGTCTAGTAGTATATTTTGGACCACGAATACGAACGAATAGTTCAATCAATATTGCTGGACATAAGCATACTACTCTTGCAGCAATCAAGTGCTGTGATATATCCAGTTACTATAAGGGAATCAGGCATCAGGAATATTGCAGCCAAATTGTAAGGTGGCTTTTCAAGAGCCGAAAATGTGAGCAAAATTTAGTAAACACTGAAATTGAAGAAGGGCTTTTGAGGATGTTTTAAAATTCTGAGATAAGTTTACTTCATGGCCTTCTTGCACTGAGGAATGGTGTAATTTGTTACAAATGAAACCTTCTGCAGCTCTGGGACTTGATAGGTCCTTGTCAAAGAATACTACTATAGGTTACATAGCAGGTCCGCCGTGGTTCCAATACATACTACTATCAGGCGTTCTTCCTTCGCGGAATTGCAAATCATTTCGAAGAGGTACTACCAGGTTTAACAAATGCATAAATGTGATGTACAAACTTTTTTGGGTATTGCTTTGGTCAGAACAAAAAATAAGAACCACTTTAAAAGGGCTCACTGGGCAGCACAATCTATATCTACACATATTCTATGCAGCCCAGTCATTGTCTTTTTTAGAACTCGATTCGGTAGAAAAAATCATCCGCCAAAAATCTACAAATGGCTAAAGCTAGGTGATTTCTGACACTAACCACTGGTCCTTAATTTATAAGATATTGATATGTTTGTCGAGACATGTTGTCAGAAGTCATTGGACGCAATAAGATTGTCAATAAACCACTAACAAAAATTCCGTCCCGCTGAAGAATTTTTACCAAAGTGCAGCAATTAAATTAAAAACTCAAATTTGCTGGTTCCCGAGAGAGTAGAACTTAAATCAATCAACTACATATTTGTTTTTTCTAGAAAAATCTAGTACAATTTTCCATAAGCTCTACTTAGTCTTTTGCCTAGCTGTCAAAGCTTCTTCCTCAGAACTCACTGACACCTCCTTTTATATCGGCCATTATGTTCCAGGCGAATTTCAATACACCCAATTCGCCGTGGGAAATTCAGTAGTCAATGATCTAGCCAATTCTAGATGAGTCCACGAGTTTCTCAGTTTCGGTGGTTTATTTTTTTTTTTTTCTATTAATTAATTCCATCCTAGGGCTGTGCTGTTGAAGCTTCTAGTGATGTGCAGGGATGAGTCTAAATTTGATAATTTGCATGAGGTTACAGATGGGGCACGATATGCTGAATATAATTATCTCTAAGGTCAGATGAGATGCTAGCGATCAATGTCATCAAGCACAAATAGACCACTAAGGCTTCAATCAATCTGGAGAGAATTTGTACAAAAATATTGGCTGAAAGGCTTAAAAGGCTGAGTTACTTCAATGAAGAACTAATAGACCACCAATGCATATCGACCGTGCTATGAAAATGCAAGGAACTAATGTCGATCTATACAAGCAATTATTCTAGCAATAAGATAGATTGTATCTCTTGGCTGCGCGTTAGCTAAGCTGTGAGGTTAAGCCATGTTTGTTTGCGCTGAAGCTGGTTTTTGAATAAGGGCGACCTTCCTTTTCGCTTATTTGCAGGAAAGGTCAATTGAGAAAAATCCCTAAAAACTGGAAAGCAAATAAAGGACTCGTTCCAGCAAATCATAGAGTCTTCCTAGGAATAAAGTTATAGAAAGCTTGCATACAAATGACTAAATCTTGTGACATTTTCTGCAAATAATAAGCAAAGTTCTAAAAAAGTCTAAAGGCCGAAAATGTTCTTTCTCTTTTTGTTCTTAAGAAAAAGAAGAATAATCAGTTGAATTCGAGAGAAAATAAGCAACATGCTTCGAGTCACGTAAGCAGTTCCCATGTCATCCTTTTCTGAACCCAAAAAAGTTTCCATCATCCTTGTTTTCGAAGTCCCACTATAGTTTTGATATTCATCTTATTTTTATGATTCCTTTTTAGATCTTGATTTTTACGTTTATACTCTAACCACCTATTCACTCAATTTAACGTTCAACCTCGATAAATCAACAGAAAAAGAAAATGCACGGATGCACCGGGTGTTATTTGGAGATAAGACGATTATATGGCTATTAATGTGACGGATGAATGAGGAAGTTGAAGTGCAGTCTTAATTCGAATTTCATTCAAAAAGAAAGAGATTTCTTCTATTCTTTGGACATAGCTCAGAGTTTCCAACTTTGAAGCTGTCAGTGTTTTTTTGTTTTAACTGATAAATGTTCCAATAGGGAGAACTCTCAAATAGTGCTGTCATACCATCTAGCTCTCATTCTGTCAAAAACTAAAGATGATTCTATAAACTATAGCGAGGTACTCATTATGCCCATTCAACGTCTCAGTAAACCAGTAGCTGTCAGTTGTGACAAGTTGTGACAACCCACATTGTGACCTGTCGTCAAGGAAATCGTTTAGATATATTGTTCAATGTGAACCTAGCTTATTGCTGGTGTAGACGCAGTGTAAACCTCTCGCTTACAAAATCCCATCAAGCATAGCTTCACTGCTCCAACAACATTGTGAGGAGGTTTTGGTTGCGGTAATACTGTCGCGATGTATTCTTATGTGCGTGAAGCGATATTCCACTCGATTTTGTGCTACATAAGAGTGTACACCAGAACTCTCCGAAAATCCACCTTCAATTCGAGAAACGTATAAAAGATTTGGTGATATTTTTGGTCCTCATAATTGCTCAACCGAAACCGCTATTGTAAATAAATTTCGTATCCTAAACAATCTACATGACCCGCAGCCAATAAAGCGTCAACGTACTGTGCGTTGACATCAAACTGTGACTGCTGGGAGAAAAAGTGTGACAAGAGATCCAGAAATGCCAATTTGACGTCAGTCGTTGGTCGTTTGGACCAACAAAGGGTACTGTTTATGGAACATTTTTCGTCCCCATATTAGATAACTCTGGTTCAGGAACTGATGTTTCACTACACAATGGGATGCGTCGGGAGTTGCTTGAAGTCGTGACGAGTTTTTTTTTCGGCTCATTGAGAAGAGGCTTAATCATGAAGAGGGACTCAATTATACTCACATAAGTCTACGGATTGGTGTGCTCTCAACGCTAGTGATGTCTTCGATCCTTTTTGTTTTTAGAATTGAGAGTTTGTGCCCCTGTAAATGGACAGAGGCGACCTTCCTTGGATAAAAACGCATGACACCACTGACATCTTATACTAAAGGGTTCTTCAATAAGCGTTTCCTATCTTTAAGTTTGAATAAAACAAATTGTGAGTAAGCTATCATTTAAATTGTTCATTTATTTAAAAGATACATATATGCCATTATGTATGAAATATAACATTACGTCATACGTCTCACGAGGTCAAATCTCACGATCTCGGTGGCCAATTCACATCGCCACTGCTTAAGATAACAATGCTTGGAAATCGGTCATGGGCATTGTGGAAGAAGCTGTGTGGCACGTAGCGCCGTTCTGTTGAATACACATGTCGTCGGTATCCATATCATCCAATTGGGACCAAAAGAAATTCGTTGACATCAAACCATAGCGCTTACTGTTGACGGTGATGGGCTGGCCAACGTCGTTGTTCTCAAAGATTTAGACCGCCAGTCCAAAAGCTACACCAAACAGCCACGTGTGAGTCTTGGCAGATTGTTCACTGTCGACCTGTCGACTTGACTTTATTCACCTCGTCGCAAAAACTCGTCTCAGAAAGAAGATCGTAAAATGGGCGAAATTTTGCTCGAACAGAAGACCCACTTTCATAAAACAATTCATTTTGTTAAACGTTATAACTCACAATTTGGATTTGGCAAAATAAATATAATAAACGACAGCCAATTAGACAGATGTACCTTCCACAATATGGCTGCTATCACCTGTCAAAGTTTGGAAATCCCTATTGGGAAACCTTTTAGTACTACTGTCTCTACACCGCACAGTGCTCCGACAGTCGAGACTCCATAAAAGTGACTTGGTTTTTAGTATAAAGTGTAGAAAATTTTTCTATAATATAGAATACTCTTAAAAAAAAAAAAATCAACAAAAATCCAAAACACCTTTCAAAACTTCTATCCCCCTTTGTCCGAGCTACAATTTCCCAACTCAAATCCTATTTATTCTTCAGTTGCCAAGTGCCCAACCTGTTCCAACTGCTATCTCAATTTATCTGTTTATTTACGTTCTTCATTCAAAACCTTTATAGCACCAACTTATATTAACTAACATTCAAGTGGATAAAATATTATCCCAACTCGTGCCCCCCTCCTGGCGCAAACATTTATGAATTTTTAGCTCTCCATAGAGCATTTGGAATAATTACGAAAAAAAAACTGAGAGACATTACGTATTTTCTCAAATCAAAATATTTTTTCTAACGAGGAAAAGTCACGACAAACAAGGACTCTGCCTCCTTTGGTAATTTCAGCAAAACCACAACTCAACTCACCATTCATACGAAAAATTGAATAACTACGAGTAGTATATGCCTGCTTGTCACGATGAGAGTTTAATATGTAATTATCAAAAGGACGAAATACAGGAGGCGCTTTTTTTTTGTGTGGTTTGTTGTTTTGTGAATAAACGACCTTTTCACAGTTGGCAGTCAAAATTGTAGTGCCAGTCAGAATCAGAATGTGGGTTTTTCTTTAATTGCATTCAAAGAGTTTATGCACTTGTTCGGGGTCTATCAGCAGGACTATCTGATTTAAGGGTTGAAATGTTATAGTGAGATAGGTACTCCTGTGTGTGTCGACAGGAAGTTGGGAAAAAAAAGACCATCCAGATGGGGTGAATCTTTCCTTGGGGAGGACGAAAAAAAAAAAAACCAAGGATTCGTTAATTAAAATATGAATTCTAAGATACCTACTCCCGCCGAGTGTCTATATAAAAGTTATTAGTCCTTGAAGAAAAAAAGCGGCTCTGCTCTACCAATCTGCACACTAAGCCACTTGTTTTAATTCCAACATTAGCAATACCCAAGGATATATTCAGATTTGTCTTTCGACCCTCATTCGCTGGGCTATGAGATATTCAAGTTAACATCGATGAGCCTGCATTCATAGCCGTAGTAGAACCCCCATTCATACTTATGTACATATGTATGTACATGTAGTCAATCAATCACCCAGCCACTTTGTTTATCATTACTGTGGAACAGAGTACCTGCTACTCTTGTTATAATTAAAAAATACAAATACATCCTGCACAAGGACAAAAGCTTAAACTCAGCAAAAAAAAATATTTTTCCCGTCATGAATTAATGTTAAAAAGCAAGGAGTTATATTCAAGGATATCTTTTTGTCCCACTGCAACAAAAAAAGACAAAAACAAAAAAAAAAAAAAAAGGGTTCCAATAAATTGAGTACCTCGCACACGTAGTAATCAGGAAATGTATGGAAACATTGAAAGGGTGAAGATGTTAATGTTGCACCCTTCATCCCTTACTCACTTACATATGTTTGTAATTGTTTCGGTTGGTACGACATTTTATTTATGTTAACTATTTGCGAGGGGTGTCTGTCGCTGTCCTACAAAATACGGATGTAATCAAAACTGTTTTCCTTTCTGTTTCTTTCCGTCTGTTGCATTAATGTGGATATTATTTTGTAGCTTAGTTTGACATATGTATGTGATTTGTAGTTCAAGCCCATTTACATAAATTTTCAATTGAATTTGTTGAGAGGGATGCCTTGAAAGGATTTACCTTTTTCATGTTATTTGGTGTACGTGTGAGTTGTGAGTTAAGATTCGTCCAACATTGGATCCAAGGAGTAGGAAGTGAGATCACTAATGAGGCAGCAAAAGGATCAATTTTGGACCCAGATCTGTGTCCATACGAAAACAAACAAGAGACAACCAAGATTCCTAGCAGAAGCTGGTGAGAAGATGAGAAGATGGAAGCTCACCACGACGAACTAAAGAGACAAGCCCTTCTTACCAGGAAACTGATACCGATACTGACCATCCTGGAGTTAGCAGGAGACCAAGAATAGACTCTCAGCAAGATGACAGTGAAGTACGTACTGAAAAATTACTAAGCTTACTTTCTGGCAACAGATTTCCACTGGAGCACTCAGGCATCAACGTGTCCATTGTACTACCAGAAAGCATTCCATTACACCCCCTTTTACTGTATAAATTTCCTCGCCTTCCTTATGAATTGGGGTAGGCGCTTCGATAACAGCACTTACCACATCCGCACCTAGATTCTGCCAACAATGTAAAGAGGATGACTCCACCTGGTTGCAGCGTGCGTCATCCTCGTGTATGGCTGCAAGAAACAAGAGGAATATAGAATACAAATGTTCGCAGTATAAAGACGCAGAGTCCTTAGAGTCAGAACCAACAGCCAAGTGACCCCTACAGACCTCCTAGCGTCAAAAAGAAAGTAGGTCCTCGACAAAAAAGCGGAACTAGAAGCAAGAGTGTCATCAGGAAAGAAGCTTACGAAACAATAGTGGCAAAACAGGTTGTATGCCTGAATTTATCAAGCATATTACGACTTTACGACAAAGTGAACTCAGTAATACATCACTCAGTTCCTAACCACTTATGGTTACCCATAACCTGTAAAATAAATAAAAAACAAATATCAGGCCGGAAGCAGCCCATAGAGGGCCAAGGCCTAGCTTCTCTTTTTGTGCGTGGTGTACATTTCTGCACTTACAAAAGCTGCCTACAGTTTTATGCCAAGCCCGAAGGGCAGAGGAGGCTTTAGAAGCTCTCTCATGACTGTTACACTCTTGAAAGTTTGTCAGACACTCGGAAGAGGTGGGGCCGTGAAAAAGCTTCTGATGGTGTTTTTCTGGATTCAAACTTGGAAACGCTGGCGCAGTAGTCTAACACACTAACCACTAAGCCACGGCACCCACATAAGCTTCAATAATTGTTTTGTCTTCTTATATTTTTATCTACTAATTGTGTTGTGTCTTTTTAATGGTTTAAAGCAAAGAGAGTCCACTATCGATAAAAACTTCACACTTGGACATATCCTGGAAAAAAGTCCCCAAAAGTCCGCAGCTTGTACTTAGCAGTGTAGCAATAGGTCGGCTATATAATGACCACCAAACCAACTTCATCTTTTCTAACAAAAAGAGTATCAACAGAGAGAAGCTACCTAGAGCCATCAATGAAGAACGTTAATGTATCATCAAGGATGCGTATGACCTCACTGAGAACTTTGGTCTAAAAAAGGTTGTACATTTGATAAAGTCATCATGAAGCCTGTATGCTAATAAACTTTAATCCTGTCTAAGAGAAAGATACTTCAGAAGCAAATAAGAAAGCCATTGCTCTGATTTAAGAGACGTTGTACCACAAGGCAGTGTGCTATGACCAATATTCTTTATTGTATGTCAATAATCAGTGCTAGGAAACGCTGCATTTGCTGGCGATATGACGATCTTAGTAGGTAAAATCTGTGAAGAAATTACAAAGAACTAAGTCAATTCAGGAAAACCTAATTAAGCCTTAGATGGCCTAGGACTCCATTTAGCATTGCACTAAATCTCGAACCAATACACTCGAATCAGAATAGCCCTCAATGAGTACTTCACCACAGAAGACTATTTTAGGACATTTTCCCATTAGAAATATCGTTTAATTAAAAAATCCCAAAACCAAATATTAAGGAAGCATGCATTTCATCCCACTTTAACCTCAGTAAGAATATCTACATATATTAATTATGTAACTGCAATTTCATATTTATACAAGTATCTACACAGAAATGAGTCTTAAATTAAAAATTCAATGCGAAATGTTCTTAATATAAAATTTCTACATATTAGTGCAACGACTTGACTGCATCAATGGAACACACACATCCTATATACGTACATATGTAGCTGCAGGTACTCATGAGTTTTATTTAGTTTTATGCTCGAGAGATGGTACGAGTCCTGCTCCGTATCGTACGTACGCATAAGAAATTTTCTTATAGGTCCGTATGCACATCATATGAATCGAAAATTTGTTCAGAGCTGGAAGAAAGATGGAATAATAAATAAACTAAGAAGAAAAGCGGATAATGGAATCGTTTATAAATACATATGTACTGTGCATACGTTCCCAGGTCGTCGTTGGGAACCATTTGGGTATATTCATATCAGTTTCCTTGATATAAGAAGGTGCGCCCACTTGCAAGAACAACATTGACATGAAAACTTAAAATGGCCCTATTAGTTTAACAGGGGGAAAAAAAAAGGACATCGGAACAAGGAAACATAATGCATTTCGAAAATGATTTATGGTTTATTTAAATTTTCAGAAGAATTTCACATTCAAAGTGGCATGGCAATATTATTTTTGGCTATAAGATTGGTTCAGGAAACTGTAATAAGTGCACCGTGCAGCAGGTGTAATAGGAAAGGATTTGAAGGATTGTAATTTTTGAGTCAGTCCCTGCCCAATAGAGTAGAGTCGTGAAGTACTTGTGCTTGTGCTTACTGGGATTCGAACCTCGAACGTAACGCCCAGCAATCCGACGCACTGACCACTGTGCACTTAGATGAATGCTATAACGTCATCGTATTGATCAGCAAAAGAAAAAAAGAATAAATCATAGACGCGTCTGGAAGACCTTCAAGGACTCGAACTGATTGGTCATAGTGGCAGGGCTTTGACAAAAAATATATTCTTTTCGAAACTAAGGTCCACTTTTTGTTATATAAACTAACGTCTGATTCCCAAGAAGAACCGCGTTGAGCTATGCTGGGTGCGTGGATCTTGGGACAAGAAGGGAAACGAATGCGCCGATAGACTGGCCAACGAAGGGCGTAACTTCCATTAGGGAACAGTATAAATGCTATCAAGGCACCGATTTGTGTTGGCACAAGAAATATTCTCAACAGAATGTGCAACATGGCTAGCCGAAGATGAACTTATCTGGAGGGACAGAGTATGCCCAAAGCCCTATGAATGGAGTCAAGCCGTAAGACATCCAGGGAAAATATTGGGATGGCTAGATCAAAGATAGCCTTAGAAGGAGCAGTAGATTGGGAAGCTATTTCTTTAGCAATCTGGAAGAAGAGTAGGTGGATTCACAAAACCAATAAAAGGATCTTCTTTATTGCTACGAGCAATCAAATGCTTGGGAGACGTGATTTAAGATGTCTTTCGACCGATTAGATTTCTTTTAGGAATTGCGATGTGCCCATGATGATGGCTAGTGATTCTTATGATAAAGGATGAGGAACAGACGGTAACACTTTTGGAGCCGGCCGCCTGCTAAGCACTAAAATTAGGAGCACAATCAAAACAACATGTCTTTGGAGAGAAGGCTGAATGGGAAATAGCGAAAAAATCTGCTTCAGAACTCCCTCCATTTTAGTCGTTCAACTCAGAATGAGTGCATACCATCAATTGCAGTAGGAATCTAAAAAAAGGATAGGAACAAATAATCCCACTTTCAAAGAAAAGCCTAACACTGGGTTGTACACCAAATGAGTTGAGACGAGTAAATGCTGAGACATGATAGCACCTTCTTCTTCTTTTCCTTTATGTAGGCGAGATTATGATCCGGAGAAGAAAATGAGGATTTGTATTAAAGGCCAGCTCATAGCTGATGAATGAATGTTATGTCAGCAACTTCACGACGATTTTAAAGGGACTGTAGGTCTATCAGTCTCAGACGTTCAAGATAGGGAGACAAGCTATTACTATCAATACAGTCAAGACCAAGAAGGGCAATTCGGATGAACATCCATTCCACGGCTTCTATTTGTAAGGAGATTATACCAGACTAGCGTATTCAAGAGTGGGCCTGATAAAGGTTATGTACCCTATCACAAAGGGCACCCAAGTTACGCAATGAAGATGCAGATCACACAGCTGGCTGCAATTAGAATAACCTCTCTGGGGTGAGGGGAGATGTTTAGCTTGATGTTTACTGAAGTTGAGCTCCAGACAATTCTTTTGACACCACATTGCGAAACTGTCAAGATCACTTTGGAGTAGACGGAAATCAGCAGAGGATGATGAAAACTATAAAGCTCTTTGACAGATGAGGCTTTTCGAGGATGCACTCAAAATATTTTATAGTCCGAATGAAGATCCGTGGTCCAAGATGGCTACCTTGAGGGATGCTGGAGTTTAGTTTGTTACTGTGAATGGCAATTAAAGTAGAGTTCAACGAAAAACCCTTCTTCATTCCACTACCAAAACCAATTTCTATTAACCGACAGATTTATGTGAAATCACAAAGTCCTTTGTAGAAATTTAACGGAAACAATCTAAAGTAGGTAGCCTTGTAGCCTGATTTCCTTATTATTATTATTTTCCTATCTGTTTTCCTTTATTTTTTTGCCATTTTCACGCTCGTGCATGGGAATAAAAATCATTTAATTATAATTACATCAGTCAAATGTTGCTGGCGACGACGATGATGTTGCAGGTGTCGAAGGACCCTTTGTGTATTGCTGACAAGTGTTATGCAAAGAGTATTTAGTCACACCTAAGAAGCAACAGTACTATGACACATTGTGTATTATTCACACACAAGACTTGTAGTGTATCATGGTTATGATATGTACTGAAAAAAAGAAAAAAATTAAGTTCTACTGTCAGGTACAACGAGCTTACCTACCAATTAATTATGCTTTACTCAACATCAAAGAAAAGGTAGCCGCCTGCACAGACTAAAAGAGCTTGACTGTAACTTAGATGGTGTGCCCTGAGGTACATTATTCCTTCTGCTGTTGTAGCTGTGTATGTAGTCTTGATGTTTGCCGCTGTTAGAGGTCATATATAAGTATATATGTAGACATACAATGCCTGATGAAAGTGATTATTTGAAATTATTCACACCTGACCTGAAAGGCGCTTAAAATGCGTGCGAAATGAGTGTGCATCCTTTTTGAACTTTTTTTTTTTTTCTGTTCTCTTCTCGTAGTCATGCTGTTCTTCTTGGGATTAAATTTTAATTGCAATTAAATGAAGGCAGGGTTGGCATTATATGGGAGCAAGCATTTTGTATTTTTTGTTCAGAGCTATGTAAGCTTTAAGGATGGAATGTGCTGAAGGTTTAATGGATGAAGGGAAAATGTCTGCTGTGTGTGTGTGGTAGGGATGTAGTTTGTTGGGCAAGGACTGGGTTATTGTTATGAATTCTAATGGTACATTGGAGCAATCATCATAGATACTTTGTTCTTCGTTTAAGTTCAGTGACACAAGAGCGACTATATGACATGCGAGGCTTAGATTTTACTCTTAAGAAGGGAAATAGTGCTTTCTCAACTTGTCGTGGTCTACACGGCCTACACAGCCAAAGGACCCATATTGTGGTTCCCAAATGAACTTACTTTCATATTGAACACATACTTTTACTGTATGTATACTAGCTTCCTCGACATCTTTCGCGTGGAATTAGTACTTTTGTTATGATGAGTGATCTAGTACGTTATGCTTTTTCAGTTGAAATGTCATTTCATTCGATTTGGCGTACTTGCTGTAGAGATTAGAATGAATAATCGACTATAAGTTGAGCTAGAAGAGAAGTCCGTTTGTAATGCAATCATCTTCATGATACCGCTGTCCGATACAGCCAGGAGCCACCAATCTGTTGACAAAACTCTCGCTCTCTCTCACAACTTCAGCAAGCTCTCTTGCCCAAGGTAGTTGCTTTCTTACGCAACGAGAGGCATTCCTGATAGATTAATGGGTCCGCATATCAATGTAGGTACATGAAAATGTACCTTTTGGTTGCGATTTCTTCGGGCTACGCCACGATCACAAAATAAGTCTCCATTTCGCATTACCCTGAGGCCATAGCACACCCAGATAAGTTAAGCCCAGTAGGCATAGTTTGTGCTATGAAGCACTTTTGTGAAATCCGCAGAGACTGAGTCCGACACATGAGGTGCCTCATTGAGCAACTTACTCAACAGAGATACGACCAGTAATCGCTGCCTTGAAGCATCTTTTATGCCGCCTTGGAATTGCCACCTGACAGTGTGAAATGTAGGTGGATTTTTAAGGCTGTTCCCATAGGATTGGTCTTAACGTAGCCAGATTCCTGCCAGTGGTCTGTTTGTGTACCATCTGGGTATAAAGGTCCGAGAATTGACGCCACTTTGAATCATCTTCGTCGAACGCGGGTATCTTAATTGACAGATGAACCATTTCCTATTTCATCTGTCCATTCCACTAGCAATTGCTGGATTCTTCTCTCCAAATCAACACAAATTTATTCTGGCATTTAGATGACCTCCTCGGCGTTACTGGCAGTGCTTCAAGCAGTAGATCCAATTTTGGATGATCCAAAATGTACGGCCTTCTAGCGTCTCGAATATAAGCCTCGAGCTAGTCCAAAGTAGTTCACTTGTTGTCGTAAACTAAGGACTTGACGAGTCGAATAATCGATGAATGCTCGGCATAAAATGATCCAGCTGCCAAATTTCTCCTACGTAGCTTGTGTCGCATGTAGAGTCGTCTTGTTAGAACCACCGCTCAGATATAAATGTTGTCGAGCTCTGTGCACAGAATGTCAGTGAAGATAGCTCTATATGTGAGGCCATTGACAGTAACTTTGTGTCCTTTCTCATTTCGAAACAGTCTAACTCTTGTGGATTGTGCTTGTTGACATAGCCGCTGTTGGCTCAGCCTGTTGGTCTTCCTGATTTGTAGCCAATGTTTCTTCTTCTTCTATGGCGCTACAGTTCGGGGTGAACCTGGGCATCAACCATTAAGCCTCACCACTTAGCTCGGTCCTTGGCTAATTGCCTCCAATTGTGCACTCCAAGTTGGTCGAGGTCCCCTTCAATTTGTACGCGCGGCGAGGAGGCCCTCTACTGCGTCGTCCCTCTGGATTTGATTCCAAGACTCAAGGTTTCCAGAGCCCAATTACGGTCTATTACGTTGTCTATATTCATCCAGCCTTTGTAGGTCCAAAGACGGCCGCAGAGATACACGAGTTGACTCTTTGGCAATGCCCCATTCAGCTGATCGTCGCCGAATCGACATTTCTGGGTCTTCTTCAATACTGGCCTCTTCGGCAGCTGTGTCTGCTCCTTCTCTGACTGGTTACGTAGAAGACAGTCGGGAACAGCATGATCTAGTTATGCACAAGCCTGATTCAAAATCAACCTTAGTAAGTAACTTTCCACTGAATCCTAGTAGACTTAGCATTCTTTTCACAATGAACTGACATCCCAAACAGTCGGGCTCAAAAGTACTGTACAACTTACTTAAAATGCCTCACCCAGTGTTACACTAAACCTACTTGTGATTGACAACGCCTTCTCCTTTCTTTTCTTCTTCATTAACAACTTTTCAAAAAAAAAAAAGGGTTTTAATTGATTTCACTTACGATTTTTTTTTTTTAAAAAGAGATTTACGTCAATATTACAAGGAAAGCGCATGAGATGAAAGAATGTGTCTGGGTTTTCTTGTCGAACTCTGTCTCTTTTTTTTTTTTTGAAAAAAGGGTACCGCATTTTCTCAGAAACGTTCTACTATCTCTCTAAGACACATTAATGATATGTACGTCAATATAAACAGAAAAGTTAATTTGCTGATAAAGCTGTTTATGTTTGCGTACAATAAAAGAATAGTTAAGTGAACGAACGAACGAACTATACACCTGAGTTGAGTGCTGTATGAAACATTAATGGGACTCTCTCGTATTGTAGTAGAAAATTTGTCTGTTGTCTTCGTCTTCGTCTTCGGTTCATAAGCCATGTTCCATTGAAATTATTTGTGTAGAGAAGGGATATTCAAAAAAAACAAATAATGTAATATCATACCAAACAAAGGGTCCTTTAGAATTTCATTCAAAATGCAGAAATATGAAAATAATATTCTAAGACTCACAGAGAGAGCAAGATTTGAACGCATAGGTACGAGTATGTGTTCTACTACCGAATGGAATGTTGAAGCCAAAAAAAAAAAAAAAAGGAGGGAGCGTTTTTTTGGTCTGATTTTTAATGATAGCAATAAACGTCAATCAGTATTGTAATGGAGACATTCTCGAATTCATCATCATCCCTTATTTTTATTGTCTTTTTTGTTTTGTGTGTTCAACTACCGTCTTTATTAAATTTTACAAAAAAAAAAAAACAACAAAACAACGAAATATTCGAATAATGTAAATGAAATGTAAACAGGGGGTTTGGGAATGAAATTCAGCCGCCCCTGTGCTACGTTACTTAGAGATAATTGAAGTCAACTGGATTTTCTATTTGAAAGGCAATATTTTTCTCGTTTTTATTACGTTCATATGTGTGTATGTAAGGAAATTCCACAGACAAAGAAATGGTTATGAGTTTTGCTATGTACATATGTAAGTCGGATTTAGGAATCTTTGGTTTCGGTCATGACCTACCAATTTATTGCAGATATCGTCCTTTCGTTTCCCCCTTCGTTTGATGTTGAAATTGGATGTTTCTCTAATTTGAAGCAGCTGTAGAGTGTTATTAATAATATCGTTATTTTATGGTGACAGTCAAAAGGACATTCACGTGGAATGGATTGCAATTTTGCAAGGTACTTAATGCGATGCTTAGGAAATGCATTACAACTTTGTGTAGCGTCTGTAAAAAAATGGATGGAAGTTAAATTTTATGATTTAGAGCCATGTCTTTCTATATATTTCTCAATATAGCCATCTGCGCGGTATTTTAGTAGAGTTCAAAGATTTGAGGACACGAATCCATATATCTGGAAAGTTGTACTCAAGGGTCAACACCCAAAATGCCAGGTGTCACTGAGAGGATTCCAACACCATCATAGAAAAAAATACTGTGAATTACAATTGAATACAAAAATTATATACATAATTCCACAAACATTTTGACAACATCCATGGAGCATATGCAGGCTGGGCCAAAGTAGCTCACATGATGTTGTTTTGCTATATTTTCAAATGAATATTTGGGATTTTTTCCATAAGTTTTTGAAAATGATATCGACCGATTGATAGCCGCCATTGTTGACTACCATCTGAGCTCTTTTTAAAGTATTTTCAATCATTTTATGGAGAACTTCGGGTGATAAGTTCTTGGACTCTTTTTGGATTTTCTATTCGAGAGCTTCCACCACAGTCTGTGGCCCATTTTTATAAGCCCGCCTTTCTATAGGGGTCTTTACTTACTTATGTCCTGTATCCCCTTGTGGGTCCTAGTGGCTCTACAACGCCTACGCGCCATCGTGTGCGATTTCTGGAAATGTGCCTCAGCTCTCAACAACTCTTTTCCAGTTGCCGTGCTTCCTTCTCCATTGTTCTGCGCCACGTACTCCTAGGACAGCTGCGTATCCTGCCATCCAGGGCAAGCGGGTTCCATTGCATCACTTGGTTAGCTATGGACCTGTCACCCTTTCGGAGAGTGTGACCAATCCACTAACACTTTCGTCGTCGTATGGTTGTGCCTATAGGTTCATGGCCCGTTCTCTGATGAAGCTGTTCGTTAGAGATGCGGTGCCAGAATATCCCTAAGATGTAGTGCAGGCACCTATTGACAAACGTTTGCAGCTTCCTCGTGATAGTGACGGTCGCTCTCCACATCCACATCCGGCACCACATCCATATAGCAGCACGGATCCAACGTTGGAACAGAACATTCGTAGCGTTGGTGTTTAAGCTAATTACTTCGCCCTAATGCAGATTTTTTACCTATTCGGCTGGCTATATCCAGTTCGGTTGAGACAATACCCCCAAGGTATTGGAAGCTCTATACTCTCTCAACCGTTTTTCCAGCAATGCACATATGAGTTGATGAGTTCGGTCCTTGTTTTTGCCGAGTTAATTTTCAGCCCAATGACGTTCCCTCTCCACATTTGCTGTCACTTGGTGAAAGGCCATTATTCTGTAAGACAGAAGGCATACATCATCGGCGTAGTCGAGGTGCTTGAGTTCGGATGTAAGAGTCCGTCGAACTTCTAAATTTCCTGTTGATAAGGCCGTATTCAGCACATCGCTAATCACGAATAAAAACAGTATTGGTGAAAGTATGCAGCCTTGTCGAACCCCACTTTAGACTTCGAATTCCACACAGACAGCCTTCCTCTGTGCAAGACGTGACATGTGGACCCATCATGCTGTTAGTTTATCAGGAATGATGGCACAATATGTGGTATCAACAAGATTGGCTCATTTATCACACATTTTATGAAACAATGGTTCTTATGCAAACGAAGTCCCCATGCATCCTGGAATCTCGATTACCGTTTGGCTTTTGATTACTTCGAAGCCATATCAGGCTATTCCTCGCCTAAAAGAGAACCTAATGGGTTACTCCACTCATGTAAGTCAGCCAAACACAGTGGCTCAGCGCCATCGTACAACAGCTAGACCTCAACCACCACTCACTTCGGTGTCGCATTGTTTGTCAGACAAATTTTATCAAAAGCAAACAATTAGCGCACAACATTTCCTGAAATTTTACACTTTTTTATGTTGTGTGTGGCTGTTGCGCTACGCCTCGATAGAAGCAGTTGATGTATCGACAAGTTGGTCATGAAATTATGTCTTAATGGTTCTTGGTAAAAAAAAACTCAACCAATTCTAGTGAAAGTAATAACATTTCCACATCTTTTGGTTTCCGGAAATGTCAATACCTGCAACGGGTCTCCAATAAAGTCTACCAGACATTCATAGGATTTAAAGTGAACATGAGCACAAATAAGGAATCATTACACCGGAATTACCTCCATAAAAATGGCATCAACAGTAGCGGCGCACAGACCGCAAACGATTGCCAATTTTCGAACATGTGCGGACATCTAAATTTAGAAACGCACGCTCGAATTGGTCCAAAAGTCGACGGCGGCGGCGGTGGCAGTGCCGCGTTTTATAAGTATCCACCGACCGAGAGTGAAAACAAAAATAATAAAATGCGTCCGCATACATTTCATCGTTCTGATTATAAACAGCATATTGGCAAATATGCGACTAGCGCCAAACTCTCTAGAGCGCTGCAAATTGTTGCGTCAGCACTTTGAACCTGAAAGACGCGCCGCGCCGCTGCTGGTATTTCAGTGCATTAGCGTGATGTACTGTTTGACAATTTTAGGCTTTTACTCCTGCTGAACACATTCTTTAGGGATATGGACGCGCTGAATAGTAGCTATGTATCTTCTAGATGCGTCCCTTAATGTGTTTATATACTCGTACTATGAATCAAACAGAGAAGAATGGTGAAGACTACAAAAAAAGAAATTCTGTTTTGTGTTCCTTTTTTTTTGGCATGAAAGACAGACGACAGTGATCTCGGAAAAAATAAAAGGAAAATAAACTTCTTCAAAGGCTTAGATGTCAAATTGTTTGGTGGCACTTCTGTGCCAATGATTGCCGTGTCGATTGATTGATCCACACCTCTGTTTAAAGATGCGTACATGCGTTTGAAATGTAAACGACATGCCACAAAGTGCTAAGGCAATTTCTGTCAAGTACCTAGCCTCCATTGCTGCAGTTCAGCTGTCAGTGTCATTAAGAATGAAAAGATTCGAAAATAGACACGCAAACGCACTTGAAAGGTAGCCGTCGTAGTACAATGAAGTTTTTCAGAAAATTTTATAAAAATAAGTCCAAAATTGAGTACATTTAGGGCTTTATTTTGACACTTTGTGCGATTAGAAAACGTCTAAATCTAAAATACAAGTTTTTTTTGGTTGAGTTTTTAATCCTTCAGAGGAATAGTCGTGATTCGTTGACCTGATTCGGAATGTTTTCTTTTATTATCTGTCAATGTCAAAATGTCAGTTTGCATGAGTGCGGCCATTTTGTAAATTCAGTTATACAGTTTGTTGTTAATGACCGGCACGAAATGTTGTCCTCAAAAGGAAAGAAAGAAATAGCAGGGCACTCTTATGTATAATAAGGTTTGTGTGACATATACATACGTATATGGCTATGTGTACTATACTTAGTCCAAGCTGCTCGCCTGGGTAGCCAAGGTGTAATGGTTGTTAAATGATTCGGTGCTCAAGTGCCAACCACGTCAAAGAATAACAGAATTAAATATGTCGTCCCGATGATATTTATTGTATTTCAACACGAAAGCGAAAAGGTACTGTGAATAATGAACGAGTGCAAAAATCGCATACAACTCTGATCCTGCAATTTGAACACCACCCATGAAAATTTTAAATGCCAACTAAATCAACTTTTTCCTATTCCTTCGCCTCTTCCAATTCTTCCAATTTACGGCAATACTAAGATTTGATCTGACAGCTGTCATCAGTCAGCTGTTACCTTTTTATTTGGTAATTTATTTCTATATTTTCGACTGTGAGGCAACAAAAATGCTGCTGAATTCTTACAACTGTCAAGGAGCATTCGTTTAAGCAGCCTTTAACCTGAAGACAGCCAATGGAAGCCTAACCCGACGATACAGAGAGACGCAACATAGTTTCAGGTCCAGAGAAGTCTTTCTCCGAACCTTATCTAGCAATCTCATCGGCGATCTATTTTCCAGATTAAAGTTAAAGAATTCAGCAGTGCCTTAAGCACAGCTTGGCTATCACTGTAGACCTCATTGGTTCGTCATCGTGCGTCCATTGATTTTATGCCAAATTTTGCGCAGGCTTACAAGATTCAAATACTCCAAGAATTGAAGGCATTTTTGTTGTCCTTGTTTTTAATTGAAAGTCCAGTCCCTTTTTTTACATAAAATTTTGTTCAGTGATAAGGCTCATTTTTGTCTCATTGGCTTTGGTAATAAGCAATCTTTTCGCCTTTGGAGAGATCCTGTTTGGTGTGATTTAGAGTTCATAGTCTGCAGAAAATTTTGGATTCAAATTATTAAAGAAAGTCGTGGATGACAACATTATCTCTAGAAATTGAAATATGATCCTGGCTTCCAAGATCTTGTACTTTGACACTGTTGGACTATTTTCTGTGGTCTATGCGAACCAGCTGGATAGATAGCCAGCTCGAAGGAGCTGATGAGACTGACGAGCTTCCTAGCAAAGGGTTGACGCTGTACCTATCGAGGGTCCTTTCTTTTGCAGTAGCCCTAATCAGTTCCTTAAGGAAGAAGAGAGAAAATGAAGCCATCGGTCATGAAAACAGACGATGGATTCATATGGAGACATACGTAACAACTAAGGCGCTATGGTCAGCCTTAGGAGAAGAAGAGATCATCAACTCTGGTCAAAGTCTGTCGTAGTGACGCACGGGTAGCTTCTGGGCATTGTGCCTTCAGCGATTTGGTGTGCATAATGGCTTACGCAGGATTTGCAGAGACGAAGAAGAAATCGAATCTGTTGGTCGCCTGCTGCCTTAGTCGTAAGAAGAATGAGAACTCTTGGTAATAATTTCTTCTCAGAGCTGGAGGACTTAGGCGAAGTTAAGCTGATGGACCTGCAGAGATGCATAGTACCATCTGTGTGGTTCTAACAGTGGTCTTTCTATTATTACAGCGCTTTCCCGGTTAAATGATTGGGCACAATGGACCGGATTTGTTAGTCTACGTGAGCAGTTACTTTCTTGACACAACCTAACCTATGCGGACAAGCAAAGATCACATAGCAAAGGTGCGCAGCCGCATCATCTATAGAATCACAAAGAGCTGACAGGTGGTCGCAGCTCCAGCCAACACCCGGTGAAAAGCCTAGACGGCTCTTTGATATTTAAATTTCAACATATTGAATGGAAGAAAATATCGTTCCAAAATTTAAGGATGAAACATAAGCTTTCTCTGAAACTCCCAAAGCATACAAATCCAATTACATAAAAAGAAAAGAACCCCATTAATGCTGGTATTAAAAAGACATTGCAAATTCTAATTATACCTATCTAAAATCTAGGCATTAAAACGGTTTCCATATCCTTTATTGCGCGGGCATATTCTCTTGCTTTCTTTTTTGCAAATCAAAAACAGCAATATCCATTACTTTTTTTTGCCGATGATGATCGTCCCTTCCTGTGTAACAGCAAAATAATATTACATCATTTCGTCGCAGAAGAAGAAGAAAAATTCCATTAGTGCAACATTAAATCGCAGTAATGCTTGCCTCACATAAAATTCGTCTCTATTGCGGGCGAGGTCCTTCTCCTCCTTCTTTAGGTTTATCGGTACTTTTTAATGGAATTCCAGCAAATAAAAATGAACTCAACAAAAACTGTCTGCACATCACCCATGAACCAAAAAAACAAATAAAAATATAAAAACCGAACCGAAATATGACGAAAGGAGAAAGTCATCAAACACTTTCTTGTGTCCATTTAAACAGTTTTAATGCGTTCATCGCATAAAAATTCATCGAATGAAAATATCCTAGCTGTTAGGGTTTTTTTTTTTTTTTAAAGCCACCCTCCAAATCAACCACAAGCCATCACCATACAGCTGTGTACAGGACACCACCAACGAGGACGACTAAAACGATGACGACGACGACAACGACGACAGGGACAATGTAATCCCTTATTTTATTGTGTTTTTTGTTTTCCCCCGAAAAAGAGTGTTAATTTGTGTGATAACATTTTTATAATCCAATTCGATGTTGCTATCGTATACTCACACACAAGGACGAACCGTGTAGACGGCGACCATTGAGGAGAGCATCACCCACCATCCCCCAAGAGGGTATGTTTTATGGTTGCATGGAACACTTATAAAGTGCGCCAGCAATACCTTTATGCTATTTTGTAACTGGCAGGAGTTTTTTTTTTTAGACGACATTAACCGTGATAAGGACTCAAAGTTATGCAGTGTCACACAAAAAAGAAGAAGAAGTAAACTGCAGTAAAAAGGCAAAAAAAAAAAACCCTCACACGCTTTGAAGGATTACGATTTTCAGTGTCCTTTTTTGGTGTCATATGCGTCCCTCTGTTTGGGTTTTTATTACAATTCATTCCAAATGTGCTGCGTTACGATTATGATCCAAATATTGGTGTTTCTGATTAATGCCAAAGGATCATACTAGCATAAGACCCATATAATGTGCGACAGCCTGCGTTACGACATGAAGATTATGGCCATCCATTCAGCCATTCATCTATATCTATCCGTCCATTCGACAACATTTCCACCCCAAATTTATGAGCCAGTAAAAATGAAATCGCCTTTTGCTCATTTTCATCATTTGACGCAGCAGCAGCATCAATGGCTAGCAACATTCTTCCATATACCGCTGCATAAGATCGCATTTCGTTGTTGCTTTGTGTACAGTGTACAGTGTACACTCGCCTCCTGAAGTTCTTATTTGATTTCTGGCTCGAGGAGTTTGGAATTCATCATCCAACAACCCCAAGTAATAAAAAATTCAACAAAATATTTACGATATCTACTCCCCAAAAAAAAAAAAAAATAGAAAAAAAAATCGATGTACACGCACAAAACCCAACTCAAGAGGGGGAGAGGGCTAACGTTGGGCATTTTGTTAGTAATTTTTCTTGTGTGTATGGAATGTTGCAATGGGTTTGTCGTTTCTTTCGTTCTTCTTCTTCTTCCAAGAAAGGGGTGGTGGAAAGAAAGAAAATTGCATGCGTTTGTGTGTTAAGAGAAAGCACACACAACACAACCACCCCTCGTGTTGGGTGCATTAAACAAACAACCTCAAAACATGTTGATTAAACAACCACAATACATAAGGTAGGCGCACAAGGATGGATGGATGGAGGAGAACATTCTCGTGTTTTTTTTTTTTTGAAAAAATGTGCAGTATTGTACCTGAGTTTGAGAAGATCCTATTTGAAACTATAAATATAGTACACACCTGCTATAATATTAAAGCGGACATTTTGTTTGTGCTTTTTTCGGAACTACGTCATACATAATTAAAATATTATTATGTGAAGCCAGGTGCATATTTTAAAATGCAATAGTGGCATGTGCGTAACAGAGAGTGTTGCCATGTGGTACGGGCTGTAGTATAGTCGGTAAAGTAGTACGTTACAAGAAAATAGTCCCTCGTGGAACCTAGGGCCTCTACTACGCCTAGTCGCCATCTTTTTCCCAACTAGCGTGCCTCCATTATCTATGGGACAGTCATCTCTTCAAAATATGTGACCAATCCATTGCCATTTAAATCGTTGGATGATCGTGCCTATAGGTTCCTGACCCGTTCTCTGGTAGAGGTGTTCATTAAAGATACTGTTGGAAAATCCTTAAGAGGCTACATAGGCACATGTTAACGAACGTTTGTAGTCTGGTTGTCCAGCAATACATATTTGAGCTGATTGCTCATATATTTGCCCACGCCTGCCTCTCTCTCCACATCAGCTGTCATTTGGTGAAGATCCATAATTCTATGAGAAAGTAAGCACACATCGTCAGCGTAGTCAATATGCTTCAGTTGGGATGTAAGAGTCCATCGAATTCCTCCGCATCCCTTCGACAAAGCCGAACGAAGCACATCGCCGATCACCAAAAGGAATAGAATTGGTAAAAGAATGCAACCTTGTCTTACCCCACTTCGGACCTCGAATTCCGTCCTCTTTGCAGGACATTACATTTTGAGCCAGCATATGTATGTAGCCTTGATAATAGCAATGCATTTATCATTCTCAAAATCAATGAACAGCAGGGCTCTCATCATGTATGACGACAATCGTCTTACGATATCGTTTTGTCGATAGTTTTGCTTCACGTAACCCCAGAGACTCTCAAACACTATCGTTCCTTTTTCCTATTGTCAACTAAAACATGACAGAAAAACACAAAAAGTCTGTCATATATTTTTTTCATACACAGAGGAGAAGTGTCAATGTCAATTTTCTCTATTGCTCTCAAACTTTTCACAAACTACAGACGACATCGTTCTTTTGTATCGTATAGACGACAATCGTCTTAAAAATTACGTGATGAGAGACCAGGTGACGCACTGCTCTGCAATGATCCGCAGGGTGTTGATGTGGTCGACACAGGTCGTGTCGAGTGTGTTTTGAAGGTGTTCTTTGATTCGCTTCAGGATTATTCTATATACATATTTCCATACATCTCACGGTATGTCACCTAACGATCCTGCAACATCGGTTCACGTATAGAATAGATTTTTTCTATGACAACAACCGATTTTGGATGAGCTTCACGAAATTCGTCCTGTAAAGAACTGCGACCACCATTGAACTCGGAAAATCAGCCAAACACGGTGGTGGCTAGAGGTGGCGCTTCATTATCAAATGTCGAAGCTCGATCCACTCCGAAATTCATTCAAAATCACAATTTAAAATATTGACCAAGATGAATGATTTAAAAGGAGTAAAATAAGTAAATAAAGAGTTTTCCAATAGGGATTTTCCAACTTTGACATACGACTGTGGCCACATTGTTCAAGCTACATCTATCAAATTCAGCCTGCTTTATTAGATCTGTTTTGCCAAATTGTTACAAGGAGTCAAAATGTTCAAAAACAAGTGAAAATGATTGAATTGCTTTATGAAAGTGGGTCTTCTGTTCGCGCGACATTTAGCCTTCCTTCCGAGAGGACTACTCGCAACTGGTTATCAAGATCTTCCGAAAATATCCTTGAGAGTGTGCAGAGGAGAATCCGAGGCATTCCATTGCACGCCACGCACAAAAAATCGGCCTTTCGCAAGCGATTTGGACCTGCCCCCATTCAACTGGCCCAAGAGTTCAAAGTTAATGACCATAGACTACTCCGTTTCTTTGCTGACTTGGCTCTCGACCAGTTAGTAGTTCATCGCAATTTTGGTCAAAAAATCATGTTAAGCGACGAAGTCCGTTTCTGGATTAATGGGTTGAAATGTCAACACGCTTTAGTAATAAATGTTGAAGCTTTCAGCATTTGCACGTGCTTGCCCCCTCCCCCCGGGGTGTCCCACCGGCTGAGAACCACTGGCTTTAAGTATCTATCTGAGCACTGCTATGAAAAAACATTCTGAGTACGATTACCATTAGAAATGTCAAACTTTACAATGACAGTTGGGCACTAGTGTTGCCACATCTCCAAACTTAAGTAGCAACTCTTGTATTTGTCCGCGATTTCAACACAAGTAGAGTGAGATGCTTTCACTGAATGAAGGCTACCTAAACTCAAAATATTACTCAAACTTTTATTTTTGGA
Organism: Chalcosyrphus nemorum; assembly: GCA_949716465.1. Taxonomy (NCBI): domain Eukaryota; kingdom Metazoa; phylum Arthropoda; class Insecta; order Diptera; family Syrphidae; genus Chalcosyrphus; species Chalcosyrphus nemorum. The sequence continues at coordinate 25,745,304 of OX454335.1, forward strand.
AATTCACCTTTTGAAGGACAACATTCGCAGGAGGTAAGCCCCGTGGAGTAAGTGTTTCATGCCTTCGGGCCTTGGATGTTTTGCAATTTGTCGTTACCTATGGACATTAAGACAAAGTCATCATTAGGAACGTTTTCCTCTTTTTGATCTACCCATTGATGTTACAAACAAAAAATTGATTTCTGTCTTTTATGCTCCTCCATCGTCAGTCGTAGATACACGCGTAATTCGATCGGTGTAATTTTATATGTTGGAGGCTTTGTAATCCAAAGCTGATTTCGTTAATTAACTTAATTCAACTTAGAGAAATGTTTCGTGTGTTCATGGTGCACAACAACTTTATATAATTCGATTAGATACTCTTGCCTTTAAAACGCAAAAACAACGAGTCAGCTAAGCTAATTTTTGTTCTTGTATATTAAGTTAATCACCTTCTCCGCCCCCGCCCTCGCCCCCGACATTCAATTATAAGATATATTTTCACAAAACTCAATCATGTTTTAATAGAGAAACGAAATTGACTGACTCAAATTCTGAACCGTCCAGTGTCCAAGTGGATATGACGTTTACCCTTTTGCTTATGCCAATAGATAGATATGGATGGTTGTGTATCTATGCAGTAGATTTAATCAATTACATTCAATTGGATGATGAAGAAGTTTATTTTTTTGAAATTTTTTTTTAGTCAGAAATTGAATTATCTGCCGTGTATCCGCAGGCAGATTATGATGAGCAAATGGGCAAGCAAAAAGACAGCTGTTCCAACGAAGATATCAAATTTCAAATTTCCACTTAGCCGAACGCAATAAGCTATGAAAAGCGCACCACCATTAGCAGTTAAGCACATTAAGAGCTTTGTATTTGTCGAAATGGAACATTAAACATTTATAGGATTTGCAGGACAACTTTTATGAGTGCGGCTTTTAAGCATAAACGATGCACACATTAGTATTATGGTGTACTTACACCTTGTTGTAATATCTCTGTGTGTTCTCCCTGTGGCTCCACCTGTGTGTGAGCTGAGCGGGGGCTCTCAGTTCATACATAGTTAATGGTCTATGCATCTTTTTATCTTTGTTATCATCTGTGTGTGTGTGTGTGTTGGGTTGTTTTTTTGCTCGTAAAACTAATGACCATGTGTGGGTGAGTGTTTGTATTTGTGTTTAGTTAAAGAATGAACCCCCCTTTCATTGGCTTTTGAGGGTAGGTAGCAAATTTTCCTTAGAAATGTATTATATTCCAATTAAAAGCTTCTTCTTCCGAAATATGTATACTCGACTTCTCGTATGTGTAAGCAGATTTTGGGATTTCCATTTGTCAGAGTTCGAATTTGCAAGTCTCGTGCATGTGGGGTATTAATTATGCATTATGGGGCGTTGAGCTACACCGAAAAACGAGCGATTCGCACAGGTGAGTGTCGAGGACTTCCTTAAAATGTTGAGTCATCGCAAAAAGGAGGCGTGTTTGCACAATGAGTTACGACTGTGATGACTAAATACAGTCGGGGCAATAGAAAACGAATGCACGCAAGCAGTTAATAGCAGTGGTGTTGACGCATAACAAGGAAATAAGCTCATCACAGCAATATCATTGGCAGGATTGTATGGAAATGGTTTGTAAGTTTTCTTCCTCCTAGAAATAGGCCTAATCGTCTGAAATGTAAGCCGATTGGTCAGCGATGTGTAACAATGTCTGTAGAGGCTGCTGCATTTTGTCTTTAGCAGAAATATTTCCAACTTAAGGAGGTCTTTATGCCGTGTTATGTACGACGCTCTTTTGAATAGCTTCTTAGTGTAGAACTAAGTACTTTGACAAACGTTTTCTTGGGAAGTCTGTGATCAGCGATCCAGGGTGTGCTCATATTGAGTTGGTTCTGTCATCAAGATGAGCAGCTATCTAGAAAGACATTTGGTGTAATGTAGTACGTTTCTAGAAACCTAACTGTCTCATTGGTCAACGAAGTTTTCTAGTACATACCTTCTTCAAGTGAAGAAGGGGAGATAATTTGCCAAGTGGTCTATACTTGCTCAACTGAATAGTGTGTTGCTTTGCATCATGCTTGCACTGCATACCTAGTCTAGTCAGAATTACTGATGCAAAGAAAAACTTATGCCAAATAAAAACGCGTTGATATATTTTTAATAAAATGTGTCAAATCCCTAGTTACAAGTTATGGAAGACTTCATTGGAAATGGCCGCAATTTGCCTCACAGAACGAGGTGAGACTCACTGGCCAATCATGAATCGTATTACGAACCTCATCCATCAGAATGATGACAACGGTTTGCCTTAAAGACTCAATATTTCAGTGATGAGTAGAGCAGGTTATTAACTCTAAAACGAACTACAACTTGAAATCCAAAGGATTAAGGTCCGGACTAGCAGCTGGCTAAACATCCGGGGATATGAAGTCGGGTGCATTGTTTTTTAGCCACTCTTGAGTGTCTTTCTCCTTATAACTGGAGTAGAATCATGTTGGAATGTCCAATGCTTAATTGCGAACATTTGTTCGGCTTAGAAGCTCAGCGACGGCTTCCAAAACAGTGGTTTGGTAAACTTTCGCCAAAGTCTTAATTGCTTTTTCACAAAAATTGAGGTTGATTATGCCTACGTAGCTCGCTCCCTACCATTCCATTTACATTTGCGGGATGGTGGCTTCTTTCAACTCTAGGAATAAGTTCTGAAGCTTCCTTTGATATTCTAGCATACACTCGATAGGTAGCTTGCATTCCTGACTGTGGGTTAATATGGAACCGAACAAGCCGAGAGATACATGACATGACATGACATACCTACATACATTATCCCTCCATGGTGTATTGGACTCTGTTAAAGGCTATGTCCATTCCAATCGATCCGTCACTGCTGACAGTGAGCCAGTCGAACCCAATTGGAGTACTGTCCAGATGCTGTAGAGCTTCCGAAGACCACTGCATCTCCATAAAATGTTGTCTTGCTGACAAAAAACCAAGCTCTTTAGTTGATTCGGACGACAGGGAGCAGGCACTTTTGACCATGATAAGTGCACTCTTGTGGAAACACGTAGCGTGGTGACAGAGAAATCTGGATGTTCTTTTGTTGGGAAGATAATAGACGAGCAGACGCCTTCGTGCGGCTTAATTCAGCTGAAGAGAGAATAGCTTTCGAAAATTTTTTTTAGCTAGACATTTTTTTAAGGCATTCGAAAGTTTTTGCTGCTTTCCTATGAGGCATCCTTAAAGGCATCAGTTCTATCCCGCCGCTTGGAGAAGTTTGCTATTGTTCGGAACATTTCTGTTCATATTGTTGTGGTTGTTCTTCTGACAGATTGTCTAGCATTTTTGCATCACACAGGTGATGTCTTTTAGGACTGGCTGAGTCGGACTAGCTATGTCTGCGATCTTATGACGATCGACTGTAAGCCAAGTTCATAATGTTTTGGGCCCTCATCTTGTCAACTTAAATAGTCTCTGATTTTTTTCTGACATAAAGTACGCTACCACGAATGTCTCAGTGTAGACGTCCCCATTATCGATCGAGAGTCATGAGAGTACATTCCTATAAAAAACGCAACTAGGATACCTTGTCAAACTTCATTGTAAACCTCTGAGATGTCGAACAGCAGGTCCTCATCCAATTCCTTCAAGGGAAAGAGTCACAATTCGGTTTCTTGACTCGTGCATTTGGCGAAAAGTAATAATTTCCCCATCCCCACCTAAGTACACATGTACTACCCTCACATAAATACCAGGTTCATCCAACCACCAACCGGATACCACAAATCCTCGTGGAATTAGCGCAAATATTTAATTGGCCCAGACACCCAATCAAGTCACATCACAATTAGCCTAATCTCCTCCACATGATCATCACTTGCACCTAGTGTCATAAATATGAAGCCGGCCATAAATACAAGAACCACCAACATATGTTCTACATTCCATGAGATAGAATATACCTCCATCTGAATGGAAACATGGTCAGAATAAGAATAGCCCCAAAGCGAGAGCAACAATACTCCAGAGTTTGAGATAGAAGATAGTCTGTTTATTTACAACAAAAAAAAACAAGAAAAAAGCAATAGCCAAGTATTTTGTTTGTTTTAGACAATAAATTGGGCGGGAATAATCCATGAGGCCCTGGCGCCGAGGTGGCCTATTTGGGCGGTTTCATTACCGCATAATCTAAAACCAAGAAAATGTTTTGTATTCATTCTCTGAGAGCAGAGTACAAATAGTTAGATACTTAATTTGCTACGCTCGAATAATTTCGTTCGGTATCTTGTGTGTGAACCAAACAAAAAACCAACTCCGTCCATAGATACAAAGATATTTTTCCTTCAACATTTCGTTTCTTTTAGCTTTTTGTTCTTTCCTGTGAATAAAAATTATGAGTAATTATTTATGACTCAATTAAGCTGTGAAGTGGTTATTTTTATTATCATAACTACACTTTTTTTATTCTGAAAAGGATATACAGTGCCAGAGAGTGTATACACATTAAATTAAAAAAAGAAACTGGAATGTATCTAAAAATTTTGTTGCAAAAGATAAACAAAAACCGAGCGAGATATCCTGCAAATACCTTATTTTCTCATGGACAAATCCCATCAGCATCATCCAGCGCTCCCTCTCCCATTGCAAGTAACCAAAGTGGGTGGTGGTACTGGTGGTGGATTTGACAAGGATGCGAACGGGGCTGATGATGCTTAATGCACACAACCACCATTATCCGTCTAAGTAAACGAGTGAATGACTACTCTACTGATGAATGAATGAACCCGATTCACTGGTCTGCAGTATGCAAAAAAAGGAAACACAATATCCTGGCATTGGATGAGGTTATCCTCTAGCTTCTCATACACAAGTGAGGCTAGAGGATAATAATGGCAAACAACATATTTTTCTATTTTTCAATTTTCATTTTTTTTTTCTATATGCCAAGCCAAGAGGACCCTTGAGCTTTACTCTTCTTCAAAAACCCGGGGACAGCTGATGATATAAATCAGCTCTTGTAAAATCCAGCACACGCACAGGGGTGGTAGCACACAAGAAGGAAGCATATCTCCCCTCTGTGCTTCGGGGGGGGGCATGGATTGGCTGGTAATGCTGCACTTTCACTCCTCTTTTTTTTATTTTTTTTTTTATTTTACTTGCACAGTAATGTTAATTAATGTAAAATCATAATAACGAGATTGAAATATTCTTGAAGAACTGCAAAAAAGACCTGCTAGTATGTCGGTGCTTTGTTTACATGAATAGACGGTTCGTTTGCATTTTTTTCTCAATTTTTTGCTCCTTCGCTCCTGCTGTTGGCCATTATTAAAGCCAAATGGGTATTGTTTGGTAGAAAATTATGATTTACAAGAAAAAAAATTCTTAGGAAATCCGTGAAAGAAGGATATCCCTTAATCAATGCACTTTAGATTTTAAATAGAATAGCTACCGTGACCTGCTCCAAAGCGTACAGTAGGGCTCGTTGCATTTTTTGTCTTCGGATGAATGGTGAACTGTGAACTGTGAGGGATGGATTTTAAAGTGAATTTTGAAGACCTTACAGTGAAAATCATCAAAATGGGTTCGCAGCCTAATGTTTTTGTTCTCCTTTATATGAGAAATTGGCAATGTATGAACAATACTCACTAAAGAAGCACAGCGGAGTCTTTTAAGATTGCATCACAAAATGATATGAAATATCATGTCGTCCTACTTAATTACTTACTTATGTCCTGTATACCCGTGTGGATGATTGGGCCTCTACAACGCCTACGCGCCATCGTGTGCGATTTCTAGAAATGTGCCTTAGCTCTCCTCAACTCTTTCCCAGTTGCCGTGATTTCTTCTCCACTGTTCTGCTCTACTCTAGTCCTGTGACCGCCGCGTATCCTGCCATCCTGTATAAGCGGGTTCCATTGCATCGCTTGGTTAGCTATGGATCTGTCTCCCTTTCGGAGCTTGAGTTCAGATGTAAGAGTCCATCAAATTCCTCCATTTGCTGTTCATAAGGCCGTATTCAGCACATCGCCAATCAACAATAAAAAAGAGTGTTGGTGAAAGTATGCAGCCTTGCCGAGCCCCGCTTTGGACTTCCAATTTCTCGCACGCCAAATAAATTCGCAATTGATACTATCAAACGCCTTTTAATGTTCTTTTCTGATTGTTGTTGTGATCGATCAAAGAAGAGTCAGAGCTAAAGCCGGCTTCACAAGTGTAGAAGAAAATTGAAGCTATTACTTTAGCCACAGCAGGCAGCACTAATATTCGAACATATCCATCTTTTAGTGTCCGAAAAATTTTCGGCCTCTAAGGGTTACCCAACAGCTGGGTACAGTGGATAGGTCGATCCAGTTGTCCCTGGTCGAAATAGTGTGTCATAATTTTCCTTACTTTTCAGTACTTTGGACGCGAGGATAACACATCCACATTGGAAGTTTTGAGTGAATTCGGAAGCTTGACTGCTGCACTACTGTTCCAATCCATTTTTTGGCCAATCAGTAGTTTAGTTCTCTAATCAATCGCATTGCAGTTCTCTAAACGGTAAGAAAACCCGGGAAAAGAGGACACGGCACTTTCTTAAACCATCAGCTCAGTAGAGCGCCAAAAATGAGCACCTTTTAGTCGTACAAAACACTAGAAGCTGACGACCGATGGCTGGAACTCCGCTTTGGTAAGATAACTGCTAGAATACGGAGAAGATACAGTCGGTTGCGACCTTTAAAGGTACCTTCGAAACAAATAGGATTCTTGATCTTGAATTGTGTGAACATAAGATTTCATTGGCCTGATTTTGAAAGTCCAAGGTAAATCTAGGTTTGAAAGACTCATAAGACCTGAGCCTGAGAAGCCGACCAATGACCATTGGCTGTCAATGTCGACTATCGAGCAGGGCTGGTCATACTTAAACGGAGCATTGTTTGTAACCCAACGAGTCGTGGTCTGGACTAAATCATGACCAATCATTTGAAGATATGAAGCTAGAAATGTTGGTCTTTAGTCACCAGTGAGAGGAAAGAGGCTTTTACTTTGCCAGGATGGTAGCCACGGTCGACGATCGAGATCAATTCTGACTCTTCGCTCTATGACCGAGCAGTTATTTCATCGTCTTCTTCAAAGTCTTTCTCGTCTATGAACTGAAAATCGGAATCCTTCTAGGGCATGTAAGGCCAGGTCTTGAACTCTTCTGTATCCTCTAGTAACATCACAGTACTTTACACATAGTTAGAAGATCTCGCCTTTTCAATGTATCATTTGTCGTCCCAGCCTAAATTGTTGCATAAATGTCATATGCGAACTGAGACTTTGGCACATATGTCTTGGATTATGATCTTATCTCCCACAGAAGTGCGACATTAGCCCACAGAGAGCTCCATGAATGCAGGTAATGACTCAGCTCTAGTCGTTTGCCTTGCAATTGATGGTGTACCCTGGCTTGGCGTTAGTGCGACTATTGAGGCCTACGAATTGGCAAGCAGTTCGTATACCCGTCGGGACCTACATAGTTCATCAGAAAGCCATACCCCCTCTCGATGCAAATGAATTCCCAACTAGATCAGCTGGATCTTCTATTAGAAACAATAAGTTCCTAAAGCATTAGGAGTTATCTGTATGCCTCTTGGAACTTCAAAATGATAATTCTATTCCATAAGCGATACAAAATTGCTAACTATTCGATGTTATTTCATTCATTCATCTCAACAATTGCTCTTGTCATTCATCCTGATAGCTTTGGCAGTCATTTAGTTCAAGTGCGAGCCACTGAACTTCCCACATTCAGACAACAGTGTGCATCAAGTTAAATGCTTAAAATAGTTCCATCCATGGCTATCATTTGAAGAAGTAACAAACCCACTCTCTTCGTCTTCAAAATAACCCAACAATCATGAGCATGACACACAAATAGATGGGCAGATACAGCACGATCAACTAATCGATCTGTTGGATATTGTGTAGTGTGTACCCAGGAGAGATAGCTCATCAACTCCATGCAAATGTATAGATAAACGGTCTATATCGCTAAACATCGATCATATGTTGTGTACATGTTGAATGTTGATTGATACGCATCGTTCAGCAGTTTAGTGTGCGTCGTCGCTGGCGTATCATCTTTTTTTTTTTTTTTTTTCTCGAATCTATCTCGTACGTCGTTCTTCAGTTGTATGTATCTAGATAGGATAGAACGTTGTATTTTGTTGTTATGTTAGTTTATTTTTGTTTGGGATTCTGCTTTGTTTGTGGTTTTTCTTTCTTTTTGTTGCTGTTGCTGTTGGTTCCGAAATAAAAACTCAGAGGCACAGATACATATACAAAGAACCATTTGAACGTTTGAAAATAAAAATGTCCTGAGAACATTTTGATCGACATTCAATTGATATGTAGCGCGAGGTGTGTAAACTTTTTGAAAGCACATGTGATAATAGGGGGCAAGTTGTGGATATTTGAACGCAATCGAGGAGAGAATAAAAATTAAGCGCTGTTCGCTTGCTATAAACAATTCGAGTTATTCGAGTGATTAGACACCTGATGGATCTTGCTTTCGATCAATCACTTGATTAGATTTGGATGGAAGACAGGTAAGCCTTTCAAATACCTCTTGCCAGGGGGACACTTTACAAGTGAAAACTGGGATGCCCATCATCTAAGGACTAGTTAGCACTTCATGGCGCTCTACATACTTTCGGCTTAAGGAATCATACTGCCCTTTATTCTATCTCATGAGTTATTCATTTGAAGAAGCGACATCTACCACTTATTCGTTAAAATGACAGTAGACTCTCAACTCTGGGATGATATCGAGGAAGCCTCTGGAACAAAAGTAACGCCTAGGCTAGTGTTGCCAGCTGTGGAACTCCTCAAGGTGGAGTACTATTACCCTTTCTATGGAACAGTGTAGCACTGTTTCGGCCAAGACGCGCCATAATTATTTGGTACTGCTCTCTAAAGTAAGTAACCCCAGAGCTACTTCATCATATCACCTCGTTTGTCTACTAATGCTGAAGAAAGTTACTCTTAAGAGGGTTAAGCGACGCTGTACCCATATCGTCGAAAGTATCGTAGGCAACAAACACCGTCTGGCAACACTATTTGTCGTTTGATCGTCGCATTTTGTTGAGCACGGGCGCTTAAGATGCTTCAACTGGTTAAAGAGGTAAGAGAAAGGGTTGCAGAGACCACACATGTGTCGAATCGTTCCGGCGCTCACCATTTTGGCGTCAGTGGAACACCTTTTCGGCGCATTTTGAACGATAATTTGCTTTCATATTTCTATCCAAATGACTGAAAGACGACTGACCATCCACGTCGCTTGGAATACGGACGAACAGTTGCTCAAATGGTTGGCACTGAACCCGATTTTTCGAAGCAAAGTTTGTTGAAATTGCCGCATTTGCGTAAGGGAGAATTCACACGAGATCCAAGAAACACCCTTGTATGATCAAAAAGCGACTATTTGGGCCGGAGTTTGCGCCGAGTTTCGACATCAACACGTTCAGTGATCTTATGTAGGAATGCCCTCTTAAACTTCTCTAAATAGACACAAAAATCGAAGTTCTTGGAATCCAATGGGAACTGCTCTATGCATCCCTTAGACCGTAACTCATAGATATACTACGTGATCATCTGATGTATCACGCTGGACTCAGTCACCCATCCCAACGGCCATAATCGTTACCCTTAGACCTACTCGGGCAGTGGCCATGGAAATTATGTTTCACATCCAAACAATTGGCAGCTAAAGCGCCCACCGCACTCGTCTACTGCAAATAAACTAGAATGCATCCCAACTAGTATGCTCCCGAAATCGTCTTTCGTCTACCTGTAGCGTGTTTCAGTTGGAAATCACGGCGTCAAACAAGGCCCTATCATGACTTAGTTATAATCTGGTATCATTGAGGGACATCAGCATCTTCATCGACAGCCCTGGATTTGGCTAGCCCGCAACGACCAGGGCTGGATGTCGAGGTCGATTTAGTGGGTGAAAATCCCACACTGCCACTAAGTTCGGCCTCAATTTCGACTTTGAAAAATTCCTTCCAACGCAAAAGGGGGTATCTTCATGCAATATCTCGAAAACTGTGCGTTTGAACACAATATCTATTAAATGAAGCCTTCCGAACTTTTCAAGACTGTCCTAAGACTTTCGTTATAATCGGTTGGGAGGCAATTTCAACCATTGATCATGGTTCAACATATCTCTTTCAAAATCCTCTGCATTCTAGATTAAACAAATTTTAAATTTCCTTTTGTCAAGCATCAGGGACCAACTGATATCAAATTAAATCAGAAACTCCTACCTACTCCCCCATTTCATAATTTTGATTTACCTGCCTAAATCCCACGGTCAGAAAGCTTTCCGCCTTTGTAATTGTACCTGCAGCAGTCCAAGAATGTACAATGTATAGATACATTTGAGCGGTAAAACTGTTTGCTGTATTTTGGTTTGTTTATCTTGTGTTGGCCGTGTTTATTTTCAGCACCACAATATTTGCTACGGTTTCCTAAAATAGAATTATTAGATGCATTGCATTGCATATCCCTGATTCGTTTAAGAGAGAGAGAAAGTGTGTAAACGAGCCGAGATGCGTGTGCGTGTGTGGGATATGAGATGTAAAAAGCCCTTTTGAACTCTGCCGCGCTGCTTCCAGAAAGCCGGCGGCGCGTACCATGTCACTTATCACCTTTTAACCAAAAAAAAAAAAAAAAAAGGTGAAGACTGTAAAACGCTTGTACATCCTTTCCTTTCTCTTTTTTTTTTTTAAATCGGAAAAGTCAATGAATGCAGTGAGATGCATTTAGCACTTTTCGGAATTGGGGTTAACAATAATTACTATTAAGGTGATGCGATGTTACTTCATTGGAAGAATCTTTAAGTGTTCATCCTCATGCAGGGTGCTCTTAGGGGTTCTATGGGTGTTTCGGAGTTTTGATATGAATCATTGTGTTCTGAGTGAGTAATATGGCGGGAAAAGAGGGGAAATACTTTGGAGAAATACGACAAGGATATGGTTATGTCCATCGATTGACTCTTGTATGATGTATGACATGGAATAGCGCCTTAAATATGATTTGACCGTCATCATGCCCTCCACTAGAAGGAAAAATATTAGCCTTTAGACATTATAACTAAAGAGTGATTTCTACTGAAAGCCTCACATAGAGAGAGAACCCCTGAAAAGGAGACCAAAGCGTTCTGGGCTTCTTAAGGCTTTTTGGCAAAACGTGGGGATTGAAACCAAAACTACAATCCACTGGACTTACCTTACTATTAGATACCACTCCGATAACTACCTATGCAACGCTAGTCTGATGGGAAAAGTCTAGTCAAATGGTTACCCGGTCTGTCCTTCAAAGAATACAAAGAAGGATGCAATGCACTCCTGCCCTACAGCTGCGTTGGAGGTGCTCTTAGACCTCCCATCCCTTCACAAAACTATAACAGAGACTACTGCTGCTGGTGCATTAAAGCTTCAACTACTTTCCTCTCCTAACTTAGATGGACACATTAAAATCACTCTGCTCTGTGCCTCTCAGACTACATGCTCAAGAGAATCCATCTACACCACCCTTTTAAGGTCGATATCCCAATCCGGAGCTTCTGGGACAATCATCTTATTCCCCAAACATCCTCATCATCCTCAACATTGCTATACTGACGGAACAAAGATGTTAGTGGGTCTAGAGCTGGAATCTCTGGTCCAAGCCACAAATTATCTATTCCTCTAGGACAAACAACCAATATCTTTCTGGCAGAGGTCCATGCTATCGAGCTCTGTGCCAGAGAATGCATTAGAAGAAACCTCGGAAGGTCTCATATCATCATACTCTCAGATAGCCAAGCAGCACTCAAGGCTCTCAGCTCCTATAACTTTGACTCAAAGCTAGTTTAGAACTGCACACAATAATGTCACACTAACTTGGGTCCCTGGATACAGGGGTATCCCTAGCAACGAAGCTGCCGATGAGCTTGCCAGACAAGGTGCTCAGGCTTCTTTCATTGGTCCTGAACCTTTTTGTGGCCTACAAACTAAACAAATCAGGATACAGCTCAGCAGTTGGAAACGACAAGAATCGCTCGCCTACTGGAACACTCAAAATGGCTTTTAACACGCCAAACAATTCATCAACTTCTCAAAAAAGAGAACAAAAGATATCCTCTCCATGAGCAAACACAAAGTCAAGAAAATCACTGATTTTCTAAGTGCTCACTGCTCTCTCAATTATCATCTCAAGAACGGACACGTGTCGCATGTATTGAAGACACTGAAACAGCCCACCACATATTGTGCGAATGTTCTGCCATAACTCGGCTGAGACTTAAGTACTTTAACAAAGGCTTCACATCTCCCTCCTCAGCTTCAATTCAAAATATCTTTAGATTCATAAATGAGCTAGACTTCATCTAGACCTCTAATTATATTCCAAAAGATCCTCGTGGGTCGAAGTGCTTCATAGGCTTATCGCCTTCTCTTATCCCCCGCTATCCTTAAACAAACAGGAGCTGCACCTCTTTTAGATGGTGAGCAGTGTTGTTCGACTTTTTTACTTTACGTTTTTAACGTTTTTTTAAGTTGGTTTTTTACATGGTAAATTTTTACTATGCTTATGTAAAAAACGTAAAAAAGGTAAAAAAGTAAAAAAACAAAAACACGGTAAATAATATAAATTGGCGAGCTTCAAAACAGACGATGAGAGTTGTATCTGATTAATCTGTGCGATATACAAAAAACTATTGGGTTTTATCTTCTTTAAGATCAAATTATTAAAAAGCCCGATTTGTTGAAAACAGATTCTCTAATCCAACGTTTGCCAACCTTTAAGCGTATGCGGAACGTGCGGAATACGGACCCCCAGCACTGAATTTTTCAGGAATAACCCTGTTATTATATTATACTCTATTCTTTTTCTGAAATACATGTAATAATGAAGTCTGACCAAATAAAAAATCGAGAAAAATTTGATTTTTTTTAACAGTGAAACATATACAATATTTATTACAGAGGTCTTCCATACCTTTAGCTTGAAGTTGGGTGCACTTCTTTGAGTTCCTCCAATCGCCTATAGAGGTCTTCCATACACATACAATTAACTTGAAGTTGGTTGCACATCATTTTGAGTTCCTCCAACCCCCTACAGAGGTCTTCAATACATTAGATTGAAGTTGGGTGCACTTCTTTGAGTTAACCCAACCCCCTATAGAGGTCTTCCATATACTCAACTTGAAGTTGGGTGCACTTTTTTAAGTTTCTCCAACCGCCTGTAGAGGTCTTCCATACAATGAGCTTGAAGTTGAATACACATAAATTTGAGTTTCTCCAACCGCCTACAGATGTCTTCCATACATTCAGCTTGAAGTTAGGTGCACTTCTTGAGTTCTCCAATAACTTCAAGTTGAGTGTAAGGATGACTACTATAGAGGGTTAGATAAGATGACCTCTAGAGGCGGTTAGAGGAAATCAAAGAAGTGCATCCAACTTCAAGCTAAATGTTTGGAAGACCTCTATAGGGGGTTGGAAAAACTCAAATTTATGTGCACCCAACTTCAAGTTAATTGTATGGGTATGGAAGACCTCCATAGGCGGTTGGAGGAACTCAAAGAAGTGCACCCAACTTCAAGTTGAGTATATGGAAGACCTCTATAGGGCGTTGGAGGAACTCAAAATGATGTGTACCCAACTTCAAGCTGATTGTATGGACGACCTCTACATGCGGTTGGAGAAACTCAAATTGATGTGCACCCAACTTCAAGCTGATTGTATGGAAGACTTCTATAGGCGGTTGGAGAAACTCAAATTGATGTGTATCTAACTTCAAGCTCATTGTATGGAAGACCTCTAAAGGCGGTTGGAGAAACTCAAATTGATGTGCACCCAACTTCAAGCTGATTGTATGGAAGACTTCTGTAGGCGGTTGGAGAAACTCAAATTGATGTGTATCCAACTTCAAGCTCATTGTATGGAAGACCTCTACAGGCGGTTGGAGAAACTCAAAGAAGTGCACCCAACTTCAAGCTGATTGTATGGACGACCTCTATAGGGGGTTGGTGGAACTCAGAGAAGTGTACCCAACTTCAAGCTAATGTATAGTATCCATCTGTAGGGGGTTGGAGGAACTCAAAAGGTTGTGTACCCAACTTCAAGCTAATGTATGGAAGGCATCTATAGGGGGTTGTAGGAACTCAAAATGATGTGCAACCAACTTCAAGTTAATTGTATGTGTATGGAAGACCTCTATAGGCGGTTGGAGGAACTCAAGGAAGTGCGCCCAACTTCAAGGTAAATGTATGGAAGACCTCTATAGGGGTTTGGAGGAACTCAAAAGATGTGCACTCACCTTAAAGCTAAATGTATGGAAGACCTCTGTTGGGGTTTGGATCAATTCAAAGAAGTGCACTCCAAGCTGAATTTATGGAAGACCTCTCTAGAGGGTTGGATTAACACAAAAAAGCGCACCCAACTTCAAGCTGATTGTATGGAAGACCTCTATAGTCGGTTGGAGAAACTCAAAGAAGCTAAATGTATGGAAGATTTCTATAGGCGGTTGGAAAAACTCAAAGAAGTGCTTCCAACTTCAAGTTGAGTATATGGAAGACCTCTATAGGGCGTTGGAAGAACTCAAGGAAGTGCATCCAACTTCAAGCTAAATGTATGGAAGACCTCTACAGGCGGTTGGAGAAACTCATAAAAGTGCATCCAACTTCAATCTTAATGTATGGACGACCTCTTTAGGCGGTTGGAGGAACTCAAAGAAGTGCATCCAACTTCAAGCTTAATGTATGGACGACCTCTATAGGCGGTTGGAGGAACTCAAGGAAGTGCACCCAACTTCAAGTTGAAGGTATGGAAGACCTCTAGAGGCGGTTGGAGGAAATCAAAGAAGTGCACCCAACTTCAAGTTGAAGGTATGGAAGATCTCTATAGGCGGTCGGAGGAACTCAAATTGATGTGCACCCAACTTCAAGCTGATTGTATGGATGACCTCTGTTAGGGGTTGGAGGAACTCAAAGAAGTGCATCCAACTTCAAGCTTAATGTATGGACGACCTCTTTAGGCGGTTGGAGGAAATCAAAGAAGTGCATCCAACTTCAAGCTGATTGTATGGAAGACCTCTATAGGCGGTTGGAGAAACTCAAAGAAGTGCATCCAACTTCAAGCTAAATGTAGGGA
Source organism: Chalcosyrphus nemorum (assembly GCA_949716465.1). Lineage (NCBI taxonomy): Eukaryota > Metazoa > Arthropoda > Insecta > Diptera > Syrphidae > Chalcosyrphus > Chalcosyrphus nemorum. The sequence continues at coordinate 25,760,440 of OX454335.1, forward strand.
AGATCTCTATAGGCGGTTGGAGAAACTCAAAGAAGTGCACCCAACTCCAAGCTGAATGTATGGAAGACCACTTAAAGAAGTGCATCTAACTTCAAGTTGAGTATATGAGAGACCTCTATAGGGCGTTGGAAGAACTCAAGGAAGCGCGCCCAACTTCAAGCTAAATGTATCGAAAACCTCTATAGGCGGTTGGAGAAACTCAAATAAGTGCATCCAACTTCAAGCTAAATGTATGGAAGATCTCTATAGGCGGTTTTTAGCAAGCAGTGATGTTCAAATCTGTGTAACAAAAACTATTTTTACCTTTTTACGTTTGATTAGCGTAAATAAGTGTAAACAACGTAAAAATCCCTTGAAGTTGGGTGCACTTCTCTGAGTTAATCCAACCCCCTATAGAGGTCGTCTATATACTCACCTTGATGTTGGATGCACTTCTTTAAGTGCATTCAACCGCCTGTAGAGGTCTTTAATACATTCAGCTTGAAGTTGGGTGCACTTCTTTGTGTTAATCCAACCCCTTAGAGAGGTCTTCCATACATTCAGCTTGGAGTTGGGTGCACTTCTTTGAGTTTCTCCAACCGCCTATAGAGATCTTCCCTACATTTAGCTTGAAGTTGGATGCACTTCTTTGAGTTTCTCCAACCGCCTATAGAGGTCTTCCATACAATCAGCTTGAAGTTGGGTGCACTTCTTGAGTTTCTGCACCCAACTTCAAGTTGACGGTATGGAAGACCTCTGTAGGTTGTTGGATAAACTCAAGTAGTGCACCCAACTTCAAGCTGATTGTATGGAAGACCTCTACAGGCGGTTGGAAGAACTCAAAGAAGTGCACCTAACTTCAAGTTGAGGATATGGAAGACCTCTGTAGGGGGTTAGAGGAACTCAAAAGGTTGTGTACCCAACTTCAAGCTAATGTATCGAAGACCTCTATAGGGGGTTGGAGAAACTTAAATTGACGTGTACCCAACTTCAAGCTGATTGTATGGGCGACCTCAACATGCGGTTGGAGAAACTCAAATTGATGTGCACCCAACTTCAAGCTGATTGTATGGAAGACTTCTGTAGGCGGTTGGAGAAACTCTAATTGATGTGTATCCAACTTCAAGCTCATTGTATGGAAGACCTATACAGGCGGTTGGAGAAACTCAAAGAAGTGCACCCAACTTCAAGTTGAGTATATGGAAGACCTCTATAGGGGGTTGTAGGAACTCAAAATGATGTGCAACCAACTTCAAGTTAATTGTATGTGTATGGAAGACCTCTATAGGCGGTTGGAGGAACTCAAAGAAGTGCATCCCACTTCAAGCTAAATGTATGGAAGACCTCTACAGGCGGTTGGAGAAACTCATAGAAGTGCATCCAACTCCAAGCTTAATGTATGGACGACCTCTATAGGCGGTTGGAGGAACTCAAACAAGTGCATCCAACTTAAAGCTTAATGTATGGACGACCTCTATAGGCGGTTGGAGGAACTCAAGGAAGTGCACCCAACTTCAAGTTGAAGGTATGGAAGACCTCTAGAGGAGAAGTTGGGCGCGCTTCTTTGAGTTCTTCCAACGCCCCATAGAGGTCTTCCATATACTCAACTTGAAGTTGGATGCACTTCTCTAAGTTCCACCAACCGCCTGTAGAGGTCTTTAATACATTCAGCTTGAAGTTGGGTGCACTTTTTTGTGTTAATCCAACCCAGTAGAGAGGTCGTCCATAAATTCAGCTTGGAGTGCACTTCTTTGAATTGCTCCAACCCCCAACAGAGGTCTTCCATACATATAGCTTGAAGTTGGATGTACTTCTTTGAGTTTTTCCAACAGCCTGTAGAGGTCTTCCATACCATCAGCTTGAAGTTGAGTGCATATCTCCAAACCCCTATAGAGGTCTTCCATACATTTACCTTGAAGTTGCGTGCACTTCTTTGAGTTCCTCCAACCGCCTGTAGAGGTCTTTAATACATTCAGCTTGAAGTTGGGTGCACTTCTTTGAGTTTATCCAACCCCTTAGAGAGGTCTTCCATACATCCAGGTTGAAGTTAGGTGTACTTCTTTGAGTTGCTTCCAGTGTTGTTCGATTTTTTTACTTTACGTTTTTTACGGTTTTTTACGTTAGTTTTTTACATGGTGAATTTTTACTATGCTTATGTAAAAAACGTGAAAAAGGTAAAAAAGTAAAAAAAAAACACGGTAAATAATATAAATTGGGGAGCTTCAAAACAGACGATGAGAGTTGTATCTGATTAATCTGTGCGGTATGCAAAAAACTTTTGGGTTTTATCTTCTTTTCGATCAAATTATTAAAAAGCCCGATTTGTTGAAAACAGATTCTCTAATCCAACGTTTGTCAACCTTTAAACGTATGCGGAATATGCGGAATACGGACCCCCAGCAATGAATTTATTAGGAATAACCCTGTTATTATATTATACTGTATTCTTTTTCTGAAATACATATAATAATGAAGTCTGACCAAATAAAAAATCGAGAAAAATTTGATTTTTTTTAACAGTGAAACATATACAATATTTATTAATCTTCTCTTTCAATATCTATATAGTCTGCATTAGTTGAATTTAGTGAAAAATATACATGAATGAGTGTTTTAGACCTTTCAAAGGTCAATCGATTTCTTAAAGGACTATGCATTTGAGCCCAGTTTGGGAAAACCCTTTCAATTTGCGCGAAGATGCTGGTATATTAAGAAGCTTCAATGCTTAAGATGACAGTTATATTATTTATTTGGATTTTGACAGATATTGCAATGCCTCTGATTTTTCTCAGTAATGTGCTTTATTTACCTCTTCTTTACCTTTTTTACGGGATTTTTACGTTGTTTACACTTATTTACGCTAATCAAACGTAAAAAAGGTAAAAATAGTTTTTTACACAGATTTGAACATCACTGATGGTGAGTGGTGTGGCTCAGTAGTTAGTGCTTTGATGGGGATCCAGGGTTCTATCCATCAACGTTTTGCCACGGACCCATCTCTAGCGAACGTCTTACACTGGAAAGCCTTCTCAGAAGACAATGTCCAGAGAGAGTCCCGATCATGATTCTGATTTCTGCTCTCGCTTGATCTTTTATGGTTGATCTCAGGCCATGAGGCTCTGGATACCCTGTGTACTTCTAGATTAGCCCATCAGCGCTTAGCCAATTAGTAATACATCTCTTGGCAACGCACAGAGGTGCCCTAACGCTGTTGTTGACCTTCCTAGGTGGGAGTTCAACAGCTCTCTTGGCCAGTATATCGGCGCATTCGTTACCCTCAATATCATAGTGTCCATGTACCCGATTCTCCGTGCATAATGCCTTGAGCATTGCGCGGCATTCCCAGACTAGCTCAGATTTGGTGACAAAAAACTCTACAGCCTGCCTGTCAACGAAGATGGCAATATCCTTGTTGGATTTAGATCCCATCTCAAGTAGTTCCGCAGCTTTGAGCACAGCTAGAACCTCGGCCTGGAAAACACTGCATGGGTCCGGCAGTTTTACAAATAATTCTAGGTTCAAGTCTTTCGAGGAAATACCTGACCCAGTTCCCTCATTGGTTTTAGACCTGTCTGTATAAATGGCAATCTCATTCTGAAGGTCCTCCCTGCTAAGATACACTTCTTCGCACGGAGTATCGAAGTCTAGAAAACCCAAAATATCATCTGATTCCTCCTGAGTCTCGGGGAACGTGTCCCCAACCTTTTGCTAAGTTTTATTCTTACAATAGTTATTTGTTACATTTGTTACATTTGTTACGTAACTAAGTCAATAAGTTATAGAGATTACATGATGCACTGAAACACGCCAACACTCTTGTTAACATACTCATAGCAGGGCACTGAAGACACGACTAAGCGACTAGGTCCTCCAAGAAAATAGAGCGCTGACGCCTGGACGTATGCAATATTCATTTTAAGAACTAAGATCCCTCCCAGTTGGACTGGGTTGGTTGCTCTCTTCAGAGTATCCGTCGCCAGTTATTGTCCAAGATTTTATGATACGCACTTATAAATCACGACGAAGTACATCGTCTAGCTGCTGGAAGTCAATATCATAACTCAGCATTTTAATTGCACAAAAACAAGTGAAACAAAGCGTGAGTTGGGTTGGGATATGATATGCCCCAGCAAAAGAAAAATAATAAACATTTCGTCGAACATATTCATGTGTAACAATTCTTGATTACTTTACACTTAGCTTATCACACACATAAAGATCTGGCCAGGGACCACCAACAGTCCGATAAAAAAAAAACACAGTTGGCAACCTATCACGCTACAAAATACCCTCTTCCCAGTACAACAACAAAACTGCTAATTTGTCCATAGTTCCCTGCGCTGTGCAGTGTGCAGCCAGTGCAAAAAAGGGAAAAGCCCATTAAGCAGTATACTGTTGTAATTAACGCAACAACAGCAACAGCAGCAAGAAAGAACTGACCAAGTGATTAGATCAAATCTTAGTTGGTCATTATCGATTCAAATTTATTGATGAAATCCGAATTCCGAATTCCATTCATGCCCTGGATGGCGCGTTGCGACGGCCGGCCGGCCGGCTGGCGTTGAAGGAGGCGTTGAACATTGAACTCCTGTGGCTAGCCGTCGTGACTTTTATTAGAGTTTGTGTAATAATTAATTTTGCATTTTATGTGTGAATAACTTTGTTGATTTTGTTGCAAATATGCCCCCGGGGGTAGTTGCACATAGCGCATAGTGTACACAGTGCACAGTGGCGTCGTTCGGTGTTTTAATTTAGCGGAGGGGGGAGGCGGGCGGAGGACAAACAATAAGGGTAGGGCTTTTCTTTTTAAATTGCGAGAGAGAGAGAGAGAAATCAATAGCCTACAGCAGGAGCAGGGTAAACATTGGTAAATACGGCGAATCGAATTGAAATCACTTTTTGTACATTGGATTAACCGTATAAGCCTGTTGTTAGTTAGTGTGTAATTCCATGTTCATTGTATGTTTCGTGTGTACCATTTCCGACGCTAATTTGAGGTGAAAAACGATTTTCAATGAAATTTGATTCCTCTGTGCACTGCAAACTCACGAGCACAAGATGGGCTGTCAGCGTGTTTTTTTTGTTTTTTTGCCGGCCAAAGAAGACCTACATATTTGTTTCCTTTGTTGAAGACTATCACGTTTGTTTAATGCCTGCTAATACGATAGTAATTCAAATCACTATAAAAGAAAACTTCAACGATACGGATTGTCATAGATTACAAAAATAGCAATGACGTGATTCCATCAAACAGAAAGAACTACGTCAAGGTTTTCTCTCTTTGATTCTAGGCTTTAAGACCTTTTAATTGGTGAATTCCGCCAACAAGAAGGCGACTTATTCTGGCGCTGGACTTTGGTTCCATTCAGTAGCATGATGGTGTGAGTGCGAAACACTCTTACGAAGGTATTCTCAAAAGAGAAGAGCAAGTCGAACATGGATTCTGACACTTTAGTTCTCAGATCTTTTCGAGGGAATTCGAGTGCCTTAGTGAATACCAGCGGCCAACTTAGCAGGAATTTGAGAAAGTGCTGGGAAATGTGGTCTCGGCAAACCGTGGCCAAAGGATTTTCTGGCAGAACCGTATCTCCAACGAACAGCTTTATATGAGAACAAGCCAGGAGCCTATCAACATTACTATGCGAAGGAGAAAGTGGCAGTAGATTGGACGCGAAGACAATTCCATTGCGAAATACGCCATGCAGAGGAATCCGCTCACCTAAGCATGCAGAACAGCGGGACGTCCACGGCAAACGTGGCGAATCAAGCTCTTAAGGAATGATTTGGAGAGAGCTCAAACGCAGGCGATGTTGACACCCTATGCTCCCCGAGGGGTTAAAGGATTTATGTATGTATGTAAATGTAAGTGATCATGGAGAAAAATGCAAATGCTTTAGGGAGGAACTGTATGAGTTTAAGGAGCACATGCACATGCCTTGAATTGCGGCAAGTTATCAACGAGAGGAGTAACCTAATGACGCGTATAATAGTACAATGCCTAGCGTGCATTGGTACCGGCTCCTCAGAGCTAGAATACAAAGTCTCTTATGGAAAGCCCACTTGAAGTCAAGTACAGAACTGTAAGCATAAAATGCCCTCAATCTCGAGCTGAACACTTCCCAGAAGCGAACAGGAAGAACTAAAGCTCAACAATTGCGTCCCAGCTCAGGCTGTATTCACATACGAGTAGATGTAGAACTGGACCATCTTAATTGCCTAAGCAGGTAGAACTATAATAAAACGAAACTAAAAAGGCTAGCCCGGGACTACGAGATGTGCAAAGATAGTCCGAAGATCTTGAATACCAAGGTTCGGAGAGCAGTTTCTGTCAGGCTATTGACAAGACAACTTGATCCCTATGACTACGCAAGGTTAATTCCAAACCTATAGGTGTCTTCATATATCATGGACTGAATCTAATGAAGCATCGCTTAATCTTCTTATAGACACTCATTTGCCCTTGAAAATGCTCTTCCATTACATTGAGAACTTCCTTTCAATCCAAGAATTTCTTGACATAGCCTGCAACAGCATTGAAACGAACTCGATCGCGGATGCTATAAGCGGGCTTAAAATCTGAGAACCCATCTGCTGCCTTATAGAGCGCATGTTAAGGAGCAGAGTAGGAACCGCATCATCATTCGGAAAGAGTGCTATCAAACGACAGGCACACTGATAGAGGATTACTATCATCGTCTATGGAACCTTGTTTCTACAGACTACAACCAAACATCAGGCACTGGTTGTACGCACATGTAGTAGGAGATTCAAGGAGATTCTCATAAGCAGCCGCAAGAAAGTTGAGCGTCTGACAATAGAGGTAGGCGAACACACTGCGGAGTCAAGGCCTTACATAAAGTATTGCTTGGGGTATTGGTTGACCATAGGCTCAACTTTAGAGAGCACCTAGCCCATTCAAGCGTGAAGGCAAATCGGGCCAATATTGCAGGACCAAAGCAACATATAAGAAGCCTATTGGCGACAGTTAGCAAGTCAATCCTCATTTATGTAGCCCACATATGGGAATCGGCTACAGTCATAAACACATACATGAGAGGGATAAGAAGTGCATAAGAAGAGCAAGAGTGCACAGAAGAGCATCTCTCAGAATATCCTCCGCATACAGGACAGTTTCGGGGAGAAGCATGTAATGTAATAGCAGCGCGAATGCCTATCGACCTAGAGGTCAGAATAGCATCATGCTTGCAGCATAGCGACAACAAGGATGAAGCACCATCAGAGCGACGGCAAAAGTAGAATGGCAACGACGATGGAGCGCGTCAGAAAATTGCACTACTGCAATGGGGAACATGGAAGAGTGGACCACAAGAAAACATGGGGAAGTTGACTTCTACATCAGTCAATTTTTAACAGGACATGAAAGCTTTCAATATCTTAGATGACCCTTTCTGCCGGTAAGGGAAAGACGTCCAAAACGTGGAACACATGCTTGTTGAGTGCAAAAAGTATGAGACTACAAGGGCGCAATGGACTCATAGTGGTCTAAGTGAGCCGTTGGCATCTGCTGTCAACAAGGGGCACCCATATATCTATGAGACTACGAGAAACAGTCTTGAAAGAGAGATTGGGAATGCGGTAACCCCAAGGAGCCTAAAAGGCTTCATGCTTTCAAAAAGAGAAGCTTGAGAAATCGGTGAGAAAATCAAACACCAAGAGCCGAAGAGGAACAGAGCCCTGCAATATAACGAAGAAGAAAGGACGTCGAAGCCTGTCACTACGAAGGAGTGCCTTTATTGGCGGCACCTTAGGAGCAACCGGACAGGTTTGGAAGGCGGTGGCTTAGCACGTAAACATGCTAGAACATGGAGTCGGGCATAATTTCGTAGCACGGGCTGGGAGTATCCATAACGAGTCCATCGCCTCCAGCGCGGTCAACTTAATTTAGCTGGGGGGAAACCCAAAAAGTTACATAGCTCACTGATGAATAGAGCCAACTGACTTCATGAGCAAACAATTGGCCACCAACTCTGCAATAAGACTAAGAATCTCCAAACAAGGCGGGTTATACCATCGATGCCTCGTCACCTTTCTAATGTCATCGATCATCTAACCATGGAGCGTAACCTGAATGTGGGTTCCAGATACTCAAAAATGCTGCGGTTGTGTGCTGGAATAAATCGTAGGAATCGACTGAAAAAGGCCAAAATAAGTTAGGCCTAATATTGAGTAGCTAATTTTTGGAAGTAGTGACAAGGTGGGCTAATGGACCTAGACCAGATTCAACCTGGATCTCAACAAAGGAAATAGTCTCCAGTGAGCTCTCTTACAAGCTATTGCTCTACTAAGCCATCGCTCTACTAAGCCATCCATCGGGTGTGATTTCGAGGACAGGAACGTTGGGCTGCATCAACTCATACATTCGGCATAGTAAGCCTTCCTTCATTCCCTGTCAAAGACTTCTTGAAGAAATTGTCTCTCGTGAGGAGGTTATGTGGTGCCCTTTAGATGCAGATGAAGACCTTTAGCTTCCTGTGTAGTAGTTCATTCTTCTTTAGGCTTTTAATGCCACAGGCCTTTGGTCAGTTTATTTATTCTTTCCTCGTATTTTCAAAATAGTTGTGGTCCAAGAAACGACCTTCCTTGTCAATGCATCAACTGCTTTGCTTCCCTCAACTCCTACAAGTGCTGGTACCCTAGTAAGCGATTAGAATGGCGCACAGGATGGCACTGCTAAGAGTATGTTGAGTTTTTGTAACTGTGTCACCGGTAGTCATAAGTGTCATTTCCGGCAGAATGCCCATCGACCTAGAAGTAGAGTTGCAAGACGTACGGAACACTATGCCCGATGGAAGATGGACATAAGCACGAGTACGCAGTGAACTCCAACATATAGAGTAGGCCTATTGTATCCTTTTTAACTAAATAAGTGAGAGATGTGAACTAGTATTTGACATTTCTGTTGGAGCATCGAAGCACGTAGATGAACCATACTGACTGCAGAATGAGAAACATGCTCTGATGGAATGTCAAAGACTTACTATGGCTGTTAAGGCGCTAGAAAAGGAACTAGACAAACCGTAGTTATGGCTGTTAAGGCGCTAGAAAAGAAACTAGACAAACCGGTGACTGATAACTTTCATGCTGACGACTGCAGTGTACAGCAGTGTGCAGTCTTAGTCGAGAACATAAGCGTAAAAGTGACTTTTTTTTTTCTTCTTGCTTCACCAACACATTTGATCCTGCTGAAGGTGTCCTCGTTCCTTATAATTTCAAATAACTACAGCCGAAGTTTTAGCTAGTCTGTTGTACACGTTAAAATTCAAAATCTAACAACATTTATTCTCGGCCCTCTAGTGGCAGATAGCATGTAATGACATAACATTCATAAACACAAACCACTGACTGCCTCTCATCCGAAACACAAACCTTAGCCACATTCAGTGTCTAGTTTGGTTACAAACCACCTACCTATTCACCATACAAACAGTTTGAGCGGCTTTATCGTTATTTTTGAATATTGCTAACAATTTGTCATTTTTCTTTTGCAGTGAACATTTTATATCGGAACACACTGTCATGGCAGTGTTCAGTTCAAATGGACAGGTACCGGGCCCATGTAGGTATATGGTAGCAACACGTCGCCAGAATCATCAATGCCGGAAGGAGTTCGGTTTGCCGGATACAATTAGGGAGGCTCGCCGCCTAGCGATAACACACTGCGAAGACCAGTTCCGCTACGATCGTTGGAATTGTTCAATAGAAATTCGCGGCAAACGAAATATATTTAAGAAACTCTACAAAGAGACAGCATTCGTACACGCCCTGACGGCAGCCGCTATGACACACTCTATAGCGCGGGCCTGTGCCGAAGGACGAATGACCAAATGCAGTTGTGGGCCGCGAAAACAAAACAAAGCTAGTCAGGACTTTCAGTGGGGCGGCTGCAATGACAATCTTAAACATGGCAAACGCGTGACACGTAGTTTTCTCGATTTACGCGGCGGCGACGGGGATGAGGTGTCCGAGATATTGCGTCATGATTCTGAGGTTTGTTTTCTTTTTTTGTAAAATTCATAACCTTTTCATCTAATTTTTTTTTTTGTAGGTGGGCATAGAAGCTGTATCATCCCTTATGAAGGACAAGTGTAAATGTCATGGTGTCTCGGGCTCGTGCTCGATGAAAACTTGCTGGAAGAAACTGTCCGATTTCAATGCAACTGCAGGATTATTGAGACAAAAGTACAATACAGCGGTGCGAAAGGCTCCCAATATTCGAACTATGCGCCGGGAAGCACCCAGTAGTCGAATGAAAAAGCCCAAACGAAAAAAAGTAAACAAACTTTTACTTAGAAAACAAAAAAGATACAAATTCTTATTTCTTTTTAGCAACAACAGTCACAGTATACAACTTTGTATTATTTGGAGACATCGCCCACATACTGTTCGGTGACCAAAGATCGTCAATGCTTGCATCCAGATAATTGTGCGAATCTGTGCTGCGGTCGCGGCTATACAACGCGCGTATTCAAACAAGTGGAGAAGTGCCGATGCCGATTTAACAATGGACGCTGTTGCCAACTAATATGTGACTATTGTCAACGCTACGAGGATAGATACTTTTGTAAATAATTCTTTTTTTTATTGTATTTTCATTCCTAACGACAAGAATCTATATATATATTATACAGAAAATAATTTTCATAATACAAAAACAAAACAAACAAACAAAAAAAAACAGAAAAGTGCTGGAAAAAGTGTGCATTGTGTGTTTTATTTTTTTTTTCGTTCATGTGACAGGAAAGGTCCATCGGTTGATTGAAGAGTGGCAACACTCTGTAGATGGTAGAAACATACTCTTGGCCATATATTGTATTTAGATGAAAGAATCCCAGGGGAAGGAAGAGTCAGTAAAGGTACATTTACAGCTCAGCGACCACGAATAGGTGAACAGCGAACAAACCATTTTTAGCTCATTTAAAGGCAATTTGACTATTCCCAAAGAATGGAGCTTAATTTATCTTTCGATTTATGGAACAAAAAGATAAATTTCTGAGACGAATCGCTGATTTTTTCACGAATAAGTATTGACCTAATGCCATGACAAAACTGACAACGAGAGGCACGCCACAAGGCGGGGTACTCTCTCCGATGCTATGGCTTCTCGCCGTCAACAAGATTTTCAAGATGTTCGAGGAGAAAAGAATTAAAATCGTGGCATATGCGGATGACCTAGTGAATACTAATTAAAGGCAAATTTCTGCCAACAATCAGTGAACTCATGGAATCGGCTTTAAAAGAACTTGGGCGAACCAGAAAGGTTTAGGAGTTAATCCGCGTAAGACCGAGCTGGTCCTGGGCACCAAGAAGCTAGAAGGCACCACAGTAAACCTCTCAACTGAGGGGAAATATCTCGAGGTTATTCCAGACTACAAGTTATCGTGGAGACGAAATATAAAAGAAAGAAAAAGATTGCAACCGCGTATCACTGGATGTACACAGCAATCATCAGACGAATCATCACCTACGGGTCTTTAGTCTGGTAAACAGCAACCAAACTCAAGAGCTATCTAAATCAACTCTACAAAGTCTGGCAACACTCTGCACCACATGAGTAGTGAGAAGTGCACCACAAGCAGGGCTCGACATGATCCTTTATCTCGTCCCCCTGAACTCAGACTGAGGGTATCCAACATGTAGAAACAAGCCGACTATGGACACGCTAATATACTTAACGTAGTAAAGAAAATGGGAAAAAAATAAAATATAATGACTTCAACATAGACATTCCTGTCCTGTATCCAAGTCGTGAAGACTAGGAGTCAAAAAAGTGAATACAAAGCCACGAGCTCACGTTTTACACTAATGGCTCCAAAATGGATATAGGCACCGGAGCTGGTTTCTTCGACAAAAACAGGCAGTTGCAGGCTTTCAGAAGCATGTAGTGTCTTCCAAGCCGCCGTATCTATTAAAGAAAGTCACATCCCTCCCTTGGCTCTGAAATCAATAACTTCAAATACAGTCAAATCAAAGGCGGTTAAGAAGTTCCGAGACTCACTGATCAGGCACCACAAGGTGGTACTGGACACAGCAATGTGGAAGGAAACAAAAAAGCGAATGAACTGGCAAGGCGGGGGTTTGCTATGAACATAAGTGAGGCCGACACATCCATACTGCCGCCGATTGGAAAACATAATAGAGAATGAGGCCAACGCCTCCTGGTCATCCAGGGAGGACTGCACTAATTCACATGCCCTATGGCCAAAACTGAATAGAAAGAAAACAAAGACCCTTTTAACAATGGATCGAACTTCTTTCCGCGTGCTCACTGGAGTAATCACAGGACACTGTGTCACAGGAGCAATGCTCCACAAATGGAAAGCAGAGTCCAGTGATTTATGCAGAAGCTGTGGAGACGAAGAACACCGCCTTCGACTTTTAGGCCACAGATTCTTTAATAGCATTGCAGAGGTAACAGAATCACAGATAATAAACCTTCTTAGATTCGTTAATAGTACCAATTGGTTTAAAGGGGGACCGACACCAAGATAGATGTCCATCCTCAACACTTTTTTGAACCCTTCATTTTTCCCGTCGCACAGAATCTTAAAATCAATTAAGTAATAAGTGAGCAGCCGAGGAACTCAGGACAATTGGACCGACAATATTGACTGAAAGAATTTCCCACTGTTCAACTCCTGTAGGAAGTTAGCGAGCAGCTGATAGTTGGGCTCCTCTGCACACTGTTGAGTTTCCAAAAGTCGCCCAGAAGAAGCTTCTGACCAGCGATTTATACACATTGGTGCCTGTGTCTTTGGACTGGAGTACTGCTGACTTGAATAATTGGAAATAGTCGCTGAGTGGAATGGTTGGGAACGTTCGCCTGGTAGCTTCAAAACTGCGCGTGCTAGTTACTCTACGGGGAATGTCAGAATGAATAACAGCATAGGTCCACGGCTTAGGTCCACAAAAAAAACACATAAAAACAGACAAAATCGTAAAAAAAAAAAACGGTTTGACGGTTTGCTGCGTCTTTACGAGGATAGCTCTTTTATTTGGGCAACTGCTACATTTGTAGCCGATTCTACTTCACAGATCTGTTAAGCTACGTCTGGACGGCAGTGATATCTCCGCCAAATAGCATATGAATCCGTCGTACTCGATATTGCTTGGCAGCCACCCTAACAAGGATCCCTTCTTAAACTTCTTAAGTGACTTAAAGTTCTGCAGTGACGTTGTATTTATCCTACAATGGCTATTATACATCAGCCTTCAGTTGAAATTGTTTGTCAAGTTGGACCTGTTGCATGGGCTAATGTCTTTTGTTGCTTTCAGTCGGCTGCAAAAATAAACGCTTTTTAAATACATTAAAATGAATATCCCTCACGGAATAGGACATACAAACGTGTGAATTCGAAAATCTAAAACACAATTCAATGCCGCATACAGAAGTCCTTTAGATTTCCAGGTCACCATCAAGTTCAAGTGTCTACCAGAGACTTTAACCCTGACACACATTTCCGGCAAACCTTCATTTTTATCCTTGATGGCTGCGCATTATGATACTTAAGATCAAATAATCAATAAAAATCAATTCTTTGAACTATTTATAGGACTACTTAAGGCATAGGCTCATGGTTGTATTCGTGTGAACTTCTAAGTAACTGGAAGGACGAATATGTCACCATGTAGTCAGACTGGAGAGTGTACGAGTCTACAAAACTTTATGGTCAGACTTAATTTACTATGACATGACCAGTTCCCCATCCAAAATAGACCGGGAAAGAAGGGGAATGGACGAATGACTATGAAATATAAATCTGCACAAATCAAAGTCACAGTGCCTACTGGGTCAGTGCGTGTGGCTTGGCGTCTACTCAAGTAAAAGCCTACATCCCTTAGCACAAGAGCACTCCCCGCTATCAAGGCAATGGTATCAACTACGACCTCCTCCAAACAGAGAGAGAATGCAAAGAGGAGCATCCTTATCTGAATATCAGAACACAGCCACATAGAGGTGAGCTGATGAACAAGTGTTGCAAAGATCAGCCCTTGATAGTTCCCTGTCGGAGGTTGTAAACATTCTATCGAAATTTGTATCCAGCCACGCCAATAAAAGATAACAGGGGTGCGAAATTGCACATATCAAGGCAGACGTGGCCCAAGTACAATTGACATAGAATTCAAAACCTTATATACTCCAGGATCAAACTAAATAAACATTCTCATACTCTACTATGGAAGCTGGCGTGGATCTATGTAGTAAGACTTACATTTCCTTATATCCTTATGTTGAGTAGTTATTGACGGCTATATTCAAAAGTAAAGATATTCGAAGTCATGAAGTGACACGACAACATGTCAATAGGGGTTCACGGCGGCATTGGAAACCAGATGACCGACATTGGACAAGAGTGGGATCACCATCTAATATGCTAAGTTGTGTACGCTTTCTTACCCTGTCTTTTAAGAAAAACTGCTCAAATTTGTTCAACAATATCAATATATCCAGAGTTAGGGTTTAGAGAGCATCTTGCTTTGAAGCAGAAGCAATCAGCATATACAGATCGATGAGAGTATAGCGAGGGCATTTAGATTCAGTGCTCAAAGGCGACCAGGGACACCTTACGGACAATAATAGAGCAGTGTATCTCAGGTACATGTCTCCACTACATCTACTAGTTATTGACGGCTTCCTCCATGACCTTGTATAGAGTTGACATCCAAAAAAAAAAAAAACACGACTATACATGAGGTTGTTAAGTGTTGGTTCTTAACAACGATGTGTGGCATTGATGAAAGTTAAGTATTGAGTTCGCTGGACTATGACATCGTACGTTAAAGAACTAGAACTAACTTATTTCTACATCTTATAGACCTTCAGCTGAAGGCCCTCAATCTAGTAAATTAAGTAAACAAAGTGGGTCACAGCCAAAACTGAGCAATGAGCACATCGAGAACTGAGAACTTTCTGTAGCTGAAAAGTAAAAAATAAAAGCATAGAAGGCTTAGGTGTAGCACCATACAGCTTCATATGTTGTTGACGCTGTATATCCTGTATTCAGAGGACAAATGGTCTTTAAGAAGTTTCTCTACGACAATTAGTATTCTTAGATGCTTTTCAGGTAAAAACTTCTTGATGTTTTCTGGGATTAACCTTATGCATATTAGATCAACTCACTTAATATAGATGCACATTGCTCACTTTGAAAGTATGGTCTGATAATAACCGTGGGCGCACTGAACTAGAGAACAACCACATCGTGAAGGCGACTATTTCGCTTTAATTTAGAATCATCGCTATTTTATGAATGTATTACCAACATATGCAATTTGGTACATAGATATTCAGGAAACTACATTTGCAGGCCCAATTTCATAGATAAAACAATTGCAACAAGCTGATTGCAACAACTTTTAAATTTTGTCCCAGCAGAACAACTCCTGGCTAGGAATTACATGATTTCTCATCAATATGTTGAGCTCTGATTTTTAAGTTCGAAGGACAGAATATGCCTTTCCATCCTCATATAGGTATCATCACGGAGCGTAACAATCTGCGGTACCATATGAAGAAACTACGGAAGAAGAACTTCGCTTAGGCTGCGGGACGAGTGTGTTCTAGAGGACCCACTTCATACCGAGTAACCACTTAGAGTTGCTTACTGGGCCTGGCCTCAACCAACAAACCCTCTCCAGCCAACCCGGTTACGAGCCAGCTCCCTCCAATTGCGCAGGCCAAGTTGGTTGAGGTCCTTTTTCACTTGTTTGCGCCACTTACCTCGAAGTTGTGCTCTTGTTCTCCATTGTCATTCTACGCAGCCGGACGAACTTGGCAGGAATTCCAAGACTAGACATCGATCTGTATAACTCTGTTCTATACACGCTATCGTGTATAAAACCGCACTGATAAGGACCCATCACGTTGTTGATGATCGGTTTAGGACCTTATATGCGATGTTAAGAAGATTTATATCTCTGCAATTGGCGCAGTTCACAGGTTCTCCTTTCTCTTTTCAATGGCTAAGGGGCTACCCATTCCTCATGTGGGTAACACAATGGGTCAACACTGACCAGATTGAGGCAGAAATCTTTTCATCCTGCTGGCGCTTCTTCCTAACCTCACTGAGAGGGGGAAAAGTGGGAACTCGAAAACTTAAATAGAACGCTTCTTAGTTTTACTCACAATCAAATTCCAAATTCCTCATAAACAACTTTGATTGCATAAAGCTCCAGTATCAGCTAATAGGCAAAGGTAATCTACCGCCAGTCGCTAATTACATCCAAATGACTTCAAATTACACACCAAATTCGCGGCTACTGAAGACAATGACCTCATCGCCTCCAATTCTAATCACACCACGTTAAAAGTGCGTGCGACTTTGGACCCCCCACCCTTAGCTATGCCAGCACGACAAAAGCTTGATGAATGACCAAACTACTTGTCTGCATAATTAAGCAAATTCATTGAGAATTTTCCAGCCATCACAATCACAATCACATGCACATCATTCTAATTGTTTATTCCACTTTATCTATCTATCTTTATGGCTTTTTTGTTTTAGCGTTTCGGGTTACGAAAAGGGAAAAGATATTAATTACATGTCAGCGCGAGTATTCCAACAAGTTGTCACGTTTAATCGACATTACACAATCGTCTTCCGAAAATTGAGAATATTATTAAATTACTAAATATTAAGTCGACCCTCTAATCACGTTCTCAATATACCAGAAGGTGTTTGACCAACAACAAGATACCGAACTAATAAATACTCAGATACAATGTAAAGTCTTGCAGTTACAGCTTTTGCTCTTACACGAGAAGATGACCAAAAGTTGCAAGATGAAGTTGATTTCTATTTTGGTATTCTTTGCACTCACTAGGTATGGACTTAGTGCGCCGGATAGTTCAAAGTCTGAGTAAGATACTTGTAAAGATTGAGATTCACTTTCTTATAAAATGTCGCTTTAGATACACGCAAGGCAGCGCAGGTCTGATAAATATCCTTAGCAACATGCTGCAGACACATTCAGGGGTGGATCATGAATGGATGGACTTTGCCAATAACAACTACGAAGCGACTAATTGGAATCCATATGGCAGTAACAATTTGCAGCCGCATCCTGAAGAGAATAAGGATGAGAATCTTTTTGGGGTGGATTTGAATCCATTCAAGGAGAATGACTCAGAGGAAGACGGAAGCAATGAGCTCTATCCTCTTCTGCAGAACTATCCTTACAACAGAACTCCTTTCAAAGAGGACTACAACCCAGATGACGGAAACCTTCGAAACCCGACCTTTCAGAGCTTTGCTGAAAACTACATGTTTGGACCAAATAGAGAATCAGTAGAGCTTGATTGGAATGAAGCGATACCCTCTCGGGGGGCCATGGAAATCGAAGAGATGATTTCGAGAAATTTCTTCATGGCACCACCCAAGTTGGATACTCTACCATTGTACTTTAATGATTTGACGCCAGCTACGAGATGGTGGAGACCTCCTTTCACACCTCCTTTCACACCACCCAAACCCGTGCCAAATCCATATAATACGTTCTTCAATAGAGGACCGAGGTTTGATATCCTTCATTGTTCTCCTGACACTGCACAGAGAGATGTAAATAAGCAGCTTCCAGATGAAAGGGAACGCAAAAAGAATCCTGAAAATGATTATGTAGTCTTACTCATAAGAAAGGATCATGTGCTTAGAGATAGAAAGCCAAACGACAACTATCCTAGGAGAAATCACACAAAGGTTCCACAAGAAGACTTGGGATCTCCTCCAAATAATGCTTCTGACATTGATCTCTGTGAGTCAAGGGAAACTACAAGAGTAGAAGATGTTCCTTGCAGTACGACTGATGAAAGTGGTACCACTGAGAGCCCGCCCAAAGTGGGCAGTACAACTGATAATTTGTCTTCCGATTGCGATACTACTGAAGGTCCTTCAACAAGTCCTATGCCAAATCTTACAACAGAATCAAGCACGGAAGGTGAATTGGTAGGATCTCCTCCCAATACTAACGATACAACGTGCACTGAAAGTCCTTCTACCGAAGGTACAAGCACATCTACCGAAAGCAACACTGTATCTAATGTATCAACAGAATCAAGCGATAGCACTACAAGCAATAGCACTGAGAGGTCTTTTTCAAGTACTACTCCATGTCCGGTTACTACATCGGCTCCAATTACAAGCAATACCACGGAATCAAGTGAAGATTTAACCACCACAGAAGCAAATGTAGAAGTAGGTTCTCCTCGTACTACCACTTCGACGACTGCTAGCACTACGACAGCTTCAAGCACTTCGACAGCTGCTGACACATCGACGACTGCTGACACTTCAACAACTACTAGCACTTCGTCGACAACTACTAGCACTATCAGTCCAGAGCCAGATACAAGTCCTCTTCCTGACAATACTACAGAACCAAATACAAGTGTTGCCGGTATTGAGAGTTCTACTGCAGATACAAGTACTGTTCCTAATAAGACAACAGAATCCAGTATACCTTCCAACTATACAACAGGAAATGTAACCGATGGACGAGGCGATTAGACAACTGAACTGATCCAATGCCTGAGAGCTCGAATGGTAAGAAAAATTTGTCAAATATTAGCTTCAAGTAAACTTATTTAGGAAAACTTTATCAAACAGCTTTTCATCCTTAGTGTATCGTGTCCCTACAAGACTTTCATAGCCACAGAATCACACTTCCTTTCGATTTATAGTGACAAGTCTCATCTCATCATCGTCATCTTCATAACTCAAAATGTCCTGCCTCTACATCGATGTTTAGCAGAAGCAATTAAAGAGGTTGGATCAACACCTTACAATTAGACGGAGCTTCGAAGTGTCCCCAAAGTCCCTCTCTGTCACCTTAGGTTAAGTCATGGTTATGGGTGGCTGCATCTTTGTGTTTTCCTCTGCATCTGTCTTGCTAGTCTAAGCTTAGATATTCGGTGATGATTGTCAATCTTCTCACTTAAAGCTCCAGCAGATTTTGACCTGTAAAAGGAGTGGCAGTTGTGGTCTACTTACTGCCAGTAGTTCTTCCGTCTTTTTTTCGAAGACTATAGAATCCAAGAGCCACCTCTCATTTTCTAGGTTATGTTGGTCCAAAAAAGGTGATGGACGCTAAGACCAAATGGTTAGTCAGTGTTTGGTTCATAAAAAAGATAGAAACAGAGGGCCAAGGCGTAGCTTCTCACAGCTAGGAACCTGATGTATGTAGCACATCCGAAAGGCGGGGAGTTGAATAAACATTTTGGTATTTTTTTGGGTTTTGAACCTTGAGCCTCATGTCTTATAGTTCAATGCACTAACCACTAATCCATCCCTTTAGCTCTTTGACTATCTTTTTAGGTGTCTATGAGCTTGTTTCATCTATGAGATAGTTTCCATCAAGACTTGGTCATTTTGTAGGCTTTGACTTAAGAAACAACCGTTAGAAGCTGGACTTAAGAAACAACCTTAGCCTGTACCCTGTATATAAAACTTGTATCCAACTTTCAATACCAATTATTGAAGTACATATCCAAACAATATTTTCTTTTCTTTCACTTAAAGATCCACGTAATTTTACATCCTCATATTCTACAACAATTTCACCTCAGTAAGAGTGTTAAATAAATAACCCTTTTCCCTCCCAAAGTGAGTACTTATAACCTTATACTGCAACACTTAACTACTAAACCTTTTTTCAGATACACTTCAACTTTTAAGCTACATCCTAAAACAATATTGCTAAGGATGAATCATATGAGAATAGAGAAGGTGAAATAGGCTTAGATCAAAAGAAATAAATTAATAAATTTTATTATTAAAGAAAATAACCAAACAAAACTAAAGAGTTTTACTTTAAATAGTTTAATGATGTTGTTGGATATAGATTGGCAAATGTGATGTCGATACTATTACCTAGTAAGCTTGTATTATAAAATACGTTCACTTCCGAATTAATCCACGTCAGAGTAACCTTCAGCAACATCAGCACTCACCCATTGAAGATTCTAACGCCCCTGCCACTAAAACAAGGCAGATTCCCGACTAATCCACTTTGCACCAACTCATAGCATTAGGTATCTTTGGCTTATATTGCGAACAGCAACCTGACTTTGCTATGGAGCACCGTAGCCGGGACCACAATGGATGGAAGGTAGCTATGTCTTATGCTGAGACTATTCAAGAATCAAAAGCTATTTAATAAGTCGTCTAAAAGATACACTCGACGCGACGCCGACAAAGCAATTTTTTGTTCTGGATCTCCGGATTTCGACCACATTAACACTTTGTGAATTGCCACTTCATCGTCATCGGTTTATCTTCTCATTATCGCTATTGAAAGGGGTTCGATTGTCTGCATAAGGAGTTTATAGCAATTATTTAAGCTACATACCATACATCGAAATGTCACGTCCTGGACAGAGGCAAGTTGTCTAAAAGTGGTGGCTCTATTTTGTCCCCGAAGTGCTCCATTTATTTTTGCTAACGTGAGGAAGTTCAATGGAGTCTTACATTCAAATCAAACAACTCCACTATTCTGACGATGTATGCTTGTTCTCTCATAGGTTTATCGACTTCCACATAATTAATAGGACGTGTAGAGGTCTAAAGAGGGAAGTAGACGTCGACGGGCTGAAGAACATGAAGACCAGCTTAATAATGAACTCATATGTTAGGATCTGGTATAAATATACGATATTGCAGCATAGATCCTTTATCAATGGCATGCAGAGCCCAACGAATTATGCAGAAATTGCATGGACTAGAAGGAAGTAGAGTCAATCCAAGACAACTTCTGCACTCGCTTACAAGAACAATGCCTATAGATAAAGATTCTTTTCGATCGCGGCAGAGGTAGCATCAGAGTCATAGAAAATGAGCCAATACCAGGATAGGAATTCCACCTCCCAGTATTTCCTTATTTCCTTTTGGCACTCTACGACCTAGGATAAGCGTAATGGACCTTTAGTCCATGAATTAGTAAGCAACAACTGAGTAAGTAATACGTTTACATCAAGAGCTTTAAAGAGCATATAACTTGCAGTCAGGACTTTATTAGTCACTAATTCCAGTTCACTAAACTTCTAGCTTCTTAAAAAGACAAGCCAGGTCACAAATAGTAGGCTATTCTCTGTATTCCTAGAAGAAAAGTGGGACAAAATTACCATAATAAATTTATTTCGTTGTATTTACTTGGTTTGTTTCAAAACAGCTCAACCAGAAGAAAACTGAACCTCCCTTCATTAGAGCTCTTAAATGCATCCATTTAAAACTCATTGCAATGATGCCAAGTGAAATGTGCACACATTTTGATTTTCTATTATACCAACAAGAATGTTGCACAAATTGGCATTAGCTTCCAGTTCGTTGAACGTCACAAGAGTTCATGGAAACGAGGGAGATACTGGTCGATGGATATTTAGCAAATATTTTACTGAAAAAACATTGAAATAAACTAAAAATGACAGAGAAAATGCAGTGACTATAAGTTTATAGAATGGAATGAAAAAGGATACTTTAAAGCTTAAGAGAGAATTTTTTTGTTAACCAGAGCAATGGACACAACAAGTTCGTTCTTATGTCCTACCCTATGAGTAAGAAAAGTGAGCACTCTTGGTAGTCATTTCGATCATTTGACTTAGGCCCCGTTGAATCCTGGGATTCATAGTACGATCTGTGTGGTTCTAAGAGTAGACTTTCTCCTACAATGTTTCCAGGAATAAATGATTTGGCACAATCGAGCCGATTTGTTGGTCATACCTTATACAGCCAAATGAAGGAGAATGGTATTTCGCCACATGATCTCAAGTACTCTTACTACAGATACAACTCCTTCACCTATTCCTAGCTTAGAAACAAAGAAAAAACCTGGTCTACAAAGACACCAGACTCTGGCCCTTGATCAGTTTGGGAGCATCCACTAATAGTCTGCCTACAGGCGATAGGTTACGAAAACTAGAAAAGTCGATCTCATACTTTGAAGTCATAGCTTTCATAGGATCAGATTCGTAAGACATTCGTATTGCGCAAGGTCAACAAAGTTTCTGCAGTGCATATCTACTCAAGTCAAGTGATTCCTCCCCATTCCTCCCCACCAATGTTGGTGTCAAGAGATCGTGTAAATTCAGCAGTGTGTTGAGAGTACTGCATTCGACACATGCCCTACAGCCGATTCGTTATGGCCCGTTAACGATAAAAGGAGTTCGGCTCATTTCATAAAACTGAGTTGCAGAGCACTGGTTGATAAGAAATCATGCAGCTCGTATACGCAGGGATCAAGAGCTGTGAAAAAGAGAGATACTATAGACAGTTATTTCTTTCCAGAACTGGAAGATCTAGGAAACATAGAGCTCAGCAATCTTCTGAGATTCATACAAATATCTGGGTAGTATAGCCGAGCAGTCTATTGGGTCTAAGTTCCCATCAATCTTTAAGCACAATAGGTTCATAGTGGTCTAATTGATCCCTTGACACCCGCTGTCAGCAAGGGTACCCATATACCTTACCTTAACACGAAATACACCAGACTGTCATAGTATACCCAGTTGTGGATTTATGGCTCCCATTCTTTATAACATTGTGTAATTAGGGACCCAAATGTTGTGGACTTTTGACGACACCTGTGAGGGTTATAAGTTCATTCCACAAAGCACTTTGGGGTTATGGACGTAGGTAGTGTTCTGAATAAAAGTATTATAACATAGGTGCCGTCCCAACAATAATACTCGTTTTTAGAGAATCATAGGTCAAAATCAAAGCAGTATTCCATACATGCAGAACCTAAGTCTTGTTCACATAATTGGCCCAATTTGGTTGCAGGGAGAGTGTCCGGCACAACTAGACTAGTAGCCTTTCAGACCACTTGTCACATAGTATCGTGGTACTTCGCATACACTTGTTTTCGGAATAGCTACATGGAATCTTTAGCACATTTTTGAAAGTCTTTTGCGCGTAATAGTTGTAGCAGCAACCCAGTGGGTGGGAACGGTGCAGTGGATAGTGTGAAACCCAATGTGTTCAAGTTCGAGCATCAGCGGGGAACAACGACGCAGTCACTCAATGACAACAGGAAAACAAGTGTCACCAAAGTGCCTGGAAGTGAAATAGATTTAAATTTAAAAACAACAACAAAATAGCGAAGGAAAATTTCATACCAAAAAAGAATGATAGAAGAAGTTCTGTATCTCTCACCTTGTGTCACATCCCTTACTTACTTTTGAATGATCTACATAAGCCATTTTGCCAACAAACATTAAAAATTTCATTACAGATAGATATCTCATCATCTTTGCAATTGTTTTAATGTCGTTTCATCAAAATCATATCGCCACGACCATAAAATGATTCAGCTCCGAATGTCTATCGCATGAGTATGTCTAATTTGACCCAAGTGGTAAGGCTCATGGGATAAGAAACGTACATACGTACATTTGGCTTTTATGCGACTTTAAATTGGGCTCAAAGTATGTGTTTGTCTGCTGTACCTATATTTGTACCTAGATACATATTTACTAAACAAATTAAATGTGAAGCACGGTCATCGTTACCATCGCCATGACCACCTAAATTCAAAATACTCACCCAAAATATGCAAATAGACATATGTATGTTTGTGTACAAAGCATATTAATGGATGATGTATGATTGTTTACACAATTTATAAAAGTAGCAAGGGATGGCTTGATGTAGCACATACTATCTTGATTAGTGTCCAAAGTAGAGCCCACAATATACTCGTACATATGTATAAGTATCTAATTATTATCAAATTCAAAGAAATCGGTGCTTTCTCGTTTTGAATTTAACAAATACGGTAATTTCCTTATCATTCTACGAAAAATGAACAACGCAAGTGTAATTGACCCATCGTGGTATCTATCGAATAGTGTGACCAGTTTAGATTAGAAACTTAATAATTGTTTTTGCTCGGAACTTTATTTTTAAATAGATTTTAATGAAATCCTAAGGCATTCCGACGGCATTCTAAATATTGCTATCAAGGCAGCCGTCCATAAGAGACCGGGCCTGTTTGTAGCAACGATGCGAAGGTGCCTTGAGGGAGAGGATCTTCCCTGAACCATAGAGAAACTTCAGCATCTGGTGTAGTGTTTTTAAGGGAAATAAACCACCCGGAAGACCTTCATCGTATCGACCAATATGCCTGCTAGATACACTGGAACAAAATCCTTGAACGCATCGTATATAGCATACTACTATCAGCGGCAGAGGAAACAGGAGCTTTGTTAGACGCCCAGTATGTGTAGAAAGCCATTAATTAAGACAGAAGTAGATGCAGCAGCCGAAGCAATATAAAGAAGGAGATGGAAAGGAGGCAAAGGCGTTAAAAACGCTTTTTACTCTACCAACTGTTAACTTACCAGAATGAATGCCCCACAGTATCTATTAAAGCTATTCGCAGGGTACTTTACTGACAGAAAGCTTACATACCAGACGGATGTAAAATACCACTGCGGGAGTTCCGCAGGAGTCAGTTCTAGAACCACTTCTATGGAATATCATGTAAGTAGGTGTTTTGCGCCTAACCCTACCGCAAGGAGTTAAAGTGATCGGTTTCGCTGACGATATCGCTGTGCTGACTGTGGCAAAGCATATCCATGAGATAGGATTAAATATTGGGTTGACTCGGCCGACCTCGAACTAGCTGAGCACAAAACAGAAGCCAAACTAATAACCTGCAGAAAAAACTACACAATTCGGCCTAAAGAGGCACCAAAGTACCTAGGAGTCATGCTCGACAACAGGCTAAAATTTAATGTATATGTTGAGTACTCTAGCGACACAGATGCAGGCAGCGCTTTCTCGAATGCTGCCAAACATCGGAGGGCCTGGATGCGCCCAGTCTGGCGGCTGCACACTCAACAGAAGAAATAAGGAGGAAACTGTCGTCTGCTTACAGGCTCTGCGCAATCAGAACATCCTCGCCAATGAAATGCAAAGGTTTTAGACTAGGCTCATCGCAAATAGACAAGATACCAGGCTTACGAGGAGCGTAAAGGAGGAAGAAAGGGCAACATCTGCAGCACTCTGGCAAGCCAGGTGCATTCTTTGGTGGTTCTCAGATATTTTGCACTAGCCCAAGTGAAAGTGGCTAGCTTTAGAGGGAATCATTGTTTTTGTGGTAACTAGCTTAATTTCAGTCATATGGCGGTTTACTTCAAGTCCACTGGTCATGGCCCATGAGTGCACTTTATTCAAAGCAAATTCCGTGATTGTGTTTGTGATATACTTCTACTATGACCACAACTTTTCAGATTAATGACAATATTCAATAACTATATTTAAAACTCATTTTTATCTTCAAGCTGATTACGTGTTTGCACGCACAGCTTCGATAAGATGGACGAGCACAAAGCATTTTCCTTGCATGTAATGATGATTGCATCCATTTATCAGCAAACCGATTAGAATTCCAGTCACGAAGTGAATGGGCTATAATCTCAGCACTAGTTAGAGCAAATTATTTGAGATCACGAACTATAAAGAGATCAATGGCACAAAAGAAAACTAAACAATATCCTAGTTCCCTATGAATAAGTTGAGTTTTCTAAAGAATAAATATTTCAGTTTATGGTTTTGACTTTATCGCTATGTGAAGGGTGGTGCAAGGAACTTTTGTCTCTTCAATTTTACTTACATGTTTTGTCTGAAAGATTTCGGAATCACGACCTGCGACTTGTAATACAAAACAATAAGTAGGTACTTACTAAACTTGTTAATGATGTTGTGTTGTCACTTGTTCACCAAGTACTAGTTCCATTGTGGTAGAGGTCCCTAGAGAAATGAGCTCAATTTCCTGTTAAAAATGACTTGAAGACAAAACAGCAATTGCTTCAATGTCTTAGCAGATCGCAGAGACTTACTATAGGTACCGATAGATGACTCAAAGACACTGACTCCATAGAATAACTAAGGAGCTTATTACCCTGACTATGGGTACAATCATCGATGCCACTGATCTACCACATTGCCAGTATGACTGTGGACCAGTGACTTAGCTTCACCTCGGATAAGGACTGATTTAATGATGACGAATTTTGGCTATTGTACCCAGACAAAGATAGGATTCTGGAATATGAAGACGCTCCTTGCCTTGGCAAAAGAAGGACCGTCCAACTCATGCGATGTAGGTTTGATATCCTAGGGATGAAGATGGTTAGAAGCGGGAGAGTACCAGTTCCCAATGCGTAACACTGTGGTGCTCTATTCCGGAAGCAGCTGGCTTCCTATTAACGGCAGAAGTCCGCAAAAGCCGGATATACTGGCAGCCATATGGTGATATGACTAACCGGACTAGAGTACGACGTGTCACCATCATCCAGTGTTACGCTTCAACTGAAGCCTCGTCTGAGGAAGTGAAGGAAACCTTCTATAACCAATTAAACGCTGTCTTTAACACGACACCTAATGGAGACATTGTTATAGTGATGGGAGATTTGAACGCTAATTCGAGGGGGTTATAGGGCAGAATGGAATAGGCAAGCGGAATGACAACGGCGAAAGGTTTGTGGATTTCTGCAATGCCAATCGTCTTGTTATAGGTGGCACCATGTTTCAACACAAGTCCTGCCACAAAGTCAGTTGGGTTTCCAAAGACAGGCAAGCAACGGTTAAGAAGTACTCTCCTCGACGTCCGAAACAGAGGAGGAGCAAATGGGGGGATTGTGCGAGATCACCATCTTATAGTAGCTACTCTCCGACTAGGCACTTGGCAGGTTTAACATCGACAGGCTAAAGGATCCCTCAATGCACCAACAACAGTCGAAACAATCAGCAGCTCACTGCCTGCAACCATTCAAGATCACTGGTGAAAAACGTTTTTACATCTGGCGCTGAAAGAACTGTTGATCGATCGCAGGGAAGACATAGGACATGGCTTTCCGAGGATACCTTTAAGCTGATTGAACGAAAACAGCTGAAAGCTCGCACAGTCACTACCTCAGCAGCAGAAGGGAGCTGGAGTCCCTATATCACACGAAAATGAGAGAATTACAGCGTACGACGTGACAAGAGCAACTACATCAACGCGCTGACTACAGAAGCAGAGAAGGCTGCACGCAGGTGTTACAACACGACAGTCTATAGAATTACAAAGGAGCTGACAAGTGGTCGCAGCTTCAGCCAACACCCGGTGAAAGCTCAAGAGATGAAAGGAACATTTTTCTACGGTTTTCAACCGTGTATATATACGCCAGCGATTTGCTCCCAAATCAGACAGAGCTGCTCGCGGTACAAAATTCCCGAATACGTACCACGACGTACGACTGCCGCGATCGCATTTTCCCTATTAATGGAAACTAGTTTCATACTTTTCGATGGTATAGATAATTGTACGTTCTGTACCTCGATTATGTAGACCATAATTTGCTCTGAGTACACGAAACACATTCCTCGTAGAACGCTGGTTTTCATAATACAGCTGAATAATTTACAGATGCTGTGTCGGGCTAATTTTTCATATGTTCAAATGTCAAAAAATACTAAACAAAATCGTTGTGACTAATTAACTCGTCTTGTACGTCAGCTGTAAAAAAATCTATCAACAAAAAAGTACCTCTAAATGAATTACTCTTTTTTTCTTTGAATTATACATACTGCGACATCATGCGTTCCATAGGTCTCTCTAGTTTTTTTGTTTATATAGAATAGTCGGTACCTAAATAATTTCTGAAAATAAGACTGTCAATTTGACACCAGTTAAAGTGGTAACATTAAGAACAACTCTAGAACACAAGAAGGAGAAGACTAGAAGTCGTGTCATGACTGTAGGGAGACAACACGGGATGGTTAGGAGCTCGGCGTAGAAACATGGATTTAACCATAATTTAGCAGTGCTGCCAAGTGTTAGTCCATCACATAAAAATGCCCCAAAGTGCGAAATTATTTATTTCACCTTCCTCGATTCAACTCCACTTCATTAAAATAAACTTCATTTTACTTCATTAAAATAAACTTCATCTAAATAAAATTTTTCCCCAATGAAATCCCCACCGAACACAGTCATACTGGTCACACTGGTCTTTAAATATATCAATCACAGAAAAATAATCGCCGACTTGCTAACATTTCACTATCATCATTGGCCACGCGAGGATTTTCCAATGGATTATTACTGAAACATTTTCAAAAGACACACTATCACACAAAAATGACGAAACAGTGAAACGGTTACCAAACCAACAACAACAACAACAACGCGAAAGAGAGCATTTTCTCTATCAAAACTGTTTGTTTTCATATTTGAGTCGGCGCATTTCAAAAACAATATAAAAAATCTTTCCCAGCACCTTACTAGTGGCAAAAATTGAGTACACACTAGGAGTAGGAGAAGAGATGCCATAACAACTACAACAACAAAATTCTCCAACAAATTGTGTGTGTCTCTCGGAAATTTGGTTCCTCCTGGCCTGCTCTGCTCGGAAGTCATATAAGTCGCCGTCGTCGTCGGAAACAGTCGTCGCATTTGTTTTGAATTAAGTTTTTTTTTTCCGCAAAAAAATATAATGAATAGATTTATATATTAGAAAATTATATTATAGCATCACTTTATATAATTGATGCGTTTAAATAAAATACAAAAAAAAATTAAATTGTGATTTTTATTCCATAGAGAGAGGGAGAGAAATATTTTAAGTGTTACAAATTTTTGTTGATAGTTAGTATAATTTTGTTTGTTTGCTGTTGTTGTTGTTGTACACACATCAATCTAATTACAAAAGTGTTATCTAATTAAGTGATTTCGGGTTAAAAAAAAAAAAAAAGTTTAAGTGTAAAAAAAAAGGAAAATTGTGTCAGCTTGTGGTAGTGCATTAATCAATATTCAATTATAAGGTTAAGAAGAAGAAGAAGGAAATCTAATCAATATTTCATTTTGTGCTAAAATATTTGTTGTTTATTTTAAAAATTAAAAATAAAAATTAAAAAACCCTTAGCGCGTGTTGAGAACCACTCGACGCTAAGCCTGAAAGTGGAACATTTAAAAGAAGAAGAAGCCCCTACCGCCAGAATTCACCACTGCCAAGCCGAGGAATATCCTTCATTACAGTAAAAAGGACGAGTTGAAATCCTGCCTCCTACACTCCTAACCTCAATCTGCATTTAACAGTTTGCATTTTTAAAGCACTCGACTACGGTGAGTTATTTTTATTCATAAGCTTAAACAATTAATGTTCTCCTCTCGTGTGGTATATGTTTTTTGTTTTTTTGTTGTTGTTGTTTTGCAATATTGATTTTCTTGGGAACGGTTTCTTTTTGGCGAGTATTTTTTCGCAGCGCTCTTTACGTAGGTGGTAAAAATGTACCTGGAATCCCAATAGCGCGCGTACCATTTGTTGAATAAGTAAATAGCGAAACAGTTGAAAAGCTAAGTTGGGTTTTTATTTTATTTTTCCATTCAGGGTCAGTGGGGTTGGAATAAAATCTAGTGTAAGGCATACGAGAGAGTCCAATTTGACATTGAGATTTGCCCTTGGTTTAGTTAAAATTGTTATTCTTTCTTGTTTTGTGGTTCGGAAGGGAAAATCTTTAAGAAACAATCGATAACCATTCGATTATATTAGGTTGAGTGCATGCATTAGATACAGGACATGTGTATGAACATCCCCCCTTGCTAGGGGATACATTTATGATCTTTGCTCATTTCCATGGATTTTTGGGGGAGACTTTAGCGGCAATATGAATAAATTTTCTTTTTTTGCTGAAGGTAGAGTAAAAAATCGCCGAAGCGTAGCAATGTATGTCACATGTCACATGTCAATTAATTGATGACTCTATAAAGGTCGACTGATGGCAGATAGTAAGGGTTTCAATCGATAGCCAAAGAAAGGCGGTATCAGTATTGTAATCAACTTGTGTAGTATTTGATTAGGTTTTTGATTATACTTAATACCCACAGGATTAGTCCATAGTCTGTGATACGTGACTTTATGTCTGCATTAATGAAATGGAGTTCTCCCCAAAACTTTAAGCCTTTTTCAATCTGCGACTGGCCTAGGGCGATAGAACGAAATCAATTTGAAACTTTCTCTGAAACGGACTGACAAAATTGGAAAATTTTCCATGAATAATCAATTTTCCAAAGTGATTATATGTTTTGCAGGAGTTGTTTGCTGTTTGGTATCATCCACGGTCGCACATTTATCAAAATCGCACAGGAGGACAATAAAACCAGCGACTTATACGAGTATACACAGGCCTCCAAGGTCATAGTGAACACACAGTCAATTACCTTCTTATGACATATCTATTTCGGTTCGTTTATGTTGAATGGTGTAGCACAAAAGTGACAATAGATGGGGTGTAATTTACACACATCTTTTGGAAGGGTTTTGTTCGATAATCGATTACTGTGTTACTAAGGACGTTTGGTCGAAGATTCAAAGTTTTCAGGGCTATATTAAGGTTTTTGCTTAAGTTTTACCTTTTGTTTACGAAGAAGAGAGTATAGTTTTAGGCGCAGTGGTTTTGAGACACACTAGCCATTGAGTGTTAGAGCATGCTTAAGGACTGATCTTTTTTGTGAACTTGCATGGAATTTTCTGCACCGTGGTTGAAAAAACAGGGACACATTTTGATCGTAGTCACGTTTCAGCCATTTATTTGAACCCATGGCTTAAAAAAAAAAATGTCAATTCAAAAATTTTACTACAGCAGGCGAATCCATTTGGATGGAAAGTAATAATAATAATAACGGTATTCAAACCAAAGTACCTGCTAACCACTGAGAGGAATTGCGGTGACAATATGCACTCTTGAGGTACTCCACTAAAGATTTCAAATTACAGCGATGATTTACTTTAATAAGTTTCACTGAAAATCCTCCCCATGAGCAATGTCAACCAAGTAGCATCTAACTGTTGAAAGTCTTCTCAAAGTCGACAAACAGTTGATGTAGCAGTGTCCTTTATGTATTGCTCTGTAATGATATGTAAATTAGGTATGCGGGTTGGCAGAAAGAAAGGACTTCCTTCGCACTCAATGCAGAGCTGACTCATTGTGTTACCCTTGCCCATTTATCCCTTACAAGTCTAGAAACTACTTAGCTAGTCGCTTACTTTTTTTCAGAACATACAAAGCAATCTGGTTTATTCGCCCAAAATGTCCATTATGGCACGGGCTGTCGTAGCGCCGTCCTATTGAAACCGGGTGTCTTCGTTGTCAATATCCTCCAATTGGGGGCAAAACAAATTGGTTATCATTGAATGATAGCGCTGGCCTTTGACGGTGATTACCTGGCCAAATTCATTCTCATTACAATTTAATCATTTGTTCTTGCTTAACTTTTTTGATTTTGGCAAAACAGATTAACCAAATAACAGCCAATTTGGCTGATGTAGTCTCAACAATATGGTCGCAATCACCTGTCAAAGTTAAGAAATCCCTAATGGAAAACACATTATATTTTTGAGTGTGGCCCGCTGTCATACTTCAAACAAACAAGTGACACTAAAGGACTTTGAGTTTGATACCCCTGTTCTAGATCGTTAAAGAAGTATTTTCCGAGGAATTTGTTCCTGAAAAGTGGGTGGATTCCTTTACTCACTCTCTCATAAACCCATCCTCTGTAGAGTTCTTCTTTCAACCGAAGCTATTTCTTCATATGGTACCGCAGAATGTTATGCCTCGTGAAGATCCCCACGAGAATGCAAATGCAACGTCTTGTAAGGTTGTAAGTTTCCATTGAGTTCCATTTTAAGTTCGCCTCTCTTGTGGCTAGTTTGCCTGCTTTAAGCCTGAGAATGCAGGGCGGGCTCTTTACATGGAGGTCACCTTTCCTTGTTAGTCAATCCGCGCCTTTGACAGCACTTCACAAGCTTTGATGTTATTTTTTTTTGGCGGCTTTTCCTACTGCCAGGACCTTAACTTGTGGATCTAGATATGACTAAAAATTCTGATAAGAATGCAGTCCTTACTCCGTTGTCCGTTTTTATCCTTCCGTATATATTGCTTTTGGATTCAGGATTAAGTGTATGGCCATTTACCAATTCTTTGCTAGGACAGGCTGAGGTGATGCAAGTTTAGCTCGGTCACCATCCACACGACTAACGCAATACACCCGAGCCTTAAACCATAAATTTACTTACTAACTTAGATGGCGCTACAATACATTGTGGATCTTAGCT
Organism: Chalcosyrphus nemorum; assembly: GCA_949716465.1. Taxonomy (NCBI): domain Eukaryota; kingdom Metazoa; phylum Arthropoda; class Insecta; order Diptera; family Syrphidae; genus Chalcosyrphus; species Chalcosyrphus nemorum. The sequence goes on from OX454335.1 coordinate 25,792,526, forward strand.
AACATGTCCACCCAACCAGATCCATCAGCTATCTGCCCATAGGTCCTTTAATGACGATGACATAATAGCTTGGGATAATATTTTGGACTACTCTGCCCATGATCAAGGCTGAAGCACACAGTGCCGTTGAAAATATGTCTAGTATCTCTACAACCAGGTTATTCTGCTGAGGAATCGCAAAGGCCCATATATGCAGTTGTTTAGGAAGCGGGAGACTATTTTGAGCAAATTTGGTCTTAGTCTTTAGTCAGGCAGTATTAGGCTTAAATATTTATTCTCCATGGGTTGTGTCCATATTGACAGAGAAGAATTGTATGTAATTTTAACATTTGTTTGTAATTCACAGTATTTTTCTCGGGTAAGGTACGTGTGTTTTAGGCAGCAGTTCTCCCGTTGAATGGCTGAATACACCACCTTTATACCGTGGTCACCCTGATACTGACCTTGAAAGCTTCTGAAAACCCCGTTTTCGAAAATATTTATACAGCGTTGCCATGCTAATCCTCATAAAACAATCTGAGATATAGAAAACCCATCTCGTGGATCACATCTGACCTGGTCTGGCTGTTTGTTTCTCTCAGTTGTGCGTGGTCTTTTGTGGGTTGTTACTTGGTTAATTGTTCTTACGGCCAAAGACAGGAAGTAAAGGCTTTGAATCTCTCTATCAGATACTTTAAAACGATAGAATTCTGAGGAAGGTGTGCTTGCCTTGCCAAAGACTTACACGTGAAACGAGTGGCTATAGTATTCAAGAAGCAGATTATTAGAGATGTAGAAGCGTAACTTCATTACAAAACAGAAGAAAGAAAACAAAAGGAGGAAATCATTCCCAAATCAACTCTATCTATTCCGCTTTCACCGTCTGATGTTCATGTGACACACAAATCTTTACCACTTTATCTCAATGAATTTTAAATATAAATCTCCTTTAAAGGCCACATTCACTGGACTAAAGATGGAAAAGCTGATATGACAATCAACATCAGATACAATCCAGCTTCTTTAGATGACTGAATTTCAGAAATAAATCCCAACACATCCACATAAACCTTAACAAGGTCGACCGTCGACTATATTTTCTCGTTATCAAGAAGCTGCAGGTGGCACTTTTTCCAGGGATTAACTGGTTTTTTTTTTTTTTGTATTCCCCAGACCTTTTGATATTTTCACTCAATATACCATTCTACCTCCCTATTATGTAGATATAGATTTGTGTACATCTATAATAGGAGTGCATAGCCAACTTTCTGGTTAGATAGGCAGTAACCCCCTCTTGAAGTGCTACACGTGTGACAAGCAACGCCTACTCATTTGCACTGGCAACTCAGTATCAGTACATCTGTTTCATGGAGTATTGGAGGCATATTTTCTACTCAGATGAGAAATGTATCTACACGAGGACTTGTTTGCCTATCAGTTATAAAACCAGTATGATTTCCTCACGGCATCATAAAAATGAAATCCTATAGGACTGTGCTGTGGCATATGATTTGGTTTCATTTCAATACAAACGTCTGGAAGTGTTCACAGATATTGAAGTCAAGTTAGAAATGTATTCGTATGATGGTCCTTTGTAAGTCGATATAAGAGTTTTTCATCTTTCAAAAGAACTATTAATTAAAAGCTTATTTCATTTATTTTGTTACAACGTCGTAGCGAAGAGAAATCCTTGTAAATACTCGTATATAGATAGATAGAAAAGTTGACACTTAGCGGGATGTTCTTTGAACCCACATTTCGGTCTCTTCATTTCTAGATAACAGCCCACCAGGTTATGGCAAAGCTTAAACCATTTCATCTGCTTTTGTAAATATTTCTCGATATAAAGTCAAAAAGCAAAATTTAACGAGTGTATAGAATAAATAAAGAAGCTTAAGGCGCTCCGGGAGGATAGCGATACACCTACATCTGCATAGGAGGAACAGAATTACTGCTTTAAAAGGCTGGGTTGGGGCACACATGTTGCTCTTTCATGCCTAATAGGTTTTAAGGATGGTAATACCCTCATTGTCTATCAATTAACCTCATGTAGTCTAATGAAGGCTGATAGGACTTAAGTCTTCCACTGTGCGTATTATTTTTAACTTAATTTCACATAAGACTAAGAAATGAAGGTGAGGGAATACTTGTCTCTTGAACTGGGAATTTGACGTTTGATTCGCAGAAAGATACAAAAAAGGTGCACAACCCAACCTCTTGACATAGACGAACTATAATCGACTGACATCTTGGTTGGATTTGACATTTGAGACCACCAGCTAATGTGACGTTTCCTGCAACATAAAATGGTGGTACTTTTTACTGACACAGCCATTTTGTACATTGTCATTGAATGACAGTCTGCGGAGCATGTGGTGCTCAAAATAAAGGAATGAAAAACCACGAAAAACTCATAATTACATCTTGATCACACGTTATTTCACGTTTGCTACTCGAACATAATGGTGAGTTTGTGTCGATAGTAATTGCGATAGTACGAACTGTCAAAAGTAGTCCATAGCACGTTGCTGTGTCGGTAGTGTGTTCTGTGGCGCGACGAGTGTGACAGATCTCTTAAAAGTGGGACAAAATGGAAGAGTGTTTATGTAAATGGCTTCATTTGACAGCTAGCATTGTGAACGAATATTTTGAGTGTGTCTCTATAGCATTTGACAAGTTGAGATGTTGTTATTACTATCAACATAAGCACAGGGCAATGTTTTCGGGCACTTATTCAGAAATGGGGCTACTTCATTTTCTATGAAATTCCTATGCCATTGCCAGCATCTGACATATAGCCGCTGCTGTTACTGTCAGCAGCTCCTTGGGATATGGCATAAAGAGGTTTTAAGACGGCTGTGCAGCGTTTTTTTACCGACTTGGATTCGAAGACTTGCCAAACCTAAAAAGTTTCAATGGTGTTCGAACCTGCTTTGATGAAGCAACAAGAGTTCTCCATTATCGTCCTCCACATATGGACAAGGATGCCGAAATTATTCATAACTCTGGAAAGCTCGTCTCTATGCATGCTATCTTAAAATCGATAAACAGATTAGGGGTATCGATTCAGTGATCCTGAGTTTTATCCATGATCTGTCAAATGTAGTGTGAAAAAACTGATCTATAAAGCTTTTGCTGTCAGCCCTTTAGAACAAACTTACTGCGAAACCTACTTCCAACATAATCCACAAAGAACTTGATTCCTCCGTAACTTATCTAAGCAAAAGTTTACCAAGGGCCTAACTTGTTCTCTCGATCGCAGTGGAGTAGTCAGTACAGCAATTATGTCCGATTCCATGCTATTTTCGCCTTCGTACTATAGTAGTACTTGACCCTTTCCCTGCTTGAGTTTGTTAATGGTATCCACCTTCCAAGTACTGTAGTAGTAGTAGTACTGATTCCATGTCGGAGCAGAACAATTGCAGCGTGGTCATTGTGCTGAGACAAGAGTGGTGACAGTATTCACTTCGTACGTACCCTTAAACTTAAACTGACACTTTGCCATTGTGTAAGACTTGACTGGCTCTAGACTGTCAATAGCATGCCGATCGCAGCCTCCCGATTTTGTCAGTTTGGCATCACTGCCTTTAGCGCAGATCACACATCTTGTACAAAGATCTATAAGGTATTTTCCCCCTCGATATCGATGCAGGAGGTTACAGTGTGCATTGTTGCTACATGTTGCTCCCCCGGCTCGTGAGTCAAGTCAGTCTCTGCAGATGTTTGTCATGCCTTTCAGAGAAGAAACTGAGCGCATACTCAGTAACAGTGTGGGATTTCCACCCACTAGACCCACCTCTCCTTCTACCCCTGATCCTCGCGGCACTGCCGTCAAGCATTTCATCGCGAGGGAAGTCTTCAGCCGTATATATTTGGCTGGTTCGTATTGGCAGCTATCTGCGCTGCGTTCCATTCTCTTGCTCCTTCATAATAGTAGCCGCGGCTTCACTTATTATTTTCCAAGCTTCTAGTGTGCTGGCCATCAGTCCGATGATATTCTCTGGGGTTAAGTTCCCATACAGTCTGTTCGCCAACAGGTTACGGCCTTCGCGATATCGCGGACAGTGGAAGATTATGTGCTCCACGTTTTCCACTGCTTCTGTGCAGATTGAACAATAAGGGTTGTCTTCGTGCCCAAATCTGTGGAGGGAAGCATCTGCGTCAGGTAGAAGTTCAGCTCTCCATGTTTTCTATTGATCGAAAGGCCGAAAATCGGGATCAATCTTTGAATCCATCTACCTTTGTCGGAAGAGCTCCATCTAGCTAGCATTCTTCCAGGATTGTTCTAAGTGGTAATTCATCATCACTTCGCCTTCGTTGCTGTTGATATCGTTGATCTGTTGGCCAGATATGTCTGTGTTAAATCTGGTAGTAGTGCTGTTCAGTTCTACTATGGACCTCTCTTCCTACCGAGTTCATTTATCAGAGTAAAGTATGATAATAAGCATCAAACTCTCAGATATCTATGTTACCTATATCGCGAAAACTCAGGCCCAAGTTGGTGTAATCTGTAATTTCCGTGAGCTATTCAAAGAAATTCCCTTTTCTGGTGGGAGTCGATCAAGATCAAGACCAGTGGACAACTAAATAAATATCCTAACATCTTCGGTGCGTGGTTTGTTTCACAGACTTAGTCTCTATATGAACTGACAGATAACTCCTGGAGGGGATAGGACCAAAGCTTACTAATTGGCTGACCTCGCAAGTCGCTTTCCAGTCACCAGCGATTCTGCATTTCAACATTCAACAAGATATCAAATCTCACTTCACTTACATTCAAAAAGATAGGCAAATCAACATCATCTTGAGAAAGGGATCACTTATCCTATTATTCAAAAATTTGAAACACCCATTAAAATACCTTAAAACCTGATCCAAAAGCATGTAAATAAAACCCGTCTAAGGCGATGCCAACCCGGCAAATTAAATGTGATTCATTTCGCCTAATATCCCCCGTTTCAAAGTCTAATAGCAACCAAGAGACTTGTTTTTCAAAAGAAAATTTGTTGTCCCAGTATTGTATTTCAGCGCAACCGACGAAGACAGCCTTCAGAGATGTTCAGCAGCGCAAATTGCTTGGAATTTCACCTCCCAAAAGGGGTTGAAATTCAATCCTCCGTCGTCGAGGTACTCAGGCACCTAAAGTATTTACCACGTGTCTCTTCAAAAATTAGCAGCCCATAAGGGGGTGAGCTTAAAATTTATTTTGCGCCATCAAACTCTTTATGGTGAGCATTAAAATTATAGCAAACACCTGATGGACAGTCGGGCAAGTAAGTACTAGATTAATGGCTCTTCGTGAGCCGTCAAATGACCGGTAGACAATACTTAATCAAAACAAATGAAATTGCCTTAGATTGCGTACCATATGTATAATCAGCCGCACACATAGTGTGTATAGTAACCAGTGCCCCATATCTTGATTTGCTTATTCACTCGCGTGGGTGTGTTATGTCCATAATTGAAATGCATCTACTACTCGACTGTATACAGGGTTGTCACGGTCAAATAACTTGTAGTTATTTTCTCTTTCATTTCTGCCAGACTAGGGGGTGGCATTCGATTTTTTTTCTTCACAAATTATACAAATTAAATAAAAAAATAAAGTGCTTTAGTCGAAACGACGACGACGACACACAAGAAATCGTATAAAATCAAAAAAAGGGTGTTGTTTCGAAAATGTATCTCTAATCCACAGAAACAAGTGAAACCAGTGAAGGCAAGTAGAGCTTAGATTCTTATATAACGGTCGTGCGTTTAAAGAGCAACTTTATACAGCAAATGAGCCGGAAAACAATCCAGATTCCGCACGATACGAGTACTTGTATTTTTTGTAACAGATACAAAACTTTTTTGTTATTATTTCTTCCATTCCCATTAGCCATTATCATAATGGACATAATATTGATGTTAGAATTAATAATACAGTTGTTGTTTTTGTTGTTCTGGCGAAATGAATTACAAGACACAATAACGAAATGTCAATAAGCCGACACGACACAGCTGCAGGAAATTGTTTAATTTATTTCAAAAAAGAAAAAGCACCTCGACCAAGAGAATTTCTTCCTGAAGGACAAACGAAGTTTGGTCCATTATATAAGGTTGTCACTGTATCGAAGGATTGTTGGACTAAATCAGTAAAATGAGCGGAAATTCATCTTGGGAAGGGTTCGCAAGAAAAGGATCTCTGCCCGAAAGCAAAAGCTACTGTCGAAAGGAAATCAGTCGAGGAGTAGGTATCCGTCTCGAGTATTGTGTCTCAATTGATGGGGAGTGTTGTGAAATCAAATCAATTTTTCGGAAACCATACCAAACTCTGAAGTATTGGTGTTTATAAGAGCCAGCACAGGAACTGAACAATTTGAAATATCAGTCCACCCACGGGCCGGAGATCTGCAATACAAACTCAATGGCATCGAAAAGGTTAATGAAATGTGACAGCTGGCTTTCATGTGGCTTTACTGTCAGACGCAACACAATTTAAGGGTTTCTTTTAGAACAACATTCAATAGTGGGTGCCGTGGCTCAGTGGTTAATGCGTGGGTTGGAGGTTCAAATCCCAGAAGATATGTAAGACTAGTGAGTAAGACTAGAAGAAGAAACCTTTCTGTGGTGGACGTCGTGGATCAGTGCTTGCGACATAAACTTGTTCATCCCAAAATGTACACCACATGGAATACACATGAGTGAGAAGCTATGGCCTTTTATGCTTGGGGTTCTATATTTTACGACATCAACATGAATTTAAAAGCATTCTTCGTTGATTCACAATGAGCTTCTATAATGATTCACAGACACCTTTGCAGTTCCTAGATTTTGCTCCATTTTTTACAGATAGTGGTCCATTTGGTGTAACATTTAAACAGACAGCATGTCTCCTCCCATATCCGAACAAAGCCCACATAGCTTTGCGAAAAGCTGCCTACATTGAATGAATCGGAACGAATTTTGTTGATGCGAATCTAGACAGTGGGGATTAGAGTTTCCCACGTGTCCAAAATGCAGTGAGAGTTCCATCCCTGCGGCCACAAGAAGGGACCTAATAGCCGACGGAGTATTTTTTGCTCGAAGGTGCCCAATATTTGCTCAGCTTTCTTACTTATCATCCAGCGTGGAGCCGAGTTCCATACAGCAGAACTGGTAAGATGAGCGTTCTGTATTCATTTGGTCCGTCGAGTTAGGAGTTTTGAAACCAGTTGTTTTGCCAAACAGAAGTAACAATGGTTTCTTCGCCGGATCTCTACAAAGGTGTCATTTATAGGATAAATATTTGTTCCGATGGAGGTGTTCTCCATGCCCTCCTTCACTTCAAGACCAACTCGTTTCGCCTGCTCATCAATAGCCGTAAACGCGTCTACGACTACAGTTTGACAGATTTGTGAAAGATAGTGCCATCCGTGTTGACACCTGCCCTGCGCACTATCTGCTCCAACACGACATGGAAGAAATCACATGACAGCGCATCTCCTTGCCTGAATCCAGCGTTACGCGACACATCTGGATAAGTTTTCCCGGATATGTTTTACCAGGCCATCGGCTGGTAGAGCTCAAGACGATGAATGCTGTCATAGGCGGCTTTAAAGTCGATGAAAAAGTGATGGATTTCAACTTGAAATTCGTTGGTCTTTTATAGGATTTGTCCGAGTGTGAAAAATTGGTCTATTGTCGATCTGCCGGGCTGGAAGCTACGAGTACACTGGTGCGTGCCGATTTGTGTGTTGCAGAAGGGTTTTAGACGACATTTAACAGGGTTGAAGACGGGGTATATAGATCTGATACTCCAGCTTAAAGAATTATAGTCAAACATATGCAAAAGAATTTGTGTATTGTCATCAGCAGAAGAATGGAAGTTAAAAAAATAAGAAAGAGTGTCGGAGATAAAACTGAACCCTGAGGAACACCAGCATTTATGGGTTGAATATCTGACTTGAAAGGTAATTTCTAATCGATGCCACATATGCACACATTTGCGACATAAGAGCTCAATGTCAAACTCTATCAATTGATGGAGAGATTTGTTCCTTCCGTGAAATAAGCCATTAAGTCATCAGTGGACCCGTTGCTATAAAAACCATCTTGCCACTCATGAAAGAGTTCAGACGAAGCAAGATATTTGATAAACCAACGATTAATCAGTGTTTGCATGAACTTGGTGAGAAGCGACCATCTGGATCCCCCGGAGGATACCATCTGCACAGCAGATTCGTGTATGTTAAGGCCTGAACTTCTGGAACAATGCAAATGCGAAAGTGGACTAGTTCCATAGAGAAATCGACGCTCTTAAGCACAAGAACATACAAGGAACTATCTTGCAGTGTTGGGTTGGCTAAAAACTGTGCAGCAAGAAGATTGGCCCTGTCTAAGAAACTGACAGCTGGACTGGAGATGAGGTGTTACCTTTCTAGCTTCTTTTAACTTTTTCTAGTTCCTTTCGCTTTATTGGCTCTATTAGACTATGAACCATGAGCTTACTCTAGGTTCAGTTTTCTTTATTTTTTGTTAAGAATGAAGTCATTCAGACTCAAGAGGCACGTGTCAGTAACCATGTAAGTATTTTTCCATACACCGTTTTATAAATACCCACCACAAAAATAAAAAAAGGAAACTCTCAAAGGAACAGACTATATTTAAAACGATTATTTTTTTTACTTGAATTCTAGGACTAGTTATCTTCCACTTTATGAATTGTTAATGAATCAATTTAATAAGAAACAGTTGCGTGTCCCTGTTAAGTGTTTCCTAATTTTCTATAGAAATATGTGACAGTCTAATTTCCGGTTTACCTACTTCCAATCAAATATCGATTTTAAGATCTGAATTTCTGCCAACAAACTTTTGTGCGTGATTCGATAGCATAAGGCAAGAGGTCGACACAAATTCGGAAAGGAAATAGTAAACATGTTGAGACATCCTGGTGTATTACACTGCACGCATAGGGAAATAACCAATAATGTTCATAGTCCTAATTTGCTAGCCACTTTACACAACGTTGACCATACTACTCAAGATGTGATAGTTAGTCATAGTCAGTCAGTAATTACAGGTTGCTGTGCATATGCCAGAACTGACAGATACCAACTGTCATTCAGCTTCGACAATAAGTATGTTCCAACAACGAATCCTTCTGAGATCTTTGAGACCTAATGTCCCACTTTGGCAGCAACTAAAATATCGGTGCTCTCATTTTCGGAGAGGTCCTACCTCCCTGCTAAATTTTAGTCCTCAAGATCATATACATGGTTCCTGAGATATGTTCTTCACTTGCCACCTCTTCATCCAGCATACAGCATCCAGCAACAGTTCAAATGAAGCACATAATTTTGAGCAAACTGAAAGTTGCTATGTAAAATTTAGCGACCCATACCAGATCGACTTGTCATACTGGTGCACATGTTGACTGTGCGTACATAGACAAACTAAAATTTGTAGTTAGTCCAAATAATAGGTGCAGAATCAAATTTTAAATGATTTCAGTGAAAGGGGCTTTATAGTTGACAATCAACTGGTAATCGTATTTTGCATTACCCAAAGCAGTGTTGGGCAAATTATTTAGCAATATTAATTCAGTTGAATTCGGACATTTTATAAGTGTACATCGTGTGTTGATAGAAACTGAATATTGTAAGTAGTGTAGCTGTCAGTGATAAGAGACGTGTTGTCAGTGGTGTGATTCTTAGTTATAATGGGCACATTGTCAGTGAAGAGTAAATGGTAAGTTACTCGTCTATTTGCCGTCTAGCAAAGAGGCAAGAATAGCTATTAGGAGGAAAGGACTTTATTGATATCTGGAGAGCCATCTGAGTGAATGCTAGGGGAAACGTGTGGTTCTGTCAGCTTCATCAATATTGAATGTCATGGTTGGCAGCCTGTCAAAAATAAAAAATCGTAGGCCCTTATACTTTCGATTGCATCCATGGTTCACTTATCAGCAACAAAACTACAATGGTCGTCACCTAATACCTGTTCAACGGTTTTAATGGCGTGTGTCCTCAACTTAATCGACCGCCTCTTTTTGAGTGCAAAGTTGAGTACATCTGTGCAGTGAATGGCGGACTCTTTATTCAAACTTCTTCTGTTCTTAAGGAACATTGGTGAACAAAATCCTTCTCCTCTGAGGTTGCACCCTTTTGCTTGTTTGTTTGTTGTGACTAATGAATAACGTATTTTGAATCCCTAGTCAAGAAAGATCAGATCCTCCATCATTTCTTCTTGCATTTGAGCGCATTTCTTCTTTACGAAGTTTGTACTGCATTTTAAGGAGTTTTTTTTCAGCTGAGACTCTGCCATTGGCTTTGGAAGCAGCTTTAATTGCATATAACACAACCTCAGCTTCATCTTTTCAACAACATATCTCATTGACTTGTTTATAGTGGCTTCTTGAAGTTTGCTCCCTCCAAGCAAGTTTGTTGTAGTGAATTTCACTTATCTTGTACTCTATCCTCTTCCTCATCAAATTTCTCCACATACAGGCCATAAAAGGCCCAAGCCTACTTACGTTCTTCAGACTACTACCTCAAGTATTGTGTTTTTCTTTTCTCTCTCTCTCTTCTCTCTTCATAGAAATATCGATTGCTGTGCAATAGCCCAAGGATTTGTCAAGACTGTAAAAGCGTTTGGCTTGAGATCCGTCTTAGGTTAGGTTAGGTTAGTGGGTTGGGGGCTTAGAAAAAGTACCCCTTTCCCATTTAAGCCATAAATATCTGTAACAACTACCCATGGTTGTACTTACTCGTTACCCGGGTATACAAAACATCCTGACGTTTTGATGAAGTTCAATAACACGTTGGTGTTGGCGTTGGAGAGTTCTTCTAGATCCTGAAAGAAGTGCTTGCCGAGGAGTTTGTATCTGGAATATTGGAGTCCAGGGCACTGGCAGAGGAAGTGGGTGTTGTGCTCTACAACATCCTCATCGCCGCAGTTTCCTTAGGTGGTACCGCAGAGTGTTGTGACCCGTGAGTATCCCCACAAGCATGGACAGTGAACGTCTGTCCTTGTCAAAAGTTGGCCATAATTGTTTTGCAGTTTTGTAAGTTTCTAGGGAATTCCATCAGTTTTCCGGCTTTAAGCCTGAGAACGCAGGGCAGGGTGCTTATGGAGAGGTCAGTCAGTTCTAGTGGGTCCGATGAAGCTTTTCTTGCTAATTCATCTGCCTTTTCATTTCCCGGGACGCCCTCATGCCCAGGGACCCAGCAGAGCAGAACCTTGTGCTGTGTTCCAAGAACCTTAAGCTCCGTACCCTATTTAGAATGGGCCAGTTTTCACTGACGAGTTCAGGATTCAAGTGCAGGAGATTCGTTTCAATTCTTTCCTTCGGGATATACGTTCCAGGAATGAAAATTCGGTCTGGTGAACTCTAGCCGGTTCTTCTTTTCGCCAAGTCGAATGTCGACATTAGCCCACGGAGCCTGCGTCTTTCGACGAAGTTCTTAAGCCAGTTCAGTGTAAAGTTGTTGTCACACGAAAGGACTTTGAAACCTTTGTAGGTGAAGAGTTGCTCGAAGAATCGTTAATGCCTTCAAGGATACGCAATTCCATGAGAATTCACTGGTCTACAGATCCGTCCTAAGTAAGGGCAATGCTTAGAACTGCCGACGACCTCTCTCAAGGTCTGTTAGCGGAGAAACCACGAACAATTGGTATTTGTCCATGATCTGCTCTAAGGGCAACTTCTGGTAGTCGCCGTTTGTTTGGCTACGGTCCCGGCCAAAGTGTTTTGGAACAATTCATCCACGCACCTCTTCCTTGTCTTTTAAGCCATCGCCATCAAGATCTCGCAATTGTTTGAAGATCTCTTGATCTTTAATGACCCAATCGGCTTCATCCAGTTAGCTCGTTACATACCGCCAGTATCAACACCTTTTAGTCATTTTCCTTGTCCATGTATATAATTATCTTGATTATGATGATATCACTCATAGAGGGATAACCCTCTGGATTGAGGGATTCGCAGTGAATTTTCTTTCATAAGCTTATCATTGCCGTCTTGATCGACGACGTCGCTGGATAAACTATATCCACTTCTTTAGCAGGGCTAAGGTGATAAAATCATTGAAGTCGACGCTGATTTTGTCCACGATGAATACGCCGGTGAGAGACTGTCGAATTGTGTGGATCCGTCCTCGCCTAGGAATGTTGTGTACTGAACTGTGAGTGGTGGTCTCCGTTAAAGTGGCTAACGTATGCGAATTCGTGCTCAAGGAGACTATGTGATAAAGACATATTATTAAGGCTCTTATTTGTTAGTATATTTTTAAGCTGAGCCGTCAGAACACCTTTTGGTATTTCAAACCAGAAGATCTAATGATCTAGAGCAAGTGATTCCTTAAAAGGAAGCGTGTCATAAATTTAAATGATGTGCCCTTGAATTCAACTGCTTTCTACCTTTTAATAGTGTCATTATGGACAGGGACTTCCCCTTGTGGAATTGGTCTTGCCTATCTTCCATTACTTTCTCCATCGCTACCTTCTTTGCTATCAATTTTCCTTCTTGATGTCCTCTTTCTCTTAAGCAAATCTTTGGGTAAATATGAACATTTGTTAAGACCTTAATCTGTCCAATTTCGCCGGATTGTGAAATAAAGTTTTTTTTGCCATCCTTCTTTCCAAAAATGGATGATAACAGACTCTTCATCTGCACAGTAGTTGTCAACATTTGCTCATCATAAAAAAGAATGTAAACAAACATTTCACTCTAAATTAAAAAAAGATTACCTATACCAGTTTTCGGAAGAATTTACATATTTGCTTTTCTTCTGATTTATAATTAACTCACCACACCACCTACTTAGTCCTCTTAAGTCATAAAAACAAAAACAATCTGGCACTCTGGTAAATCTCAATCTGGCAAGCCTGTCAGCACAGCACTTCATGCACTTCTGCATGCCCTAGTGCACCACATAGAGCCATGATCAACAACACAAGCGCACGCTCAGAAATGCATAGATACTCTCAGATACTTTTGCTATTTTTTTTTTTTTTTTTCTTGTGTTATTCCCTACTATATTCGTACTCGTGCAATGGGAATGGAAATGGATTGTGTGTCTCTCTGTCTTCGGTCGGGTTTTTTAACTTCCTAGTGTGATTGCCCTGTGTATGTTGAGTGTGTGTGCTTGGTGTGGTAAAAGTTCGCTGGCATTTACTACACAGCTAGACCGGCTCCGAGTGTCGGAATGATAATTTAGTCAAGCACGCGACATCCCTCCGATAAGACCTCATTACAACACATAGTACAAGACTGTCGGGTTTTTGGATTATCAGTATCTACTCCTACAACGTCCCTAGAAAAAAAAGTGTTTTTTAACGAGACTAAACGCATGTCACTTCAGTCAGTTTGAGATACAAAGGAAAATGTTTTGTGCGACACTGTAGTCTGCAGTTCTTCCGTTTGTTTTTGTTCGTTTAGTGTGCAAGTGCTAATGCAATTTCCCACAAATGATAGTACATATACGTTATACTAAAGGAAGTTGTTTGGTTTTTTTTTTAATTGAATACAAAAAAAAAATAAAGTGCAACTGTCAATTTCCTCTCAAGTGCTCGTAATAAGGAGAAAAAAAAAAAACAGGCGACTGGCAACTCATGTGTTGTTTACTCAGCTTTTTTCAAACGATAAATTAAAAATAAAAAGCGTTGGTGTTTCTTCTTCTTCTTGTTTTGGAAAAAGATACAAATTGGAATAAACGACCAAATGAAGTGAGCATTTTTTTTACTTATTCTTATAAATCTACCTATAGATACATGAGTGTAGTATGCAGATACATCTTTCTAGTTTGAACAAAGAAATCTCTCAAAATTTTCATCCACCAGGTTAGATAGATAGCAAAAAAGATGCACCTGTTTGGGTTTGAAGACCCGACCCGAGACACAGGTCTTGGCTATCTATGGCCAAACTATGGGTAAAAAGTTTTTGTTATTCTTTGTTGTTGTATCTATTCGGTTTGGGTCAATAACATTTTCGGAAAATCTCTTTTGCCTTCGCTCTCTGTCTCTCTCTCTCTGTGTCGCTTACTGTGTTTTGTTTACATGCAGAAGGAGTGGGTGAGTGAAGGAATTTTCTAAAATACTTTTGGGGGTGGCTGAGAGTAGGTGGATTGGTTTTCGTTTTCACAGTATTGTATCTGAAAGCAAGAGAACCGGCTAATGGATTAAGAGAACTGTTCTTCTCTTTCTGGGATATTCCCATAATGGAAAAAGTTGTATTTGAATTTAGCATAAGGTGGGGTGGCAATATTTTATAGGATAAAACCAATAAATATCTGTCATTGATTCTGGAATAATAAATCCTAGTGGTTTTGGCGAAAATATGAACGAAACTATAGAGTTTGAACTAAAATTTATATCTTTTAAGGCGTCTGCGCGGGATCAATCGATTTATCTACAGATTGCTTCAATTCGGCAGCATCTTTAAGTGGCAGGTTATTGTTTAGCAGTTGGGTACAAAGAGATGCTTTGTTCTGTTGTTTCTAAACAGTGCAGTACTTCATCTATTAGACTAATGTGAAAGTAAAGTTGATGTTTGTTTTGGGATAAGACTTAAATCTCCACTAGGAGCCTTCTGTTCATTGACCTTTGCAGCACAGGCATTGCTTATCAGTTGTACAAAACTCGTATAAATCTTCAATACAGATACAACAGTGCACACCGAAGAGTACGTCAATACCGATTTTTGCATTCGTTTATAGTTCACAGTTTTTTCTTCTCTCTCTCTCTTTGCTTTTGTGTTAAGTTTGGTTAAATAATTGGGTGCCCTTGTAACCAGAGGTAGTCACTGGCAATGAGCTGATTTGACCATTGTTTGTTAGCTTTTTCATTGGACTCAATGGCTTATTTCTTGTGCAAAGATTTGGCTCCAAAAACGGTCCACAAAGTGCTTAGATATGACCCTTCTCCAGTTGTTCTTTTTGATATCACAAGACAAGGTTTAACAGAAAAGCGTACCCAAGCGTGTTTGTTGGATGCTGATCAGAAGCAGGATAATGACAGCGCAATGACTTCAACCGCCTTATTACCTTCACTTTTCATAGAGGAAAGGTCCATTATTTTGTAAGATAATCGTCGTCAGCTTCGTTCAGATGTAAGAATCCGTCGAATTTTGTCGTTCTTACTTATGTACTTTTGTTGAGAGGTCATATAGCCAAAGAACCTTCTTCTTCTTTCAGAAAGCATTCCATTACGCCCCCTTTTACTGTATAAATTTTTTCGTCTTTTTAACGAATTCGAGTAGGCGCTTCAGTGACGAAGAGCTTACATTGACAGCACTTACCACATCCGCACCTAGAATCTGCCGCCTGATACGAGCAAAGGCAGGACAATCACATAGGAAGTGTGCCGCAGTGTCGTCACCCTCTCCACAAGCGTCGCAGATAGATGTTTCACTTAAGTCAATCATATTAAGATGCTCAGCAAAAGCGAGTGCCCCGTAAGAACGCGAATAAGTTCTTTGCAGTCTTTTCTGCTGAGAGACAGCAAGAATGCCGCGGATTTCTCTCTGACGTCTGGGAGCATCCGTTTAGTCAGCCTACATCCAGGAAAGTCATGCCACACACAATTGTGTTCATAAGAAACCCAATCATCTATGAAAGCCATGACTGTAAATGAAGGAAGACCTAACGCAGGTTCGAGTCCTGAGAAACTCTCCTCGGAGCCTTGTCTAGGAATTTCATCAGAGATATCTCATTTCCCGCGATACCAGTTCGACCTGGCACCCAGATGAGAGTTAATAAATTGAATTCTGCGACACAGTTCAAAGCTCTCTTGCAGTCACCAACTAGTTTGGATGAGGTTAAAGGGTAAAGGCCTTAAGTGCAGCTTGACTGTCACTACAGATACAAACTACGACTCATATATCTATTCCCAACGATGTGAATTGTGGCCACTAGGATTAGGCATGCTTACCCAATGAGTATTGCAGTATTGTGTTATCGTCTTCCACAAATACACCGGCCCCTGAACCGTGATCGGTTTTGGAACCGTTCCTGGCTGAATACCTGAAAAGTCGACCTCATACTTGTGCCGCAACTGAAGCCTCGGAGTCATAGCATCAGACGACATATCCATAAGACCAGGGTCATAAGTCTCGAGCAAGATCATCAAAGCTCCAGTGCGTTTCATACCAAAAGCCACCACGTCTGAGTGTGTGGATAGCTTTTAGCAAACACCCCATGGTATAAGTATCAAGAGGAGGGAGATTCAGCAGTGCATCTAGAGCAGAGCCCGGAGTACTCGGAAAGGCTCCTGTGCACATGAGACAAACTGTTCTTTGTAGTCTGGCGCAAGAGGCAACCACGTATCTACGAGAAAGACCCTTCCACCAAACAACCGACGTATAAGCCAGAAATGATCTTATCATAGCCGTATAAACCATTTTCGGTGACAAGCCCCACGTCTTTCCAAAAACACCCTTACACTGGCATAAAAATGAGAGCGACTTGGGTGGTTTTGATTCTATATATTTTCATCAGCGACTTCATCTGAGAGCGAGATGGTGATGCCTTTTAATACTGGCGGATTCCAACCGGTCATGATCCTCGTTCTTTTAAAGAGGACGACTTTCGTTTTGAGAGGATTGACCGAAAGCCCATTCCTAGTACACCACTCATCGATCATGTCCAAGGCTATTTGCACAGAGAGAGCACGGGACACGTCATCTGCATATACCTGCGCGTAGATGGCAGAACTATTGAGAGTTTTCAGCAGAGAGTCCACCACCATGCACCATAAAAGGGTAGACAAGACACTATCCTGTACACAGCCCATATTTACCCCAGACAGCACATACTAGCCACACTCTGCGTCCACCGCCAATGTCCTATTCATCAGCATTGCCTTTATCCACAATACCAATGTTTCATACACACTATGGCGCCTGGCCGAGTCACACATGCCCTCTAAGTCTTGAAAAGCTGGGCCTAAGCTCTCTATGGGCTGCTTATGACCTAGATGCTACTGACCATTTGAGAAAAGAGATGGCTCCATGAAGAACCTTTTGGTATTTTATGGGATTTAAACCCTGATTTGCTTACAGTACAGTCAAATACAATAACCATTAACCCACTGGCTGGGGGAGATTTGAAAACAATTGCAAACATGTTCTGCAACTTTACATATACCAACCACTTGCCTGGTTATTTCCATTAATTCTACAGGAGATGGTACCCTGCAGCTACAATGTCTTTCTCCCACCAGGAGACTATATCAGGAGGCCTTAAAATTAATGGGAATCTCATTCGAAAAAGGGAGCAAAGTATATTTCTTTGATGTATGGTGAGATACAAATATGTTTCACACACACACACACACACACTGCATGCAAGAAGCCGGAAATACGTCTATAAAGTGTCATCGCTTTATAACGTATCAACATCACTCGTATCCGATATGTGATACAGGAAGTAGTATGTTCATATCCAGGGGCATCCTATTAAAGCCAAACGTTTACGCATTTCCGGCCTCTGAACTAGCTATGTTCCATGCTTCTTATTTTGATTGCTTTTATGGTGGAAGGACCTGCAGTATATAATAAGTCTGAGCCATGATTACGAACTTCTGAAACTTGTCTACTTTAAGTAACCTTCACTGTATCCCCTTTTAATGGCTTCTAAAGGACATATTTTCTGCATAATGTTCTATACATTAAAAAGAAAATGTTTCATCAATAACCGTTTAGGGGTTCTCTCAAGTTTTTGCCCCTCTTATAGTTTGAACTAGATTTATATTGATAAATATCATCGTTTATAACCTCACTGTACTACCCTTTGAAACAATTTCAAAAAACCCCTTCCCTAGAAAAAATGATTCATACTCATGCAGACACGACGTCTGGTCGATATGACCATATATGCGCTCGGTTAATCCCAGTGTATAAGCGGATGAATAATTTGAAATTTATCATTTCATAGAATCGCTTTTGTCTCAATCTCTTGGAACCTCCTGAAGGAACCCAAAAAAGGGTATAATTCAACATCCTTGTCTATATAGATGCAATCGCAGATTCCTTGATAAAAGAATGACGATGGTGGAAACAGCTCTTTTTTTTTATCTCACATCCATAATGAGGGTAGTCAGAGGTATGCTCGTGAACAATGAAATCGATAAACTTTTCAAGAAGGTCATACTGAGATGTTTGTCAGAGTTTTACGAGGGTTGAAAAGGACATGAAAAAAATGCTTAATATTTGACACTTAGTACCCATGTACTTAGTTACAATGATTTCAAGCTGCGTTGCCCCAGTTGTGAGCCATTAGCGTTTTCTTCTTCTAAGTTAGGAAATATTCCACTGGTTGGTTGGCTGAAACTGGCCCTCGGTGAGGATGCACTTGGACCAGGAATAAGTCCATTGTGCTGCCGATGTGTAAGGTGGGTCTTACTCTGGGAACCATTTACTTCTATGTATGAAGGAGCCGCACAGGCATTTTTGAGACCACTTAGATTGTTGAACAAATCATCTTTATAATGTTGGCAAATGCACGGGCACGTCCATAGGAGGTGACTGCTAATCTCCTCTTCTTCTTCATCTCTATAACTTCCACAGAAGTTATTGTAGGGGATGCCCAGTCTTTGGGCATGCCTTCCTATAGCACAGAGTTCGATGAGAGTGCTTACGATTTTCGAGAGGGTTCCTCTCTTGTGTTGCAGAAGTCAGATGAACCTGGTTTCATTTAGAGCAGCCTTGCAGTGTTACAGTGACCGAGTTGTTGCCACCAATAGTTGGCTTCTCTAACCGCATTGGCTTGGATTTTGGCGCCTCGATGTCGGTGACGTTTATGCTGTTTAGACCTGAGGAGCCTCGTCGAGCCAGTTCAGTGACCCGCCACCCAGCAGAGGGTGAGGTTGTACTGTCCAACTATCTCAGTCAGAGATACGAGTACGCGTGCTGGATCCAAGAGATTTGATAGCCACTTGGCTGTCGATGTACAAGACAATATCCGATACTGATACTGCATTAGCCGCCAGCCAGTCAGCTGCGTGGCGAATGGCAGTGACTTCGGATGCACGTACAGAAGGGACCTACACCTTTTATGCCGAAGGGGTTTGAGAAGCTCTCTCATGACTGTAAAACTCTTGAATGTTTGTCAGACACTCGGAAGAGGTGGGGCCGTGAAAAAACTATTGATGGTATTATTCTGGAGTCGAAATTGGAACCAATGCACTAACCACTGAGCCACGACACCCACTATATTCCTGGATAATTGTGCAAACTTTCATTTGGAAGAAAGAGAGTGGTTGTGAAATTTTTAAGACCAAGCGATTGCTGGATCACCTGAGAGCCATTCGGAGACTACTCTATCGTGGGTTTTATGAACTGTTCACTACTTAGCAATATTTTCCAGTTTACACCTCTCAAAGGGCAAACGTAACACTTTCGGTGAGTAGGTACTTGTCTAGAGGAAAACCAGTCAACAGCTGCACTTGTTTACCTGACATATGCACATGTGTAAACTTCACTTCAAGCCCACGGCATGGTGAGGGAAAAAAAAACAAGGTTTCACCTGCAGTTCTGTGAATTGAATTGTTGTCCAAATGAGTGTGTAGCGTGACGTCGCGACGTCGATCGTTTACTGGCATAAATATGTACATACAACAGGAACGTGAGTTGCATACAAATTGAAAATAAAATAATTCACCCGACGACGAGTTACAGAGTTGTATAAAGAAAGCAATTTAAACCTACATTTGTTTAGAAAACTACATTTTATTCAAATTTTTTTATTGTATTTGTTTTAAAACACTTCTCTTAGGTAGGGCACTTAGTGAATATTGATTTCGGTTCGGCTGTATAATTAAATTGTTTTGTCTAAAAACGCCTCTGTTTGGCGACATAATCTTTTTGGGGTGTAACGTGTTGCAGTTTTACGTGGGTTTTAATTCATCGGAGCACTCAGTGGCTTAAGTGTGGTTTGACAGAATAGGGAAGTGTTACCCGCAATAATGTCCGTCAAGGTTGAATGGGGCACATCTTGCGATAGTGGGGAGAGGGAGTCAGAGGATTTTTGGGGACCTACTGATCGTGTTTTGTATGCATCCTTATACTACTTCATAGTGTGTAGTTCCTCTTTGCTGTTTAGCTTTATATCGAAGCTTCTTTGGAAGTAGAAGACCATATCATCCCTCGGCCAAGCTAGAAGTGTAATAGAATAGTTTTTGTACCTTTCCCAACTCCTTCTTTACACATTCTCAGTAGGGTTTCTCCAGCTGGATGTTAAGTCTACTAGCAGCTCTAGCGCTACTGTGGGACATGTTCTCATGGCTCATGTTTTGCATAAGCTGGTTTGTCTCTTCTACTCAAGGATATCCTGGCTATGGTAAGACTCATTACTGCTCTGCTCTGTTCCTCAGAATGTGTCTGACTATCATCATGTATAGTAAACTCAATGATTCTGGACTGGATTCTCAAGTTTTATCGAAGAGATCTCTGTAAACCAGAGTAGCTATGGCCATCACGGTTTGTGTGTGCTCAATCAATACCAATTTCCCATTTAGTGCTTTGCCTAGAGATTTATCTTGCTTCTGTGTTACTAGAATTGGCTGCATAAGTATTTTCGTAGTGAACTAGTTTTGGTGGGATTCATGTTTAGTCCTACTGTTAAGCACCAATTCTGGATTACTCTTAGCCCTTTTACTATAATGACTATATCATATGCAAGCCCTTTACCTGATATCTATGAACTCGTGCAGAAGTTCACCTACTAAGAAGCCTCAAATCAGGATTAAGAGGAGTCCTCCTAATGGTGAAGGTTTTAGCTGCCACTTCACTCTTTCTCAGAGGTTCTAGTCTTGAGTACCACATTCCTTGTGTTGAATAATACGAGGTGTTATCAAAGGCTCCTTCGATGTCAAGAAAAGCTATTCAACTGGTGTCAAGAGCATTTAGGTTCATAGTTGTCAACTGAGAGCTGTCTCCATAGATCCACCTGCCTCATAAGCAAGTTGGTTACGATATAGTGGTATGCGATTCAGGATACTCACTCTGAGATGTTTGTCTAAGATTTTTAAGTCAGATATAATGGATACAAAAGTGGTTTCCTTTTGGCTCACTTGGGAATACATTTTACCTTCGCTTTTATCCAGAGCTTGGTACATTTACATCCAAACAAAAGAGTCCTCCTGAAGAGTACCATATCATCGTCCTTACCTTGTTAGCGTGGGGATAGACGTGGTTGTTTGGGCTTTCCAAGATTCTGTCTTTAGCTGGGTGTGTCTTTCTATAGCACAGTGTCTGGTGAGACCTTTTGAAGTATAATGTGCCTGATTTTGATCAGCGTTAATGAGAGTACCTTACTCTTACTTTGCCCCAGTCAGTGGTATCGATGATTGATCTCACTCACCCTAGCGGATGGTTTGCAAAAGCAAATGACAGTAAGATTTCTGCAATATTTTCTTTTAAAAGGTAAGGTAAGTAAGGCTGTCACGGAGCATTTGATCGCCCTACATCCAGGAGAGTAATGCCACACACTACTCTGATCGCTCTGATTCGCTAAAAGTCAACTCTACAGGTTCAGACCTGAAAAATGTTCCTCACAGCCTTTTAGAGCAATGTTCTCGGATCCGGAAAAGAGTCTATGAACTACAAACAATGATACTCCAATCCTTCCAATGACAGATACAGCCTTCTATTCATATTGGGCTATACTCCATGACTCTTGACTTCTGAATCTGAACGAAGACAGATGTTGTAGACAAATAGAGGCTTAGTATCAGATGGCTTATCCAATCCATACGACCAGAGTTGCGGATAGACGTCACGCTGTGTCCTCAAACATAAGTGTCAGCAGAGACTGGCTGTCGTACACACGAGTTTAAATAAACTTTAGAAGTGGCAGGCACATACTTGCTGAATCAGCTTTCTACCAATGCGTAAGAGGATCCTTAGGAGGACCTTTCTGGTACTGATGGATTACTTGTGTATATTATGACCGAACGTTTAAGGATCCACATAGTCTTTTTCAAGGTCTTACTTTCAATGTCCAATTCTTCGACTGGTCTGCATTTTAAATCCGGTATTTTGGATCAAGGGTTCATCAAGTAATTAAGGGTTGAATAGGGCCCACATTGCAGTCCATTGTGGACCCTTTTGTCCCCCACAAGGTATCACAGAAAGAACTCACCTTTTTGAACAGATACTTATTGACTACATTCCTTAATCACACAATTTATCTCCATTCAACATATCATCCTTGCTGCTAGCCTATGGGTATTCGTATTCCTGCAACCCAGCTTTGTGTTTGATTTACTGCTTATTTTTCTAGGCTTTCTATCGACTACCCATATACAGCCGACAGTTGTCCTTCGAAGGAATTCATTCTCTTGTATCCCTTAATCCCTAATGTGCCACAAAATTCAGACATCTCTTGAGCTCCTGGGATTTTAAGGGATACGAGATCCTCTTTTTTTTGTTTTAACTCCCATTTGTAGCCTATATGTACATCTCAAATGGTATTTGCATAAAATTTTTGTAATTACCACTCAAAAATAACTCAAATTGGATTTGTGACAAAGAGAAAGTACATTTTAAGTACTTCCATTACCTCTCCTGCCGGCAAAGGAACCAAATTTTACTTTGATTTTTATTTTTGTTTTTCACTTAATCTTCCCACGTAAAATGGGAACAATTTTTAAAGGTCACTAGGTGAGGGAGAAGATATCCCTCTGGATATAGTATACTTCAATCAGATCCATACACACTTTGTAGATGTATTGAAGGATTATGGTACCATGGGGCTACACACTTATCTCTCAATAATCAGGCATGTTCCTGGTCTCCTTGAGTTTGTTTCCCTGCAAAAGGCAAAGGATGGAACTTCTCTTTCAATTCAAAAATTATTTCTTAATAAATGAATCTTCAGGAAATCCCCAGAGAGAGGTCTTCCGAATCCCCCTCCATGCTGCTGGCTCATAACAATTGTCTAGGAAAGTTTGGTGAGAATTGTTTCTTTGATTGATGATGAAAGCCATCGGACCAATTCTATTAGAGTGGCATTCATGTTGAAATTTCTGTGAATAATAATTTGTACACGTATTCTGTCAGTTTTCTGCACCAGGGGATAAATGGTTGAGAAATCCATCAAGCGGTTCAAAAACAATGCCTTAAATTGGAATTAATCGATGGAAATGATACGCTTATTGGGCTCGATGAGGTTGACTAGGATGGATCCGAGTGTACATCATTGGGACGTTGAAAGCATGAAGCAATAGGACTTATGTTTAGCCTAATATAGCAGCACCGCGTAATGCAGAGAAAAATCTACACTACGTGCTTTTAGGTTATGTATTTGGGTATCCTTGTTGACAAAAGGAGTCAACGACTCACTTAGACCACTAGGACTCACTGTCTATGGCCCTGTTCAGTGTGCTAAGCGGCGTGCTGGCCTCAGGAAGGGCCTGCAAGGAACTTAGATGTGACCTAACAGAGAGTCACCTTGTTGGCCTCTAAGATATCGGCGAGTCTTTTGATGCATGTTTTCATGAGCTTGGATCGTACCGATGCTGACAGCAATGCTTTGATAGCTGCTTGACTGTCGACGTAGATACTGATTATTTTTCTCAATATTCATATCCGCAGCTTGTTTAATTGCAGGAACCTCAGCCTGGAAGGCACAACAGCTGTCTTTTAGTCTGAAGGACCGATTAATATTTTGGGACTCGCAGTAGACCCCGGCATTAGTACCTACATCCATTTTGGATCCTTTACCTATAACCCATTCCTCCCTGCTGAGAATCCTGATAGAGAATCTCCGTTCACAGTTTGTAAGTAGTATGATATGGTCCATTTTCTTCCGGAGTCTCGATACATTCCATCGGTTCAAGATCGAGGCATGACCAAATGGCTTCGCTGTCCATAGACCAGCTGCCTGTAGTCTCAGTACAGTCCTAGCCGTCAAGCTGCCGCAGTGAATATCAAGTGGAAGAAGATTCAGTATTGTTTCCAGTGCTGCTGTTGGTGTTGATCTCATCGATCCCGTCACCGCGAGACATCCTGCCCGTTGAATCTTTGTAGAGTTTCCAAGGTGATATTTATTCTCAAGCGTTTTCCACCAAACAATTGAACCATAGGTTAAGATGGGTCTAACAACCGAAGTCTAAACGTAGTGTACATATAACCAGTATACCACCTTAAGTCTAAGCCCCTATGCCTTCTTGATTCGATTGGCCCTTAGGGTGCCATGAAAACTAGAACTTAAACTCAGTAACTTTACACATGTTCCAAATTCCCTGGGAGTACAGTTCAGATTCAGACATAGAACCACAGATTTTCATATTCGTCAAAC
The DNA here is from genome assembly GCA_949716465.1 of Chalcosyrphus nemorum. Taxonomy (NCBI): domain Eukaryota; kingdom Metazoa; phylum Arthropoda; class Insecta; order Diptera; family Syrphidae; genus Chalcosyrphus; species Chalcosyrphus nemorum. The sequence continues at coordinate 25,816,765 of OX454335.1, forward strand.
CTTGGAGAGTTCTTCATTGTTGAAATTCCAACATGCTTACCTGAAGGGTCATTCAGTATGAAAAGTAGGAAAAGGTGTCTCTACAACATCTATACTGAATCTATTCAAGAAGCCCTCACCGTGGTTAGGTGTAGAAGACTTCCTTAGTCTATGAGTGGTATCCATGTTAAGAAATCAAATTATTCAAGCCACACTAGGTAATAGCTGCTTAACTAAGACTGTCATAGAGGCACTCCACAATGAGGTGTTATTTCACCTCTGCTATAGCTTATGGCCATGAACAGGATCCGGATGCAACTTGACAGGGAGGGGATCAAGGTCGTCGCATTATATTAGTATCAGGTAAGTTCCTCCCACGATAAGTCATATCATGGAGAGGGCTCTGGGTAGAATTCACTCGTGGGTCTGGGTGTTCACCGGGGCAAAATTGAAATGATCTTTTTACCAAAAAGAAGAAAAGATTCCGCACTTTATCCTTCCCAAACTGGCTGGCCAGTCACTCTCTTTAAGTCATGATTCTGGACTCGAAACTTAATTGGAAACTAAATATAGAACAAAGGGTAAAGAAAGCAATCATAGCTTTTTAAGCCTGTAGTAAAACCTTCGGTAAAAGATAGGGACTTAAGCCAAAGACGACCCAATGGATGTACACAGCCGTTGTGGGTCCTATCCTTGCCTATGGTGCCATCGTCTGGTGGCCTGCCTTAAAAATGAATACAACAGGTTGAAAAAAAAGTACAAATGATGCGATCATGTCCTGCATCTGATCCCTTCTGAACTTCACATAGAACTCAGCGCTCTATGTAGAGCAGTTCGACTCAGAGAATCTGGGTGCTGGACCACTAAACCATAGTAAGGTTCTGGAGATGGTCGCACATGAACTAGTTGCGTCTTCAACCGACTATAGAACACCCACTTTAAATTATAGAACACTGGCCTCAGACAGATTCCCTACAAGAAAAGAATGAAAGCGTTATCAATGACTATGATATAGGGATATATACAGATGATTCACAGATGGACTGCGGAGTTGACGCAGGCATCTTCTCGTCTTCCAGCCTGCCGGTTTCTAAGAGATTGAACAACACCCTACCAAAACATCGCCATTTATACAGATGGTCAAGCTGCTGTTAAGGCCATTTATGAGGTTTCCACTACCTCGAAAGTATCCACTTGAGCAATTACCCCTAACTGGGTCCCAGGACACAGCAATTATGAGGGCAACGAACGAGCCGCCGAGCTGGCCAGAAATTGATGTGCCCTTGATGGTTCTCTAGTGGAAATTGTCGATTCTTCGCTTGGCTTTGTTGGCTGCCAATATCTCCATATGGTCCATCTTGCGAATCACAAGTGGAATAGTCTTAATAACTGCGTCATATCAAGAAAGACACAAGTCAACTAAGCTACTTAGCAGATCAAGACCTGCTTTTGCTAGAAGTCTGATAGGGCATTGGTCAGTTGGAGGAATATGCGGCTAGGCTTGGTATAACTCCTTTTGTAGAAGCTGTAGGGATACTTAAGAGAGCGAATCTCTGTATAACTTACACTGCAGGTGTCTGGCCCTAACAAGGACCAGGCTGACTATGGTCGCAAACCCTTCTTCGAGGATCTCATTGCGATAGCTGAAATAAAGATTGGGGACCTCTTTCTTTATTTAAACTCCACGGGTTGGGTTTAGCTGCATATAATTTCAGCCATTGACATCCTTCTTAAACAGCTTTAGCGCCAGTTTGTGGTATCAAATCGGGTTCAGTCTATGAACCACCACTCTAAAGGGTAACACCTGCCGTAACTTTGACATCAGTTTCACCCACTCACAGGGTAAGCTCTTAAAGGTAACCTCAACTACAGTCTACCCAGCACATAAACAAATAGAAATTGTAATAAAAGTAAAATTTCATTTTCTGCACTCGAAGGGAAGCCTTTAAGCTCACAATATTCTCTTTGAGTGGCAGTTGAACCGTATCGCACCATTTCCATGATGTCAATTGCCCCTACAGCCACGCCAACATAACTTCCAAATGGTTGAATGCAAATAAAACAAATTGCCGATGAAATAAGAACCCACAGATATTTTTCTCTCTCGATAGATACACGGCTCTTAAAAGTTTTCAATTAAATACCGAGTTCCCAGCACAAAGCAAAAAAAACCTTGTAAAGTTTTATTTTTATTGAACATGGAGTGTCTATTTTGAGTTATTTACAACCCTATTGACTTACACTACCTTATGAGATAAATAATGCAAATAAACCTACGACAACAAATAGCGACTAACTGACGGCGGCGGCATAAAAATCTAATTTACATTGCACATAGCCTTCTGTTTGTCGTTTGTCGTGTTGTCGCTGATGAAGCAATCATTAAGCAAGTCTGATTACATTTAATTACTGGTCCCCCTCTTTTCTTTGTCCGTTCGACATTCACATGAAGGAAGCATCCATCCGCTAATTCAACACCATATCTTTCTAATTGCGCTAGCTACTTGATTTATCTCAATATTAAAAAGTATGAGTGGCTCGCTGAATGCTGCACATGCGAACACAATGGTAATCAGTTGATTTTGTTCTAAAGTATCTAATTGCGATGATTGCTACTATCAGCTGATCTATTTTATTATAGTTTAAAGCTTTAACCTTTGATCTTGATTAAGTCGCAGAAGGAAAACCAGATAGTGATAGTGTTTTGAGTCAATTGCATTTAAAAGCGATTTATAGATGTGATGTGATGTATAGATTTTATGGACACACGCACGTGCATTCGTGCATCCAAAGAGCTCTTGAAAGAGATGGAATTCTCCTAGATATCGATGGGGCATTCGATGTCACTTCGCATGAAGCTAGTGAACGAGACCTGTTAAGTGAATGTAGGAGTTGCTGAGCCACTCAATCAGAAAAAACTCAAATATCACGCATAACCATACAATAGGAAGATGCACCCACAAGGAGGAGTGTAATGTCCTTTAACGTAAAACCTATTTGTAGATGACCTACTTGAAAAGCTAACAAGCCTTTGGAATTGATTGTGGGCTTGTGGTTTGGCTGATGCCATTGTACTGATTGACAAGGGAAAACTTGAACAAACTTTACTTCTCCTTCCTTGGTTATGGTCCGGAGTAAGAGGATGACAACTCATCCCGACAAGTGGCAATAGTAGCTCGGCTGATGCCGTTGGCGCAGCTTGAAATAGCTCCACAGGTATGCCGTCAAGTCCTATCGCCTTGTTGGTTTTCAGTACTTCGATCGCGGTAATAATTTCTTCCTTACTTGGAGTTGTGGTGAGATTTCGGGACTTTCATTCAACGGACACTTCAGTCTGACTTTGGTGCATATTGCTGGCGAATACTCGGTTTAGAACCGAAGCAAAATGCACCTTCCATCTCTTCAGTTGATCCTCATCATTTGTCACTGAGGTGTTCATGGAATCATTTGTGTGACTCTGAGGTTGTCTATCAAGGAGATGATTATCTAATGCGACATGACATAATGCATTACTGCTTCTGATGCAGCTAGCTTCCTGCATGGACTTCAACCTTAACTTCGATACTAAATATCCTTATTGAGAAAATTGAACGAAACGAGGCCCAATTGTTGTCATAAGCCCAACTTCCATATGCATCTTAAGGGGTTGGGTTAACAGGACGAAGACTAGTACTATCAAGTATTGTCTGAACCGTAGAATTTCCCTGCATATCTACTTTGACCAGCTAGAAGCAACTAAGATGCCATCAAAGTCGTCACATTTACTATGACCTGCTGGATCCCGGGGCACATGTACTTCCAGAGCAATGAGATGGCCAATGAATTGGCTAGAAAAGGCCCAAAATCAAATGAAGCATGAACAGATACGGTCATAGCAACCAGTAGTCTTTTCACATCCAAAATTGTTTCAAGCAATCTAGCCAAAGAAAGGCGGCGGGGCTCATTCAATTCTTGTAGTAACTCGAAAAAATGATGAGCCCAACACAAGAAACAGAGAACTTAGAAACTCCTGGCAAAACTAGAGCAAAATTGACTCCTCTGAGTCCTCATAGCCCACAACTTACAAACGACAAACTCTTTGAACAAAAAAAGAACATGGAGCAAACCTCTAGACTCAACGGCCAGAGAAGAAGAGAACTATTTCTTCGGTGTACACGGGTTCCTCTTCGACATATTTGCAGGGCACTGTACCAAGAGTATCTATTACAGAAGAGCTTCATGGACGAGTTAGAGCTTGAATATGTCCGACATATGGTGTGTGATGGTTCTGCCCTATCTTTCTGGTCTGGAGGCCTGGAATGGAATGCAACCCAGAAGATCAGCTGCCAGCAAATTTCTCCATGACTTAACTCACTCTTTTTCAAATCTATTAAAAGAACTTCATTCATACTTTCTTCTGTTCTTTTGTTTTGTAGAGTCAGAACTATTGTCTACAAGTTCTTTTAGATAAGAACACCGACTAAGTACTTGAGCCCTATAAGGTTGTAAACACATTAAATTACTTTTTACACGTTGACCTTGTCCTCTTGTAATAATCAAGACCGCAATCTACAATACAATGGTCAATACAAATGGCAAACACCAGATACCACACAAAGGGTTCGTTAATAGTTTCGAAAAGTGGCCATTGTGTGCTCTATCGCTATCGCTAGGTGATTGAATTCGAGTGCAAAATAAAATTTATTGTGTTTCCCTTTCATGTTCATTGGTTTACATTTCCTATTGCATGGTTCATGGCTTACTTATGCGAAATTTAGTTTTTAGATTTCATTGGTTTGATGGCACATTTTATGGAGAATCTCCAGGTTTCCTGGTCTGCAGAGGGAAAGATGTCTCTTTAAAAGGTACGACTTCAAATGCTGAAGATTTTGAAAACCCAAGTATGTTCGAAGAAGCTCGGTAACTGTTGGTCAATGGGTCTTTCAAAGAAAGTAGTTATAAATATACATAAAATCGATGCATTCAGTATACTAGGCCTGGTAATTTTCCAATCACGCTACAAGACCATCAAATACTTACTAAAATTCCTGAATGGTGGTACTAAAAATTTTTCGGACGAACTCTTGAACATTAATAGACCAGTACGGCCTATACACCCAAACAATATAAGCCTCTTTGGTGTCACAACCTTCGTGGACAAACAACCGGCTCTTAAAACAACGAGACAATCATCTGATGCGAGCAAAAGCAGGGCACTCGTAGAGGAAATGCCCAGCAGTGCCATCGGCCTACAGATTGTAGTGTCCGCAGTCTTAACTGATTCTGCACAGGAAAAATGTCGGTGATTTCTAACAAACATCAGTAACCATGTATTTTGTTAGCATGGTTCTCAGAGAGATGTATCACACACGTGCTCGTGGAAAACCGAATTGTCAGTAGAAGGCCTAACAGAAGTTGACCGCCTGATTGAGGATGAACCTATCTATTTACTTGGTGGTACTGAAGACGCAGAAAATCTCAAACTATTGTCTAGTGACTGTCGTCAAATTCACTATCCTATCACCAAAAACTGACCAAAAATCAGCATTCATTTTGAAGTTATGATTTAGCAATCATTATTTTGAAGTCAAAATGAATGCAATCATTTACTTCAGACTTCAGACTTCAGACTTCAATGACTTCAAAAACTGACTGAACTTAATGACTTCATTGACCTCAAAGATTTCACTGACTTCAATGACTTCGAAGACTTCAAAGACTTCAAGTGAATGCAGTGATTGCTAGTAGTGAATTCAAGAGAACTTCAGTGAATGCAGAGCAATCAAAATGAAACAAATCTATGTGAATTCTATGGATGATTTCAATGAATGCACGCCGAAATGATTGTATTCTTTTACAGCCCTGGAATAATGTAGATCAGCCAAATTGATCAGACTACGATCAATGCAAGTTATGCTTCCAGTATTCTAATTGTCTAAAACTTCAGGCAAAAGGAAATTCACAGTAAGAAAACTTAACGTCAGAAATCTAGGTCGAAAATATTGGGAGATTATTCTACAGGGGCAATGTGCGGAAGTGTACCAAAAAAGTTGACGAAAGATCAAAGTCAAATTCAGAGACTTTTAGAAGTAAAGAAGGGATTCTCTTGATACGATAATAGTCAGTGCCTTAAAACACCTGCAGACTCCGTACTAGCGACGAGGGCCAACACTCGGCTGTCAGACAGCATGTACCATTCAACATAGACTATGATAGTTAAGTCCACTTGATCAAAGCGAAAAGGTCATTAATGACATCCCCTAGACTTCTGATTTCAGAAAAAGCTTAAGAAGTTTAAGGTGACAAGCAATTACTAAATCAGTATCAAATTTAGTAAAAAACGTCCGTCATTCCACACCACACCATGATAAGATCTGTACTCAATTCTAGCTTAAATTTTTGCTTGGTGGTATGGTGTCTATGTTCGACATAATGGGTAAGGTTGTTCCTATTCTGGCGATATGATCGGCTGCACAGTTCCCTGAAATGTCCCTATGCCCTGACACCCAACGCAGTTACCTATTGAACTCCTCTACCATCTCCGTGAGAGACGATCGGTAGTCAAGGGCTACTAAAGCAGTTATAGAGGTCGAATCTATGAATTTGTCAATCTAAAAAGATAAGGATATCTTTAAGGGATTATAACGTTTTTCTTGAGCCCTAGATTGATCTAGAGCGAATTGGGACAAGGAAATTGTTGTCTAAGTTTATATATAGATGTCTTGGAGACAAGATTCTGATGTTCTTTGGAATGGCCATAGTCTTTCCTTTACCACATTGAATTTGCTTTAAAAGATAGTAGATGGAACATGATGTCCAGTGCCGCAGAGGGTGCGTCTTGCACGGTTTATGCACATACAAGCTGACCCCTGAACCTTGCTTCGCAATTTGTTGCCTTCTCTAATGCTGTCCACCAGACAATTACCCCATAAATAAGTGTCGGTGTGATATCCGAGATATAAAAGCAGTAACCCCATGTAGCCTTCTTGACTCCTCCTTGAATGGCAACGTAAACTATTCAGTTCCAAATTTTATGAATACATAAGCTTAAATTTAAAAGCCAACAACTTAAAATTTCGTCCACATTACGAAGTACAAAAATAAAACAAAATGTTTACTACATGTATCCCCGCTGCAATGGGAAGGCATTAAATGTTGCGTATACGCCTCCGTCGGCGTAATAAACGAGGATTTTATTGCAGCTACTCGTAGTTAAAAATATTCGTGTTTTCGTTTATGGAAATCACTTTGCACTGCGACTGTCTGCAATCAGGTATAATGACTACAAGTCAAAGCCGTTTACACACATAAAGTTAAAAAAATTCATCAGAATGGAAAGCATTTCGAAATCAATCTCCAAATATAGACTAGGAAATTAATAATTTTCAAAGCCAAAAACCAATGTGATGTAGATAGAATAGAAGACTACATATTATGCCATAAGAATTTGGTACCATGCGAGTGTATTTTTTTAAATTTAAAATGCAAACAGCAAATACTTGGGAATTTCCATTTCAATTTCGGACAACAGTCAGTGTACTTTTTCATGAATTAAAAACAAAGAGGAAATTCGCCGCCCACATATTTATTCTGAAAATAAAATTAAAAAACAAAAAATGTATAAATAACCATAAATAACTTGTATACGCAAAAAAAAAAAACAGCGGTCGTGCATATCTCGCTGCCAGAAAGTATCCATAATAATTTGGAACAATACAATTTCGACACGAATTTAAGTGATCCGTAGCAATGTGTTTCACGTGCTTGTGTATGGATACGTATTTTAAATTTTTTTTTTTGGTTTGGAATAAAATAAATGAGAAGACACATCGATGAGCTTATTTATGTGAGTGATGTTTGTCAGTGCACCCTATCCATCTTTAGTTAAAGGGGCAATGTAAGAGAATAAAGTGCAGTGTGTGTTGGTTAGAAGTATGTTTCACTTATTATTTTTTTATGTATGCCCTATGTTAAGGGTAAACAGATAGGCCCAATAGAGTGTATATAAATGATCAGCATCACTAGCCGAGTCGATTATGCCATGTCCGTCCGTCCATCTGTCACCAGCTTTTGGGCCTTAAATTTTGAGCTTGGTCGATGTTTTCGTATACGCAATATTTGACAGATGGGACAGTGAAATCGTGTTAAAATTATCAAAATTCGCTCACAAACACGCCCACTTTTCGAGCAAAAGGTAGGTAGACTTGATAGATTTCCAAGGGGAAAACCCAATTACCAACAAGGTGCCGTTTAGAAACCACAACTCAAGTGACCTGTTTGTTGGTGTTTATTTATCAGAAGTCTCTAAATCCAGCCTGTGGAATTTAAGAATACTAGAAGCTGATTAATATTCTTGTCTGAGACATCCTCAAGGGAATTAAAGAGTGCGGTTCTCCTAGAGTGCGAAGTCTGGTCCTGGCTAGTGCCGGGCAGTCGCAAATGAAGTGGGTAACAGTTGTTGTTTCAGTCGCAGTGTTGCAGTTCCCAGTCTGGCCTCATGTACTCCAATGGCCCATTTTCCGGTCACGATTGCTGTTAATCTGGCGATATCTTTGCGCGTTTTTTTAGGAGGTTGTAAGTCTTGGACAGGCTGCATTTTGGCCACATCTAGATGTGGAACAGTTTAATAACCTAGTCCATCTAAGATGAGCTTTTTTTAAGAGAATTGAAGAAATGTTTCCATTAATTACCCCCAATAGAGATAGAAATTTGCTCCGTAAGTAAGCAATGGAGAGCTGAGCCTTGCCTGGCTAGTTCATTGGCTTGATTATTTCCATGAACGTTGCTATGACCTGGAATCCATATAAGAACTATCATAGAATAGTGTCCAAGTGAGGCTAGCTCTTCTCGGTATTCAAGAACTAGTTTGAATGTGATGGTAACGGAATCAATGGCTTTAGATAGCACCAAATCCACAGCCCATTTCCACAGTCGGTTTATACAGTGAGGTCAAAATCCTTAATCACCTGTCCGTCTTGCCATTCCATTCTTGTGGGAAATTGTACTTTAAACCTCTTTAGGAAGTTTATTTTGGGGATGATGTAGTCCGAAGGGGGCGTTGCGAGTTCTCTTGGTAGAGAATCTAAGATGCTACTGTGCCAATATGGTTTTGCTGTCCAACACTCTGAGTCTGACCGCATTATGTAGAGTAATGTTCGTAATATGCAATTCCTGTATCAGTCTCACAATGACCTAGTGCGATATTGAAACATTATAACCAAACAAAGAAACTCTCTAGAAACAAACATGCTTATGTTGATTAACCTTTCTTTTAAGGAAATTACATTCCAGCTTCTGAGTTTACTGACTGCGGATAGACTTGAGCCGAGATATGATGTGTTATGTGTTTTGCTATCGTAATTCTTTTAGATCTTGTAACTAATATATTTTACACTATAGATGCCTTTTCCTTTGCAGAAAAGATGCAACTGAAGTGAATCCAGTTTATATCTTGCTCCTGCACATTCATTTTTTTTGTATACGTTTTTTGGTAAAGGAACATAAATTTTGACAGCTAGAATGCCGTAACATAGAGAACGAAAGTGCCTGATTCTGTTCATAATGAACATCTGTCAAAACGTTCATTTGACTGAATTTTGTTACTCGAGCAAATCGTGTTCATTCGATAACGAACATCCCTCAGTCTCAGTTTTGAGTGTATTGTTAGCTGAATGCATTTATTTTCCATGGCTGATCAACTGTCAGCTGTCAATGGATTTTGAAAAATGTGCTTTTTGTAAGTCAGTCTGAATTAAAGGTTGGAATAAAAATTAATTCAGAACCTAAGACTGTCTTTTATATTTTCTAATAATCTAACGTTCATTGGAGTAAAAGTTGTCATTTGAGAAAATCATTCTGGTTCCAAATTTCAAATAAGGATGTGTATACACAACTAAGATTGAGTACTTATTACTTTGTTGATATTTATTAAATCAAAAAACACTGGCTACATCTCTTGTTTATGTATACACTCTCAATACGCGTGTAAACAATGCGCTAATTAACTTTTCTTATTTGACATTGTGAACAACACCTTCTCTCCAGAGCTGTCATAATATTAGTCATAATATGCACCTGCTTTGCTTTGTACTTTACTACATGCGACATTTCCGATAAAAAAAATAGTTATTCGGCAGCTTATTGACTACAAAGATAAACAACTGAATGGTAATTTGACACCACAGCACAGTACGAGTACTATTCAACCGAAAATGTGACAGATTATTGCGATGGTAGTCAGTTTAAGTGTCATTAAACTTGTCGGTTGTAAGGGCTTTATCTAAAAATAAATCTGCCTTATTCTTGCCTTTATGACAATGTCAAATCGCTTTTGATTACAGTAGTTTTATTTGACATAAGCCCTGCCAGCATTACTTTTAGTGCTTTACAGTGGGACCTCTAAAAAGCATCCCGCTTAACATATTCAACAGATAGTACATATGATGAGCAATTATGTTTATCATTTTTTGTTATCAACGGCGCCTTGGCAAAGGCTTATAATTGAGTAAATATTTTTGTCACTCATCACACGCGCTAGAATCAGGTAGTCACTTTCACTGAGGAAGTAAGATTACTTGATTTATTACAAATACGTTGGTACCGTGGTATTTTATCAGAAAAATAAAAAAAAAAAAAATAGCGATTTGAAATTTTATGGTTACACAAAGTGATTGATGTGGGCTTTATAAAGAAGACGGTAAATTATTTGATTATTTTTGTCACAAGTTAGTTGTAAATTTGCTTAACTTGATGGTTTGATAAAAAATAAAATAAGTTTGAAATTTATTCCTGTATTTTGTAGAAATACATAAGTTCAAAAGTCTACCTTCAAGAATGAAACCGTTTATTTATTATAAGCTGTAAATTTATTAGGTTGAATTGTATCTATGAATTTAGTGTCACGACTAATGACGTACATTTGCTGGAGGTATCATGAAAGAGACATGCCGTTGGGTGGTGTGAATTAAAGCTACTCACTGAGTTAGTGATGACAGCTGTTGGCAGTTGTTAAGTGACTAAGTATACTATAAATGAGAATTGAAAAAATACTTAAAATTTCAATACAATTTGGGTCAAGAACTGCAGAAAGGCAGAGGCATTTGGACCTTATTTCGATGTCGATATAAAAACTTATATTCTGATGTCCATAGCACGGTTGGTTGGGAGATTGGGAGATTGGGAGGGAGAAGACAGAGTCGAAACAGCAACAGGACAGTACTCAGCGATTCCTCACTTCCATACGATGGATTTACATATGTACATGTCTACATTTTGCACCAAGGAATGCCTTAAGAACTTGTAGTAAAAAGGGGGCCTCAGCAAAGCTGCAGTATGGTCGTTTCATTGGGACGTTACTTGGTAGTTAGTTAGGTTACATTTAGGGAAAAGGTACTAGCTAACTTAAAGTGGCAGAAATTTTGCCTTTTCCGTAATCGCAACTGGTTCAACTGATTATCGGCAACAACAACTCCCATTTGTTGAAGAAACGCGATGTCAAGAAACCCTTTAGCACTGAACCAAATAACCTCAAGAGCGTCAGTTCATACAGGTATAGTGGTCTGGTACACAAGGAGACCCTGGGAGTCGTTTCCGCTAAGAAGGGCTTCACAGTCGTCTTGAAGAAGGGAAGGAACCAGAATTATCCAGCAAAGATCACTGTTGGTGTGCCCATGAAAGCTGGACTCAGGCAGTCACTGAAGAAGTTGAGGAATTTGCCCACAGGCAGCAAATACAGTTCCGATTTTAAGGTGCGTGTCCACTTGAGAGCACTTTTGCTAGTAAGCTCTCAAGAGTAACTCTCGAGTAGTTTCCAATATAAGTGTCAAGTATTCTTACAAATGAAAAGTGAGTACTGCTTTGGCATGTAACTATTCTTGTCTTGTTGACTCGCAAAATTTTCACTGTGTTGGCATTCTGCGAGCCAACCAAGGGGTGGTCTATCATGTGGCATCACAATAGGCCTGAATTAGTCTAAGTGTGACTGCATTATGTACTGCTACCTAACCAGTCCATGAGTAGACACCAGAGCTCACGCACAACACGCGCGGCAGGAAACACACAGAAAACTCTATCCCCTACCCGGCTTTCTAAAAGATTTACGAGTGGCTCTTTATAAGCTGTGTAAAACTGATAGACAGACTGACATCACGGGTCCAGTCCACATATAAATGCCGAAATGTTGAATAGATTCGAGTAACCAGTGACGCAGAGCATTAGATCTTGTGGACCGCCGTGCATCTGTGCCCTGGTCATCTCCGAACTTATATTTTATGTTTTACAACTCACATCTCACTCAATGGACAGTTATGCTTTCCTTAGTAACTTTTCAAATATTTGCACACTACTCTCACCACACCATTTCAATTCAATCAAATTTAACTCACTAAACGATCGTATCACGGTATTATTTATATTCCATTGGAAAAATATCATTAATATTTATTTTGACAGGAATATTGTTGGCCCATGTCACAAAGAATGTTCGTCAAATGTCTGTGCTTAGTATATTTAAGCTGCAATAAAGTTTCTTTTTTAAGATATTTCACATAATCTGGCGATAAGCCTAATCTTAATTTTTATCTACGCAGCTTGTAGGGAATCCAAAATTTACCTTGCCTTCAGTAAGAGGTTGTATCTCGCATTTGATACCTTGTGCTTAACAAACATACAACTTGTAAAAAAAAATCTCCCAAAGGATATAAAAATTTAAAGTGAGAGGATTTTATTTCATTCTCTAGTTTCTATACAGTTCTTCTTTTAGTGCTTCTAATTTATTTAGTTGAAATATATCAAACAAACGAGATGAAACCTAAAAGTGCTTCCCGTCGAGGAATAACTTTAAATCAGGACTTTTTTGCGTTGAAAGTTTTCAAGTGCATAATTTAAAAACAAAAAAAAATGAGTTAAAGCATAATTACCTTTCTAATTGACTGCATTCATGACTTACTTAATTGCAAACTGAAAATTGTTAATAAAATACTTTTTGATGGCGTGTGTGAATGGATGACACTTAATACTGTGACCGTTAATTCGATACTTTTCAACTCGAACTATAATTATCGTGTTTATTGCCTCTTGATAGAAAATTCATTTTTTTTTTTTTTTTTGTTAATTACAGACCGTGGACCATGCATACGACAAATGCAGACGATGAAGCACCAAAGGACCCGCGAATATGTCAGCCAGATTTCCAGCTGGAATTCTCAGAAAAAGACTTTGAAGGTAATGATATTTTTATTTCAATTTTTTCTCATAATTAAGTACTCAAAAGTTGAAAAGGATATTTTTTCCCGAAGCTTAGGCTATAAAAACTGTGAAATATGAAAAGTTACATTGTTACACAATTTAAAAAAAAAATCAAAAAAAAAACCTGCTTCTACTAAGAAACAAAAAGTGTTCAAGTTTATGTGAAAAAAGAAAAGTTTTAAAAGTATTTTATAATTATTCCTCTTGACAGTTTGATAGTCGGTGAAAGAGTGAGAGATATGATCTCGACACTGAACTAAGAAACAGGGCTTTCGATGTGTAATACTGTGCCTTTCAAACTGTAGTGTGTGTTTACAATGTGATGCTCCAGTAATACTATGTTTCCAGAAATAGATAAACGAAGTTTAAGCAAAAAAGGTTGGAAGTTGAACCTAAAACGTTTACTAACTTACTTTACTACTCTCTCAACAATTTGTCTAGGCTGATCATTTTTCTTTTTGCCAAGCTAATTTTCAGCCCAACGACGTCTGCTTCTCTCTGCACATTTGCTGTCACTTGATGAAGGTCCACTATTCTATGAGACAGAAGGCATACATCATCGCCGTAGTCGAAGTGTTTGAGTTCAGATGTCAGATTACATCGAATTGCTCCATTTCCTGTTGATAAGGCCGCATTCAGCACATCGCCAATCACAATAACAACAGTATTGGTGAAAGTATGCACGTTGCTGAACCCCACCTTGGACTTCGAAATCCTCAAACTGCCTTTCTCTGTGCGAGACGTGACATGTGGACCCATCATTAGTATATCAGGAATGCCCCTTCACGCAAGGCACGCCAAATAAATTCCCGATTGACACTATCAAACGCCTTTTCAAAATCGATGAACAGCAGGTGAAGTGGTGATCGATACTCAACACACTGCTCGATGATGATCCACAAAATGTTGATGTGGTCGACACAGAAGTATCCAGAGCGGAAACCTATTTGCTCGGCGTCGAGTGTGTCTTCAAGGGGTTCTTTGATGCTATTATCTTGGCCACAGCAGGCAGCACACAGATACCTCTCTAGTTTTCGCAATGCATTAGATCGCCTTTTTTAGGGACATAGGGACGCAAGCTTGATTTCCCCTGCAGTTGGAGTCAGTGTAGACTTTATGTTGCTTTAGTTCATCAATCTTTGTACATCTAACTTCGGAAATCCATGCCATATGACTTTCTTACGATCATCTTACAACATTTTCAGAGCTTGTCAGTGACTTTGGTCAATATAGAGCAGTATACTGCCGATTGTTATCACAACAGAGTCCCTTGGTTGTGGGAATATTGATAGACCACTCAGTAAGGCTTGATTTTATACAACCTCCTTGCCTACTCCTACTCTGTTTCGGATTCCTAGAAAATTACTTCCAATATGGCTACTGAAGACGTCGATTTGATTGAAGGATTCTTGGCTATCAGTTGACACGCACCTGACCTTATGACACAGTTTGTCTTCAAACATAGTGCTACCTACCACACGACAATTTTCATGATAAAAACCAGCAACCCAATTGGGATTGTAGTTCACTTATGGGGGCCATACGAAACACATGCATGCATGCACAATTCAGTCGTTGTGCATGCAAAAATTAAGGTGTGTAGTTGTCTGGAGCATGCATCTACATATGTGTGGTGTGGGGGCTAGTACTTATGTCTTCCTGTAACAAGTTTGAGTTCCTTCATTGTCGCTGCCTACCTTGATCAATCCCCCATCACTACAATCTGCATTTTCCTTCAGAGTTTTCCTGTTTCTATGACATTATAGTCTCTGCCACACTTCTCGAAAACTAATTATCACTTTCCATTTCCAGAACGCACTAAAAAACCTGTGTACACTTCTTATTACTTCTGAGAAAAACCAAATCCAATTTTCCAGTTAAATTATTGTTCGACGTTTGGTCATAAAAAATACGTCACCGCACATTAAATGTTTTAAATCGAGGGTCTCGCCCAGACAATCTGAAAGATAAATTCACATATCCATCAAACTGGACGTTTATTTATGGTCTCATAAACTTTGAATGAAATTTATTATGTGTGAAATTAAGGCAGTTTGTTTCAGAGAAAAACTGTCACGTAACCAAATGTCTATGTACCATGCAAAAACTAAAAATCAAAATCATTTAATTGTGTCATAAAAATACTACTAAAGGGCAGCATGTGATGTTGTCAACTCTGTCTGACATTATATGAATGAATTCACAGGGATGTTAGCAGTGCATTCAGCCTTCTTTTGTCACATGTCAAGGTGTGATGCCACGAGAAGAGTGTACATAGACATAAGAGTCGTTTTAACCAGAGATGTAAAAGAATGCAGTCATTGACTTCAATAACTTCAATGATTCAAATTACTCAAACTAAGTGAATGGAAACACTGACTTAAACCGACTTTAAGCAACTGAATGCATTCAGTGAATGCTAGTGACTTTAAGTGACTTGAAGGATGCAGAGCAATCAAAATTCACTATTCTGAATGCAGAAAATGATTGCTGGAAAAAAAAAAATGCAAAATTAAGTCTTTATTGAAGTGTGGGATTGGTAGACGACGGTATCTTTACACACAGTAGAGCACCTAATATAGATCCTTGTGGCACACCGTCCATTTTGTAATAGATCTTGATTCTTGCGAACATCCTACTGATACTCCGCTACATCACCCACTGCTTTGGTATCAGACTGAACTTTATAATACCTTACTCCTTCGAAGATTTGTTCGCATCATATCAGGTATACTAGCAATCGCTGTCCACTTCCAGAGGAAACACCTCTCTTTGAAGCAAAGCTTTCTAAGCATGTTCGCTCTTCAATTTTCATTGCACGATTGCTTATACAATCAAGTCCCTCACTATTCTAAGAAGTTTTTACCGTGCAATTGCCACAAAGGAGACAAAATTATTTATGACAGCAACTGTAAAACACTGACGCATTTACCCGGTCGCCTCGAGGAGAGAGGAAGAACTATGGCAGAAGAGGCGCCGTAAAACCTCATAGTAATTGTTCTGACGAGATTATCGGCGGTATGGCTAAAGTTGTTGTGAAAGGACGCCAAGATTGGTTGCTCTAGTGCACTTAAGTGAAAAGTTAAAGATATCTCTATATAAAGCGCAGACATTCCATCAATATGCAGCGAAATTAGAGTCGTTAACCTTTTAGTTTATTGCAAATTTGTTAGTACGTCACATTTACATAAGTAGATCCCAATGGACCGCAAATCAGTATCGCCTGCTGTTTTCAATTTCAAGATGACAGCTACATGCATCTATGGTGATGTCATTCGAAACAGTATCTTAATGTATGTATGTACGTTGCCTTGCGTTTTATACAGTTGACACACAAAGATGCGCAGTTAATAAATAGCATCTTCAAATTAAATTTCGTTGATGGTCTATGACATCTCAATAAAGTGGTAACCAGTTCCCAAATATGTAAAGTTGTAAACATCATTTCAATGAAGTATAAGTAACGAAAATATATTTACGTCAAATTCCATTTCATCTAGAATCGCCGCGCCGCTGCAAAATTCTCTATAACATTGACCTCAAATTGCGTCAGAAATACTTATCACTTTCTTATCACTCGAAAATGGACAATTTAAGAATGAATTTCAGAATTTTTTTTCTTATTTCCATCACAACACACAGAAGGAAGAATATTTAATTTTTGAAGGGCAAAGAACCCTCTAGTAGTTCCAAGTTGTACTCATCATCTCTTAACAAGCCCCCAAATGATAAGAACCGAAACTATTGCACAAGCAAATTTTGAAAATATTGATAAAGTGGCTATTTTAAACTTTATTCAAATTGTAAAGTTTGAAGTTTATGAAGCTGTGAAGATTACCCAACGTCAGCAGTAGGTCAATGGAAATTCTTATCACATACAGAGATTTTCCATCAACATAACCCCTCTTTTGCAATTAATGGGAACACTCAGAGATAATAGCATCCAATCGCTAATTAACTTGCAGGATGTGTAACAGAACAGCTGTGAAGTGATGGCCTATTTCTGAACATCGGATTTAGTTTTTCATTACCGAAATAAAGACTGATTCATCACCAGGTCTTCGCTCTCATCCTGCGGGTGGTAAAGCATGTAAGTGAATTGTTTCCTTAAGGAGAGAACCCTAAATTTTACTGTTCTATTTATAGCTTTTGTCAAGTTGGCATCCAGCTGCTTAGATTGACGGGGTGCATTAAACTTGTATGCACAGCCACAGGATTCAGATTGGCAGTTGAATTTAATCCTGATCTACTACACATATATGTTAAGAAGTCATTTTGTGTATTCCAGGGACTTTTTCTCTCAATTGCTTTTTCACAATTTGCAAAGAGTTCGCATGAATATTGATTTTTGCAAAAATTATAGAAAATTTTTAATGATAAAAGTTTCTTTAAAGTCGTGCATTCAACAACAAGCTAGTAAGTTAAGATTAGGTTCAGAAATTTAAGGTATCCACTAAAAGTCTGGCAGAAATGTCCACACTAAATAGTTTGTCAAAGAAACATTTCAGTTAAAAGAAACGGTGTTTTCTTAAGTGCAAAACACTCGACAACCACTACTGATTCGGACAGAGAATCTGTCAAACAAAAATTAGTTGTACCAAAGATTCGCTAACTTTTTACTAACCGCCACAGAGCTTGTTTGTCCGATTATTCGGGGATGAATTCATTGGGTGCTATATGGCTTTAGACTGTACAAATTGGACACAACACAAGGCCATTGAACCGGTAACCAATCATGCAAATTAGTTCTAGAATGCCGAGAAGAACCAGCCTAGCTATGTTTTGGCAATTCGATCATCTGCCACTTCGCCAATTCAATCATTCGCTAATTCGACCATCCGCCGATTCGACTATCCGTCAATCCACCTATTCGACCATCCGCCAAGTCTTCCATTCAACCATCTGCAAATCCGGCTATACAACCATCCGCCGATTCGACTATCCGTCAATCAAAAAATTCGACCATCCGCCAATCCGAAAATTCTATTATCCGTCAATCCGAAAATTGGACTATCCGTCAATTCGAAAGTTCGACCTTCCGCCAATCCGAAAATTCGATTTCTGTCAATCCGAAAATGCGACCATCCACCAATCCGAAAATGCGACCATCCGTCAATCCAAAAATTCGACCATCCGCCAATCCGAAAATTCTATTATCCGTCAATCCGAAAATTGGACTATCCGTCAATTCGACTTTCCGCCAATCCGAAAATTGGACTATCCGTCAATCCGAAAGTTAGACCTTCCGCCAATCCGAAAATTGGACTATCCGTCAGCCCGAAAATTCGATTATCCGTCAATTCGACTTTCCGCCAATCCGAAAATACTATTATCCGTCAATCCGAAAATTGACTATCCGTCAATCCGAAAATTGGACTATCCGTCAATCCGAAAATTGGACTATCCGTCAATCCGAAAATTGGACTATCCGTCAATCCGAAAATTGGACTATCCGTCAATTCGACTTTCCGCCAATCCGAAAATTGGACTATCCGTCAGCCCGAAAATTCGATTATCCGTCAATTCGACTTTCCGCCAATCCGAAAATGCGACCATCCACCAATCCGAAAATGCGACCATCCGTCAATCTAAAAATTCGACCATCCGCCAATCCGAAAATACTATTATCCGTCAATCCGAAAATTGGACTATCCGTCAATTCGACTTTCCGCCAATCCGAAAATTAAACTATCCGTCAATCCGAAAATTCGATTATCCGTCAATTCGACTTCCCGCCAATCCGAAAATTCGACCACTTGAATGTCTACCCATAAATCAAATTAAAACAAAAAAAAAAAAACAAGTTCCTACTCAATTTTATTCAAATATTTTAAAAAAGTTCTCGAGCTAAGACTAAAAGAATTATTGTCTTGGAAAATTTCAATTTAAGCTTAACCTTCCAACCCAATTTCATTACATATAATTGCCTCATTGATCTAATGTACCTCAATGAGTATATCTTTTGAAAATGTTAAAATGCCTACTATTTTTTTGTGACAAATTTATAAATTGTATTTAAAATTCTGTCTCTCTTTTAACTTATTTTTTCAGGACATCGAGCGCATTCAGTGTTCGTTGGAGTCCATGTGCCAGGGGGTGGCCGAAGGCATTCACATCGAAGACAGAAACGCCAACACAAGGCCAATGGTGACAAAGTGCCAGACGCAGATAGGCCAAGTATGTTGATTCAAGTGAAACCTTAAATTTACATTAAATTTTATTATTTTCCTTTTTCGATTTGATTGCGAGGGATATTGCATTTCTGCATAAAGCGTTCTCTTTTACAAGTTTTTTTTTTCTTTTTTAATGCAAATAAGCATTGAATAAAAATGCTGAACCATAAAGTACTTATTCGTTGAAATACATATATATAGAGAACTGGAGGTTATTTCTTTGTTAATACAATTAGAATGAGGTTTTTTAGAAACAAGTTAAGTTTATGATTGCAATTAGTTTTCATTTACTCTCAAAATAAAACAAGGAACAACACAACCATCACCTCATCATTCATTTAAGAAATACGATTAATTAAATAAACTAGACATATTGGTAGTTTATAAAGGTTTAACTTTTTCTTCAAATACGTCAGCATCCACGCCCATCAATTTCTAAAGTAGGTTTGCTCTGAGAGTCTTTTTGGAGGTGAAAATCAATGGATCACTTAAACACTGAAATATCTATCGGTAAAGTTGAGCAAAGACTAGTAGAGTGGGGTATTTAAACCTCCCATCTTTGCACTGATGTGTATACCTTGACACCTTTAGTCATTTTTAAGACCCGACAATCTCCGAATAAAAATAAAAATAGAAAAATAAAAAATTGGGATAAATCCCACGATCTGTGTTCCTTGAAATTAAATCATCCTTTATTTATGTATAATTTCATGTTCATAATACGATTGGCCGCAGGAGCTGGATCAGTAGTCTTAACACGACGAATTAGTCTAGCAGATGCTGGTGAATATTTATTTATTCGATCATTATGTGAATTATGTATTTAGTTTGCACGATATATAGATTTTATATGGTGTACCTACTGCTTGTATAAGGTTTATATAGAAAAAACTAGAATTATTGCAATATGCTACAACACTAATGCCTATCACCTCACATTATCTGCGTCAAAAATATCAACAAATACTCAACATAATAAGTCCTCGCACAAATAAGAATACCGCTAAGCAAAAGCAATGCTAAAATTTTACACAAAATTACCATTTGTTTAATGTCATTGAATTTCCTATTAAAATTAAGTTAATTTTGAATAGTATGTCATTTTTATGGATTTTACTTTTTTTTTTGGGACAATTGAAAATTTTGATTCCATCATGAGCAAAGATTTTTGCGGAAAATGTTATTCACGTTAAATTTTTATTAATAAATTAGGTCCCATGCAAAAAATTTTGTATTTCATTTAAAATAACTCCGTGCACGAGTCTCAACGCCATCTATTGAATTATGCTAGTTACATTGTAAATAGAAAACAACAAAATTACTGTGAATTACCACCGAATGCAAAAAACACGTCAAGAATTCTCCCTATTAGTGCACTTTCACACAGGGAGACTCCGACTCAAGACCCTCAAAAATGAGGGAGAGAGATGAGAAGTAAACAGGGTAGTCTGTGTCGGGCGGGTAGAAGAATTTGAAAGATTTTTTCGCATTCTTCTTTACCTCGTTCGTAATTACATTCATTTGCTTTATTTTCGTGTTGTCGACGTTAAGTTCGTTTCGTGGAGGAGAATTTTTGTGAGGGCGTATTGCGTGCGTATACCTGCGCACAGTAAAATTTCGATTGAAGAGAGAAACAGAAATACAAAAGATCTCTTGTGTGGTGTCTCGACGTATGAAAGTAACAGAGGGACACCAAAAGAGAACGTCAAAGAGTCTCGAGTCGGTATCTCCCTGTGTGAAAGTGCTCTTAGTTGTACTATGCCAAGTAGTCGAGGATTCTGCACTCAAATACAGTTGTATGCTTAGAGACTAACTTCTGCAACTCAGAAGATGAAATCCAAGCTTAAATCTAAAATTGGCTTAACTTACGTATACAGGGTGAGCCAAGTACAAGTTTCTTTTAACAAATGCAACAAAATGAACAAAATTAGTAAGAGCAAATATTCCCATTAATTATGGAATACAACGTCGTTCAAGTGTCTGCCTCTGCTGGCCTCGCAGTAGCGCATTCATTGTTGATGGTTTTTCTGGCTCTAGCTCACGGATTGCTTGGATGATATTGGCCTAAAGTGGCTAAGTCGTTTCCGAATTGTTGGCGTGACATCGGTCCTTCATGATTCCCCCAAAAAAATGTCCAAAGGAGTCAAATCGCAGTTCCGAGACGGCCAATTGACATCGCCAAAAGGACTTGTAACACGATTTGGGAATTTGGTGCTCAAAAGATCGATTGTGGCATGGGCTGTGTGGCATGGCGTTCCTTTCAGTATGAACCAGAGGTCGTCCAAATCCATGTCTTCAATTTCAGTAAAAAAAAAAAAGTCGGTCAACATGGCTCTGTTACGCCCACCGTTGAAACGTGGTTCCTAGCCTCATTTTCGAAGTCTCACACTATCGGCTACAGGAGCCACATTCTCTTCTGTGCGCACCATACGACGACGTGGACCAAGATTGTTGTCCACTAGCATGCCAGTCTCACGAATTTCTTGCACAAACTTGCTGCCAAAACTTATTTTCAAAAAACCCACTGTTTTTGGCCAACACAGTACTCATTTTGGGAATAAGTTTTCAATATTTTTCAACGTTGCTCTGGCGTAACGCGACTCATTTCGTTCCGCAGAGATATGATACTGACTTTCTGTCAAAATTTCCATCTGTCAGTGTCAAAATGACTTATGATTAAAAAAAGAAACCACTAGATGGCCCATGGTTTTAGCTTTCATCATGCAGCAGCACTTGCCTGCTTCCAAGCTCACATCACGGCTATAAGCTGCTTGCTGCTGATTTATTTAATTTTATGTTCAGACAACCATTTTATTTTAAATTTAAAACTAATTGTGGTAATTTTATTGTAATTTGTTAGAATGTATTTCTTTGCTTCTAATATTGTAAGATGCTCCAAATTAATTCCCTTTTGTAAGCATTTTGCAACGCACTCGCAGATTCTGCAAGATCTATCTGTGTGCATGTTTTAGTTTAAATAAATATTCCCATAAAAATACTTAAGCCTCTGTTTTGATTTACAGTTACACCACCAGCTCAACGTGTCCAATTTATACTCGGTGAGGATGTCGATGACGGTACTCACGAGTCCCATCCACTTTTCTCGGAAATGGAGGAACTCGTCAAGGAGGGCGACGAAATCGAATGGAAGGAAACAGCGCGTTGGATAAAATTCGAAGAAGATGTCGAAGAAGGCGGCAACCGATGGTCCAAGCCTCATGTCGCAACTCTATCACTTCACTCGTTATTCGAACTGCGAAGTCTGATTATGAACGGAACCATCATATTAGATATGGAAGCAAATAATCTAGAAACTATCGCCGAGCTAGTGTGTGAGAATATGGTCAATGCTGGTACTCTTCCAACCGAGTCCAGGGAAAAGGTTAAGGACGCCCTCCTGAGACGTCACAGGCATCAGCATGAGACTAAGAGTAAAACAAAATTGCCCATCATTCGATCCTTGGCTGATATTGGAAAAAATCATTCATCTTCAAAAAGTGAGTTGGACTGCAATTATATTCTATCTTTCATTTCACATTCATTTATTCAGTTGTTCTCTGAGTGTCCTTTGAAAAAATAAATACATAAACATATAATTTATAAAAAAAAAAATATTACCCATCAAAGAATAGTCGTCTAAGGTCTAGGATAAGATAAAAATCACTAGATAAATATGTACATCCATACTAACACACAAAATAATATCAAAAATTTATTCACTTAAACCAAAAAAAAAAAAAACAAAAAAAAAAAAAAAAACGAAACAAAAAACATATTAGACTTCCAACAAGCAAATCCTCCTGCATCGTCAAACTCATTGCATGCAACAGCATCATCATCGGGACTTACCGGAGGACGACACTCGCCTAGTACTACCCAAACTTATGGGCCAAATAAAGATCAACGAGGTTGTTACCTAGCGGTACCATCAGGTATTAAATATAATTTACCATACACCCTATTTAAAACAACAAAAAGTAAACAAAAATACATTCCTTTGCTAATCTATGCTCGGATTGAGATCCTAACTGATTTGTACAGTAATTTATTGTCCCATTGTACTTAAGTATATTTTTAGTCCTTGTACTTTTCAATCATATAATTATGTGGGTCATCGTCAGTATCAGTGCCCGTCCTTAAAAGGATTGTTCTTGTTGTTGTTCTATATATTGTAAAAGTATCTGGTGGAAGTATTTATATTCATATGGCGGGGTTAATCGATTTATTAACATTCATTTGAGTATGTAGAACGCTTGAAAGGTATATCAGGTGTCCTCGCTAACATCTACTTAGTTCGGCTGCAGTAATTTTACTCCTTCCCCAGTGTAAAGTAACAATTACCCAACACGAAAGATTGCTTTAAGCAAACCGCATGCAAATGTGAAGTATTTTTATTTATAGTTTTTCAGAGTGACCAGCATAAGGTTGAGTGGTCATAACAAAAACAAATTGAAGGTTTTGAATACTTCTACTAAATTTTACAAAAAAAAAAATAACAAAATATGTACGAGTCAACCTTAACAACTCATTTCATAATGTTTCGCGACTTGAAAGCTTAAACTCTAGCACAACTTTTAGATTTTCTAAGAATATGTTTAACATTCTCGAAATTGAACTGAAAAATTTCAGCGAAAATATGAAATTCATCTGGGTAATTTGTCCATTTAGTGAGTAACCAGCCAAATCCGCGGTTGTCAATCAATATCCCCCAAAATGGCACGGGCCGTAACGTTGTCTTGTTATACGAAAAAACGGAAATGAAAATGCTGTCAACCTAAATGCCATGCCCAATTGTCAAACTTTCAGCAACGTCATCAATAATTTTGATAGCTTCTTAAGGACAGAAGTAAGCATGTACATCTTGCGATCTTTTATCACAAAATTGGGTACAGAGTGTGCTTTTGGTGTATTATTTCAATCTCTACACTCTACTTGAGCAATATCGGATGCACTTTTAAAATATGTTTCCCAATGTCGTTCAATTAAAACTCAACTCTTTTGCACAGTTGTCAAAGTTAAAATCTAAATTTTACCAACAGAACGCTCTTTTGAAGCTTTTGGTATCAAGACACAGTGTTGCACTTGTGGTAGTAGTAAAAGAACGAGCTGTCAAATGGTGTGGCGCTACACAGCAATAAAGTCGCCAGATTGAGGTTTTTTTTTAACAATTTTTCACAGACAAAGTTTATTATGACTGTGATCTAGATGTGTGACGTTTCTCAAATTCTATTTTCTTTCATCACATTACAGTCGACCATTTTATTTATTTAATGTAAGCTGTCAATCTCCTTGCAACACTAAAAGTTTGAAATTAGCCACCTCTTACCAAAGTTACAGCGACGCTTTACCACCAAAGGTACCCATTGTGTTCGCAATATTAAGCTTGTGTGTATTCTACTTTTGACAGTTTGTACTATGGCTATTACTACTGCTACAGTCACACGATTTTGTTTTGGCAGTTATAATGATCCGTTTGCCTATAGAGGGCGAATTTACAAAGGAGAACCTTCACGAGAGAGTAAGGAATTTCTTTATACATACCACGAATTTTAGCTCAAGAAAAAACAATCCTATGCCGTGTCATGACTTGTTATTATAATTTATAAAAAGTGTTTTTTATACCCCCACTATAATAATTTTGGAATCAGCAATATAGCACTAAGGCCTAAAATGGTAAATTCCTCAAGGCAATAGTGGCCCAATTTTTTCAGAAAAAACCTTCAGTTCTTCCAAATTTGGGATAGACAAGGCATTTATTTACCTCAGCATATTTCACATTTCACTCAATTTTAATCAGTCCAAATGTTTTTCGTGTAACGGTAATCATATTAGATATAAGTAAAAGTGGATGCGCCTGTTCGGAACTTAAAAGAGATTTCATCATAATCCATAAATAATTTCGAATCAAGTTTAGTCCATAAATGTGATAATTTGAACTTTTTATCGCGCTAGTTACAGTGAATACTCAATAGATGACACTTTCATTTAGGTAGGTATCCTGTGAATAAAGTTTAATTCCTCTCTCATGAGCGGTTTGTAAATCAGACGAATCATTTACGAAACAGCTGGTGTAGTTGGCCGTAAAACTCAGACCACGTTATTTACTCTCCGCGGGTGGTGTCAACTTTTTCGAGGAGAATTACATATATGTAATATTTGTGTTGATATATAGTTCACAATATTTTTTCGGAGTTCGTGTTGAAATACTTTAAGTGCTATCCAATCAAATTCAATCACTTCAGAACTTTCTTTTCCAAATTTTTCCTTAAGCTTTTTTTAGGGTGCCCTTATAGGTTTTAGGATTCTAAAATATAATCTGCTTGTTCCAGCTCAATCTGTGAATCAGTGTGACGGGTGTGTTCATTCACTCTGAGCTGATTCGGGTTAATATTGTTACTGTGTATTTTGATTGAATTTGGCTGAAACTACACCCCAAATTTGGGAACAAATATTATAGAGTGATCGCTACTGCATAGTACTTATTTCTTTTGACGTTTTGTATATTATATAGACACTCACTTAGTATTCCTTAAAGTTAATAATAAATGGAGAATTTTTGGTTAGCAAGCCCTAAAGAAAATTATTGCAGAAACTTGGAACCATCTTAAAAAGTAATAGGCAAACAAAAAAATTTAAAATAATATTTCATTTTTCCGCAGCATAATTGAAATGGTCAATAATTCGCTACACAAAATCAGTTCGAATCTCAATATAGCCATGATGTAAGAAAGCATAAGTGACTCACAGTTTTAATGGACAAAAAAAAAAACCTCTGTACACATGGCACCACTGCAGCTAAAGTGTGTTAAATGATGCAGCACTCTGCACAATGTCCCCCCCAGTCAACAAACACTCCAAATAGTTTTTGTCTCTGTACAGAACGCTATCGATATAAATAAGCTTTATTTGTTTTTTTTTTTTTTTATTTTAATTTCGTTATAATTTCAATCGTCAAATGCTTATACTTTGGCTTTAATTTTATTTTGATGATGTGATGTCTGATATATAGAGGTATACCGGACGTTCAGGCACAAAGATGTATCAGTTTCTTGGTTGCAAAATTTTATTTTGTTATTTTTTTGTATCTTAAGACAAAGTCTAAAGGTTGATATGTTGTCAGGTATCAATCAAATTTGTCTTAAAAGATCCCAAGATCAGCGTTTAGGCAAATATAAATTAAACAAATTTGCTTGCCAAGAACTATAACCTATGTTGACAAAAGTTTCCTCAAACTAAACATGTGTATTCACAATTGCGTACTTTATCTTAAATGGATGTCTTGTAAGTATCAGCTATTTACTCTTTAAACATGCGCATAAAATTTTGATAGGCCAGAATCTTGACGTTTAACTTTTGACAAGACGAAATCACTTTATTACAAATTCGCATGACAGGAACTCTTCAAGTAAGATTTCTTCTGTCACTTTTGTATAATTGAAGGGCTTAAACGGTAGAAAACATTTTTACATATCATGACCAGCTTCCGAAGGAGCTAACCCCCAATGAGCACCTACAAGATTTGGGGCTTACTTCATATGAGTCAACTGTAATGATTTTTAGGAACAAAATAAGTCCCAAAATGGGACTTATCATTAGTAGGAACTAGATCTAAGCTAGTAGGAACTACATCCCAAAATGAATTGGACTTAGTTCCATTCAGCCATTTTGAGTTATACTGCATTCTCACCAAAGCGAAATCTCGAGATTACGATGACATTTTGCCGAAATCTCGTGAACCGTTCGCACCAAGTTGAAATCATTTCTAACGTCATTGTCTATCCATTTTGAAGTGGCCGGAAACAAACAAACCAACAGCTGTTGACTGATGCAATCAGACTGTTGACGTCTACAAATGAACACCAAAATAAACTAAAGTTCACGTTAAGGTTTGTTCAGTTTGACAACATCTCATAGATAGATGAACTCAATGAGATTTCGAGGAAGTTTCGCCGAAAGCACGAGATTTAAATAGATCAAAAATGCATGCGAAACCTCGGAGATTTGTAGAGATTTAGCGAAATCTCGAGATTTCGCCCGGTGAGAACGCGGTATTATTTCCATTCAGCTTCATTGGGGGATATTTCGCAAAGCCAAAAACAAATGTTGATCGCATACGTTTTAGCACCCGAAATAAGACTGCGCGCACAGTGATGCGATGCAAAAAGCGATAAAACATTTATTTTGATTGATAAAATATCTGGTCATGCCAATGTCACATTCAAAATGTCATCCATTAAAATCAGATCAGTGAAGTTTTATAAGTCTTAGAACCTAAGGAAAATTGATGGAAAAATCTGATGACAGTTTGGTCGCTCATAGACCATTTGCATAGGGTGATTAAAAAACTGTTTTCATGTCATGACTTTGCCACTTTTTTGATACTTAACGGTCACAATCGAAATACTTCGCGACTTTATGGACACTTTTTTGATTACTTCTCAGTATTATAGCGGAGGAATAATGTTTGAAAACAATTGCAACGAGCAAGGTATTGACGTGATCAGCTCTGTCAATCGCTGTAGAATTGCAGTGCTGCCAACACATACAATTTTAAATTTCTTAACATGTCGTTGTGTTGAGTGGCGCTCCATATAATTCTCGAAATATAAAACTCCTTGACCTCATCAACGCGTAGCAGTATTTGCCGTATGTCTACTTAAGTTTGGGCCACATGTAGGTATTTTTTTTTCATAATGTCTTATAGGTACTATTAGTTGTATATAAAATAACAGAATATATTCACCCGGACACCCTATAATAATTACCAGCGACTCTCTTTCAATACATGTATTTTGTATATTTATATTTTTATCAATATTCCATAATTGAATTCATTTAGGTGATTTTGGACATCATCCGATAGCAAACTCATTTGCTGGAATTGGTGTAACTACATGGTTTCATGCTGGTGCATCATCATCCGGAATAGCATCTGGTCGCAACTATTCAGCCGCAAGTGGTCAACAACCACTAGGTTCACTGCAATATTTGCATATTTTTTAGCCTCTCGTTAATATAATCGTTTTCTTTTCTTTTTAAGACTAAACATTATTTTTAAGACTTTTTTCGAAGCGAAATTTTATTTCTGTGTTTTTTTTTTTTCTTTTTTATCTTTAACCTATGTTCCTTTTTTTCGAATGTAAATATTTTAGGTGTAATATGTGTTTTTTTTTTTCTCGTAAATTTAAGAATCATCATACTTTTATGTATCTTTATTCTTCATTCATGTTGCCTTTTCAATGAACCCATAAACATTTTTCGAAAACCCAAAAAACCAAAGCCAATCATTTGCATATTTCGTAAATCAGCTTTTCTTTTCAACCTGACTTGACTGTGACCTCCTTTCTATTCTAAATGCAAGTTCACTATCCAAATGATCATGTCATTGCAATGAATTCATCTATTTTCTATTCATCTATGATACATAAATACTTAAATTAAAAATAAATATATAACTGAAAGACGTATAGTATATACATGTGTATATATGTAGGTGCGCTTGAACGCCTTTTATGGAACACAGTAGTGGAAGATACATATTTATATTACTAAACAAAATCTTGAGATAATAATTCAATGATCCACTAGCAATGGTAGATCAGTTTAAATTGACAGTCATAAATAATTTCCAAGAGTTCAATTTCATTAGTTAGGTTAGGTTAGAACGGCTAGCTACAGTGGGTGCAGCCACACTTACGCCAGAAAGGCCCATTGTGATACCGATGGAATCAAGTATCCTCAGTCTATCCATTCAAAAACAACAGGAGCTTATTATAAAGCGGTCGATACGATTGATGTCTAATTCAGCGAGTTCGTCTAAATTGTCGATAAAGTGTTCTCCTAAATGCAACCTCCTCCTCAACTTCGTCCATGCAGATCCTGCAGAAGTCGTTAGAAGGGAGTCCCAGTCTTGCTTGCGTGCCTCCCAATAATGCAGTGTCCCGTGATGATACCTACCATAGTACTAATATGAGACACAAGAAGTAGTACAGTCCGACCAGTTGCGATTAGTAGCGCTGATCGCGTTTTGTTTAATTAAAAGAGCACATGTAGCGAGAGGCATTTTGAGATTCCCCTTTTCGGGTAGAATCGGAAGAGTTTTGCCATGCCTGGCGAGTTCATCAGCCATGCAGTTCACAATGGCCCGGCACCCATATAAGGTGGATTGTAAATTCTTCATCTCGTTAAGAAATAGGCGCCAATTGAGTCACGCTTGATATTTCAAAAGCATTTGATAGAGTTTGGCATCAGGCTCTTTTGTCGAAAAGCATGCATATGGTATCGACGAGTCTCTTCTTCAATGGATTAGAAATTACCTTTCGTGGATGGCTTCTAGTCTGCTATTCATCACATAAATGCTGGTGTCCCCCAGGCCTTAGTTCTGTCTCCGATTCTCTTTCTTATTTTTATAAATTACCTCTTGTCTGCTACCTCTATTCCAATTCATTCATTCGCTGATGACATCCGCCCAAAACTGGAGAACAACGCTCACATCTGGTCAGGTGCACCCAAGACTGTCTGCACTTACAGGATACGATCCAGATAATGATAATGACAGTATGAGGTCCATAATCTCACTAGAACATCGAAGAAATGTCTCAAAGCTTTCCCTGTTTTATCGCAACTTTTAGTGCAGCTGCAAACTTCGCTTGAAATATACTCCATATATCAGGTTAATAGTTTAGACTCAAATCTTAGCGTAGATACAAGAATGACAAACTTTCTTTGCCAATTCGCCCCTCAAAACATTTCATAGCTACTTACAACTCTTTGGAATTAAGGATGCCTTAGATTTCAACCAATTTATCCTGGACGTCGGGGAAAAAATGCCTTAGAGTCGAACCTTGAAAAAGTCTACTTTAGTGAGCTGAATCGCATTATTGCGAGCTTGTAAATGTGTGTATCTATAAAGATAGCAGGCAGAAAGTCCAGGACTATCTGTAGTCACTCTGTGGGCGTGGTGTGCAGAGCATCACTAGTGGCAGTATTCGCCTGTTAAGCTTAGTCATGACCTTATACCATTAATTAACAAGATTGTTTTAGTTTCTATTTCAGTGCAGTACCTAGATATTTTTCATAAGCCTACAGCTTCACCCTTGTCAGTACAGTAAATGCAATTTGCAGAACGTTGCACTTTCCTATTAAGTTCACCAGTTGACTTTCATCTTGATTTCTGCTAATGTTCGCTGCGTCATTCCTTATAAGCAGACCTGGCAAAATTGTAAAATTTGATAATGTTTAAAAATATCCTTAAGTCTGAAGCAGAATAACTGGAAATATACATTCCAAGAAGTTTCTCTATTCCGGGATATCCTAACCTGATTTCTTGTCGTGCCAAAACTCTTTGTGTTGGGACATTCTAAGCACTTTTTTTTATGGCCTCCCACTTCACTATGAATATCCTGCCAACTACTAATAATTTCCTATCCTTCAGTTCATACTGCACTACCTGAATATTCTTATTTCAATCGGCTCATCAGAGATTTCTATATGCTTAAAGGCTTTTCAAAGAAACAAATGTCAAAAATATTATTTTACTCGTTTTATTGTGTGTTTTTTAAAACTTTCCCAGCTTTAAGCAGCTCTTAAAAAACAATAACTAGCTTCGTTTTCGTGGGTTAAATATATGTTCCTAACTCTCGAAACAGTTTTCTTTGAAAAACAGTGACAACAAGATACTATGTAAGCTTCACTAAAGCAACATAAAAGTTGCCTATCGAGCTTGTCCTCAAGCGGTTTTATTTTTAGAAAATATATTCTTTTAGTGCTTAAATAAAAGAAAAACTATTTAGCATAATACCAATTTAAATAAAATACAAAGATCAAAATTTGGACAAAATTTGATTTTGAAACTTTAAATATGAGTTCTTTGGAGAAAAAAAGTACAGTACATATGTATGTAATCATGTATAATTTTTTTTTAATTTGGCAGCTCTCTTTTTTCAATCACGTTACATGAAAAAAGGTAGACATCCATTTAGCCTTCAAAATCTCCAATCGAACATACATTGTACATAACCACGCCCACTTCTTAGAGCGTTTCTTAAAAAAAAAAAAAAACTCTTTTAGAATTTCGATTAAATTAAATCTTAGGAACAAAATACCGTACGTGTTGAAAATTATTAAAAATCCGTCTACTGACACGCCCAATTTTTGAAAGAAATTTTATAAGAATTAAGAAAAAAACTTACGCTATAGATGTGAATCTATGTAAAATTGAT
Organism: Chalcosyrphus nemorum; assembly: GCA_949716465.1. Taxonomy (NCBI): domain Eukaryota; kingdom Metazoa; phylum Arthropoda; class Insecta; order Diptera; family Syrphidae; genus Chalcosyrphus; species Chalcosyrphus nemorum. Next base: position 25,848,362 of record OX454335.1, read on the forward strand.
AGAATATCATACGATATCATACGTGTTGATCAATAGTCATAATTTCCACAAAATTACGGCCAATAAATTGTTTTTAAATCTTAAATTCACTTTATAAGTAAAAAAAAAAAAATAAAAAAAATACTTCAAAATAATAAAATTTTATATGTTTAAAGTTAAACTGAAATCCAATTAACACAAAAACATTATCCCAATTAAAAACAGTTGTAAACCAAACAATCCCATTGGCAAAAACTGCAAAAAAACACGTAGTCAACAAAAAACATGACTTTAGAAATCTTAAATAATTACAAAAAGAAAAAAATAATTTAATTTAAACAAACAAAACATCAAATTATCGCACTTCCAGTGGATGAACAATTAAGTCCATCAACAATGCAAATGTCCGCAAATAATTCAAGTAAACCAACTGGAATTAATGACCATGGAAATGGGAGATTTTTGACAATACCTGGAAACGGTAAAAGAAAATTTTGAAAAATTGTCTTAGACACAAAACAAATTAAAAATTGTTAATAAATTATTGCATAACTTTTTTTGAATCGGTTAGTGACAAAAAGAACATGTTTGTATGCATATTATACAAGATAATTCGACTTTTTTTTAAATTTCTTACAACATGCGATTAAGGCCTGTTGAAAAACAATTAAAATTGAAATTAAATAAAAAGAATGCTGCATGATGATCTTGCCACATTATACTCTCTTCCGATTAGACAACTAAATTTCAGGATATTTTTTGCTGTACACATACTTACCTCTCACATCACGTTTGTTTTTTAAGCCTAATTTGTATATGATACTTACCAAGCATGCTTTATGCACAAACTTTTGAATTGTTGTTTTGAAATGTTTAAATCTAATAAAAAAAAAAAAAAACTTGATTTAAAAATTGTTTAAAGCGACTTCTTTTGTAAATTTATAAAAATTCAGATGACATGATCAAGAGTCCCAGCAGTCAGTCAATGACAAGGAATATAAGTTCTAGCGAGCTGAACGATCACCGTGGTAACACTAATTTCATGCGAAAAATACCACCTGGGGCGGAGGCTAGCAACATTTTGGTCGGAGAAGTTGATTTTCTGGAAAAAATCCTATCGGGTTTCATCAGATTGCACCAAGCAGCTGTGATGGGCGACTTGACTGAGGTACCCGTTCCAACAAGGTGAGTTTAAAAAACAAATATAGTTGTCTGTCCATTTGAGAGTTAAATCGGCAGTAAATGCTTAATAGTGATCAAGATACCTACTACTTACTTACTTAAAGGGCTTCCAACCTTTGTAGGGTCGTTGACTTCCAAAACTATTTCCTAACTTCCGAACTTATGTTGTATCTTACAGATTTCTCTTCATTTTGCTCGGTCCACCGGGTAGTAATAGTAATTTCCATGAAATTGGTCGTGCAATGGCAACACTCATGTCCGATGAAATATTCCATGAAGTTGCGTACAGAGCACGTAAACGTGATCACCTTCTAGCTGGTATCGATGAGTTTCTCGACGCAGTAACAGTATTACCACCCGGTGAATGGGATCCAACAATACGTATCGAACCACCTGCAGCCATACCCTCGCAAGAAGTTCGAAAGCGTCCACCTGAAGCGCCAAAAGAGGAAATCGACGAAGAAGAGGAGGAGCAACGATTACGTGAAGAATCCGGTCTATCACGAACTGGACGACTTTTTGGCGGGCTCATCAACGATTGTAAAAGGAAAGTGCCATGGTATTGGTCGGACTTTAAGGATGCCCTATCCCTACAGTGTGTAGCATCGTGGATTTTCTTGTACTTTGCGTGTTTGTCGCCGATTATTACTTTCGGCGGTCTTTTGGGTGAGGCCACCGGCAAGAATATGGCCGCAATGGAGTCTTTGGTTTCCGGTTTCGTATGTGGCATGGGTTATGGCTTCTTCTCAGGACAGCCTTTGACCATATTGGGCTCGACAGGTCCTGTGTTAGTTTTCGAAACGATTGTTTATGACTTCTGTCAGAATCAAGGATGGGATTATATGACGTTCCGGTTTTGGATTGGCACATGGATAACACTAATTCTACTCGTCCTGGTGGCGGTAGATGCTAGTGCACTCGTTTGTTATATCACACGTTTTACCGAGGAGAATTTCGCTACTTTGATTGCATTTATATTTATCTATAAGGTGAGGCTTATTCTGTTTGTTAAAGGATTTTGTTAATAAACTTGACTCTAGGCTGTCGAAAATGTCCTGTTGATTGGGAAGAAGTTCCCAATAAATCCTGCCGTTGCATATGACTGCGTCTGCACGCCGCCATTACACAGTAATGACACCATCTTGGAATGGGCTAAGTACGACAAGTCGCAGTGCCTGGTAAGGATTACACACTCAAATGTATGGATATCTCTGTGAATTTGATTTCTTTTTTTAAAGCTTCGCAGTGGAACACTTATTGGAGTGGATTGTGATCAGCCAGAGACGGCAAATGTCTTCTTGATGTCGGTGATCCTGTTTCTGGGAACTTTTGTGACATCAGTCATTCTCAAGGATTTCAAAAACGCCCTTTTCTTCCCAGCAAATGTACGCCAGTTTATAAGCGACTTCTCTGTTATCATTGCCATTTTCTCAATGTCCTTTTTGGACGGTATTATAAATGTTGCAACGCCTAAACTAGAAGTACCACACGAGTTTAAGCCAACTCTACACGAGAGAGGATGGTTGATTCCACCGTTTACACCTAATAATCCGTTTTGGTCAGCAATTATTGCCGTGTTTCCAGCAATGTTGGGCACTATTTTGATATTCATGGATCAACAAATCACCGCTGTCATCATCAATAGGAAGGAGAATAAATTGAAGAAGGGTTGTGGCTATCATTTGGATCTGTTTGTCTTGGCCATACTTATTCAAATTTGCAGTGTCATGGGGTTGCCATGGTAAGTTTCTAATGAGCCAATTCAATATCAACTAAACTGACTTATCTATTCTTTTTAATAGGTTTGTTGCGGCAACAGTTTTGAGTATAAACCATGTGAATTCATTGAAAAAGGAATCAGAATGTGCTGCGCCGGGTGAAAAGCCACAATTTTTAGGTGTTCGCGAGCAACGTGTCACACATATTTTGATATTTTTAATGATTGGAGGCTCGGTATTACTGACGCCATTACTTTCTCACATTCCTATGCCGGTATTATTCGGAGTTTTCTTATATATGGGCGTGGCATCACTCAAAGGCCTACAATTCTTCGATCGGATATTGATAATGTTTATGCCAGCGAAGTACCAACCGGACTATATGTTCTTGCGTCAGGTGAGTTATGATTATTCTAGCAATAGTGTTTATTTTGTTTCAAAATGTCTTGGCATCCAACATTTCTTCTAGAAGCAATACGGTGTTAGTCTGTCCAACTTTTTGTCATTCGGTAGCACTTTAACCGCTCACATAGTAATAGTTAGCAGCTATTTTCCCCTCAATCTACTCTTTTACACAGTATAATGCTGAAAATAGTACGCGAAAAAAAAATACTGTGAATTATAACCGAATACAACAACCAAGGAGCGTATGTACGAGAACAGACGTATTATACTGAAATTTTTCAGTAAGCTGATGCTTTGCGATATAAGTCGGTAAAGTTTAAGAATTCCATAGAATTTTGCCACTTATCCGTATGACAATGGTCGAGGAAGATGATCGCCAATTTCAGGGTTCCCTCTTTGCTCGTTCTAGTCGCGAAGCCATCTTTTAGAATAGAATGTGCCGTGGTATTTGGTAATTGAAATTGAAATGGTGTGTTTCGTGGTTTGTATACGGTCACTAGATGCTGACTGTGAAGATGTCATCATCTGACGCATAGACAAACTAAATTAGACACTTAATTTCGGTTCGTTCGACGGATTCGCTCCCTCAAGCTAAAATCCCCTAGATTTTGTCATTGTTATCTGACGTCCAAGCAAAAACATATGCGAGCTCGAAAAGGTCACATACACAATTACAAAATCCGGCGATTTTTGACATTTATGGTCGCAGCCATTTTGTACATACAATTTGTTGTTTTGCTCAAAAGAAATGAAAGAGATAACCCGACATAATTATAGTTAGGTCTTGGTTACACGCTACTTCATATTTTTTTCACAACGGTAGTTAGGCTGCTCCTATTTTTAGCACTAATGGGGTAGAGGAAATTCGAGTTGACTCTCTAGTTTAGTTCCTCTATGATCTGACGTCTCTTCAACAAGGTTAGGTATGTCATTCCTTTCATTAGGTATGTCATGTGTCATTTGTCATAGGGTGGCATACCTAACATATTTTTCTTTTTGACAGTTGGATGACATGAGGTTTACGCTATCTATTTGTGAGTGCTTTTGTTGTGATGTGGCTAAATAGCAAGAGCATTGGGCTGACGTGTATGAGGTTCAAGTTTCGAATCTCAGATAAGCAATAAGTTTTCTTTTTATAGCGAACGTCTGCCAAACATCAAAGAGTATGACAAAGCTTCGCAAAACTAACGTCTCTTCGAATTTAACATAAAACTGTAGGTCCCTTTTCATGCGTACAGAATATATTCCTCGAACAACAAGTGAGAGCTACAAAGATTTTCTGATAATCGAAATAAAATTTAAACAAACTTATGTATAATGTAACAAGTCCTGTAAATAGTAAATAATTTAAAATGTTATTTCTCTTTTCGTTTATTTCAGGTCCCCATCAAAAGGGTTCACATATTTACCCTCATCCAATTGGCTTGCCTTATTATACTGTGGCTTATCAAATCATTCCAACAGACATCGATATTATTCCCCCTAATGCTGGTGGTTATGATCGGTATCCGAAAGTCATTGGATCTTTTATTCACCCGACGTGAGTTGAAAATACTCGATGACATAATGCCCGAGATGACGAAACGTGCCGCTGTCGATGATGATCTACACCAACTAGAGGATGGCACTGCCGAGGTGGGATTGTTTGACAGATTGTTAACTTGTTGTGGGGGCGGAAGTAGCAATGATACAATAGAAAAGAAGCAATAGTCCTCACTAATCGCACACACATACTCGTCACAAAATTTATACTATTAAATACACACATACATCTCACACTCTGAGTCATCGATACTTAGTTGTAGTGAAAAAAAAAACGATCCTCTCCTTGAAAAGAAAAAAACATCACACACGTTAATCATATGTCACATTAGATTAAGGATAAATAGTGTTGGACCCTCTATCACATTAAGTAATCAGATATTGCATTGCAGTCAACATATTCGAGTATCTATGTATTTTTATTTCAGTATTTATTTCTTATGGTTACACACTTGTACTACACACAAAATTTAAAAATTCAGTTGAAATTCGAAATTTTAAAAATAGATTCGCAAAATAATCGCATGGTGTGGAGCTATGACAAAATATATACCATCCACATTATGTCCAGTTAGTGCACACTTTTTTGTAATTTTTTTTTTTAATTTTTTTGTCTTTCAATGCATTTTTTTTTTTAATGGGTTTTTTTTATGTTAAGCTATAAAATTGTTGATTTTTTTTTTTAAATATTTTCTTTTTGCACTTTTTATTATGTATAATATACATGTTTTGTTATTAACTTGTTTTTTTTTCCACAAAAATTATATAATTAATTTATGTTTATAGAAAATGTGGCCTATTTTTTGTTTTAATAAATAAAATAAGGAAAATTTTATATAACCTTAAGTTAAGTAAATTAAAATAAAATAAAAAACAGTTACTCAAAATGGCAGGACTAAAAATAAGTAGACACTTTCAAAAATAGTCAAAAAACAAAAATAGATGCAGTAGGTATACAAATATTATATACAACTCAGATTGCCACAAACATACATACAATATAGCCAAGGTGTTTTTAGAATAGAAAATACGAACGAGAAATAGATAAATTGATTTAGGATAAAAGATGGATCTAGTTTATTTTGCGTGACAATAGAATAGAAATGTTTTTGATTTTTTTTTCTAGTACAGTAAACTGATCGTTGTTTTATTAACTTTGTGCCTAACTATGTGGTAGAGATTAAAAAAAAACATTTAACGAATATAACTCTACCTAAACCTTGAATACGTAAAATTCGTTAGTTCTTGTGATTAATCAATCCGTGTTTAGCTGAACTTAATGAAGGCATGATTTGCTGTATAAAAAGAAGATACGAATAGGGCATGAGAAAGAATGCAAATATATAAGTCAATTAAACATTCTTTTATTAACATTTTATTTTGGTTTATTTCTTTTGAGAACAAATTTAAAGTTTTAATGGTTCAACGCAAAGTTTACCTAAGCGCTGTCACTTGCTTACGTAGCAACAAACTCAAAAGCAAAAGTCAAATGGTTTTTCATTCTTTTTTTAAATTGTTTTAGAAAATAAATAAAGAACCTACTTCACTAACGATTTAAGATTGATGCACATTGTACGTTATAAACTCGTTTTTTAGCTCTCCCCAGCTGACTGTCTGATTTTCGTACGAAAAGGCGAATCCATTAGTTATTAAAAGTGAACGAAATCTTAACGAAGCGAAGTGAAAAGGTATTAGGTCTATTCCCGCACATTGTGCGCTAAAACAGTGGGGGTAAAATTCTCTCAGAGAAATACAAATGCACAAATATTTGGGGGAACGAGTTGAACAGAAAAGCTGTCCATTCTTTAGACGTCCCTTTTTTGGTATGGATTTACTTTAAATTATTTTGTCAGCCAACACACCCATTTGACAGAACTCAACCAATTGCAATAAACTGCTATAGCTAATGTCATAAATGAGCGAAAATTCTGCCTGTGAACTGTCAAAATCTAAGCGCACTCATAATTCATCATGGGGAAGAACAGCTGCATACACAATTCAATTTATTTGGAAATAATGAACAAACATAAAATTTAAAATATTTTAGTGAGTACCAAAACTAAAGAATCGCTTAAAATACGACACGGTATGGGATCTATAACACAACTTGACAAGTCGAGAAATCTAAACACACTTGTCCGACCCTTCATCAATTTCAGGAAAAGTAGCTGACGAACGCACAGATTTGTGTTACACAATTTTTATACAACTTATCGAATATCACTTGTCCTACAAGTAGGTACTTGTCACCCTGGTATCCGGAAATCAATTCCTCACAATATGCCGTCTACTTAGTTTGTTCAATCCCATTATTAGGTTGTTCAAATAGTTGGCGTCGTCTGTGGCCAGATGTTAAAATTCAATGACGTACTCCAAGCGCTGTTGAATATCCTGTAATCGAACATATGAAACATTTTCAAAAACAAAGCTCACTTATACCTTGCATGTTGGAGCCCGGAACAGTGTCATAGGAAGTGGGCTGTGTCCTCAATAACTTCCTCATCATCACAATTCACAACCTCTGGAGAGCTCCTCCTGCGTCCTTATGACTATACCAACGAGGGTGAATATGGATTTCCTCTCTTTCCTAACAAATCTCTCTCGTCTTGATTTGTCAAGCGTGGAGCATAGTTTTCTTGTAACGACGTAGGTCTCTATAGATTTTCACTTGCCTATCTCTTTCGTGGTTTTATTCCCTGGTTCAAGCTTAAGGGCGCAAGGCGGAATAGAGTTGGTTTTGTTCGATGCAAAGCCACCTCTTTCCAGTTCGTCAGCCCTCTCATTTCCCGATATTCCTTCCTGTCCGGGGACCAAGCTGAGTTCAATCTTGAGCCTTCACTACAAAAGCCTCAATTTCAAGGACAGTATGTGCTTTTATAGCAGCTTGACTGTCAATAAAAAAAGGACTAACATGCTGCTGTTGTCACTGCCAAGATCACCGCCGGAAGGATACTGCCCTATTCCCAGCGGTTCGGAAAAAAATGCCAAAACATATTCCATGAAATTAAACTCAAAAACAGTGCTCAAAACCCAACTCAACAACTAAGCTTCCAAAACTTGAAACCGCAATGTTAAACTCAAATATTTGATATTTTTCAACAAGTTTTTTAGTCAATACTTTAAATAATAACTAGGTTATCGAAGAAGGCCGTACGTGCAATGATTCATAAGAAAAACATAATTCAACCATTTCATCCATCGACGGAGTATATAAAAAAATATATATAAAAAACAACATTTTTAAAGTTCCTTTTTTATTTACATCGATCAATTTCAATTGAGGCAAATGGTGCAATTGTTGATAACAATCAATTTAAATAGCAATAAGATACTATACAGTAGATATAAAATTTCATTTTGTTGGCAAAGTAAGTTATTAGGAAGAAATAAAGAAGAACGAAAACTGTTAAAGAATAGTTTAGCATTTGAACATATTTTAAATATATTAATTACTCAAGCATATACATATGTTTATATTAAAAATATATTTGTGTTAATATTTATAACAATTATATGCATATTTATACTCTAGTATAATTACGTATAATTAACATTCCATTGTGAAACCGAAACTGCAAAACGAACCACAGCAAGAATATGCTTATTTGTACGAAAAGTTATATATTTTTAACTAAATATAATTTACTAATATTAAATAATAAATAGAAATACAACCATAATACACCTTAGAATTTTCGTTTCATTATTTCTTTTATTTATTTCATTTTTTTTTAAGTTTAATTTTATAGTTTTTCGTTTCTACATATTTATCTACTTATATGTATTTTTAATCTTTCATACACCAATGGCACCACTTCGTAGAACTTTTTTCTCCTATATTTGAGGCACAGAAAAATATTAGGATTAGTATTCCAGTCAAAAACGATTTCTCAAAAAATTTCTTGGTACTGCAATCAATAACTAAAAGTGGAAGAGTTGATTTCACTAAAGGTCTAGGGAGATATTTCTTATCAGGGCTTAGCGGAGCGCAGAGCTGTCAAAGAATGCAATCATTGCATAGTGCATTCATTGACGTCATACTAAGAATTCATTGGTTTAATTGACATTGACTTTCAGCTAAAAAAAATGTGTGATTGCATGAACTTTGTTAAATCCTTTTGGAATGATTTGAAGTCTCTTAGGTCATTTAAAGACTTCAAAGGACTTCAACAAATTGAATGCAGTTACTGATGTCAAAGAGTTCAAAGACTTCAAACAACTGAATACATTCAGTGACTGCTAGAGACTTCAAGTGGCTTTACGAAATACAAGGCATTTAGAAAGCTTTGTTCAATGAGTCTGTCCATCACATGATTTTCTGTACTTGCTTTTGGGGTAGAAAATATTCGTGAGAACTGTCATAAACAAAAATTGTTTGACAACTTAATACTTCTGACTACTAATAAGAGGAATGCTTGAGAAACGTTCTGACTCATTGAACAGAAGATTGTAATTTTTTGTTCTAACAGTTTTCACAAACTTGTGCTGTGCTACTTTTTCAGTACAATTTCACTGAACAATTTTTGACTTCACCAATCTGATTGCCGAAAATTATTACGTCAATCATGACTTATAAATGAATAGTAATTTAAATTTTTTTAAACTGACTGGAGTCATTAAATTCGAAGATTTCTCGAAACATTCCAAGGAATTAAGTACCTATGTATATTTAAAAATAATGGCATTCTTTTCAGGGTTGACGTTTTTCTTTGCTTTGAAATTATCCCCTCATTTTCAAGAACACCTACACGCTGTTGCTTTTTCTTTATTTAATGCAAATATACTCGTTGCGTTTCGTTGTATGCATGTTTATGTAAGAAAAAGAAAGAAGTATTCTATTCTATTCAAAGGGATTTTTTCTTTGAAAATCTGCCTGAGAACTTTCGAACTTACACACTGGAGCAATTTTACCCAGGGGTAACCCTCATTACCCTGAATGAAAAATGCGAGGTAAAATTCTGTCTACATGAACCGACTTTCATTGTAGTTGTATTTTTTTTTCCACCTCAACATTAACAACTTGTTCAACTGTTTCAACTCTGGATGAAGATTTTATTCCTTTCCTTACTTCACACGTCATATCTCTCTTCTGTAAAGTCAGTTTTACCTCGGGGTAATTGCACACCTGTGTGATGGCTCATTCAATAAAATATGGCTATCAATGTACTAACATGTTTTAGAGGGAGTAAAATCAGGACGAGGGGAGGTACAGGAATTGTATAGTCGATGAGAAGGGAGTACGAATCCTCATCAGAGGATAAACATACTGCGACGTCACCATTAATTTGCTGTACAACAACTTTCAAGTCCTTAAGATTCATTCAATTTTGAGAGAAAAAATTCAACGTAGCGAAAAGAATACTGTGAATTACGAACGAAAGCAAAAATTGAATACAAATCCTCGGCTGAGCTTTAAGATCATCCTTTCCATCCATTCTTCACTATTTCTATTGAACCAATGCCCATGCCCTTTACATCAGTAAAAGGGTATTCATATCCCCTGCGCTGTTAGTAAAAAAAAGAATATTTTGGATCTACATTTTCTCAGTCCTCTGTGGTTCTTTTTGCTTCAGAAACTGAATCATCTGTACAATATCTCCTTAGAAACACAAAATTTTGTACAATCGACCAAGAAGAATTGTTGACACCCTCCAGAACTCAAATTCAATTATTCCATATTGGCTGTTTTTCCCCACCCATCTAAATTGAATATATTTTTCTGTGCCAATCGATGTCTAGTTTCACTTTCGCCTTTTTAGCACTTCCTCTGTATTGCATTGTTTCCACCTTAAAAGTCCTCCATCATTTAAGCACAATGTTTTGAGTATAATCCCAAAAATTATGTTTTGCATACAAATGAGTAATAAATAATAAGAAAATATTTTTGAAAGAAAAAAAATAAATTTCTAAACATTCCTGTAACTGAATACAATCAAGTTACATATTATTTGTATGTAAAATTGAAATGTTTTTTAAGGATTTTGCCCACCATCATTCAAATGATGGCTACTCCTCACGTAGTAACGTCCACATACCTCTAGCAAATGGATGTTTAATGCAGGTTCCGATTAATATCACCGATGAGACGAATAGAACAACAATATGGCAACAAGTCAGTCAGTCAGATAAAAATCAAGAAAATGCCGACAATCAATTAATAATACCAGTGACATTAAAAGTTCGCAAAATAAATGGAAATAATTATCAGTAAGTTAATTCAATTATACTTTAGTATTAAAGAATTAATTAACTTTTAAACTGTAAATCTTATTTCACTTTTAATTGTAATTTTGTTTAATGCTTGTAAGCTAGTTTTTGCTAAATTAACTTAAGCTTTTTTTTAACACACCATGTATGTACATTAGACACTGTTGTAAACTCTTAATTACAGCTCCAGTGATAACAAGTCTAAATGTAAAAATAGTTCGAGTCCTAATAATTCACATCATCGTCTGTCAACTATGAATGAAGAAGAGGAAGTGAGTTCCAAACCAAATGATATTGACAAGTGTATAAAGTCTGAGGTACAAGACGCGCAGGACTTCGAGCTGGATTCAAATGAGAATACACAATTGTAAAGGCTCTCGAAATATGAGAGATTTTTAAACATTTTCTAGAAAGAAAAGTATTTTTTTTTAATATTGCAATGCGCACATTTTGTATGAGTTTAAATTTTTGTATTCAAGTTGATGGTTATCCAGGATGAAAGAAATTTTATACAAAAGATGAGTTGCACTGGGGACATAATAGAAATAGGTGTCATAACTATCTGTCAACAATTTTTGTACTCCTAATTATCCTTATCAAAAAGTGACAAGAAAGTCTATTGGCAAATATGTATTCCATTAAACTATCATCAACGCCGGCCTAATAGTTGAAGAGCTCTAATGTTCTAAAGCTTGGTTGCGATCTTTAGTCGATCTTTTGAATTCAGACTTATCCCGGACATCTATCAAACCAAATCGAATGTCACAACCTTTTTTTTCCTTGAAATAGAGAAACTTTTCGTGACCACAGCTCGTGTCATTTGGTTTTAACATAATTTATAAGATAAAATGCCTTTGGAAGAATTACCAAGTAAGGACTTACTAACTACTAACTTAGTATCATAAATTACTCCACTTCTAGGGGGAAAATAATTTAGTTTCCGAATGTACAGTTAATATTGCACTAGAAATGTCAACTACGCTCGCTTCGTAGGCTAACAGACCTCTCTTTTCGCAGGCTCTACCCACTCACACAGCTTCGTCGCTCCGCTAAAAATATTTCAACAGCTGCCAGACAGGGTCCCCAAATGAGAGACGAAACGTGAGAGAGGTGTATTTCAAGCTTCAAAAAAACCACTTCAATCTACCTGTTAGCCACTTATATTCGAACATAATCACATTTATTGTCAAAGGACTTTACCGACTTTTGACAGAATAGGAAGTTTTCAATTTCAAAAGGAGTAATGCCCGTCGTACACTGCGTGCGGAACGCATTAATTTCTTCTTCAACACATTCAACTCTAATGGACGAGGTCCTCAACTCTTTTTAACAAACGCGTTCGATATGGTTGAACCGCGCTGCACAAGCAGTTGCTCACTAGGTGTACGCGTAGTGTACGAGATCGAGTTGCTCGTTGAAGATCCTTCTGCAACGCGCTGAGCAAGGATTTCGAGATAATGTACTGCACATTATTCGTTCAACGCGTTGCTTAACTTTTTTTTTGGGGTGTATTAAACTAAATCGAAAAAATAATTCAAAGCAAAATGCGCTACAGCTGTCAGTTGCCAAGTGTGTTCAACGCGTTGACCAATATTCAATCCCTGGTTTAGTATACGAGGATATCAACGCGTGCATCAACTCGTTGCGCAACCATACCAAGAACGCAGTTAATAAATTCGAGAAACCGGTTTTTTTTAAAGAATCACACAAGTTGATAAACTAGGTGTACGAGGCTATTCAACAGTTGAATGAGTTGCTCAACTAGGTGTACGAGGCTCGGTACGCGTTCAACACGAACTTGTTAAATTTTTAGTCGAATTGCGTTGCTCAACGCAGTCAACGTGAGTTTGTGCTCTAGAGTACGAGTTGTTCAAGTTGAATAAACAATTGAATGAAGTTTGTTGGGTCCGTTGCGTACGTAGTGGATGACGGGCATAAAACATTTTGTTTAAAATTATTGAGACCGATGTACTTAAGTTATTTTAAAAAGCGTTTATTCAATTTAGAGGGTGAGTCAATAAGTCCCTGAAAAATTAAATAAGGAACACTCTTGGCGGCATAAAAACATTTTATTTTTCAACATAATCTTCTTTATTTCATCCAGCGTATCTCCAAGTTTTGATGCCCTCCAAATAATATGATTTCTCGAGCCCCTCAAACTCTTTTTCTTTTGACGAAAATGCTCGTAGGCGTCTATATAAAATGGCTACCATAACAAAACTATTTCACAGATCTGTCTGAAAATTTTTGTGCGTTCTTTTGATAGATGACTCTTGACAAAAAAAAAAAAGATTAAATTTAAGGTGACAACACAATTTGTGTTAATTTTCAGTGGTTTATTGACCCACGCTATGTATGCCGCACTAGGAAGCTTTAGATCCCTAAGGTTGGCAATCATTTTTCGGGATTTTTGTTAAATTTCTAATGTTTGAAATGTTCGCGTTAAAAAGCCATACCTACATAAAATAAGTCATTTAGACACCTTTAACTATTCCCCAGTGCAATTTCGTTCAAATATGATAGGTATGTCGAAAATATTTTCAACAATGCAATTTACCAGGATCAATTTTATATGTCAATTATTTTTCTCCATAATTATCATCCTCATCATGGTATTTTAGATTTACAATCTACAAATATTAATCAATTCTTTGGTCAAGAGAAAAACAACCTTACGCCCAAACATATTTTATTCTACTATAAAATCTAATGACTCTTGACCAAAGAATTTCCAAATAAAATAAAATAAATTAGTAAAAAAATTCAAATATATGTATGAATTATCTAGAATGCATAAATTTATATAATAAATAAGCAATAAATAGACAGTTATCTAAGAGCTTTACCTTAAAAAAAAAAATAGAATAAACATTGTTAGTCAATTTTAATCATCCCTAAACTCCATTTAACTAACAATTTTAATTTGAAAACATTATTAAGACACATTTTAATAACTTTTGTAAGAAAAAAAGAAAATAAATAGGCTGTGTTATATATATTTGAATCCATTAGTTGGAATTTTTGTAATATATGTATTCATGCAATAGATTTGAAAAAAAAAATAATAAATCCATTCTGTGTTACGTAGAAAACTTATTTTAGACCCTCATTAAGTTTGATTTAAAAAAACGTTGTCATTATTACGTAAATTTTCATTATTGTCAGTATTAATAGTAGCCTACATTTTTTGTTATGTATTTAAAGTTTTATTTGTAAATTTTAAAACAATTAATAAACATAGCTTAAATAAAAAAAAATATTAAAAACATTAAAACTATTATTAAAAAAATAACTTTTGTTGGTCTTTAATTTGTTCAAGTTTTCGTTTTTTTTTTCTATACAAAAACAGAGAAAGACACTTTACACACACACACAGCCACATCATGCGAATTAAAAGAGTTTTTAACCGTATTATCAAAAAATATAGTAATATTTTTAGCCAGTTGTGTGTATGCGTGAATTGTTTAAATTTTGCACAATGTGAGGGTTGAATTGTTCAATGATGTATGTATGTACACAAATTCCTTTTATAGTCACATATATTTTTTAGGTACAAATTTTCTATTTTTTCGCAGAACTAAAAAAACCAAAGGCCTACCTTATATCCGCAGCTTTCTCATGACAGTGAAGCTTAGATGCCTATCAAATGTTGGGTTGTTTGGTATTTTCTGGAACTCGAACGTTGATTTCCATGCACTAAATTGCGTCAAGGCACCCAGCCTAATGAATTGTATAAGTCTTTATAAGCTATCAGACACGTTGCGCTACAGAAGTTATAAGTTAACCAACTCTTAACTGAGAAACATAATCAACATTAGGCTGCATAAGCACGCAGATGTAAACCCACGAATACACACGATCTTATAAGCCAACACATAATTAGCCCAGCGTCGATGCGTTCAGTTTTCGCTCACTTTCGGAAACATTACCGATCATTAGAGGGAGCCCTCTCAGCCGCTGGGTAGAAATTACCTACCCCTGGTTCTGGTTCCCAATGTTGATTATGGTTGGCCCTGTACTGCCGAAGCAGTAAGGTGCTATCATAGCGATCTATTTGCATGTATCCTATTTTGACAGTTTGTACCACGATTACTATTGAAACAGACACAATATTATGTTCCGTACGAGCACTTCCGAAACAGTGCGAATACAAGGGTTTTATATTCTGCGTTCATTATAGATTTTGGCTTCGATTCGCTAAGTTTTCTGTCAGCTTTTCTCAAAGTGAAAAGTTTACTGTCAGCTGGGCAAAATTGAAAAAACTATTTAAATGTACAAAATGCTTCAAATTCTTTAGGGCAATTGAATTATTTTTTGAAAACACAAAACTAAGCAGCGAAACTACTTGACAGATGCTTCTTTCTGAACACATACACCTAAAATGGGCTTTTTAAGGAAATGACTGAAGAAAATTGAACGTAGAATTTTGACATTAGCTTCCGATTGTGTCCAACTATTACAGTTCAGTCTTCCTAAGGCAACTTTATTGCAGCACAACTTACTCAATTCGACCTAAAATGGCAAGATTCATGATTCAGCTTTTTACGACAAATGGTTTAAAAGCTACAAGGCTTTGACACATTTCTGACAGATAACCTAGCAAATAGGCAAACATCTTTTTTATAAATTTTTGTAATTTTCTACTTATTTAAAGAAGGTATAAAAAATTAAGACACATTTCAAATATTTACGATGAGGTGAAAAATAATTTATTTTTAAGCTCCAAGACAAGGATTGAGTAAAATAAAAAAGTTGAATATACACTGATTTGACAGCTCATCAGCACTTTTAGATAGACAAATGAACACTCAAAACAATTTGCTATCCTTTTTTTTCGGTCTTTTTTTAAAATATATGCTAAAGTAAGTATACCGTTATTATTTGAGTAAGACCTCCACGTCGCACAGGATCAATATTTTCTAAAATAAGAATTAGAAATTCCGGTTACTTGAAAAACACTCCACACTATTTTACACAACACAACTTAAGACTACACAATAATGATAGAAAATTTAAATAAATAAATAATCACGATAACGCTATTGTTTTGCAGAATACGACATGTAATCAAACAAAAGCAAAACTTTGGAGAGGATATGAGAACAGCAGAAAGTTCTATGTGCTGCCAGAAACGACCGTTTGAATCACTTATTTAAATCCAAATCCAAATCCATTTAGATAATATGTACATGAATGTCTATGTTAAGTATCACTATTTATGCAAACGTTATTTCGTAGCAAATCCACACAACTTTTTATATTCTTTTGTAGCTTAAGTTAAATTCGAATAATTGTTTTAGAAAATAGTTTTTAATTGAAATCTCTGTATCAATTTAGTTTTAAGAAAATTATGTCTTCTCGATATGTACTTTGTTTGATGGAATGCCTAGAATGTACTGAACTGAAAAACAGGGTGTAGCATAAGAAAAGTAGATGAAACTACAAAAGGTATTCAATCTTCAAAAACGTTTAAATATTTTCACTATCTGACTAATTTATCTTTTAAATGGATTCAAATCATCAATTAAAGTTTTAATTTTACAATTCCCTTTAAATGGCTCTCTAATACCAAAGTGACAGAAGCTCCCTCTGGTGACATGACACTTCTAATTCGAGTGTTAAAATTTGTAAAGGAATTTGTATAAGCAATAGACTCTTATGCACCAACTGATGCCTTATTTGTTACTGCATGAGGGCAAATTAGAAAGATATAAAAATTAAAATGGAAACTGCACCGGTCTTAATAAAAAAAAAGTTGTGTTTTAATAATAAATTATTGCCCCCAAAAGCCCCTGTTAATTGTTATTAATACTCAATACTCATAGTTCAAAATAAGCATACCCACCAGAAACATATCGAAAATACTTTATTAGTATACAAATTGTTGATTATTCTAATAAAATAAAGTCAAAACCAATTATAGCTGTTTTTAACAAATAAGAATCCAATACATATATAAATTTCCTCAAATTTTACTTAAATATGTACATAATTATATACAAATAATTCCTTTACATATACTTGCGCCATTCACAAAAATCTAGCCATTTTGTTGGCAAACTTTGAAATAAAGAATTAAAGGCATTTGGTGCAATTATTTTGTATGATATAAATATTTGTATAAGAGTGTTAGATATACATATACATACATACATAATGTACATTATTTTAATTATATTCATAAAAATATAGATATGTCATAAATTTGTGAATTACTCTTTCATTTAGTTGACATAATTATTTCGCATTTGGATTTAAATTTACTCGCGAATAGACTATCGATAGATTTGCAGATTCATCATAATGGCCGTCCTAGAGATAGGTTATTGCAAACTCTTCAACTGTCATTACATTGTCATCCATAGACAAACTAATATAGACGGTCGTCTTCGTCCGATTTGACCGTTGGTTCCCACAAGAGCAAAAGTACCACGGATTTTGAATGTATTCTGACGTTTCCGTCAAAATCAAATTGGAGCTCACGCACACATTCTCAAACCGCGGTACATTTCTTGGGCGCAGCCATTTTCCTGTACATTTTGTTGTTGTTAATTGAATGACAGTCTGCTGAAAATGTGGTGTGCAAAAGGAAAAAAGAGACACCACGATTATTTTTATAGTTACATCTTGTTCGCACGTTCGCTCACATGTATTCACAGATAGGAAAATTCAAATCGGCGTACTTTACAAAATTTTTGGCAGAGGAGGGAGAAGACGACCGTCTATATTAGTTTGTCTATGTTGTCATCCGTGTGCAAAGGCCAAAATGGTTTCGATTTCATTACATTCAAAATGATTCCAAGAAATACCTACAGTTCAAGTTTACTTACATGATTTCTATTGATATGGTTGTTTTGGGAATTTTATATTTTAACATATATTTTCAGATTTTCTTAGAAATCCTCGCAGTGATCATCAGTTTCGCCGAGCCAGGTTCCTACATATAATTTGAGGCATTTATTCAAATTAATTTATTAATTTAATGGAAAAAATAAATCATTAAGTAAAACCGATGTACAGTTTGTAAATAAAAGCTTTTACTATTATTTCGTATGTGTTCACTCAAAACTGACTCACTTTTGACGTTATCTAAACCTGCACAGCCAAAGCAAATATATGAACATCAAGAAATGAGATGCAATTGACTCCATATCATTTATCCTCTAACCAGTAAAACTGAATTAAGAACACCTACCACAAATAGTTACATATTTGTGACACCTACTATCTTCTAAGTGACGATATGCTTTGCATCAAAAGTTCTTCCCTACCTTCCAAAAGAACCTCCAGTCACGGGAAACAAATTAGCACAGTGACAGGGACAGGGTTTTCCTCGTTGCTCAATGTCATTCGATTTTAGATGTGATGTGTGTGTTAAGAATTTAAACTCTATATTCTTAACGACTATTGAAATAAATGCTCACCGTTTCACCTGTTTAGCATCCTATTTTGTCTATTGTTTTCTTGTCCTCTCGCATAAGAGAATTAAAGCGAAGCGCACATGCGACCATTTGACATTTAAAAATGTCAAAACTGACAAGACTCTTTATTTCTCAAATCTCCCTTGTGGTCGTCCGTGGATTGCCGTGGATTCTTTCGAAATTCTAATAACTTTTTGATTTATTAACAAATCAAAATGTTGTCGACAATTTTGCGCAACAACATAAGCTGGTCCTTCCCTTGCCGCCTAACTTCCGCCAAAGGTCTGCGAAAGGTAAGTAAATTTTCATAGAAAAAAACACAACCCAAGATCTAGTAATGTTATGCAATTCCCCCTTCCATAGGCATACTGCTCACATGCGAAATATGCCGAACACAGACCGATCGAAAAGATCCGAAATATCGGAATATCGGCACACATTGACAGCGGAAAGACAACCCTAACCGAAAGAATCCTCTTCTACACTGGACGCATCGCACAGATGCATGAGGTGCGAGGCAAAGACAACGTTGGAGCTACAATGGATTCCATGGAGCTGGAACGTCAGCGGGGCATTACAATTCAATCGGCCGCCACATATACCGTGTGGCAGGGACACAACATCAATATCATCGATACCCCGGGTCACGTGGACTTTACAGTCGAAGTGGAGCGAGCTCTTCGCGTTTTGGATGGTGCTGTTCTCGTCCTCTGTGCTGTCGGCGGTGTTCAGAGTCAGACACTGACGGTTAATCGTCAAATGAAGCGTTATAATGTACCTTGCCTGGCATTCATCAACAAATTGGACAGATTGGGATCGAATCCGTACAGAGTTCTATCGCAAATGCGTTCCAAGATGAACCATAATGCAGCCTTTATCCAGCTGCCAATTGGTTTAGAATCAGATTGCAAGGGAATCGTCGATCTGGTTGGTGAGAAGGCGATTTATTTCCAGGGCCCAACGGGTACAGAGATTGTATACGATCAGATCCCAAAGGATATGCTCGCTGAGGCGAATGAAAGGCGCCAGGAACTCATCGAACATTTGTCGAATGTGGACGACAAGTTGGGAGAACTGTTCCTCGAGGAGAAAGTCCCAACAGAAGACGACATTAAGGGCGCTCTACGCCGCTCGTGCATCAAACGAACCTTCACCCCGGTGTTGGTCGGTACGGCACTGAAAAACAAGGGCGTTCAGCCTCTTCTCGACGCCGTTATCGATTTCCTTCCAAATCCCGGTGAGGTTGAAAATCTTGCTCTAGTCGAAAGCGGTATCGAAGAACCAGATAAGATCGTACTTAATCCAGCTAGAGATGGAAAGAGTCCATTCGTTGGACTGGCATTTAAACTAGAAGCCGGCCGCTTCGGTCAGTTGACTTACCTCAGGTGCTATCAGGGAGTCCTTCGCAAAGGCGACAACATCTTTAACACTCGTACGAACCGAAAGATCCGCATCGCTCGATTGGTTCGCCTGCACTCCAATCAAATGGAAGACGTAAACGAGGTATACGCTGGCGATATTTTCGCCTTGTTTGGTGTAGACTGCGCTAGTGGTGATACTTTTGTGACAGACAACAAGTTGAACCTCTCTATGGAGTCAATGTTTGTACCTGAACCAGTGGTATCGATGGCTATCAAGCCAACAAATCCAAAGGACAGAGATAACTTTGCAAAGGCAGTGGCAAGATTCACAAAGGAAGACCCCACTTTTACCTTTGTATATGATCCAGATGTAAAGGAGACCTTGGTGTCTGGAATGGGTAAGTAAAACAGTCGAAAACTGTAGCACATAGCAGTAAAACATTCCTTTTTTGCAGGTGAACTTCATTTGGAGATCTATGCCCAGCGAATGGAACGAGAGTACGGCTGCCCTGTTACACTAGGTAAACCAAAAGTAGCTTTCCGTGAAACCCTAGTAGGTCCCTGTGAATTCGATTATCTTCATAAAAAGCAATCTGGTGGATCAGGACAATATGCTCGTGTAATTGGTATCATGGAACCACTGCCACCAACAAAGAACACATCGCTAGAATTCACCGACGAAACTGTGGGCACTAATGTGCCGAAACAATTTATTCCTGGCGTAGAGAAGGGCTTCAGGGAAATGGCCGAAAAGGGCATGTTGAGTGGACACAAACTGTCTGGCATTAAATTCCGCCTTCTAGACGGTGGTCATCACATTGTAGACTCCAGCGAATTGGCTTTTATGATTGCCGCTCATGGTGCAGTGAAAGAAGTTTTCAGAGATGGTGCCTGGCAGATTCTTGAGCCAATCATGTTGGTTGAAGTCGCAGCTCCAGTAGAATTCCAAGGAGCAGTAATGGGACAACTAAGCAAAAGACACGGTATCATCACAGGCACCGATGGTTCTGAAGGCTGGTTCACTGTATATGCTGAGGTGCCGCTTAACGATATGTTTGGCTATGCTGGCGAATTAAGGTATACATTCGAAGATATTTCTGAAAACAATATTCTTATAAAAATTGTGTCTTTGTAGATCGAGTACACAAGGAAAAGGAGAGTTTACAATGGAATACAGCAGATACTCACCATGTCTGCCTGAGGTCCAAGAACAACTCGTCAGACAGTATCAGGAATCTCAGGGTATCCTGGTAGATAAGAAGAAAAAGAAGAATTAAATAATAAATAACTTTATATATTAAGAACACTGACGGCATTGTATCTGATTATTTTTTTTATAAAAACTGTGATAACAAATAATTAGCTTACCGAATCGACAACCAAAACATGATTACGAATTAAAAACAAGTACGTATAATTATTTGTTACGTTCATCTGAAAACCAAAGATACGTTTTTTTTATTGCTGCACAAAGGAAATCATCTTTCCACTGTTTAATGCAGTTATACCGCTGGTGTTCTACAAAGCAGTCATCTAAGTTCTCTGCTTTTCGCTGAGAGTGAGTAAGTGAAAACTCTCTTGCTTTGCATTAACGATACAACATTTTTCGAAGTCATTTCTTTAGCACAAGAACCTTTTTTTCTTCTTCAAATAGTCTTAGATAGCTTTTCAAATCTCAAACATTCTTAAGAGGTCTACATTGCCAAATGAATGGTTATCTCTTACTAACGCAAGTACAGGTACCAAACTAGATTTTCTGTTTTCTATTTGCGGACTTGAAGTAGTTCATCCTGCCTACAAATCGTACAGCGTATGGCTCTAAACATATACTGACATGAAGCTATACCAATCTGCAAGATGTAACGAGAGCTTAGGTCCTGTCATACTAGGTTTGTTCCCGTGCTGACTAAAACTATGAAAATCTGCGTAATTTTACGAGAAATAACGAATTTCTGTTCCCGTACGGTAAAATTTTGTAGTTTTTGACAGAAGAGAGAGTAAGAAATGGGCTCGTTCCGCATTATAGCCACTAGGTTTCTAGTTGATAGAGAGTTTCAGTTTCGACTACAAAGTAAGGCATTTCTTTTTGAGGTAGTGAACTATATTTGGAGGTAAGAAAATTCTCTCTCTTTGAAGTCAAGGTGCAAGCTGTCAAAAATTCGTTTGCAGTTCCATATGTTAGGCATTATCTCAAAAAGTAGGCCTAGAGTTCGGAAGGGCCCAATTTCCCCGAGCTGCTTAGTTACTTACTTACTTATGCCCTGTATCCCATTGTGGGTCCCAGGGTCCCTTCAATGCCTACGTGCCATCGTGTGCGGTTTCTGGAAATGTGCCTCAGCTCTCCTCAATTTTTTCCCAGTAGCCGTGCCTGCTCCACTGTTCTGCGGGCGTAATCCTAGGACCGCCATATAACCTTCCATCCCCGTTCTGACAAATGGGTGTGTTTTATTGGCTGTCAAAATAATTTTAAGTAGATAAATCAGTACCAAAAAAGTGAAGCCTAATCAGTGGTTTGAGAAGTTTCCAACTTGTTCCCGTAAATTTTTGGAAATTTGTCTTTACCTGAGAGAATTTTACTCCTAAAAATTTGACAAGCTGACCTTTTATATATCTCTGCGAAAATTCTATCCCCGCTCTTTGAAATTTCATTATATACGAATTTTGGTGCAGAGTACAAGAATCTGTTCTTATTCCATTACATAAAAATTATCGAAGTTATCGATAAATTGATTCTTAGTTCCCTCTCTGGTTCTGCGGCTGCCATCTCTAGTCTACACTCAATTGTCAAATCGAACATAAAACTAGAAATTTAAATGTCATTCGAGTAAAACATCCCGAAAGTTTTTTATCTGCCCTTATCTCAGTTGCGAAAACTTAACTTTATTTAGAAAGAACACATCCATCGTTCGAAGTGGGAGTACCTATAGACTTCGTGCCTTTTACACAAATTCTTGAAAAAAAAAAAAATCCACCACCACGAAGCTCATTCGGTTATTTTCTGATATCGCCAAGGCATCCCAAGGCTCAGTAATTAATAAGATGGTTGTCCAACATCATGTCAGGGGCTACGAGGAGTTCACCAAACTCGTCGAGGGTCTGGAATCTTCAGGTGAACCAATTCATGTTCTCTTCAGTGGCGGCAAGGACGACGCTGGCAAAAGTTGGTGCCCATATTGTGTTAAAGGTAAGTTGCTTTTGAGATAGTCTGCATATTAATCCGTTAACTATGTTCATTTCTATAGCGGAACCGGTTATCAAGGAGGCGCTTACTAAGTCACCCGAAAAGAGTCATTTCGTACACGTCGAGGTCGAGCGTGCTTAGTGAGTAGAATTTTAGCTTTTAAGTTTTACTGTACCACAGGGTATTACATTATTCTGACCTCAAGTGGACGCAGTATGAGTCATAGAGATTGTTATCATAATGGTTTACACTTACAATTTGTTTCGTGACGAAATTAGCGAAATAAGTTCTAATTGGTTGTATTTGTGTTTTAGAATACAAAAGTTGAACTTATATGGTCGAGTGGGGATGGCAATAGAATAGTCTAGCAGTCCATCAAATCATGGTTATTATAAATTTATGAGTATCATTACTCAGTAGTTTGTATGATACACAGAAGAAAGATAAGAAATCTGCTGATGTAATCTTTATGGACAGTCTTTAACTTTGTCTGAAGACTATTGTACGTTTGACATTCAGTTAAATAGATCTGGTCTAAATTTAAACGCATTTTTATGTCGCATTATCTAATTCTAGTCGTGATTTGATTGCAGCTATTCCCAAACTTGATAAGATCCTAACTTCATTCGCGTTTTACTTTTGGCTTTGGTATTTATCGCTTTAAGTCGCGCTCTAGTTGATCCAAGTCTTTCTTTGATCACTCCTCAACTTGAGCCGTAACGTTTCAAACACTGTTCAAGTCCCTGTCCAACACAGAAAGGTCGTTAACACACAGTAACATATTTCTATTCTGTGGCATAGAACTTTCGCTATTCTTCCTTTCTTGTTCACAATTTCTATAAGGCACCACGAGGAGGTGGAAGTAGGGCTTCCTTTCAGCTGCAGTCACCAAAATTTTTGATTTGCTTTTTTACTTTATTAAATTTCAGCTGGAAAGACTTGAATTGCCCATTCCGTAAGGATCCCCGCACACATTTGGTGTTCTTGCCGACTTTGCTGCGCTGGAAATCACCCCAACGTTTGGATGGCGAACGCTGCTCTAGTATTGATCTAGTGGAAATGTTACTTACCGATGAGGAATAAGTAAACACTGCGTTGCGAGAATTTTAAGTTAAAGTCCATTTGTATTTGTAAAATTTCACTTAAAATAAATAATACTTCTTAGAAAGAAGGCGAAAATTAATAGTTACTCTTGTATTTCTTAATTTCTACCATAACCACATGAATGTTTGTTAATTGTGCTCTAGCATTTGGCGTAAGTAACTTATGGAATCGATGATAGTATTGCACTAAACTAGCCAAAGCGAGTTGCAACAATTGTGATCCAGTCAGAAGTGATGGGAATGAGAGGAGTACCTCACGATTGAGTTCTTCAAGTGATTTCTTCCAATTCGCTGAGAAATTTGCAACCAAAGCCAGGCTTCGTCGCTCTTGTTTGCGCAATTCATCCATTTGTTCTTTTTCAAAAAAATGTTCGCATTCTTTTACAAATTGAATTATTCCACCGAAGTGTGGTGCTAGAATTTCGTCTACATATTCAGCACTCCTGGCGTTGAGTTGTTCACGGAAGGCTTCCGCTTCTTTGGAATTATCTCGAGTGTGTTCCATTAGAACGCCTAGGACTAGGTCGTAGTTGTTTATAAGGTAAATAAGTTGTTCCTTGCGTGAGGGGAATATTGCTGCCATGCGAAGGATAAAGCATTCGACTTCGTTTTGTAGCTCGAGCAGAAGCAAGCTGACAACTTCGTTAGGAAAGTGCTCAGAGATTCCAACAATTGCCGCAGAGAATTCGGCGTAACGTCGCGTTATCTAGAGAGAGGGAGACTGAATTATTGCCCGCGAAATGAACGTTTCACTTACGTAATGAGGGCCCATTTCCTTGTTGAATTTTGTCGGATCACAATCGCGAATGCTTTTGATGTTTAACCGAAAGACATGATCAAATCGAGGCCAAATAACCGCTTGCATTGAGTCCCAATATCTAATGAGAAAACCAAAGATGTAAGGCTTAGTTTGGATCAGTAAAGATAGGCACTAATTTACTTATCAAGTCCAGGAACACATCGCTTATGGCACATTAGTTGATAGCGAAATATCAGCTGGATGCACAGGAACATCGCAATTGTATCGTAGCAATCTTGAATGCTGTTTTCTAGGTTTTTCTGAAAGAACAAAGTGCACGTAAGTCAATTGATCTTAAAGGGCTGAATTGCATATGTATTTACAATCATAAAAGTCAATGTTTTGCCCATAATCTGATTGAAAAGATCCTGTGCCTGTACACCACGAACCATGAAGAATTCCACAACGAACAAGTACTCTCGGCAGGCATTGTCCACTAGAGCATATTGTTCTGAACGAAACAGAGCCTCGAAGGTGTACTGAAATTGTAATAATTACATAAATTCGGATGCGATTACTGAACAGAGGTGATAACTTACTCTATTCTTCAACTGAGCATGTGGCACTATAATTGGTGCTTCCAACTGTTGATTTAGGATATCTCCTCGTTTGCCAATTGTAAAGATCGTACTCTTATGCTTCAGATTAGTTGCTTTGGAGAATAAACTCTTTGATGCCGTGTCTTCTATTCCCATGAGATCGTCTTTGGTTACAGATTCTTCGAACTTTAAGGCCAGCAATCGAGTGGAATAGCTCTGCAAAGAATGGAAACTAAAAACACGGCTTTTTTGGCAATCAAACTCACCTTAAAGTAACTGTAGTATATCTTTCCCATTGTATCGATGTACTCGTTGCATATCTCCTGAGCTACTTGCCTCTCGTTGGACAGTATGAACTCAAAGAAAAACTTGTGCTTCAGCATTGCGTTCTGTGGAATCTGATAGTTTGTCATTGGCTTTCGAAACTTGTAAATCTGTTCCAGCAAGTAAGTTCGAATCTTGGCCATCGCCTTTACTTTTAATTTGTGAAGAACGTCGCTTACGTCACCCGCAGATTTACTCTCCTTGAAGCTCAACTCCTTGATATGATTGAGCTTGTGGTTAAGGGTGTTCAGTTTCAGAATGAACTCCTTCTCCGTGACTGGCGTCTCCATAATCGTTGTGATCATCTCCTCGGGCACAGCCATATCTTCGATAAATTGTGATAGTTGCGCCTTCACCGATTGCCTGTTAGTCAACTGGACAGACATCGAGACAGATTTCTTCTGCAAGGTCGTGATCTCAGTACTGATGTTGCTGAGCACATTCTGGAAGTTCATTAGCATGGATTCCATTCGCTCAAGGATGTCATCGCATTCACCAATTTGGTTATGAAGACTTGCAATGTTCTCACTCTCGGCGATGTAGTCCTCGATGGATTTGTTCTCTACTTCCTTGAAGTCGCGTTCAATCTGACGAGAGTATTGACGCAAATCCGTGCCTGTTTTGAGGATTTCACGGACCTCATCGTTGTCCAGTTGCTCGGAAATGCACGGCTCCTCCACCGACATTGCTAATTATGTGCACAATTATTTAATATTCGAAATTTTAGCTAAAATGTTGACAAAAACAGAGGAGTAAACTGCATACGAAGTATTTTTCTTGAGTCAAACTGACGTCTTCTGTTGTGACGTTTTGCAAAAAAAAGGGATGGATATATGTTACTTTAGTAGGAATGTTCATTTCATGCTTTAAGATGTGTCTATTCTTCGATTTTGTTGTTTCTGTGTGAGGTCAATTTCCGTGGTGGATTTTTTCAAATTAATGGTGTATTTCTAAATTTATGTCAGATGGCTTAAAGACAGTAATTTCTACCTTTTTCTTTGAACAGTGTCTTAGTCTTTTCATTTTCGATAATGTTGCTGTCAGATTTTATGTAGACTTGACGGTTGTTCTTGCAAATTGCACAATGGACTTTAGACTTGATGGGTCTATGTAGGAATGGGTTAGAGGTTGCACTTACTTAGAAAGTAAATTATCCCGCTCTCAAATAAAGCGAACTATTTTGAGATAATTTTGGATACGAAACTTTTTTATAAACCAAAAATGTCAGCGCATCAAAGGCGCTCTCACACTTCTGGCAGTATAAGGATGCCTTCGGTAAGACATGGGGCTTGTCACCGCGTAAGGTTCCTTGGATCTAGACTTCTATGATAAGACAACTCTCTTGCGTAAGTGAGATGCTGCTCTCGGCTGCATGGTAACTTTTTCGATTACTCCTAGTTCTGCTCTTAATGCGCTGGTCAGCCTAAATCCTAATAACGCCGTCTTAGACCGCGTGGTGCAATGACACCAGAAGTCCAGCTGGGCTATTAATATAAAGTCAACCATCCTACAGTTCTGCTCTGTTACGACTATTTGCCAACCTGCGTCCTTTATCTCTTTATGGCATTTGGGGACAAATGCGCGAAATTTCGTCGCCAAAGCTTTGGACAATATCAATAGGAGCTTGCGATACAGCACTGCCTGTATCTGTGACGTCTTTCAGACTGTCGAGAATGACTCCCAGGTATTATAATGTCTTCCTAAATCTGCTGATATGATTCCCATAAACCTGCCAAAAACTTGCATATACCACAGTCTTTCTGTTGGTTATTAGAACAGATTCTGTCTTGTGGTCAAAGGCCAGCTGAGTCTAGCTAATTTTTGATCCTGGCTACTGTTTCATCCATTTCCCAGAGCTGTAAAAGAATGCAACCATTTTATGATTATGAAAAATGATTTAATTCATTGACTTGACTTCAATAAAGACTTCAGATTGAAAATAAAATCACCATTCACTTTGAAGTCATGACTGCAGCAGTCAATTTTAGCACTCAGAATGGTGAAGTCAGAAAGAATGGAATCTTTTTGAATAATCTGTATTCTTTGAAGTCACTAGCATTCACTGATTTTATTCAGTCCCTTGAAGTCAGTTGAAGTCAGTGACTGCATTCACTTAGTTGAAGTCTTTTGAAGTCTTTGAAGTCTTTGAAGTCCTTTGAAGTCTTTGAAGTTTTTGAAGTCTTTTGAAGTCACTTGAAGTCTTTGAAGGCAGGGCAGACAATGCAATCACTGACTTAAAAGAAGTCATTGAATTGAAACAAATCTACGTGAATTCTTAGGATGACTTCATGTGAATGCATTAGGCAATGTTTGCATTCTTTTACAGCCCTGGCATTTTCGAGCCTATCTGGTCGATAGCTTGCCCTTAGTCACCACAGCGATAGCGCCCGAAATCATATAAGTCACTCCAACCAAGTTGCTTGCAAGTCATTGGTTTTGGCCAATAATTGACACATCTCACTAGATACCGTTAGATTTCTCAAACCCCTAAGTGCAAACCGTGTATAAGCTGGAGAAAGCTCATATAATTAAGACGATGTCTATTGCGCTGATAAGTTCAATGACTCTGATCCAACATAATTGCCGCTATGCGCGTGTTGACGACATGTCCATCTCTTATACAACATAACTCAGGACCAGAAAATTGAAACAACAACTACAACAACCCATTAAAGTTATTGTTTGTACGTCTAGACAAATGAATCAGAAAAAAAGTGCTTCACATCGCATTCAATTCCACTTTCATTTACCGTATCAACATCTGAGTAAGTACTTTAGTTATGATGACATCTTATTTAACTACCAAAATAATTCAAAGTACAAACTCGAGCTAAAAAAAAAAAATAAAAAAAGTGAAACTCCTTTCCATGGAAGTTACCATTTATGTACCATCTTCATTCACATTTCCCTCGGCAAACCATCAAAAAGCTTTACGCGCGTGATACCTAGGCATACGAGATACATTTTTACGTTAACTTATTTTTTTTTCTTTGCCTTTCGGTCAAGAGCTGTTTACCTAATTAATTTTAAATTATCATATGGGCTAAAAATAAGAACACAAAAAAAAAAAAAAATATTTCTGTTACACATATTCCAAGACAAGTTTAAGTCAGGAGATTTTAACACAATACCACGACAACGACAACGAAGACGATAAAATTGAAGAACTATTTAGCACGTTACCCGAACTTCGAGAGCCACAAATGTGTCCAACATAAAGTGATAACTACTAGAGAGCCAAGGTAATAAACAGACAAAGTGCACGACTTGAGACACAGACACATTCCAGCTCGTTGTATACCGATTTCTACTTTTTGTTCTGGACAATTGAATTTATTCATAAGTTGACTGCCAAACGAGTATAATATAGCCTCCGCTATATATGAGAGAGGGGTGCGCAACGACTGTATTTATTTTCGATCGAAAGGATAATTTTTACAAGGACTATCTAGTATACAACAATGAAATCGATACGATTGTTGGCTTTAATAGTGATCTGTGGATTATTTTACTTTTCAGAGGGTAAATTATTTATCTTTCTACATCTGGTAGATACTTTATATATTCCGTGATATATATTTTTTTTTCTTTTTGAAAAGGTAAACCATGTCCTGAGAAGACACGACCTCATAAAAGCCGCTGTGATGCCTATTTCAAGTGTATAATGCTGCCGTCGAAGAGTCACGTTTGGGTGCCAGAGAAATGCGAACAGGGACTTATTTACGAGCCAAATTTACGACTGTGCGTCCTTCCGGGCGACGATTGGGAGTGCAATTTGGGTGAAGCAAACAAAAATGGTGACATCGATGATGATAATGTGGTGTATGGTGTTGGTGTTGATGGTTTGAGTGGACTAGCGGATTCTACAAAGAATCCCGACGACGAAGAGGACAGCACGAAACATAGTGAAAGTGAAGATCTCGCCGATGATGCTGTCAAGGGAACAGACGAGTCCATCGTCTTTGGAGGCAGTTTAAGTGATTTCGAAATGGATGCCAGTGGTGATGGTGACGGTAATGAAAGTGATGATGTACACGAAATAGGTGGCTCCGATTATATAATGCTAGACACAACATCGCCGGAGAGTAAAACCAGCAACGAAGGGCCTGAAATTCCAGATGGATTGGGTCCAACTAAAATCGATCCAAAACTTACAGCACACCTTCAACGATTGTCACAATTGATCGATGGATTAAAGCAAACATACCAGAGCAAGGATTCCGCAGTATCTGACCTAAGACCGGATCAGTTGAACGCATTCTTAGCACATTACAACATCAAATCTCAGTTAGACTCGCTGAATCCAACAGAGGAGACAAGTACTCTGAGAACCACACTTAAACCGGCAGAAAATCAAGTGCAGGAGGTGCCATCTACAACTGCGGCGAGCTCTCAGCTTGATCCTGAAACAAAAGTCGTTCTTACAAATCAATTGCCAGCTCATTTCAATGGTCCTCGACCAACTGACGGCTATTCAAATTCACAAATTGTTGTGAATAAACCAGAGGGTTCGGTACTCTTCACTCTTGGCAATCAACAACAGGATCCTTCCACCGATCATCGATATGATCCAAAGATCTCCGAGGAAACGCTAAAGACAGTCCTTGAACTTTCCAAACAGATGATCGAGAACCAAAATGTCCGCCGAATTATTCCCAATTCGGCCTATTACCCGCAAGTTGTTCAACCAATCTATCTGCCTCCACCCATACCCCAATATGCCAACAGTATCTTCAACCAACACGATGGCTATGATGACAAGAAATACGACAAAGTATCCTCAACGTATTACGTCCCTCAGCAGAAGCCAGACAAGCCTGCTACCACCATCATTCACAATAACGTCATTCCAGTGCACGTTTCTTCCTCGGCTGAGGAAAAACCAGAACAACTGGACAGTTATGGACAGAAACTGAACTCGTATCCACCGCTTAACGACTACCAGTACTCCGGTGGAGTATCAGCCGAAGCCCAAGACCATAACCTCAACAATCGTTACGAAAACAATCAGCTCGTGACAATCCGTCCCAATGCCGCCCACAACAACTACAACAACTATCAATATCAGCAAAATTATCGACCAACAACGACCTCCAGACCATACATCAGCGATACAGGATCAACTCTCACAGATTACTACACTCCAAGTCCTCATCTGGACGAGTCGAATGTAAATAATGTCTTCCAAGTGGAAAGATATCCAACCATCAACTATGGTAACACTCCTCCACAAAGACCCTCAAAGCCTCAATGGAATGACAATCGCAATCGTCCCGATCAGCCTCAGTTCAGTCCGAACCCAGCACAACAGCAGCAGCAGTTCAATCCAAACCCAGCACAACAGCAGCCTCAGTTCAGTCCCAACCCATCGCAACAGAACTCCCAGTACTACGTGAATCCCTATCAAAACTACTACTATCCCAGTCAACAATCGATTCTACAACTCTTCCCCAGCCACATTGATCCATCTAAAGTGAAAATACGCCCCAACAGTCAGAAACTAGAAAGTATGGAACAAGAAACCGCCGAAGAAAACGATTCCATATCCTATGACGACCAAAGTGCCACAGGTAGCAATGACGATAATCAAGCACAAACCTACAATCAATACAACACAAACAACCAAATCGTGGCCAATCAATTAGCACAGTATGTGGAGCATCAACTCAATGCTAACCGCCGACACCAGTTCGTGGGTAGTAGCGCTCCAAGTAGGAATAGGCTGCAGCCACCTGTTACACAGGCCCCGCCACTAGAACCCGAAGAAGAAAATCAATTGGTCAAACTGGCTGGCAGTTTATATCCTTACGATTATTACGAGACGAAACTGTCAGGCCGGCCAATTCAGGAGCCGAAAGTTGACGTAACCAACTGTGTAGTTGGTGTGCGACAGTCGAACACCACCGATTGTACCAAGTACTTTATTTGCAGCAAGGAAGATGGCAAAGTGATGCAGTACTCCTGTCCACCGTACACAGCCTTCAATCCACAGTTAAGGATCTGCGACGCTCAGTACTATGCCATTTGCCACCCGAGTGCAGTCCTTAGTCGTTTCACCGTTTCTGAAAACCGTCGCATTCAGCTGGAAGCGATAAAAGCCCTTCAAGATGCGAAACGCATTCGCGAACAAGCAGTACAAGCTCAAAATATCGCCATTCGCTTGCGATTAGGCGACGCTAATCGTGGTGAAAATGACGGTAACAAACAGTATGCGCCCATAACACCAGCACCAGCGGGACAATTTTCAACGGATGTACTGTCGAACTTCTTACAAAATGCAATCGATTCAAATAATCCAAACAGTAACAGCAACAGTAACAGTAACAGCAATAAGCCATTACAACCGCTGCAGCGACCACCACAAGCCCTCGGTGGCACATCAATGGGAATAAGGAAGAGAAAGTACTACTGTAAGGAAGGTGACAAGGTTGCCGATCAAACATCGATATACAGTTATTTTGTTTGCTATAAAAACGCCCAAGGAATGATGAAGGGTCACAAGATGACCTGTTCACCAGGACTGCTCTTCTGTCCGATGACAACGATGTGTACACTGCCCAGGAAGTGTACGTAGACATGGCGCCGAATGTCACTTAGAAATAGAATATCTAGTAGATAGTATTATTTATTTATTTATTTTTATTTATAAATTCGATTTAGTTTAAGAGATGAATAATTAGTCAAAAGGATAGATAATTAAATGTACGATCCGACAGAAAATGCCACACATTATTTATTTCGTTTTGTAATATAGTAGAAGTAGACTAATTGATTAGTTCAATAAATGCTAAATGCTTTTTCAGTAATCACTGGGGTTAAGCTATCTTTTCCAAAAGAACCATTCGACAAGATTTGAAAGAGATCAGTGTTGCCGCGGTGATAAAATAAAGTTTCTGACCACAATTGAAGCTGAGATGGATCCGATTTTTTTATATTCAAGAGTGAAACGATTTGTAATGAAGTTGTTCGTTGGTGTGATTCACCACACTTTCATGCTGATGTCTGAATCCTGCCGCAATGGCTTCATGCTATGCTTAGTGAGGGGATTGTGGCGTCAAAATTAGGTACAATCACGTGTAGTGTAGTACATGAACATGCTATGAGCTAAGTGTGACAAAATATAAGTAAACTTAACTATTTGCTTAAAAAAATAAGCCGGACATAAGCTAAATTGGGTTTGTAATACTTTTATTCAACAAAAATAATTTAGGACATTTTAACTAAAAGCGCTCACTAAGGTACATTGGTGCCACCAATGCAATGAGAACTACTCCAACTGCGGGCTTTGAGGCTATTCTCAACTTGCCTCCGCTGGACATTTACACAAGATCAACGGCAGCCATTAGTGCCTTTAGAATAAGTCAAACTGCGTGCTGGAAGTCAAATGCGATGGCCACGCCACAACGGACTTACGCCTTACCTTGACTTCAAAATACCATTTACCTCAGCCTACAATAGCAGAGAAGAGTGGAAAGAGAGCCGCATACCAAATGCCGAATCCATAGCTATTAATACAGATGGATCAAAAATGGATCCTGCTGTAGGATCCGGAATCTTCTCCGAATCACTGGGAATATCCAGATCTATACGACTCAAGTCAATTACCGCCATAGAAATAAAATCCAAGCTTGTGAAGTGCTGTCGTGAAGAGCTTAAGGTTCTTGGAACACAGCACAAGGTTCTGCTCTGCTGGTTCCCTGGAAATGAAAAGGCAGATGAACTAGCAAGAATAGCTTCATCGGACCCACTAGAGCTGACTGTCTCTCCATAAGCACCCCGCCCTGCGTTCTCAGGCTTGAAGCAGAGAAACAGGCTATGAGAGAGGTGAACCTGAGATGGAATTCGCTAGAAACTTGCAAAACTGCCAAACAATTATGACCAACTTTTGACAAAGCAAGGACCGAGAGAATTATTCGCAAGGACAGACGTTCACTGTCCATGCTTATGGGGATACTCTGCGGTACCACTTTAAATAAAACTGCGTCGCACTGAAGAAGAACTCTGCAGAGGATGCGGCGATGAAGATGTCGTAGAGGACACCACCCACTTCCTCTGCCAGTGCCCTGGACTCCAACATTCCAGGTACAAATTCCTCGGCAAGCACTTCTTTCAGGATCTAGGAGAACTCTCCAATGCCAACACCAACGTGTTATTGAACTTCATCAGAACACCAGGATGATT
Source organism: Chalcosyrphus nemorum (assembly GCA_949716465.1). Lineage (NCBI taxonomy): Eukaryota > Metazoa > Arthropoda > Insecta > Diptera > Syrphidae > Chalcosyrphus > Chalcosyrphus nemorum. The sequence goes on from OX454335.1 coordinate 25,882,304, forward strand.
TGTATATACGGAAAACGAGTAACTACAACCGTAGTTCTTACAGATATTTATGGGTTAAATGGGCCAGAGGAACCCCCCCTATGGGTGACACAATGGGTCAGTTCTGACCTGAGTGCGGCGGAGGTATTTCGATTCGTCTTCCAACCCACAAACCTAACCTAACTAAATGTAGAGGATTGGCCGTGTTCACTATGCAAGGAAGTCGCTTTACTACTTCAACCAGTTAGAAGGTGAAACAATTATTAGTCTTCCTTAAAAAGTCCTTCTTCTTTCTCGATAGAATCTGCTCAAATCTAGTCTATTTCTTATCATACAGGACGCTAGATTCTTTATCGAAGTGTTCGAAACGAGCTCATTCAAACATTGGGTAACTGGTGAATACTCTATCCACTGCACTTGCTGGAATATTCTAAATCAAGGTTTCTACCAGAAAATTGGAAGCGGAGGTACGATCCATTTACAGATCTCATCAGCCTTTTTGTTCAACAGCATTTTCGACTTAACTTTCCTGCTTTTAGAGCATCTTGGCTATCAATGTACAAACAGCCAGTTAGTTTAGTCCATAGTTCTCTCGCGACTTCTGATATTGCTAGAAATTCTGCCTGAAACACGAGTCTAAGACATATGGAGATAAGTTAGGTTTTGACGAGATCGGACACGAATCGAATTACGAATATTGAGACTATTGTCCATAATAGAGGAGACTAGATCACATCCCTAGAGCTAGAATTGAAGTGGATACTAGGGTCTAATAGTCTTTTAAAGCTATCTAAACACAAGGAAGTTTTCAAAACTATAGTACCAACTAAATCATGTCCTTTATCTCCTTGCTTAGTATTGTATGCAACACCTCACAGTGCACACAGCTTTCTGCAACTCTTTCCTTGTTGTCGTACTTCTGTCTCAACCAATCTGCGATGTAAATCCTTGGGATTATTCTACCACCCTGAGTTCAATTTCATTTCGTGACTAGGTATGAACCTATGTGACCACAGCCAAATTTGTCCTTGAATGATAGTGTTGCTTGGTGTCTGACCCATTTTCTTCTATAAAGATGTTCGTGTCGCATACGGTTTTTAGTAAAAACGCATTTACACAGCAACAGCTCGCAGCAACTTCAACAGCAGGAACAAAAAGACCGATTCTGTGGTATGAAAACCATTACAAACAACAACGACACGTTGAAGTTACTGTTGCTGTAGCACCAGAAGCTGATAGTTTTCCATTTTCCGAAACCTACTTTGCTCCGAGGACGGTAGAGTAGAGTATTATTGTTATCCTGTCGGTTTCTATAGCAAAATTCTGACCTTTATAACCTAGTCTGCTATTAAGACTCTAAACAGTTCTGAGCTTGTATTTTGAGCTTTCTACCTACTGTGGAGATATAAAATTTTCTCCTCTGTTTAGAGCCTTATAATGTCCTCATAATCCAACTACAATTCCTCTCAATCAGTACAGCAAAATCCAATTCACAAAGTGTTAATACTGATCAAAGATGATTTACACGATTTCACATTCCAAATGGATTAAGTTTTGATCAAAAGATTTTCACAAAACATTGCCGATATATGTACCTCCTCGTGCAGATCGAATTGTATACTTCCGCCACATGAACCTTTTAAACAATTAACCTGTCCTCCTGCATACACAACTTGCCATTACGAAATGAAAAGATATCTTATTCAAACACACATGTGATGAAATCTATTACTGATGCAATTTTGGACGCATTAGATACATGTGTGTAAACAACTAACTATCATCTACTCTGGTAGCCAAGTACGCACGTACTTCTTGTAAATAAAACTAGAGAAATTTGTACAAATACAAATTATGACACATACTGACACATGAATTTAAGCGGTCTTGCCGGTGAGAATACTCCATATAAATAAATGGGTAATGTCACCTGTAAGTCAGAGAACTGTATATCGGAAGTTCATACCTTTATAGAGCATAAGAACCGGACATTATAAGTAAAGTATCCAACAGTACGACGAGTATTTAGCGCATTCACTTTCAGAGTCGTATACTATGAAGTGACCTTAGACCTGTTTTATGTTTTGTGTTTTGTGGGCTTTCCTTTTGTACTTTCCTGATTTCAAGAACAAGACATAGGTTAATTTTTTCTTCTGACTAACTTTATTGTTCTTTTTTTTTCTTTTTTTTAAGAATTCATAACCGTACTCTGATTTTAGTTAAATTAATAAGGTTAGTGTCTCACTTTCTCCTTCGTTTTCCCCGAATGTCAATATTTATTCGAACGCTTAGATCGATACTAATTTCTTTACCACTGGTGGGCATATGTATTATAGATTTTCTTATTTGTTTTCGATAAATTAGTACAACACGCGATTGTTCTTCTCGCTCTCGTGTGGCATATTTATTAAGACGCAGAGTAGATCAATATTTAGTATAGTTGGACAGAGTATTTGAATGGTTGAGAGAAATCTGCAGATACTACATACTTTTGTTAATTTATTAGATTAAGTAGAGTTAATTTAATAAAAGTGAATTCCTTTGATAAAAACCGAGTTTAGTTTCTCTCTCACCATCTGCGAACCAATATAAATGATCTAGATTTGTAGTAAATATTTGTGTCATTGCAAATTTCCAAAAAAGAATTTGGTTTCATGCATTTAGTTCGTTTGTGTGCATGAGATGTCACCCTGAAGGTTCAGTTCAAACTAAAGTTGAGTGGTAAGATTTCGAGTCTTATTAAGTAAGCGGAATAGAGCTAGGGTGCAACACCCTCACTAAAAAGGTTTACATGTTCGTGTCGAAACGATTATTCGTGCTGATTGCACCTGATTGTTGGTGCTGATTGATTCATCGCGATTAGGTGAATGGAACTCTCGTCCAAGGTTGAAATTTTATAGTTTTATGGTCAAATTTGTATATTCCTACGTAATATGTATGGCAAATCGAATAATCCAAGGTAAAATCCAACAAAGCTGCTGGATCTGACGGCTTATCGATGGAACTTTTCAAGGCAGCTGGTGACGGACTGGTAGATAGTAAACACCAACAAATAACACTGGTAAACACCAACTCATCCCTTAGCATAGATAAACTAATAGAGACGGTCGTCTTCAGCCAATTTGACCGTTGACTCCCACAAGAGAAAAACTACCACAGATTTTGAATGTATTCTGACGTTTCCGGCAAAATAAAACCGGAGCTCACGCACACATTCTTAATCGGCGGTAGTTTTTATGGGCGCATCCATTTTGTTGAGTCGTTCTGTTATTAATCGAATGACTGCTGAAAATGTGGTGTGCAAAAGGAAAGAAAGGAACAGCACGATTTTTTTATAGTCTTGTTCGCACGTTCGTTCACATGTGTTCACCGATAGGAAATTTAATCTCGGCGCACTTTACAGAATTCTCGGCAGGGGAACGTAAAGACGACCGTCTATATTAGTTTGTCTATGTCCCTTAGACGTTCAAACGGCCTGATTTGCTTCAAATTTAGCCCGAAGGGAAAACGCAGGCGCGCGTACAGGTTCAAGAGGACATCGACCAATTGGAGTGCGCAAATAAAGGCAATAATCTAAAAACCGAGCTAAAAGGAAAGCTTGTTTGTTGAGCCTCAGGTTCATCCTGAACTATAGGGCTCTACCGCATATTTCCCCCTCTTATTGTGCGCTATATACTTGTGAGTCATCCCCATCATGTATTAAAGGGCGCAGGCCGTTGCAGCTCCTGTTGTTTGCGTTCGAGCGGTCGCGCTTTGAGATATTGAGTAGAAACAATGGGATCTTACGGAGCTACCCGAAATGTTACCTCACCCTTAGTTCAATATTTTATCCTGTTTCTTATTTCCCACTTCAGTTCTCTCTTATATAAAGTCAGTTTTACTTCGGGGTAATTGCTCCAGCGTATGATGGTTCATTCTACATACTTGCCAGCGATTTAGAACATGTAAGTTAAACTTCGTGTTGACTGTACTAAACGGTCGTAATATATTCATAATCAGTAATCGTTTCTAGTTTGAGAACAAATTCGACAAACCTCCTGAATATGTCTGTCTAGTAAACTTAGTCTATGCTTTGCTATTTCTTTGGGATCTTACGGGGCAACCCGAAATGTTAACTCTCGCGTTTGACAGCTACTGGCCATCAGTTGCGACTATTTTCTACTCTTCTTTCTGCAACGAATATGTTTGGGATTTAAGCAACCACAACAACTACTTAATTCCTGTAAAAGACATAACCTCCAGTCAAAAAAGTCTACTGACATTTTCCAATTCCAAATAATCTGTGAAACAAGCCACTCACCAGCCAAATTGTTTCTTCTTGGTCTTTAGATGACAGAATTAAAACATCAAACACAACTTGAGATGGTTTAGATCGGAATAAAACAATATTTATTATAATAACTCCGCGATCCAAATCTAACAATATCGAAATTGTTTTTTTTTTTTTTTTGATTTTTCGTATTCTAATCTTTTAAACATTCCGAAACATTACAATTTCTACAATTTATTATTTCTTCTATGAATTGCTATATATTTTCATTCCGCTAAAAAAACTGTAACACTTAAATTATAAATAAATAATAATTTAAATTAGATTTAAGTAAATGAAAAAATCATAAACGACGCACGGTTTAGCAAAAAAAAGAAACCAAAAGCCTTAAAGTTAAAGATTTGTCACAATCCAGCTTATTTCTGGCTTAAAGTAGGTATGTGTGTCTTTTTTTTTTAATTTCTAGCTATTCATTATTTTTGTTTAAAAACTATTGAAACATATCAGGAGAAAGCTACTTTATTGCATTTAGAACTAAATTTATGGCCACTAAACCATGCCAAAACCTTCGCTTCCTTCACTTATTGCCAAAAGAAGAGCCTTTTCGAATTGTTCATAGCTCTCGTAATCAGGCAGACAAAGCTGATTGAAACTGAAAGAAAAATAAATAAAGTTTATAAAAATGTTGTTTTTGGTTTTTTATAAGTTACCATGTATGTGCGGTAGGAAGGTTGCCAAATGTAGGGGCTGCTGTGATCTGAAATTGCGGATTAAGTTCTTGAAATCCTCCCGGGGGTAGTTGAGAACAACCTGTGGTGAATTGCAGGAGTCTTGCCATTTCGGTTTGACTAAAGTTACTTATGCCGGCCCAAAACCAACCCAAAACTCGGCGGAACTCGGCTGAGTTTCCATTGGCGATGTGATGTGACTTAAAATCTGCAATCGAATACTCTCCTGTGCCGCACATTAGGAGCTAAAAAAATACGTTTTCTTTACTCATATAGCTTTATATGTATATATGTTCAAAAGGAATTATAAATTTAACTCAAGTCCCAAATAATTTGCACAGCAATAAAAGGAGATAATTTTCTAAGATAGTTTTTGAATGTACAAAATAAATACTGTGAATTACAAACAAATGCAAAAGTTATATAAATTTCTTCACAGACGAATAAGACCCCACCCAAGTAGTTTGTATCGCCCACCATGATTGAGCATTTAAGGCGATGCTTGTTCTTACACCGAACCGTATATGGCTTAATTTTGAGAAGATGACAAAGTTTTGCCTAATGTCACTGTGATTTAAAAATAACAATCGCAGTTAGAGCTGTGATTTTAAAATAGGTACTACTAAAAAAAAAAATTATTAGGCAATAAGCAGCCCATAGAGGGCCAAGACCTCGCTACTCAAAACTGTACATGTTGTGCGTGGTATACATTTCAGCACATACAGAAGGGACCTACAGTTTTATGCCGTATCCGAAGGGCAGAGGGAAGCTAGCTTCTCATGACAGCTATACTCTTGAGTGCTTGTCAACACTCGGAAGAGGTCATGCGATTTACCCAATCTGACTCTTAAAACTGGTCCTGTTCCTTGAAACTGTCATTGTATTTTCAACTCTTTAAATCTATCTTGTTTGATATTTGATAATCTACGAGTTTTATTGCAAAAGGTACACGAACTGACCAATTATGTTCAACCTGTCAAACTACAAATGAAGTGTATATGTCACACAATTTTTTTTCACCACGAAACTGATAGATTTACCCTGATGTTGAACCGCTTCAACATTAGTTCACCATTTGATCCTGTTTTTTACTTCACACCTCAGCTGTCTCTTCTATAAAGTCAGTTTTACCCCGGGGTAATTGCTCCGGCGTATGATGGCCCATTGTACCTGCCAGCAATTAAGAACAAGTGAGTAAAACTTTGATTTGACTGTACTGGTCGGTCGTAATATATTCATAATCAGTGGTGTTTGCAGCTTGGGGAACAAATTTTACAAATGGTTGAAATGGTTGAAATGGTAAAAAAGTGCATCTTGCCTTGAAACTAATTCGTTGAGCTGTAAGCGCATTTTAGAACAAAGTCACGCCGATGTTTTGTTGACGTACTAACTCCCTTGACAGATTTTAAGCTCGAAGCAAGTATAGTTGCTTGACAGATGTCAAGAAATGATATGTTCCTTGTAAGATGTAAAGTAGCGCGACATTTTTAGTGGAAGGAAAGTGATTCAAGATATTTGAACTTCTACGACTACTTTAGTTTACACCACAAAGAACCTATACAAGAGAGTCCACTTCGGAGGTTAAAGAGAAGATCTACAAGCTGTTACACTGGTGAGCGAAAATGTGTTAGTGCAAATCACTACTGTGAAAATCACGAACAAGGAAAAGCACTACCACATTCTCGTTCACCAGTGTACAATTTTAAGGTTAATGAGGAAAAAAAAGAAGTACCTACTTATACATATCTTATTAGTTGAAGGGTAATTATTATAAAACTTACCTCCAATTCATTTTCATCGAAAATGCTCAGTAGATTATCAGGAATTATACCATTCAGTCCCTTTAAAAAGCTATCGACTTCATCTTTAACGCTATTGCACAGTCGCTGTTGTGCCAACGCATCTAAGTACTGATTTTTCGATGCATTCGTTACTCGGACCTTTGATCCATTCGGTATTAGTTCGATTGTTTTCGATAATTGCCCACTAATATCGTAAATTTCTTCAACAAAATTCAACTCTAACGATTCACTAGCATCTAAATCTGTTTCCAGAATATACTTGATCTTGGACAAGTATAAATCAGGATCATCTTGCTCAAAGTACTGTAATGAAATGACAGTTAAAAAAAAATAACCAGTAATATTTTTTAGCTTACCTTATAATGAACTCTTAAGCCAATAAGTTGCGTCAGAAATGAGCGAGTAAATCTTGCGCGGACTAATTGCCGATAGGAACCTCCTAGCGCACTTTCGTACAAACACTTTCCGACAATTTTGCCTGCAAACTCGAAGTGCTTTAGTTTCAAATGTGACGGTCTATGCGGATTTGGATGAACTAAAGCCTGATGTTTATCATGAAATGTACAAAATAATCCTCCACGAGGATCAAATAACGAACTACAAATCAACTCGAACCATTCTCGACGTAAGCCACCCCAATCAATACCTAAAATTCATTTATATTTAAAATAATGGAGTCCTTTAAATGGATTTTTTTTCCTATAAGCTCACCTTGCTCTCCTTGATATGTAACCTCAAAGTTACCGCACCAATCTGAGACAGAAAATCCTTTTGTTGCCTTCATGCTGCTCTCCAGAATTTTATCTCTAGACACTTTGAGCGACAACTTCTCATGATAGTAATTCGAATGGAACTTTCGAACCTCATGATAGAAGAAATCCTGTTTATCCTTAAACGTCTCCGATCCGCCAATATTTTTCAATAGAAAATGTGTAAAAGTCGCTGCTATAATATTACGATCTTTCGATGCCAATTCAATTTTTGGCTGCGATCCATCATCGATTATAAACACTGGGCCGTGTGTATGCGATAGCATTTGCGGTAGAAAATGAAATTTAGTCGAAGGACACAGACGAAATGTTGCAATGCGTTTTGGAATAAACTTTAAGATCATTTCCTTAATAGTAACCTGAAATATAAATGAATTCTAAAATAAGTACGATAAAGTTGCTCCTCAGCTTGTCTCCCCCAAAAAAGGGAAACGTGCCACAAAAATATATATACTCACTTGCTTAGGACCAACATAACAAAGGACTTTACGGGGCTTCGATTTATTTTGACCAAAAATACTTAAAAGTTTTGCTTCGTAGCAAATGTTGTGCTTGCGAGATGCGATATTCTTATGAACTAAAGTTGTGTCACTACCTAAAATTTGAAATGGTACAGTCATATCCTTGAAAGGATTTGCCTTTTTAATACTTACTGCTTAGAACTATGATATCAAAGTCACCATTTGGTAGTTTTTGCTCTAGAAAACTAATAACAGCACGAAGGCAAATCGGTTCAGGAAATAGGGCGGTTACTGAAACTCTAGAGTTGACTCTGTCGTACGAAAAAGAGACAGCATGATGGAGTTTTTCTATAGGATTGCCATGCAAATCGTAGATCTCCACTCGGTATCCCTTGAGAGAAAAAGACAAGTTTAACAGTAAAGAAAGGCAGTTTAATTTTTAGTCCAAGAGCCTCAAGTCGTTCTTGATTTTTTCTTTAATACATACCTTGACAGGATCCTCATTATGATCGAAGACACACGCATTTCCATACTCATCTCTTGGTTCGATGTGCAATAGAGTCGGTGCTCCTGCACAGCAAATTACCGTAGTTGCTGGTCGGATAAAACGCGACCGTTTCGCGTCTATGGGGCCAGGTATAAAGGACTTTGAGAAAGGACTTCCAGCAATATGGCTAGAACCAATTAACACGGATATTTTATATTGACCCGCAGTTCGTACGGTGAATTTAACTTTCGCAATATTTGCATTATTTGGATCTGTTGGCGATCCTAATTCACTGATGGTCACAACCTGAGAGTTTTACAAATGTTAGACAGTCAGAAAAAAAAATTATTTATGTACTTACTTTACGTGTTCCTTCAGTGACTTCAACAAAAAATTGATCAGTATCACAGATGGGATAAGGCTGTCCATTTCGTTGAAAGAACCGAACAATAAAGCACATTGTACCGCCAACAACATGTGGATCCTTCCAATCCCACTGCACTTTACAATTAGCCGGCAATAAATACTTGCCCGTCACATACTGCAACAGTGAGTGTCGTGCTTCTGGCGCCAATGATGGTTGAGTCATCGCTGCTAAGGTTACCAATCCAGCTACTGATACTGAAACAACCAGCATACCACCCCATGTCCAAGCGTCTTGGTGTTGACTAGATTTCACCACCGTTGACCACAATTGAGCCTTCATGGAATCCAGCTCTGACTTATTTGTGGGCAAATTTTGTCTCGCCTGCGACCAAATTTGCCAATCTTTTCCCAGCAATTTACTGGCACGTGAATCTTCCAACCAGTATACATCCTCTAAGGAGGCAACTTCAACCGCTAACAGACGTGAATAATGATGCTGTAAACGATGATTGCGCAACCATTCACGTAGTATTAGTTTTTGTTGCAGGAGCAAAGCGGCTCTTTGTAAACGCTGCTCATCGCCAGGCGGTAATTCAGGAAGACGTTCGGGATCTCCGCAACTCGATAAAGATGAAATTCCTGAAAAAATTTCACCAAAACAAATTGTATTCACAAGAAATTTGAATATTGTCAATGATAATATAGCTAAAAAGTGATCAGTAGAAATGGAAAGGTTTTGTGGCAAAATCTTAGAGTACACACAACCAAAGGCACAGTATTTTACGCATAGTTTACATAGATTTCACACACAACCACACATATGTACAAATATCATTGATTAAAATTAAAGTTTTAGCTGTCATTAAACAGACATTTTTTGAGAAGCTTTCCCATCTTATGGGCACGGTATCTGATTATTATTTTTTTTTAACTGTGTCAACAAATAATTCGCTTACCGAATCGACAACCAAAACCGTATTACGAATTAAAAACAAGTAAGTATAATTATTTGTTACGTTCATCTGAAAACCAAAGATCATCTTTCAACTGTTTAATGTTGCCCTGGTGTTCGACAAAGCAGTCATCTAGGCCCTCTACTTTTCATTGAGAGTGAATGAGTAAAAACTCTCTTGCTTTGCATTAACGATACATTATTTTTCGAAGACATTTCTTCAGCACAAGACCCTCATCTTCTTCAAATACTCTTAGATAGTTTTTCAAATCTCAAACATTCTTAAGAGGTCTACATTGCCAAATGAATGGTTATCTCTTACTAACGTAAGTACAAGTTCTATACTCGATTTTCTATTTTCCTTTGCGAACTGGAAGTAGTTCATCCTTCCGACAAAAATTTAGTTGCGCCTATGGCTCTAAACATATAAAGCGATACCAATCTGCGGAGTGTAACGAGGGCTTAAGTCCTGTCATACTAGGTCAGTTCCCGTACTGACTAAAAATACGAAAATCTACGAAATTTTACGAAAAATAGCGAATTACTGTTCCCGTACGTTAGAGTTTCATAGTTTTTCAGAGAAGAGTGAGTTCACGAGAGAGTACGAAATTTCCCCGAGCTGCGAATTTCAGTCCCAGAAATTTCTTTCGGTAAAAATATGAGTTCTGTCAAATGGTTGTGTTGTTTTTGGTTGGCATAATAGTTTGAAGTAAAACAATACAAAAACGAGTGACATCTAAAAAGTGGACAGTGCTTTTGTTTAACACGTTCCCGCACATTTGTAGACATTTGTTTTTCTCACTGTATGTTCGAAGTTCATTGGTTAAATTGAATGCTAATTGCTGAACACGATCTTAGAAGAAAGTTCAAGGTTTTTAAACGGAAAACACTAACCAATTACTGACTCATTAGTTATGAACTTTTGCAGGAGAAGCTACTCAAAGGAGATCGAAATCAATACTTTCTTCTGAAATAAACATCTATGCTAAAGCAACATTACAATCATTTGAACTAGTGATTAATGATTCTAGCTATTAATATGTAAATTTTTTTCCGAATTTTTGTATTATCGACACAGAAGCATTAAAATAAGAAGTTTCTGGGTTCATCCTTACGTTGAACCATTATTTTGTGTTCGTCAAGAACTCCAACTTCCAAATGGAAAAGTTTTAGTCTTCTATGATATGCGAAAGACGAATTATTTAAATCTGGTGCAACTAGTTTGCATAGTCAATGCAGGTGCGACTGTCAGCGACTAGAGCGACGGAAAATTGCTATCAAAATAATTTGAATCAGTTAAGCGAATCGCTCGTTCAATGTGAACGATCTTGTGAGTGAAAATCAATGTTTGTGGATTATTCGACATTCTGATTACCACAATAGGATATTAATATGATAACCCTCCTTAAATTGTTCAGAAAATTGTTGGAAACGGGTATCTAAATTTTAGACACAATTGAATCTAGGCGATATCGCTTTGTCATAAACTACCCATCCCTTGCGATTTCGCTTATTATCGCGCATAAAATCATTGCATCGCGCGATCCGAATACGCTTCGCTATAAACACAGCCTTAGGGACCATTGAATAGCACTGGCCAATTGTGTTCGCACTATACAAGTCGCACTCTTTCAGAAGTGGTCGTACGAAACCATTCTTCTATTATAGTTCACACTTAAACCATCGATATAATAGCTTTGTTCAGTGCCTGAAAAAGTAGCACAGCACAGAACAGAATAGCACAAGTTTGTGAAAACTATCACAACAGATTAGTACAGAAAATGAGTCAATGAGTCAGAACGTGTCCGAAAACATTCTTCTTATTAGCAGTCAAACGTATTAAATCGCAAATAATTTTCGTTATGACACTTCTCACGAATATGTTCTACCCCAAAAGTTTTCGTAGGTGCAGAAAAGAGTGTGCTGGACTGTGCAGTACAGACTCATTGAACAACAAAAAGGAACTCTTTTGGATGATATTTGATCTCATTGAACGCAAAAACCTGTAATTTTCTGTGCTGGACTGAGCAGTACAGAGTCACTAATGATAACTTAAAAATGCCGTGCCTGACAATTGAAAAGATTCAAGAATAAAATACACGAGAGAAAACAACTTGCTTGCGTAGAATACTAAAACGACTAAACTAAAATTTTCGGTGGATTCTAGTTAGATATGTACAAATTTTCCGTACGTTAAGTGTTGACCATACAAGAGACTTAAGGCAAATCAAAAATTCGTTATATACAATATTTTTTTGTAAATTTTCAATGGAAAACATATTTACATTTTTATATTTACAATGAGCAACTGAAAACTTTCTCTCTTTCTTAAGGCTCAACCATAATTGGATTAAGAGTCTAGACACTGCCGTGCGTACTCATATAATGACTTTTCGCTCAGTATCGTCGAGTTTTCGTTCACTTTTGGCTTTTTGCGTAGAGATCGGTTTCATTCGCACATTCCATGCAAAACAAGACAAAATAATATATACGGTCGTCTTTACCCAACAATTTTGTAAAGTACGCCGAGTTTAAATTTCCTATCTGTGAATACATGTGAACGAACGTGGTGTTCCTTTCTTTCCTTTTGCAGACTGACATTCAATTAACAACAACAAAATGTACAGAAAAATGGCTGCCCCCTTAAAAACTACTATTGAGAATGTGTGCGTCAGTTTTGATTTGATTTTGCCTGAAACGTCAGAGTACATTCAAAATCGGTGGTAGTTTTGCTTTTGTGGGAGGAAACGGTCAAAGCGACCGATGACGACCCTCTGTATTAAGGTCCATTCATAGCTCAGCGAACTGCGAACACGAACGAGCGAATATTCGCCAGTTTTGACGTTTCATTCACAGCAACTTTTTTATCTTGTCGCTACAATTAGCGAATTTTATTTGGCATTTGCCAAAGAAAAATAAATTTGTGAAGTTAAACTCTCGCATATGTTTTGGTCGCGCGAATTTTGGACAGATTGGACAGAAATTAATCACTATTAAATTTTTTTTCTACAAAACGAAAAATAAATTAAGCTTTCTTGTTTGGGAATAGTAAAATTGTCAATAGTTTGCCTTTAAATGTGCTAAAAATGATTTTTCACGGTTCGTTCATTCGCTGGTCTGTGAATATACCTTTAGTTTGTATATGATTCCATGCAAAGCCCTGAGGCTGGTCACATCGTGTGAGACGCAGATGAAAATGATGCGACAGACTATCACGTTTCCGTAATTATGCTCACATTTTGACGGCTTGCTAGCTTAGATTATGCACGCATGCTTAATGCAATTATGGTTGCGCTTCTATGTTCGCTCATTGAACGAACATTTAACGAATCGACACCTTCGGGTATTGTATGTTGGCTAATAGAGTATTCGTAGGTTGAATATGTTTCTCACTTTAGTTTTCAAAGGAAGCAAGCAGGATATGTATGTCGCCGAAAGCATTTATTTTTTGATAGATAGATTATTCAAATTTATTTCTCCTATAATCCAACATCCAATCCAATTTGTGTCGCTGTTGCTAAATCACAATCCCAACCAACCAGCTCAATAGTTACGATGCACAAAAGCGAGATGGACAAAGTAAATCTTCGACTCCATATGGTCATAATGAAAAATATAATTTTATTCATAAGTAACTTAGTTTAGTTACTTTGATAGCGATAACTGGACAACATCAAAACATTGAGATCAAAAAAGGCATTACCATACACAAAAAATATGTACATATACAAAAATACAAACCTGATGATGCCGACTGCGAATGGCGCATCGTTGCCATTGCAATCGAATTTATTTCCGATTCCGGTGACCACATATTTGGTTCGTTGTTAGATGAATGTATATAAAGGTGATTATTTAAAAATTTATTAGAGCTGAGATGTATCAAGGCATATTATTAGAAATAATTAGATGTAGAAATACTAGTCACAACAAAATGTCTTATTTTATTCTGAATACACTATTTTGTTTCGTCAATGAGCTTCAAGTCATTTTTTAATCGTTGTTCACTTTATAGTTTTTATTTACAAAACAAATATTTATTAAATCACAATATTTATTGAACTTTAAAAGAAGAAGAGAAGAATATTCTCTCGTTTCTAGATCGACAAAGGCACCATCAATATATTTTGAGTTTTAAAATGCAAAAATTTGACTTTAAGATTCCGAGTGTCACATAGAACGAAGAAAGGTTTTTTTTGGGTCAACCAGATACACAAAGGTCTGGATAAAGCTATTACCGTTCGCGTACTTCTTGCACTAAAATTCGTAGATTATCAAATTTCGAAGACTGGGGGTAAAATTGTCCCAGAGAGAGCAAAAATTACGAAAAAGTAAACGAACGATTTGAACAAGAAAAAGTTGAAAATACACTGGTTTGACAGCTTTGACAGTTTTCATAAACGAGCCAAAGAATATAGCCACTGTGGTTAAAGATGTCGCGTTTGAGCCGTCAAAGTCGACCAAACTAAGTGCTCTGTAATTGGCCCTTACACGTTTGCCTTTGCAGCGTAGTTTAGTAAAAGAGTTGTAGACATTCCCTTATAGAGTACTGACAGTTCATCACCTACTGTCTATTCAGCGCCATTCTCGTCCAAACCGCGCTTATGCTCTCCCGAACTTCAACGACGCAGTAGACGATGTTCGACAATTCGTTATGAGAGAGGAGGCCCACTGAAGACACACGTAAACCGACAAAATTTGCACAGAGAATACACGTATCATTCCATTATATCCACTCAAAGTCACTGCATGATGCGTCACTTATGCCGAAGGTGTCATCGGGCCTAATTTGTGGGCGCTGTGTGTAGCACGCTACTTGCGATTTATACCCGCAAATTAATGAATTGGGACAGGAGGGCATTTGGTTAACAACAGGTTGCGTGACAATTAACATTCTTAAGGATACATTCTCGGGTCGCCTAATGTCGCGTATTGGCGACTTGTATTGGTCGACCCAATTTCCTCTAAGTGTCAAAGCCAGACACTGAAATCTAAACTGGTGCATGAGCTCCCATTTGATTTTTATTAAACGTCAGAATGCAATAATTGTGAATGAACACGTTCGGAACTCCAGCCTTACTTTTTAAGGTAGTGCTTAACATATGGAACGGAAAACGATTTTTGACAGCTTGCACATTGACTCAAAAGGTAGAGAGAAGTTTTTAACCTTTAAATGCAGTCCACTGGAGAAAAGTCAAAACAGAATCTCTCGACCAATCAGAAACGTTTCACTACCTAGTTCTGTACCCGAACGCGCCCTATATCGGGAGTTGACAGCTTGGGGGAGCGAAACTGTTAAACGACCCGCAGTTTAGTTCGTTTATGGTTGCCTTTCTTACCTCTTGATTGTTCTGTGCCATACTTTAAGGGTAACCGTGTATTCTTCCTGCTGGAATTCTCGATTTCAAAAGAAAGGTGGAGCTTCGGTTGTTTGAAAGATTGCTGATCGATGTGTTTCTTTGCCAATGGACGCTGCCATTGACAAAACACCTTTAATAGTGATGTCACCTTAATTTTTTCTTACTAAAATTTCGTCTTACTGTTCTGACGTTTTGAGGTTTTTTTCTTGCACATTGCCTTCCACCAAAGAAGAAGAACTTTGTACAACTGAAAACTCTTTTGATCCTTTCCTCTAATTTTGACTCTCAACCTATTTCATAGACGTAATCGAGCTGTATGTATAGGTATAGCCACCATTATGTCCAACACGCACAACCCACCAAGTCTGTATTTGAAGTGTAAGCAAACGCGGACAACCTGTCGAATAAATGTACAAGTATATTGTATTTAAAGGTTATGCCGTCATAAAACAGCCCAAGTTCCTTTCAATTGTTGTGTTCCTATGACCTTTATCCTCATACCTACACGTGACTTAATACCATTACAGAACTTGAAAAAGCGTAACTCAGCTAACACGAAATCAATAAATAACTCGTAGGTACATTTTCTTCTTGAAAAAACAGAAAAAACTCTCAAGACTTATATCTGATCGATAACAGTACCTACTTGAAATCGCTTGCCCTTTCAATAATATCCAAAGCTCATGTTCAATTTTCCCATTCAAAACACAAACTACATACATCTTCCACTTCCTTGCGCCCTCATACGTAAACGATTTCCCCCCCCCCCCTCCCCCCCCCCCCCATCGAAAGGACCAAATGATCTACTCACACATTACAATAGATGTGAACAATCTAGTGTTTGGAGAAAAAAACATGCACATACTCGTACAAGGACTTAAAGTGCAAATTGCATTCGAACTCAAGCGATTATAGCCTTCCCTCTCTCAAATGGTAGGAGAAAGGACACACAATAATATGAGTGTCTACCCCAATAAACAACCTGAATACCAGCACACTAATATTTTACAAGGAGTTGACGAGGTAATCCTTGCTTTTAGAAAGAATAATCCTATATCCATATGACTTACGAAAAAAAAAAACTGAAAAAAAACTCGCGCGATTAAGAGAAAAAGGACAAGAGTACGGCATACGAGTAGTTATGTTGGATATAAATCAAACACATGATGTACCTACACATTCAGTGACATGTTTTCAGGCAGGTATACCAGCACGCTGAAGAAGAGCTTTTTTTTTTTTATTATTTTTAATTTATTATATAATTTGTTTTTATTGCCAAAAGTCATAAAACATTCGTCCTGTGTATAGTAACAGTGAACGAGTATCTAAAGGTTATGAGGCAAAAAAAACTAAAAGAAAAGCACCGAGAATAGTAAACATAGGTGCAAGAAGGACTCACGCGCTCAGTGGTATACTGCAGGAAAATAAATAAAATAGAAAGCAGAAAGGAAGCACGAAAAGGATAATTTCCGTTTTGCCCTATTTGGTATGCCTAAGTCGATAATATTTGCATTTTTCTTTTTTTCTTCGCACACAATGCAGAAGAGCCAGAGTTCGAAATATGTTTTTTGTTACATGAGTGTGTACGCGAGGAGATTAATTTATTTAACACCAACACACTATCTCTATACACTATAATGGTTAAACGATTTGTCACAGGTTAAAAACGAGAAAAAAGGACCTTTGTCTGAATTTTCACGTTCACATAACACTCAAATAAAAAAAAACTGATTACTTTGTAATTTTAAGTACAAGGACACAAAACCAAGTGTATATGCGTTATAAACTAAAAACAAAAAAACTGTAAACTTATATTCCGTCAATAATTCGAGATTCGTCTATTCGCCCGTTCGTTTTTGTACAGAACAAAGGAAGTAAAACAACTGAGGGTACACAAGGCTCTTTGAAAATGAAGTTTATATGCGATGGCAGGAACTTTTACTGCCAGGAGTAAGAGCTGAGAAAGAGAATCAAAGCTTTTTAAAGAGAAGCGCTTTTCTTTTTATAAACAAAAACATGTCGAACAGGTCGTTTTTATACAATTGGCAGAAAGGACTCTGTGTTATGCTCTAGCAATTGGTGACTGTAAAGAACTTACTTGACACACTTGCTTTCCTAGGGCAGAACCTTTTTTTACAAGGTCCGTTCGCGTACTTTTTGTACTAAAATTAGTAGATTAACAAATTTCGAAGAGTGAGGGTGAAATTCTGTCAGAGAGAGCTAAAATTACAACAAGAACAAGAAAAAGTTGAAGACACTGGTTTGACAGCCTTAACAGTTTTCATTCCTAGCATGGGGAAATTTTTTACTCTCTCGTGAGCGCTCTCTTCTGCGAAGAACTACGAAAACTCTCCGTACGCGAACAGCTTTTCGTAGAAATTTGTAAATTTTTGTAAAAATTCGCTGTTTTAGGAGAGTACGCAAACGGACTTATAATATCGGTCAAGTAAGTAGTCGCCGTCAGAGTTGATGGACGTTGGAGCTCGTTCCACAGCTGATTGCGTCAATTCGCTCAAAGTTATTTAATTTATGTCAGATGTTCAAAAGCAAAAGATTTTACAGAATGTTTTTATAGACCTGGAACAAAAACCCAAGACATTATTTAGAAACGATCAGTTAAGGTGATCTTGCAGGTTGATGATGAAGAAGAAGATGAAACCATTTCTTAAGAATGTCAAATGTCGTTTGTGCTGTGTGTAAAGTTGCATTTTCCTGTTGGAAACACATGTCATGTCATGGTGAAATTGCGGCAGCAAGAAGTCGTTAACCATTGTTTCGTAGCGCTCATACAAGTCAATATAACAGTGTCAGTGTATAAGCCATGACCTTTTCTCTGTAAACGTTGCACTAAATAGTCGCAGAGGGTGTTCGCTAGGCCTTTCAGTTTTCAAGAACCAGCTTACTGTAGCTCACCAACATGAATCTTATGTACCAGGCTGTCTATGCTATTTTCTGTGACACTATTACAAGTGGTTAAGTGTTTGACTTTGCTTAAGACATCGTTGTGGTTACCGTGGACAAACACATCCACGACTTAGAGTTCCCCACATGTATAGCAATCGTCAAGGCTAAAAACTTAAGTCCACCCGCTGGGAACTAGCTAACTATTAGGACGAATGTGTCTTATAACCTAGTCCAAAGTACAAAAGGCTGATAAGGCAAAGCTCTCATTAAGTACACTACTAAAAAGGCGTCACAACTCAGATGCAGGTCGGCTTTTCCTAGATGATGGCAAACATCTGTAGGTCTGGGTACACCAAGATGATCCTGCTATCCAAAGAATGGTAAGCTAATTTGGTTTATACCCTGGAACGATCTTTGCAGGACCTTTTGCCGGTTATGCACACCAGCTCCGCGCAAACCGAACGCAATATTCAAGGGGTTCCGGCTTTAGAAATCAGATCTACCGATAGAAACCTTCATCCTGATACAGACTATTGATCGGAAGAGCATTGGTACCTTGTCTATCTTGTCTTTTGCATTGAATATCGGTCACCACTTCAACAGCCCTTCAACGATTTCTAAAAGACTTTTGTTAGTTGTCCAAGTGACATATTCCTGATAAATTATTGGTTCTCACAGAAATTTGACAAGCCAAGGCTACATTGTCATTGATGATTGGTAAGATTCTTAGATAGGAACTCAAATAACTTGATTAGGCTGGGGTTGTACATACCTTATGTATGTCTACTCTCTTACAGGATAAACAGAGAACCAATTGACAGCGGATAGGGAGAATTCCTTCACGGTGAAGTTATGATCCGGAATTGAATGATCACAACCATCGCACTTCATTGCATCTCTACCGATCTCCTGCGTGGTCTGCTGGTTGGACCTCTGAAAGTACCGACAGGCTTCACAGTTTCGGATCACTTCGTGCCCGAGACCAACCAAATGCCTGTTGTTTTTATTCTGTATATTGCCTTTTTGACGGGACTCGAAGGACCACTCAGGGTCATTAGGAGGAGGTGGAATTTGTTCCCATAAACCAAGCACGTCAGGAAGTTGCAGGCCCTGTGAAACCCTTAAGGGAAAACAGGTTACAAGTAAGTACATATCAATGTTATCGCGAAGAAATGAGTTTTGAAACAACAACTGTATTTTTCAAGTCACTGTTTCGATCGGCACCAAAACACTTTGCAAAATTAATAGTCAAAATCAGCTCACATTTACACAACAATCTTTTTAATTTAAGCCGTGTTTTATTGGTTAGTGTATAGCCACGTCAGTAAATTTTTCCACACAAATCAAAAGCAAAACAAAAGTGAACATAAAGTCGAATCACAGATGGCATTGACTCAGATTGTAGACAAGAACTATTAAAGTCTTACGCTGGTAGTACGATTTATTCGTTAGTGGTTGTTGTCTACAATCGGAATCAGCGCCATCTAAGGTTAGGATGTCCTTTTGCAAGTATAAATGAAAAGTAAGTATGAAAGTGAGTATCGAGTCTTACTGAGACCTGGCTATACACTTTTCAATAAAACACGGCTTTTATTTAACCAAATTAACGGTATTGTTAGCGCATTTTGAAATATTCATATCAACTCAGTATTTTAGAAGTTTTATGATTAAATGACACTAAGGAGAGATAAGGGCACTTTTTAGTAGAATTGTAAACATTTTTAAATTCTCAAAAAATTTATATTGAACATCAACTGAGCTCCCCTATAATTGTACGAGCTTTAGTAAAACCAAACGAGCTTTTCTTTCTCCAAAAGAAGCTTTCAGGTCAATACCACTCTCGCAAGCAAACAAAATTGGAGCGGTTAATTTAAGTTCACTTTTTTTGTCGTGTGTGTAAAAAATATAAGAAGAAAAAAAACTTTCGCTGAAACCACAGTACAACAATGAAATGAGGACAATGAGGCCGTTTTTGAAGAACTTACCCTTTCCTTCAAAGAAACTCCTATAGATTGTTAAATTATTCTCCTCCAGCCACAAGTCAAGATTTCCATCATCAGCTCCTCCCTCTTCAACAGGGTAATCATCCCAAGCCAATAGAACTAACTTAACCAAAGAGACTGTAAACATTGAACTCAAAACAACGGCGACAATCACTTTCATCAGCCGCAAGAGCATAATCCACAACTAGATCCACCCCCGAGATTAAAATCACTATTGAGTCACTTTACATAAAAAGTGAGTTTAAATTTCAATAGTTTTTCAGTCGCGAGCGTAATAATAATTTAAACATAATTTTGATTGAAAAAAACAGTCGAAAATGTGTTTTTTTATTTATATTTTGTTTATACACACAACATTCCGATTTGACACAACTGCGGGAGAGAATAATGACGATTTGCTGAAAGCAGAAAGCACAAACTGATGTGCGCACTCCTCAGCTACGGGAGAGTTGGCTGAAGCGGCAATGCAATTTTATTGTATCGTGGGCGAACAGTGGGGTATTTTTCTTGTTTTTATGGTACCAAATTTGTGACAACAACAAAATTATACTAATTGTCGATCTCATTCTCAATTACTCACTTTGGGACTACTTTTGAGAGTGAAGCTCTTTTTGTGAAATATTCAAGGCTTTTCATGCATTCACACACATTCGTATTCCTTCACAAGAGATATTCGCTGCGTTCACATTTTATTGCCTCTCAAAAACGAATCTGGACGAGCTCCTGTTCCAAGAAATCATTATCTACCCTTACACTTTCCTGACTGCCACTGTATTTGGAAAAAGGCAGTGTATGTTTCGATTGGTGGGTGCACTGAGTTTAAACCCAAAATCGTGAATCGCTTGTACATTCGACTGCTTTTGTGAATACTCTAACTGAATGAATACTTTGAATGTGAGCCTACTACGCACTCACAGATTCATGAAGACCAACACCATTATAATTCGTTTTCATTTCGTTTCGTAAAATGAGCCTCTTTATCTTTTCCTATATGATTCACACTCGCTTGTTTTCTGTGTGCGTGAGACTGTGAAGAGCTCGCTTTTTAGTGAATGATTCACAACGGCAAATGAATGGATGTCTGGTACCTATGAATCTGAAATTTCAAAAAAAAAAACTGTCAAGGTCTGTCACTTTTGGCCTGGTTCTCTACGTTTAGCTGTAGATATTTCTACTAAAGGCATTATTTTTGGTAACGATGTTCGCCTACACACCCGAAAGCCTAGAACTCATGATCAATTAACCTTATTCGTGCTGCTATGGGTACACTTGAATACATAGGTGGGTAATGAATTTTAAAAGAGGTAATTATAGGAGCTCCAAAAGCAAAGAATTCCTTTTAACCATATTCTGTACCCTATTCGTTAAAGAGAGAGCGAGAGGACAGCACTACTCTTTAATAATAATTTGTTCAGCTCTAGAATTCTAGTCTTAGGTTAAAATAGAACGATAACAATAGACAGCCATTCTTCTTCTAAGAGGTCCGTAGTAGGACTGTTTCAAACAGCAGTACGAGGAAGCCTTATATTCACTGGAACTACATTGGCGAGTAGATTGTGAGAAGTGTAAGAAAGATTGAGGCTACAAAGAGAGAAAGAGACTACTGGAGAGAGAAATGTTAAGTATTGTGAATCGGCCTAACCTCAAACCATTTGGTGCCTCTAACAATAACAAACTACGATCAGTTCTTACCTATTTTTTTTAAATTCGTTTAATAAAAAACAATTATCTAACATTTCGAACGGGAATACTACAAATACGTACATTCCAAAGCACTACCTATTTAGTAATCAGCAGAACAGCTTGCTAATTAGTATTGATAGCCATTGTTAGTTAGTAATGTGCTGCCAATAGTAATGAGATTTCACTACTATTTAATGTTGGTTATTTCAATAAAAATACAATTTATTCTCCCCATAAATAAATCTGTGCAGATTTATATATCGATTTGTATAAATTCCAGAATGAATCAAACAATAAATTAAATGCCATCAGATATCCTTGATCCGTTTCCAGACATCTGGTGGAAAAACCAAAAACAAAACCAAAACATGCATACTCGTGCGTGGAACACATAAGAAGCTCGGGAAGCAGTCAGTGAAACATTGGCTACTGTCATAAAGGAGCAACAAAAATATGGGCGACAATATAATGTTGCTGCCAACGCGAACGAGCTGAGTATTTAGGGATGACGGCCCCTCCTCACAAAGAAATACTCGACGTCAGTGCCGCGAGTATCAGAGGTCGAAACGGATATGGGTTCAGTGAGTGGAAAGCCAACTCTGCTGTTGAACACGGGCCTAGTTTTGCCTTTAAAAGATCTGGAATGCATACTCGTATGTTACGTCATTTCGATTTCAGAATTTTGTCACAATGGTTTTGGGCAGGTTGCAAACGACAAACGGCGGCGTCGAAGCGAGGTTAAACCGGCGGCCAGTAATTCTTAAAATAAGCAAAACCTATTCACCTACTCACTTACTTATTTACTTATGTCCTGTATGCCCTTGTGGGTCCTAGGGCTTCTACAACGTCTACGCGCCATTGTGTGTGATTTCTGGAAATGTGCCTCAGCTCTCCCCTACGTTGAAATCTAAGAATAGAGCTGGCTATTTTGTCTTCAAGATCACTTGATATTTGATACTGGCCTTAATGTTTCAGCCTTTGAAGGCAAAGCCCAGAGCGTATAACTTGTAGTCCTTGAACGTATAAAATGAAGCATTTTGGAACAAGCGATTGCAATAACCCCAAGGAAGCTGATATTGTCCATACTATCAGCGTGGGTAGTATGGAACAACTCTGGCGACAGTATCATCGTAGGTATTATGCAGGAACTTCGGCTAGAAAACCAAACACCGAGAGCTGAAGGAGAAAAGAATCCTGGAGCAGACATGATGTCCAAAACTGCCTTTATGAAGAACCTTACCCAGTGGAACCATAAATGGGCAACAGGACAGGGTTCGAGAAAGTATTTTATCATTTCAACATGTCGGAGATTGAGTCGGACTTGACTAGTACAGGTTACGAAGTACACTAAAGAGTCAAGCTATTTCCAACTTTGCAATTCCCTTCTCCATTACTAATCGAAAATTCCTTGACATTATTTAAGGATATCAAAGGGTAAATGTCGTCAACAGTCCCAATAGTTCAACAGAGTTATAGAACCCCAATCAATCTGGCCCTTCAAATAACCTTTTCCTTTACAGAGTCATTGCAAACTATTTTTTTTTTATTTAAAAGAATAAGAACTAACAAAATAATTAAAAACAAGAGATTACTACTTTCCCATTAGTAAGGATTATCCTTGGTCGTTTCCGAGTCAACGTTTTAAGCCCTTGTCTAGTTAAGACACCTTATCCGTAGTAAGAGTAAGGAGCTGAGTATCCGTAGGAGTATGGATAACCATATGGATAGCCAACCACTTGTGGAGATGGTTCTGGTCCGGGAATCGGTGATGGAGCAGCACTAATGACGGCGACTAAAGCAGCCAAAACGAGAACAAACTGGAAACAAGAAAAAAACGGATTATATTTCGGTGGTTCAAAAAATGTCCTTTTTAAGTTTCACTTACGATTTTCATCATCATCTTGAATTGTATTAAATTGAACTGTGAAGTGACTAAATGGTCAAGTTCTAATGTTGATTCCTAGGTCACAGTCAGGTATTTATACTTATTTTTGTTCAGACTTATGGACTGAATCACGTATCAGGTTTTAACTATTTGATCTAATTAGAAATTCTTCGAGCATATAAAGCGATGGTGCAGTTGTTGTGAATCAATAGATGAGTAGGAGTATTCTAGAAATCATGACCTTGAATGCAGACAAAGTAGTTTTTGCCAAATCAGCAAGTACCTAAAGCAAATTCTTGCAATAAGTAAACAAATAACGGTCATAAATAATAACGCCACTGTCCACAGTCTTGGATAAGATCCTGCGATAAAACTAAGGATCCACCTCATTTGGCAGGTGAATTACAAGCCTTTTTAGCTGTGCAAAAACAACTTTGGAAAGACTTAAAAACTTTGAACGAGAAAGAAGTTTGGCGCCCACAAATCCTATAGTTTTAGAGTAACTGCAACAAAATGCATCCTGAGCTTCAGAAAATTTCAGGACTTAAAATTGAGATATGTTAACGAGAGCAAGCATTTGCCTTTAACTTTTTGAGCCGCAGTTTTAGCATTGTCTCTGGAGTTGCCAACATATCCAAAAGGCAAGAAAGAAATCATCAACATTGTGGCCAAAGAGCACCAGCGAGAGATGCAAAATTAAGCCTTATTATGGTAAAGTCGCTAAGACCGAAAGCCTTCTACTACTAGTGTCAACCTAGACAACCAGCATGACAGATGTTACTAAATTGGAAAATGGCAGTACTGAAGCAGAGACCTACGGTACGTTGTTAGCTGCGTTGCTTGATTGTTTGGTGGAAGCGACTTTTACGCAAACACATGGGTGTCTCTTGCGCCAATTTCTAAAGATCTTAGAAGGACGGGAAGGCTCTGCAGAATTTAAGCGCCTGTACTCTACAAGAGTAGGTAGGTACTCCAATCGATGCTGATCGATAATCAGAACCCGCCAATACAAGTGCTTGCTAGACAGTGTCAGTAGGAATCACCATGCAGGGTTTTAGTCGGCTGATCCAGAAGGTTAAGAATAATAGAAAAGAAATCAACATAGTCGCACTTTAAAAGGCTATTAGACTAATTAAAGATAATAGGATGATCCGCCTATAAACCGCAAAAAGAAGACCATGACTTCCATAATGGTGTCCAAGTGTCTTCGCGAGTGAAGGATCATCTGATTATGTCGATCATTGATCGAAAAATCATGAATAATACTCGAAGATACTTCTTATTCTCGATATGGCAGGACCCAATGATAGCTAAGCCATCAGACTTGATCTAACGCCTTAAGCATTTCAAACCCAATGTCATCTATGTCAGAAAATTTACAAACTTTTAGTCCCAATAGAACTATTCCCCTCCCTATCTAGCGCCACTGATCTGTCATACTTGGTGTCGTGTTCAGGAGAATGCAAGTCCGAAAATTGCTGGTTCCATCGTGTCTCCTGTCATTTTCAGTGAAAGAAGCATATCAATCTTGTATTTGACTCCCCCTTGACGTTATTTAGTGTCCTTCGTCTGAGTTGTTAAATAGACTGCCAAACCATGTATTTTCAGAGCTATGATCCCATGTCAATGTCTTGTCAAACTTACCAGTTCTATAGTTAATTGCATGGCAAGTTCTTTGCGCATTAGTGTACTGCTGTCAAGAATCTACTTTAAGATTTTTTCTTCTCACTTATGGTTTCTTGAACTCAGGTGGTATTAGATTTAGTTAGATTAGATATTAGATTTAGGTTAGTGCCACTTAGACCAAAGGGTTCTAAGTTCGAATCCTGAAAAACATCATCAAAGTTTTTTCACGGCCCCACCTCTTCCGAGTGGGTGACACGATAAAGCTTCTCAAAACCCCTCTGCCCTTCTAATACAGCATAAAACTGTAGGTCCACTCTGTACGTGCAGAAATGTATACCACGTACAACATGTAGTAGTTGTGATAAGCTAGGCCTTGGCCTCCTATGGGCTGCTCACCGCCTAATATTTATTTATCGTATTTATTCTCCAAGGATGCTGTCCAAATTACTGCGGAGAACTGCATGTGATATTTTGCATTCGTTTGTACCTCACAGTATTTGTTCGCATTGTTACAGTGAATAGATAAGGTTTGTACTTGATCACTGGGCTGGACTTTTATTTCACCAAGTACAATACATATACCCTTCCACCTATACTTAAGGTACGATTATATCTACCAATTCCGTGCAATTTTGAATAAAATTATCCAGCAATATTCTTCCGAAAGCTTGCCATTAATCATCTGCGAAAAGCAGCTGATAGCTTGACAACGCCTTATTGTCTTTTGTATTCTTTTATTTGCTACTTTGAGTAAAAAATTTACAACGTCATAAACACGAGAAAACAGTCCAATCAATAATGACACGCCCACTTTAATGAGATTATATTGAATTTATTGAAGACCGACCTCTAAAATATGATAATTTCGGAAATGATGATTATACAATCTATCAATTGGAGATTGCACCGTTCCGTTATATGCAAGTAGAATTCGTAATTAGTTTGAATCACGAACCAATCATATGTTCAACTCTTTTTGGTCAGGTATAAATATCTGTCTTCGATTTGGGAATAAACATTAGAACTTGACCATTTAGTCACTACACACAGTTCAATTAAATACAATCCAATATGATGAAAATCGTAAGTGAAACCAAAAAAGGAACCGACAATGAGTAACTTTTTTTCTTCTTTCTGTTAGATTGTTCTCGTTTTGGCAGCTTTGTTCGCCGTCATCAGTGCTGTTCCAGCACCAATTCCCGGACCAAATCCAGTTCCATCCCCACAAGTTGTTGGATATCCTTATGCCTATCCATACTCATACGGATACTCATCTCCTTACGCCTACTACGGATGAGCTGTCAATTTATGACAAATTATTTTTAAAGATGACTTGGAACTGTCTATGGATGCTGCGAACCTGTTCGAATAGTGTGAAAGTTGTATTTTCTTGTTTTTATGACTTTTTAAGTTTTTGTTCTTTTAAATAAAATATAATGGCAATCTATTCTATTGGGTATTCATTTATTGAAAGGTTTTAAGCAGAATTTACAGAGAACACCTCGATGGTGAATTCGTTTGCCGAGTTAAGAAGAACTTAGCTGGAGTATTTACAGGCTAGTCCATTGCACTACTGGAGCTTTCAGGCTTAAGGGGTCTACAGAGACTTAAACATGGTACGCATACTAGCGGCTCTGCCCCGAAAAATCAAACCACATTTGATTTTACTCGTACTAGACATCAACCAAACTGGTGTCTAAACTTGGTTGAAGTTGAGTACGGACGTTGAACATGTTTTAGTGTCTGTAGCCCACTTTAGACTCAGGCTTAGATATAGACTCTTTCTATTTTTTTTTTCTTTTACTGAAATTCTCTCGACTTTTGAAGAAAACCATACCCATGATCTTTTGATCTACTAGTGATCTTTTTTATAATATCGACTGTTACCTTCTTCATCATTTCAAGCCTCTTTCGATGCTTAGCAAAAGCGAATATCCCCTTAATATGCCAATACATATTCTGAAGTCTCTTCTTGTAGTATGCAGAAAATGATTTCAATGATTTCCTGCAAACATCATGGAGCCCGAAACCGGAAGATTCTTGCCTCAGATAATTGTGCCCAAAAAGTAAATGGAAGTCTAAGAAATTATCAAAGCTGACGCAGGTTCAGATCCTGAGATGATGCAAGTTCAGATCTTGAGAAGTTTTTCTCTGAACCTTGCCAAGTAATCTCTTTTTAAAAACCAACGCCGACAAGAGCCACAGAACTCAGTCTTGCAATGAAGTTAACATATAGTTCTACCTACTTACTTATCTCCCGCATTCCCTTGAGGAAACTAAGGCCTCCATTATGCTTACCCGCCATCGTGTACGGTTTCTGGCAATGTGCTTCAGTTGTGCCCAATTTTGTTCCCAACTTTTTTACCCTTATGCGCTATGTTCTCCTCTGACCGCTGGGTATTCTGCCATTCTGCAGATTAACAGATTCCACTGCATAGCATGGTTAGCTATGAAACAGTCACAGCGTATGACCAATTCATTGCCACTTTTGTCGTTGGATGATCGTGCCTATAAGTTCCTGAACTGTTCTCTGGTAGGTTAGAGATGCGGTTGGGGCAGACAATCCTTAGTATCTTACGTAAGCACCTGTTAACGAACGTTTTCTTGTGTTTTTGATGATCACTCTCCAAGTGCTACACCCTTGTAATAGCACGGATATGACGTTGGAGCGAACATATGACATTTTCGCTTGATGTTTAAGCTGATTGTATTGCTTCCCCATACTTTGGACAACAGATTCTGCTTTGGAGATTCTGTTGGCTATATCCAATTCTGTTTCACCGTCGGTTGAAACAGTACTTCCAAGATATAGGAAATCGTTTACTCTCTGCTTTTCTTCTTAAAAATCTTGCTTCAATCCTTCCCTTCCTCTTTCCCATCTTATCCTTTGTTCAATTATAATTCTGTCAGATTTGAGAGTTGTTGTTGAGAGTTCTCCATTTCTTTCTTCGCCGCAAGGATACTGTTTTTGTCAACAACACAATAGATAACTTTTCGTCAAATGCCAATAAACTCTCATATAAACTCCACATGTCCTCCGAGAACTTTCAAAATCATTCTCTCTTGGATTACTCTAAACAAAACCACAACCTGACCAATGATTTGGTTGCGGCGGAATGCCAGAGAAAGCTAAATCAAAATGACGATCATCACCTCTCATAGAGTAATTATAAGTCTAAACACTGAAATGGGTGATAGTGCTATCTACAGGTCAGGGAAATTTCTGGCATCACCTTCGAGAAGGTACCTAAGAACTATGCCTGGAGGAAATCCGAAACGGTGGCACATAGAATATGTCAATGCACGGCATTAACTAGCAGAAAAATGAATTGGTGAAACACAGAAGTTGGAGTTTAAGTTGCATTTTGTGTGAAGAAAGGTTTAAGCAATGACAATAATGTTCTTTGTCTTTCAAGGGATCGCAGAAGGTAAAAGGCAGCCATGACTATCCAAGTGTCCGGAGCCTTTGAATTATTTAAGTACATTAGCAAGTCTGTAGTTAAGTAGCACTTACGAGTATATAGTTCTGAATGCATAATGATGATACCGTTCTCCTTTCTTTAGAAAATTCTAATAAAACTATCTTCGACGAGGCTCCTCAGGTATAAACAGCATAAGCGTCACCAACATTGAGGCGGCAATGTCTTATGCTAAATACCTTATACATGCCGATGCGGTGAGAGAAGCCAAGCATCGGAGGCAACAGCTCGACCACTGGTCGTGGAGAAGTCGAGATTATCAGTCACCTCCTATGCAAGTGCCCCGTACTCGCCAATATTAGAAAGGCCACATTGTGCTGCCGATGTGTAAGGCATTCTTGATCTGAGTCCATCCTCACCGAGAGCAGGTTTCAACCAACCATCTTCCTTCGAAATTGCTACTCATATTTATTGCAAAACATTTTTGGCCGGACATCGGATATAATTTAAATACCTTTCTCTAAATCAATTACTAAAATTTGAATCGTATTTTGGGGTAGCTAATAAATTGAGTGAAAGTTATGGCCTAGCTATAGATATAGCACATTATTGCCATTAATTTTTTTTTTTTTTTAACGATCGTGACATTTGTGTAACATGTAGTTATAAATATTTACGTTGTGGCACATAAATTAAAACCAAGTACCTACGCCCATTATTCCAATCCAGAATTTAATTTAATTTGGCTGATAATTCGTTGGCTCAGACTCGAATAGCAATTCAACTTATGATGGGTTTTTTGTATTGTCTTTTTTCAAAATGGAAAACAAAAGTTAATAAAGTCTAAAATATGCAGTTATTAATTGCTACGGGGAAAGATTTATCAAGGGTAAAGGTAGGACACGATTCGAAGGTTGTTTCGTGTGGTCAGACTAACATAAAGTTGCTAGACAGTTCTCAGAGAAAAGTTTCTCAAGTCCGAATCTACGTATGTTATGGGTCATGCAGGATGCTTCCTCATATGTTATGGGTCATGCAGGATGCCTGTTATGCAGTCCCTGATTGAGCTGGCAGACATTTCTTCTGCTTCGAGGCACAGTGCCACAGTTCATGTCCTGCTGATTCTTTCTTCTCGTTGCACATTTTGCATACGTTGTCGTGTGCTATCCACAGGGCCATGATAATGTCCTGTAAAAAAAACTGTGACAATTCGAATCTGACACTTTGTGAGTTGCAGTAGTTGTTTCTATTTTAGAGAGAAGTTTGACATAAAGAGTTTGGCCTGCTTGTTACTTGCAGTTAATGGAAGGAATGGTACGCTTTATCCTTTTCCCAATTTTTGATACAGCTTCCTGTTGTACTGCTTGCGCTAATCCACTGAATGGTCTGGTATGACATCATAAAGCTTGATCGTGATCCTGTTCTAACTAGTTAGTAACCTAATTCACTTCCTTCATAGGCACGTTTGCCCAATCCTGAAGAAAGGAGACCCTCTGAACTCCGCCAACTACAGAGGTATAAGTCTTCTTAACATCGCATATAAGATCGGAAGAACTCAGCGGTTAGTGGGGCATTTGCGAGCATTGAGATCGAACCAGCCAGGATGGGTTTAGCAGTGAATAAAAGGAAGACGAAATATATGCTGTCTACAAAAAAGGACACTCAACATCGGCGTCTTTAACAGAATGCCACAATAGACAGATATTATTTCGAGGTAGAAAAGGACTTTGTTTATCTAGGCTCTATGGTGAGCTTCGCGAATTACATCAGTGGGGAGAGTAAACGAAGAATCACTCTTCCCAATCGGTGTTTTTGTGGGCTAAGAAGGCAATTGAGTAACAAAGCCCTAAGGTACCTCTTTATAAGACACTTATCATCCCAGTCCTGCTGTATGGCGCAGAGGCATGGACTTTGACAAAATCTGATGAGGATGCCCTTGGTTATTTTGAGAGAAAAGTTCTTCGTGTGGTGGTACAAAGATATAACGCCGACCTATACGGCCTATACTAGGACATTGACTTGGTCAGAAGAGTCCGCATTCAGCGACTAAGATATGGAGAGGATGGAGCCCAACGTTCCAACGAAGAATGTCTTCAAAACAAACCGCGGCTGGACGGCGCAGTAGAGGACGACCTCGTGGTAGGTGGCGCAAGCAAGTGGAGGGGGACCTCAACCAACTTGACCTATGCAACTGGATGGAGCTGGGTCGTAACCGAGTAGGCTGGAGAGGTTTCTTGGTTGAGGCACAGGTCCACCCCGGACAACCTAAGTATGTAAGTCACTGCGCTTTTGTAGTTGGTGAGGGCAATTATGGTGCTCCTTGTCTATGGTGGTGTTGACGTTAAGGCCGAACTTTTGATACCAGTCAGTCACAAGGCTTAATAATCTCTGGAAATGATTTGGGTCAGTCTCTCCGAATTTGTCTCTGATTAGAATCACTTAGTCTGTGTATCAATGGACAAAGGAATCTTCCTCCTAAAATGGGCCTTATAAATGGCATGTGCTCTGGAAGACTCTACGAACTGCAGATGGGCTCCGTCTATACCAAGAACTCTTATACCCACGGCGCCATTGAACTAAAGGTTAAATTTTGTCGCTTCATTAGATGAGTAGTTGAAACCTCTTCAGGCTAGCCGCCATCAGTTTATCTTTAAAGCCCTGGCTTTCCCCCCAACACTCCCTCAATAGATTTCCGCTATTACAAGTTCACTTTGAAGCTTACTAGAGGGCGTGTTCAAAAATTTACAAAATTTACAAAATCTCTTCTGTCATAGGTCAAGTTGTCAAATAAATGTCAAAATACGCATAACATCATCAAAACAACAGATTTTTCACTTTTACTTTCAGATACTTTGCACTTGGCTATGATCGCATCCGGCAAAGATTACCGAATATCTAGAATATGTCAACAGAATTCACCTTGGACATAACTACTTCCAGACGGCTTTTGAATTACAATTTTGGCAAACAAACCATTTAATTCTTTTTGTGTTTTCGAACAGAAAAAAAAAGACGAACGACTATTGAATACCTAAGCCTTTATGTCTATTCAATTAACTATCCATGCGCTGACGTAGCATTAAGATTAGGATACTATCATTTTAATTCTCTCTCCGTAACGTGACTTTCACGCAAAGTGTTTTTAGATACACAAAACAAAAAACAGCACACCGCCCACAATCTATCTATCTAAAAGAAATTAATATCTCCCAAATCATTATTTCGGAGATGACGACGGTTATGCCAAAGCAATTGAAGATGCGCCGTTGTCGTGGCCGCGCCGGCAGTTTCGGCGTATGCAAGTTGAATTCGTAATTAGTTGGAAATTTCAAAGTTAAAAAACGTAAACAAAAATGCTTACGGATTTGAAGAACCAGTCATATTTTTCGGACCATTCTGGTTGGATATAAATAGCTGACTTCATTCAGAGGTTCAGCATTAGAACTTCACCAGTCAATCGGAAAGTTTATTTCAAAAATCCATTCAAGATGATGATGAAAATCGTAAGTTAACCTAAAGACGATCCATAGATAGTGATAGTGAAATATTAATTAATATATTGTGGTGTCTTGCAGTTTGTTCTCGTTTTGGCAGCTTTGTTCGCTGTGATTAGCGCTGCTCCATCACCTGTTCCCGGACCAGCTCCAGGACCACAAGTTGTTGGCTATCCCTATGCCTATCCCTACTCATATGGATACTCGTCTCCCTATGTTTACTACGGTTGAAGGTAGTTAAAAGTGTTTTTGGGAGCTAAAGCGATGACTTGGATGCGTACATGGATAATCCGGACTTGACTTGAATAGTGTGGAAGCCGTTCTTTCTTGTTTTTTTTTTATTATTATTTTATTTTTTGTTCTTTCAAATAAAAAATACGAGCAATTTGCAAAAAAAAATATGTTATTTGTTGGCAGTCCTTGGTTGAATGGTGTTTCCAAATTAAAGAATGTTTTAGTGGAATGTTGCTAGTGGAAGTTTAGTCACGATGTTTTCAAATTTGCTATGTATGCATCAGTGAAGAGAACTTTTAGCAGCAGAAGCATAGTTAATATTTAATTAAAGACTCTCTTGCCTGATTTCGGGACTAATTTTTGACAGTATCTTTTTCTCTCTGACGTGTCTCTCTTCAAATCCTCACGACTCAACAGTATAGTGCTGCCTGATCAACAAAAATCCAATCTACTGTCTCATGGTGTCCCTACTCAATCACATCAGATCAACGTCACCTAAGTCCTTCAGCTTTGAGAAGAATTACTCACCTCTGTTGAATAGAGAAGGACAAAAACACAAAAGGGGCTGAATAAATTTAATTTCTTCTTCGCCAGAAATGATTCGTGCGTTATAAGGACTAAGTCTACCAGAGACAATGATCTCTTCTTTCTTAAAGCCGCTCCTTACACATCTTTCCAGATGAACCGAGCTTGCTCGATTGGTGGCTTAATCTTCCAGTTTTTTTCCCATAAGGAACAGATTGGAGCTACAACATAAGGAGGACTAGCCATAAGTGCAGCGCCAACCGTTTCGTAGCAAGTTCAATAGCCTTTACGTTTCCATCGATAACTATATGCCATGGGAACCTTGGGAAAGCCACCGCATTGAGTCTTGATATCTAGTTTAGGAGTGATTTGTAAGTCCTCACAATCCAGAGCCTAAATAACTGCATAGCTGTCAGTGATCGTTTTACTGGGCTTGAACAACGATGCAATCGTCACCGAAAGTCTTCATTGAATGCCACTTTCTTCCTGAAGAACTCTGGGAAAATGGTAGGGGAACTTCTCTGTACCGAACAGACCCGTCAGGTACTTTTAACGACCATTATTCTTCCAGTTCATTTTGGGAATCATTTTTCCACTCAAATACACGTCTGGGAACATGTCTTAGGTGTGAATCTGAGAAGGAGGAGTATAGACAGTCTGTCTTTTTTTAACTTAAGGCAGAACCATGATGGACTCAGATGAGCTTATGTCAGCTTAATGGAATGTCCCATTACACAAAAATACATAGTAGTGCATAGCCATAATGGGAATACGCTCAGTTTCGTCAAGTTTCGTAAGCTTCTTAATGAAGGTGTAAATGAAATGGGACATTCAGTACGAAAATTTGACAGCTCACACAAACTCTGAGAAAAAAAAAAAAACTTTGGCAATAGAATTAAGCTGTGAATCCAATTTTATAAATATTTTAATTCCATCTGTGGAAAAAATGGCTAATGGAATAATTCTAGTTTATTTAGTCTATTTTCGTTTTTCTTTTTACTTCTTTTGATAGGTAGTAATGTTTTCTCAAGTTCATTATGAGCAACTACAGCGGTTGGAAGAAATTGAGTGGGCTCTCCGTTAGGTCTTGACATAAGCTTAATCCCACCGAAGTCCATTATGGTTGAGCCTTAATGCGTTACCCATTCCCTTCAAAAACATCTACCATCCAACAATACATCAAGTGCTCATTGCAGAGACTTTCGGTCTTCACGTTCATCAATTGGTGCGCAAGGAACTTTTGTTAAACTTTTCCGTCCATGAAATAATCAAAGACTCCAATAAATATCAAAAGACTGAGAACGGTTCCCTGTGGTAAACTTGATAGAGCATTTTACTCATGTAAAGGGTTTTTTCAAATGGGGACTTGGTAACTTTGAATTTAATTCGTGAACGCACTCTTTCACTAATCATCAAACTGTCACTGTCAATTTATTCAGTAAACTCAACATTTTCATCAATGGTAAAGTACACTACAAGTTATAAAAATGTTCAACCGAAATTCGGAGTCGATTATCGCAACTTTAAGAGCGTTAACTCCAATTTTTGGTCGTAATTCTCGTAATTTTTTCTGGTACAACTACCTTTCTGTCAGTTTTTAATGACTAATGTCACGATGAGATACGAAGAAATTACACGATTTTGTGTATTAGTGTACATTTGGAGTAAAACCACTCAAAAGTTTCAAACGAAAGTGGTGTATAACAGTTTTTTGCCCCAAAAAGTTTCCTAGTAGAAAGCATAACCAAGAGTTTTGCGCCTCTACCATTTGAAAGTTATTTTCCTGAAGGACGAAAGCAATATTTGAGTCGAAATATTCGTACGTTTCCACTGAGTGTTTAGAAAAGGAGAAATGTTTTTCAAAAAAATTGAAAAAAATACCGAAAATTTTACAGAAGACCTACATGAGCTTCTGTGACGAAGAAACTTTTTATAACCTACCATAACCTAACCTAATATCGACAGTTGCTGATGGTAATGGTTGCAATATGTGTTTGACTCATGTTTTCACCACAGTGGTGCTTTCGTATTTGGGTCTTCGAAGTTCACCCACCCTTTCGAACATTGGTGAACAGCTTCACCAGACACTTTGAGTCTTGGTTTCTCTTAAATTCTTTCGAGTCTCGCAACATTTTGCACCTTCAAACAAAGTTTTAAATTCTGTTCCCCTTCATAGCTGTTAAGGATGCTACAAATATCTCTTTACGATATCCTTTCAGTTCAATTCAGATTCGGAATACTTTAAACGTGTGCCGGCTCGATTCTTCCCGTGAATAAATCAGGACTTCCGATTTACGTAAATTAGTTCAAATGATAATAGATTGATTTTTTCTTTCTGTGTGTTATTGTACTCGGATGTATAGTTGGAATTTACTCATCCTTTTAACGGTTGGCAATAAAATTTAATCTTTCCTTTTTGTGTTTTGCGTGGGCTAAGTTATATTTTTTCGCAACTATTGTGTCACAGTCTTATTCATTCCTTCGTCCTGTGCGTGATATTTTGTTTGATGATGTCACTCCTTGTGTTGGGGGTGTCTGTCCTACGTATTTACTGAAAATATGTAGATGGTGGTGGATTGGTGACCGTGAATTTTAGAGTCTTTTTTTTTGTTTTTTTATGGTACTGTTACTATGTGAGGAAAAAATTTAATTAAAGTTTTATGCATACAATTTACCAAAAAACTGGTAAAGAATATAAAATCAGTGAATCATATTAGTATGAATCATTTCACAGGAATATAATGGAATGTGATAGAGGAAAAAAGATTATAAAATGGAATGCGATTACTTACTGCCAGTAATAATGATTTAATATTCATGGAGCAGCAAGCACTATAAACCCAGATTAAGGATAATAAGGATAATACTTTAATCGAATCAACAAAATGGATTTACCAAAACTCACGGTTGTAGTTTTTCTAACAGCTATTGGTAAGGTTTTTATCCTAGAAAATCTATTTTAAATTAAACAAAAAAGTTTCAACTCAAAATTGATTAGAGATAAGTAGGATATATCTCCTTCACATGAATAATTTAATGTACGCAGTTTTAGGAGAGCTTAAATGCGTAATAATTGTAGATACATTTATCTATATCTATCCAGGAAAGTAAATGTCTTCATTCGTTTGGATATTTGAATTTTTTGATAACATTGGAGTTTTCCATCAAAGAATTTCTAATGACTTAAATTGGCCACAACCTTTTGTGATGGCAAAAGAAATTGGACGTGTACGCATCCAGTAGATTCCAGTGGATGGATGGAAACAAGAGATTAATAATGCATCCGATGTTGTGAATTGAATTTTAAAACAATGCATACATTAATTTAATTTGCTTCATAGCTTAGCTTCTCGTAAAATTTTATGATGTGCGGGATTAAAGTTAATGGAAGGGGATATCGTTAATTGCTGGAGTGGAAGTAGGTCATAATTTTATAAAACGTTTTCTAGAATATTCATATCGAAAGCAAAGCTTTTGTGGTAGACATTGTGTTGTCCGTATTGCCCTTAAATTGTGGGATTTATTTTAGATCTCAGAACTAAGACTTTTTTAAAAATCAAACTGAGCTGATTCGAAAATTGGTATTCGCTGGTGCGAAAACCTTCGTTTTAATTGACATAATTTACAAGATTAATATCTCCTACTTGTCGTGCAAGACTTAAGAAATTAAAAACTATTCAGAGACACTCATTGTTCAAGTTTTTTAGGGTTCCGGCCGCGGGAAAGAATAATAAGCACGGAGTCTGTCTGTCCGCCTCTCAAAACAGTCTGTTAGAGTATTGTAACTTTTGAACCGGTTGATGTAAGAAGCTGAAATTTTCGCTGGGTACATATGCATTCATATATTATGTGACTGCCCTCACAAGATGGCGATAAGAATTTTATTTCGCGGCAGTTTTTAAGGAAAATTTGTTGAAAAAAATAATATTGTTCTAAAAACGTTTGACGTAGTGGGTGACAGTTTCAGGGTTCTTAAGATCGAAAATGGTTATACCCAGAGATTGCAATACATCTAAGCCAGTACAGGACATCCTAGAATGCTGCTATTACCGACTGGAATATGCTACAGTGATAAGGAACATTCCTTATGGGTGATGGGGTGATGCTTAAATTAGTTGGAATTGGTTCGAGAGGGTAAGCTTGTGCTCCTTACTTAGGTCTCATGAGGCTCTCGTTTTTTTTAAAGCTGGGATTAGTTCCTTTTATGTAAGAGTTGTTTTGAAAGAAGATGTAGGTATGTGGAAATTGGGATCATGAGATGGGCAACGTGAAGTCGTCTTGTTCATCTTGTAAATTCTAGTATCCTAGTTCCTTGAAGTTTAATAGAGGGCCAGTGTATGCTTTCTTCTAAACCTCGCTGTAGCTGAGGAAGTCCTTTACATTTTCCTCCTTAAAGTTAACTAAGATTGCTGTTTTAAGTAGTCCGAATCCAAACGAAGAACAAAATCAGAAATGAACACATCAGTGAAGCTATTGTGTTCCAAATTATAGAAACTAGGAGCAGCTGTTCATTGAAATAAATTTTGATCAGTGAAATAATAAAATCATATTTAAGGAAAAATTTTAATCAGAATTAGGTTTGCATCATCTTTAAAAGTGAGTCGCCATTCACGTAAAATTGATCATTTGTTAGCTCTTTAATGCCCTTTTCAAGTAAAATTACAAATGTTTTCTGGGACTATAATACATTGCCGACCAAAAATTTCTAATTACACAAATATTTCTATTTTCAAAACTACGTGGTAGTCGTAAAGAAATGAGATTTTTGCCAGTATTTAGTATTTAGAAAGAAGAATACATTTTGTAGCTCTAATGAGTGTAGCTACTCAAAAAGCAAAAATAATCTGAACACAAACGGCAGTGTAACTTAATTTTATTTCTTTTTGAAACAGATATGGCAGTGAAAACTTAACTTAATTTCGGTGTTTACACAGTAGAGTTTCCATGAATATTTCACGGAAATTAGTGTTGGTGGAATTGGAACATAATTCAGACCACAATATTCTCGGAGCTAGTTTCTTGATTCAGGTATGGTTACGGAACGGATGAAGCCATCAAGTATGCTGTGGTTTCCTTTGATGGTTTAAAAATCCCTTGTACATATGTTTATTCACAGCAATCGGGCTACAGATAATAAAATAACTCCTGTGAACTACAAGGGACTCGCACTGGGCTGTATCTCTCCTTCTAGGCGTATGGTACTTACAATTTATAAGGATGAGGAAGGATATCTACTCTCTCGTCAAGAATTTAGAACCCATAAGTCTCATTTTCTGTGAGAGTATGCTCATTGCATACATCCTTTGTCGGATGGAAAATACTGCGATAGTGTGGACTACTCACACAGTAATTGCTCTTTCCCTTATTCCTGTATCAGGCTTTAGATGTAAGCGTAGTGAATGCAGTTATTGTGACCTGCTATTGGGTTTAAGAAGCCCATGGAAAAGCTGTGTCTGATTGATCCAGTTAATCGTTTTCTATCATTCAATTTCATTAATTTTACTTGACGTCAATCATACTTGTCAAGTAGCATCAATCGTCTGTAGAAAAAAAACATCGTACCTATATTTAAATAGTTTCTTAGTCAAATTTTCGAAAACACATCAATAAATGGCTCAAAATTATTCCAAAGTTGAATTCACTTGAATTTAGAATTCACGTTGGTACGAGTATTCAACTCTATAACAATATCCATGAATTAATTATCATTTTCCGCTGCTTCCATAGAACTCATTTTGCTCCATTTTTAGGGTTATACAAGTTCAAACTTATCCAGAAATTTACATAATGAATTCTCAGAATCGTTCATTTAATATTATTTTAAATCATGAGGTATGAGCGTAAAAATACACACAGGCAAAAAGAAATAAAGTGAAAATACTTGTTTTAAAGGTGTATCTAGACTGAAGGACACACTTTTCGATAAATTTAATCTGCGTGCGACGCTTATGACACGGCATTTGTTTTTTAAACTCCACGTGCAGAAAATTAGTGTTTTTACTTTCAAATCCATAAAAATAAAAGTCTTACTAGTTGAATTTAAAATTTCATGAGTTAAAATGGAAGTCAGGGCAAGAAGAAGAGCTGAATTCATGTATAACAGACCCAAGAATGCTATTGGTCTAAAACAATTATAAAAAACTCAACTAATTTAGTTCTGCCTTCAAAAGGTGTATTCGGAGTTGGTAGTCATCTTATCCAATTTTGGTTTTGTTAAATTAGTGCCTTTTAAGAAATACATTTAATCAGTGATTTAAAAATATCAAAATACTCTAAGGTCAATTCATAGCTCAGCGAACTGCGAAGCCGAACGAGCGAATATTCGCTTTTTGTTTTAAAGGTGTATCTAGACTGAAGGACACACTTTTCGATAAATTTAATCTGCGTGCGACGCTTATGACACGGCATTTGTTTTTTAAACTCCACGTGCAGAAAATTAGTGTTTTTACTTTCAAATCCATAAAAATAAAAGTCTTACTAGTTGAATTTAAAATTTCATGAGTTAAAATGGAAGTCAGGGCAAGAAGAAGAGCTGAATTCATGTATAACAGACCCAAGAATGCTATTGGTCTAAAACAATTATAAAAAACTCAACTAATTTAGTTCTGCCTTCAAAAGGTGTATT
The DNA here is from genome assembly GCA_949716465.1 of Chalcosyrphus nemorum. Taxonomy (NCBI): domain Eukaryota; kingdom Metazoa; phylum Arthropoda; class Insecta; order Diptera; family Syrphidae; genus Chalcosyrphus; species Chalcosyrphus nemorum. The sequence goes on from OX454335.1 coordinate 25,921,877, forward strand.
CGGAGTTGGTAGTCATCTTATCCAATTTTGGTTTTGTTAAATTAGTGCCTTTTAAGAAATACATTTAATCAGTGATTTAAAAATATCAAAATACTCTAAGGTCAATTCATAGCTCAGCGAACTGCGAAGCCGAACGAGCGAATATTCGCCAGTTTTGACATTTCATTTACAGCAACTTATTTATCTAGGCGCTACAATCGGCGAATTTCATTTGGCATTTACCAAAGAAAAATAAATTTGTGAGGTTAAACTCTCGCGAATGTGGATTGTGTTCTACATCAGTGGAATGTGAATAAAATTTGACAGTTCGCGGAAAAATCAGCGAATTGATGATTTCATCGCAGAAATTAATTACAATTCAATTTTTTTTATAAAACGATGGATAAATTAAGCTTTCTTGTTTGCCTTTAAATGTGCTAAAAATAATTTGTTCGCGGTTCGCTCATTCACTGGTCACTGAGCTGTGAATGTACCTTTACACCTTTTAAAGTAATAGGCCAAATATACTATTTGGAACTTTTAACAAAACTTCCAAGGCTCCTAGGTAAAGAACCGTTATGCTTGCTTTGGAAATTAAACATAATACGCCCAGAGTTGCCACCGTTCCTCACATAAAAGGAGCTTTTAACAACACCCATAATTGACTCCTTCAAATTGCTCTCGCGGAGCTAGCAGTTAATGGCTTTCATATAAATAGCAACTCAGCCAAGAAACTGAACTATTCAAGCAACACTAGGGAGCAGAGCGCTGTAGAACTAAGACGGTCAGCAGAAGTACTCCACAAGGTGGTACTGTATGTCCCTTGCTATGGATAGTCGAGGGTCAGTAATTAACGATTCCCTGGCTGAAGCAGTTGGCAAATTATTAGGCTTGCATTCACCTTTACTTTCTCCAGCACGTTCTCGTAGTACTTTTTTTTACATTCTTAGCGCCCAACAGCTGTTGTTTTATAATTAAAAATGTTCCTGACCTTAGAATGGAAAATAAAAGGGATTTTTCACGGTGTCTCATAAATAATATGCTCGTGCCTATATAATAATTAATGACAACATACAAAAGCCCAAAAAGTCTGTTAAAAGACCCCCCCAGCGTTATTATACGAGTCCCAAATATTCCATGATGATAAAGGATGACGTTATTAATCCTACCTCTCATGAATCCATAGACTTTTGAGAGGAAAAATGCATAGAAGGGTGTAATTTTGTAAACTTCTCAAAAGGGCGTTTGTTCAGAAGAAAAGACCCCAAAAAAGTTTCTGAAATATTTTTCATGTTATGCTTGTGATATGTTTCGTACCTACTGTCAGGACGACTGATTAAATGTGTTTTTTTGATAGACATAAGGCAGTCCGTTTAGCAATTAACTAAATTATCTCAAGTACAAATAACATATGTACATACGAGCACATGCACATATATACACTACCCTAATTTTAAAACTTCAAATTTTATTCTAATGCACCACGTCCTGCGAGTGAATCCCGTGAAAATCTTGATTGCCACGTAAGTTTGAGTACCAGGCAATGCAATGACTGCACTTCCAAGATCCTGCCGCCCCTTCAGCCTTTTTTAAGCCTTTTATCGTCGGATATTTGTACGTGATAATGTATTTTAAGAATGCATCTTAATTTAACTTACTTCTCTTCGCTTAATTACTATCGTGAGTAAAGCACTGAAAGTCGCCAGGAGCATTAATGTAAATTTTAAGCCCAATTACAGAGGAACATTCAAACTACCCATATGGGGTGGGCATTATCTCCGTAAATGGTCCATGTGATAAGGTATTAAGAGAATTTACGACCTACAGCTAAAGCGAACGAAAAACGTACAAACGTACCCTTTGATTGTATAATTTACTATAAATTTAAGTCCTACCTAAAGGAAGTGGAGTCCCATTAAAATATATACACATATCTGGAGAAACATTACAAGAGAGCAATTCCAATTCTTACATTAAGCAAGTAAGAAGTTTTTCATTACTACTTCAAGGAACCCATGAAAGGCGTTTTAAAATTAAATAAAATACATAACCCGATCTTTTGATAAAATTGGTTTGAAGGTATGTATTGAAATCCTTGGTAAAAAAAACAACCCAATTAATTTGCTTTCGTCTGCACAACAGCACTTCAAAAGTCGCTTACAAAACTCTACACTTGACAGTTTTTGACATGTACAAAAGATTTTCCAACGAATGACGCCTGTCAACGATATTTTTCCAGGTACGAGTAGAGCTCGAACACACCGTTCCCGACATCATAAAGTCAAGTTTAGTTGGGCATAGATGAGGCAGTCAGGCTAATAAAGAAGTGGATATACTCGTAAAACGATTTATAAGTATCATAGCGTAGCGCGTATAGAAAAACTGTCTAGAACTCGGAACGACGACGAGTACTTGGGCCGAGGCAAGAATTGAATTTATACCTAAAGCAGGCAAAACATCATACACACTCCTAAAGCCCAAACATTCTAACTTCCTTTCTTCACAAAGTCCTTGAAAGGATTTCAGATCACTAAGTAAAAACCGAAGCTTACAGTACCGACTATCAACGACGAAGGTACGCCTACGAGAAAAGCTACTCTGTGGAAACGTCTTTACACTTTAACATCCATCTCAAACTATCGAAAAACCACTTACGAACCCTTCTGTTGCTTCATAAAGCACATGTTAAGGAACGTGTTAATAATGCTATCCTTTGGAAACAGTACTATTAACCAACAGCCTTACCAAGAAACCTCCCAAAGAGGGTTCTATAGTCACCACTATTAAATTTGCGTCCACTCCATCAATGCGACTAACACTAACCTAGTCCTGTTTAGTGTTATCATGGCATATGTCCTTCTAAACCTTCAAATAAAGCTAGCTATCTTAGTCTAAAACTTGACCACAAGACTTTGAAAAGAAAAGCATTAGAAAAGAGTCAAAAGAGCCAGGATACCACTAAGTGCTTTGTAGTACATATATGGCCGGAAATTGGTGAGCTCCACAGAGGGCCTACAACCAAACACTATGCACTAGATGTAAACTTTGTAAATAAGCGAGGATCTAATGTATGAAGTTTATGTCTTGCTTAATGTAATCATTGGCATTGCTCTCTTGTAATGTTTCTTCAGACACTATCATGTGGATCAACATGCTATCCTTTTATCCAGGACATCCAGGGAGTGAAACGCCTATATCCTATGTTGAGCGCCTTTAACGGCAAATTTTTCTAAAGTGTCTACATGAGTAAAATAAACTCATTCATATAACAAGACAAGTGGTTCCAGGAGTGAGTGAGTGATCCGTCCATCTAACATATCTTCTTCTTCTTCTTCTTGTATGGAGCTACAGTTCGGGGTGAACCTGGGCCTCAACCAATAAGCCTCTCCACATTTAGCCTCTCGGTCTTTAGTTAATTGCCTCCGGTTGCGTACACCAAGTTGGTCGAGGTCCCCTTCAACTTGTACGCGCCACCTGCGGCGAAGAGGCCCTCTACTCCGGATTTGATTCGAAGACTCTGCTGGCAGAAGCGTTGGTGTCCATTCGCTCTACATGTCCTAGCCATCTCAGACGTCCAATGCGCAGTTTGTTGACTAGTTTTATGTCGTTGTACAGCTCGTATAGTTCGTCGTTGAATCTTCTCCTCCAAACCGAAAATCTTACGAAGAATTTTTCTCTCGAAGCGACCAAGGATGTCTTCATCCGCTTTCAACAAAGTCCATGTTTCAGCTCCGTAAAGCAGGACTGGAATGATCAAGCGCTTTACTGTTGAATTGCCTTAAAAAGGTTTCACGCGTTCACACAGTAGGTATTGCTAAAAAAAACTCGTTGAATCTCCTTTCTTGTGGTTTGGACATCATCCCCAACTGCCTTGAATAGTTCGGCCGGTCGGCATTCTTCGTCAAACCAGTGGTTTCGTGGTGGTGGGCGGGCATGTTGGCAGTGTTGCCACTGGTCTTCGGCACTTGATGTTGGCGGCATAGGGGTGGTTGAGAGATTTCGGGATACCCAGGCAAACTGGGAACTGAGAACATAACTATACGGTTCGGGCCTATAGATGTTAAGGATTCGACCCATTTCCCACTTATGGCATAGGCGACAAGTACATTAAAAGAGAAAATAAAGGCCTCTCTTGGGTGAAACGTTTTTGGAAATTGATATCAAAATGGCTACGAAGAATGGTACCTATTCGATTTTTGCATTCGTTCATAATTCACAGTATTTTTCACGTTCAATTTTGTCACTGAATTGTTCATTCCCTCCCATAGATTGGATGTTCAAATCGCTTGCTCGCAAAGAATTTAACTATCAGGCGATATTCAGTGCTTCAACAATTCACATATTTTATATTAATCACATCGGATGAGTATGTATATAGCTGAATACACATAATTCACCTAATGAATTCCTTACCATTTCTCATAAACGAATTCGACGAGAAATAATGAAAAATAAATTAGTTTTCCTAACATTTTTCGAAGTATCTTCAAGAATGCATAGACTAATTTATGTATACTACTTGCAATAAGAAAAAAAGAAGTCGACTAGTTCTGAAAGTAATCTCATGGAAATTTAATTGAATTAAGTGGATAAATGGATCCATATTTCAGATTTCACCGAGGGCTATTCGCGCTTATAACTTTCTTTAACACAGCGACTATTCCCATTCACAAGATAATTTATTTTTCATTCTCAATTTAGTCTGGCAGCAAAGTTTCACTGTGATTAAAAGGTTGCTTGCAAAAAGATACTTTATATAGATTGATCCAAGGACATAAATCTTAAGCTCATTTGTCCCTATTGGCTTTTAGATCAAACATACCCGTGGAGCTTGATTAATGTCTTATTAAAATTTGAAACCTGAATTCTTTTCTCCTTTCAGTGCCAACATTAGGGACTGATTTAAACAACCTGCTAACACTCGCTCCATTTTCTAATGAAATAAGTCACTTCGTAAACGCTTCCTTCATTGTGTTCTGTAGTTCAAAACACAAGGACATCACAATCCAATGGTACAGCCCGAGAGGCATAGCAATAGACAATGTTAAAGGACGAGTACACATCGAACGGAATCCTGGTAAGAGCAGTTTGTAAATATTAATCATTTACTTAAAACTTGGATGTCCAGGATGCCAATATAATAGAATATAATGGCTCTTCAATTTTTGCTTATTTATGTATAGGCCAGGTGGCGCTTGTTTTTGAACATATCGCAGTAATTGATAGGGGTACTTGGGCATGCCGTACTACTGGCCTGGATGATGACTACCAAACGTCCTTTGAATTGCTTGTAAATCGTATGTGTTCTATGTTAAGAATATATGTAGCACTTTGTCTACAAAAGTTCTATGTATAAACATGTATATGTGTCTATTTGCAGAGAAAATCTCCTTTGAGGATACAGAGCCAGTGCAGTCTGTTAAGGAGAATAGGGATGCCACTATATCTTGTAAAGTAAGGGGTGACCCAAAGCCCACAATATCATGGTACAGGAATGGTGATCCCATAAAATGTAAGTCATTAGTTTTTCATAAGCTATGCTATGCAGCTGAGTGTTATACATATTTCTTGAAGCCATTGGCCATTTGGGTTTAATAAAATATATATCTCATGATTAAGTAGTTTCTCATATGAACACAGTTCCTGCTGGAGCACAAAATAAAAACAAAAATTTTGTCTTTTTAGTTCCTAGTGGAAAATTTAAGCAATTATCTGATGGACTTTTTATTAAGGGCGTCACGCAATCAGACGATGGCGAATATACATGCAGAGCCTTTCAAATATCTGAAACAATCACAGATGTCCAGGAAAGGACTATTCTACTAAAAATACAACGTGAGTATAACTATTTTGAAATAAATCAATTCGTTCAAGTAATTATTTTATTACTTACCAACTGGCTTCAATGGCCTCAATTAAGGTATCAACCTTAAAGTTGGGTTGAAATAAAAAGAATGTCAGTTCCAAATCTAAAATATTTGATATGTTAAATAATCCGACAGGTGCAGAAATTGCAGTTTGAAGCAAATCGGCCGATTAGATGCGAATGCGTGGTCAAAGTGTAGTGGTAGTGTTCAATTCTCAGTCATATCCATTCAATTTTCTCTTTATGTATTACAACACCACGAAGGTGAAAAAAATACTGTAAATTACGAAAAAAATTACATACACCTCTTCCCAGTTAATTTTGGACACCACCCATCGGTAAAAATATTGAAATTTTGCCCTGTTCATGAGTATAAGAGTATCCAAATCCTATTCGGTATGCGCTAATTATAAAAAAAAGCAAAATGACCAGACAGAGAGAATTGGCAGACTCACTAGGTCTGTTCCCGTACTGACTAAAAATACGAAAATCTACGAAATTTTACGAAAAATATTGAATTCCTCTTCCCTGTTCCTGTTCATACTTGGATTAGGTGTGTAAATTGGATTATGTTTGTGGCCGCTAGGCTCATCTGTCAGTTCAACTACGGTTGAAATTTTTAATCTTTCGAATCGGTATGCAGAAAAAAGTGGTTGAAATTATAGAAATTTCAAACATTATAGAAGACAAACTAATATACACGGTCGTGTCCCTGCCGGCACTTTGCTTATGAAAAAGTTTGAACGAACGTGTGAACTGTGTAGCTATTTAAACAATCGTGGTGTTCCTTTCTTTCCTTCTGCTCAACAAATATTCAGCAGACTGTCATTCAATTAACAAAAAATGTACAGAACAACTCTACAAAATGGCTGCGCTCATAAAAACTTCCGCCGATTAAGAATGTGTGCCTCAGTTCCTATTTGATTTTGCCGGAAACGTCAGAATACATTCAAATTCGATGGTAGATTTGCAGTTGGGTGAGCCAAACGTCAAATCGACCGATAACGGTCGACGGTAGTTTGTCTTCAAATCATACTAACAAATAAATGCATTCCCGCGTTCATAAAAGCAGATTTACATTATTCGCAGTGAATTCTTACGAAAATTTACGAATTTTTACGAAAAGCTGTTCGCGTACGGAGAATTTACGTAGTTTTTCGCAGAAGAGAGCGCTCACGAGAGTAACAAATTTTCCCATGCTACGAATTTCTGTGGGCTGGTTTATGAAAACTTTCAAAGCTGTCAAACCAGTGTTTTTTTAATCTTTTCTTGTTCAATCGGTTCGTTTACTTTTTCGTATTTTTAGCTCTCTCTGAGAGAATTTTATCCCCACTCTTCAAAATTTGATAATCTACGAATTTTAGTGCAAAATGTAATGTAAATGAAAATTAATTTCAAATCAAAAACTGGTTATCCTAGTTTTGACACATAAATTATAACCAAGAAAAATATCAAAGACCCAGCTATCGGTGCTTAATCGTCCCTCTTGGGAAGGCGTATACCCATATTTTCCTTTGAGCATGGCAGGAACGCAAGACAGTATTAGTAAAAGTACTTACATGAAACTTATGGCAAAACTTTCTTAGGCCAATTATACCCGTAATAGGTCTGTTCCCGTACTTTCTGCATAAAATTTCGCAACTTGCCAAATTTCTAAGGATGGGGGTAAAATTCTCTCAGAGAAAGACAAATCTCCAAAAAAGTACCTGAACGGGTTGAACAAAAAAGCTGCTCACTTTTTAGACGTCACTTTTTTTGTATTGATTTACTTCAAATTATCTTACCACCCAACAACAACACAACCATTTGACAGAACTCATATATTTGCCTAGGGTAATTTCTTTGACTGAAATTCACAGCATGGGGAAATTTCTTACTCTCTCGTGAGCTCTCTATTCTGTGAAAAACAGCTTTCACTATTTTTCGTAAAATTTCGTAGATTTTCGTAGTTTTACTCAGTACGGGAACAAACATAATTTGTCTCAAAATCATTAATACTTTATGAACACGGTAAGTTCACTTTTTAGAGGCGTTTTCTAAAAAGTATGCCTCGAGGTACAAAGGGTTATAATGTTGGACTAATGAGCGTAAAAATCAGAATTCAATTTTTTCTACAGCCACGTTTGCCTAACAAACGTCTGATAGTATTACTGTCAGGAGAACGCTCCTCAATTCTCCTTTGCCCTTTGCATAAAGTATTAAACCTTTCTACAATACAATATTTCTGAAACAAATGTATATACTACGCACAAACACATTTATATACATATGTATTTGCGAGAATCTGGGATAATCCTTTAATGGGCTGCACACTGCCTGTTTTTCTTCTAAAAAAAAGATTTTCAAATAATTTTCCTAGAAAAGAAAGATTAAGCTAGCTTCAAACAGTTTTGAATCATCCTATACTCTGAAAAGACAACGTTAAGAAAATAGTAATAAAGTAAGATATGTTCCAGGTTTTACAGATATGAAAGGCGCTATAATAATAGATATCTTCTCCAATTGCAGGGCACATCTTGTAATAACATCCTTTCCACTTACATTTTATGTACATTGCTCTTTTCTTTTTCTGCAGATAAACCACTCTGGTTGAAGAATGAAACTACAAGTGATTACTATGCATACATTGGAGGTTACGTGAATATATCATGTGCTGCAATAGCTGAACCGCCAGCATCATTCACCTGGGTCTATGAAAACAAAGCAATCAGCAGTAATATCAAATCCGATTATCGAATTTTTCGTGACGACTACAGTTCGGTACTTCAGATACAAGTAAGGAACGAGACCCAATTCGGAGAATACAAATGTAAGGTGGCAAATTCCCTGGGAACACTAGAGCGAACAATTCGATTAAAGAAAGGGCACAAGCCTGTGGCACCATCCAGATTTCAATTGCGAAGATTATACACTGATGCTTTGGAATTGGACATTCGTTCGGTTAAATACACTAATATTCCGGAAAATATGAATACACTGGGATATCGGGTGGAATATATGACGGAAAATGAATTCAAATACGCAGCTGGTAATTGGAGTTTTGCCGAAAAGAAGGACTTTTATTTTGTTAGGGGTGAGTTTTTAAAAGACGAAGCGAACAATGACAAACCCAACTTCGTATTTCAGGTGTCCGTTTCGTAGTTGACGGTTTGGAAGGAAACACCACCTACTATATGCGAGCAGCTTGTAAGAACTTAGCTGGGCTCAGCGATTGGACAAAAGTTGCAATATTCACGACACTGGCAAATGGTGCTAAGAAGGCAATCCAACTGACAACTGACGTATTTATCATATTAAGTATGGGACTCATTGTGAAACATATAGGAATGTTTTGATTGATTTTCCTTTAAATATAAATTTTAGCTTAGTTCTTTTCGATTACTGTGATAAGTACTACTGTAATATTATTCCTATTTTTTACTTAAATTTCTTTTATTTATAATTAATTTAATCCACCAAGTGGTGTTAAATATTTTCCGAAATAAAATACAAATTAAATTAATTGCTTCTAAAGAAATTAAGAAAAGAAAAACTATGTATTTTTTTTTTTGTTTGTTATTGTTAAAACTATTTATACAAATTAAATGTATACGTGTATTAATAATATTTGTTTTATTATGACTATTCGATTGTACGCCGCGGAATAAGGCATCAGATTAAAAATTTCTTCTTGAGATCCGTTCGTACAAAAAGAAGCAATAAGGCCTTTGGGAACTGAAATTATGTAAAACTAAGTTAAGCGATGGCAGTGCCGTCATTTACGTTGAACACTGGAATGCCTCTTTTGTAGAAGATACGATAATACATCAATTACAGCGTTTATATGCAGGATTGAAGCCAGGTTAAACCCGGAATTGAAATTCACATAAATGCACATCGGATTGAAATGGGGTTAAGTCAGAAAAATGCACGAAAACCTTGCATTGAGGAGTCGACTGTGTACTCATCTGTCAGTTCAACCCCATTTCGATCGTTCAACTCGGTGTGGAGAAAAACTTAGATCGAAATCCCATCTCGATCTTGAACCATCATACGCCTCTTTGAAATCGGTGAATAGATGAAAATAAGGTGAAGTGGCTATCATATTAGGATCTAAATCGGAGAGCTGGGGTGGAATCGGCTAAGGTGATAGTTGATAGTTGACAGTCAAAATCATCGCTTAACGTCCACGTAAGGTGATTATCAAATTGACAATCGCCTTTTTTGCGATCAATTTCATATGCATGTCTGGGCTGTATTTGCTCCAAATGACAGCGTCGGTAAGGAAGTGGGAGTGCTGCCAATAATCAATCATATTTAGCAAAGAATAGTTGATAATCAAAAAAGCGACAATCAACTATCATCTTAGCCGATTCCACTCCTGTTTGCCCTGGCCACAGAAGGAAGCACAAAGATACATTTTTCAGTTATCCACTGCATTAGGTTTCTTTCTTTCAGCTCGAGTACTACGCTGCACTTCTCTTAACTTCATGCGATCGAGCAGGATCCTCCAATGTTGCAATTTGAGCTTCAAACTGTTTTCGTTGGTCAGATTTTCTCCTCGGAAAATCAGGCCCTATATCTTCCCCATGATCGACCAACAAAAAACTGGTGGAAAGTTCTAAAACTTCGATTACGAATAGCCACTTTGAAAGGTAGTGATTGAAGTACTGGTTTTTGGTCCTTTACCAAATATAACAGCTGGGTGCCGTGGCTCAGTGGTTAGTGCGTTGGACTACTGCGTAAGGGATTCCGAGTTCGAATCCAGGAAAATACCACCAAAGTTTTTTTCACGGCCCCACCTCTTGCGAGCGTCTGACAAACATCCAAGAGTATTTACCAGAGTATATCCATTATAATGAGTAGGGACACTCTCTCTACATATGCATTTTCTACTACCACAAGACAAAAGATAAAAAAATTGTACAATAAGTGGAAGTAGATCAAAAGTATACACTTTAACCCGTATGCAACGACCCCTTGTGAAAAAAAGAGTATACAATACATTTTACCTGCACCACTACATGCGGCTTACTGTGTAAGACGAATGGTTAGGGATTTTTTCATAATGCTTTTTTAAAGGCGGTAAGACTCCGATCATCGTTGTGTGTATCTCTACGTTTTAGTCAGTGTGACCTGCTGCGCCTTATTGACAATTTTTCTATACCTTTTTTTTTATGATCGGCTTTTCCGCTAATTAAAACTAAATATGAACCCTTTTACATCTAAAATATACAAGTGTTTCTTATTTCCTTTGACCTCCATAAAAATAATAAAACCAGATGTTCGGCCTTAAAACAATAAAAATAATTTGACTCAAAATTTCCTAGTTTTTTATGGCAATAGGTCACACTGATTTTTTTTTTGAGGCTGTGGTTGGTATTGCTTTCTTTTTCTTGACAATGTATTTTTAAAGGCGGTATGACTCCGACGCTTATCAGCTGTGCGTCATATCGCTATCTCTCTCTCCCTACAACGCTTCTTATATCCATCTTCTTCTCATATCTGTGTAATTTAGTGAGAAGGACAGAAAACGAAAACGGTCGTGAGTGTCCCTACTCATTATGGATATACTCTGGTATTTACTGTCATGAGAAAGCTTCTCAAAAACAGAGTATATCCATAATGAGTGTGACCTATTGCCAGTGTGACCTATTGCCATAAAAAACTAGGAAATTTTGAGTCAAATTATTTTTATTGTTTTAAGGCCGAACATCTGGTTTTATTATTTTTATGGAGGTCAAAGGAAATAAGAAACACTTGTATATTTTAGATGTAAAAGGGTTCATATTTAGTTTTAATTAGCGGAAAAGCCGATCATAAAAAAAAGGTATAGAAAAATTGTCAATAAGGCGCAGCAGGTCACACTGACTAAAACGTAGAGATACACACAACGATGATCGGAGTCTTACCGCCTTTAAAAAAGCATTATGAAAAAATCCCTAACCATTCGTCTTACACAGTAAGCCGCATGTAGTGGTGCAGGTAAAATGTATTGTATACTCTTTTTTTCACAAGGGGTCGTTGCATACGGGTTAAAGTGTATACTTTTGATCTACTTCCACTTATTGTACAATTTTTTTATCTTTTGTCTTGTGGTAGTAGAAAATGCATATGTAGAGAGAGTGTCCCTACTCATTATAATGGATATACTCTGCTCAAAAACCCCCCTGCCCTTCGGATACGGCATAAAACTGTAGGTCCCTTCTGTATGTGCAAAATGTATACCACGCACAACACGTACAGTTGTGAGAAGCTAGGCCTTCGCCCTCTATGGGCAGCTTACGGCCTACTATTTATTTATTTATTTATTTTACCAAATATAACAACTGCATTTCTTAAGGATCTTATGTGTCAAATGTGGTCAGGAAGAACTAATTCCACATGTGAGTGTGCTATGCAGTAGAATCTCTTTCTGGAATGGCAGTGGGTCCCCTAAAGTCACCGAACATTTGATAAGGAACCTAGAACTTATGTAATGAGTCGAAACCCGATGTATAGCTCTGGGCATTCGTTATTCACGATCTATGCTGTCTAGTGGTAACAGATAGTAAGTTAGACGATGACGGACAGTAGTTAATGTATAAAGACGCTCAATCTTCAAGAAGCAGAAAAGGAAAGTATAGGAGGCAACTACGAGTATTGTACTGCGCACTACAGCAAGATTTAATCAACTAACAACCACGCTAAACAGCTATTTGCATAATTGATCAATGCCCAGCCCAGATTTCGGCTCGTTACAACATAATAACAGTTCATTCCACAGCCTACTAGTCTATCAACAACACCTCTATAGACACACTTTATCCAAGCAGCCATTTATGGGTCTCGCTCACCGAAGACAACCCGATTGAAATAAAACTGATCAAGAACGGCAAGAAGATCACTGACTGCGCGCCACCTTATGGTAGCTTGAACTACATTGAAGAGAACGAGGTTTTGGCTTCGGTCGTAAGGGTCACGTCGTCTGTGATATTTCCGGTGTCCGATTTAAGGTTATCAAGGTTGCAAACGTTTCCTTGCTGGCGTTGAGCAAAGAGAAGAAGGTGCTCTACCTAAGAGAAGGATGTAGGTGCCCCTCAGCTCATTGACAAACGCAAGTATTTCCATATGAATACTTAATATTCATACATCAACATAGAAAATTTTATTTAATACATTTGTAATTTGTGTATTAACATATTTGTTCGTTAAAATTATAATTAAAACTTTCACGCCGCAACATTCTGCTTCACTTCATGCTCTTCTGGACTGCTGATAAGGTCTCTTACGCTTTTTATTGTTTCCAGTTCAATAGCACGAATCTATAAAATACAAAATTTATAAATAAAACCCACAGTAATTAGACTAAATCTTACCGTAACTACATTATAGCCCAAATGTTTGAGCAGCCTCACTTTCAACTGCACTATAGCACTTGGAACTTCGTTGAACTCAAGTACGTGCTCATCTTCCAAAACCTCTAGATAAGACTTTTGTTCTTTTGCCAATATCCCAGCTACATTTATGCCTTCAATTGGTGCCACAATCTCAACATCTAATCCCTCGGCCTTCAGTTTATCGAAGGCAGTACGCAAGCCCAACCTATTTTTGACCAAGAAATCGGGCGCGGCAAGAGTTTCTACAAACACTTGCTTCCTATCCCTCATCAGCCAGTCGGGTTTTTCAATTGCTACGCAACTTAAAAGCACTTTCTTGCGGGTATCAAGCTTTGAGCGGTCTTGATTCTTAGCATTTAGATTTATTCTCAAGCTAGTCACTTCGCCAACTAGGTCACGCGAAGGATGACCCAACATCCACAGCGAGAGAGTACTTTCGATTAATTGGTCCGAGAAATGTTTGTACTGCTCTCCTTCAACTTTATCCAATATCAGTTTTTCAATGTATTTGAGATCGTTGGGTGTGAGCAGATCACCTTGTTGCAATTGGGCACAACACCAGAGGAATGTCGATATATCTTTGGGTCTTACGTCGTCCGGTGAATTACGTAGCCTGTACATGGATTCGTTAATGAATTTGGAGCAAGTTTTCTTATTGTTCCACTGGGACTCGGTGAAATAGGCGAATATATGGGTGATGCCTGTCAGCTGGAAGCTGCGTAGGGTCTTCTCATTACAGACGTATTCTAGTTTTTCACAGATTCCCTTGGACTTGATCTTGTTATATCGCATTATCTATAAAGAAAGTTAACAAAATGTAAGAGTCAACATTAAGGATGCCATACTCTGATACTAATTGCTACATCGTAGTTTCTAAATATAAAAATAAAAAGACCATAAGTACCTTTATTAGATTCACCAACAGTGCATCATCTGTGACTGAGTCCAACTCCAGAATGGACGAAGTTATTTTGTCCAAGAACTCCCGGCTGCCAATAGGCACACTACATTTATATGCTGCATTACCCACGATTGACAGATCCATGGGCGTCAATTCGGGCAAATACTGAGACAAATATGATCGCAAGAACTGATTCAAATGCTTTACGCTGACGGGATTCTTTTTTCCCAGTCCCAAATAGAAGCACGCCTTGACAAAGTTCTCTTTTGGGCTTTCCTTATTAAATTCAGCTGCTAGACGGTCCAGCGCCTTATTATAGAACGTTGTCTTAGTCACTTTATTCGGCAGTAGGAACATAAAAGCATACAGCGTTCGAAGAATGGTGTCGTAATCCATCTTGTGCAAGTTCTCTGCACAGTAGTCGTCCACATCGTTGATGATTCGCACAAATTTTAGCGGATCCCCGTTGGTCTTGTAGGTGAAGGAAAATACTATCAAATGTGGTATCTGTGCTACATCGACCTTTCGTAGTTCCGATTGAAAAGCTCGTGCATCAGTGACTGGAAAGAAGTCAGGATATCGGATGGTTGTCGGCACCATTGGTTCGAACTTGGAATTCTCCATCGCAAGGTATTTCACGAAACGCGTGAGCAAAGTACCGGTTTCATCAGAGTTTTCATAGAGGAAGTCTCGCGTTGTGAAGGAGGAGTAATCGTAGCCGATGACTGCATTGGGCAGGTTGCACTTAAATATCGATAAATTTCGTAGAGATTTCGCGGTGTCACGCAGTAAAATCGAAAACATTTTCAAGCTGTTTCTTTGTGTTAAGTAATGGAATATATTTGTTGGTTTATTTCTTACTCATTATTTTCGATTGCACAATAATTTTACAAAAGAACGGGGGAGATCGCGCACATGCTTTACGAATTACACCTGATTTTGACGGATAGTTGGGATTTGAGAAACGTTCAAGTGCGCATGACGAGACGCCGTCTGAAAATAGAGTGGTGAATATAAAATGCTCTTCCTGCAGGGCTGCCATACCTCTATTTCCTATATTTTGGATAGAAAAGAGAACCCTCATCAACAGTGATTATATTATATTGAGACTTTCGTGGTATTGTTAAATTTGATACGCACAATAATCAACAAAATAATATCCAGAAATTGAGTGTCTTAATTCACATTTATGTACAAATTACGTTTGTGGCTAATAAACGTAAGCAGTTTGGAAAGGAACTCGAATTAATTCTACATTTTGTAGGCAAATTTCAGCTTAAAGATGGGACAACACCATTAGACTTACGGAATATGGTTTGAAAGCCTCAATAAAAGAATATTCTCGAATAATGGTAAAAAAGAAATTCGTATACATCCTACCCTGAATGCGTTCATTATCACGACATTCACCACACTTTAACGCTTTTCACCTTCGCTCCATCCAAACAAAAAACATATGACCGTACTCTGGCTGCAAGAGGAGAACGAAATAATTTGACAAGTTCCAAATCTCTATCCGATATAACCTTGAATTTGTTTTCCCATGTAGAAGTGAATAAAAACTTCCAGAAAACGAAATACAAATCAATTCTAAATTAACAGTGAAAATGTTCAAAAAACTATTGACGGTTCCGTCTCCATGTCTTTTTCGAATCCCAGTTAATCGATTTGTAAGTAAAAAAGCCATACTTTTATTCACAATACATAACATCTGATGCAAAAAACAAAAAACTTTCCAGTCAAGAAAACCGAAAGAACAATGCGCAGATACTTCCCTCGAGCAAGTACACATCGATGAGGCTGTTAAAGTAACACCTACCCTTGCCTCAGCAAAGCCAGAACTCTGGCGACAAGCACATGAGGTATTTATAAATCATGGCCTAAAGACGACAAACTTCCTGCGTATTGTTACCGGCAATCCTGCCCTTCTCTCAAGGCAGCCACACAAAATTATCGACAGTCTGGAGAATTGGCGCAGTTGTCAATTCGGAGAAACACTCCTTCACTTGCTAATCACCAAATATCCAACACTCTTGGACATGTCCGATGGCAGGAAACTCCTCAAGCATGTGACATTCCTTCGGGGATATGTAACCACAAATAAAAATGTCTGGAAATTGTTGATGAACTCTCCAGACCTAATTCAACAGTCAGAAGAGACAATACGGAATAAAATCGAGTACATCAATCATGTTATGCGAATAGAAATTCCAGAGATTGTTAAATCGGAAGCACTTTCGAAGCCGTTGATTGAGATTCAGTGTCGTCATGTTTTTCTTGATCGTTTAGGGTTGTTTAAACCAAGGCCTCCAAAAGCAGATCCCGATGAGCCTACAAAGAATCCACGCCTCTATCAAATAACCGACACGTCCGATAAGAGATTTGCCACAAAGATTGCGCACGTGACAATGGCAGAGTTTGAAGCATTTCAGGATCTCTACCAGAGAGAGATACAAAGGAACAATAGGGAAATTGATGACGATGAACTTGAAGAGGAAGAGGATAACGAATACTACGAACAGGGCTTGTATGTTAAGTAAATTATTTGCGCTTTAGAAAATGTTCAATAAAGTTTAAATAAAAAGTTGTAAATATTAATTTTTTATTGCTTGTGGGTTAGTCTGTAGTAGTATCTACCAAAGAATGCCTTTTAGAGAGGCGCCCAGGCTTTCGAACAAGTTTCTTATGTCCAATGGTTATCTTTCTTCTAAGTAAGCGAAACCATAGGCCTCTATGATGGGCTACCAATACTTTGTGTGCAGATCGTTGAATAGTTCTCGAATCTTCTCTGACTTTCGCTTGGACACACTATCGTGATTAGTTGTGTAATTGTAATATTGCAATTTGGGTTAGTACTGCAGGATGTAGACTGTGGTGGCATCTGGGTAAGCCAGATTCATGTAATGATGGGCTGCATTTCCCCAACTGCATTGCATTGATTGGGCACTCTCTTACAGTGTTTCAAATTCGTAGCGTTGGAGAAATAGGAAGCATTTCTATAGGTTGACTCCAAAGCTTATTAAAAGTTCCAGGGTGTTCAATAGGTAGTCTGTAAAAATACCCAAATCCTGTGGTATCACAATGAACCTGACAAGTTCCAAATAGTCTTTGAATCTTTGCCAGTTCTCTGAAATCGGTACCGCGCTTTGTGTGATAGTTGGAATGAAGTACCACTCAACCATGATGGGTCTGGGTTTTCAGAACCTCAGAAGAACTGACGATTGAAAAATCGGCCCTTAGAAGATATATACTCCTACAATTTGCTCAATCGTTATTGTCTCATTTCACACAAAAAAGGATAATAAACGGCATAATGCGGCTCATTAGGTTTTCACCACATTCTCAGGACTTTAAAAACCATTTGACTCCCTTTTTGCATAAAGTAATATTTCTGGTTGGATTTGGATCTAGTTATTGTGCTTAGTTTGTTTAGGAAGTTAGACAATCCTCGTACTTCTCAGAAGTATGACGCTACGTGAAAGCCAACTGAGATGGCTTTGATAGCTCCTTTAGGAATTTTAACTGTTAATGCTTTGGCTATCCTAGTGCTTGAGTGCGTCGAATTCTCTATTGACAAGTTCACTTCCGCACTTGCATAGTTGCAGGAGCTCCCAATGCTCTTCTTTTCGCTTGTGGACGACTCCAAGGATCTTGTTTTTTTTGTTGTGTGGAAATGTGTGTGAAAATACTAATATCCTTTTCACATTGTACGTCACATTTTAAGTATGACAGAACTTCTTTGATGCCCAGTACTTCAGCGTGAGAGACACTATTATGATCAAGGAGACGGAAGGTGCTTAAGTTAAGCTCAGAGGAGTAAACACCGCTTTGATCTATCAATGTAAATGTGAATGGCGCTGACATCCACCTACTCATAGTTGTGTCCCGAGCCAGGACTGATGGGCGAAAGTTCCAACCAAACCGGGGTTTGGTAGTAGTTTCATTAATGAGGTTATAGGTCCGCGTACTTTTTTCACTAAAATTCGTAGATTACTAAATTTCAAAGAGTGGGGGTCAAATTCTCTCAGAGAGAGCTAAAATTACGAAAAAGTAAACGAAAGGGTTGAACAGGAAAAAGTTTAAAATACACTGATTTGACAGCTTTGACAGTTCCACAGAAATTTCTTGGACTAAAATTGGGGGAAATTTCTTACTCTCTCGTGAGCGCTGTCTTCTGCGAAAAACTACGAAAATTCTCCGTAAGCGAACAGCTTTTCGTAGAAATTCGTAAATTTTTGTAAAAATTCGCTATTTTGGGAGGGTACGCAAACGGACCGATAGCCACTGTGAACTGAGGTGCCCATTTGTTTGCTGACGCAAAAGAAGAAAAACATTTCTGTCCAATGTATCTAATCGAATAGTTTAACGTCCAACAACTCACACAGACCGAGTGTTATTGGATAATATCTATTTAATGGGCGTAAAGAACCTATCTCAATCTACAATCTAGAATAACAATGCTTTTATGCAAGCTAGCATGAAAATCGAAAGTGATTGTAAAAACAAAGTACGTGGTAAGCTACCGCTCTTCGGGTCGGAGGCACCTACAAGATTTTTGAGCCGTGTTGTTGTGGACTGATTAGGAAACATTTTATTCGGCGAATTCGTCTATACAGCCATCTGCATTTTAAGTGAAAACATTTGATTCATTCCAAAGTTGAATAAACTGAAAATTTTCAGTCCAAATTAAGCTCCTCCAAGATGACCGGACGAGTGAAAATTTGCATTACCTAAGACGATTCTATGATTAGCCTTAATCACCCGTTCAGGGAGCTTAGCCAAACCATTATTGGCCCTTAGTAAAGTATCTAACTGAGTTTCTTACAACATTTAACGATTTAAACATTCTCTTTCATTTCTTCAGCTTTAGTTAAAACATATTCAATGCAGCTCACGTTTTTTTGGTATTATACCGACTTGTGCCTTCGGTCACGTAACTTAGCGGCAGACTTTCGAAGCCACGCACTGTTGATAAAACCACAATAGATACCTAGTCGACCAATTCCGAAAATTTCTAATTGTACCATTCATTTCATGCAGTAGATATTTATTTTGCAAATACGACGCTATCAGGCACACACTTCCGAATTTGAAAAAAGAGATTTTGATTTTTAAAAGTACGAGTATGTACCCCCAACCTGCTTGCATTGGATTTCTTTTAACTTCTCTCAAAGGTAAGTCAGTATGAATAGGAAATTCGCGCTCAAGTTTCTTTTGCACACAACAAAATTACTATTCGAATGGCGTTTCAGAGAGTCTCTGAGGGGACAACAGTTCGCCGGATTGGTTTTATAGAAGTTTTACGTCTAAGATATAAATAATATGACAAGAAAAGCAAGGAAGGGAGTTCTATCTGGCAAACTGCTACTCAGACTGACTGTCTCTGGCAAGAGGTGCTGGTCAACTTAAATAGGTACACTCAACATGCATCCGCCACAGTGTGCACTAGTATCATCGATTTTACTTATTTATTTGCATACCATAATGTGACCGCAAGCAAGACAAGAGCTATGCTGATGCTTTCGGTTTTGCACTTTTCAATGGTTTTCCAGTGGCAAAAACAATTTATATTTATTTTCTTTTTATTTTTTTGTACAGCGCCTGAGACAAGTGAAAATTTTGCTGTCTGATTTGAATATTAAAATGTTTTAACCAACTATGGAATGGAAGTGAAGTAAGAGCGCTGACTTAGGCATGTCACTTCATCTGATAGGTACTATGGGTGCATTTGTATAGTAAAAGTGATAACACGAAACAAACATAAGGTACTTACACAAAGGGAACAAGTGAAAGTGTAGGGGTATCTAAGTAAATTTTATTGAGTACCTTTTATTAAATAATTTTGAACGTTTCATGAATATCAAACTCTAATGAATCATTACAAATTTCATACAAGCAAATTGGTGATCTTTCTATGGCCTATGAGAGAACTTGTTTATTGCAAAATTATTTTTTATCCTGAGTAAGAAAAAGGTAGCTATAACTGGTCCATAAAAACATACAACCTTTAAGGGGAAATTCAGGTCTTTTTCTCTACGCGCAATTAAATTTCTAAGCCTAATCCAAGATTGAACGAATCGATATGAATCCGATTGATTGGCTCTTTCGGGAGCTTCGTTCTAAGTCCTAAGAGTACGCGTTTCACACTATATTGGGATACCTACTACATCATATTACGATGATGAATGTCTAATTACATACTGCTGGTGTTCGAAGATCTAACTGCAATCCTTATGAAATGCTTTCCTTAAAGAATGCTAAGAGAACTTTAACACACGGAGATAGGTGACTAGTAAAAAGAGTAGCCTATGTTGGGTGAACAGAAGATTCTAAAAGGCTCGTAATTGTATTCATTTACTTTGTACTCCTCGTAATATAGACAGTAATACATGACACTAAATGAGAATAAGAAAGTGTCAGCCGATACTTGTCTCCGTGTGCAAAAGTGCTTAAGAACTTCGTATGGAAACAATCAGCAGGCTACTGTGTACCATCGTACAAGACCATTACTATTTTATAGCGCTACAGTCCAAGGTGGACCTCAGCTTTAACCAACAAACCTCTCAAGCCAGCCATTTCCCACAAATTACGTACACTTAGTTGATTGAGGTGCCCATCCACTTGTTTGCGCCTACCATCGTGACCTCACCCTCTACTACCCTGTCCCTACGGCGTGGATTCGAAGGCGTTCTTAGCCATCCGCTCTACATGACCCAGCCTCCTCTCCACTCACCGTCTATGCAGACGGAACGAAAGATCACTCGTAGAACTTTTCTTTTAAGACCACTGGCATGCCATAAAGTCCATTGTCACATCTGGTGACGAAGGACTTGTCAGTCTATCGCAGGGAAGACATATGGCATGACTTTCCGAGGGAAAGTGAAAAATATCGAAAAACAAAAACAGCTAAAGGCCTCAATTGTAGCTAAAAGCTTTTGTATCGCATGGAGATGGAAGAAATACAGCATAGCACACCTTGTGACAAAGGTAAGTGCAACAACAGTACCTTTTATAAAATCCCTAAAGAGCTCCATACCCAGTGAAAAAGTAGGATTAGCTCAGGAAATATGTATGTACATGGAGCATTTTTAAAACGCTTTTAAACTTGTCTTTGCTAGCAATATGTACTGAAGACACCACCACCCCAGTAACGATGAGGATAGTACCATGAATAAAGCACTGAAAATCGACAAGCACCATAAACTATGGCTTCCACTTCTGGGAGAAACTGGGAGGACGAGAATTATAATCGTCATTTTCATAGAGTGACATTTGCGTGCTATCAAACATGGCTAGCTTACTTATGTCCTGAATCCCCTTGAGGATCCTGGGGCCTTTACAACGCCTACGTGTCATCGTATGCGATTTCTGGAAATGCGGCTCAGCTTTCCCCGACTCTTTCCCAGTTGCCGTGCTTCCTTCTCCAGTGTTCTGCGACACGAACTCCTAGGACCACCGCGTATCCTGCCATCCTGGGTAAGCGGGTTTCATTGCATCGCTTGGTTAGCTATGGATCTGTCACCGTTTCGAATAGTGTGACCAATCCACTGCCACTTTCGTCGTCGTATGGGTGAGCCTATAGGTTCATGGCCAGTTCTCTGATAAAACTATTCGTTAGAGATACGGTTTGGCCAGCAGGCAGCTTCCTCGTGATAGTGACGGCCACTCTCCAGCAGCACAGGTTCAACGTTGGGAAGGAACAGTCGTAGCTGTGCCACAGCCAAACTGTGGATGGCATCCCAAACGCAGATTTTGCTTTACCTATTCGGCTGGCAATATCCAGTTCGACCATCGGTTGATACAATACTCCCAAGGTATTCGAAACTCTCTACTCTCTCAACCGTTTGTCCAGCAATGCGTATATGAGTTGATGAGTTCGGTCCTAGGCTGATCAGTTTTGTTTTTTCCGAGTTAGCTTTCAGCCCAACGACGTCTGCTCCCCTCTCCACATTTGCTGCCATTTGGTGAAGGTCCATTATTCTGTGAGACAGAAGGCATACATTATCGGCGTAGTCGAGGTGCTTGAGTTCAGATGTAAGAGTCCATCAGGACAAGAGCTGCCCAAAAGGTGGGATTTTATATGCTCACAGGAAAAGCTCTGAGCACTTTTTACACCCGAGCTCCACTCAACGTTGCCGGACAGCAATCAGCAATGTGTGGTCTCGTGTAACTACAATAGCACTGTACAGGATGTGTGCAACAGAATGATAAAGACTTCCATCCATAATCTGGAAAAGCAATAGTATTAACTTTAAAGCTGCATTTGTTCCGCTCAAACATTCAATCTTGAAGGATGGGTTCTTTTAACACACTTCTATATGCTTTGTTACTATATATGTATGTATCTAAGAATCACCTTGAGGGTATTTTTTTTACCCAATCACACCTTCATTGAACAACTTTATCAAAGAACGGAGCAAGAACCTGTAGACATTACTATATGGAGGAGAAAGTGGCAGTAGATCGGACACACCCTACGGCGCGAAGACAACTCCATTGGGAAATACATCATGCAGTGGAATCCGCTCACTCAGACAGGTAGAACTTCGTAACGCCCTAGGCAAATATGCAGCAAATCAACTGGAAAGGAATCAAACTCTTTGGGTGTCAAACAAAATGGTGCATAATTGACGCCCTATGCTCCCCAAGGGGTGAAAGAGTTTAACTACAAGTCGTAAGTAGTAAGTTGTAAGATTTATATTCATTTTCTTCTTGCCATCAAGTTTACTACTTACTAGTTTCTATTTTTCTTAAGCTAAAAATTTATTGCATAAAGAACCGTCTTACTGCTAAATTAATCCCCAATAATTGCAGTTCAATGACCAGCCAATATGGGCTCATTTTCGTCTGCCAACTCTCGTAGACATTTATCCGAGACCGAACGTCAACAGACTCATCTTCATCTTCATCTTTTAACTTGCTTCAACGACTTGTTTTTTGATTTTTTATAACTCAACTTGCCGTCGTGATGTGCGTCTCCGTAGCGTAGTTTGATCAATGAATTTAGTATCCCGACATCAGGAGAGAAAAAAAAACAACCTAACCAACCAACAAACAAGACGACGGACGCACCAAGTAGTAATTATGTCTTGTGTGTGCACAAAAATTGAAACTTGACGCACAGCTTACATTTTATCAATGAATATAAAAATGTTAACGCTCTCTTGGCGGAAAAACATACGCGCCGACAATATACTCCTCTATGTTGATCCAAAAAATATGAAAGAAAAAAAAAAAAAACTATTAGTGCACTTGACAGCAACAGTACAGAGTGTTTTTAAACAATTCTGGTAGTACGATAGAAAGATAGACGGATGAACAACACCATGGAGGTGGCCAAGTAGCCCAACACACTAGCCTCCTAACCATGGCCAACAAAACAATCAAGAAAGTTGCCACTGCCATAACAGACCTTGCTGGAATTCGATTGCTTTTCTTTTCAATAAGCCAGTAGAAGCCACCACCATAGACCATATTCCCTCGATTGGCTGTTACTATACTCGTACTAACCATCGAGTCATTTTTCTTGGTCTTGGCTAACTGGTATCGGAGTGCGATTAAAGTGGCTCGCATTCAGTTTTTCATATAGCGTTGTATTGATCGGACGTTTTACGGGGAAAATAAAAGTGAAATTCGCAAAAGGATCTATTGGCAAAAAGTCAAAGTATTATATGGCGGTACGGTGCGGCTTGTGAAATTATTGTTTAGTTTTTTTTTAACAAAGTGACAACAGTGACAGTTTTATTTGAACATTTTTTGCTTGTATTTTGAAATAAATATTCATCAAGTGCTGTATTGTGGGATTACCTTAAGCCGGAAGTGCATGGTATTTATTTATTTGTTTGCCAATATATTTTATGATTGTAGTTTTATTTTTAATTAAATGTTTAATTAGTACTGTTTTTTTTGAAAGAACTGGCTATACCGTGAAGTATTTAAAAACTTAGTGAAAGAGTACCATACTGCCGGTTCTCGTAAATGTTCAAAGTGTAAAATAATTTTAACAAGAAATATTGGCAAAAAACAAACTACGGTTGGTAAGTTTACAACAAGTGAAAATTGAACTATCATTGCCGTAAGAGTTTTAAATTTCTCGAGAAGATACTAGACTATACTCAAAGAGTACTTAACAATTTACTCCGTTCATTTTTTAAGTTTATATTAAGACCTAATGGATATTTTATATGAAATATAATTGTTAGAAGTGCCAACACTAGCTACAGCTGTTTTGAACACAAAATTAAATTGAAGTTCACGTTTAGTTTTGTTCAGTTTGACAACTTCTCATATATAAATGAACTCAATTAGATTTCAAGGCGGTTTCGCCGAAAGCACGAGATTTCAGTTCATCAAAAATGAATGCAAAACCTCAAAGATTTGAACAGATTCGGCGAAACCTCGATATTTCGTCTGGTGAAAACGCAATATAACGCGTTTTGATGATCAAATTGCTGAACTGAATTACAACAATCAATAATGATTAACTCGTCATCAAAATCTGTGGATTTGACAAATTTAGATCTGTTTGTGTACTTATTTACACCGAAATTCATAAACTGTCAACTTTTAAAGAATAGGTGTAGAATTCTCTCAAAGAGACCAGAAAAAAATAGAAAAAAGAAAAAAAGTGATTTGGCAGTTTTCACAAAACACCTCAAAAAAGTTTGTTTTCACTGAAATTCGTAGAATGGGAAAATTTCCTACTCTCTTTTGTGAAAAACTACGAAAATTCTCCATAAAAATTCGAAAAATTTCATACAAATTCTCCGTTTTGAGTGAGAATTTGCGAACAGACCTAGTTTGTCATTTCATTCGAATACAATTGTGGTGTCTCGAGTTCTCAACAAAGATCTGAATGCACGAGCTCTACTCACTCACTCGTTATCGATTGCGGTAATTCAGACTTAAGTCTTCGAGTCTAACGATTTCGTTCCAATTTGAGCTTATTATGCCCGTGGTACTAGATAGTTTACCACAGTTTGATCATAAAGTGCTTGTAATGCAATATGTCATGCAATGGCAGCAGTCTTTAACACAAAGGTTCAAATAATTGCAGTCATAGTATTATTTTTAATTTTTAATAAATAAAAAAATTATAAACGCCACCAAATAGCTGTCAGTTCTGTTCCTTATTTTTGCCTGATAAAGCAATCTTATTGCACCCAATGGTTTCTGATTGCAGCCACAGCCTAGTTAGTGCTGGGATCATGTGGTTTTTATTTGAATCGTTGGATTTTGAGCGTTGCTTTGCTTGCAATACACTTATGCTGTTAGACCCAGTCAATTGATAATCCTTCTGAGTATATTCCCCTGGGAAAATGTCGAGTTGTTTTTGACCCATTCGCTTCTTTCGTCCAGCTCTCTCGGGAGAGAAATATGGTATCAAGGCAGTCTGAAAGCGCTTCCTGTTTGATCGCTTAGTGATGACTGACCAGTTGAATTATATCTTGACAGGTTAGCTGTCAATGATTTCGAGTGACTTGTTATAAGTGCTAGTCGTGCCTACACATGCTAGAAGTTGGATCCTTGCAAATGTGCTCAGTTCTGTAACGATGGATGTTGGCAGGTTTGTGTCCCCTTGTGTACAATGGACAGAAATTTAATTTCGATCCCATTTCATAGACGAACTATTTATTGCATACAATTTTGAGAATATTTGTAAAAAGTTTTCGCTATGAATATGTGTTGTACGACCCTAAACCTATAATATTCTCTACGTCAAGAGATTGATAATTTGAAAATTACGCAGAAGTCAAATTGCTAATAGCTGTTACGGCACCCTTCATGTGCTATCAGCTCAATACTCTCTATGTGTCAATCTAATTGATTTGGATTACCAGTAAACTTTGATGAGGTTTCCTTTCATCAATAATAGGACAATAATTGTGACTCCTCTGATCAATTCGAGTAGATTTCACTCTTACACTCCCCGCCAGACACTGCTGCTGGGAGTTGTATAAATCATTAAGATAGTGGCCTTTTTACTGCCTTCTCATTTCGTCAGCTGCTGCAAAAGTCAACCATTAGCAAAATACTCTCTTTGTGTGCTTATTAGTGTAGAAATGGTGCCACAAAAGTTCGGCAGACCCATCGGAAGTTTGCTCCAGTAATACTATGTTAGTGCCTATGACGTCCTTACTAAATAACAATGGTGCCACGATGTTAGTTAAACCGACGCTGCTAGTACCAGAGGACACATATCCATCAGCTTTAGCTCTCCAGTTCTTGTTAAGAAGATTTTGTCAGATTTTACTGTCGTAGATGTTAAGGATTTGATGCTGTCCTGGCAGTCGATTATGTGATTTGAGATATTCAATTCTATTTAAATCACCAGAAAGTACACGCACTGACTCTGTTATTAATCCTGGACCCGTCCATCAATCTTGAAAGACATTCTTTATGAAGGACAACGCAATAGTTCCACCCCACCATCTCATAGCTTGAACAATAGATACAAGTATTTGCCCATAAATCAAAGATGTTGGCTTAAATTCAAATCTACAATTTAGTGTACAACTACACCTTTTTCTTGTAACGAAAAATGCCATTCAACTCATACAAAGTCTCTTTCTGAAGTACAACCCAATCTGTCTGTCCAATTACTTGTGGTTGGTCGAAATTATTAATGGCTAACCGTTCCTTAAAAAACAAAAAAAAAAAACGAAAAAATTCATTTCATGCTATATGAATGCATGCCGGTCTTTTTTGTTATGTTACATCAACGACATGATCCTTCACAGAGTTTATCCCATTCCATGATCTCTGCTTTGATATGTTCCGAACACGAGATGTTCGTTCTGCAGTGTACATCTTTCTCTCCTTTTCGTTTGTGTTTTATTGAGATTTTCGGCCAGCTAACGCAAAAGAGGAGTACATAAATCCAAAGGAGGTACAACTTCTTGTCTCAGGTGAAATACTTTTAAATTCATTTTACAAGAACAATTTTTTAATTATAACTTCCGCATTGATTCAGAATATATTTTTATATTTTTTTAGATTCGTGCTACGAAAAGATGCTTACTAGTCAGTATAAAGCACTCCTTCTGTGGCTTCGATTTCTTACGATCGTACTCAGTGGAGCAGATGGAGGAGATGTGATCGATTACCCCCCAGAAGGTAAGATTGTTGTTAACAAAATTGAAATGATGTTATAGTGTCAGTTCGTGCGATGTTAAATTTCGAATATGATCGAAGCGACGGGATGCATTTAACCATACGTGCGGACATATGTATGTGATATGAAGTTTATTTTTAACTTCAACCCATTGGGTGGTCTTACTGCTCTGAGTGTATTCCTTGGGACTTTTTTTTTTGGAAAGAATGCAATTTGGTTTGGAAGAAAGTGGGGCAAAACATTAAGGATACTCAAAGCTTGATCTAATGGAAGACAATAAAACGTCTAAAATAACCAGGTTATAGGTACACCGACAGTTCAAAGACAGAGACTATGGGGCGTCCTTATCATTAAGGATCTCAAAGTCTTATAAAATTCCGGCTGCTACCAGTGTTTTCTAGCCTGAATCATGTCAGTAGCTCAACTATCCACATAACAGCAAGGAAAGATTTTACATTCAGTAGGTAAGCAACTATCGTCAAGAGACCATGAAGCCAATCTAGGCGTCCCAGATTCATCAGAAAATTCGGATGGCGTTTGTCAACCAGTTTTTGGTTGTCTTTCGATGTCCTCATCCTCATCCCCTTTCATACGGAATATGCGAATGAAACCACTCTCTTCACATGGAGGCAAAAGGAAGGAGCAACCAAATGTAGTAAAAACTTTTCACAGACTCAGACTAAGTGGCTTTTGGTATAAGCCGCACTCGACCAAACTAGGATAGCTGGCAAATTATAGAAAAAGTGGAAAGTATCCTGAAGAACTCTCAAATCACATCACAGCCTCTGAGGAATTCTTCTTCCATCGGACGCAGTTGTGAATGTGCTACCCAGTTTTCGATGGTGGCACGAGATCCTGTGTCTTTAAGTATGAATCTCTAAAGGATAACCATGTCTTCTTTTCATTAGTTGTTCGCTTCTCTCATGGTATTTATCCCTAATTAGAGTTTAATTCTTCATTCAACGACGAAACAGAATGAGACAATGTTTTGGTTCTTGAGCATGAACGGGCTTACTTTTCCAACTTACTTTGCAGATTTTCAGTAACTCTCTGGTGGTAGAACGGTTGCGTCGTGGTTCATTTATTTCGAATAAGATGGCCAGATGATCACTACTTGTCGTTACTAAATATAGTCTTGTTTCCTTAGTTAGAAGCACAAGGTCAAGGCTAGAAAATGCATCCAGCAATGCCTTCCCTGTGGTCGGTTCTCGGACAGTTCCTTCGTTGAAGTCTCTGGCTTTAATTGCCAAGGATTTATCTTGTATCTCCTTCAAGATTCTTCTTCAGCCTTTTATATTTGGCTCGTTCGTATTGGCTGCTATCTGTGCTACGCTCCGTTGTCTTTCTTGTCTTCGTTGCTCCTTTACGATAGCAGCCACGGTTTCATTTACTACTTTCCAACCCTCTTGTGTGCTGAGCATCAGTCCGATGATATATTCTGGGGTTAAGTTTAGACCCAGTCTGATGATCTTGCAACCCACACCTATTCTATGACTCTGGTGTTATTGTTGTGCCGTCTGATGCTATGACACCGAGGCTTCAGCTACGGCACAAGTAAGAGCCCGAGTTTTTTGGAATTCAGTACCAGATACAGCCAGTAGCAGTGCAGTCAAAACCGATCAAGGATCAGCGGCTAGTATTCATATTTGTAGAAGACGACAACCCAAGACTGCAATACTCATTGGGCATGCATGCCTCTGTCTTCCGGGCTTCTTCCAGGGCCGCAAGCAACATCGTTAGAAATAGATGGAATAGTTCAATTCATTTACTCGCATTTGGGTGCCAGTTCACCCTGGAAATGAAATATCCGATGAGACTGCTAGACAAGGCTCAGATGAGAATTTCTCTGGGCCAGAACCCACATTAAGTTTTTCTGCATCAACGGTCAGGGCTTCCAGTGATGATAAGGTTTTTGATGTAAACAATTGTGCAAGGCATGTCCATCCGCTCCCAAACGTAAGTGAAAAAGCCGCTGTCCCTCAGCAAAAAAGACTGCAGACAACTTATTGGCGTTCTTACAGGACACTTCGCTTTTGCAAAGCTATGATATGATTAGCTAAAGCGATGTATCTGTCCGCAACGCTTTTGGAGAGGGCGACGATACAGCAGAACACTTCCATTCTGATTGTCCTGCCTTTGCTCGTACCAGGCTGCAGATTCTAGGTCCTATGTGGTGAATGCAGGTTGTGTAAGTTCCTCATCACTAAAGAGGCTACTCTGTCTATCTCTCTATCTAAATTTACTTTTACAAGTTTTATAAACATTAACCTATTTTAATTTTTCAGGTTTTGAAGGACGACTCCTTAGTCCACGTCTAGACCACAATGGATGGAAGCCCCTAGGCCATGGTGATCCTCTTAAAAACGATCCCACATTCGATTACAGTCCCCCAGCACTCGAGAGAGTACGTTATTGGGCTGAAAACAATAAGTCTAAGGACGATTCTGGAAAGAAAAGTAAGACCGACATCCTTCTCCTTGGTGTTCCATCAAAACGCGAAGGCATGAAGAAAGAGCAAAAATACACGCCAATCAGAAGAAGTTATTACAGTGGCCACCTTCAGACAAGACTTATGCCACCACCAATGCAGACCCTTCAGTCACAGAGACCAAAATCTTCCACAACTGAAATGCATCATTATTCAACGCATTACCCAACAACAAAAACCTACTATAGCAGTTCATCGCCCAATAGCTACCGCACCAAGTCGCCATACGACTCAAAGTATGATGAATCCATCAAATATGTCAGTTTTACCAGACCAGACACGAAGTACTCAAATACACGATCAAGTCCAAATGATTTCGTTGGCATGACAACGCCTCGAAAACCATGGGTCCACGAACTGCTTAAAAAGGAGCAAATTAAGCCAAAGCCAAGTCAGCCTAAGTACGTTCCAACTACGATGAAACCCATTTATGAGACACATCCTCCGACTATTTTTATAACGACAACCACAACACCTATTTACACTCCGCCGACGACAACCCAAAGGACTCCATCGACAGCGACACCGACGACAACCCAAAAGCCAGTCTATCCTTCATATCAACCTGGCTTCATGGCAGAGCATGTGTACCCAACAGTCGCTCCGCTGGAAATAACCTCAGAATCACCTTTCAAGCCCTCCAACGGACATCTCGAAGTCTCCATGTATCAAATCATTGAAGGCCACTCCAAAGTCAAGACATACGGACAAAATGACAATGAAACTTCCACTCATCAGCCAAAAATCGTTCCCATCACCCCTAGACAAGAGTCTGTTGTACGTCATGTTACATCTCATGATGACGCGCGATTTACACTTCAAGTCAAGCATCTCCATACCAAACAAAGCACAACGTCAACAACAACCACCTCTACCACCACCACTACTCCCAGACCGTACACTTTTTCAAGAATAAAGGACCAGCCACCATCAACACAGCCTCCAGCTAAGCAGGGACCATCAATGCAAGGCTTGCTTAGTCTCCTCGACTCATCCCTTGGAAACTTCTTCATCGATGAGCCCACCGGCGATGAAATGGGAACTCTGTTCTCCGGACCAGCTTTAGACACAGAACCGACAATTTTCGTCACCACTACCACATCAATTCCACCAACTGCCTTGGAACTTGGTTCACCACGAAGTGCTCGTCAAATCTTTGACTATGATCAATTGCCAGAGGCACGCTTGAAGGACTCTGTTTTGCCAGATTTTGATGATGAAAATGGAATGATGCCAAAGGTTTGGCTCCGATCATCGGGTACTGATATTATAGCTGCAGGAGAGAATAGATAAAACAGAGCAAAAGAGACAAAATAAAGAAAAACATCATGGTTAACACCGTTAACTTAGTTGAGATTGAAGACTTGAAAGGATGCACAAATGCATATCTCAATATCTATGCTCTAAACCAAATCTATTTATTTAGCTATGTAATTTTTGAATTATTCAAAATTATCTTTGAATAAATATATATTTCTCTTTTAATTGATATTAATTATGTAAATAACGGTAGATTACTATTTTCTAAGCTCTAAGGCATCTATTTATTTATTTTTTATTGTAACTTATTAAAACAATATACAAAACTTATTTTTTTCTTCACTTTTGTGTTTCTGTTTCTTAGTAGTCATACCCAGGCACCACCTTTATTTTGGTTGAGAATGGAATTATAGATTCCCCAGATTGTCGGCAGACTGGTCAACTTATGTGTACATGCTTTTCGACGCGGAAGATCTGAACCCCAATGGATGCAAAGCAAACCAAAAAGAGTCCTATATTTGGGGAAAGGGAATATAAGAAGTAGGTATAATTACAGGACACTGCTTGATAGCTAGACACAGCATTGGAATAGGAATCCTGTCAAATAATTTCTGCAGATACGAAGAGGAAGAGGAAAACAACCTCCACCTTCTTTGTGCATGCCCAGCGCCAGCTACTCCGAGGAAGAGACTACTAGGACAATACTTCTTTGAAGATCCAAGCAATCTGCCTAAGATAGACATAGTAAGTTAGGTTAGGTTAATAGCGGGTTATAATAGGGTTAATAGGGTTGACACAAGCTCTTATGGGGTATTGTACCAGAGCCAGTGGGTGGGTTGGCGGTTATAACTCCTTACTCGGTCGTCAGAGCCTCGTCAGTTGAAAGCAGGGTATACCTCTTGCGGGTGAGGTTGACAAGGTGTAAGTTGGGTTACGTTTTTTTTCCTTGATTAAGCAATTATGGTTGGGCCTCCAAGGATTATTCACAGTTATTCCAATCCTTCGTCTTTTTGGTCAACAACTTCCCATGAGAAGTTAGCACTGAATCAGTCACCTCCCAAGAGCAACAAGTGGCCTTCTCAAAAACTACTAGACTGACAGAAGTAAGCAATTAAATTACGTCTGTATATCAGTCACAGAGATTGATTAATTCAAATGGTTCCTATCTAACCAAACTAGTTAAAAAGAACAAGCTCGTCAACTCGATCACCTAGGTATGAAGGGTTCTATTGATTCAGTCACCATGCCTAGCCAACACCAACTGCATAATAATACCAAGAGTTTGATTGGCTCTTTTACTCTAATACTCTTTACTCTTATGGTCTAGATTACCCCATTGCGCCCACAGAGGTTCGATTGAATCAATCACGCCGTTTGCACTCCCAGCCCCACAAAGTTAAATAAAAGTGTTAAAGCAAATACAGCTACTATTCTGTATTTCTTTCAAGACTTTTATTGCTACGTTTTACCAGGCAATAATCAAGTCTTAGTGGCAATAATAGCCACCCTACCAGTCCATACGGACTGGATAACATTATTATTCCAAGAGTAAAGAAATGTGGCGGCCATTAATGACCAGATATCCCTGCAAAAAAAAACTTAAAAAAAAAAAACAAAAGAATTATCTCCTTTTCACTTAAGTTAAAGCCCCTGCACATAACTCACAACTAGCCGCAAATATTTAAATGAGGAATATTTAAATTAAAGGATTTGCTAGGAATCGTGGTCCTCGCTTTGGGTGTGAGTATGATGCTCCTTCATACACAAAAATCTATGTACCCTTTCATAGCAGCAAATGTGCTATCTGTAACCCCAAAACACAACCTGCAACTCTTTAGCGAAGCAGAAAAACAGGCGCGTTATAAGGATGGCATATTTAACACTATTCAGAAGAAGGACACAACAATAAGGCTACTGAAAATATTTACACACAAATTCCCGGAATGCTAATACTATGTATAAGTGTAGGTATGCTAAGAAAGGAGCTGTAATGAAGTTGGAAAACTATAGAGCACTGGGTGCTGTGGCTCATTGGTGAGTACGTTAGACTCTAGTGCATTGTTCGAGTTCAAAGAAATATAATCAAAGTTTTTCATGGTCCTATCTATTGCTCTAGAACTTAGCACAGATGAATTACTAGGAATTACAATCACAGACAGATGTCAACCCAAATACAACTTCAGTCAAAACTTCATGGTTACATTTCCTAATCTTATGAACTGGGAACAAGAAAGCCATAATTTACCAGTTATTCACTTGTTTGGTACACAGATGGATCCAAGACAAATAAAGGGGTTGGGGCTGGAGTATACGGAGCTACCACTCCATATTCCAAGCCCAAATTTTCGCTATAGAACTTTGCATCAGAGAGATTATAAACAGATTGATTAACAATAAGAACATTTATATTCTTTCAGACAGTAAAGCAGCTCTATTAGCAATTAAGGCTTACGAAATAACATCCAAAATAGTTTGGGATTGCCTTCAACTGCTAAAACTATTAACCAACATAAACTGAGAACATCTCATTTGGATACCTGGTCATATCGGCTATGAAGAAAACAAAATAGCTGACCAACTAGCCAGAACAGGTTCGGCATCTCCTTTCATGATGCCTTGACCATTCTGCGGTTTGCCTATCAGCACGGCTGTAAATTAGCTAAACGCAAAAGCGCACCATTACTAGATGGAAACTAAGGTAACAGACAAGCTTAACTTTGTATTCCAAGCTTCTCCCCTAAAACAACGAAACAATTTCTTCAACTCCACAGGATTCAGATTCGCATTGCCACAGGTTACCTCACGGGACACTACCGAGTGAAAAAACATCTCATGGCCATGGGATAATATACATATGCAGAATGTACACCGAAGACGAAGAATCAGCAGAACATATACTATATCACTGTGACTGATTCTACCTTGAAGCAGAAGATATTACTGCTTGCTCACCTAAAGACTTAGTTGACTTTATAGGCAGAACATGATGAACGAGCTCTAAAATGAGGAATTCACAATAGGCCCAAAGAGGCCGCAGTGACAAGGTGACTAGTTTCCACCTCAACCTACAATCTAATCTAATGGACCTGTCACTTCCAGGGTCGAATTGTACGCAAGACTGCAACATGAACCACTGTGCTGATTTGCTTCAAACTTTATATCTGAGTCTTGTTGGATCACTATTCAAGGCCAAATCAGAATTTTTGATCTAGCCCAATTATTAACGGTACTTTACCAAAGATCAAAAAGAGCTTCAACGGCTTTGAAAAGATTTCACATTTAAGATATTTTCGATAAATAATCTAAAGTTATTCTATTCTATTCTATTAAAGCTAGCTACAAGTAGGTACGTCCGACCCAGTCGTGCACTTTACTTTCTTTTAATGCACTTTACTTTAAGTTATGTCAAAATCAGTTCCAACAAAAGGTAGCAAATCAAGGAACTAAACATTCGTTCGCAAACTTTTTTCACAAAAATTTTTAGATTGTCAAATTTCGAAGAGTGGGCGTAAAATTTTCTCAAAAAAATTAAATTTATGAAAAAATAAACATTATATATATTGAGAATACATTGACAGATTTGACAGTTTTCACAAATCAGCCCAAAGAAATTTCTTGCACTAAAATGCGTAGCATGGTGAAATTTCTTTCTCTCTCGTGAGTGCTTCTGTGAAAAAACTACGAAAATTCTCCGTACACGAACAACTTTTTGTGAAAATTTATAAAATTTCATAAATATTCGTTGTTTTGGAAGGGTACGCGAACGGACCTATGTCAAAATCAGTTCTAACAAAACGTAGTAATATTTACAAGGAACTAGACACTAATAATTACATATAACCATAGACAACCATAACCATAAAAAATAAATAAATATAAAATTAGGTTTAGTTAGAATTAATAAGTTCTGTTAGAATTAAGTTACAGCTTGTACTAAGCTCAATAAATAAAAAAATACATGTCAACCAGTACTTGAAAAGTAAAGTGTCCACTTGAGAGTAAAATTTGGGCGAGTAGCTCTCAAGCCACTCTCGAGAGAAATTTCGTAAGTAGACACTGACCTGAGAGCAACTCGCAGAGAGCTGGTTTACTACTCTCAGCTTTCAAAAAGTCGTTCGCAAGTAGACACATGTTTTTCTACTCTCGGAGTTCAACTCGCACTTTTCAAACAATCTTCGTAGTTCTGAGAGTAGCACTTGTGCCATATCTAGCATTATAAACGAGATATGGTCAAAAATTACTAGTCTTAAAACGTAATATTGCAAAAGTCTTACAAAATTGTTATGTTGTATTAGTTTATACTCACGGCAAAAATCAATAGGTCTTACTAAAAAGAAACGTTGTGAATTAAAATATCGATCAAGAAAGGGCTTAGTGTTGAATAAAAAAAGAAATGAGCGTGGCTATACGTAGTGTACGAAAGATTTGTAGAGTAAGCGAAAATTTACGCATTAAGGGTCGGTCCAACAGATTGTATTATACAAAAGAAAATCATCCTATATTGTAAAGGAT
The DNA here is from genome assembly GCA_949716465.1 of Chalcosyrphus nemorum. Taxonomy (NCBI): domain Eukaryota; kingdom Metazoa; phylum Arthropoda; class Insecta; order Diptera; family Syrphidae; genus Chalcosyrphus; species Chalcosyrphus nemorum. The sequence goes on from OX454335.1 coordinate 25,957,355, forward strand.
CTTCAATTTATAGATCTCCCTTGTTAGATTAATGCCCGCTCCAAATTCATGTCGACGATCCATCCATGGTTAAGCCCAGTACGTTTTTTTTTTAGATTTATTTTGCCTTTTCAGAGCAATAACTAGAATAACTCTCAACTAATAACTCAAGTGTAATGGACACGGTTACGAGAGTACTATTTGCAAATTTACTCTAAGAAATCTCGCAATCAACTCGCGATAGTAAATCACACAAGTTTTACTCTCATATGGAAAGCAACTCGAGAGTTACTCTCGAGAGTTTACTAGCGAATTGCTCTCAAGTGGACACGCACCTTTACAAGCTAGTAGATCTGCTATCTTTGTAGTAAAAGTGGCTGCGCTGTCAAAATGTCATCAAAATCCCGACGTCGAAGATGAAAAATAGGGTATCAAATGATTCTCTTAAAATGAACTGCACATTCTCTGTATGTTTCCAATCTATAATTTTATCTTTGCGCAATTTAAACGATTCTACGAACTCACAAACGGCTGCATGAGCATGCTGTTCGTGGGGCAAAGACCTTATCCAAGTGCAATGATCGAATAATTGTTTGGTAATTTTGTTTTTTATCAAAAATTTTATGTTGTAACCTTCGAATGAGTTCTAAATATTAATACAATTTAGTGATTCCAAAGGTACTGAACCATCAGGTTTCCAGTGCCCCAAGTGAATCTCTTAAACCAAGAGAGTTCTTTTTATAAAATTCTCTTTTGATCTTTAATAACCCAAATAGCCTACTGCTGGTCAAACACAATTTCCAGATGTTGGGAGAATTCCAATTGCTGCAGTCTCACTGATCGTCGCCTCGTACTACGGCTCGATTGTGTTTCGTATACGAGTATATACTCTGGAGAGACAGAGACGTGCGCGATAAACAAAGATTTTGCTTAACGATCGCGCAAAGTGTTGATCAAATAAAAAACGTGCTTTCTAAAATTAAATAAATATATAAATTAATAAAATCATATTTAAGGTATAATTTATAATTCGTGTGCAGGTTATTCTTGTTCTTATCAAATTGTGAACTTATCAAATATGTAGGTACCTACTAACATATGGTCTCTGTCTGTCCCTCTTAGTTTGCTTTATTTGATTGACTTGTGAGAGAGAAATGGTATACATGATTTCCACATTTTACTGCATAAAAACAATTTCACTTATCTCTCTTTCAAAAGAAAAAAAACCGGCATCCAACAATCACGATCAAAAGTTGTACATGTAGATAAATAAACAAATGTTTGTTTCCCTCCCGATCATGAACATGAATCTATATTTATTCGCCCTAAATTTATAAATTTTATTTTTGACTGTGTAGTAAAAAATTTGGCGTGTAATAAACAATGAGTTGAAAAAGAATGAGAAGTTATCAAAAACAAAGTATTTGAACTTTCACTTTCATTCACATTTCGGAGATATGTACATATAGATACAGTGTGTGTTGTTTGCGTTCACGTTTTAAGCGCAAGTTTTGTTGCATAACAGATAACGTATATCTGGAATTTGAACTTTTTCATTCAAATAATCGCATCTTAATTGTGATAAACAATAAAATACTGTCTAACAGACAATTATGCCGCCCGTTAGAAGGCGACATGATTTATAGTGTGTGTTCTCGCCATCAAATGTGCTCTCCAAATTGTTATCTATTCGGTGGCAAGGTCACTGACTCTTAATCTGTGGCAGCAGGCACAGTCTAGATGTGTGTGCAGTCTAATGCTAATGCTCTGCTCTGTCATTCATAAAAAAAAGATAATGAAATGTTGTCGTGCATTTTTTTTTTGTTCTCCCCTAAGATAAGTTAGCTACACTTATTTGTTTAGATGGTTAGACTAGTCACTTTGCACCTTACAACTGTTGGAATCCATGAATGATTGTTTGACTTAAGCAGAGAACTATCTTCTATAACAAATTTGATAATGTCTTTATTTTATCCAGTCACCTGTAAACAATTGAATACAAAACACCTTGACATTCATTGATGGCTGTGACCTTGAATACCCTTGATTATTTTGGGCTCCAACACAGTAGGTTACTGTGAAAAAAAAATAACCTAGTCATGAGTAGTAGGACAACAAATTTTTTGTTCTTTTAATTGGCGACCTTCTAAGATTAATTGTAAATTAAATTGAACAGATAAACAGTTGCTTAATAATTACGGCTATGAGTATTTAAAGTGCGAGTAAACACAGAAATAAATAGAATGTTTGTCAGTTGCATTTGCGTTCATAAAAGTCTGTCATGCATATTAAACAATTATTTAAAAGTTCTTAAATGCGGTAATTATGGAAAAATTTGCAAAGTAACTAGGTATACACCCATCAGTATCTTAGGTGTATCTGGTTGAAAACATACAATCTTGTTGACTATTTTGATTGCGAAAAAAGTACTGTTATCTGTTTGACATACAATTCCCCAAAATAATGTAATGGCAAGACGGAGAGGTGATTAGAGACATCGACTGAGTTGTCGGTGCAGACGAGTTTTCAGGATCTCTAGACATCTCAAAATCTTATAGACTTCCGGATGCTTCCAGCATCTTTCAAACTTGCTATCAGTGAAGCCTGCTGTCAAATGAAACGACAAAAAATTGTCATATTTGTTGAGAGCCAAGCTGCTTTAACTATATTATCCAAATTAGTTCTTAAATGCCGAGAGGAACTAGCCTCCTCGATATGGGTTCTAGGGCATAGCTAGGTTTATGAAAACGAGCGTGGCCAGACAAGGCTCAGTATTTCACTGCTCAGTCGCAGAGCCAATTCTTACCCCTCTCGGGGCAATGCTCAGGACATTATGCACGCAGAATCGCGTAAGATTATGCTCGGTACCTGAACACTGTGATATTGAGGGTAACGAATGCGCCGATATACTGGCCAAGAGAGCTGTCTAACTCCCACCTGGGAATGTCATTAACAGAATCAGGGCACCTCTGTGCGCTGCCAAGAGCGGTATTACCAATTGTATATACAACTTGGCTAACCGCAGATGGGCTTATCTAGAGAGACACAGGGCATCCAGAGCCCTATGGCCTGAGATCAACCATAAAAGATCAGGCGATCAGGCTAGGGAGAACACAAAGCAGAACCATGATCGGGATCCTCCCTGGACATTGTCTTCTGAGAATGCACGCCACTATCTATCAGAATCGGATATTTGTAGGTATTGTGTGGATCTACATGCCTCAGAGGATATAACGCACGTACTGTGCGAATGTGAGCGCATATCTAGAAATAGATTTTGTTATCTAGGCAGATACTTTTAGCAGTCGTTCAGGTAGGTTCATGTGATCAAGTGAGGGACTTACTCAATTTCTGCAGGGTAATCAAATGCTGGGACGACGTGATTTAGGTTTTTAGGTTTCTTCTACGATTTAGGACTCAGTAAAGGTATTACGATGGGCCCATTATGGTTCCTAATGTCTTGTGATGAACTCATTAAACATTTTTAAACCTAACCTAACTTAAGATGATGTACATATCACGATTTCCCTTAGTCTGTTCTAGCCGCTATAGCCTTACATGCAAAATGCCACTGTACAGGAAACAGACTTTAAAGGGTGACAATGCCAAGTAGGTATATTCTCCACTACGGAGGAGTGGTTATTCTCGTAGTCGTTAATCTTATCAAAGACATGGTGTTATAAGTCAGTACTAGAACTAGGTTACTACATTGTTTACACCTACATATGTATGAATGTATTGAAATGTAAAATGAACAATGATGTACATATCTGAAACTAAACACAGCCATAGTCATGGGCCTATCACTCAGTCTGTTACCGGCTAATCTACTTTATTCTTGAATTTCTTATAAAATCTCAAAAGTATACCAAGTATATGTATACCAACGTGCTTACAAAATTTCAATGATAATGCACTAAATACCTGAAAATACCTAAAAAATTAGGATAAGATAAGTGAAGTCACTATCAATAGATAAGAATTTATAATTTTTTTCTGTGTTCGATAATAAATATTATTTTCCACAAAGTTTCTTATCGAATGTTTAGCAAAAACGATTCATCATAACATCGATAGTTAGAAGGCAGTTTGTTTTAAGTTTTAATAGCTTTTTAACTTTAGTTTGGTAAACATATCGGTTGCAATGCCGCACACCGAAAATGATGAAAATAAGCTGCGTTACCGGCGAACACAAAGTGTAACGCGAGCTGAAGAAATCACCACAAAAGAAGAAAAACAAAGGAAGTTACAGCCGGATAGACCGTAAGTTATTAAGCATCCTTAAAACCTTTTGAATACGAGTATTTCAATTTGATTTAATAATTTCCCTCTTTAGTTGCCACAAACCAAGAGATTCACTGTTTTCATGGAGTTCGGGATTTGATAATTTCACCGGTCTAGTCAATTGGGGTTTTCTACTACTAACCATCGGCGGATTTCGCTTATGCTTAGAGAATTTACTTAAGTAAGTTTCGAGACCTTAATTTAATGGAAACTTAGCTTTCATATATTCTTTTAATTTCAAGATATGGAATAAGAATAAATCCGGTGCAATGGTATATAGTGCTAAGTGGGAAGAATGAAGGCGAAGGACATCCATCGTTGATGCTTGTTGCATGTAAGTTTTTTAGTTTTTTTTAATCTATCAAGTCGTTTGAACTATTTTTAAACTTTATTTCAGATTCCCTTGTACCTATAAGCATATGTCTATTAATTGAAAAGGGATTGGCTGCGGTAAGTACTTAGTTTACGAAATAGTTTTACTATGAGTTGGGATGTGTTCCATTGCAACTGTAGGCTTGGCAAAGTGCCAAATGTAAGGTTTTGCATAACTTTAATCCTTTCAAAATCCATAAGATAATAGCAAGCTTATTGGAATATTTACTGCTCAGTAGTAGTGTACAGGTAATCTCGTAGCCGTGTATAAATAAAATCCGATGCATTCATTACGTCCACGACGCGAATACGTTGGCTGTCACGTATTTAACGTACCGGACGTATGCAATGTCACTTTCTTTTTGAATAGTAGTAGAAACACATTGAAACAGTAACAGCCAGCAGCATCTTCAATAGCATACACAAAAAGACCGATGCTGTGGTGTGAAACACATTACACACAGCAACGACAACAGCGTGTTTTTCAATGCAACACTACAGACTGAGCACAATAACACCAACAACAACCTCAACTTCAACAGTAGATTTAGGACTTAGGTCTAACGTTGAAGTTGCTGCTGCTGTTGCTGTGGTCAATGTGTTCAGTTCCATTGGTTCTAAAAAACTTCCTCCGGTTGTCAAAGTTGCTGTTGCTGTTTCAATGTGTTTCTACTATAATTGGTTCTCGTAGGTAGGTTTCCGAATACAGACAAACGAAATTGAACAATTTTCGATGCTTCAAGGTTCAATCAGCCTGATAAAGAATAAAACAGTAAAAAGTTAAATTAGCTCATCTGACGTAGGTATCCGTCATATCCATTACTTATGGATCACGAAGACGCGTAGTCTGTATCCAGATGTCAATTAAAAACGTCAATGCGACAGATTCTAGGGGCAACCCTTAATCAGTGACCTCTACGTTACGTACTACGTTAAGTTATTTCTACGTTAATTATAAAGTAGAACAAGTTTATGAAAGGTTAAGGAATAGATATGTTCTTGTTTTTTTCATTCTTTACAATTCAATTCAATGTGAGAAGCTATAAGTAATTTCCAAGGTTTAAACTCTCTACACGTGAAGCTAGTTCCACAATCTTTCGTCACGTTTGACTTATTAGAGGGGATTAAATTTATAACGCAGTTTAAATGATTAACAAATTAAATAAAGTAGTTAGGGGTGTTTATCTATGTTTATTTACCTCCTCGCATTTTATAATTTTACACTTTTCAATTGTTGATAGTAAATTAGCTCAATTTAAAGTTTTGAATACAGTACTTGCTTGTGTGTCTATTCAAAGCAAGAAATATGCGTCACAAATATATTATCGAACAGCTTTTCGTAAAAATTCGTAAGATTTCGTAAAAATTCGCTGCTTTGGGAGGGTACACCAACGGACCTATTTTAATAATCAATTCTACACGTGACAGCGAAGTGTGAGCGCCAAGAAAGATTTTCATTTCTAAGCCTTCATTAGTCAAGTTAAGTTGAAGGGGTAAACTCAGATCTCAAACGGATCTATAGTAATCCCCTGGCGTCAGAACTTCTTGTTGATACGTTGGAATGAAAGCAAAAAGGGCAATTAGTAGATAGTTCCAATTAGGCTACACACCTATCCCCTATGATCAGCAGAGTCCACTTTGTTGCCACATGAGTCGGCAAGATTCCACAATATCAGTTCCATTCATTTGTAGCTTGGCTACATTAGTGTCCCACTTCAGGAACAGAAGACAGCAGTGGATTTTTGATGAATTGAACTCAGCTTGATCAGAGATGAGCTCGGTAGACATTCGCTGGCGGCGAGACTCCACAACTTAGGGTCTCAGCAGAGGAGTTCGGAGTACTGTCGCCCGAAAAGAAATGAAATGGTTTTCGAATAAGAGAGAAAACGTCATAAATAAATATTAAAAACAGGGTCGGAGAAAGAACTGAGCCCTGGGGTACACCAGCATTGATTGGGAATGATTTAGAGGCATATTCGTCCAATAGGTGTATTGATCGATTACTCAAAGATCTGCTACCGACATCGTAAACTACAATTTTGCTTAAGAGGGCGCAAGACTATGTCAAAAACTTCAGAGAAACAAAGGGCAACTACTCGTCATTCGCCGTGATATTGTATACATACTATGGTTCCATTTCTCTGTAAGGTACCTCATGAGATGGAAAGTTACAATCCTTTCCATGGCTTTAGAGAGTATATACACAGTATCACGATCGCCATAAAACTTCTCAAAAAGAAAATTCTTTACTTTACCAACCAATTTCCGAAAATCGTTCAGCAATACAAAAAGTCTCAGTTTTTTAAAGAACAAATTTAATGTTGTTTTTTTTTTAACTTTAGCAAATACAAGAAACAAGCACATAGTTCGACTATGACCAAATCAACAGAATCGAATCAAACGTTTTCAATTTAAAATACATGTATAAAAAAATAGATGATCAACATAAACTCCAGTGTGTGTGTGTGGTGTGTAAATTTTTAACCAATACGAACTCCTGCTCCCTCGCAGTATTTCTGCAGAACTTGCTTGTGATTTCCTTCCAAAGAAGCAATTAGTGCGGGCACATCTTCTGGTCTAGATTGCACCAATTTAGCCAAAGATTGAGCTAAGAATTTTCTTCCATCTGGAATATCAGCCAAAAAGTCCTGGCTCTTCGGTTGTGCGAAATTCAATTGTGAGAATGCTGCTTGATAGCCGGGTGCATCGTCCACTTCGACGAAATGATCACCATCGTAAGTCGACTGATCTGGTGGCAATTCAAACATCTCCACTAGAGCCTGCAGGAGTCGTGTCCAACTTTGAATGTAGGGCGGTGCCAGCATTGTCGGGCATTCAGTGAGGATCTTAGAAATGCCAACAGCTACAATCTTACGATCCATTTCGGAGCATACCTTTGCCATATCTGGAATGAAGACACGATCCACTACCATGCCGAACATTGAAGTTTGAATTTGATCGACCAATTCCACCAAAGACGGTGCACCCAATTTGGCTGTGTAATAGCAAAAGAATACAATCAAGCCGCGCACATATTTTGTCGTCTTGGACAGGGACAGCCGCTGGAAAAGCAGCGCGAATATTTGACGCATTCTCTCCTGCAATTCCGGTAGTGGATAGTAGGTTAGAAGATTCTGCATCAAATAGAATCCTTCGTGATCGTTCGACTTGGATGCAATCATCTTTTGGAATACTCCAAGGACTGCATTCTAAATAAAGGAATACAATTTGCTTTAAAAGAAACACAATATGCATCCAATTAGCTTACCAATTTTCCCTGTGCACTAATCTGCTGCGATCCTTGCCTTATAAATGCAGAAATCAGCCGAATCAGGGGTGTAACATTGCCAGGTCTGTCCCAAAGTGCTGGCGCCAACAGACACGGAAATAGTGCCCAATAAGGCTCGGGAATGGAACCAATTCCTTCACGAATTTCCAACAACAAAGAGAGCATTTGGAATACGTATGGCATAAATTCTAAGATATCTTGCTGCAGAATTCCCTGGAACACTGGGAACAGGGCTTCCTCAAATGAACTGACTGCAGCCGCTTCAGTCTTACAAACAATACTGCAAAATTAAAACAATCAGTAACAATTGGGTGTAAATGGTTAAAGACTTACATGATGGCCAGGGATAAGGTTTCAAACAGATAATGATTGAAATGTGGCTTGGAGGGATTCTTTGCCACTTGTGTGAGTATCTCTGTGAGGCGGGGCAAAGCAACTGCCATGTAGGGCATTGTTGCTCCTTGCAGGGTGTTGAAACTTCTCATTATTGCTAGAAGGAAACATTTGAAAGTATTTTAATGGGCTGTAAACCTAAAAACTGTTCCCAGTCATCATTTAAACAGGACTTACCTTTCATAACATATTCATTTTCCTGCGAGCCTGGCAATGAGAGTGCAGCAAACAATGCCCCGAGTAAATCATTTGTATACGGACCCAATTGAGCTGCCGAAATTCTGAAAGAGACAGGACCAACGATTCAATAGAAAATAGAACTACAAACTTCCAATTCAATCGCAACTCACAACAGCGTATTGTTCTCATCACGCATAATCAGTAGCTTTTCAATTGCACAAGCCGCATAGCTGTGCACAACGACGCTTTCTGCTTGCAAATGACGAATCAAATGAGGAATGCATGCGACTATTGTCTGTGGTCCCAACAAACTGCGGAATATCATCACAAACTTCAATGCATCAGACTTAAGAACCGGCAATTCATTGACTAAAAGCAGAGAATTCAAATTAGAAATACTCTCAACCTTATAAAAACCACTTCATACTCACTATTTTGCCTTTCGAGTTCTGGAATAATGTGCTGTTGACAGAATTGTGGCAGCGGCACCAGCTCTGATGCCTGTGTAATGCCATGCTTTTGCGTTCCGCCCCTGGATGCAAGCGATGTGACTAAATAAATCGCTGTGTCCTTAGCACGCCAATTGGCAGTTGGATTTTCGGCATATTTTGCCAGCAAAATTTCCAAATACTGTCCGAAAATTCCAAAGATTTTCAACTCAAAGTTCTGACTTAACGTCTTCACCAGGTCGCACGCCGCTCGACGGCGTGTCTCGATATCTGAACCCTCGATATCCCGACGAATGTACTCATCGGGATTATCCTCGAATAGTTCCTCGTCTGATGTGCGAAAATCCAGATTAGGAATAACGACCTTCTCGCAGATGTTTGCCAGAATCTTTGGATCTTCAAACAAAGTGCGATAGTGGTTGCGCTCAGCGACCACCGAGAGGAATTGCAGAGCATTCGATACCAACTGGAATTTGGAAGGAAATCATATAAAATTGTTGATTGTTCTCCCCACATATGTATGTACTCTCTTACCGCATCATATTTAGTTTGTATTCCAGTTTTGACCAGCAGGCCCCAGACGTCAGTAACAAATTGTTGCATATAAGTACCAAACTCCTCGTCATACTTCTGTGCGTACAGTCCCAAATTCTCACAAACTTGAGATCTTAAATGCTCCAAGACACCAGCTTCTTCATCGTCGCCCGTATGTAAGAGTGGTACATCGACAATTAACAGCTCGTGGAATGCATTCATCCAAGTTTGCATGTTATCCTCGAAGAACTCGGGTAAATCTTGTGAGTTGAGCGAGTAGAAAACCTTGCAAACCAACACCAAGCTGCCGTAGATGACTTTCAGTGCTTGAACATTGTTCTCGTGCACTTTGGTCAAATTCATTGTGGCCAATAGAAGATCAGTTAATGGCTTCGCCATACGATCCAGAACCAATTTGATCTCTTCCCAGAGTGACTGTGATTTGAATTCAAAGCGATAACGCTTGAAGAGGGAGTGAGCCGTCTGCAAGACTCCATTTATCACATTAAAGTCTCCGGTGGAGAATTTATCGACCATTTCGTCGATTAACTGTGGCCATTTCTTGGGGAAATCATATTTGCCAATGATACTCACTGCGTCGCTTAGTTGTTTCTGCAATGCAGTCGGCGAACGCAACATAAGTGTTACAATAAGCGATTTGATCGCATTGCGATCGGTTTCGTGGATCTTGTCTGGGCCACCGGTGTCCTAAGGGGAAGAAAAAATCAAACAATATTTAGACAGTCGTCGCTTATTTCTTAAATAAAACTAAAAAACAAGTACAATTCAAACAGGGACGACATTTCTTGTCAACTCCGTCGGTGTGCTATTCACTTGACCAGCAGGCTGCTCGGTCCATTGTCTTGATCTGACTGTTTGCTTGAACGATCTGTTCTTTGAGAACTGGATCAGTTTCTTGGAGTTTTTCAGACACTTTGAGGCTACTAATACGAGAGCGCCCAAAACTACTTCTAAACTGAACCCAATGATTCGATTACCATGACCTTCCACACTGTTTGTGCCTATTTATAGCCGTCAGGGTCACATTTCCCTCCATTTCACCACATGATTATACCGGCCAACAACAAAATTGATTCACCACTCGATTGGACAAAGAACAATCGCTCGAATTCGCGTGTGCCTCTTGTTATATTACTTAAAAAACCTAATCGAGTTCAATAGAACAATCATAGAAAAGAATAATGAACTTACTTCATGGGCAACCCAATTGCGCTTGATGTAATTCTTGAAAGCGATTGCGCCCGCAACTCGTATAGTTATGTCCACATCTTGTTTGTCGATTAGATGCAGCAGCAACACAGCGTAATTCTGGTTAATCTCGATTGTCTCTAGCATTTTTTCGGCTAAAAAATAAAGGAAATTCTTTAGGATTAGCGGGATTTGCGAATTAAAAATCAAAGTGCTCAATCAGTACCCGGTCTTCTGACAGCTGGATCGGGATTCAGTGTCTGCTGTAAAAATCCGCCCAATTGTTGCAAATTTGCCTCGTTGATTTCCATGGTCAAATATTCGAGGTGCAATTTGTTTATAGAAATGCGTAAATTAATGAGAAATTTGAAAATTAATTGCTGTTTTTGCTTTAATGGACGGTGATGCGAAGCCGCCTTGCTTTTGCAATTTGAAATTAGTGTGAAGATAGCAGCCGTTAAGCAAGCACAACTGTCATTTTGCAGGGATGTGCGTTGAATTAGGCGGGAAACACAAAGGCGTGATGGTGATTATGAACGCGTGTACAGAATGAATGTGTTTCATACTTGAAAAAAAATATATATTGATAAGGAAAAATATGTAGCCTCGAAATGTAGATAATAGAGTTAACACCATGAACAACATATATGAAACATATATTAGATACTTTAAAACAATTAACTGCTCGTCATCATGAACAATTTAAATGAAAATTGTTTTAAGGTTGGCTTTTTGTATTTGCTTTTATTGTAATATGGGATTGAAACTGTAGGTCCGTTCTATATGTGAAAAATGTTTACTATAATTCTGAAATTGTAGGCTTTATCAATATCACGCTTTCATTTCTCTTTGCAGGAAATAATTCCAGAGACCGCTGGTATTTTTTCGCAAGTTGTCAATATTTTAGTTCTCGTATTGCTGCCAATGGTCATCATACATGTCAAAAGCTATGCTTTCAGTATAAGTAAGTATTTATAAATTTCTTTCATCTCAAATGGGTGCTATATGTATTACTTTCCGAACACAAATTATCTTCCTTCAGTTGGAGCCACAACAGTATGTTTCCTGTACTCGATATTATTCTTAAAAATCTGGAGCTATGTGCAAGTAAATATGTGGTGTCGTAAAAGTTACCAGGAACATCAGCATCAACCACGCAAAAGGCGCCCCAGTATTTCAATTGCAGAGCTTCGTATGTCTATTACATCTGTCTCCATTTATTAAAAAACTTTAAAAATACTTAACTCATTTTATAGAACATCCCAATGGACATCAAGAGGAATCTGAAGAATCAGATAAAGACGTTCCGGAATTAGTGCAATATCCAAACAACCTGTGTTACAAGGACTTGTTTTACTTCCTTTGTGCCCCGACATTATGCTACGAGTTGAACTTCCCTAGAACAACACGGTAAGAATAAATACTGACAGATTGTCAGAACCTTTTAACTCTGTTCTCTTTTAGTATTCGCAAGCGATTCCTTCTTAAGAGACTGTTGGAAGTTGTTTTTGGATTAAATGTCCTGATGGCACTATTCCAACAGTGGATTATTCCGTCGGTTCGAAATTCCCTCATCCCCTTTTCCAATATGGATATAGCTCTGGCTACAGAAAGATTGCTTAAGCTAGCTGTGAGTAGTTGTAATTATGTATTTAAAAGCAAATGAGAATATAAGTATTCCGATATTTCAACAGATTCCAAATCATTTGGTGTGGTTATGCTTTTTCTACCTCACGTTTCATTCCTTCTTGAATCTATGCGGAGAACTGTTAAACTTTGCCGATAGAAACTTTTACTGCGATTGGTGGAATGCCAATAACATTGATACTTTCTGGAGAACATGGAATATGCCTGTACACAGGTTTGTACAGAAGACATTTTTTTAATTGATTTTTAATTTAATTATTTTATTAGATGGTGTGTGAGACATTTATATATTCCTGTTGTGCAAATGGGTTACCCACCGCGTATTGCATCTGTAATTGTGTTCTTCATAAGTGCATTTTTCCATGAATACTTGGTAAGAAATCTTGATTCATCTTTATCTGCGTGTGTGTCGACAACATTCTCTTTATAGGTAAGCGTTCCGCTTCAAACTTATAAAATTTGGGCATTTATGGGAATGATGGGCCAAATTCCACTGTCGTCGTTTTCAAGGACAATGCAAAAGACTTTTGGACCTCGCATGGGTAATATTGTGGTTTGGGCATCGATTATTCTTGGTCAACCGTTATGCATTATGATGTACTACCATGACTACGTCGTAACACATTTCAAGGATGCAATAAAAAATGCTGAATATAATGACAGCTAATCTTGAAACATTGTAGCTTACAAACTAGACATGTAATATGTCTAATATTTTAAAATTGTTGTTGCATTTAAAAGTGAAATAAATATAAAAAATTTGTATTTTGTTATAAATTGATATTTTAATAGGTCCGTTCGCGTACTCTCCTAACACAGCGAGTTTTTACGAAAATTTACGAATTTTTACGAAAAGCTGTTCGCGTACGGAAAAGAAATTGCTGTGGACTGGTTTATGAAAATCGTCAAAGCTGTCAAGCCAGTGTATTTTCAACTTTTTCTTGTTCAACCCGTTCGTTTACTTTTTCGTAATTTTGACTCTCTCTGAAAGAATTTTACTCCCACTCTTCGAAATTTGATATTCTACGAATTTTAGTGCAAAAAATGCAAATAAAGTGTTCAGATTGCTAACTAGAAAGATATCAAAAATGAATCAGCAAATGTATGTGCTACACGTCGAAAAAGGTAAGTAGCCCATTTTGTTGCTAATATCCCGAAAGTTAAATCATTGAACTGTCAAACTTAAAACATCTGAGATTCATAGTACCATTGCATGTAAATTGATCGGAGAGCTACTGATTTGGCCAGTAACGAATAAACTAATTTGTGATGTGTTTTAATGGTGGTCTTCAGGCAATTCCTTGTAATGGGTCCTTCAATAAGGATCTCCGAACTTCGTTAGTTAATTTCGGGCATAATGTTGAAGCTAGATTCGTCAACTTAATCGTCATTTATTGCGCCTGTTTTGCCAAATCAACGTTCACTAATATGAACAAATTATACATATTAAGTAGATCATATGTTTGAGAAACATTTTGAGCGCTTCGCCCATACTGTCGCCATAATCGTCCTTGCGAGTGGATTTCTTCTTAACGTTCTAACAACACCCCTATGTCTGTTCGGTGTGGATTTCAGACTGGGGCATTATTGGTCTATATTTCTTTAAGAGCGACGTTGGCCAGGCCATTATCGTCAAAGGCGAGCGCTATCGGTCGACGACAACCAAAAGGTCCGTTTCCGCACTGACTTAAACTACGAAAAGCTATGAAATTTTACGAAAAATAGCGAATTGCTGTTCCCGCACGTCAAAGTTTTGTAGTTTTTCACAGAACAGAGAGTTCACGAGAGTGTAAGAAATGTCCCCATCTGTCAAATGGGTGTGTTGTTGTTGGCTGGCAAGATAATTTGAAGTGAATCAATACAAAAAACAGTGAGGTCTTAAAAGTGGACGTTCCCGTACTTTTTTGGACACTTGTCTTTCTTCTAGAGAATTTTACCCCCACTCTTAGAAATTTGGTGAGCTGCGAATTTAAGTGCAGAATGTACGGGAACAGACCTAATATCATTTGGCCCCAATTGGATGGTATAGATTCCGACGACATTTGGTGGCATTATGTGCCACACATGTGTATGATTGATTTCCGCACAAGGGTATCTCACGTTGAAGCAATTTGGATTGGCCACATATTTGCTCGTATTTCCAATTAGAAAATCATACTTATTCTGGCATTAGCAAGCACGCATGTTAAAAAATATCGACCACAAAGGCAAGAAATCAACTTTAAGCTATTCCCCTGGATGCTACCACCAACCGTCCACTAGCCGATATTTTTCGACTTCGAATGCACACGCACAATAAATGACATTTCTATAATTTTTTTTATATATGCGAATTTAAGCCGGTGGGGTTATCTTTTAGTTAAAGGTTTTATTTATTTCCATTTGTTAACACACCACCCACTTTCCTCCACATTCAGTTGCGACCACAGTTGAACGAAAACCTAACCTAACTAAAAAATGTATTTAATTTCCAGATCTTTGGCTAAACGAAAAATATTCGAGCTCACATCGTACTCTGTAGCGCAAATTTATCGTGCCGAACTAGACTCGCCATCACCTCCTCCACGGGTTTCAAGTGAAAAGTGCGTAAGTGAATGAAAAAGTGGGCTCTACTGAGTTAAGTGAGTTAATCTTGTACTAATTTAGTTAAAAAACGACACTAAAATGTGGGGAAACAACAATCGTGGCGGCTGGAATGGAGGCAATAATAACAATATGTGTAAGTTTACTGCTTTTCCTATTAGGTGTTATCTTGAATGGTTTTCTTTTTCTTTAAGATGACAGTCCGCTACTCTCGTTGGCGAACTTTCCATTCTTCTCCAATAACTTGAACACAAATCCACCGCCACCACCGCCTCTGGCTGTGAGCTGTGGAGAGCTTCGCGGAGGACATGAGGGAAAATATATTGAAATGACGGGGAAGTTTATAAAGAAGCGGGGTCGCTTTGCAGAGCTTAGAGACAGACATGGAGCCACACAGCTGGTCATATGCGATGAAAGGGTGAGAAATACATTGACTTTGTGGTGAAATTGGTTTAATTGCGAGTTTAGCATCCCCGTTTAGCGCGGCGTTTTGGTAATATGCCACCAGAATGCATTCTTACCATCGTGGGAACAGTCCTCCTAAGGCCATATAACTCTAGAAATGCCACTATGCCCACTGGTGACATTGAAGTCGAGGTCGAGGACATACTCAACATTGAAAGATCGTCGAGCGGCCGTCGAGGACCGGAGAAACGATCGTACAGCACGATGGCCGAAAGTAAAAATTGCATCACCAGCACGGAGTACAAAATAGCCAGTAATTGAGTCATATTATGATGTAATGAGTGACTTATATGCATTTTGTTTTGTCTCGTCACAGAAAGTGAAAACATCTTGAAGTACTTTGAGAATCGTGAATACACGTGTAACGATCTGCGAAGGGATCATGTCGGGAATGTTATAACGTTGGTGGGCTGGCTACCATCGAATTCAAATTCAAAGTTTCAACAACTAAAGGATGGCTATGGCCAGACGCAAATCATCATTGAGGATAAAGCTGTAAGTTTTCATTTGTTTTTCATGTCTTCAGACAGAAATTTCCATTAATTGATTGCAAATACTAATTGGTTCTTTTCTTTTCTTCACAATTAGTTGCAAGACACATTTCAATCAGCTCCACCGAATACAATTCTACAAATCACAGGCAAGGTTTTAGCCAGACCGAAGACCAATGTGAACACGGTAAGTGTATAAGTTTTATTGATCATTTGGTACATTGTAGGTACTCCTCTGTCATCCATCAAAAAGTAAATAATTCTTCTTGGAACTCGCTCTTCTTCTACTGGAGTTTCTAATTAGAATTTTTTATTATCCTCATTAATATTATTTATTTTGCCCAGAAATTCGAGACCGGTGAAGTGGAAGTCATAGTAGACGCAGTCAAGATCTTAAATCCCGATGAGCCGTACGATGGACCTGTCAAAGAGAAAGTACAAAAAATGTCAATTACAAATGCCGATCAAAATGGCACATCTGAGGATGTTGCCAGCATTGCTGCACGAATTGCTGACACCAGCAAGTTTACAACTCGAACACATAATTGCGGCGAACTGACGAGTGCCAATATAGCCGAGAAAGTTGTGATCTGCGGTTGGTTAGAGTTTCAACGTATGGGAAAGTTTATCGTTGTTCGGGATGGTTACGGCCCGACACAAGTTCTATTGACAGACAAGTGCAAGGCTATAGAGAACTATCCTGATGGAATTCCACTCGAGTCTATCCTCAAAGTCGAGGGTACAGTAATTCCACGGCCGACAAATATGATCAACCCTGGCATGAAGTCGGGCGAGATTGAGATCGAGGCAACCAGCATTGAAGTACTGAATCCATCGAAGAAAAACTTGCCTTTTGAAGTGCGTGGATACCAGAGGGCTAAGGAGAGTTTGCGAATGGAACATCGGTACATTGATTTAAGGTTTGTATCTAGATTCGTATGAAGATGCAAATAATTTATGCGACTTTGTGTAGATTTGCTGATATGCAAAAGAATTTACGTCTTCGGTCGTCGGTTTTGATGAAAATGCGTGAGTATCTCATAAACTACCTGGGATTTGTAGAAGTCGAAACACCAACACTGTTCCGACGAACTCCCGGTGGGGCTCAGGAATTTGTAGTGCCTACACGAAAGCCAGGACATTTCTACTCTTTGGTGCAAAGTCCACAACAGTTCAAACAGATGCTTATGGCTGGTGCTATCGATCGATATTTTCAGGTAGCTCGTTGCTATCGGGATGAAGCCACTCGGCCAGATCGTCAACCGGAATTCACTCAGTTGGATATTGAGTTATCGTTTACCACCCGCGATGATATTATGTCACTCATCGAAGAGACACTCAAGTATTGCTGGCCAAAGGAACTTGGCGAAATTGAAGTACCCTTTGCACGAATGTCTTACGAGGAAGCCATGTCAAAGTATGGAGTGGACAAACCTGACACGAGATTTGAGCTGCTGGTAAAACAAATATAACTGACAGAATGAAATAAGATGTCCTAACAAAGTGTTTCCTTTCAGCTGAACGATATAACGAGCCTTGTAGAGAATAATGAAAATTTTAGCAACAAATTTACTGATCTCAGTGCCTACATAATTCATGTGGACAAATCTATTTCGCTATTAGACGCTCCAACCAGAAAACATTTAGAACAAATCGTCAAGGAATTTAGTGGCACATTCTACTTTAGACGATTTACTGTAAGCTTTTTGTTGTTATATGAAAATGAAATGAAAATTAAGTGAAATGTTCTTCGTTTTAGACTGTGAAAGATGCTAATGATAGATTAGGTAAATTGTTGACCAAAGAAACTGCATCAGCGTTGGTGAAACAGTTCGGAATCAAGGGAGAGGATACGATTTTCCTAGCGATTGGCGAAAGAAGTGACACTGTAAGTATAGTTAGCATTGCTTGATGGTTTCTAATCTTTGCAGAGGGTATCTTGTAACATATGTATGTATGCCATTTACCGTCTTTGGAATCACATGTCCTCCAGAGCCAATTCATCAAGAGAAGCTCGTTGCTAATGGTTCTGTATCACTCGCCAGTCACAGTTACTGTATTAATCACAGCGTCGTCGAAAGAGTGAATCCCGATGGCACTTTGGGTGGAGGTAACGACTCTTCTTTGTTTGCTCACGTACCCGTTAAAATAGAAATGGATATCGTCGTCGTCATGATGAATTTTCAACAGAAAATCAAAAGCTACATCATTGTTGAGGTTCAGGGGAGCGTAAGCTCAGTTTGTACGCGATTGGCAGCTTGCAGGCAACAGCTGATGGGCTGTCTACACTTTGTAAGGGAACATCTTCAATTTTTTCAATAAAATGAGATGCAGAGAGCAACGTGTAATAGCCAATTCCCTGGAACGTCGCTTGGTCCCCAAGATCTTCAGCTACAACGGCAATATTCTCCTCGGAAAGAACACTTTGAGACCTCCTTTGTCACGTGCTATATTTTCTTTGAGGCGAGCGGCTTAACGCCTTAGTGTCCGCACTTGGCGTAAGACGGCCGGACTACATAATTATTCTTTTTCTGCCCAACCAGCAGGGCATTTCTCTTATTGTCTTATTTCTTTTTTCCTTTATACTTCCAAGTTTAGTCTTCCATTGATTCATCTAAATTGACAATTTTTCTTTCAGCAAACACTATTAGGACGACTGCGCTTAGATTACGCCGATTTGTTAGAGGAAAATCAACTTCTGCCACGACGCAAGAATATCAATAAATTCCTATGGATTGTTGACTTCCCAATGTTCTTTAAGAATGAAGACGGCACTGGCTACGACAGTGCCCACCATCCATTCACAGCACCGCGTGAAGAAGACTTAGAAAAGCTTAAAAACAAAGAAGACTTGGAAAATATTCGCTCACAAGCGTATGATTTAGTACTGAATGGTAACGAAATCGGTGGAGGCTCAATACGTATTCATAATCGAGACCTACAATCGTTTGTGTTGGAGGAAGTACTGCAAATACCACATGAGCATTTAAATCATCTATTAACTGCTTTAGAAAGTGGTTGTCCGCCACATGGTGGCATTGCATTGGGAATAGATCGACTGATGGCATTGATTTGTAAAACAAAATCAATTCGTGATGTTATTGCTTTTCCTAAATCTTTGAACGGGAAAGATCCTCTCTCTAAGGCGCCTGTTCCGATTTCCGATGAGGAAAAGAATCTGTATCATTTGATTATAAAAGATCAAGATGTTAAGGAGGAACCAGTGGACCTGGTAGAAGAAACTGAAGCGAAGTAGTTTTTCCTTGTGGATTTCGGTGTATACAGACCCAAATTACATTTTGTATTAAGTTAATTAACACACGTTTTGCAGTTTACCTAATCTTAGTAAAATATTCCAAAAAGTATCATGATTGCACATAAGTTTTACAGAAAAGAGATGTTTTTGAAATATATGTTCCCAATTTTAATATACTTACTATAATGGCTTTTTTTTGTTTTGAATTATGAATTATGAATGTACTTGGAAACTTGTTTCAGCATAAGAACACCATTTGAAAATCGAACTCAAAGTTAGGCGAGTTACTGCTTTTCGTCCCTTAGTTGGCTTTAGTGTAGGAAGAATAATTTGAGCGTTGTTTCACGAGCTTGTGTACCCCAACTGTAATATGTACTTTGCTTTAAAGAAATTGGGAGATTCTACGACAAACTTTGAACCTTTTTTGCTGAAGTAATAAGTAAAGACTTACGCAGAGCATACATCAGCCAGAAGTCTGCGACTTATTAGTCTTTCTTCCTTTCTACTTCAGTCTGTGAAGATTGACGGGTATAGATCTTCGCGCACATCACCCTTAACATCACATCATTCCAATAGGAAAGGTAAGCCAGTGTAAACTACTCTTCACGTTCCAGCACGCAGGATTAAAGAAACCTCCGGGTCTCCGGGAAACGACTATGACTTGTCAGACCAGAAGTAGCCTTTAGAGTATTAAGAATCGATGCCTAACTTAGTGAGTCCCATTAATTCAATCGAAATGCCGTGGGCCTTAAAAGAACAAGCTCCTCGATGTTCATAAATGTGGCACCCTGTATTTAACACTATCACCAGAAGACACCATTATGCAAACATAAATTATTCAGAGCCAGTTTTAAATAAAAATGCTTACTATGTAGCTTCAACAAGCCAGAGGAGCTCGAACTCAAAGAAAAACTCACTCATGCATCTAGTAGAGTGCCGTCATGCGATTAAACTCGATTATGTATAGTATGTATACGATTTCCGTGATCGGTTGGCTGTAAAACTACTTAACAGTTCAATGTCAGGGTGTACTCGGCGCAAATGGCATTCAATGATAGTGCATTTTCATTTATTCTTTGCTTTAGATAGGTAGATACATAATTTAAATTTGTTTATATATTTATTTATGCTTCATTCATCATTACTTTCTCTTGTCTGATATGATAATCACAGGAAAGTAATCCGAGATGCATACTTATGATTGTGCAATTTGCAATTGCATTTAAACTGCGAAAAAAATTAATTATCTTTTAATTAGCTTGGGAAATAATGCAACAAACAGGATTCCAAATGAGGTATAACTATGAATGGAGTGAGACAAGTTGTAAGTCTGGCTGTGGATACTAATTTAGTGGATTGATTGGATTTATTTGAATATAATGATTGAACCACACACACGGTGCAATGTGATACTGAGAAGTGAGAAGACTTTGATCCCTTAAATCTAGGTCAAGTATTTCTTTGCAATCAGCGTTCTCCAAAGGGGATTTGAATATATATTTTGTGTAGACTGCTGTTTAGGACAAGAGAAGAGGAGAGATTGAAGGAGAGAAATTGAGATAGCAAGGCGATCAAGTTGTGAAATTTTAAAAGTAGGTGGTATTAGGTTTCAATATTAACTTTCCATGCGTGGGCCTTATTGGAGCTAAACATCGCTAGAGAGAGTAGAGTTTAAGAGTGTTGTCGTAATCGATGGCAAAACCGAGCTGGAAAAAACACTTTAAGACACTTTACTTATTTCAAATTTCACTAACAACCGCTACCCTGACAGGAACTTTAGAGGAAGGAATTCAATATCCAACTTGGGGATAACACAAGGTTCCATTCATTCACCAATACTATTCCTTTTGGTGTTGGCAGATGTGCTTCGTGCAGCTTTGCTAGACGACCGGAGGAGAGAGTAAAGAATTTTCTGTATTGCCTCGACTGACAGTGGAACCGGAATGTTGCATTCGGTATAAGCTGAAGCTATTTCGCTCCAACATCATATCCGTGCTTTTATAAGTCCGTAGAGAGTGGAGTCCGGCAAGACTGCATACTTTCACCAATACTATTTCTATTGGTGATTAGCGATGTGCTGAATGCGACTTTATTAAAAGGAAAAGGAGGAATTCCATGGACTCTTACATCTGAACTCAAGCACCTCAACTACGCCAATGATGTATGCCTTCTGTCTCACAGGTTAATGGACCTTCACTTAATGACAGCAAATGTGGAGAGGGAAGCAGACGTCGTTGGGCTAAAAAGTAACTCGGCAAAAACAAAAATTATCACCCTAGGACCGAACTCATCAACTCATGTGTGCATTGCTGGACAAACGGTTGAGAGAGTGAAGAGTTTCCAATACCTTGGGAGTATTGTCTCAGCCTATGGCGGAACCGAACTGGATATAGCCAGCCGAATAGGTAAAGCAAAATCTCAAAGTAATTCAATAAACTTAAGCAGCAAGCTACGACTGTTCCGTTCCAACGTTGAATCCGTGCTGCTATATGGATGTGGTACCTGGAGAGTGACCGTCACTATCACGACGAAGCTGCAAACGTTTGTCAATAGGTGTCTGTTCTACATCTTAGGAATTTTCTGGCCAAATCATATCTCTAGAGAATAGCTTTATCAGAGAACGGGCCATGAACCAAAGGCACAACCATACGACGTCGGAAGTGGCAGTGGATTGGTCACACTCTCCGAAAGGATGATAGATCCATAGCTAACTAAGCGATACGGTCCTAGGAGTACGTGGCGCAGAACAGTGGAGAAGGCAGCACGGCAACTGGGGAAAAGCTGAGGCATATTGCCAGAAATCGCACACGCGTTGTAAAAGCACCAGGACCCACAAGGGGATACAGGACATAAGTAAGTATCCGGCCTTCTAAAGTCGCTGCTATTCGCGAAATCATTGACTTACAGGTGGTGAAAAGCATAAAACGTACCTACCTACATCTGATGTTGTCACATTAAATCTCTCGCGTCTGGCGCTATAAAATCTAAGGCAGTGAAAGACAGCCATGTATGTATCTCTTAACGATATGAAACAACAACACCTGCTGGTCACTGTAGTATACTTTGCTACAGAACCTGACGAAGTGGACAAATCCTCGCTGGCGTAAAGTGGCATAGCATCGATTCGATGTCCCAGTCTAAGGTTCTTTATCCACTCCGATATGATGAGTGAAACCATCAACTACTTGTTCCATATAAAAAAAGAATTCTATTTTTTGCCTCAAAGTTCCATAGTCTAAATATCTGTACTCATATGCACAGATTCCAACATGCATGTTGCATCCAATGATTCTGTTGCAGACGAAAGGTGTGTGCTACCGTGAAACGCTTGACAGTAAAAACAAGTTTGTAACATGCCTACAAGCAGGAGTGTTCTTCGTATAATTGTAGCACACAAATGTGATTAAATTAATCACAAACTGAGACACCTGTCGCACAAAGTTATTGCATACAGTCTTGCTCAAGTCACGTCTACTCGAGATCCAAATCAAACAAATAAGATGAAGAAGTCGGCTATCTCGATCATTAGACTGAACGTCAAAGTAGTTCATGTGTAAGTTTGTAGTCAAATTGTGATCTTATTCAGATAAAAAATTATCTATGAAATGCCTGGGAAAAAAAACTATATACATGTTCCGAGAACAGGAGTAATTGTAACTTGATGTCAAAAGTACGTGAGCTCTTCAATTGGTAACGAAACGCACAATTTTTATGACAGAAAAATGACATGTATGTCATTAAAAAAGTATCACGCTTTTCGCATTACTATATTATATGCCCATATAAACAATAAGTGATGAGATAACACAACAGGTTGCCCATCTCAGAGCCAAACCCCAATTGAAATTAATTTCACATTGTTTGCCGTTTCCACTTGATGTATCTACTTGGTTAAATGATTGTATATACATATGTGCATACTACGTTTTCATTATTGATTTCGGCGAAAGTGGCCACGAGTTGTAAGCAATGGATTGCAATCTCTTGTGAGCCCATGACTAAGAAAGCCGATTAAAAGATATTTATTTACTTCAAGGGTTCGCAGATTTGTGTTGTAACAATTTGCTATAAAAAAATAATAATTCAAGTTCAGGTGTATTGTTGTTACATTAGAGTTTTGATACGCACTGAAAGATTGAATTGAATGCACAACTTAAGCTTAGATACTTACTCACTGTACTGCTCGATATCGTAGAAATCTAACTATTTTGGGGAAAACCTTCCTGGATTACGAATGGGCATATACACTACCAAAGTCAACTACCTATCTATGGCCAAATTCGGGATAAGATCAATACTTATCAAGATGCGTTGCATTTCTCTGGAAACAGCTTCTCTGAGGTCTTTCAAACGTCCACCAATGGGCTTTCATGTGCCTTCATCAATATCTTTCTCGGAGCAGGTAATGCACTGCACAGGGCAAGTGTAAATATGGAAGAAACTATCTTTCACAAATCTATCCAACTACTGGGATATGCACTTGATACTGACAGCAAGGGAAGCCGTCTTAGAAGTGTTTATGACAGGCAGACGAAACGAGTAAACCTTGGACAGAAGGTTACTGTTGATAGCTACAATATTGCAACAATGCACCCTCTGGCACAGAAGTCGCTCGATTGCATAGTGGTCTTGGAAAATGGTAGTAGATTCTCCAAGTGAAGTGAAAAGCTTGTTGTTAGGTCTCGAGCTCAAGCTCTATTTGACATTTTCGAACCAGGAGTCAGGAGTTCACCGACCTCGGAATAAATACTAATCCCACAATGACACCTTTGAGATCCGATGGGAGATAAGATACAACAACGAACTCATTGAGGTATACCAGGATGTGCGAAAGACTAGATTGGCTCAAAACAGTAAGGAAATAGACAGCAATGCTCCAGCCAAGATGATCTTTGAATCACAGACCCCATGTTTGGGACGATGAAAATGCAAAGACCAAGTTGTTGCGAATTTCAGGATGCAAGGCAGCCATGTCTCAATTAGATACTCTCCAAGGGTCAGTAGTCCTTTCAGCGAGTAAGTACCTAATGAGTACTACAGTGCTATATTGTTGCATTCCATATATGTGCAATGCCCTTGTGTCCTTGATCGATTTTTGAATCATTAGTGATTATACTTTATTCTCGACTTAGACCCAAAGCCATTCTTGAGCTGTAGAAAGATGGATCACAGAGTTGGGCAGCAAATGGAACATTATAACATCTCAGAAAGGCCATAAAAACTCCATGTTGGGCCATACATTTTCAACAATCTGGAAGGACCCAGGGTGTTCAAAGCCTTATGGCCGGAGATTAAACGCAAGAGATCAGAGGAAATTATTAAGCTAGGTATATAACAAATCAGAGCCATGATCGGAATACTCTCTGGGACATTGTTTTCTGGGGAAGTAGGCCAGCAGATTAGAATCATCAGAAATGGACTTTTGTACGTTATGCGTCACGGGCTGATCGGTCAAAAGCTGATTCTTTAGCTCACAGGCGATGGTCCCCGATCCAAAAGGAATCTACCTTATAGTGTTCATTATCTTTTGAACATCGGCGTCCTCTTTCAGCTGCACAAAGCAGTAGCGGCTGCAGTACAGTACTCGCGTTCTGTAGTGTAGGCTCACCCTAGGGATCGCAATGTGCATTATGATGCTTGGTGTCTTATGATAAACCCATAACCCTACTTTAACCTAACCTGACATAGTACATGGACTATCAAACTTGCCTTCCAGTTTGCTGCCTGAGTCAATAGCGAACGAAAAGGTTTCCACAATCCAAACAGAGCTTCAGTCGTTGAAGCCTTATGCAATGTTGAGCCGATGGACCTCCTGATATTCATGTCACTATCTGGATGGTTCTAATAGCGGATTTTTCTTCTTTTCAGCGTTTCCAGGGTTAAATGATTGGCCATAATGGACCCGAATGTTTAGTTCAAGTGAGCAATGACTTTCTTGTCACAAGTCACCCATCTACCTTACATAACCTATAGTCGATGAATCATATTTAGAGGGCCTAGCTTGGTCAAAGAGCTGTACTACATATGTACCTATGCTGACCTATTTAAATAATTCTCTTTCGTCCCTTACAGAAGAGTAAGGACTTTGAAATGCACTGGCCTAATATTTGAATTACAAATTCCACCAAACAAGTTATAATCCGACCTTCACCAACGGTCTCTTAGCCATTTCATTGTTCTTTTCTTCTGCTCATCCTAATTGCATAATTTATTTATATAATTCCTATAACTGGATCAAATAAAAATCATATCTAATCACACTCTAACCAGTTACATCGAGTATCTACCCTACGTTTATAAAGCTAAAAAAGAAAAGCAAAAATCGTAGATACATATAGGAAATAAAAATAAAAGACATTCTGATCCAACGACTACGAGTAGAGTATCAAAAGAGATACTTTTAGTTTCTTCCTTCATCATCATCACTGGCTTGTTTGGTTTGGTTTGGTTTGGTTTGGTTTGGTGTCTCTTGTGGTGCACAGTGCACTTGAATCTCAAGAATCGTTCGCTTAACCTGACTCTTTTGTGTTACATTGCCATGAATTGGCAAACTATGTATAGGTATACCCGCTGTACAGACTGCAAAATACGGATGCCAATTGAATGCGTAGATACAGTTTATATTTCATTCGCTATTGTGCACTTAAAAAAGTAACATCTAAATTGAAATGCTGCGGTAGTTTGATTTCGCGCGCTTTACGATTATATTGCTACAACTCCTTTCGTTCCTTAACGGTTGTATTTTTTTCCTGTGAAAAAATATAAATTAGTGAGTAGAAAATATGTGGAAATGTAAAGAAAATAGTTAAAATTTATTCTCTTATCGAAAAGAGGTTAAAATTTTGTTTAAAAATATTTTATTTACCGAAAACAAACAAAAAAAAATCCCCAAAAATGAAATATCTTTCAATTTTACTCGTGGTGTTCTATTTATTCGGAGGTAGTGTTTAAATATAAATTTTAACGGATAAAAATTGATTGTGAAAATAAAATTTTAGGTTCTGATGGAATAATATTCGACAAACAATTTTTGCGACAACTTTTTCGCAGTGGCGTTCTGGATGTAAATATCTTACGTTGTATTGTGCAGAATACCAACGTATGTCCACATCCGGATGTTAATTTTCGGATATATACACGGTAGGTTATGTTTTTTAAGTACAAACTGTGTAGGTATGTCTTCTTGTGGATTTCTTGAACGAAAGGAATTTTCCATTGATAAATAGTAGTGCAGCTGCAGTTATTTCTTTCCGATCTGAATTATGAAAGTGGGCAATCATACTTAAGTATAGGAACTTTCAACCAGTTGCAGGATATTGTGTTAACTGTTTAATGAATTCACTTTTACTTTCTTTTAATGATTGTGTTTTGCTTTTTAATGAATGGTATTATTTATTCGTTTGAGGGTTCAACGTTTATAAGCAATTTTCTTTCATGCTGAGCTATAAATACGAAGATTTACTGCGGGTAGTAATGTTAACATAAATATATGATAGTTGTCGCCGCGTTAAACTAATATGGCTAACCATAAAGTGAGAAACGGGAGTTATTGCCCATCGAGAGCCACAGTCAAGGGCAAGAGTATTGATACTATTAAGTAGTAGGTAGAGCAATTATTAAAAAAAGTGTTATCGGGCGGAGCTTGCCTGGATACCTCTCTTAAATTTTTAGTGTTTTGGTGGTGCCTTAAAAAGGAAACACGGCACACTTATTTGAGTCTATGCGTCGCCTGTCTATCTGGCAATGGGTACAGTCATTTGACTTTTGAACTGTTGGTGGGAAAGGAGTGAAACTTTCGCTATGTACATACATTATGTGAGAGTCCACATAAGATGGTAGCACTAAATTTAGTTTCGTGGGCATTCTTTGCGGCATCTTGAATGAAGGATCGCGAAAAATAATGCAGTTTTTCCTTTTTGCCACAGATTAATATAAACACTAGGCCATAAGCAGCCCATAGAGGGCCAAGGCCTAGCTTCTCACAACTGTACACGTTGTGCGTGGTATACATTTATGCCGTATCCGAAGGGCAGGGGAGTTTGTGAGAAGCTTTCTCATGACAGTTATACTCCTGACTGTTTATCAGACACTCGGAAGAGGTGGGGCCGTGAAAAAAACTTTTGATGGTATTTTTCTGGATTCGAACTTGGAACCCCTTTAGCAGTAGTCCAACGAACTCATCACTGAGCCACGGCACCCACTTGCAAAAAAAAGGGAGCTCCATGTTAAATTTTCTACTTAGTGTATGCATATATGTACATATATAACGTTTACTGATGTAAACAAACGACATCTACTGTAGAACATCTGTCTGGAGTTTAGTGATGTAACAGAAAGCCTAGCTTACCAAAACTTAACTTGCGGCTAAGAAATTACCGCTTTACCTTCGTACTGGAAGCAAATTTGTGGTGTAAAAAAAAAAAACACTACTGCGTCATTCTGTAAAACGTTTTTCTGCGGTACTTACATCAATGTACATGTACCTATGTATGTATGTACTTTTCGCATCATAATATTGAAAGGTAAGATATGTACATATAAGGATATGGAAGATATATGGAATGTGACGTACGTTAGGAGTTAGGACAATGAAATTTTGTATACGTAGTCTTTGAATATTGGGACAGAGCAAGTGTAAACATTTTTAAAATACGGTACATACGTATGTAGAAAAGGGTATCACAAGATCCGCTCCAGACGGATTGTAGCATTTACATATGTTTTTTGTTTTTCACAAGCTGTGTCAATTTGCCTTTTCTTTATAAAAGAAATCCCAAACAGTGCCCACAAATTCAAATTTATTGCCGTCATTTGCGCTGCCACAAAAAATATAAAAACCTGCCTACCGAAAGTTTTCCCTGGTATACTTTTCTAGAGCCGCTCCTAATCATAATGAAGTATCCGATATTACTAGACTATTCAAGAAGTTAGGAAAAGGTCAAATAGTCCGAAAATCGATTAATCAAACCAGACATCTGGTCCGGTTCAGATTTCTCATGATTCTAAACTTATGAGCGGTGATCGAATGCCTAATTGGGTCAGATGGTATTGTCATGTTCAAAGAAAAGATTCTTCTTTAAAAGGGCAATGTCAATCAACAAGATCGCGAAAAAAAGGCATGTGATTGGGCCCAGTGACCAAGTGATCCTAAATCGGGAAGTTTGCCGGCACTTTCTGGGGTCAAACCGGCAAACCCCATAGGTGAACCAGTAGGAATGGAACTTCAGCTAAGAGGAAGAAGAAAAAGTAGAAAATCTACAGATGGTTTCAGCTCTCTACAAGGCTGTGATCGGCTGAGAAATAGATGGACAAACCGATCAAAAGCAATCTATTTCGCCTAATTTTAGGAGACGAATGCTCTACTTCTTTGTGATATCTTAAACATGGATTTACAATTATTTGCTGCACAATGACTTAAATCACTGACCAGTGTGGTCAGCTAAGCAATTAAAAATTAATTAGGAGAGGTACTGCACAAACACCTTATATAATTGCCCTTACATTTGTTGTTCAATTACTTAAACCAATCTAGTTTCTACACCCATTCTCCACAAATTGAAATTTAATGACGCTTACGTCGTATGCTATGCAGTTTTTGGTGACCTTTAAGTCCGAGCAGTTCTGAAACTATAGGTAAAATTATAATAAAGTAAACGTTACTGTTATAAACAGTGGATGTCGTGACTCAGTGTTGCACTACTGTGTATGGAGTTCCAGGTTCGAATCTCTGAAAATATCATTAAAGGCACCACCCTTTGCGAGCGTCTGACCTAAATCCAGGAGTATCTATTGCAATTACTGTCATCAGAAAGCTTCTCAAAAACCCTTTGCCCTTCAAAAACAGCATAAAACTGATTGCACAATACTATTTAATAGACCTACATACGAGTATATAGAATTAAGGTTGGTCAGAAATTAAATCTGCGAGATCATCACCTATCAATACACGTTTCGGTGACGTTCATTAATAGGTGTCTGAAAGTCCATTGTAGCTAAATATAGCCTAGGGACATACAATATTTTCTTAGGCCTATATTCTATTATGTGACAGACTTCATAATTTACCCTTATTAGCATATTAAACTTCAGAAACAAAAGACTGAATTCAAATGTAACTCTTGGTTCAGAAAAAAACTTTTACATCGTTTTACTTTCTATTTAATTTTATTTGGCGAAATATACCTACATAACGATAATAATAGATGGTATAACTTACTTTCATCGTTGGGGGTAATACATCAATTATTTTGTTCAAATTAATCCTCTCACACGGAATTGATTAAGTTTCGCTGGCCGAGGGCGATCACGAATGTCTATGATCCATTGGGACTGATATTAAAAAATAGAAAATAGAAGTTGTTGGGTTAGCAAACTAGAACTTGTTGTTGCAGGCTGCAATTAGACCATCGTTAGTGGTGTACGAACTTATGGTGTTAGGGATAATATCTGGTGGAAGTAGAAAGGATCTTATTTACATCGAACATGGAAGCATTTTATTTTGGGAGCATTTTAATCTCGTTGGACTCAACTCTGCTACTTTTGCTCTACATTTTGTGATCATATGAAATTCCATCAATAGGTGGGTGAAATGAAGTCCAAAAGCATTACACTTTTACTTACATATATCGCAGAAAAAACATGTAGGGCTCCACATTCTATTAAGCTGAATAAAGTGCAGACGACGCAACTATGTAGAAACGTACAGCGTTTTACTGAGAAGTATTTTTTCGCAATTTTGCTGTTTTCTTGCTTTAGTATGCATTAGTCGAAGAATAATAATTGTTTTTTGTCGACCCCTATTCATAAAGAATAGGATCTGCTATCGCGACCACTATGAGTCCATTGTGCCCAAGGATTGATGGGAACCTAAGACCCATCAGACCGTTCAGCTAAACCATCCCGATAACTGTATGAATCTCAGGAGTTTGCTGAGTTCTATATTTTCTAGATCATCCAGCTCCGGAAGGAAATAACTACCTATACCTTTTTACGGCCAATGCTGGACAATCAATGGTAGGTGACGAATGGATTCTCTTCATCCCTACAACTTCTACAGAAGTCGTTATGGGGTATACCTAGCCGTTTTGCATGATTGCCTATCCTGTCAAGACACTTACGACAGTTCGTATATCACTGCGACTTAGTTTTATGAGATTAAAATATCTCTTTTTATCCTCGACGGGCCATAACGCATGTGTCCAATCGACACCATCATTTGTTAGCCTCTTCGTAGGACTCACTGTCTATGTCCTTGTGCAGTGTGCTAAGCGGTTTGCTGGCCTCAGGAAGAGCCTGTAAGGAGGTATGATGAGGTAAGCACTATGTAAGTCGCAGATCTTCCTTGCAAAATTTAAGTAGTTTTCTTGCTCTTTTCTGGTTAATGTTGATCAATTTTGTCGCCTTTTTAGGCACGTTTGGTCATATTGTAATATATTGTCTTGCCTTCGTGTTATTGTGGAGTGGATATCGCTGGACGGTACTATGAAACAGAATTCGCGCACGACAAGTAGCCCTTCTCGACAGTCAGTCTGCCCGATCATTTCCCTCTTCTTTTGCGATTTTGCGATCCAGGCGATAAAAGCTTCGACCCTATTGTACAGTAATTAGGTGCTTGAGGTTGCTTGGCTTTGCCATTCGGTAAATTCTGGTTCACTTTCATCTAATTCAGAAGAATGTGGGTACCTACCATATTTTACGCGGGGTGGAGAATCGAAGTCTTTTGAGCATAGTATTTGGAATCTTAAAATTGGCTTGCTCTGGAGATATTCAGGGCGTTTTAGTTGTGCTTCAAAGTCTTAAGTTTTAGTGGAAAGAGCCCTCCTCAAAGCTTCCTTTCAAATGGTGATGTGCAGCTTTTCTAGTGCGCTGTCATCGGGTACGTTTCCACTACTTGTGTGATGCCTATGTACATAGACTGCCAAAATTCACATTGGGTCTTAAATCCCACTTTTTATCTTGTAGTCGTTGCTACTTGAACATTGCTCTAGTTTGCCGGATCACCTAGTTTGTCTTACAAGTTTGAAAACTGTGAGTTAAAACTTTGTTTTTTATTTCTGCTATAAGTCCTATTTTAGTATTCCGGACCTTAAAAGACCTCAAAACACTTATATATCAATACGGTGGCTGTCTTTCACAGTATATTTACCCTTGAACCTTTTGACGTTTGCTAAAAAAACAGAAAAGCAGTCTTTATCAATCAATCTTAGCAATCTTATCTAAGAGTTTGCACTTAATGCACAATTTGTCAAACGAACTTGTTACAATGCACATTTCTCTCCTTTACTAACCACAAGTCAAGATTTGATGGATTATGACGGATATATTTCTATATGACCCATAGTTCAAAGTATCTCTAAGCTTCTTCAATTTCAAATCAGATTTAACGTGCAACAAAAACTTTACCTTGAGTAGCAATAAATTTCAAACTACATTGAGATAATATACCTAATTTGTCTGAGTTCGACGTCACTGAACTCAATGATAAACTTATAATTATGCTGTTAATACTCAGACGTCAAGTATAAACTACTTGCTAATAAATGCATTTACATACTCGTATGTTTGTTTATCTATCAGTTAAGTTGAATTGACTGTTATGTTTTAAAACTATTCAACTGCAGATGAAAGTTCAGGTGCGTCCAGTTTCTTTTGGCGAATGCTTTCACACATCAGTGTAGTACATTCTAGCTCCTCAAACCTGAGGACATTCTTGTGAAAAAAAAATTTCACTTCCTACGTGGTGTCATCCTAAATATGCGATGCAGTGGCAGCGGTGTCTGGCGCAGAGATTACCCACTTTTGTGCCAAACAAATATGGGTAAACTGGTTCGGCATTAGGTCAGTGAAGACAACTGGGATCCTGTTTTCTGTGGACTGCTGTAACCGCCAACAGATGTAGGTAACAAAGTACGATTCAATGGGGGATAACATGTTTCATTTCGGCTCACTGCTCGCTGAATAAAGAAAGGTTAAATTATAGATTAAATTTATTTATATTCAAGTGAAAATTGTCGAATGGGTGATGGATTTATTCATTCAGTCAAGTGCGTCATGGGGCAGATAAAATTTGTTAAGGAGAAAAAAATCAAACAGCTTTATGTGAATGATGTCCATCCTAAGTTAAGAGATCAGACAGGTAATGGACTGATCAATTATAACTAAATTGCAGCTCGTGGATGGTATTTCTGCGCGATGTCCAACTGAACGTAAACAGTTATGTAGTTTCGAAGAATTGCTCTTGCAAAGCAATGAAAGTTGCGTCCATCCACTTTATGGACAATTTTGCGACCTCGCAAAATCCAACTTTTAAAAGAATTAAAGTCGCCAGTGGTCTGGGCGTTAATCCGAGCAAGACTGAAATGATACTTTTTACCAGAAAAACAAAGATTCCAGACTTCACCCTCTGCCAATCCCTCTCTTTAAGTCCTAGTGTAAAATACCTAGGCAAGAAGAGGAAGAAACACACCATTGAGAGATTAAAAAAATTACAAAGATCAGCATGTGTTGGCTTCACTGCAGCGATGAGATCATGTATCACGGATGCTCTTAGTGTGATCCCTTCTGAACTTTACATAGAACACACCGCTCCAAGCGCTGAAAGCGTTATCAAAGACTATGATATAGGACGGTTCAAAGATGGACTGCGGAGTTACCGCAAGTATCTTCTCGGACCAACTTAATATATCGAAGTCTTTCCGTCTTCCAGACTCTGCTAGAGTGTTTCAGGCAGAACTCCTCATGATTCGTGAAGCCTTCCAGGTTCTAAAAGATCGCACAACACCCAACCAAAACTTCGCCATTTAGGTATACGGATAGTCAAGCTGATATCAAGGCCTTTGATGCAGTTTCCATTTCCTCGAAACTGAGCAATGTTGTATCGAAGTCAACCAATTAGGTATCTAACTGAGACCCTCATCTGGGTCCCAGGACACAGCAATTATGAGGGCAACGTGTGAGCTGTCAAATTGGCCAGAAGGGGATCTGCCCTTGATGATTCTCCAGCTGAAACAGTCGATTCTAAGTATTCTTGCGTATTCCCATGGAGACCTGAAACGATGGTTTGAAAGAGACAATCCACACCGATGACTGAGAAATTTTAAGTGTCGAGCTCATGGTGTCTGTTTTTCTATATAAGAAAGCCACTACTATGACCTCTTACTTCGCTAGATAATAAAGAAGACTGCACAAAGCTTTTAAAAAGGAGTAATTAACTGCTATCAAGAGACAACGATCTCGTTCTCAAAGCCACATTTGCGATAGCATCAGTTAGAGAATCGGGTTTCAAACTGATCAAATACCACCGTATTCATCCTTTAATTGCGGCAATACTGTCTGCCATTTGCGATGTCTCCCGTACCACTCAATCGGTTAACTCACAAATACTAATTGTAGTGACTCTACTGTATACAAAGCGCCAGTGAAATTGCATACTTTTAGGCAGCTTAGTACAGCGTTAGGTCCAGTAGTCGATACTGCTTTGAGGGGTCCTGATACGTGTACGCCCGAATAGACAATTGAATCCAGGAAAGCATATCTCTTTCACGGTTCCTGTGCAAATCTGTTTTTCAATTTCGCTACAAATTTCACGATCGATTCATTTCAGCGAGCACCCGATACACAGATACTCTGTACCCGGTACGTGCATGTGAAACGGTTGCCTTTCACTATCATATCGCTCAACCATGTCAGAAGAAAAGAGGAAGCGCGTGTCGGCTGAATCGTCTCAGTTACATTTAAGTCTCCCATATTTTAGTAAACATTTCCGACAAAATATTTTCTGCATTGTTTCAAGTCTAACGACCAATTATATACCATTAAGGGTAACGATCGATTGTTAAGATGTCTTTTTTTTTCTTTTATACTTTGCAGGAAGGGACCACGTTTTGGTGTCGAGTTAAACATAAGGAGCCCATGGAGTCTCTATCAGTCAGGGTACAATAAACATCAAGAGTCCGTTGTCGTTATACATGGCTTTAATGGGACAGCACAAGACAGACACTTGATGTACCTGAGAGATGGTATTTAAAATTATTTAACACTTGCTACTGGTTTGCTTTACGTGTTTAATTTTGTAGCGTATCTGTCGCGAGACTTTAATGTGATTACAGTGGATTGGAAGCTATTGACGCAATATCCGTGCTACATACCTGCTCTTATTAATACCAGAATAGCTGCACAGTGTACTGCACAGGTGAGTTTTTTTTTTTTACTAATTGTTGGTACTTATGGATGGGTGAAAGGTTATGAGTCAACGGGGGGGTATAGTACAACCTGAAATGTGGAAGGAATGATTAGTGGTGGCAGTTTTTACAGCTGTAGTCATCCGCTTTCAACAAAGTCCATGTTTCAGGCATACATTCATCTGACCAGATCTTAGAGATGAGTTGGTGTATGCTCTCATCCCCAGCTGCCGTGAATAGTTCAACCGGTAAGTTGCCAGATCCAGCAGCTTGATTAGATTTCAGCTTGGATATTGCTATCCTCACCTCATTTAGGTCAGGTGGATGAAGATTTTGCCTATCATATATAGTAGTATGCCACACCTATGATTCAAAAACTCATGAGGTAAGTTGTGGCAACAGGTATGGGAACATCCGGACAAAGGCTCTTGTATTGACACTTGCACTTTTCGTCGTCCCAGTTACGTTGGAATGAGCATGTCACGCTCACTGCATCTAAAGGAACCAGTGTGCCCGCGCATGTTTGTATGTATCACGGCTGAGGTTCCAAAATGTGTTGGCTGCAAGTGTGGGTGTATACGACATAGCAAAAGCAAAGGCAGTTGTGCTGGCGGCCTCTCGAGCGTTTTTGAAGGTATTCGTAGCTTCTTTTCTTTTCACCGTGGCACAGAGGTTCTGACTGCTTTACACTCGAATCCAGCACACGGAACCATCTTTTCATCTGAGTCTAGTTCTTCAAACGCGCAGAAATTGTACTCCTCCTCTGGAAGCCGAGATTTTGCTCATCGCACTGGTGGCCAGGATGTCTTGCCGGACTTGTTGTGTTCCAATTGTTAGAGATGAAAAGGGAAATCTTGAAACATTGACCTACAACGATGCGTGCGTTCTCTCTAACTCTTTCCTAATCTATAATTTAGCTTGCTCACAGATCCGATCATATGCCTAGTCGTACAAATTGAATTTTGTGGGCTTACAGGCTTACTTACTGCTTACTAAGTCTTCAATCGAAAAGAGAAGGACCTTACTAACTTTTTGTCCTCAATAACTAGATCTACTCCTTCATCACTCACCATGGCACGCCGCGAGAAAAGATCACATGTGTAGGACATTCGCTTGGAGCGCATATTTGTGGAATGATCAGCAATCACTTAACTAAGAAGCAATATAGGATAATTGGTAAGCTAATCTAAATTGGTAAGCTATCTAAGGACTTGTTTAATTTCTTCCAATCTAAGGACTAGATCCAGCTCGACCTCTGATTGAGGACAAGAAAACCGATGGTTTCCGTTTGACAATAGACGATGCCAGTGTTATTCAAGTGATTCACACAAATGCTGGCTTCCTAGGTCAGGCCGACAACACAGGACACTTGAACTATTGCATCAATGGTGGAAAGTATCAACCGTACTGCAGAGGGAATCCAATCAGTAATTTCAATCTATAATTTACTTTTCTTTTAGAAAAATGATACAACATTTGATTTAATTATTCTAGGACGATCCCGTTGTAGTCACTTCTTAAGCATCTGCTATTTGGCGAATGCGCTTTTTAAGCATAAAAAGTTCTTGGGGGTTCCTTGTCCAAATGGCTGTGTAGAAGTATCGGGTCCAGGTAGACTGCCAGTCACATCGAGAAATCCTTTCGAAATCACTTCAGTTCTGCAGGAATACAAACTGGGAACTGATGCACCAGACAAGTAAGTTTTGATTCTTCTGAGACTGAAATGATAATTATCCTATCTAATAATTTCTTTATGATTTTTCAGTGCCCACGGTTGTTATTGCCTTGATGTGCCCTTCGCTAGGCATTGTCCTTTTACGGAGATTGGATAAAGTTAGACTTAGAAATAATTTCATTTATGATTAGTTAGAGTCTGCAAAATAATTTTTATTTTAGAATATTGTTATTTATTTTATTTAAAAGTATATGTGCGCAAAATTATAGTCAACTCAATTTTGAGCCTTTCACTCTGTACTCTGAACTCTGTACTCTGTGCTCTGTACTCTGCACTCTGTAGAGTCAAACACAAATCTATTCAAATTACTTTAATTGAAATGACAGTTGACGGGTGACTTTTATTGTCGACTGTAATTATTAAAACACTTTTTTACGTGCTAACAAAGTTTTAAAGTTTACTTTACCTGACTATAATTTTGCGCTATGGATTTTATGTTCAAATTAGAAGTGTAAATTAGGCTAAAGTGTTTTTTAGTGCAATAAATATGTGCGATAAGGATATTTAAAGAAACAAATAAATAAATTTATTTTGAATTCAAGAAGTATGTAAGAGGTATGATAATATAGCTCCATTCTTACGTACCGTGGCTCAGAGGTTAGATCGGTTTTCACTGCCTATCTCTTGTCAGCCTCATAATCATTGCTCGCTAGTATGGTGGGAAAAGGAAAACAAAACGGTCACGCTGTCTGCCCTCCTAAGAGTACAACGCTTAGCTTGTATGCGTTGGAGGTTCTCTCTTAACTCCCACCCCTTCACATAACTATTATGAAGACTGCAGCTGCTGTTGCACTAAAGCTTCAACTACTTTCCTCCCCTAACTTAGATGGACACATGAAAATCATTGAAAGAGTTCCTCTGCTATCCAATCCAGAAGTGTGCCTCTCGGACTTCGTGCTCAAGAGAATCCATTTGCATACATCACCGTTTTGATTAGCTTATTCCCCAGACATCCTAATCATTCGATTGGTATACTGACGGATCAAAGATATCAAATGGGTCTGGAGCTGGAATATCTGGTCCAAACTACAAATTATCTGTTTCTCTAGGACAAACAACCAATATCTTTTAGGCAGAGGTCCATGCTATCGAGCTCTGTGTCAGAGAATGAATATTCTCAAATACCCAAGCAGATCTCAAGGCTCTCAGCTCTTAACACTTTGAGTCAAAGCTAGTTTGGAACTGTCTTCAATCCATCTTGCACACTAACTTGGGTCACTGGATACAGGGGCATTCCTGGCAAAGAAGCCGCCGATAAGCTTGAACCAGACAAGGTGCTTAGGCTCCTTTCATTGGTCCTGAACTTTTTTGTGGCCTACAAACTAATCAAATCAGGACAGAGCTCAGCAGATGGGAACAACAAGAATCGCTCTCCCACTGGAACTCTCAAAATGGCTTGCCAAACAATACATCAACTTCTCAAAAAAGAGAACAAAAGATATCCTTTCTATGAGCTAACTGGTCACTGTTCTCTCAATTATCAGCTCAAGAAAATGTGCCGTGACGCCTATGTCTTGAAGACACAGAAACAGCCCACCACATATTGTGCGAATGTCCTGCCATAGCTCGGCTGAGACTTAAGTACTTTAACAAAGGCTTCATATTTCCCCCTGATGTCTTCTCAGCTTAAGCTATAAAAGCTATATAAAAGCTACATCTCACTTGGGTCGAAGTGCTTCAAAGGCTTGTCCCCTTCTCTTATCCCTCGCTATACTTTAAACAAAAAAAAAAATCTCTTGTCCGCGTCTGGCAAATATCCTCGTGTATTACTTATGATGAGGAACCTTCTTTAAAGCACTCTGTCCTTCGGATATGGCGTAAATTTGTAGAACACTTCTATACGTACAGAAGTGTATATCCTGCAGCACACTTTTAGCTGTGAGAAGCTTTCCTTGACCCTCTATGGGATGCTTATGGCTTAATAGTCATTTATTTTTTATTGCATGCTTTCTCACGCAAGGGCTCCGTGGTGATTGCGTTGAACTACTGAGCGTGAGTGACAAGGTTGGAATCGCAGTAAACATAAAGAAATTTGGCATCATAGCCTGTTGAGTACGAATAAAAGTACAAGAGTGTAATATGAGTGATTTTCAAGTCTTTACAGATAAACCTTTTGCGCAACAAAAATGCGAAGTCTTCAAGCGTATGTGTACGACTTTGTACGGACCCCGATGGATGCATACAGATACGGAAGGATGTGTAGGAATGAGCACATTGGGATCAAAGAAATTATCAGCCTAAAATTTTGTTGGTGATCAGTGCAAAAATTCTGTAAGTAAGTTAAAATTTCGTAACATTTTTTTTTTCGTGGCAAAAGTCATTGCAGTGATTTGACGCTACACAATTTGAAACTAAGCAATTTGGATCAGCAGAGTTTGGCGCCAAGCAATTTGTCGCCATGATCAAATTTAGCACTTATTGTTTGTTGTTTCTATTACATAACAACTTTCAAACTCTTGGTAAGCCCTCATACTGGATGATAAAGTAAGAAAGTAATTTCGCAGTCAAATTTTGAGCAGTTGTTTGGCTCTGTGAAGCCTTCCTTATGTACACTGAGGGAAAATATTTTAAATTAAGCAATACTCCAGCAGTTGAGCAGTTTCGTAGATTTGAAGAAGACATACATACATGTGAATGGATTCCTAAAGCTAAACTCTGAAATGTACTGTGTGAGAGTACTGCCTTTTGTTTGCTCTCCTTGTCATTGCAGTGCTGCCATTTCTCTCGTCCTGACAGGAGGCTATTGTTATTTTGACTGAAAAAATACCAATCTCCAGCCTCCTGTTACCACAGCTTATTCTTTAAAATTCTCCTGTTACATTCACTGATTTTAGTGGTTATCTTCAAAAATTGAAATGTAATTTTTATGTTATTTAAATATTCATGCTGTTTTTGTTCTTATTCCCCTCTGATCAGGAAATCTCCGGTTTTTCGTCAAACTTAAAACAGAAGCACTGATAGGGGTGTTTCAGAAAAGGAGACTAAAGGATTTTGGGGATGCCGTAGCCACTCTCGGGTCTTCTGAAACCAAATTTCGTCTAGACTACTGGGCCAAAGTGTCCGGGATAAAATAATCAAAAGATTAATCAAGCCCTATTCCTACAAAAAAAAACCTTAACTTAGATAAGCAAAGCAATAGAAAGCTGGCGAGGTTACTAACTGGCCTGAGATACCACCATATAAGGGATACCGGTTTTGCCTAGAGGATGATGAAACATCTTAATAAATTTTATATAAATACCCACCACTACATTGGTGAAGAAAACGTATTCTTTAGGAGCACCACTACTAAAGAAATACTTTCATGAGAGAAGTGGTACGTCTTCTAGCTTAACTCCTACCCTTCGATAGAATAGATCTTTCAGGTCTCAGAGCTGTGCAAGTGGAAAAAGAAAAATCTGACACCTTTGCCCATGAACTCTAGGTATAATAACTGAAAGAATAAGGCCGTGGTTATAAGCTCCTAAAATGAAGTTCCTTCATTTCCTTCCTTCAGCTGCTTCTCCGAATAGGTTGATATATGTTCTACTGCCTGTTCATTGTCCTCTTTGCTCTGTTTGTCGTCTTTCTCGCTGCGTTCATCGTTGCTCTCGAACAGTAATTAAGCCATGTTCACCTTGATTTCTCCTATGGATGGGTCAATAGTACACGGTGGACTGACTGTTCATGTGACAGCTAAAGAGGTTCTTAGTCTGCCTCTGAAGACTTTAAAGTGACAATGCCATTCACTCTGTGCTCAGCTTCACTTGTTTAAAACATGCTTTCAAAGCATTCGCCTGGTTTTTGTCCAAATTGAATGGGAAGAATAGTATATAATTTTAGCATTCATTTGTGATTCACAGAATTTGTTTTACATTTGAATTGAAATTTGCTTTTCAAGTAAATTGTTTAATTGCATAAATATGGTTGAAATTTGACCTTCAATGATCTAAAAATCTATCGCTTTTTAACCACCAAGTTCAAGGTTTCTTATTAGTCAATGGATTCAACTATTTTCAGTCGATTTTGCATCCCGATGCCATTTTCCAATATCCAGCTTAAATTCTTAAAATTCCACTGATACTCTTATTGTACTTTTCTTTTACTTTGTCTGAAAATATTAAGAAAAAAAAAGACAAAAAGAATCGCACCATCTAAATACGTGTTCCTCTGGCGTACTACAATACATATGAGCATGGTGCTGTCTAGTTACCTGTTTTATTGTTATTACGGGTTGGTAACAGCGTCTTGGTCAGGAAATAAAAGTCCATGACCACTGGGAATTCACTTTTGTGAAGATGCTGTAGTGAAAGTGAAAGATTATGCATCTTTGCATGTGCATTGCCAAATGATGTAGCAACACTTTTACTTACGAGTGGAATGCAATTAAAATTAAATCCATACACCAACCATAAGGTTACTGAACTTTATTTCTAATTTCGATTTCAACTAGAAGTGCGAGAATCAGGGCAGAACAAATGACATAGATACATTTGTATGAAACGTAATTTCAGATTTTAGAAGCATCATTAGGGGAATCAGCATGCTGACCTTGGTTGGTACTTTTTTTTACAATAATTATTGATCCATATAAACTTAGAACAATACACATTCATAAAACGTTTAATCATTTTGGCACCACTCAACTGGAACTTCATGTTTGGGCGACAATAGCACTTAATTCGGAAGCACTATGTCCATTCAACCGTAGTCAATAGTTTTAAGATTTACGGAAACGTTGATTTCTATTTCCATGGGCGTGGTTTTTATCTGAGCACTTAGCGTGAGGTTCAAGGTTGTTTCGCAAATGAAAAAGCAACGAAACAATCCAACGAAACTAATTGCTTACTTAAAAATCTTCTCACCTTCTAACGCACTCATAATCAACCTCAAGGACTTTGCTGGGGGTTGGTAGCGGCGACCCACAACTTTGATCATGTTGCGACATTCTATTAAAGGTAGCCCTAAACGACGAACATGTTCGTTTGCGTTTGCGTGTAGGGGATACACGACGAACACATTTGGCGAGTATTCATTTTGTGTTGATTCAAGTTGTAAACATGTGCGAACATGGCCCTACACGGCGGACATCAAAGCTAACGAACACGAAAAATCGAAATTTTTCGCCAACAGCGAGCACGAGCAGGTTCGGCGAGCATGTTCGTCGTTTAGGGTTACCATAACTGGTTGTTGACGTTTATCTTGTACAGCTGATAGTTTTTCCGGTATATCGCGCTTTGTAGGCTTTGACACTCTACGGCGTCTAAGGATAAATTTCCCCTTCTGGGCGGGCAGCTTCTTCTTGTTATTTCCTGCACAAACCCATCAAACGAAAGCCAGATTGCAGTTAGATAGCTATAAAGCCTAATGCTGCTCATTATTTACCAGTTGCTGAAAAATTGGAGGGCGATGTTTGTTG
Organism: Chalcosyrphus nemorum; assembly: GCA_949716465.1. Taxonomy (NCBI): domain Eukaryota; kingdom Metazoa; phylum Arthropoda; class Insecta; order Diptera; family Syrphidae; genus Chalcosyrphus; species Chalcosyrphus nemorum. The sequence goes on from OX454335.1 coordinate 25,998,798, forward strand.
TCTTGGCGTAATGACTGTCTTTACCAACTCACGAAAGACAAATTTTGCATTGAAGTGCACAAATACAATTGTACATCAGAATCCGGACAGCTTATGTATAAGGATCATCGTAAAACACTAGGCGTAGATCCACCGCTATCCCTATAGGGAAACCTAAAAGGCCGGGAAATAAAATCAAAACCATGCTGACCAAGCAATTAATTGCCCTACAGAATTTCAAAAAAATTGAAGAACTGATTCTGACCTTAAGAAGTAGTTTCCTAGGAATGCTAGTCAATTTGTCACAATCGCACAGTTGTGGCATTACCCGCGTGTATCTGTCTAATAGTTCTTGTTTATTGGCATGCTTTCTCAGTAGGCATTGTCCAGAGAGTACTTCTAAGTCTATTCCTTATTCTGGCTGGATCTTTTTGTAGTATGACAGGTAAAATGCAATCAAGACCTGGGGGTGCGAAGGACTTGATAGCCCAGTGCAAACTTTTCCAAGCTACGAGACTCCCTATCTAATGAGCAATAGATATAGTGATCTCATCAGCATAGTCAGGGAAATATTAGTCTATCAGTGCTTTTTGGAATCTTTGACTAGCCCAAGAGCTTTTAGAACTCTTGTCCAAGATATGAGACAACCTCAGTCTCTGAAAACAATTGGTGGAATGCAGAGGTCTGGGTGGTTTCTGGAATCACTAGATCACTCTATCTTACTTTGAATTCACTCATCACTAGTAACGTCAACACCTAAAACTTTCCTCCTCTAAAGTATAGTCTGATCTATTCCATATCACAGACTAACTCTTTATTCTAACAGAGTGTTAAGAATTTTTCGAGACTTTTTTTGACCTAATAGTCATTGAGCTACAGAGATTGTGTAGCTTGTCCATATCCTGGTAAGCAAATAGCAGAGCCAAGGTAGACAAAGTCCTTTACTACCTCGAAGTTGTAGCTGCCCACTGTGACGTTTTGTCCAATTCGTCGGTGTTGATTGTCTCTTCTTGTTGAAAGCATATTCTTGGTTTCGCCCTCGTTTATCGCTAAACCCATTTTGGCCGCTTCTGATTCAATGACAGCCCGCTGAGTTCTTCCAATTATGTATGTCAATATCGTCGGCGTATGCAAGCAGTTGTACAGACTTTTGATAGATTGTGCCACTGGTGTAGGTTTGTGAATTCCGCACAATCCGCTCAAGTATGATGTTAAAGAAGTCACAGGACAGCGCATCACCTTGTCCAAAACCTTTTTTGACATTGAAGGTCTTAGTACGGTCATTAACGACCTTGATGGAGCAGCGAGCGTTCTCCATCCTCAAACGGACAAGTTTGGCAGGGATGTCAAAACTCCACATGGCTTTATACATTTCGTCCCTGTAGATGCTGTCATAGGCGGCCTTAAAATCGATAAAGAGATGATGAGAATCGATGATGAACTTCTTGGGTTTTCTCCAGGATCTGTCGAAGTGTCAAGATGGTGGACTTACCTGGCCTGAAACTGATAGGGGCCAATCAGGCTGTATTGAAGAAAAGATCTTGTACACAATGTTGAGAGGAGGAGAGTTGGCCCAGTTGAGGGGGTCTCCTTTCTTGTGAAAGCATCCACTGATGGTGCACTATTCCCTTGATTAGAACAGAAATAATTCTAGGAATAGTTTCGAAAATTTAGAATACCAAATGATCATCTTAACAGGTGACCCAAGGTTATAACCTCAATCGTAAGATACTGTTATTTTGGCGCAGATTTACCGGTCACCCGGTAAATGATGATGAAGCATCAACAGCGACCAGTGACTGGTGGGGAATATGACTTCTTATTGTCGCAAATTGATCAATCGGAACTGCAGGACATGTGCCTCCAACAGGACGGTGAAAACGCATATGCAGCTTAGGCGACAATGGAGATTTAGAGGGATGTGCTTCCTTCCTGGACTGAACGTCAAGATCACTATATTTGACCGTTCCGACTTCTTTTTTTGAGTTTTTTTTGTCTTGCTTTCCATCTCTTTTAGAAGCTATGCAGAGATATCCTCGAAGGCTAAACTGTTGATGTAGACGACCAGACGGACGTCATTAATATGCCCTATGCGAAGAGCCATGTCTGGCAGAGATTAAGGCATTTAAACAGACAGACACAGTGACACTTCCTCTTGTATAATAATAACACAAGTATTTCATATATTCATAACAGTATTCACAGAAAAACAAGAATGGCCACCTGCAAAAATAATGAGGATGCTAAACACGTCTATCAACATGTTGGCGAAAAGTATCTACAACCAACTAAAGTGCAAAATAAGTAGCAAGTAACTCACAATACATAAATCAAAAACCCACCTCGTAGAGACATAAAAAAAACCAAGCTGTGTATACCTTTTAGCAATCCATTTATAGAGAATAGTGCCACTGAACTCCACTTCCTCCTCTTGCATGCAATCAATTGCCACCTAGAAGTCGAAAACAAACTTCCACTACTATGCACTCCAATAGATTGATTGTTAATCAAAATAACCTCACCATCTCGGTCAATACACCTTTAATTGTCATGCGAAGTACAGCAAAGTATCTCCAACCTCAAACTGGCTGAATGCCAAAACAAAAAACCGACGAAACCCATGAAAGACTGACCAATTATCGTGCGAAGACGGAGCTTAACTGCGCTTATCATTCATGCAGACTTTAGTTTTATTATTCCTTTCATGTATCCAGAGGAGGAGGAGGTATCCGCCAACAACATGTTGTTCAACCAGCTAAAGTATCTCTAAGCTGCAGTCATTACGTCACGACGACGACGATTTGTGTTCACCGATAGAAGAAAAAAAGCCTCACACACTGTGAAACTTGCAAGTCTTTTGGGTTTAGGAGGTCTACTGCCGATGGAGTCAGCGGTGGTAGCTCATACCCGTACGATAACCACTCGAAGTTACATCAATTAAAAGGGAAAAAATTGTATTTAAAGTGCGTGACCATTTGTGAACTGTTTAATAAATTTATAGATTCTTTTTTTCTGCAAAAAAAAAAAAAAAACAATGTACAGTGCAAAAAGTACAACATCTTTAATATGTTCCATAATAATTTGTTGCTGGGCAAATTGTAAGATAAAGTTTCGCAAGTTTAAACCAAAAAAAAAAGTAATAAAATGTATCTTTTGCAATATGTATTCATTTCTCGTGCAGATACCAATGGTCAGCGTGTTATATTGCAATCATTGTATCTTGGGGATTCTGCAAATTTTAACACGACTCGAGACGACTGTGTATGGAAGCGTGGTAACGATTTGTACGACAAATGCCCAGATCCAGACATAAGACTGTATTTGTACACACAGTTAAATGGAACCAGACGTTTGGTAAGTTTAATTGGACTTTTCCATTCACTTGGGCGTATGTGGACTATTTTTTTGCGATTACTTAATAGTTTGTTCATTGTGAATTTGTCTTTATATCAATTTCGACTTCTTCTAATATCAGTTACCATGAAAACCTTAAGAATGTACACAACAATAGGTGAAGTGTATTCCACTTGAGAGCATCGCGATACCTGTTTCGAAATGGTATTCAATGTAAGCTCGAGTTACAACAACTACAACTAGTGACCAAGTCGAATTCAGGGCCAAATTCGATCTGTTCAATGTAGATATTGATGCTCTTACAAAGGTCTTAATTTGTTTTCTATTCTTCACTACATTTCCGGATGGGGCTCCACACTTGGATTGTGCATTGTAATGGTTCTGTTTGGGTAGGGCTTCAAGTGGCTAGTACTTTGTGAATGCGTTGAAGGTTATAAGATATCATCTTTTTTAAGTGTGAGGTGTGGTAAATTGTCAACAATTAACAATTTTGATTTTTAAAAAAATAAGTGGAGCTAGGTTAGGTAAGTGGAATCCTACACGTTTCCACGAGGTTAATGAGTTGGCTTGTTGGAGAGGAACACCACGTCTTGGAAGAAGTGACTGCTGGAGAGGTGTCTTTCATCGCAGTATTTCCAGAGGTCTTCTTCACCATCTTCCTCCATCACAAGAAATATATTTACATGCGGTAGAATGCCTCACCCTCAGGAGGAGAGAAATTGATTGATCTGTCTTTCTCTGACAGTTTCCCCCTCTAGAATCCATATGACAGCCTTTTTTATTCGCAATCTATTCCCTGGTTAAACAAATATTGCCGAACTTACCCCAGTGTCAGTGTCATTCATTATGAGAGAGGTGGCTTTTCCTTTTCGTGGTTGCACTGCATTTAGTTCAGTCCTTGTGCTTTCTTCATGATGCTAACCACAACGTCCCCAACTCCTTCACAAGCTTCTCCCTCTTGCGTAGGATATATATCTGGTATTGTTGTCTGTGAGTCTTCGTCCAGTTTGTTTATCAGCAGATTGAAATCTTAATAACATCGTGGGCAATGGAGCTTGATATGAGTTGCATCCCCGTTGGGAAACAAAGGCTCCCCAAATCTGTGGATCTGGGATCGATTTCTCCGTCAAAGAGATGTGTTCGGTCTCGCCATTCTGTGAGACTAAAACTGGGTGGCATAAAGAAAAGATTGATACCATTCCAGCCACATCTCATGCTGAGTCGTAGAAACAGGCGTTGATTCTGTATTGTGCCTTCAGTATCTTCCCTTTCGTCTTAAGACTTTATGGCGCAGGGCATCATTGATATCGCTACTTTTGCTCCGAGCTGTCTACTCTTTGTCTTTGTCTTTGCCTTATTTGACATGGTACTTGACACAGTAGTCATTGTTCTTGTTGCCTTCTCGGTTGTATTCGGCAGATATTGCTCAAAAGTTAGCCTTGCTAGATTTGTCTGTTGCTGATAAACATTTCTTACACATTTCTCTGTCAGTTGTAGGTCCATTTTTACCAGCGAGCACTGAACTATCCCTTTAGCTTAACTGCAGTCTTGGTCCAAGTCTTAAAGGAGTCTTGTGCCTACAAAAGGGCCGGGGTTCTCGCTGTTCTGCCTGCTTGGGTGAGCGGATTCCACTGCATCATAGGGTGTGTCCAATCCACTGCCACTTTCTCATTCTTATTGCAATGTTGATAGGTTCCTGGCTCGCTCTCATATAAAGCTGTTCGTTGGAGATACGGTCAACTTTCTCGACTTCTTGTCTGGCTGTGTTAATTTTGAGCCTCACTTTGTTTGCCTCAGCTTCTATATTCTGGACCATAAGATGGAGGTCCATTACCCGATGTGAAAGTAGACAAACATCGTCTAGAAGTTTACGTATGAATAGTTGTTCTATGTCAAGACGTTTCGCAAGAATAATGATGATTCAGTGTCCAGTCATTATGCCGAAGATGACAAGTGTATTCAACCGAGAAGTCTTTTTTAATAATAACGTACCTAGGGTTCTGGCCATTGCACACGCATTTAGGCACAGGTGGCTACATCTTCTATTTTATTTTTAAAAGAGCTTATTCCCTATAAAGGGCCCGGTATTTATGAAGCACTGACCCCTTCGTTCGAGATTTTCTCTATTACAGAAGGTGTCACCAGGATGGCTTTGGATATTTTTGTTAAAAGCGACTTGCAGGGTGTCACAAGCGTAGGCTTATCTGTCATAACGACTGTTAAGCTATCTATACTCGTATAAACATGATTTTGGCAGTGGCAAACGATCGTGAATCAGTAAGCATAGTTGGAGAAGTGAATTTATACTTTCATGTTACATGTTATATTGCTCCTGAAAGATTGTCACACACTAGTAAGAGGTGGAGCCATGAAGTCTAATGCGTCCAACCAACTCCATTCAATTGTTTATTCAATTCCAACAAATTTATTACCTCGTACACTACTGCACAAACTCACGTTGCCTGTGTTGAGCAACGCAATTCGACTAAAAATTGAACAAGTTCGTGTTGAATGCATTCCTGGCCTCGTACACCTAGTTGATCAACTCATTCAACTGTTGAATAGGCTCGTACACCTAGTTGATGAACTTGTGTGATTTTTTCAAAAAAACGGGTTTCTCGAGTTAATCAACTGCGTTTTCGGTGTGGTTGCGCAACGAGTTGATGCGCGCGTTGAAACCCTCGTACACTAGACCTAGGATTGAATGTTGATCAACGCGTTGAACAGACTTGGCAAATGACAGCTGTAGCGCATTTTGGTTTAAATAATTTTTTCGATTCAGTTTGATACAGTTTTTCGCTATATGGAGATGATTTCCACCGAAGAAGAGTGCGTTATTAATTTTAGTGGACAACGAATGGCGAATCGAAAATGAAAGGAAAAAGGGATGATTCTGGGTGGATGTTCATCAACGAGCAACTCGAGCTCGTACACCTGCTGAGCAACTGCTTGTTCAACAAGGTTCAACCATATTCAACGCGTTTGTTGGATAAAGTTGAGGACCTCGTATATTAGAGTTGAATGTGTGTTGAAATTGATGACGGACATAAAGCAGCATGGCGCCCATTGAAATAAGTTCAACTCGTTAGTATATTTCACTCAATTTGTTCCATTACCTTACAGAAAGGGTATCCAAGAAAAATCTGATGCATTTGTGATGAAAACATTTTCAAAATTCTACAATAAAACACGCAATGACATTGGACCACCCTGTGAAAGTGATTTATTTCAATAGGTACTTTATTTTGCAGGTCTGTTCTAAAAAAACCATGCGCCATAAATAATTTTTAAAACTATATTATCACAGATTCCAGGAAGTATATAAAATATCATAGGGTGGACATAATTTGCTTCAAACTAAAAGTCTTCAGGGTAATGGCTTTATTATTACTCTCATAGAAATCATGTGTTGATTGTGTATACGATACGATGGCATTAGAGATAAGTGCCAAATAAAGAAACCATTTTGTTAGTTTTATTATGTTATTATTATTTTTATGTTTTTTTTTACGATTTAAAGATTTAATTTGTAACTTAAAAGGCTAATGGAAGTACTACGAAGTGAGTAGCAATATTAGAACAGTCATGACTCAACTAACTTCGCTTTATAGAAGCCCTCTCGTTTGATGGCATTTAATGATACATTTTCATATTTTTTGGGAATGGCTACAATTTAATGCTTATGGGTTAAACTGAAACTAAATTTAACTATGGTAAGCTGGAAACATGACATTGATTTCTCCCATGATTGTCTGTCTAGTTCCAGAAAAAGGACACGGAATGTAGCAAAGAAGCTTCTTCAAAGATGTGCCCCAAAAGTGTGGAGTAAATCTTGAACTGGTCAGAAGAAGTACTTTTATTTTTGGGGCCAGAATAAAAATTCTCACAGATACTAGAGCCGTGTTTTATTGGAAAAGGTTTAGCCACCTCTTAATAAAACGTTCATACCCACTTTTGTACTCAGTTTTATCTTCAAAATGACATTATAATTGTTGACATCTTCAATTGACATTATAATTGTAGATAACAACCATTAACGAATAAATCGTACTGTCAGCGTAAAAAAAATAAGGGTTGTTGTCTACAATTTTAGTCTTTATAGGTTACGCCATCTATGATTCGACTTTCTTCACACTTTATGTTCTGTTGTGTTTACCGACTAATTTATCTTCACTTTTCGTGAAGATAATACTGTTTAAAGCAATCCGCCAAGTCCAGTCTGAGGTACAAGCGGACAGACAGAAGTTCTTTCATGTCCTTAAATTTTGAGTCTAAAGCTAACTTAGAATGTGTCTTTCTTCACTTTGGACGTAATAAAATTACACCATTAGATGTCCAGATGATAAACTTTTCCGTGGTTTGCAGAGAGCCAAGAAATGCCTTCTCTTTGGAACTCACTAACTGGCTTAGAAAATGCCAAGAAATTTATGAATTTCTCTTTGAAAATATCCACCTAGGAGCGAATAGAAGACTGACGTTCTTACTGGACATTGCTCTCTCAGTTACAATGATTTTCGTCTTAAAATTATGGATCCTGTCCAATCGGACTTGTGCAATATCTGTCTTGCCAATTCACTGTCATAGTCCAGCTTAGGTTTGAGCACTTATTTCACTACCTGATGTCACCTTTTTTTTTATAAGCACGTCTCAGAGACATCTCCTCTCTTACTGATGGATGGATAGGGCACTGGCGTTGGTTGAATGGAAAGAGAGAGAAAATGTGAGAGGAAAGACTTCGTGTAGTGGCATTTGATACTCAGATGTGGTGGTGGTGTCAAAATTGACTGCGGACTGCGTTGCATGTGAATTTTGCACTCATTCATAGTTCACTGTATTCTTTTCCATGTTTATATTGAAATATACTAAGTGTTCATTTAAACTTGTTACTGTAAAAATTGAATAGCCATATTTGGGAGTTGAGCACCTATTCAGCGACAGAATACACTGCCACCGCATCATGGCTTCTCACCTCCCAGGTTTTAGCAAGTAAGCATAGCTTAATCTTAAAACAAACAGGAGAGCCTGAAGTATCTATTTATGTCATACGTACATATGTCTGAAATCATTTCATGACTTATAATTCAAAAGACATCCCCAAAACTACGAACCTTGAATAAAATTCCAAAGCAAGTTGTCAATACCAAAACACCAAAGAGGTTCACCCAGGCATGCAGTAGGTGTGAGATAAAATCCATCAAAAAACTAATTACATTCTTTGTAAAATGCGGTGAAATCAAATCAGCGTGTGACAACACTTAATGCTTCACTTGGCTTGAATTGATTTGAAAACTCCAACGAAAGTCTACGGCCCATTAACCATACTTTCTCAGTTGGCGGCGCCACGGCGATGATGTGCGTACAAATGCGCTCAGTGGACAGACAGACAATGATTTTCGCATAAATAGTAATAAATTTTTGTCACACTCTGATTTCAGTTGGACATATCACAAGGCGATTGGTTGCGAAACAACGAGTGGGATCCTCAAAATGAGAATATCATCCTGATCCATGGATATGCGGGAGGAGATGACACGCTTCCAATGTCCGTTCTACGAGATGGTAAGCTAGATACAGACATTCCATTACAGATATCTGGATTAAAAGTTCAATTTTTCAAGCGTACTTGCGTCATGGTGGTTACAACGTTTTCGTTGCCGATTGGGGCGCATTAGCTTTGCCTCCGTGTTATGTGGCTGCTGTGCATAATCTGAAGCCAGTGGCAAGATGTCTAGCGGAGAGTTTCACTTTCTTGCGAAATTCTGGAATGAAAGTGGTCAAGACAACTTGTGTTGGACATTCGCTGGGCGCACATGTCTGCGGTTTGATTTCAAATTATTTGAACTTTAGAGTTGAAAGGATCATTGGTGAGTAGAAAGAATTTTAATTTTGAATTTTGTTATATAGGTAATTTTTTCTTTCATTTTAAGGACTCGATCCAGCTCGTCCGCTTATTAAGCCTGGCAACTCAAATAGGCTTGACAGTGGTGATGCTAAGGCAGTGCATGTCATTCACACAAATGCTGGGTACTATGGCGAAACCGGGAAGGTCGGTCATGTGGACTTTTGTGTGAATGGAGGAAAGCGACAACCTTACTGTGGTGGAACTTCAAGTATGTATAATCTAGGCAGATACATTTGTAGGTATGTCTTCAGTTGATGCGTTAGCTATGCATAAGGAACTAGGTCTACTATAAAAAGTCTACCAAAAACTGGATCTTTGCTGCCTCTAAGTGTAAACTTCTGGCTACCCTCTTTCATAAAGTTTTGTGAAGAATCTAAGCTTTGAATAGATAATCTATCGCATCATTTGTAGGAATTCTAGCTGAGGGATTGGTTGGTTGGTTGGTTGAAACCGGCACTCGGTGAGGATGCACTTAGACCAGTAGTAGAGTAGGTCCATTGTGCTGCCGATGTGTAAGGTGTATGTGTAAGGTAGCCGTACAGGCATTGTTGAGATCACTTAGATCGTTGAACAGGTATTCACCTAGTGTGGCCTTTCTAATGTTGGCAAGTGCGGGGCACGTGCAGCTTGGAAAACGCTGCAGTAGCTAGGAAGGCTGAAGGAGAGGTGGATGTTCAGATCTTTTGAAAATATACCAGCACCGAATCTTTCTTCAGTGTTTGGGCCATCCGTGAAGATTGTCAGCGATTCATGGTGAAGGACATCCCGTTATGTCCATTCTGTTCTCTTGGGTATTAAGCATTTGTAGCCCATGTTGAGGTTGTGTTTAGTGGGCAAGTGGTCGGTGACTTTTGGAAAATGACAGTGCATCAAAGTATTCTGGCGTGTCTCGTGTGTCGTTGCTTCCATTGTTTGGAACTTCTCAGTCTTATTGCTGAGCAGGCAGCCAGTTGTTTGCTGACGACGTCAGTTGGAAGCAGGTGGAACATGGTTTGGAGCGCTGAAGGATTACTCGCTGAATCTGAATGCTTAGGAGAGCTAGGGCTGGCTTAAAAAAAAGATTGTGTAGTCTCATTCAGTTCTCATTGGACCAATTGTGCTCCCTTGTCTATTGTTCGTAATTTAGGGTTAATTTGGGCACCTAATCTAAATTATTCCATCTACATATTCGAAAAAGGCATGTGGGTCTGCTTGGGCCTGAATATTGGAATAGAAGGTGGGTAATATTCTCTACTGCGTCTTCGTTGAATAGGTAAGTGGTGCTCCACTTCTTTCTTAATACAGCCGTGCATCGTAAGAAAACTGTTGGAGTGCACTTAATCCTTTAATTGAAAGTGCCTCTTGTCTATGAAGATCTTTGGTTTTAGAAGACTCATGAGTGTTGAGAGGCTTATATCTTGTATAGTCCGATATGTGCTTCTTCAACTTTTTTTTTTCGACATTTGTCCTTCCTTCTCGATAGCCATGTTCTTGGACTGTTGCGTGCCATTTTAAGTCATCAGTTCCCACAGTTCCACGTGGCTAGCTTTGGATCTCTTACCTTTGCAGAAAGTATGACCAATCTAACCTCGTCTCTTTCAAATTCTCATTTCAGATGCCAATTTATGCAGTCACATTTGGTCGATCTGCTACTTAGCTCAGAGTATATTTGCTGGCCAGGAGCCACACGCAGAACCATGTTCCAGACGTTGTCCATCCGGTTTGCGTCGGATTTCAAGAAGCCAGGCACAATATAATGTACGAAATGCTATTCCAATGGGAATGCATACACCAATGAAGTGAGTTTCATTTAAATTTTCTTTTAGATTAACAATAACTTGTATCCTTTTTTGGTATAGTGCTTTTGGATCTTACTGCCTTAAGGACAATGTGACACCTTTCTGCCCGACAACAGTAGATGATATTGGCGATCAAAGATGCTGTCTAGCAGTACCCACCGAAGAAGTTCAAGACAATACTTTGCGTTTATTTAGACGTTTACTTTGAATTAAATTAATTTGAATTTTTGCTTGCATAAGACTTGATATTATAAGGTACTAAAGTTAAATATAAATTAAATATAATTACAAATTTAATAAACATTTTATTACAAGTTTGTATTGCTTCCCAACAAACAGATGATAAATTTAGATCGTTTCTTAGGTCAGGCATTAAGACTTTGACACTATTGTGGTGAGTATGTGCGTTTACGCACGTCAATTTTTGGTCAATTTTGCATCAGATGCCAGTGCAGTTGTTCCCTTTGAATGGTTTTAAGTGATAAATAAAAGGGCCGTCATTAGCGAAACTACGATGACACTTTCTCACCATCATCTGGTCTATATTCAACACGACAGCAAATGTCAAAACTGACTTTAAATTCAACCTAATTTACACATGGCTTTAAAGAAAGAAAAAAGTTCAAATCATTTAGCATTACAACGCACATCATCCGGTCAGATATTTGCCAAAAATGTTCAACTGTTGTCCTGATTTCTGTGCTCATTCTTTGATGCATTCTTATTACATGACCTACATATAGGAATAACCTTCGCATATGTGTATAAAGTACATCTTTAGAATTAAAAAAAACCAAATTAATTATTCAGTTCATGAGCTCTTGACGTGCTTGTCATTCTAAGGCGTAAGAACAAAAAGAGCATCCATAAAAGGTTGCATATTATGAGCTGTCATAATTGGACACTGCTTTGAAGTCAATGCTCTAATCAGTAACTGTCATTTATTATTAAGCAATAAAGTTGACACTAGGTTTCTGTGTCGGTGGAAGCAAAGCAAATAATAATATTTGAATAACGGTAGCAATAAAGTCGAAAATGGTTGATAAATTGACACTCGCATAGAATATTGGTATGAGCTTTGAGTGGAGGATTGTAAGGCGCTTATGTGGGGTTTCTTAAGCACATGACAGGCGACTTAAATGCTTGAGAGTTACGTTTAATTTCCGCTTTATGTTTCCTTTTGAGAATAACTAAACAACGTATCCCCTTGTGGGTCCAAGTGCCTCTACAATGCCTACGCGCCTGGAAATGTGCCCCTGCTCTCCCCACTCTTTCCCAGTTGCCATGCTTCCTTCTCAACTGTTCTGCGCCACGTACTCCTAGGAACGCCGCATATCCTGCCATTACATCGCTTGGTTAGCTATGAACCTGTCACCCTTTCGGAGAGTGCGACCAATCTAATGCCACTTACGTCGTCGTATGGTTGTGCCTATAGATTCATGGCTCGTTCTCTGATACAGCTGGGAACTAGTTGTAGAATTTCCCTTACAAACGGCAGAGCCTACCAATTTAAAAGATCTGTCTTAATAGCAGTCTAATGCTCTATAGAACGCTCATCTTACCAGTCCTGCTGTATGGAGCCGAGTGCTGGACGTTAAGTAGGAGCAAATATTGAGCACCTTCGAGCGAAAAATAATTCGTTGGATATTAGGTCCCTTATGCGCGGAGGGCGAATGGAGGAGAAGATACAACCGCGAACTCTATGAGCTGTACCAGGATGGGGATGTAGTCCAAAAGACTACATTGGCTTGGCCACATCGAGCGAATGGACAATACTGCTCCAGCTAAGAGGATCTTCGAATCCACCACCAGGTTCGAGCAGGAGAAGAAGACCGAACCTCTGGTACAAAGACGAAGCCAGAAAATTTGGTCTTCACCACTGGAAGCAGCGAGCCCGCTACCGCAGAGGATAGAAGGCTACGATGTCTCAGGCAGGGATTCTACAAGGGCCGGTAGCAGTTTAAGACCTTGAAATATTTGCTTTCTAACAAAAACCACTGATGAGCCACCATTAAACGCATCCGCAATGGATTTCAGATTGGCGTCAACTCATCTGTAACCTGTGGTCGTGGTCTAATGAATCAAGTGCCAATTTGCTGTCGGGTTTTCCCGCCACGAAAATGAGAAATTACAATTTCGCATTCAAACTCTCCCATTGATGGAATTTTACCAATCTGACACACCTTGTATAATTCGTAGAATACACGTAGTTTATAGCGAAAAAGCGTTGTAACTTTTCTGCATCTACTTTCGGAGCCTATTCTGGTCACGTGCCTAACGTTTGGACATACCCTCTAGAGACCACCATAAATTTTTTGATCATAAAGTTCCTTGTTCCCAAGATTGGAAAGGCAAATAATTAGAATTCACATTTTCTCCGTTAAAAGTTATTTAAAATTCAAAAAGTGTTCCAACACACAACTCACTCAGCTCAATGCGAACGATGTGGTCGAATGCAGTTCTGTTTGTTTGTTTGTGCTTGGATCTCGTGTGGAAAGATCAACAGTCTGGATATCAATATTATTATTGGTTTCCACATGGGCGCACATTTTCAAAAAAAGAGACCAGAAATAAAACTAAATACAAACATAGAACGATGGAGTCGGTGTCTTGTAATTTTTATTCTTTCTTGATTTACGTCCTCTTTTTGGGGGCTTCGCCGGCTTTCGCTGGGGTTAACTTGACTGTGGGTTCTTGTGTTGTTCAGTACTTGGAAGTGTGTGCAAGTGATTTTGTGAAATTCTATATATCGAGCAGTGATCAGCCACAATATGAACCGTATTTGATAGCCGGTACACGGATGACACTGCCGGCATGGGTTTCCCCACGTAATCAATATAAATTGGTCATACACGGATATGGAGGAGGTCTGGAATCCGAACATACAAAGGCCATACATCTGGGTAAAGATACATAAGTTGTTTATGTATGTAGCTGCATATATTTTGTTAGTGATTTTTGGAGAAATTTGTCTGTGAGATTTCGTTTATTGAAAAATTGTCGAACTGATTCTACTCTGCTCTTAATAGGCATTCGATTCGCCTGAACGGGTTACATATGCAATCACTGCCAGGGGGTATAACACATGACAAGTCGAAAAGCCTAAAAACTTACTAGTCCAACAATACCTGCCCGACTTAGTTACCTATGTAATGTTTTATCAAGACGATTGTCAAAGTGACAAGTTGACAGGTCGTTTTATGTACACTATGCTGTCAGCTGTCAAATTTCACTTATACTTGTCGCGTTGTGTTTTAGGCTCTTGGTCTTTTCCGACTTATTTCTAATGAGTTGTGTGATCTTGGAATAAGATGTGTTATATGATACGCCATCTGCGTCTGCTTCCCGTCAAAAATTGATACTTTTGCTATTAGCTGTCACTTAAACAAGTGAAGGAGTGAATGAGTGATTGTGAATGAATCGAATAATTTGCTGGAACTAAAATTCGATTGTCGATTTTTTCGGTATTCAAAATAATCGAATACCAATCAATTTAGATAGCGAAAACCAGGCCTGCATAGACGAAAAACGAACCAGTAATACCATATTTGGCTTTCCCTACAGACACCATATTGATAGTTCAACAGAAGAGAGTTTTTAAAAGCATTCTAGAATGGTTATATCCATCCAAATTCTTTATTGCTTACGAAGGATGAGTTCATTAGTAGCAATTGTGATTGGTAGATGGCGCAGTAAATGTCTATCATTATACCCGTGTTTTATTGGAAAATGTATAGCCAGTCGAGCTGTGTCATTCGTTGGAATTTGATAACCAAATCGGTCAAGTATTGGTTTGAAAAATGATTCGGTCATTCCAACCAATCATTCAATCGTTCAATGATAGAGATAGATATATTTAATTGGCTTAAGACAGCGATCATCAATTCCAATCAGATCATAGTATTGGATTGGTTTTGTTCCGTTCTTTGTTCATTCTACTAATGTATCGTGTTGTCGAAAGTGAGACAAGTACAACCATAACGAAGTTTCAATTTCGTTCCATTATTGCCAATATTTTTGTTTCATTACTAAAAAACCGAAACAACTGAAAGTGCCTGAGTTGTGAGACAAGTATTGCTTTTGTGATTGATTGGTTTGTGGTTGTGTGAAGGCAATCACCAATACTTTTATACCAAAAGTTTTCATACTCATTTCTCATTTTTATCTTCAAAATGACACTCGAATCTTGAATAGCGCTCAATCAGATTGTAGACAGCAACCATTAACGAATAAATCGTACAAGGCCTTAAAAAGTAAAGGGTTCTTGTCTACAATTATAGTCTACGCCATCTATGATTCGTCTTTCTCCACACTTAATGCTCACTTTTGATTACTGAATAAAATTATCTTCATTTTTCATTTTGTTGTTGCTTTTTGTGCAAAAATTCACTGAGCTGGCTATACACTTTCCAATAAAACAAGGCTTGTATTATTTATGTAACTTTTATTCTTCCTCGCGTAGTTTCCGATTTTTCTTCGATTGTTTTGACGCCAAAATCTCTGTGAATGTTATTATTTCTGATATTCAATTCCTCTTAGCTTTTTAAGAGCTACATATGTCAAGATTTGAAGCCTTATTTTAAAATGGAATTGAAGCGAGCTTGAAAAGATCAGCTACTTTGTTGTTTTTGTAGTGCCTGACTGCGCGTTCAGATAGATTTTAAGTCAGAATGTTTGAGTTCTTTCATTACAGCCCCTGCAAGCTTAGTGCATCAATAAGGACTCGATATAAATTGTGAGTCTAAGTCTAGATCTCAATAATTTCCATGCGGTTTGGCAGCTCTTAACTCAGAGTCACAATTCTTTTCGGCTCTTAAGTCTCCAAGCCCTGTAATGTTTAAACAGTCAAAAGGTGCCCGATCACTAACGCAATGACGACTAGATCTTACCAAATATGGTGATAAATACAAAAGTTTCGTATGGACTCAGTTTCATGTTCGTTTAGCCTCATAAAAATCGTTCTTTTCTGAGATTCGACAGGCGTGATTTACATTAAGACTTCACTTCAAACCCTGACCTCAGTGATCCTAAAATTATTTTGTTTTTTATATTTTTTTTAGAATATTTAAAATCCAATTACACCAATGTAATAACTGTCGATTGGGGTACGCTCGCAGCACTTCCATGCTATCCAACTGCAGCAGTCAATACCAAACAAGCTGGCGAATGTATCTCAACGTTTATGATGCGGCTTGCTGCCGACAACGATGGATTCGATCCATCAAAAGTCCACATAATTGGTTTTAGTTTGGGTGCACATGTTGCCGCATTTGCCAGTAACTCACTGGAGAAGTTAACCGGAAAGAAAGTTCAACGAATAACTGGTGAGTATCTTAAAGCATCTCAGCATTCATCACATTCAATTTCAATCAATTCTACAGGACTTGATCCCGCTCTACCCTTCTTCGCCACGTCCATCATTCAGCAGAAACTCGATCCCACAGATGCAGCATTTGTCGATGTTATCCACACCAATGTCGGTATCTATGGCAAAATTGAATCTTGCGGACATGTGGATTTCTACATGAATGGCGGTCAACTGCAACCTTCTTGCAATAGTAGCAAAAGTATAGCAACAAAATTGCCTAATCGATTCCAATGTCATCATCGTTTTTTTTTTGTAATTTTATAGATATTCCACTGTGCAGTCATACAATGGCAACGGTCTACTTCAGGGAATCGATAAAAAGTACTTCGGGGTTCTGGGGCGTACGATGCTCCAGCTACTTTCAGTACATATTCGGTTGGTGCGGCATTAGTTCGAGTATTATTAATTCGGATATCGCACTGATGGGCGAACACTGTTCCAATACGTAAGTCTCATTATATGGCACAGAGGGTTTATAACTTGATAAGGCATTTAAGGAAAGATTCAAGATAAGATAAAGTGAAGTGTATGTTAACAATAATTGGAGTTGTTGAAAAATCGATGGAGAGTGACTGCTTGTCAGTTGAGTGATAAGACTGTTTGCAAGCGTTGCAGTTGATTTTGTTTATAATGGCGCATTCATAAGTTGAATACCTCAATGAATAAACGTGTAATACTCAAAAATACAAGCTATTAGCGAAATAGTTCAAATTCTTAAGTGTAATCCTTTCTTAGTGAAGCAATTTTTTCTGAAAAGTGTACCTCAGATAAAGGTGAGACGGAATAGGCGTTCAATTTTGAAGTTAGTCGTACACTAGTGGCTAAAAAAAAGTTATGTTACGAAGCGATTAATTCTGTGAGCTTAGCTAGAACGCTTATGTTTTGGGGCTTCATCATAAGTTAGCTGGAGTACCCAGAGTAGCTCTCAAACAATAGCTCAAGGGCCTGGCGTTTCAACGTAGAATACATATCGCGTAAGCCTTGCATTCGAAATTAGGGTGATGAGAATGAACATGCTAAATTTTAAATTTTTAATAAAAAATAATTAAGAAACTGAGTCCATTTCGAGTAACAGTGTGTGCTTTCCACTCGCTTCCACTTCAACCCCTGATCCTTGCGGCATTACTGTCAAGCATTTCATCGTTTGGGGAATTTTTAGTCTTACATATGTATTATATATGTATGTTCTCGCCTCGTTCGTTGACACTCTTGTCTTTGTCGCGCCTTCATGAAGGTAGCCACGATTCGCGTCTGTCAGTCTGACGATGTTCACTCAATGCGTTCAATAACACGGCATCTGTGCAAGTTGGATAATAAGGCTCGTCTTCATACTCATATCTGTGGAGGTATGCTTTGAAACATCTATGAACAGTAAGCATCTGCGTCAATGATGCATAGGAGGTTATGTGTTTCTTTTGGTATTCTTAATCGAGAAGAAACTGTAGCCACTCTGAATAATGCGGAAATTTGGGAATTTTAAATTCGGCCTCTGTTTGTCGACATTTGGAGAATAGATCTCAGTCTCCATCCGTATATGACCGAGCTGGTGCAGAAACTAAAGCCAGAATACGAACGCGAATAGGGTTCTTGAGCAGTTTCAAGTGCAGGCTTATTTTCAACGATTAGTTAAGTTTTCGTTCACTTTTTTGTCACCTGTAAAAGACCAAATGGATTTGACAGCCGTGAATTCTAAAACCATATATTAGCTTTGTTCAGTGACTGAAAAAGTTGTTTCTGAAAACTATCAGAATAGGTTAGAAAAGAAAATAGGTCCGTTCGCGTACTTTTTGCACTAATATTCACAGATTATCAAATTTCGAAGAGTGGGGGTAAAATTACGAAGAAGTAAACGAACGGATTGAATAAGAAAAAGTTGAAAATACACTGGTTTGACAGTTTTCATAAAACACAGAAACCACACAGAAATTTCTTGCACTAAAATTCATAGCATGGAAAACTTTTTACTCTCTCGTGAGGGCGCTCTTCTGCGAAAAACTACGAAAATTCTCCGTAAGCGAACAGCTTTTCGTAAAAAATCGTAAATTTTCGTAAAAATTCGTTATTTTAGGAGAGTACGAAAACGGACCTAATTACAAACTTAAATAAGTCAGAGCGTGTCCTAAAGCAGTAAAAACTATTAAGTTGTCAGTTATGCCACTTCCCGCGAACATGTTCTAGCGCAAGAGCAGGTACAGAAAATCGTGTCCTGGACTCTGCAATTTGTATAATACATCCATAATGACTTTTCGCTCTGCTTCGTCTAATTTTCGTTCAGTTTTGACTGCATACATAAAGAGCGGTTTAATTTGCACAATCAGTATTGACATTAGCTTCCGAATATATACTACATATATTACTAATTCATCCCTAATTCTATTATCTTTAATTACTTGTGAATTTATTATTAGTTTTTAATTTATTTATTAATCTCATTGTTATTTTTTTTTTAGAACACGTGGTGTAATTTTCGTATACACGAATTATAAGTCACCGTACGCCATGGGAAAGAGCGTCTTACTACAACCTTAATTCTTCAATCTTCTGGTGAATCATATTTTGTTTTATTATATATTGTTTTTAATGTTATTTATAAATAAGAAATAATAATTTTCTAAATTGAAAATGCACCACCAAGATTTCGTTTTGTAAATTAATAAAAAAAAAATAATAATAAACTTATTTTACTTCTAGTTTTGGTTATTGTATTATCAGATTTCAAAAGAAACTAGTTCAAGCTACGTTCTTATACGTATATTGTCACTCTATATAAAGGATAAGATTAATCATGTCCGAAAAAATTAAGCATAGTGCATGCACATAAGTTGAGTTTCCAAATGAACAATTGTCGAGCGATTGAAGGCAAAATTTCAGAAAAGTACACTATCGCGATCGAGTTGGTTGTTGTTGCTCGCCGTACAATTACTTAAAATGTCCTTGTGGCCCGGTACACAAATCAGGTGAATTTTGATATATTTTCGCATCCAATTGAGAGATAGGCAGCAATGAAGGGCAGTTCTGCAACTTTGAGGTGACCCTCGGTATCACATAATAACTTAGCCATGACAGGATTCGCCTTATGACTATGACTTCCGCCTGAAACACATTAAAGTGATTAGGATGCCAGATGAACATTTTACAGTCTAGATTTTGGGAGATTTCACTTTCTCTTTTAGGTTCATCTGTTTAGAAGTAGACAGAGGTTGCAGTCCCCATATGGTTCCAGGATCTGCCTTCTTAACAGTTTCCAGCTTTATTTTTTGTCTAAGATTAGGCGTACACATGACCAAAAGAGAAAGCAATAAAGGGGTGCCGTTCAACCTAGGACCATCAAAGATAGGAATGGTGCACTTTCTTGCTTAGAGAGGGCATGATGCATAAGATCCCTAAGCGTGTTGGTGTGTTTCCTTGGGGCAGCAACAGTGATGTTATTTATATTATAAGCAATTACCTTGCACCCTTTTCCTTTAAAGATTCGAAGTAGTTCATTTACTACTCGATTTCAAAAAAGTAGCATCCTTGTGCTGTGTCTCTATTGATGAGCTTCTAAGGCGAGGTCCCTCTTAGTTTAGAGTGAGTGAGTAACTGGATCACCAACGACCAAATTTATGCCTCATTTCTAAGGTTCGATAATGCGCCTATAATTTCCTTGGCTCGACGTTGTTAAATGCTCCCATAACATCCAGGAAAGTTACCAAAATGTAGCAGGGATCTTTTTATGGTACATACTAAGTAAAGGCCCCTTTCAACTGATTTCCCTTCACTGTATGCATGTTGGGTGACTGACAGTACTATTACTTTCTCTAGGGTTCTTAGAATAAATGATGACTAACTAATAAGTGCAAGATTTTTGGAGTAAAAGTGTGAGCTCTTGACTGTCTTAGGTATAAATTTCACTGACTTCCGTCAACGGCTTAGGAATGTGAACCGGATCCGGACAAGTTTTTGGAAATGGTAGTTAGACAATGGAGAATCAGGACAGCATTTCGTTGAACTTCAGAGAGCATTACTCTATCAGTGGAGCGGTGGAGCCTGGAGACTGGCTAAACATTGCCATTTTGCTCTTAGTAGAAGAATAGGATGAGATGCTGGAGATCTCAATTGCGCTCGAATTGGTGCCACAGCTTTGGGAAGTGGATCTCCTTCAGTACATCAAGCTGCACTTTATATAAAATTTGCATATATTCAAAAGCAAACTCTTTGTATGTTCCCTGCGGACTGCCAAGCCCTCCAGCGGATCATTATGAATTGTGCTCACGTCTTGGTTACATGAAAAGCACTGCTTTGGCGCCAGTGATTTCGACTTACTAAACATTCGCTAAGCTGACTTTTGAAAACAACGACTTCTTTAGCTAATTTCAACTCATTTTCCCAGTTTTGAAATTGAAAACTTTGAGATAAATAACAATTAGGGTAACGAACTTACGCGACACAGTCGTTCACCTTATTAAAGTGCACGACACGTGACTAACAAACATGTTTTGCATCATCAAAGCAGCAAACTTAACAAAGTCATTCTGAGTCAAAATTTTAAAATAAGTGTTTTCGCAAACATACCTAACCCGATTAGCCTGACGATAAAAAGGAAACACGACACATTTCCGCTGACTGTATCTTGTATTAATTATCATCATATAATTCATGCAAATTGTTAAATTAAACCGAAATTTTTTCCTCAACAAATTAGTACAAAATTTGAACTGCATGCTGTCAGGTTAAGTGAAGTCTGTCTGTCTGTCTTATTACAATTACAATCAGATTGAATCTGAAAGTAGATTTGTTTGCTAACGAGACTGTGAACAATTTTGAACACAACTCCCCCCTTCCTAAATTTATGCTGTACGCACATTGATTTTTTTTTTTTTTCAAATGTGCTTTCTTTTTTTCGTGATTTTTTTTTTTGTTTTTTTAGATTCTTTCTTTATGAC
The DNA here is from genome assembly GCA_949716465.1 of Chalcosyrphus nemorum. Classification (NCBI taxonomy): domain Eukaryota; kingdom Metazoa; phylum Arthropoda; class Insecta; order Diptera; family Syrphidae; genus Chalcosyrphus; species Chalcosyrphus nemorum. The sequence goes on from OX454335.1 coordinate 26,020,104, forward strand.
TGTTTCTACTCTTTCTTTTCAGACACAGTCGTCGGCCGTTTGTGTCAGACACTTAAGAACTCTCACTTTGTTGCACACACATTTTTATTAATCGGAAGTTTAATAGGAAGTCTGTCGCTGGAAAAAAATGTGAATTAGTCGGCAGACGACGTGCTGCCATAAAGGGTTTTGCGTTATTGTGTTCTAAATTCGAAAAAAAAGTAAATCTTTTTAAACATGACCTCAAGTGAACGATTTTCAAGAAGAAACTGCCATCAGTGAGTGTATTTATCTATCACAAGGAAGTGCTGTGAATATTACCCGTTTTGCTATGGATTATTGGAGAACAATTTTGATTATTGGTAATAGATACTGAAATTAAGTGCACAGAATGAGACTGACATCATCTTTTGCAGCCCTCATCCCTTATACAACATGCATCCCTCTCCGGAACATCAGTCGAGAAGAGCCACCACCAACTACACCAATGCCAACACAGTCCGAACAAACCATGAGCATCGGTCCTTGTAAATGGATTCTAAGCAGATCCTGTCCAGATGATGACATCCAGTTCTACTTATTCACAAGACAGAATATGATGGACCGTCAGAGACTCTACATCGATGATACACTCGAGAAATCAAACATAAGTCAGTCTTTCTTTGATCCTTTACATCCAACAAAGATCATCATTCACGGATACAACTCGGATATGTTCCTGAACAATTTGATTCACATGAAGGATGGTATGGCATTCTGAAGCTACTCATTTCCAATGAAACTAAAGTTTTTGTTTTTCAGAATATTTACAAAAAGGAGAATATAATTTAATCTATGTCGACTGGAGTATTCTCTCGCCAGGACCTTGTTACTTCAGTGCAGTTCATAATACAAGACACGCCGGGGCATGTGTGGCGCAGTTGGTGGAGCGCATCCTTGATATGGGAACATCAGACATTCATGCGATAGGATTCTCGCTCGGAGCGCAATTGTGTAATTTTGTGGCACGAAATTTGGGATCGTTTCTTCTTCCAAGGATTACTGGTAAGTCGATGAAAAATTATCCAGCTTAGCTTCAGTCCTTTCATACTACTACTACTATCAAATTCACTTGGTGATGACGTTGATGAAGATATCTTGCTTTGGATAGACCTAATAGGCGTTGAATGCAATTGTCACCCCAAATAGGAGGGAATAGAAAGTGTCGCCAAAATGCATGTCAGTCGGACAAATATGCACTCCAGCTGAAGAGAGGAGTTGTTGCATTTTGTAGACAAATATGCGGAAAAGTCAAAGTATTAATTGTCAAAGCATGGCATACAAATGCAAATAGTTTTGGGCCTTAGGTTAGGTTGGGTTGTTATCAGTTAGATAGCGAGAGTCCGTTGTGGTGCCCCTGGATCATCATTACTGGAATGGTGCTACAAAACTTCAAGAAGATACCACATAAGGCTTAAGAGCATCTGATTTGAGAAAATGGAAGAATCTCGCAGGTTTCCGAAGAAGGGTTGTGTCCTTTTATGGGCGTACTTCTTTTCTTCTTCGTCTCCGCCTTTCCTGCAGAAGTCATTGCCTAGAGTATTAGGGTGAAGCCTATAGGACAGTGTCCAATGAGTCGACTCCCTCAACTCAAATTTTCACAGGAGTTTAAAATTAGTTCGACTCTTGTGGTACGATGGGGTGATTTTCTTTTAAAAGCATCTACTTTTCTCAAAAAAGTTCGTCTTAGAGGATGACTTTTCTATGGAAACCTGAAGGGAGTGCAAAAAATGGTAAAAAGAGACAATTTAGAGGGAAATTCGAGTTAGAGCAAGTTCGACTTAGATGGATTCGACTGTAGTTCCCTTGATTGCCCTGGTTTGGGCATAGTTACTCCATTTTTTTGCACTTCATGCCAATCTCCCAAGATCATCGTTGGATTTAACAGAAGGGCCCAATCTAAGGAGAAGTTTACCAGCATCGAGGGGTATAACTCGATTGTATTTATCGGATAGGATTTCTAGAGTGGTCCCTAATTTAGGATTCTCGTCGGCTTTATAGTTCAACATCCATTGGTCCAACGAACAGCAATCAATAATGACCCTTGACTTAGATATGAACCTTTTCCAAAGCCTGGATTTCCGCCTGACTGACGGTAAAAGTAAAGTAATATCAATTGCAGGTATGACATTCGAATTCAGAATTCTTTAATTGTTGAAAATTTTCGCCTGTAAAAGGCTAGAGTAGTCCGAAAGACAGAAGGACATGCTGTAACATGCATGTTAAGCTCACTGGAGTATCTACGGTGCAGAGATGGTAGCTCTTAGAGCATTACTAACCATATACAGGTGACTCTCTGAACTTTTCCTAAGAGTTTGAGATGGAGACCTTTGCTGTGTGCTGGCCATGACACAGTCTTGACATAAAGAAGAAGAACAGTCATAATTAGAGTATAACCATACAAAACAAAGTCAAGGAACTTAGCCTCATCTGCAGAGCTAAGACTGATCACGTTAACGGTGGGAGAGTCAATAAGAGGAACATTATCTATCCGCATGAATAGCACTAGCCTTACACCACGCAATCTGTAGGTCCATAAGCAATTGATTGATGGCGAAGCTCCAGCGAAAGGCCATAATACTTCACCTTAAGCCTACCACCTTTTTCCATCTGAAAAGATGATGGGAATGAGTACCATTAGGACCTGATGGTTTGTTAGGTTTGAAGATACTGACAGCTTTAAGAAGGTTTTCAAAATTGACGATTTTTTTTTTTTTTTTGGGATAGGAAAGTTTCGCTGGAGCACTCAGACATCAACTTGTCCATTGTATTACCCATTACGCCTCCTTTTACTGCATAAATTTTCTCGTCTTCTTAAAGAATTCAAGTAGGCGCTTCAGTGACGAAGAGCACTCACCACATACGCACCCAGAATCTGGCACCTGATACGAGCAAAGGCAGATCAATCACATAGAAAGTGTTCAGTCGTGTCAAACAGATGTTTCTCTCAAGCCAATCATATAAAGATGCTTAGCAAAAGCGAAGTGGCCCGTAAGAACGCCAATAAGTTGTCTGCAGTCTTTTCTGCTGAGAGACAACAAGAGTGCCGCGGATTTAACACTAACGTCTGTGAGCATCCATTTTGTCAGCCTACATCCAGGAGAGGATGTACACAATTCTTCATAACACACAATTGTTTTCATAAGAAACCCAATCTTCTATGGAAGCCCTTACCGTAGATGCAGGAGGACCTAACGCAGATTCGGGTCCTGAGAAGTTCTCCTCTGAGCCTTGTCTAGCAATCTCATGGGAGATGTGTCATTTCCCGCGATACCATTGTGACCTGGCACCCAGATGAGGGTGCATTCACCAACTAGTTTGGATGAGGTTACAGGGTTAAGCAAGGCCTTAAGCGCAGCTTGACTGACACTACAGACACAGATTCTACGACCCTTCCAACTATGTGAATTGTAGCCATGATGATTGCATAAATCTCCGCCTGGAAGACAGAGGCATGCTTACCCAATGAGTATTGCAGTCTTGTATTATCGTCTTCCACAAATACACTGGTTTTGGAACCATCCGTGAAAATATGACTACAACCCCAGGAATGGGTCAGAAGCTGGCGGTAGCCAGTCCTGAATACCTAGAATACATAGATTTTGGATTTTGTGGATGCTAGTCATTGCTTTCTGAAGCTCATCCCCAGTGTCTTGCATTGCCCATATGTGTTGTGTACTGCTCAACCACTTAAAGCTGAACTTCAAACTAAAAAACAAATTTTTTCTTATAAACTAACTTTTAACTTGTAACCTCTTCTTCAAGGTCTTGATCCAGCACTGCCGCTTTTCATTACCTCTTCAACTGACGAGAAACTAGATCCTTCAGATGCTGCCTTCGTCGATGTGATTCACACTAACGCTCTGGTCCAGGGCAAACTTGAGCGCTGTGGTCATGCAGACTTTTACATGAATGGTGGCATCTTTCAACCTGGTTGTACTGGAAGTAAGGCTTTTACACTCACCTTATAAAACCTCTTAAACTAATATGCAATTCTTTTAGATATCTTTGCCTGCAGTCACCAGAGAGCTCCTGCCTACTTCATGGAATCGATTCGCACTCTAAAAGGCTTTTGGGGCTGGGCTTGCAGTTCTTACATCTCATACTTACTAGGAATGTGCCCTCCAACGAATTACCTAGTCGAAGCTGGCGAAAATATAAGCCCACTGACAAATGGACTCTATCTTATCACAACAGCTGATGCCAATCCTTTTGCTTTGGGGAAATGGACCGACTTACCGGGAGACCTTGATGAAAACTATCCTTTCTCCCCAAAACCAGTGACTAGGCACAGCCCTCTGTTGAAAGAAGTCGATGAATGGGGAAAGTTGGAAGGGAATTTCAACAATATCATAAATTTCCCAACTCCTTATTCACAGGATCCTAATGGAGAGACATGGCCTTACTTTGGAAAGTCAGGAACAAAAGAAATAACACATGATCTTAAGCAAAATATTTCCGATAACTTGCAAGCGACAAGAGCTTCGGCCACTCGTAGGAATCCTCGTCCAAGTAATTCGAAATTCCGGCGGAAAGAAAATTTAGCAACTGAAGAGACAAATTCGATTTGGCCGTCGTATAAGGTGAATCTGACAAAAGGATTCGTTGACAAAAGTGTCTTTCAAGTGCCTAGAATAAGTTATAATTAGACGACGCGTTTTATTGAAAAGTTTATAGCCAGTTACGTAAAACTCTGCACCTAAAGGAATAACTGAATAAAAAGTGAGGTTAATTTAGTCAGTAAATAAACGTGAACTTAAAGTGTTGAGAAAATTGAATCGTAGAGTCGGGTTGTAGAAGCTAGTCGTTGTGTGAATGCTGGTAGCCATTGATTTTTGGACCTTCTGATTTATCAATATGTGGTTGAGTGTATATAATCACGAAACACATACGATTTATGTAATACAGTCATCAGGCGAAATGTGGTTTAATACAATTGGTTTGCTGTCAAAAGACCGAAACTAGATTTAAACAGCAGCTCAAAAAAGCTAAAAGAAAGTTAAACAAAGTAAACCGAGCGAACACACTCGAGAACTTAACGAACATATGCGAATGTCACTTCGAAGTCAAAAAAGAAAAAAGAGTATGGACGTTTTATTGACAACTGGCTATAGACTTTTCAATAAAACACCCCTATTATTTAAATTATATAAATGTAGAACTAGATTATTGAAATAAATATAAAGTTTTGTACCTACTGTGCCTATCTGTGTCTTTGTATGTAATTATAGCAGTCCTTCAATGTCGAAAGATTGAAGTCAATTTCCGTGTCTGACAAGTCTGACATTGGATTCGGATATAATTTTGGGGAATCTAATAAGAGGAGGCTAATTCATTAATCTGAGGGAGTTCAGGGAACTCTATATACATATATAGGTGGTTGTAGGTTGGTTGGCGATGTGTCTTGGCTTTTCGGACAGTATCCATATTCTGGTACAGCTTATAGAGTTCACTGTCGTGTCTTCTCCTCTATATGAAACCTGACCCGACGAAGTATGTTTCGCACATGGGCGTCCATCAAGAATTCGCCGTCATACAGTAGAAGTTTTAAACCGTCAAAACTTAACGAGCATTTAACGAATCCGTTGGGCTTATTATGTATTATGCGATAATAATATTTTAAGTACTTATGCTGACGTATGTTGTTGCCAAATAAAACGAAACTAACTACATTTTGTTGCTCATTAAATTATATTTTGTTAGAAGTACTCCTAAGTATGATACATAAAATAATATTGATGACCCCTAACCCAACAACACAGCGTCCACTAACTCATTGGTATTCATTATTCTTTTCAAATATATGGTCGTAAACCTCAGTTGCAGCATCCCTTCCGTACAAAAAGTCTATATGATTCCACAATGGGTTCTTCACCTTATTAAGCTCGATAACATTCGGTAGTGCCTCAGCTAGTCTCAGCACATCGACCGGCTCAGCCATATAATCATTCAAACCATAATGCAATGCAATCGGACAAGTCACCTTCTTCAAGTCATAATCTGGAGGCGTGGCTTGGCCATAGATCTTCTGATTGTCCTTGCCGTGATCCATTTGGCAGAAGTTGCCGCTATCAATTTCTTGCATATAATGCTCGACTTGCCGTCTTCCAGCTCCTGCTGGCACATGTCCCAGTAACAGTGGATACATTGTCTGAAAATAAGTCACATCTTTAAATGGTACACTTTGCTTGAATAAATTGGTCTTGAACCATGTTAAACTGTTCCGGATCCTTTCCCATCAGCAAGTAGAAAATATTCATGCACATTGTTTCCATGCTCTTCGTAAGGCACAACTTTTTTACCATTTCCGACTTGCTAAATAATTCATTTTGATTTTTAGTAGCAGGTAACTAGAAATTATAAAACAAAAATGTAGTCTAAAAAAAGAAAGAGAGGATTCTAGTTTGATTCACCTTAAAATAGCTTTTCACGTAAGAAAATACTGGCACCCGAATGTGTTTCATAAAGGCCACCGGCGCCAGGCAATGGGCTAGGATAATTTTTTCATTATACTCTGGTCGCATGGAACACATAACAAAAAGGACTGTTGTACCCTAAAAACAGGAAATTACATACATATACAGTACAGACTGTGGCTAAAATTTGGATATGTTGCTTTCAGCATACAAAATGTAGCCTAAAGGCTCAGCCATAAGTCAATTAAGACTTTCAGTTATCCACCCTTTTGTCCTTGCCAAAAACCCTACCTGTGAATGCCCAACGTAATACAACTTTCTGTTGTTAGTCTTCTCCAGGATATAATCGATCACGGCGGGCATGTCGTGCACACCGATTTCATGCCAACTAAAATTCCAAAATGCATCTTCATCGGGATTAAGCGTTGTATGGTTCCTAGAGTAACGATTACCGCGTGCATTGGACATCCAAACGTCATATCCTTGCTCGTGGAGCTTATATCCTAATAAAGGTGTCAGTTCAATAGATTTAGCTAAAATCGCCTTAGAAACTTACCTAAACCACGTCCAGGTCCCGTAAGAATAAACGTTGCAGAACTATCCATGAGGCCATGTTGCAATAAAATCGGTTTGCCACCAGGATTCGGGATTCGATGAACCCGCAAAATGTACCCATCGTCTGTGGTAACAAAGTGCGTTTCAGCCGGGAAGTTATCCTTTCGAATGAGTTGCTCCTGCATGAGTTCCTTGCAATCAAATCTAAGCTAAGCTATATAGAGTCTTCAATGTCATACCGTGTTCATTTCACTTGCGTCGAGAAGATCCTGGGAATATTTCCCAAATGCAGTCACTCCCAGGTGAAGCACAATCATCAAAGTGATGAAATTGGAACGCTGGAGCTCCATTCTAACACTATTCCTCCCAATAAGTGCTGAATCACAACTGTTTGTGGATAGTTTGCCAACATTTGGTAGTCAATTTACGACGATTTGATGGCAAATGTTTTGTGTTCGTGCTCTGATTAGATTTCGATTAAAAGTTAATAGCTCAATTATTGGACCAGTAATTAGCTAAAGCTTTGCTTGGATTAACAATTACAGCTGAAAGCACATTAAATTTGAGCGCTAGCTGATAAAAATATCACCAGTGTCAGATGCAATTGCTGACATTGGATAACTTGACACTCAGATCGATTGGAACTTCCACAAACTAATTATCTGTCTGGCTGTCTTAATGGTATCTTCTTTTTTTTCCTTTGTTTCGAGAGATTCTTTTACAGTTTACGCGTACCAAAGGGGATATGCTGAGAGCGTGTATTGGAGGGCACGGGCGTGTTTTTGAAAAGGAGGAGCTGAGGAGTTGCCAGTGCACGTCGACTTTTGGATGTTTGAAGTACATTAGGTTAAGTGGGTATTCTCCGATCAACCAATCGAGATTTTGACTAATTCGGACATTACCATTATATAGAAGTCCAAAAATGTGGGTCTGCCGATGTTATCTGTCTGTCTGTGCACGCAGCAACAGCCTAAACTTCATATTTAGAAGTTAACAAGAAACCAATTTGTGCGAGATTCCCTAAAATGATTTCGTTTAGTGGCCACTTATAGCAATTATTGAAAAATTTGTATCAGTGGAAGGCTCTGTCAATGAAATGGTAACAAAAACGTATATGTTTTGAGGTTAGACTTGATTCTTGAAACCTAAACTGACAGATGAGAACCGAAAGAGAATAGAACACATCAGTGAAACGATTGTGTTTCAAATTATAGAAACGAGGATCAGCTGTTCATTGAAATCGATTTTGATCAGTGAAATAATAGATCCGTTCGCGTACTTTTTGCTCTAAAATTCGTAAAATTTTGCACCAAAATTACGAAAAAGTAAACGAACGGGTTGAACAAGAAAAAGTTGAAAATACACTGGTTTGACAGCTTTTTACAGTTTCCAAAAACCAGCCCACAGAAATTCCCTGCACTTAAATTCGTAGTAGCTATGCGGAAATTTCTTACTCTCTCGTCAGTGCTCTCTTCTGCGAAAAACTACGAGAATTCTTCATACGCGAAATGCTTTTCGTAAATATACGTAAATTTTCGCAAAAATTCGCTATTTTAGGAGAGTACGCGAACGGACCTAATAAAATTGGATTTAAAGAAAAGTTTTAATCAGAATTAGGTACTTTTGTTTGTACCAATTAAGGCCAATATTGTTGGCTTAATCGTCTTAAAATTGGAAATCAAAATTTTCAACGATGCATTTCAATGATAGCTATAACTGGCCACTTAAATACAACATTGCACTAGAGCATGCAATATAATGAGGTACTACCTTTTAGTCGAAATTGGCTGTAACGGTACTTATGGCCAATTTGGCTTAATGGCAATTTCATGGAAAATCAATTAGCCGAACTAAACGATTGCTCGAACGATTTCGCTCAGATTTAGACTATGTGCAGTCTAATAAATTGGCATACCAAATACTCGGTTAAATTGTTAATAATTTATTTATTTATTTATTTATTTATTTATTTATTGGTTGGTAATGGTACTTTACTTTATGTAAATTTAGTGTGGGCCGAGTTTGTCTGGCGTCAGGATTAAGTTAGGTTAGGTTAGATAGATGAGTGCTCGTTTAACCATGGAAACGTTGTAAAGAAAGTCCGCAGTCAGAACCACGCAGATTGTGATACGAATCTCAAGAGGTCCACCAGCTCAATGGTGTCTAAGTCCTCTAGCTCCGAGAAAAAATGACTGCTAAGAGTCCTCTTTCTTCTAAGGGATAGGGCAGGACAGTCACACAGCCGGTGACGAATAGATTCGATTTCTTCTTCGTCTTTGCAGCTTCTGCAATAGTAATTATGCAGCACACTGAGTCGCTATGCGTGAGGCCAATGGCCGGTAAACACGCCAGAAACGACCCGTGGGTTAACCAGAGTTGATGATCTCTTCTTGCTAAAGGCTGGCCATAGTGCTCTGGCCGTTACGCATGTATCCAGATGAACTCAGCTTCTGTTTGCACGGCTAATGGCTTCATCTTCTACTTTTTTCTTTAAAGAACTGATGGGGGCTGCTACAAAGGGATGGGCCCGCGACACTCTTCCAGCAAGCTCATCCGCCTTCTCGTACCAAATGCCCTGGTACCCAACTGAGAGTCATCGTATTGGCTCTTGATATCTCGTTTAAAAGTGTCAGGATTACTCCACGTTATATTCAGGCCTAAGGGTAAAAAAGGCTCTCCTTCATTAGTTGAGGATTCATGACTTGTGCCGCTTTTGGGCAGTCCGTCTGCCTTATAGTAACCCTGAACATCAGATTACCCTGAAATCCAGCTCAAAGTTGGATTGTTATTTGGCGATATCGCGTTCATGAGAGAAATAAATCTGGCCTTGCCAGGAGTATCGGAAGATCCACCACAGTATAGAACCAGTGAATTAATTTCGGACGGATTCGACATCTACAGCCCCATTTATGTTCCTGTGCGTTTGTTTTCCAGCTCGATTTCCTGTCCAGAATGAGACCAGTACATGCTAAGAGGAATTGAGCTTAATTCCTCACATTTTTGGCTGTGTGATCTCTAGGATTCCATGCATTTTAATGCACAGAACAGGCTATCTCTTGGTCGGATTGGCCTTGAGGATGCAGCTGTCTGATCCATGATATGAGGAGATATAGGATCGGAGACAAATTTCTACGCGTCGTTGGGTTTATAAACAAATCTCCGTACTTGACTGTACGCTTGAGGGTGAACTCATATGCATTCAAGGCGCAACGCATATCGCACGTGAAATTTAGAAAAGAGAGGAATGCAACTGGCTACCTCACTGGAGCATTCCTTTTATAAAAAAAAAGACCATTAAAAAAGAAAAACTGGCGACTTCTGTGAAGTGAGACTACGGAGCTCACGATGTCTATGTAACCTATAAGCTTTAATCCTCGGTTATAAACTCTGCCCAGAGCAGTCTAGGGTGAACCAAACCAGATGTAAACGTCGTATACCATTTTTAGGCGGATTAGTGGCTCAAAATCAAAAAGAGTGAAATATTGCTTGCATCGCTTGAGGAATGCTTGATATTTCTCAGCATTATTGGCGAAGTTGCCATACCAAGAAGGACAGACAAATCTTTCCATTTCCGCGATGCTAAGACCTCTCATGTTGGTGATGCCATCATCTTAACACCAAGCTGCAACCGTTCGATTAAAACGTTGAGTCCTTGTTACTGTATAGATGTGATGTTTGCTGTGTGAATACTACCATCACGTGAAAGCTAATATTGCGACTATAAGTTGGTCTTAGTGCACAAAACACTTTCATCGTAGAACTCTGACATTCGTAACACAGCTGAATAATTTATACATTCTGTTCGGGCTAAATCTTTCTGCGATTAAATGTTAAACAATACTGAGCAAAAATACTATGTCAGGTTAATACGACACATACGTCATCTGTCAAAAAATCTTTAGACAAAAAAGAACTTCTAAGTGAATCACCCTTTATAATTTAGTGTCACAACTCAACGAAACGATTCTCTATGTCTGTATATTCGATCAAATGACCAAAATACCTTTTTCATGCATACCTACCTATCTGTCAAATTATAAATTCGTAGTGTGTAAATAAGTGACCGAACTGAACGATCGTTTAACGAATCGACGCTAGGCTTATATGTTGGAGTTGAATGTTAATATTTCGAGAGCATTCGTGGGCTTGCGTATGGATGATTGTGTTGCACTTTAGTCTTAAGTCAGTAAGTACTATCCTGAGTAAAAAGTGTTGCTTACCACGTTCAAAAGCCAAATAACAAACAAAACTAACTATGCTTCTTTGCTAGTTAAATTATATTTTGCTAGAAGTACTCCTAAGTATAATACATAAAATAATATTGATGACCCCTAACCCAACAACACAGCACTCACTGGTATTCATTATTCTTTTGAAATATATGGTCGTAGATCTCCGTTTGAGCATCCCTTCCGTACAAAAAGTCTATATGATTCCAATGTGGGTTCTTCACCTTATTAAGCTCGACGACATTGGGTAGTGCCTCAGCTAGTCTCAACACATCGACCGGCTCAGCCAGATAATCATTCAAACCATAATGCAAAGCAATCGGACAAGTAATCTTCTTCAAGTCATAATTTGGAGGCGTAACTTGACCATAGATCTTCTGATTGTCCTTGCCGTGATCCATTTGGCAGAAGTTGCCGCTGTCAATTTCTTGCATATAATGCTCGGATTGCCGCTTTCCGGCTCCTGCTGGCACATGTCCCAGTAACAGTGGATACAATGTCTGAAAATAAGTCACATCTTTAAATGGTACACTTTGCTTGAATAAATTGGTCTTGAACCATGTTAAACTGTTCCGGATCCTTTCCCATCAGCATGTAGAAGACATTCATGCATATTGCTTCCATGCTCTTCTTAAGGCACAGTCCTTTTACCACTTCTGACGTAGCAAATAATTCATTTTGATTCTTGGAACCAGGTAACTAAAAATTATACATAAAAGTTAAAAAAGGTTAAAATGAAAATTAAAAGATTCTGGTTTGACTCACCTTCCGTTTGGTTCTGGCGTATGGCAATAGTGGCGTCCGAATGTGTTTCATAAAGGCCACCGGCGCCAGGCAATGGGCCAGGATAATTTTTTCATTGTACTCTGGTCGCATGGAACACATAACAAAAAGGACAAGTTATGTCAAAAACAGGGTGATAGATGACTTCAATTTAATTAGGTTGAGGACGTTTCGCTCCAAAACGTCGCCACATTTAGGAGGAAAGTTAGCGACTGTAACACCACTGCATCTCCACGACAAGGGAGAACTGTCTATGAGTAGAGGCTACCAAGTACCAAGTAGAGGCTAAGGAAACTAGTATTCAGGAACAGGAAAAAAATGAGGGGGAATGCCCGACGCGCTTTGCGAGGGCTAATAAATGTCAAGGCGTCCAATATGAACAAGATCAAAAGCTTCTATCAGTAAATTTCTGCCTTAAACAGGTCAGCACACGTAATGTAGGAAATTACAGGTTCATCTCGTCAAGCTAATGAAAGGTGACCTAAAAATTACTTTCGTTTTCGAAGAGCAAAAATAATATTAACCAAAAACACAAATAATGATCACTAGATGGCGATTTGCTGGATCAGTTTTCACGATTCGAAAATTTCCCTTAGTATTTGAATAGTTTTTCTTTAAGGACCTGTCTTTATGAAGATAATACAAGCAATAGTTGTCGTTCAAGTGATGTAGAGACAAAAACTGTTACTATTGCAAAGGGTGATTCATTTAAAGGTATTTTTTTTGTTTATGGATTTTTTGACAGATGACACATGAGCCGTGTTAAAATATCATAGAATTTTCTTTTAGTATTGTTTGACATTTTATCATAGAAAAACTAAGCCCGGTACAACATATACAAGTCATTCAACTTGTATTATGATAATACGACGACGAATGTGTTTCGTGCACTTAGAGCAACTTATGGTCTATATAATCGGGGTACCGGGGATTAGGAGCTAAGAGTGTACGCAATAACAGAAGAGGAAGCCGCCCAGAGAGTAACTGTCAATTGAGCTCGTCACTATTGGAGGAACGTGATCTCCAAGACATTAGACTCTCTCAGTTGCGAGAGTTCTGAGAGTTGCCATATAGGTTAGAGGTTGTCTCACTACAACTCTACTGATTAGAGAGTTAAGAAGTACTGAGTAGTTTTAGATACATTTTCGACATCACATAGTTCCCTGAAAAATTTAATCTGCTGAACAAAAATTGTGAGGCACTTACGGAGCGGTGCACATGGGTTTTTAAGGACTTAGTACACTAGGAAGTAGATTCAAAAACCTTACCTGTGAATGGCCCACGTAATACAGCTTTTTGTTGTTAGTTTTCTCCAGGATATAATCGATCACGGCGGGCATGTCGTGCACACCGATTTCATGCCAACTGAAGTTCCAAAATGCATCTTCATCGGGATTAAGCGTTGTATGGTTCCTAGAGTAACGATTACCGCGTGCATTGGACATCCAAACGTCGTATCCTTGCTCGTGGAGCTTATATCCTAATAAAGGTGTCAGTTCAATAGATTTAGCTAAAATCGCCTTAGAAACTTACCTAAAGCACGTCCAGGTCCTGTAAGAATAAACGTAGCAGAACTATCCATGAGGCCATGTTGCAATAAAATCGGTTTGCCACCAGGATTCGGGATTCGATGAACCCGCAAAATGTACCCATCGTCTGTGGTAATAAAGTGCGTCTCAGCCGGGAAGTTATCCTTTCGAATGAGTTGCTCCTGCATGAGTTCCTTTCAATGAAATCTAAGCTAAGCTATATAGAGTCTTCAATGTCATACCGTGTTCATTTCACTAGCGTCGAGCAGATCCTGGGGATATTTTCCAAATGCAGTCACTCCCAGGTGAAGCACTATCATCAAAGTGATGAAATTGGAACGCAAAAGCTCCATTCTGACTTGGAAAACACTAGATCACTACTGTTTATGGATAGTTTGCCAACATTTGGTAGCCAATTTACGATTTGAATTTATATGACAGTCAACGGTTGCGATTTGATGGCAGAAGTTCTGTGTTCGTGCTCTGATTAGATTTCGATTAAAAGTTAATAGCTCAATTGTCAGGCCTGTAATTAGCTAAAGCTTGAGTTTAAATTAAACAAACAATAAGGAACAAGTAAAATAGAAATTATAGTGCAAAGCCCATTCAATTCTTGCGAATGATTTTAGGTTTTTGCTTGCCAATCAAATCTTATTCAACAAAAGATGGAGATTCTTACAAAGTATTCCTCTATGCCTACCAGCTGTACTGTACATTCTACCTACTTGTACAGGGTGGCCCAAAATACCTTTAGAATTAAACTACAAAACTTAAGTACATTATCTTGGATCTTCAAGTCCAAATATATCGGTCAAATAGGCGCCGTCATTGGTAACGACTATTTGGACACTGTTTACTGCATTGTCCGTCGTTTTGGCGAGAAGCTCTCGCACTCTTGTCAGAAATCTTCTTTGAGAACTTTCAGAGTCTGTGGTTTGTTCTCATAGATCCATGACTTCCAGAATCGGTATGGACCTGTATCTTGATAGCGATCTTGATAGTCAGTGTGAGACATTAGGCGGCCCGGAAACGCATCCTTCACAATATTAATTGTCCCGCGAACTGTGTCATCAGTTTGTGGCAGTGAAAACTTATTGATAATTGGTCTATATCGCCGGCCCTATGACACGCCCGGCTTAAGTCATGCACCATGCAGAGATAAAGCTGTAATACCGTCTTGTCTAAGTTGACGGCTCATTCGCGACATCTTCAGCCACAGGGGCGAGCAGTATAACCCCTTTTGGTGCCTTTGTTGTTTCAGCTCTTCGAGGAGAGCATCTCAATGTCTTAGTCTTTAGCCAATTGGCCTAAAGAGGGCCGCAAATCTGCCGCGAACTCTGTCACGAGTATTCCGTGGTCTTGAGGAGTAGGTACTGCGTTTCATGAGGCAGAGAGGCAGAGTTTTGTAGACTTGCCAAACTTCAATCAAGTTCAAAAGTTTTCCTTCAGTTTCCGTCTTGGAATTACATTAACAGACAATGAGCGGGCATAGTGTCGATTGGACTGTCCAAGGTAACTAAGGCTTAAAGATTGGTTAGGGAGAGCCGAGCAACATGAGCAGTTATCGCAAACGGTGCTCATACATAGGTAAGAGAATTATACAGAAACCAATAGGAGGAAGAGGACTTGTAATTGAAGATGCTTATAATCCCCATGCTTTTGCATTCATGTCCGTCCTGAGCCCATCTATAAAATTGTTAGTCTGTGCAGACTGTTCAACACAAAATATACAAAAAGAGTACCTAAATGACATCAGAAAAACGTTTATAGCTCCATGAGTGTTACTCTATTTTCATATGAGCTCAGAGCGTGCTAAATAAGCTATCACATGGTATGTAATTATAGCATTAGCGAAACTAATTAATTCAAGTGAAAACTCATAGTTTGTGGGACAATTGTACGCGATACAACTTTCAGACGTTTCAATGTGTTTTTGTTCTCGAAATGATAATTGATGCTCCTATCTAAATGCTTATGCAATATTCTATATGCATGCGTCTAATAGTCAAGTATTGAATGGAAACAGAACATTTTCAGATTTTTTCGCACTTCATTTCGGTGGGCAGTTGGTAAGGGTATCGTATGACCAAACTCACGCCACATTTTGGATGAGCATACTTTCCAAAAGAGTCAACGTCAACTCTGGCTTCTTTCAAGCTGCAGATTATTTAAGAGAAAGTGAGTCCAGAAGAAGGACCTTACAGTGGGAGTCATTTGTACGTCGGACGGAGTCAGGGCCTACAAAGAGTATCTAACGTCATTCATTCAGCACAAACGCCAACAACAAGTTGCTGAATGCATTTAACAAAAGACAGAAGAAGTACACAAGAAAGTGCTGCTGAAAGATAAAAGAACCGTGGGAAGCGTTCGGGATTAGCCATCATACTTACCAACTCAAGCGCATCGTAGACCCTCACGAGCGCAACGACAACAAATTTCCACAATACTTGACAGCTGGCATACATCCCCGAAGCAGGCTTTGAGAGCAAAATCGAGCTTATCCGAGACAAGTATTGGTAGAGGATATATCATTAGCTCTTCAGCTATGCCTCATCTTTAAGACAGGTAATGTCGAGATAATGTAAGTCGCATACAAAAGCCTATTTAACGCCTAAGCTTGTTCTGCAAAGCGCTTGTCAACACACACCCGCATGGCTTGCGGCAAAATGTTAACAAAGAGACAAATTCAAGTTGAAACTCATCACTTATTCAGCGACTTTGAAGGCACTTAAGACATATGTCCTATAGCGCCAGCGCGACGCTCTATGCAATCTGGAATCAGCAGCTCTTAGTTTTTTCACAGGACTGCCATGTGACTTTCTCAGTATCATTTCGAAGGTGATAAAGAGGATGTTAGGTGTAAATACAAAAAGCACTACCTTTCACAAATCCATTCAAGAAAACCGGATTCAAAACTACTAACTGTATGAACCAAATGGCATCGAGTGCAGGACGAAGAGAAGGAACGCAGAGGAAATGGCCACTCTCTCCCGCTAAGAATACTTAGAATAGGATGTGTATGTAAACAGTAGGCCATTTAGTGGTTTCTTTTTAAATCATAGGTTATTTTGACACTGACAGCTGTTTTCCGGTAGAAATCTTGACAGAGTGTCAGTATCATACCTCGGCGGAACGAAATGATTCGCTTTAAGCTTGAAAAACGTTGAGAAATATTGCAAACTTAGTTCCAAAGTGAGTGCTGTGTAGCACCATGCGTTTTTTGAAAAGAAGTTTTAGCCGTTTTTACCGCGTCTGCTGTATGCAATTTTTGTGCAATGAGTACGTGAGACTGGTATAAGCACTTTTAGACATGGAGACTCCGACTCGAGACTTTTTAATGTTCTCTATTGGTGTCGCTGTTTTTCAAATTCTACTACCCGCTACCCCTTTTACTTCTCATATCTCTCTCCCTCATTTTTGAGAGTCTCGAGGGAGTGTCTCCCTGTCTAAAAGGGCACTATACTAGTGGAGAACACTCATGCTACGTACAGACGAGAAAGTGGTTGCTGTAGTCGAGAGTGTGAGACTCAATTTATGAACATCAACTCGTCAACAGAGTTACAGAGAAATTTGACTGAAATTTGGACGATCTTTGGTACACGTCATGGCACACAGCCCATGCCACAATCGATCAATACGATAAGTCTTATCATCAGCTGTCTTGGGAATGTTGGAGCTGCGATTTGACCCCTTTGGACTTTTTTTTTTTTTGTGCAGAACCGTGTTAAGGGCCGATGTTATGCCAACAATTCGGAAAAGGGAAAAGATCCAAATTTCGGTACTTTACTATGATAGAAATGTTGAGTTTACTGAATAAATTGACAGTGACAGTTTGATGATTAGTGAAAGAGTGCGTTCACAAATTAAATTCAAAGTTGTCAAGTTCATTTTTGGAAAACTCTTTATTTATCCCACCCTGTATATGTTTCATCACTTGTAATATATTATTAGTTAATTATTTCTTCTGAATATAAAGTCGACTTTGACCATTATAGAAGAGCTAGCTTTTATAGACGAAATGGTTCGGTTATAAAAGTCAAATCTCGCCTTTCGTAAACTTATCTTCTTTTTTTTGAAGCAATAATTAGTATGCACATGTACTTATGTAAATATATCAATAAATTAATTTGACAAAATTATTTTAAAAGTACGGGAATATTAAATAAAGGAATGATCTTTGCGTACATTGCAGCATTTGCTCATTGATGCACTTTACACTTACGTAGTTTATTGTTGTTTCTTTTTATCATCTGTAGAATTTTTACTATCCTACAATAAAAATTAGTTTGTTAGCTTGAACTTTGTTGCAGCATTTTTGCAAAAGCCTGGTTCTTGTATGACGTGGACAAAGCATTACTTAACACCTTCGTAGTTGAGGTGGAACAGGCGCTGGATGGATATTCTTACAATAGTTCGAATACCATCCTTAGAGCGCGCCATGTTTTTTTTTTTTTTTTACTATTTCCTTTAAATTATAAAACAGGAAAATAATAATAAATAAAAGTATATGTGTTATATTGTCACACTTTTAATATTTTTCTTAAAGCCCACTGGGCAATCAAAGAATTTAAAACATAATTTTTACATGAATATCAACATCTGTCTTATATTCTCTATTGTGACCTATTATCTGAGTTTCAAACCACACTGCATTAACTACATAATCATTAAGGTAATGGTTTGGAACCTAAATAGCAGTTGGCTTCAATGAGTGCTCTTTGTGGGTTATGTCTCAATTCACAGTATTTTTTTTGAGAAAATATTGAAATATCTACTTGGGTTTTGTTTCTGTGTTCTTAACCTCATTTTTTTTTACTTTATTTTAGGACATTTCAATCTAAAGTTAAATTAGAAAGACTTGTAAGGAACGAAATATATTTTTTTTAGGTAAATATGACCATTATAGTGATTCTCAATACAGATAATAAATTTGCAGAAAAAGACAGTCTACCGATTCTATGTGTCAGTGGTTGTGTTTCTGTCAGTTTGTCAGTCTGTCAATCTGCCTGTCATATTTCAGTGGCCACAAGCAGTAACCGTTTAAGCCAGTTTTGAGAAAAACGCGTTTTCGTTTTCTACTAAAATGTATAGAATATTAAGATTTTGGTTTTGCTTTTTTGTCCGTACAACAATTAGTTAGTTTTGTGAGTTTTGAAATGAAAAATTGACAGTGCACGTTACAAGAGAAATCCTCTATCGATTGGGGGCATTTATCGCATTGATCTGGCTTTACGAAATCCATATTCTTGGCCCGAAAGACTTTCTTCTGATTCAGTGACAAGTAGTCATCTAGTAAATGTTAGCCATTCAAGTATCTCCCATTGTATCAAACAGACAGATTAGGCAATAAGATGGGTCGCCGGGATTTTCATCCTACTTTTGGTTATAGGACTAGCCTCTGCCTTTTCTAAATAGAGGAGAAGGTATCATTTTCCAAGCGTAGCTGCGAATGCTGTAGGATTTCACCTTAGCTTTGTTGAGCACCTCGTCTGGCCCTGGGTGTTTTTTATTGCCAATATTTTCTACTGGTATTTCATCGTCAATATTTCATGAGTACGCTGCACTGTTTCTTCAGCTGGACTTTCCTGGTGACATCTTGTGAATCTTGACCTGGAAGCAGGGAATGCATTTCTAAGAGAAGCTAATGTCAGTTTTACACATAGCATAGATGTTTGTACAATCAATCAAGGCTTTTGAAGAGCCTACAGCGATGACGCCACTATGAAACCAACCAGCAACTTCTTTTAAGACAGCATACCATACACAAAACCAGGTTAGCTTTAGTAGGCATGTTGTCCAGAAGTATTGACCCATTGTAATGCCCTAGGAGGGTAAGGTATGTTATCCATTGACAAACTACGTTGCTTAGTTACTTACTTGGTGTCTGTATGCAAACCACTCTGATGATGTGATGAGGCTCGCCATCGTGTCTGTTGCTACGCTGGAAACCTCTTTGAGGTTATGTAAGAAGTTATTTGATAGGAAATTGGTTATGCAAAGTAGGTATAAACCCCTAACAGGTCCTCCTTAAGACAAGGAAACAGATACTAAATCCAAGAAGAAAACGAGCCGAACAAGCTCCTCATGGCCAGTCTACAACGAAAAGAGACTTACAAATCAACTTGAACTAAGCAGGGATTTCAGAAGATTCGTTGGTGTTATCAGTGGACGCCATGGGTGACATAAAGACTTCTTAAAAAATGAATTCTAATCACCATCTTCTGTGTGTCCCTGCAGAGCCGCCTATCCTTCCCTTTGAGAGCTACTAAATATTTCTACAGTTCATCGGTCTAAAGCTAGCTACAGCTATACTCCATCAACAAAGTAACCCACTTACCTAACCTAATCTAGGTTCAAAGGCTTACAAGATAGTGTATAGCCTCTGTGAGCATCGCATCCTGAATGAAAACCGTGCTAAGGTCTAAAAGTCAAAATAATCTGCGGGTCTAACCATTCTTTTGAGTTTTCATATTTTTTTTGTGTTTCCCAAGAGATATGAATTTTTTTTTTTTTTTTAATTGAATTATTCTAGCAGAATACCGTTTTGGGCATAATGTGTGTATTTACCGGTTTTAATGGGACAAGTGGCCCACATGAACATGCAGCAGTTGCCAATGACTTTATTATGCAATACATTTGAATAATGATACAAAAAAAGCTAATAGAACAGCTGTACGCCCTCATTATGAGGTAATAGGGTGCATTCAATTGAATCCGTAGTTGGTACCATAAAGATAAATTATCTGATACATCTGGCTCTCGGTCTAATTACCCATGATCAGTGGACATTATCCATTGGGGTCATGAAAATTTGATTTGAAAAAGCTTTCTTTTTATTTCAGGAAATAAATTTTTTAGGTGAACATGTGGGTGCAGATGCATCTCTTTGCTTTAGAATTAGATGTTGTTTGATGTAAAAAAGTACAGCAGGTAAGTCAACACTTTATAGGGTGTGACACAATGCTCTGTAAATGGATGGTAGATTTGCTGTATGTTGTCTCATTACTCACAAGAGGGCAGCATTAGTGTCGGTTTTGGCTGATAACAGCAATTACTAACCTTAACCTTATTAGAAGCATACAACGCAGATGTTAACCAAATATGAAAGGAATTTCTGTCAAACGGAAAAGGGGTTGACAGTAGCGCTTTTCAAGAATTTTTGACAAGCAGTGAGTATATCAAATTTAAAGACTTCCATCAATCAATAGTCCGACAGTCTACAAAGAAATAAGACGACCTATACAAAGGATGTTAAATAAGCGTTGTTCAATCCAAGAGTGTACTGGCCACGTTCTACACACTTCACTTTCTTACAATCGTAAGGCATATGAACTAAAGTAGAGGTGTCGCCCGCTTTAGCTAGGAACTCTCTAGGCATAACTTACAACCTGACATTTCATTCTCATTTCAGCTGCTTCTGCCAATTATTTCGAAAATAAAACTGTAGAGGTTGCTAGAAACGCTAGAAAGTAGACTTTTCGTTTACCAGTGGCTGTAGATACGTGTCAAGAAGAGTGCTCTGTGACTTACAAAGTCCTGAACATGAATATCAATAGACCTAGACACCAGTAATTATCCAGGAGAAGATTCACGCATTATGATGACTCAGCTTTAACAGTGACTTGTGGGTCTTTCTTCTATTTTGTTTCTCCGTTGCATAGGTCACTGATCCTTGCCGTGAGAGCTCATCAGCTGCTTCGTGTCCTAAGATATACATTTGCCCTAGTTCCCAATAGAGAGGTCGCCAATTGAAATCCTTGCTTGAAAACGTTTTTGGAGACTAGAGGCTGAGGAGCAGAGTCCAGAGCTTTAACGGTTGCGTGACAGTAATCATTCTTCTAATGATATTACTCTCGTGTATATTGTGCATTCTGTGGCTTGAAAGACTAAGTGATTATTGTATTATAATAGATTGATTCAGTCTTTAGCACTTTCGAGATAAACGACCCAGAGGTCTATAACAGAATGTGGCAAGTACTTGTATTACAAGTGAAGTTCGACAACTTGTACAAATTCACTAATGCCCAAGAATATATGATGAATCAAGAGTATTGTATGAAGTTTATATAAATAGACATCTTAAAAGATTTTGAGAGAATGTGGTTCTTGGCTAAGCAATCGATTAGTACAAGTTGTATAAAATGAATGAACCCGTTCCCAACCAATGCTCGTGTACCACAGGGTTCCGTCCTATCTGCAACTCTTTTTCTGTTATATAGCAATGAATTTGTTTCTATCACTCACTCGCAAATACGGCAATGGAGTTGAGTAGTTTAAGTAGTCAATTCGATCCTCACGTGCCCCCTGGATGCTAAAAACAGAAGGAGCCTAAATATTGGCCTGTCTGTAAATAAATATGAAGTAGCGTGTGACCAAGACCTAACTATAAATTTGTCGCGTTATCTCTTTCATTCCTTTTGAATTTTTTTTTTGTTCAGCTTTGTTTTGTTTTTTTGTTCAAAAATGAAGAAATGTTCTGTTACTCAAGGAGTTTGACGGCAAACTGAAAGAACAAGCACAACTGAGTTTGTGTATATTCTACTTTTGACAGTTCAATCAGACACGCCATTGTGTGATCCAAAACATTTTAAAACCAATGCTTTCCAGTGGAACAGAACCCATTAACTACAGTAGCGGCAACAGGAACTTAAACAACTTATTTGTGATTTCGACCTATCGTTAAGGTTGCTGTTGATGTAAGAATTATTTCCGTAAAATACATAAATTTACAATTTAATTTAGACATTTTTGACCGGCGAAATAATTTCTAGTTATTTCATTTCAAAACACTGTTCAAATGCAGGATTATTTCAAAGATGTCTTCTTTCCAAGGAAGGTCTAGACATTTCTTTTAGCGAACAGGTCATTCCATTTCCGTCTCCACAATCAAAACGCCCTACGACTTCATTTTTGATTGATTACCTGTCACCTGTCAGTGAAAAAACATAATTTCTATTTATCAATACAAAACTTGAGTGAATGCAAATTCATGTTACATATGTTCTCATGTGAACAAATCCGCACTCAGAGTAAGCGCCATTAAATCTCTACTTCCTCAAGCGTTTCGTTGTTGAAAATTTTGTTAATGAATGAGTGCCTTTCTTCGTTTTGTTGTTAAATTTCTCAGACAAATTAAATGGCAATATTCATGTGTAAATTAGCAAAAAAATAAAAGAAGTGGTATTTGATATGCATTTACAGCGAAACCTGTTTTCTTGTGATGCTCTCACTTCTTGTTACTCGGACACACACAAGGCTTATCATTATTTGGGAATAAGTTTTACTTTTTTTTGGCTTACATTTTTGCAAACGATAAGTTTTTTATTCAGTGGTTACACTAAAAGAAAAAGTTGTGTCTACCTACTTTCAGAAGTAACGTAACATTGAACGGCTCAAAATGCCAAGGGGAGTCTACGAAAAGCACTGTGTTCAGAAACCACAAACACCAACAATCAGGGAATCGAAGATGGCAACATCATCAAGGAGGCAGCTGAAGAGCAGTTCACATCTTGCTATTGTAGAATTTAGTTGGGAATTCAAATAAAGAAAGGGACATTTAGAAGTTAATAAATTATCAAAGACGTAGCCATCGCCACCCTGTACTATCGGCTGCTACCAAAAGAGCACCTTTGATGCGTTAGGAAGTGACAGCTTCTCCGAGTTCTTCCAAATATGCATTAAGTCTCGCCAGAAAACGTCATATGACTGCTTCATGGAAGGCATAGATTCAACTCCTGGGATACTCGGACAATATTGCCATCAACGAGTGATCCCGGCAAACCAATCGAAATGGCGTTAGCTTTAATTGAAGAGCAGGTAAAGCCAGTTGGTATGCATGTATGTTGTCGACAAAAGCAAAAATAGACGCCTTAAAAGTTTAGAGAGCACGTCTATGATGATGACTATACAATTCGTGATAGTTAGAGTCTTTGGCTATTGTGGTGCAAGAATGAGTCCTATATGTAACGTCTTTGGACGACTTAATGCTCTAAACCAACTCTAACCAGTTATTTTTTATACCTCGAGTCTTAAACGATAACATCGAGTGATGTAAGGTTCCATATGCGAAGGTTCCAACCGGGAACTCTGTTATCTGTGGACGTGGGTAAGCAGTCTAAAAATCCAAGAAAACACGCCTCTATTGATTGGGCTTCATTGAGCAAATGTACGAAAAACCTAAAGCCAAGAGGATCTTTGAATCTCAGTTTCCAAGCTCAAAAAATGCCAATAGTGTGAACTCTAGTCTAACTAGCTTTGTGGACTCGTCATAATGACCATTTTGTTCTTCAAGTTCGGAATTTCAGCTCATTCATTTCCGAAGAACTTAATTTGAAGACTGTAGCCTATACGAGTGTTGAACACCCGCTGACACTCAGGGCAAGGTGGTGAAGGGATAGAAAAGAATTCAAAGCCCACATCCAGGCCATTCTAGGGAACTGTAATGCCGATGAGATTGACAAACTTGGCAACAACCCTTTCAATCGTACCTGATGTAAGTGTTGGTATGACACTAGCTACAGGAAAACTACACCCAAAAAAAAAAGCGCTGTAGATTTTACAATTGAAGGCAGTAGATTTAACAATTCCTTGTAGATTTGTGTATTTAACAGCGAATCTGGTTAAATTAACAATTTTTTTTAGATTTTACAGTGAATGCAGTCATTTCTACAGCAAAATTGTTAAATCAACTACAACCCCCAATTGTAAAATCAACAGCGCGTTGTCAATTTCGGCTGTTAAATCTACAGATATGAAATTGTAAAATCAACATCAAAATGTTGTAGAATCTACAGCTATTTACTGTAGTAACTACGGCAGGAGCTGTAGAAATTACAACAAGTTGTAGATTTAGCATCTATTACGAAAACGTAAAAAGTAGATACCATTTGAGAATATTCGCATGATAATTTTCAGAGGCCATGGCGTTGTGGTATGTGTATGCAGTCGCCGAGTAAGAGGTTCCAAGTTCAACCCCAGCCAGATCCAAACGTTTTTCACATTTTGTAAGTAAATTAAATTATATAATTCGGTTTAAATACACACTAAGTATTTCTTGGACAAGAACCATCTAATTGGATTGTAAAAGCTATTTCCACCCCATTTCTCGCACCATACCAATAAATTAGAACTTTAAGCTTATGTGGTGCTATGAAAGCGATTTTTTTTTACATGCAAATTGTTGTTGTTTCTACAGCTGTTCTACAGTTGTTCGACGGCAAAGTGCTGTAAAATCTACAATTTTAGCTGTTATTTTCACAACTAGATTGTTAAATTTACAACCACCCCTCTGTAAAATTTACAACGAAAATTGTCGGGTCGATTCTGACAATGAATGCAGTAGAATCTACAGCGTTTTAATCTATTTTTACAGCACCTTTTTTTTGGGTGTACTGCTCAAATATGTTATTAAGAGCTCCAACGATCTCTGGGAGACAGTAGCCTAATCCGAACTAGAAGCACTAGCACGTACTGTTGCTTTTAAGTCGTTCACATTTGAGCATAATTATCGAAGTCTTTACCTCGGATCACTCCCTGATTGATCTACAGACGTCTGCTTCAAAGTTGTTGGCAGAAGTTTTAGGGACGATGAGGAAATGGAAACCATCTCTCACTTTCTCTGTCACTGTCCTCCTATGTTTTCAAAGAGAAACCTTCACTTAGGTTCATACTTCTTTGATGATCTTGGTAATCTGACAGCAATGGTCGGGATGGCTCCCTTGATAAACTCGTGGGTTGTTAGTCCGGCCCCCTACCTTGTGAACGTCCTTTTTTATCCATTTGTATAGTCTTTTTAGTGAATCTACTGTTAGAAAACTATCATCTCCCCTGCCCTGTAATGGTGGCCTTAGTAAATGTTAAGATCCGGTAGTATCACAAATAACCTATAAGGCCTAGAAGTATTCCTGCGTTCAACTACATCGGACAGGCAGCCAGTCCAACCTTACCCACCTAACCTAGTGCGTACTTTCAGCATAAGCTGCTTATAAATCATTTGGGAGATGTCATTCTGACACTCGGTTGCATTAGAATTCACAGTATTTTTTTTACATTCATGTTGGAATGCTTTAGTTGCTCTCAAAGCTAAATGACAGATATGGTTATGACAGAACTCTTTCCTCAATAATGTTACAAGTGTTCATTGAGTTTTGACAAATCATACGAGAACTCTTTTATTGAAATTCTTTTAAAAATTCTTTTCAGTGTATCTTTTCGAGGCTTAAGGCATTTTAAACACAAGCCCTACTTAGAAATGTGCTGCCGGCTATTTAACAACTCCGTTCGTGTATGTGCTGTGTCTATGAGACTGCGATCGGTATGATGGCGTTAATAGCAGCTACGACGACGCACGGCGGTCGTGCTTGAATCTTTATTTATTAATGACAATTTAAAACATGGTAGCGATTCGCACCTCTTTAGAAACATATTACCATTATGATTAACTCTTTTTTTTTTTGGTTTTTTTGATAGTTAATTCGTTGTTGTTGTCTTTTTTGTTTTGTTTATTTTTTTTGTTCGTTGCCGCTTTGTTAACTCCGTTAACACTGTGGCATACAACACAGAAGGTATAAAACTATCGCCCATGCTGTGTGGTACTATGATGGGGGAACAATCACATAAGTTTTGGCGTTCATCTGATTTAGCCGAATTTTCACTTTTATTTGTACATATGTACACACTCGTATATCTATCTATCGACGTTTGTTAGTTTTCACTCTTTTTATTTTTTTTTGTCGATTTATTCAAATTGAATCCATCAGCCGCGCACCAAACAGACAAAACAGCAAAAAGCAATTTGTTTCTCTCGGGTGTTATTAGTTGTTTCTTGGACACAATGAAAGTAATGTCATGTCGTCGGCGAAATGCAGTCTATGCACTAATATTGATTGTCAAGTGTTTGTCGGGTGTACTAAGTGCCGAGCCTGATGAGGAGGACTACGATAGTAGCCTCGAGGATGACAATCCTGTGGATAAAGTGACAAAGAAGAGCATCAGAGAGGATTCATCGCTTAAAGTTGTATGTTTTACCAAAAAAAATTAAACAAATAAAGTCTTGTCTTTAAAATTGTTGTCCATAAAAAGGATAAGTTGATTGCAAAATATGGATATCAGTCGGAAGTGCATCAAGTGACCACAGAAGATGGATACGTGCTAACAATGCATCGGATACGGAACACCGGAGGGCAGCCATTCTTTTTGCAACACGGCCTGGTGGACAGCTCAGCTGGTTATGTTATAATGGGACCCAACGTAAGCTTAGGTAAGTGGAAAGTAAAAAATAAAAATTACATTAAGTATGCAAACTTTATAGAGTCGTGACAGTGGCATTTGCAAGGCCCAAGTCAGGCCAACAATGGTCAGTGGTCAGCTTAAGTGGATATTGCACACGTGCACCGGCTTTTTTCTTATAAAAAAATAGAAGAAAAATTGCACATAAAGCCCTGTATTGTAAGATTCGTATCGGTGGTTAATTAAGTGATTACAATTTTTAAAAATGTGTGTCTGTGTCAGAGTTACAAATATGTACACAAGTACTATACTTATTGACTGTGCTTTAATTTCTGAGACACTCTTTCACGTAGCTACGCCCATCGATGATTTTTGTTGAAATGATACTTTATAAACTTCACAGGGTCTTTGCTTCAAAACTGTCACTTGTCCACTGAACACGGCTTCATTTTGTGCTACTGTAACTATCAATGTACTCACTTCATTTCCCTATTGAAATGATGATTTGATAAGTATCATATTTGAAGGTACGCTAGAGTGCTCTTCAAGATGATGGAAGATGTAGAAGGAAGTTGGTTCTGGAATTCTGGAGTCCAGGGCAGAAAATGAGTGCTGTCCTCTAGAAGTCCCCCTTCCTCGAAGCCTCTGTAAAGTTCTTCTTCCGTCCGGCGTAATTTCTTCTTCTAGTATTGATTCCTACAAATACGTAAAGATCTTCTGTCCCTCCGTCCTATTTAACGATCATAGTTCTCTTATGGTGATACAAGTCACCATGGAGGTTCACCTTAAATACTGTCTTTCTTGTTTCAAGCCGAAATTCGCTCTCTGTCTCTGCTTACAGAGAGCCAGCTGAGATACCCTCATTACCAGCAGAGCGGCACCTTGTTCTTGACAGGACATCGCAAGTTTCAATATCATTTTCTGCGGTAGTAATTGGTTTTGTAGCTACCTGGCTGTCGGTAAAGAAGAGCATATTTATTGGTCCTCTACCCAGGATCTTCCTAAACTTCTGCTTAGAAGACAGAAGTTAATATCTTACTTTCAAGTGGTGAGACTGCTTGCCCTGAAGTCTTCGCAGTAGTTTGGGTCGATTTGCCACATATCTCTATGAACTGCTGATAAACTTCGGGGTAACCAGGTGCTAGCTGGCTGTCTTATTAGGGTACGTTAAGGAAGTGGCTGCATCATTACGAATGCAGTATGGTCTCAGTTGTTGGCCAGTTTTCGACTACTTCTTTGATAGACATCGCAGGGTGTTCAGATTGAGTACCTTTTCGGACGTAAGCCACGAAACCAAGTATCTATATGTAAAGATGGGTCTTAAGATGGCAGATTGGGATGCCCTTGTGCTTGCAGCTTATTGAAAATTCAGCTGCAAGCACAAGAGACCACACAGGCTTTCCTTGCATGTTCTAGTTTAGATGGCTAACCCAGCTTAAACGACGACCCTAATGAGGATGGAACCACCAGATTCCAGAGTAATGGGAATGGGAAACCACCAGATAACAGCGCGAAAGTAGTTGCTACCCAACTCAGAGCTAAAGTTGAGCATACAGTCTGAGAGGATATGATTCACTTGGATCTGGTCTAACGCTTGCCAGGCTGATTTCAAGATTATTTTTATTTTTCAGAAAGTTATACTTTTATAGCGCAGTCATAACCGAACGAACCTTCACATATACCCGTTGGGCGGATGCACTGTCTCTGGGATTTAATTTGAGATAAATGTGGACGTTTAAGATTCTTACTAAAGTTTTAAGCAGGAAAGATGTTCCACTAAATGGATCTGCCGTGATGCGGCAGGACTTATCCATTTTGAAAATACATTTGACATCCAAGTCTCACCATTCAAACTGGAGTCAGACCAGAAGTCCAGCAGCAACTGCTCCTCCTGGCAACCTTTGGCTAATACCAGTATTTTCCCATTGCATACGGTTGGAGTTAGGTGAATGATGAAGTGCTGGGAGGTGTACACCTATTATATTATCGGCCTACCGGGCACCATCGGTGACTCTGCTACCTCTGCAATGCTAAGAAAGAAACTGTAGGATAGAGTAAGTGCGCGATGTTCTTCTAAGGCGAAGCAGTGTCACAGCATGTGTTGGATTGACTCTACCTTCTCCTCGTTTCACAGATTCTGCATAAACCATTGGCTGTACTCCATTTGCAAAGCATAGTCACCCCAGTGAGGATGTGGATAGAAGGTCAATCTATTGTCAGCACGAGCAGTAGCACAATCCTCTATAGATTGCTGTTAGGAGTTGGCCGCTTTCTCTATTTTGTTGTCAGTGATGCTGTATAGTTTCCCAATCAGTGGCTGTATGGATATGTCGCGCTAGCCTAAAAAGCTTTCTGAATTATACCTCTCGCGGCAAATCCAAAAGGGAGAAGATGAAGAATCACACCCTCCTCAATTGTGGTGCGATTCACACTACCTTACCTTAAATACCTCTTTACATCTATTGCTACCGTAATCCGTAATTGATGCTGGTCCAAATGCTCGCTGTTCTAGATTTCATGCATACAAATTTCCAATTTGCTTCCTACTTCCAGCGTACCTGCTAGCAGATCTGAAATACGACATATGGTTGGGTAATGCCCGTGGTAATCGATACTCCCGCAACCATACCTCATTCGATCCGGATGAGTCGAAATTCTGGGACTTCAGCTGGCATGAAATTGGAATGTACGATTTGCCCGCTATGATCGATTATGTTCTCAAGACGACTGGCTACAAGAGGCTCCAATACATTGGTCACTCTCAAGTACGTAACCAACTGCACTCATAAACTAATTAACACATTTTTGAACTGATTTCCTAGGGTTGCACCGCATTCTTCGTCATGTGTTCCATGCGGCCGGAGTATAACAACAAAATAATAACCATGCACGCGTTAGCACCTGCAGCATATCTATCCGATACCGAGGATCATCCGTACATCAAAGTCATGGACTTGTATTTGAAGGTAGGCCACTCATAGTCCACACTTGAGAGATGGAAAAATACTCGTACATTCTAATGAGACTGAATTTCTTCAGAGTCTAGTTGGCAGCACGATCAAGGAGCTCTTCACAGGCGAGTTCAGGTTTATTTGCCGCATGACCAAGGAGACCGAAAGGACTTGCATCGAGGCAATATTCTCTATTGCCGGTCGCGATGAGGACGAGTTCAATGAGGTATTATACCCTTCTATCATTCGAGTGCAAAAAAACTATCTGAAATCTTTTTTAGCTAATGTTTCCCGTCATCCTTGGGCATTATCCTGCCGGTGCATCTGCGAAGCAAATCAAACACTTTATTCAGATAATAAAAACAAATCGTTTCGCCCCGTACAGCTACAGTGTGTCCAAAAATCTAGCAGTCTACAAGGAGCATTTGCCACCCAAGTACAATCTAACCAGAGTTACAGTCCCTGTGTACATGTACTACTCGCTGAACGACTTGTTGGTGCATCCAACAAATGTGGAGCTTTTGTACAAAGATTTGGGAAATGCTGTCTCAAAATACCTGGTTCCACATAAGGACTTCAATCACATGGACTTTTTGTGGGCGGTGAATGTAAAAAAGTTGCTCTACGACGAGGTACTCAAAAACATAGGAAAGCCTAAAGCGCTAGAGGTGAAGTAAAGCAACGGTATTTCTGTTTAATAGGGTAAATGTAGTGAAAGTTGTTAAGTTATTTTTACATTGTTAACTTATACGTAGTTTAGTGTACAGAAAAAAATAAAAAAAAAATATTTAATCAAAGGATGGTCCTTAAAATTGCATAGAAAAACGCAGCGTCCTTCTGACTATTGACACACTAACTTTAATGTCAATGCTCAAGGGCCAATGTGACATGCTTTCAATTTGAATATGCCAGCAGACGAATGTGCAAATAAGACGAATTAACATGGGTAACTGCCGTAGCAGTGAGGAAAAGGACACCGAATAATTGATTGCAAGGAATTCTTAGCAGTGGTGATGGTATGATAATGAAGAGCAGACGATTGTATAAAATGGTAAATAATGAATGCGAGATTTGTTCCATCCACCCAGCTCCTTTTTTTTTACATTGCTTTTTTTGGTAACATTTGCTTCCCCATATTTCAGAAGAAATCTTACAGTAAATCAAATCATATACCCTTACGTTTATATGACCGGATTGACAGATTAGTTGAGTTTCAAACCACGTTTTCCCTGCAAGCTGATTGAGTGATCGAGTTGAAATTGAATTGAAAGAGGATTGAGTTTGACACTGCTTCAATTCAATCTGCCTTTGTATGGAACTCAAACCGAATCGAATCCGGATTCAATCCGCCATATAAACGTTTATATCGATTTCAAATTCAATTCCAATCGGATGTCATATAAGCTTAAACTGGGTGCGGACAGTATTCCCTCTAACCAAGCAGCCAAAATCAACCTGTATGTGGCGCAGTCATTTGATCGATTTGACAGTTGAGAAGTTGGTTGAAGAAAATATCAAAAGATTTTGATTTTCCGAAGTTCAACCCAAAGTCTTTCAACTAAGTTGAATAGTAAGTGATTGAATTGGTTCAATTGCTGAAGTGCCAGTCGGCTTTAGACAATTCCTGACTGACTACTGGAGGAGATGTCAAGATACAGAATAAATAGATTGTCGAATCTTCAAAATCTTCGCACACGCTATATGGGAATCAAATTCTGGTCTATCTTCTACTCTCGAACATGATATTTTCCGTAAAGAGCACCGAGGGTTAACCAAATTACAGATGATATTACAATTATAGGGAATCACAGTGGACCAAAAAAGGATGTGTAAGCATGCTCTATGATGCACTTCTCTGAAGACACATTTTTTTCCACTTCATCCTAAGGGTATGTTAAGTTTGATATATAGCTTGTGACATAGAGAAAGGCGCCATAAAGTATGATACACAAAAATGATCAGCACCACTAGTCCATGCGATTGAGTCATATCCAACTGGGCCTCAGTCCGCCTATCCGCTTTTTGTACTGCAATCAGTGCTCGCTAAAGAGGATATGAATATCCTTTTACTGATAAAGAGGGCACGGGGTTTGTTAAATTGGAAGAGAGAAAAAGAGATGGGAAGGGCGCGACATTAGATATAAATTTTTATTGGCTGTTGGTAGTCTTAACATTTTCTAGACAGAATTGTATGTAAAGTTTGCATTCGTTTTTAATTCACAGAATTTTTTTTCGCTTTTACACTAAGCACTTTTTCGAACGAATGGTTGGAACTTGGGCACCAAACTTTTTAGCGCTATGTGCATATCTAGACATCGAGGGCGCTTTCGATAACACGGACTACGACTCGACCGCTAGAGCGAGTAGAAGTAGTGGTATCGAAGATTCGACCAACAAATGGGGGAGTGTCGGTGTCTATAACTGAAGCCAGGAGAAGTTCTCTCTCCTTTTCTATGGCCAATAGTCATCGACAAGCTTTTAGTAGATCTTCACAGATCGGGTTGATAGGATAGGATAGGTCATAGGTTATGCTGATGAACTGGCGATTTTCATTAGTGGGAAGCACGGTACGACGGTCTCCAATGTCATGCAAAGTGCATTACTTCATGTTTTGAATGGTGTAGTAGAGAAGGATTATCCATCAATCCTAGTAAGACGGTTCTAGTGCCTTTTACAAGGAAGACACATGTCAACCTTGCAGCAATTACAATCAAAGGCAACACTTTAGAGTATTCCAGTGAGGTCAAATATCTTGGTGTCACCCTTGACAATGAACTTAACTGGAATTCACACATCAAGTCTGCCAGTGCGCGTGCTACCAAGGTACTGTCGGGTTAACTGGTCCAATGGTTTTCCAACAATAGACCCTAGAAGTCTGGTTTGGTTCACTAACGGATCGAAAATGGATTTTGGAGTAGGAGCTGGGACCCAACATCAATGGCTACGACTCTGACTGTGTTTCAGGCTGAACTCCATGCCATCGAAATCTGTGCCTTAAGGGACTAAAAGGCATTAGAATACATATCTTCTCAGATAGTCAAGCAGCACTTTGAGCATTATCGTCTAATCTAATGGACTCTAAATCAGTTAAGAGCTACTTCTATGCTCTACAATTCATTGCGAAGCACAACAAGCCAAAACTTGGCTGGCTCCCTGGACACTAAGGAATTGAGGGCAATATGCGGATGAGCTTGCAAGAGCCGGCTCTGAATCTGCGTTAATTGGTCCTGAACCTATTTACTTATGGGACAGTAAGAGAGTCTCTGTCTAAGGCAGTACCTTATTGCTTTTATCTTCTATGCACTGCTTGCAAACATGAGGACGAGATTTATGGCACTCCAGAGATTTTAGTCTTTTACCAGAGGTTCAGCTTTTTCAACTATAGGTGTGAGCAAACCTGGGAAGGAATGAAAGGTTGGGGGCAATAAAAGTAACCACTAACAGGCTCCCACAGATGTCTCCCACAGGCTCCTACATGGCAGTTCTGATGTTCCCCAAGGCTGGGAATGGAAACAATAAGACCAGTTTGAGGCAGAAATCCTAGCATACTCCTAGCTATATTCGTTGTTGTAGGTCAGTTCTAATGGATCACAGTAGTAGTAGACGTCAAATAATTGCAAAAGCTTTAATTTAGATCCACCAAGTGCAAGTTCGTAATAATTTTCCAATTTAGCTGTTTCGGAAACTAATATTCAATGCTACTCGTACAATACTAGCGCCTCAATGTGACGGTTTTAAGAATCTGAGTTCTTCCAATGCATCCACACCAGAGAGCTGCATAAATCCATTCATTTGACGTTGTGAATCATTTGCTATAAAGCGAGCCCTTCACAGTCTCGCGCACACAGAAAACAAGCGAGTATGAATCATGTAAGAAAAGATAACGAAGTTCACTTTCCGAAACGAAATGAGAACGAATCATTATGGTACTAGTATTCATGAATCGTTGAGTGCGTAGTTGGCTCACATTCAAAGTATTCATTCAATTAGAGTATTCACAAAAGAAGTCGAATGTACAAGGGATTCAGGAGCCTTTTTTGTGTTTGAAAAATAGGTAGAATGACCCTTTTTTATGACAGGAAAAAATCAAAAACAAAAACCAGTACACGCATCAATTCAAACATCCCCTGCCTTTTTCCAAATACAGTGCCAGTGGCAGCAAAGTCTAAGGGTAGGTAATTATTTCTTGGAGTGCATTTGTACAGGAGCTCGTTAAAGATTCGTTTTTGAGAGGCAATAAAATGTGAGCCCAGCGAATATCTCTTGTGAAGGACTAGGAATGTGTGCGAATACGTGGAAGGCAGTGAACAAACGAGCTACTTGCTGCAGGTCTCTGATCCACTCCTTTTTTCTGATAGCAGTTCTCTTCTCACATAAATAAAAATTACACCAACAAATAAAACAGATTTCGAATCACTAAACCAAAGAATACATTTCACTTTTAATAGAGACCAAGTACGTATGCTTCTCTAAAACGGAATAGAACAGCATCCCCTCTCAAAGATAATGACTTCCAAAACTCCATAGCTCAGCTTGAATTTCACCCCTCATTCTAGCTATCTTATAATTTTTTTCTCTTCTAATAGTGTATTTGGCGCCAACCGATGCACCACCAAATATATAAATTGCCCTCTTTTATTGTGCAAAATATTGACTTGCGCAGAATACAAAAAATTCGTTACGCAACCGTTTCCGTCAACCATTGCAAGTTTGAGCATCACTGTCAGTGTTGCCGTCAATACTAAATTGAGATAGTATCATACTCCCCCTATCATTCAAACAACTAGTACTAGTCTCTTTTTAAAATTTCTTTCGATAGATACATGTTGTAGGTAGATAGATACTTTTTCTTAAAAAAAAAAAAGAAGACAACCTTCCACTCCTCTTTCTTTGTTTATGAATCAAAATCGCACATAAAAAGCAAAAGAATAATAAAGTCAATGATGCACAAAAATTCATAACATAAAGACACAACGCATTTGTATGAGCACACACCCAACTCCAACACCTCAAACATGTTTGTTCTAAGTTTGTTTCATTTTCATCAAACACTCCTCTACAACTTGGCTATCGGTATGAGTTGGTATTGCGAACAGTCTGTGAAAAAATATCGACCGGCGCGTAACAAACGTAGCAGCAGCCAGCCCAAATATTCATCATCATCACCCATACATTTATCGAATAGATACATTTCAGTTCAAATAAAACCTTTATGGGATTCGGTGGTGCGCGCGTACAAATCTTCATTCTATACAACACCACAGAAAAAGAGAGATAAAGAGAGAGAGAGAGAGAGAGAGTAGAATAAAAAGTTATATTTTCATTGAAAATTTGAAATGGGGCAGGGGTTTTATCCCACTATTAAGGGTAGATTCGATAATTCTTCAGCACAATCTGTTATTTTACGTTTTCACTCGGCAAAATAATAAATAAATCCAATCCAATCCGATCGGAGTTTTTTCCTTTGTTGCATTGTACTTAGGCACAATCCGTGAACCGTGAGTGTTACTGAACCCGAGAGTAGGAAGTTCCTTCGAATTTTTTTTCCAACACAGGGGTTAGCGCAAGTCTCTCATATAAATAAATCGATTTTGAGGTTAAATTTTTTACAAAAGACTAACCAGTGTTTCGCTTTTTTTTTGCTCCTGGTTTTTTTTGCTCATTTTTGCGAGTGAAAAAAAAAAAAGGAGTCCGGGTGTGGAGTCGTGCTTTATAGAAAATTTAATGTGTGATTTATGATTCAAAGAAAAGTGTATCTTGTAACGGGAAAGGCAGATGTAATAAATTTCGCCGTAATATGCCTTCGCCTTAAATATCCTTAAACACACCCCCACTAATGGATTAAACAGTGAAAACCAAAAGAGAAAGGAAGGTGAAAATAAAAAAAAAAATCCCAGATTAGTGTTGTAACTTTGTTCCGGTTCCGGCTTTGTTCGGTTTTTTCTAATATGGAGGACGAGTTACGGTGCCCGATATGTAAGCAATTATTCGCCAATCCGGTACTTTTGCCATGCTACCATGCTCTCTGCCTGGGCTGTGCCCTAGATATCCAAGCTGCGTATACGCCGGCAGCGGTTGCTGCCGCAGCTAATGGAACTTTACAGTCAGCGGTAACAGGTTGCGCTGGGAGCGCCGCCGCCTTGCATCATCACCATCACCATCATTCGAATTCACCAGTGACGCATCACTCATCGACATCTTCGGCGGCTAGCACTGCCAGTTCGGGCACAACCGAGAGCTCCGATCAGGATCAAGCCGACAAGGTTAGCATCTTTAGCGAGGCCGATTCGGGTGTTGTCTGTTGTACATCACGCCCGGGGTCGTACGTCGGTACATCCAACTTACAGGCTTTGCTCTTTCCACCATCTGGCGGTGCTGTCTATTACCTTATCTGTCCACATTGCCGTAAGGTTGCCTTCTTTGACGAAAGTGGCGTTCGCAACCTACCGCCCTATAAGACCATGGAATCAATTGTGGACCGATTCTGCGCCCGTGAGGCATTGCGCTGTCAAATGTGCGAGACTGATCCGAAAGTCGCATCGCTCATATGCGAACAGTGTGAGATACGTTATTGCGATGGTTGTAGGGAGCTATGCCATCCAGCTCGTGGCCCTCTGGCAAAGCACAATCTAATGAAACCACTGGGTGCAGCCCAACTGAGGGAGTCACTGTGCGCCGAGCACACAGAACCATTTACACTGTTCTGCTTGAATTGTAAGGAGCCCGCGTGTGCACAATGCGTCAGCGAAAATGGTCATCAGTCGCATGACGTGCAACCGATAGCACAAACCTGCAAGGCACAAAAGGTGAGTTTTTTTTCTCTGTTTCTTGTTAAAGATAGCGATAGCTGGTGATATAGTTTTTTCTTTCTGTATCTTTACTGATAATAAGTAAATAAACACTTGCGTGGTGTTTTTTTTCGTGAACCTTCTGTATACAGCGACGGCCGACGGATATACGAGTCGTGAAATTGTTTGCATTTCTTAGAAGCGGTGTTATCGCGGATTGTTTTTCCTCGTTTCAACGTGAAATAAAATTTATTGCACTTCGAATTGTTGTGTGACAGTATGTACAATGGATATACCTGATGATGAGGTATTACTTTAGTTTTATGACACAATACACACAGAGTGTCTTATAGGTATGCAGTTAGTCACAAGATTGGCGAGACGCTGATTGATGAGTTTTATTTGCATGCTGTTTTTTTTGGGCAGGTGTTTTCAAGGACAGAGGTGTTCGAAAAGGTTCGAGGACAATAAGAAAAGAGGAAATAAAACTTTTGTTTTCAGGTGTCCGCTTTATGGATGGTGGTTTGGTGTTTAACAGTAACATGTTGTAGTTGATGTACTTGCAAGGTTTTGTTGCTTTTAAGTATCTATGGAGAGAAAGAACTGACTGTAGGCTATCTATGGACTGGCAGAACTGATCTTTTGTGGGTTTCAGAATATCAGTAGGTACTTTCAACTTACATACTTCTTTTGGATTCCCATGCCTCCCATGACTTTTCTTCAAAACAGAAATGGAAGATGTTGAGCTAAAATTTTGTACCTTAATATCAATGTATATGACAGCCTAGTTATGGTGGCCACAATAATCAGAGAAAACAAGCACTTCTAGTGGCATATTAGCCTAAAAACGTCTGACATATATCCGATTACGTAGCCAAACGATCCCTTGTAAACCACTTTGCATATATTGGTGATCATAAAGACCGTTATCTACTGCCTAGTCTTGCAAATCCACAAAATCCTGGTTGCAAAAGAATGAGGCAATCATTAAGGTTTTGACCAGAAGGATCGCATTACTGGTTATACTTTGGTTCTATAGAGCAGAGGGAAGTGGCTCTGCAGGTACAAGAGCCTATCCGAGAAGATGAGTGCTGCCTCTTCTGCTCTAGATCCTAGAAGCATGTATATGAACTTCACTACTTATACAGAGCTACGCAGATGATGTTGACATCAATCTTATGGCCTATTTCGTGTCAGAAGTGATCCAATGTGTCAGCCATCACTCAAAACGCAAAATGTCTTAGGAACAGGAACATGAACTGTGGAACGACTATTAGTGTGTCTTTTTTCCAAGAGGTAGAGGAAGTTGCTGCTGCTTATGCGTTGGACTACTAAGCTGAAAACATTGCTTTTCCAGACGGTGGAAAGCATTCCGAACGCAGCTTTGGCCTTAGAAATGGTCATTGCTTTTGTTTTAGCTGTGTTGCTTTTGAGCCCCACTTTGTTTGGCTCAGCTTCTAGAATCTGGACCATAAGATGGATGTCCATTATCCGATGTGAAAGTGGACAAACATCGCCAGCGTAGTCTAGGTGCTTAAGGTAAGATGTCATAGTCCAGCGAAATCCATGTCCATGATAAACACTAAAAATTACAGCGGTAACAGTATGCATCCTTGACGTATTCCGCTTTGGACCTTTCCATTATGCAAGACGTGACACCTACTGCCCTCATACGTAGCCTTAATAATAGCTATGAGTTTTTCGGGGATACCTTTCCTGCGCAAGGCCAACCAGACAGCATCTCTATTCAAACTGTCGAAAGCATGAAAGCTTGCCTGTTGAATCTAAATGCTCCTTTCCATAATTATTCTTGCAGTTATTTTGGCTGGCAGAACACATATACCTCTCCAGTTTCCACAGTCCATCAGGTTTCCCTCTTTTCCACTCCTGCGGAAACTTTTCGCTATCGCAAGCTATCCATATTAGCGGATGCAGCTAATCTGCCGATATATTTGGCGCCGCTTGAAATAGTTCGACAGGGTTGCCATCAATACCCAACACTTTGTTCTTCTAGAGGGACCTGATAGCTGATATGATTTCGGATTTGCTGGGAGGTGCGGTGTTGTGTATGGGGTTCTAGGTTAGAATCACAGGAAAGACCATCAAAGCTTGTTCAGAACTTCACCTCTTACAAGCATTTGATAAACATCCTAGAGTATTTGTGATGAGAAAGCTTCAGCCCTTTGGATGTACCATAAAATCCTTCTATATATGCAGTTTGATTGGAAAACACACCTATCAACCATTCAAGGGATGTAAAATACCTTAGACAAAACAATAAGGAGACTAGAGCCAACGATTTCTTCATTAGAAAGTCTCATTTGAAAACTGAAATGAGGTGCAGCCCAATCGTTAGTTCACTGATCACCTACAGCTCCTTAGATAAGGTCTCTAGAGCGGCTATCCTATAATAACACCTGGATAAACTTAGACCAGGGGTAAGTCCATTGTGATAGCATGGAAGCCGAAGGAGTCATCAGCTACTTGGAAACCCTTACCTTTCTATGAGTGTTATGGCTGAAGGCAACGCTAGGAGCCATGTTTACCCCCATACAATACTAGTGCACTCCCCATTTTATTCGGGCAATCAAGCAGCTCGTTTCCGGAAACAGTACACAAAGGCTTTGAGAAAAACGAACTGAGAGATTGCCTGCCAAGAAGAGATGACTCGTCGTCGTTCTTCGAAGTGAAAATACCATTCTAGATGAGTTGAAAAGCAATGACAAAATTTGACTTTGAATCGCCAAATAATTGACTTCTTCTCCTTTAAGCGACATTATCATTGAACACTGAGCATTGCAACACTTCCACTTTATTGTATTCCCATTGGTCCACAACAGATAACTGCATCAATCCTTCCATTTGCCGTTGTGAATCGTTCGCTAAAAAGCGAGCCCTTCACAAAACAAGGTAGATAATGATTTCTTGGAATGAATGTCAACAGGAGCTTGTTAAAATTCGTTTTTGAGAGGCAATCAAATGTGAATTCAGCGAATACTTCTTGTGAAGGAATCCGAATGTGCTGCAGGTCTCTGCTCCTCAATATACCTTGCTGTATGACTGTTGAGACTAATAACCCCAAAAACAACGTTTCAAGACCAATGCAACTTCCTCCCTTGCAGGAGAGAAAAAAAAAACCACACGTTTGTGTATTCTATAAGGCGACGATAGTTTATCAGTGCTTGTTGAGAAAGTTGCCATCAGATGCATGTAATACTTCCTCCACCTAGATACTACTTGAAACCCGTGAATGTTTGCTTTTGAGTTGAATGATTGACACCAATCTGAACGACAAGAAAATCAAATAGACCACCTGACGTGTGTCAAGCACATCGATTGGAAAAATCAACAAAACGCCGGCCGGGAAAAGCAATCAAGATTGGAAACTATTGATCATTTCATTTTCAAAGAGACGGTTGATACATATTACGAAATGAAAAGGACTTCGAATGTCTGTCTTCAATACTCTCTGCCATATAAAAACAATCTGCCTTTAGTCTAGTTTACATGGGGCACTTTAGAACTGATGGTGACATCTAGTTCTTTTAATGGTTTTTAACTTTTCGTGTTATGAATTTTAATCAGCTTGACAGGTAACCTGATTGACCGGGGTAATATGCCTTTAAAACGTGGGAGAATAGACGAATACAATCATGACATGACAGAGGCTTCTTTTGAACGTTTTTATTTTGAATTTCATGCGCATCGAGCATAAAGTTGTAATTGTCTGACAGCCGTCAAGTAAAAATGGAAGTGAAATGGGAATGGAAAATGCGCAAGATACGCAGATTATGAAACTTCAAAAACAGAGAAGCATGCCGGCAAAAATAGTGACTCTTCCTTTAAGAGATGTCATCCATTTATAGGAAAAACTGTACGCTGCAAGGAAATGGAACGAAATTAGGGTAATCAAGGTACAAGGTGAAAATATCGTATTATTTTGTTCGACCATCTAAGAGTGCTACTGAACAGGGTTTTTCTCGTTTGAGTACTGTACGTTAAAGGTTCAATTTCTAGAGATCTTGCGAGCGTTTGACAAACAACCAAGACTATTGTGAGAGCCAATTACTTCCTCAAAACTTGTATCCATCATCTTCTTAAGAGTGTCCAAGAAGAGTTTTTGTGGTGTGTGCTGTCCCCGTACCTGGAACTGGACACTTGAAAGGGATATGGTAGATTACTACTGTCTCGCTGGTAGTATTGCAGCTGCGACAATGAACATTAGATGCAATGCCTAGTCCTATGGCTTCTACTTATCACCACGCTTGCTATTTATTATTGACTCCCTTTAATTAGAACCAGCTATCACTGGCCAGTAGCCATATAAACATACATACCAACCTCCTGGATATACATCCAGGTGCATCCCTTAGAGACAAACCAGGCAATAGGCCTAGTGAGTTGCCTAGTCTACATTCCTAAACAGAGAACAGTACTCAAGTGTTATGCCTATGGCAAGACTAGAAACCTAAAATCTTCATTATGAAGACGGCTGCCATCGACTAGGATACAAGTAGAAGAATCTTCCGCACAATTGCTAGATGGAGCATGATCGCCCTTAGATCAGACACTGAAGTTAGGGAACACTTTTTAGCAATGCTATAAGAGATAGAAATACTTACTTATGTCCTGTATCCCCTTGTGGGTCCTAGAGCCTCTAAAACGCCTACGCGCCATCGTGTGCTATTTCTTGAAATGTGCCTCAGCTCTTTCCCAGTTTCCGTGCTTCCTTTTCAACTTTTCTGTGCCACGTACTCCTATGACCGCCTCGTATTCTGCCATCCTGGCTAAGCGGGTTCCATTGCATCGCTTGGTTAGCTATGGATCTGTCACTCTTTCGGAGAGTGTAACCAATCCACTGCCACATTCGTTGTCGTATGGTTGTGCCTATAGGTTCATGGCCGTTAGAGATGCGGTTTGGCTAGAATATCCTTAAAATGTAGCGCAGGCACCTATTGACAAACGTTTGCAGCAGAGATAGAAATATTGGACAGTGTTAACAATTCGACAGTGCGCTACAGGAGACTCTAAGTCGCAGTCTGTCTGTTTGTCTGGTGTTTGGGCCTAAAATTTTGATCTTGATCGACTAAATAGGAATTTTTAGAAAGACGATTCAACATCCGGACACGCCCACTTCTCGACAAAAAAAGAGGTTCAGAAAAGAGGAATAGGGTTCGTTTCAGGCCGATTGTTGGCGGTCCAGATGATGGCTGATTCTTTATCCCAATTCATACTTGCAGAGAAACAGCTGCCTTAAGGAATTTAATCAGTTCGTTTGGATCCTTCATTTGTCTGTCTAGATCGTGCGTTTTAACGCTGCTAGTCTTCTTCTTCGGTGACACCCTAAGGATAAGGTCGAACAGGAGATGGTGTCTTTTTTAAAGAAATCCACCAGCAAAATGCAAAACTTTATAAAAATAGGTCTAGGGTATGTAAACATAGCTGAGACTCCCTAGAAGCCTGCACGATTGTTTTCATACTTTTGCCTCTCCTGCATGCCTGAGAAAATATTTCCAACAGCTGATATCCTTTGCAGGGGCTGGCTTATGAAATTTTAATTTTATTCCTCGTTTCAGAGAATTTAGTAGAAAATTTGCGTGGGTTTTCACTGAGCATAAACAAACAGACATAAAGACGTTCACTATTATCTAAATTAAAGCAAACATTTCTATATTTTTCTTGAGTTATTTTCAAACTTAAAACACACACAAGTTCAAGTACACACGATCCAGTTCTGAAGGTACTTTCATTAATGAGATGCATCTCCTTCTCCTCAACAGAAAATAAATTTATCTAATTGGAATAGAGGAAAAAGATACAGGGTGAAGGTATCTAAAGATGCAAAAGCAGAAAGTGCTATTTGTAATTATCCTTTATGCTCATCATGACCTGTTGAAGATGACTCAATCCCTGACAGCCGGTTTGTGACGAATCGGTGGAAAAGAAATTCCTCAGCTGCCACTGTTCAACGGTATTATTCGCATACTTTGTGTTAAGTCAACGACTTAACTGCTCCGCCACACTTAAGACTATTTAAACTAACACAAAACACATTAGCATTCGCCACTGAGAGGGTCGTCAATGTGACATTTAGTGCAGTCGAAACGATGGCAAGCATTAGCTGCCTTGACACTCAAAGCCGAGATCGCACTCATAAAATGAAGACGTTAAAGTACATAATGTATGTGCGCGATTCATGAGTCATAATATCAAGTTCCATGGAAGATTTTCTGACAGAGAACAGTTGATTATGTCATAAAAATTGATATCAATGCGCGCACCCCACTCTCTTCACACAATCACCAGCGCAGGTGTCAGTATAGTCAAAGGTGTCAAATCGAAATGAGGCCTCTAATCATTGCTATCAGTTTAATTACAAAAACTGCGTAGCAAAAGTAATCAAAATCTAATTGAGGAACGCACATTGATTGATGCACTCATGAGTGGTCTCAATTGACAACACGAGAAT
The DNA here is from genome assembly GCA_949716465.1 of Chalcosyrphus nemorum. Taxonomy (NCBI): domain Eukaryota; kingdom Metazoa; phylum Arthropoda; class Insecta; order Diptera; family Syrphidae; genus Chalcosyrphus; species Chalcosyrphus nemorum. Next base: position 26,063,069 of record OX454335.1, read on the forward strand.
ATATAGTTCACCAGTGGCACTGGCGTCGCGTCGTACATAAAACTGACTCAAGAACCATGTGCCTGAAGCGGATATAGTAGAACAAAACACAAGACACACGACAAACACACACTGTATATCAATCAAAGATCATTGACTGTGCTATGAAAATCAACAAGAAATCAAAGCATATGCCCGCATTTGTTTCCGGAAAGTTAGATGTATGAGATACATGATGACAAATTACATTTGCAAGATGCATTTTTTGTATGTACAGTGAGTCACAGCGAGTTTTTGGTCTCAAATCGAGGTTAAGCACGAACGATGGTAAAGCAAACAAAAAACTGCTAAATTAATAAACAAATATTCAGCTTTTGGAAGCATACGTTGACGTGGTTACACGGCCTCGTCCTAAAGTACTCAAAAACCAAAAAATAAACAAAAATTAACAACTTGAAAATTTGATTGATTAAAGCCATAATCTGGTGTGGGAAACCTTGGACTTAAGAGGTAAAAATGGACTTTATCTTGAAGGTGACATCATATAATTTTAGAATGACAATGGACAATGCGGTTTCGGTTCCTTTTTTAGTCAAGCAATCAAGTCTTATTAGTTTTAGTTAAATTTTTATGATTTTTTCTAACCAAACAAATTTCTATTTGGTTGTAACTTTTATATGTGTTCCGGAATGTGACGTAGTGAAGTCTCTGGAACAGCATTGGCCTGACATAAAATAGTCTGGTGTAATTGCTCTAGCCGTAATGGAATGTCTCGTTGGCAACACGCCTACAACAAGGGCTGGAGCAAAGAGCTTATAGGTGGCCGAAACTCTACTCAACACTCAGTGAAAGGCTTAGACGGTTCGTAGCTAATATAAGATGAGGATCAACTGAAGAGTTGGAAGGAGCATTTTGCTTTGGTTCTGAATCGAGTATTCTCCATGCACCCAAGTCGGACTGAAGTGTCCGTAGAAAGAATTCGCATCACAATCCCCAGTATGGGGGACAACCCCCGCGATCAAAGCACTGAAAACCAACAAGGCGGTAGGACTTGACGGCATACCCGCGGAACTTTTTCAAGCTGCGCCAAGAGCATCGGCAGAGCTACTGTTCCGACTTGTTGGGAGAACATGGGAAGCCGAGAGTTTTCCGGATGAGGGGAAGAAGGAAATGATCGTCAAGCTCCCTAAAAAAGGAAATCTAATGCATTGCGAAAATTGGAGAGGTATCTGCGAGCTGTCAGCTATGGCCAAGAAAATGCAAGCGCCAGCAAGCAGGTTTCCGTTCTGGATCCTCCTATGTCAACGTCATTTGCAATAGTTATAGCATCCTCCGGTAGGTTGATGCACTTTTCGGCCACCTTGTACACTTGGCTCTAGAAACTTGTTTATTCCAAGCGCTGTGTCATTTGATATAGTTATTTCTTTAGAAACTGTGTGCCAGCTTGTCACTAGGTCTAAAAGAGGGTACAATGCACTCCTAATTCCCCGCCATAATAGTTATGGATATCAGTTTCTAAAGCTCCTCGCACCTGATTCCAAAAGGTTTCGATCTACTTACTAGTAATTGCTATCTTTTGCTACCTAGATACAATAACCATTAAAACGCATCCAATACGAGTACAAATATTCCGGTTAGCATAAGGTTTCGCTTTATTCTTCTCTAAACGTTGTTGCTCCCATAAATAAAACAAAGAACGCAATAAACATGTTTGCACTTTGGCATCATAATCAAACAATTAGGCCGGAATGAAGGAAAATAAAAACCATTCGTCAAGGCAACAAAAAGGTATCAAATATCTCCGAGTGTTTATAATAAGCATAACAAATTGTTGGTTGACTTTACATTGTTCGTTTTGATGGCATCGTTTTTGTTTTAGGAAGTATCTAGGTTAACGTCGAGAGCCGAGACTATTACTACCTATATTAATTTCTAGGTGGGCAGAGGGAATTTCTGTTTGTGCTTTATTTCTCTTGAATATTCTCTGGAGAAATTTTTGATTTTTATATCACAGAAGAGGTATTTTGCATTTGCATACCTTTTCCCAGCAGAGACCTTGAATGGGAAACAAATTATTTCTATTGGCCGCAGGGGAGGACTGTCGACCTTGCTGCGTGTGGTTAAAATATCGATTGAAGTGGAAAGAAGCATTTAGGAATATTGACAGCCAGCAATGAGGACTTGGAAGGATATTTGCGAATAGCTCTTAGATATCTCCTCATCTTGACAGGTATGGAAGTGATCCAGTTGACATTTAGACGTTGGATTCTCTGGCATTCAGGGTAAACAGGAACACACAATCCTTTACCTTTCGGCGATTCTACTGAAGTTTTCATAAAAACCCGAGCATACTCGGGAGGAAAATGCTCCGTGGTCTCCATAATATCGCCTACAAACCCCGCAAATGACTATCTGATCAGATGAAGAAGTTCAGCAAAAGTGGAGCCAGAAAACTTACTTAAATCCTTTCATCACTCGAGGCATATGATGTCAAGTGCACTGTACAGTTCTTCTTGGGAATCTTCCAAAGACAAAACTGAGTCCGTACTCACTAATAGTTCGAGTCTTCCATCCTCATTCCCCTGCTCATCACGGCACTGCCATCCAGCATCTTCTGTCACAAGAAGGAACTCCAGCCTTACATACTACTTCCCGCCTTCACTCTTCCTTCATGATGGCTGCTAGATTCATGCTAACTGCTTGCCAGGCTTCTTCTGTGTACTCTGCATCTGCCTGTCCCTTGTTCGGGGTAAGGTCTCTCTGTCCAGTTTGTGCACCAGTTCCTCATAATGTGGAAGTCCTGATATGATTTGCATTGAAGACGATTTCTTGCCACGTAATATGCTCGCCGTCATGTTCTAATTTGTGTAGAGCCTACATAATCAGTAAGCACCTAGATCGGGTAAAAGTTCAGCTTTCCATATTTCCTACTGATCCTTGCCTGACTGATATTTGCCTTTATTAGAGTGATATCAACCTTCTTCTCATTCTTCAGGACTTGTCCTTGCTGGTACCTAAGAATTACTTCACCTCGTTGCTGTTGACATCATTGTCCTGCTGGAACAATCTATACGTTTCGCTTCTTCAAGATCTTTAGCAAGAAGGCTAGTACAATCCCAGCTTCTACGAATGCCGCGTCGTAGCCGTAGGAGATTGTGCGGAAGGCGCTGCGTGTGATTTCCGTGAGTTGTCTCCTTCTTCCTTCCATAAGATTCAGTCTCAGAGTATCATTGATGTCTCAACTCCTACTAAGAGTAATCTTTTCTTTTGCTTGTCTATCTTTTCCTGGGCTAGCTGTAGGCAGATGCTTACTAGTCAGCCCTAATTCATCTCGATAGCTTTATTGCTGCCAGGCCTCCACTTATCAATGAGTTTGATCAGTAAAACGACTCATTGTGTCTGTCCCAGTACAGAGAACAGAACCTTGGGGAACCCGTCCTGTAAAGTTATACCGCCTCGTTCCAACGTTGGTGTCGTTGGGCGGTATAGTGAAGTATTACTTTCTACAGGTAGTCTGATTGCAGGAATGTTTCTCCAGGTTACTATGTACTCGATTGCGCAGTACTCTTTGTTCCTTTCTTCTCATGGCGATGATTTTTGCACTCTATGCACAACTTCATTGATAACGTCGATGGCGAAATGTGTTAATCCGTGAGGCCTTCTGTTTGATCGATTGTAATTGATTATTGAGTCTGTCGCATATGATGCGTGCCAGTATCACACGTCAGCACCTTTTCTTCAGGGCTGTGTAAAGTCCAAAGTCTACATGGATAAACTGAGTACTATTGAAGAATTGAAAGACAAAATCACTCGCGTTATTCATCAAATATCACTGAAAATGTTCGGTCGGAATGGACTGTGTTAACCGCATTTGCGGCCAGCATTTAAAAAAAGTATCCAAAAACAATAAATGCCAGGAATAATTCTTTTGTTCGATTGTAAAGATAATCTAATAAAATTGATTTATTTTTATTTTGTTTTCTCTAAAAAAAAGTACCTCTAAATGAATCACCCTTTACTATGTACTCGTAAGTATGACGGTCAAGTGGTATAAGGTGCATCATTATATTTAAAGTTTCAGTAGGACATTTACGTAAAACATAATATTTTTGAGAAAAAAAGTAGTATGTCCTCCAGGAATTTAGTTCAAATAATCTGTCGCTACAACCAATCTCTGTAAGGGACTAAAACTGTTCCTTAATTACCTTCTCTTGAACTCTATCCCTGTGATAAGAGTCGAGTCACATAATTATTTCTTATACATCTTTAAGAAAAAGAAAAGTAATTGAAAATTAAAAAGAAAAAGAAGAACAACAGATACTTGATAAAGGGTATCACATTTTTTTAAAATTAATTGACAGTTAAAGGCTAGGCGAAAGGGCAAATCGATTTACCATGCACTTGATTAAAACTTCGATCTTTATTTTATTAATGAGTTCAGATAAGAGAAGACCGCTGCTACAAATTGTATTTCTCCACCAAAAGCGATAGAGAAGTGTGAAAGAATATATTGAGGAGCCCCATGAGGTTTTGGGAAGTCATCCCTGGTGCACATATGCTGACCACTCGCTGTCTTAGACAGTAAACATTTCACTTCGACATTTAGAACCTCGAAAACAGCATTTTTGTACACATTCCTCTTCTACCATAGACAAAACGGATAGCTACTCTGCTTGAACCTCTAAAATGCAGGCCAAACTCCGTCGACATGTCAAAATTTTCATACAAAAACGAGTTCAAAAACTTCGGTTCATTGACCTCTACGAGTGCACTTCCGTTCAAATTATGATTACTTTTCATTTTCATAATTTCAATAAGGGACTCTGAATCATAATCAAATCAATACCATAAATATCAGCAGCATCGAAGCTTCCCCCTCAATATTTTTTGATTTGATTTATTGTTTTCAATTTTTTTTCTTCTAATTGTTTCCAAGAAAAACGAGGTGAACTCATTGAAAAGGAGAAACAAAAAAAAACCCACCCTGTGGTTGGTATCACAACAATCACACACATTCATCGAACTCGGATTTATTTCACTCAGATTGGTAGGATCTTGTTCACCCCACGATACTTGGTGGTGGTGGTGGTGATTATAAGGTGCAACAGCAGCACACTTCTCGCCATACACCCGTATCAGAGCGAGAACAATGACACAAGATAAATTGAATCGTTTTAGCAACATGTCGGCACAACAGTAATGGAAACAGCTGTCTCCGTTGGATTTGGCCGGAGGAGACATCATTTTCGAATAAATATCTGGCACAGGAGCACACGTTTTCATTGAATTTTTTTTTGTTGCTGTTGTTGTTCTCTCTGTCCCCTATGATGTGTGTTTTGTTTGTTTTGTAAGTACGCCTCCATCTGGTTCATCTGTCTGCTGGCATTTGGCAATAGTCGTACGTTTATTTATTTTGCACGTCTGATCCTTAATCTGCTATGATTTATGATTATCACAAAAAAAAAGTGTCAAGCTGATGAACTCGCCTTAAGTGGAAAATAAAGAAAATTAATGACGTTTCAGGAGTTGATTTTAAAATGAAATTTTCTAATCTCCCAGTGTAGGGGAGGCTTCAAAAATTAATAATTTCTATTTAACGGTTGTCATTTTGTTTCCATTTGGAAAATTTTATCATATCTCACTTCGCTTCGAAAGATGTCTACATGTTGACGACGTTTGTTTTGATAGCTGACAGTTGATTTCAATATTTAGACTGTTTCTTTAATGATTGATGTTACGATAACATAGGTATAACACTACGACTTTGATTGTCAACATATGTACATAAAGTTGAAGTTTTGGAAAAAATCCAAAGATATAGGACAACAAATGTCTCTTGCTTCTTTTCAGACGGATCTAATCTGCCAATGGGTCATTTGTAAAATTATTATACGACCAAAAATTGAAGCAAAAACTTCTGTAATGTGTAAAATGACATTCTAGCTGTCAGCTTCTAAGTTAAAGCCGATCTAGCTGCTACACAATTCACAGCTTACTCCACCTTACATGATAGATAGTGCTATGTCTGTGCCTGAGCTTGAAAGCGTCGAATTTTCTATTGGACAAGTCCACTTTCCACAAGTTCTGTAAAACATTTGAACGTACACAAATGCGTTGGTCCTTCCACGCATATAAAACACATCTGCATAAGCTTCTCCGTCTGCCCTAGATGGAAAGCAGCATTTGTCCAGCCTGTCCCTTAAAAGACAGATCTTCTTCTCCGAGCAATTACCGACCTATTGCACTTACGATAGTATGGTTTTCGTAAGAACAGTTCCACTTCATGGCATATCTCACCTAGAAATGAAACCAATCCCACTATCACTTCGGCGAAACAAAGATGGTTGCGCTTAATATTTCAAAGGCACTTAGCATAGTTTGGCATCAGGCTCTTGTTTCGAAGATACGATTAGTCTCTTCTTTAACCGATTACAAGTTACCTTTCAAGGCGTTCGTCCAGTATGATATCTTCCATATAAATACTGGTGTTCCCCAGGGCTCAGTTCTGTTCTTCTGTCTGCTAAGTCTAACCAAGTCCATTCTTTCACTGATGAAAGTATCCTAATATTTTCACATTCGTTCCTCAACTCACATCTCTGCTCTTCGGCCTTAAAAGAGAATCGGCCAGGTATGTTAAACTCATTGAATTCCGACCTTGCCATCATAATCAAATGGGATTGAACCAACAGAGTGGAATTTAATGCATCCAAGGCCCAAATTCTGTCTTTTTTCTCCCATACGAAAGGAAGTTCCCCGATAATTTTCCATGAATGCCACTTGTATCGCGGAAATCGCAAGACTTGCCCTTCTCGGTATCTGACCGTTCCATCGGAGATGGTTATTGGTAGGTGCAAAACGTTTAGTAGCCCTTAAGTGGTTCAAAAAGTATTTTCCCTTGACTGATCTGGCCTCAATTTAATAGGCATTCATCCGCCCAAAGCTAGAATTCAAGGCCCCGTCTAATTATATGTGCCTAAGACCGTTTTGCACTTACTAGATATGGTTCAGAACCGTGCGCTGAAACTCTTAGGTGATAGAGCGATTATTATCTACATAATTGCCTCAAAACATATGTAAACAAAATGTCTCTCTATCTTATCGCTTTTTCCATCAAAACTGCTCCAGCGAAATAGACGCCGGCATTTCCCCTTCTCAAAATTTCAACCTCAAGCCCAACTTCGAATATAATGTCATATACAGGAATTCGGTCATTCGCCGAACGACACCTTATTAAAATGATCTTCCAGGCTCAGTGTGCTCTCGTCATTGAAAGCTTCAACCGTCCAAAGCCAATGTGCATTGTTACCTTCTCTGTTCACCTTCTTGTGACAGACTATACCAACTTCGCTTACAGCATTTTATTATTAGCTATGTTTTATGATTTTCCATAAGGAACAAGGACAATCAAATTATCTATGTAGTTTGGCTACACTGAAGCAACCATGGTAGAGACACGTTGGGTCTCTTTTCATCTCTCATTCACAATCCACCATAAGCTGAGAGACTCTCGGGATTTCTCCCCCGTGCTTCGCCGACTTTGATTCCTCGTGTTAACTCTAATATCTGGTTGACAGAAATCTGGTTTATCTTCTGTCTTTCTATTCTGTAGCTCCCCAAGATCTCTTTTCTTCTGCTAGCTAATGTTTGACATTAAGACAGTATACGTCTGTGCCGTCGTCGTCGTCTAGATTTCCTTCAGGAATAGTTCACATCTACCATCCTCCGAAAGACCCATCTTCCTAAGATTATACTGGAAATTATCATGTGGATAGCGTTACAACCCATTTCAGTGTTCCTCGCTCCAGGATTAGAATTTTTCTATGAGTGGTCCCGATCGGCATTAGAGATGCCGAAAGATGCTTCAAGCGCCATCTAGGGACCCCATCGACTGGCATTGTCAGTACTAATTTCGTCCATCAAGAACCCCTTGTTGGTGCAAGAAGAATATCATAGACATAACAATAAATAGGGTGAGAAGAAGGGATGGGAAAGACTTGGACTGATGGTGTCCAATTTAACTGGCGAGAGTTACATGTGATTTTTTAGCATTCGTTCGTAATTCACAGTATTTGTTCGCATTCGCCCTGATGTAGACAAAGTGCTTCCGAATCGAAATTTCTAATTTTGTTTCTTCGCAAATTGAATGACTTTTAGCTGGGACTTGAACACCGTACCGCTTATTCAATGACCGAAATCATAAAATTAATTCCGGACTAGAGTACGCAGCGTCGCCATTATAGAAGGGAAAGATTTGGCATGATTTTCACTAAATTATTTCGAGTAGCTTGTCATCTTTTTATGCACTTTGCAAAGCCATCCAACAACTACTATTCATATGGCAGAGTTGCCAAAGCAACTACTTGATTTGACTACTAATTGCTCAAAATATTGCATTGCTACCATCCTAACTTTAATGCCATTAACAATGTGAGTAGTGTGCGGTTTTTTTTCTTCTTAGTCCTTTCTCCCTCTCAACTAACATCACCACCAAATCCTTTTTGTGTCCCAGAAGAAATCTGAATTTTATTCGTGCGTCGTCCCTGGAGGCTAGTTTATTCTTCTTCTTTTTTTCCCCTCAACTCTTTATGTATCCAGAAGGTTCAGAAGCAATCTATGTACATTCGCATCCTATACCCCCATTAACGTGCATAGTTTTATGTAATTTGAAATGTTTTCTTTTGCAGACCGAACTCTCTCATAATCTGCAGCAATTATCAGAGAAAGCCCGTTCAACGACAGAGTTTATACAACGATTAAAAGGAATGAGCGACAAAGTTACGGTAAGCAAAAGCAATAAACCTCAGAACGGTCTTGATTCTATAATAATCATAAACATAAAAGCATTAAGAGAGTGCACAGGCATTGCGTCCTTTAGCGACAAAGGACAATGTTTTTATGTGTTCCTACAACTAAACTACTGTCATCCGATATTGTTGAACGCCTAATTTAATCCACAGGAGTCGTGTATAGAGTTCGAAAGACTGGTGACTGCACAATGCGAGACATTAATACAAGCAATACATGACCGAAGGGAGTATCTTCTCGAAGCTATACGTATGGACAAGGATACCAAAATCAGAATATTAAAGGTATAAACTTTTTCTTTAAACAAAAATAAATAAATAAAAAAGTTTCCTTTTGTTTGACAGGATCAACAATCAAATTGTACAGGAAAGCTGCAGCAAACCACAGGACTAATACAATTTTGTATTGAAGCACTGAAAGAGACTGATGGAGCTGCCTTTTTACAAGTAAAAAAAAAAAACAACAACAACAACAGATTCCATATAAAGGACTCTTGCATATGTGTATTTTGTACTTAATTTAGGTTGGGTCGATGCTTATAAACAGGGTGGCAAATACAGACATGACTTGGCATCAGGAAGTTACGAATGCAGCACCACGGGTCTCGCCAGTTGTCGATTTGACACTGGATGATGCTCCGCTTTTGCGAGCGATTGACAATTTAAATTTTATTCAAATGAAACGTAAGTTATATATGTATCTGTTGTATTTAGTTTTAAGACTTGTTAAGTATTCTTTTCAACACAAGTCCCCATTTGGGTAAAGCTTGAGGAGGGACTAGTTCTCTCTATCAGCTGACTCTCGTTGGTATCTGCAAGTTCACTATATATGTATTTTACGATAGTTTTTCAATCCTGAGAGTGCTCTAGAACTGGGATTAAATAGTGAGAAATAAATAGCGATTATGTTAGCAAACGGCAAGGAACACTTTAATCCTGAAACTGAATTAACGGAGAAAAAGACTTCATACCTTAGGGAGAACACTTTTCAATCAGTATGAGCACTCATAATAGACTAGAGAGTGACTAGTTACCAATATTTAAAAGAACAAACTTTGCCCGAATAATTTTAATACATATTTTGGTGTACGACTTAACAAATTTCAATTACGTCAATGACTTCAAACACATCAATGACTCAATCAAGTGAATGCAACGAATGATAGTGACTTCAATCAAGCAACCAAATTGATCGCATTTATTTTGATTTCAAAACTATGGTTGTAGAAAATTATTGCTCAATTGTGACTTCATAATGAATGGTGATTTCGAAATATAAAACCTTTTAGACTGTATTCTTCGAAAAGTTGGCAAATACCACAGGCGGACAGTAGGAATGCAGTCAAGTGGTTGGCTTGTCCTCTTCCTACTTCGAATCATAACCTAAAAAGGAAAAAGAATATTCCTTAATGATTTTGAGAAAATGAATGCATTCACCATTCATTTAGCATTTGAATGATTGAATTTTTTTTTACCATTCAATTGAATGCAATCATCATTGCATAAATTCATGAAGTCTTTTGCATTCATTTTTTTGCAACCATTTGCTTCCTTTGCTTTATTTGCCATATTTTTCGTAGAAATTTCATATCAAATGAATGCAAAAGAATGCAAAGAAAGCAAAGGAATAGATGAAAATGAATGCGAATAATGCAAAGAATGTAATTAAATGAATGCTTAGGACTGCAAAAATTGCAAAGAATTGCGAATAAATGACAGAAAGAAGAGTTCAATAATTTTTTCCAAATCTCAAAAAAAAGTCAATGAATGCAATCACAAACTTAAATTCATTGAATGCTTTTTAAAGAATGGATTCAAAAATTGTTGCAACGTATGCTAAAGTTCAAATCATAATTGAATTCACTGAATGGAAAGAACTACAGATGAATTCTATTTACGATTACAATGAATGTATTCTCCAATGATTGCATTCTTTTACAGCCCTGATTCCAACAAGTAAAGTGCTAAATTTTGGCAGATCTTTCAGCGGTTTTTGCACTGGGCTTCAATCTAAATTCACAGCAGGAATAAAGAGCAACAAGTCGCCGGTATAAGTGGAACCCGAACTTCTTGCTAAAAGGAGTCGTTAAAGCATGACCAAAAATCTTTACACGCCTTTGTATGGCATGCTAATTGGAAGGTATTGAAGTAGAAAAGGCAACGACTATTCCTCAATCTAACAAAATCTGGGAAGTGGAATTGGCTTAGTTGACATACATTTTGTTGATTGTTGCCTTTGATTATCAACCTCTCCTAGCTCTGCGTAATTTTGAGCGCAATTTTGAATTTTAATTCGTTATCCTGACTCAAGAGGAATGAAGAGAATTGAAGAAGAAAATAAACTTTAGCTCCTGGTACCTACCTGGCAGTTAATGATATGCTCTTAGTATAATAACGAAAGTCTAGTGGAAAGCGCTTGAGAAGAAATATCACTTTGAAAACGCGACAACGATTCAGCGGGCAGAATGTGTCGCGGTGACGGAATCTATGAGATCAACACCAACAGCAGACTTGGAAAAAATACTGAATCTTCTTCCATTTGATATTCACTGTGGCAGCTTGGCGGCTAGGACTGAGACTAGAGGCAGATGGTCTATGGACGGCGAATTTCTCGATCATGGACCGATGGAATGTATCGACACTCGGACGGAAACGAACTATACCATACCACTTACAAACTGTGAGCAGAGATTCTCTATCAGAATTCCCAGCAGGGAGAAATGGGTTATAGGTACGGTCTGTGCTGAAAATGAACTCGCCATCTATACCGACGGATCCAAAATGGATGTGGGTACTGGTGCCGGTGTCTACTGCGAGTCCCGAAATATAAATCGGTTCTTCAGGCTCAAGGACAGTTGTAGTGTCTTCCAGGCTGAGGTTGCTGCAATAAAGCAAGCTGCGGATATGCTTATTGTAATCAGTAGTTACATCGACAGTCAAGCAGCTATTAAAGCGTTGCTGTCAGCATCGGTACGATCCAAGGTCGTGAAACCAAAGACTAGACCATATCTCAGAGGCCAACGAGGTGACCCTCTATTACAACATTATTTCCATAATAGTAGCTGCGTATACTTGGTTAGAGTACTTGCAAAAAAAGAAGAAGAGAACACGAAGGCCGAATGGAGTAAAATCATCATCTACGCCAGGATATCTGTCCGAAAACATGGCTACAAGCCTGAAACTGGCAGACCATAAGACGGAAAGAGTGCATAGAAGTGACAGGCAAAAGGTTGATCACATTATTGGATATATTGGTACATAAGTAGCTGAGAACAGTGCTAAATCATGGACTTAACTTTACAGAGCATCTGCTATAGTGAGGCGAAAAGCCAGTATAACACTGTCGAGATGAATGCCAAACGTTGGAGGATCCACGCAGCCAATAAGAATCCCTCTATCAACAGCGATGTTAATCCTTATGTAGGAACCTCTCATGTGAAAACCAACGATGTATCGAATACCCTAGGTGGGTATAGTTACGTATGTATATACCCCGTACTGTTCTCTCTATAGTGAAGGCTACAGATTCAAATATACTGTAGGGAGGATTTTTAAATTGATGATGTTGAATGATTTACAGAAAACAGCAGCGCCGATGTTTAGAGTTAAGGGAGCACAACATACCGTCTGATGCATTCTATTCAGCGAATCATATACTTTCTTTCTTACTATGGTCTCGATCCTTGTTTTTGAGATGCATCAAGCAAAGGAAAACGCCTTGATGGAGTGTAAAATTCTTTCCCCTAAGCGCGTCAAAACGCAAACCTGTCAAAACTTAGTCCAAACGCAATCTCTCGCCTTGACATTTCTCTAAAGTTGTTAACCGACGATCGAATTTGAATTGATTTTGTCTCCAACCTGCCTTTGTTTATTTATTTTTTTAATAAAAGTTTGTCACTTTAAATTGCTGCCGGGATTCCTAAGATTTTCTATCTGTCATTTGCTCTGACGACTAAAGTTTTGTTGGTACGCCAGCTGTCATATTTTGATTTGATCTTATTGTCAAAGAAAAGTATCGATGATTGTAATTATATAAACACAAATCAATCAATCACAATCACTTCACACTTAAATGACAAAAAACAAATAACGTGCACCGCCCCAACTATTTGTTTTGATTATAGATGAGACGACAAACTACTGTGCAACATCGAGATGAAATGATCTTGAGACATGAAGGCGTTGCTTTTGGTTTCTCCTTCTTTCAAAGAAACAAAAAAAAAACAAAATAACCCACTGGGTTTGACAGCACTAATTGGACCAAAAGAAGCGCCTGTCATTTAATTCAATGATTAATTGAAGAGATCAACATTTCAAAGAGCCACACCAATCGAACGATTACAGATTTCGAAATCATCGATTGACACACGCTTCGGTTGCTTATTCGATAAGCTATATGTGGACTGGTGAAACTCAAGTGTGAAATTTATCTGTTTGACTGTCAGTTATCGATAGCATCATAAATTCTAATAAAAATATAGAGAAGCCGAAACTGTCACGGCTGATAAAATATTCTGCGTTTGACCTCTTAAGCCGAGCATTTGTATTCAAAAACTACATCGGTTCTTTGTTTTTTAAACAATGAGCTAAAGTAAATTCCATGGCAATCCCCAGCCCATACCAGCTCATGGAAAGTGCGCAAAGATACCTTCTTTGAGGGTTCCAACGATGTCTTGCCACCAAAATTGTATTGCCCACCATAAAGTATGCTATCGTTGTTAATAGTTTTGCTATGCGCCTAAAAACAGACCACAGTTTTTTAAACACAATTCTACGGTCAATTATACATAGACTGGTGGGGTGGTAGGCGTAAAGAGTGATTCTTTTAGAGGTAATTTTTTCAAAAGTAAAAACAAATGAAAAAATTTAGTCTCACCGAATTAACTTTGTCGTCAAACAAAAGAACCATTCTTGACATTTATATTTTTTTTTTCGCTGACGTGTCTTAGCATTTCGAGCGGTATTTGGCGAATAATGCGAGTAATGTTGTAGATTTTGGACTTTACATAGCCCTCGCCAAAAAAAATTCAAGAGGCATGATATCACACGATCTCAGCGGACAATATACGAGTCGGAATCACTTAACTTAATTTTTTAGTAATTTTTTTTCAAAATAAAGCCATGGTTACACGGATCTAGTGGCAAGTAGCGCCGTCTTGTTGGTACCAAATCTTCTGGAGATTATGGACTTCAATTCGAGGTAGCAAATAGTCATAATCATATCTCAATAATAATAACAGTAGCAGTTATTGCTATATGGCTCTCCTCGTTCTGGAAGAAAGATTATGGACCGATGATTTCACAAGCCTAAAAACTATTTATATTAAACCCTTGTTTTTTCTGAATGTAATGACAGTTCTTTAATCTACTTGGGGTGTTCTTCAGGTCAAATATCCATTACGCCAGAGATGTACGTCATATGTAGGCCATAAGTTGCTTTAAGTGCACGAAAAACATTCATCGTTGAACGTTGATTTACGTTCTACAATTGGATATTTTGTAGACACTGTAGCGGACTAAGTCTTTTCATGATAAAATGTCAAACGATGTTGAACAAGAATACTATGACAGGTTAGTATGACTCATGTATCATTCGTCAAAATATCCTTAGATAAAAATAGTACCTCCAAATGAATAAAGCGAGTTATCTGGTAAATACTGCTGCTTCGTCATCTTTGAGCATTTTGCATGTCTCACTTCGTTCCACTTTTGTCTCTTTCGGGATTCTACTTCCTCTTAGCCTACTCTGGAATCTAGCCATCAATATCCGGTCAGGGTGTTGCTCCCAGGGTATGAAGCTGATTCGTGGTGCTAGATTTCAGCACCAGTGATAACATATTTCATCTTTCCCACTGAACAAAGTTGTCTATGATTCCCAGTGCTGCCATTTCAAACTTTTGCTACCACAGACGATTTTCTCTTTAAAAAGCATAAATAAGGGGAGATTCAAAATTTCAAAATTTAGACCAGAGTCTCTGACTTGTTGCTTAGAAAAAAAGTTCAGCGTTCAAAACGGGCGATCTTGCCGGCCACTGCGAACCGCCAAAACGAGGCATAAGGCAACCCGGAAACGCCTCCTTCAAAATGATTGACATGATCAAATGTAGCGCGAGCTGTGTGTGCGGTTGCACCGTCCTGTTAGAACCATATGTGCTCCAGTCGCAATTCATCAATTTGTGGCAATAAAAACTCATAAGTTTTGTACCGCTCACCATCCACAGTAACCGTGTTCTCGAAAAAATGCGGCCCAATGACACTTCCCTCGTAGATAGCGTAACACACACTGGGTAATTGTGTGGTACATCGCCTGGTCGCTTGGTCGGCGTTGACTGCTCATTCGCGGAATCCTCAGCTACATAGCCGACATGCCAGTCGGTTTACTAAGTTTACTAAGAAAAAGGCCTACAAAAGTTTGGTCCTGTGAGCCGTATTTTATTAGGTTAGGTTAGAACGGCTGGCTACTGTGGGTGCAGTCACACTTAGGCCAAAAAGGCCCGTTTATCCATTTCAAAATCAGCAGGAGCTTATTATAAAGCGATGAATGCGATTGATGTCTAATTCAGCGAGTTCGTTTAGGTAAAAGTATTCTCCCAAATGCAACCTCCTTCAGATTGAGAGCGCATAGCAGATGGGCTTCAGAAGATGGGAAATAGTTTCCTCCTTCTCTTGGTCCCTGCAGCTCCTGAAGAAGTCGTTAGAAGGGAGGCTCAGTCTTGCTGCGTGCCTCCCAATAATACAGTGTCCCGTGATGACACCTACCTAAGTACTAATATGAGACTTATTTAGCTTTATATGGTTGTGGGATCGCTTTGGATCCAGCTTGGGTCAGATTTGCTTTGCAATGGAACACGTAGTACAGTTCAATCACCTGTGATAAGTAGCGTTAACCGCGTTTTGTTTAATTAAAAGAGCACATGTAGCGGGAGGCATGTTGAGATTCCCCTTTTTGGGTAGAAGGTGAAGAATTGTGCTATACCTGGCAGTTTCCCTCGATGTCACAATAGGCCGGCACACCCTTCCCTCCAAGATTAAGAGCAGCCCGTTCACCACTAGATTCCAAAGAAGAGGAGAGATGACACCTCCTTGAGGGGTGCCTCTACTGACAAACCTCCGAATCGAGGCATCGCCCAGCTTTTAAACAGCATTTTCTTAAAATGAAATCAAAACTTTATCTGATTTCAATAAAGTCAACGCATTCAGTAAAAACAGTGAATTTTTGCCGCTGTTTTATATTTTTAATTTTATTTATTTTTTTTTTTTTAATAAAATTCCTCATCGTTGCCTTTGCTTGAACGTACCCAAAGGCCAGTTGACTTAATAAAAAAACAAAAAATACACTCGATAGTCCTACTTAACTATACATTTTGTCTGATGTAGAATCGCTACTGCTCTTTTGTTGATAAATCTAAACACATTTAATTTAAAGCTCAATTTGGTTAGAGAATATAATTTAATAACTTGCACAGTGATCTACTCATATTGACACTAACCAATGATCTCAATGTTGCTGTGTCCCCTTTCCCCGTTTCTACTCAAATAGTAATAAAATAATATGCCATTCCATATTCATCATCATCCTGTATCTTTTCTTATTTTTTGTATTTATCCCCCCGCTTCATTATAATTATGAAAAAAAAAAAACAAATAGCATCTAAGGATGGAGATGGAAGATTGCCAGCAGGTGAGATGTAGTAATGTTTAATGTTTAGTAAATTCCCCCCTCATTAACACCTTAAAACCATTTTAAAACCAAAAAACCACTGTAAATTTGCACTATGGTAACTAAACCTATTTATTTATATGTAATATGTATTTACCTGCGCAATCATGATTTTCCCCCCTTTTTTTTGAAAATGTGTTTTTTCCCCCACCCTGTATGTTACACTTTAAAGGCTTAAAGGGTGATCTTGAGTTATTTTTTGAATGTTTTTTTTTTTCTTTTGGTTAAGGTTTGTTGCATTTTAAAGTTGTTCCTCTTAAGTGTAAATATTTGAAAAATAAAAAACGAACATTTTTTACTTCAGCACCACTTACACCGACGGTTATTCCGGAGAATTGCTCGGCTGAAAATAATTCCGTAACAGTGGCGTGGCAGGCGCCAAATCACTGCACCGTCGAGGGCTATGTTTTGGAATTGGACGATGGAAGCGGTGGTGAATTTAGGGTAAGGTACTTACTTATTTTGGACCCTAATCATTTGATCCATCAAAAATTGTAAGAAAATTTGATTACGTGTTTTTGGATTTTGTTGTTGTTGTTACAGGAGGTCTACTGCGGAAAGGAGACCATTTGCACAGTAGATGGGTTGCACTTTAACTCGATGTATAATGCTAGAGTTAAGGCCTTCAACAGCAGCGGCGAAGGAGAGTACTCGGACTTAATTGGTCTACAAACAGCTGAGGGTGAGATATGGTTTTATATTAGCCGTGTTTTATTGGAAAGTGTTTAGCCAGCTCTTAATAAAACGTCCATACTCATTTTTATCTTCAAAATGACATTCGAATCATAGATGGCGTAGACTATAATTGTAGACAACAACCATTGACGAATAAATCCAACAATTATGGGTTGTTGTCTACAATTTTAGTCTACGCCATCTATGATTCGACTTTCTCCACACTTTATGTTCACTTTTCGTTTTGTTTTTGCTTTGTGTGGCAAACTGGCTATACACTTTCGAAAAAAACACGGCATATGTAGTTAGGTTATTAGAAACACTTGAAATGTTTTACTTAAATTTCATTTCATTCGTAATAGATGTAGTTTTAGATTGCACAAGCCTTCTTCTTCTTTTAAAGAAAAATTGAACTCATTCACGAAAAAGTCATTTAATTTAGATAAAATAATAAAATATTCTACTCTAACAATCAACAGTTGCTTGGTTCACTTTCAATCCACAATTGAGCGGAGGATCGGGCTCAGGATTAGTATTTTCGAATAATAATTCAACAGTTTCGGTAGAAGGATGGGAGCACCGTGTCGCCCTTGGATCAGTGGGTTTTTCGCGTGGCGTTCATTATTGGGAATTCACTGTAAACAATTATACAGCAGACACAGATCCTGCATTTGGAGTTGCACGGATCGATGTTAATCGAAATAAAATGTTAGGTAAGTACAAACAACAACAATATCAGTCAGTATGTAAAAATTTGGGCTTATAGTTCTCTTGGAAATTTGCTTTCCTTAAAATGGTGGTGACTAAATTCAGTCCAGTGCCATCTGATAAGTAATTGGCTAACACGTGTGTGGAAAAAAACTTCTTCGAATTATAACTGAACATAAAAAAGTCCCAGCAGTTCTTCCTAATTAGTTCGGGCATCATTACCTGATGGCTTAGTATAAAAATTCTTCTCTACCATTTCTTCTCTCAAATCCAAATGCTCAATTGAGGTTTAGGTTAGATTAGGTTAGATCTAAAAAGGGTTATGAGTTCATCATAAAACACTAGGCACCATAATGGACCCATCGCGATCCCTTTAGTGAGTCCTAAATGGTAGAAGAAACCTAGAAACTCACTCCCAGTACTTGGTTACATGAACCTACCTCCTCCAGACTGCCAAAAGTGAAAAAATCGATTTCTAGATATGCCCTCACATTCGCGCAGTATGTGCGTTATATCCTTTGAGGCGTGTAGATCCTCACAATATCTGCAAATATTCGATTCTGACAGCCGTAGTCTAGTGGCGCAATGTCCAGAGAGGATCATGGTTCTGATCTATGTTCTTTGATCATTTTGCTAGATCTTTTATGGTTGATCTCAGGCCATAGGGCTCTGGATACCCTGTGTAACCCATAGGTAATACCTCTCTTGGCAACGCACAGAGGTGCCCTGATTCTGCTTATGACATTCCCAGGCAGGAGTTCAGCAGCTCTCGTGGCCAATATATCGGTGCATTCATTACCTTCTGTATCACAGTGTCCAGGTACCCAGCATAATTCTGCGTGCATAATGCCTTGAGCATTGCGCGGCAATCCTTGACTAGCTCAGATTTAATGACAAAAGACTCTACAGCCTGACTGTTAATGAAGATGGCAATATCCTTGTTGGATATAGATCCCATCTCAAGTAGTTCCGCAGCTTTGAGCACGGCTAGAACCTCGGCCTAGAAACCTTGCATGGGTCCGGTAGCTTTAGAAATGTTTCTTGGTTCAAGTCTTTCGAGTAAGTACCTGATCCAGTTCCCTCATTGGTTTTAGATCCGTCTATAGAAATGGCAATCTCATTCTGAAGGTGAACTTTTTAATTTTGCAAGTCTTCCCTGCCTGTCTCCCTTTCCACAGTCCTTGTCATTTGAATCCTACAAGGGTGTAGCCATACATTGTCAAAATACTGCATGTTTTTGAGTTATGATGTCACATTTCATTGAATTCTTTCGTCTTCCATCAGCAATGAACATTACTCATCAGGCACCTCACTGTTGCAAAATTCTCTAGAGTTTGGCATGTTGTATTCGACTGTATGCCTACAAAACAGCTGTAGAAGCATTCTCTAACTCCTTTCTAAACAGCATTCTGAGAGAATATTACTGATTGGTGTACCAACAGATTCATGAGACTATTCTCCGACTTACTGAAGACTCTTAGCACTGTTTGGGATTAAGCAACTCGGATAATTACTCCCTTTGACTTCCTCAATATTAGCAAATTTGTAATCCAGTTCCCACTCCTTTTAAGTGAGCTGCAGGTTCTTCCCTCTCAGGGAGTAGGTTTCCATGATATCCTTGATCACCTTCTTTTCTCTTCTCCTCCCTGAGGGCTTTATGAACTCCCGAAGGTCTAGACAACATTCCTCTCCCATAGTTTTGCTTGCATGCATTCCTCGACTATAAGATGCAAAAAAGCCAACTCCAATAAAATATCCGTAGCTGCAGTTGGCAAGCTCTCTCCTGGTGTCTGTTGTATAGATGACAGCGCTTGCAATTCATCCCCTGTCCCTCACATTGTGCTTAGATTGATTCCTTTTATCCATTGCTTTGCTGCATCTAAGATCACTGGCCTCACAATAGCAATAAACTAAGGAAACTAGTACTACGTCTCCGGAAATTGCCAATTAGGCTCCGACATATCATTAGAACTGGAATAAAAATCCATTATCTCGTTTGTCTTCCGTCCAAATGAGTTCTCTGCCTAGGTGTTAATCAACTTCTTTGAGTGGTTTCTTTATCTAGAATAGTTCCCTCGCAAGTAGCTTTATCATCTTATCAACAATAAATATCTCAACTTCTTACAGGCAAAGATGAGAAAGCATTTGCCATGTACATCGATCGTCAGCGCTCTTGGTTCCAGCACAATTCCGTACACGAACGACGAGTTGAGGGAGGCATCACAACCGGCAGTACCATCGGTGTCCTGCTCGATTTGGAGCGACACACATTGAGTTTTCTAGTAAACGAAATGCCACAAGGCTCTGTCGCCTTCCGTGACTTGTACGGAGTATTCTATCCAGCAGTTAGTATTAATCGTGGCGTAACCCTCACCCTGCATACAGCCCTAGACGCACCCCAAATGGACTACCATTAACTTTACTCACTCTACGATAAGAATATTCGATTAGAAATTCATAGAATGCAATAAAATAATTTTAAACGTAGAAAATACATTCTTAATCTTACATATCCTAACATGATGATCCCTTTCCATACTTTCTTCTTTTTTTTTTTTTTTTTATTAAAATAAAGCAAAACTTTGTTGCAATCAAACAAAAGTCATTAAAAAATTTAGAACAAAAATTAAATATATTCTATTGGATAAGTAATTTTTTTCTGAAATTTAATTTGCATATTTAGCAGAGTTTTAAAGTTGTATTTTAGAAATAAGTTTGTACAAAATCATTTTTAAAATTAAGCATTACACAATATACAAATAGACATAATGTAGGTACTAATTAAATACATGATCGTCAAAGGTCTTCGCCATCTGATCGAATGTATAAGGATTTGAATTTAAAAAAAAAAAAAAACCAAAATAATTTATATTATATTTAACGTTTAAGTCATGTTGAAATAAATAAAAAGGAATCATTTTAATTTAAGTAAATAGTTTGTACACTTTATTAAAAAATTAAATAATCTGCTATACAATTGAGCACACACGTCATACAGTATTTAAAGAAAATAAACAAAAGCTATGTTTAGTTACTCATTCATTAGACACTTGTATGAATATGTAAATAGGTTTTTAATATTTAAAACATAAATTTAAATATTTATTGCAAAAGCAATGTAATATTAATAAAAATTAATTTATTAAACAAAATAAGGAGAAGTGGTCTTTTTAAGTTTACAGTATTTAAAAAAAATCGGTTTGACTGTACTAAATTTTGAATTTATTTTTCTGTGGGCTGAGAAGGTAATTGATCTCGAAACTACTAAGGTAACTCTTTATAAGATAGTAATCATCCCAGTCCTGCTGAATGGCGCAGAGGCATGGACTTTAATCGGATAAGGATGCCCTTGGTTATTTTGCGAAAAAAATTTTTCGTGTGATCTTTGGCCCCGTCTTTGGTGAGTGGCGAAGAATATATAACGTCAAACTATACGGCCTATACAAGGACATTGACTTGGTCAGAAGAGTTCGCATGCAGCGAACTGGGTCAGGTAGAGCGGATGGAACCTAACCAATGTCTTTGAAACCACCCCGGATGGACGGCGCAGCAGAAGACGACCTCGTCGAAGGTGGCTCAAACAAGTGGGGTGGGACGGTAACTAACTTGGCGTGCACAACTGTAGGGAGCTAGCTTGTAAGTAAGTAAGTAAAGTAAGTACATATACATACATAAATGTTTAAAGTTGGATATCCCTCAGTGTTGGTAACACCTAAAAGACACCCCAAACTTAGGTTAGGGGGTTATCCTCTGTTAGTCGGTAGGATTCGCATCCTTCAAGTCATTTGCTTGTTTGCATTTGCTTGCTACCGAGCTTAAGGCCATGACTAACTACAGTACAATGGTCAGTTAGTGTCTCTACAAGGTTTTTCTTATGCCTCCTGCTCATACTCAGTAAACATTTTATTTTTCGGATATTGCAACTTAGACAAGTTTGTCTGGCATGGTTTCACGTATCAAGATTGCATCATCGAACATTAGTCTACATATGGAGCATCTTGCCGTTTATATTGACTGATTAAACCTCTCTTCTTCGGTTGAGGGAATATGGCCTATAGATTAGAGACAACGAAGAAGACAAGCTGTCGCGAATGGCTTTCATAACCAGAAGCAGCGTGCTAGGGATAACATGGGATGGAAGGCAGCCGCTTAACAGGGCAGAGACTCTACAAGGGTAGGGAGCTGGGAAATGCTACTTTTGGATCTGTTAAATTAAGTGTGGGGTATGTACTGTGGACAGAACCATAAGCGAGGAGGCTACCATGCTCCCATGCCCTCGGAAACTAATGGAAGACTACGTTCCTCTTGAACAACCATGAGTTGCCTCATAGGCAACAAACAGTATTGGAAAGGAAATGGACAAATCTAGACAAAGCAATGCTCTGGAGTTGAAATTGAACGCTAAAGACCATAATCGTTTGGATACCTTTCCGAAATTAATCTGCTTTCCTTGGGAAAGCAAGAATCTGTCAAAAATAAGCTTTCGACATCCTCTGCAATTCGTCGCTTAGCTGCAAAATTGGCAGAGCGAAAGACCAGATCAGAACAACAGCCCGGTAGCAAATCTTTTGAAAGTCAAAGCCCAAGTCATGGTTTTATAGGGCACCGGTTTTGAGTTACATTTTAAAAGGTGACACAGTAACTCCTTCAGCGTTAAGTAATAACAAACGAAGACGAAGATCCACAGTGTCCCAGCAGATCTAACGAGAGATGACCTGAAAGCTACGTCCGATGCACAGGGAGCGTTAGTTATTGAGTTTTGATGGGCAAACTACGCCACCCTCTAAGTTCGACTTAAGTACCGACTTCCTTTTATGCATTATGAATAGTACTGACGTTTTCTTGCTTATCTCCTCATAACAATTTCAGAGCTGTTGATTGCATTTCATTAAATTTGTCGGCTTTTGATCAAAGAGGGAAATAGTTAAGTTGTTCTTCAATGCAAATAACTTTTGCTTTCATTCAAGTAGATTTCAGAAAATTAGCTAAGGTTATCGGCAATTCTAACTCAATTGTTTACGAGCAAATGTTTCTACTCGTAAATATTGGAAAAATTCCGTGGCAATTCTTACTCACAAAGTGATGAGATCATTTTTGCACAGAACAACAAACTACGTGCAACTTTGCAAATTGACATCCTAAAAGTAGCACATAGTAAGCTTCGCAGGTTAACAGAGAAAGGAAACCTAAAAAGCCACCATGTTCTAGGGGGTCAATGTGTGAAGGTTCATACTAGGGATGCTGCAGCTGATCTCTTCATGCCGGTGATCTGCAAGAGAAGATGTGAACACAAGAAGGTAAGAGCACAATTGTATAAGAATTTTCAAACTTAGTGATGACCGGATAGCCTACACTTTAGAAGATCTGCCTTTAAGGTAGGCCGCTAGCATATCTCTTATACTCATCAACCTAGAGGCCTAGAAGCTATCGCATATGGTTACCAGCAGTAACTTGGAGACGGATCGACAAAGGCACAGAAATCAAGACTCAAACTGCAGTCCGAATTCACCGAATTTGTCTCGAAATTAACTCATGGTTTCACGGACTGTGTGGCAAGTAGGAGCTGCTTCCTTTTTGGTGACAAATGTTCTGGAGATGAATTTTGTACATTTTAAACCTAGGTCCTTACGTAAAATACGTAAGAATGGCGCCAAATAGATTCACCTCAGATATTGCTCCAATAATTTCTTCATTACTTACTGGATGTGATCTATTTGGTTGCCTATTGTCTAATAGTAAAAACTGGGCTTCATACTTTTTGATGGTACAGAGATTTGTGCGTTTGATTGCCCGGTTATGTGGACCATAAGTTGCTACAAGTGCACGCAACCAATTTTTCGTAGAACTCTGGTTTCTCAATACAGGTGAATAACTTGTAGACACAAATAAAATGCCAAACAATACTGAATAAGAACACCACAATAAAATTACACAACTCATACGTCACTTATCAAAAAATTAGAAGACAAAAAAGGACCTCTCAATGAATCAACCTTTAGAAGAACACCTCTTTTAAAAGCTCCCTTGTAAGCTAATAGAATTTTGATTCTGAGTTGCCAAATGTTCAAATATATACCAAATTATGTCCTATATCCCTTTTGTGGGGGTCCTAGGGCATCTACAATGCCTACGCGCCATCGTGTGCGATATCTGGAAATGTGCCTCAGCTCTCTCCATCTCTGTCCCAGTTGCCGTGGTTCCTTCTCCACTGTTCTGCGCCACATACTCCTAGGACCGCCGCGTATCCTGCCATCCTGGGCAAGCGAGTTCCATTGCATCGCTTGGTTAGCTATGGATCTGTCACCCTTTCGATAGTGTGACAAATCCACTGTCACTTTCGTCGTTCAAACATATGAGAATCCATTAACAGACTCAAAGTCACACTCCTACCACTTATTCACAGCTTAGCGACGAATACGAATGAACGAATATTCACAAATTTTGACATTGAATTGACAGCTACTATTTTATCTAGTCGTTGCCATGCCTGAATTTCACATGTCATTCAAGGTGACGCTAAGCTCTCCCAAATGATTTGATCTTAATAATGTGGATAGTATTTCACATCTGTGGAATGTGACTTAACTGTTCGCAAGAATCGATCGCTTCTTCACTGAAACTACTCTTCACTTGCTTTAGTACATGAGTCGATTGATTCTTTTAGAATACATTCTTCTTTTAGTAAAATTGTCAATTTTGTTCCCCTAAATGTACAAGTTGCTTCGCAGTTTGCTCATTCGCCGGTCTGTGAACTGTGAATTCACCTTTATTGTGCTGTGAATTTCCATTACAAAATTATATAAAAAGTTTGCCCACCCCTGCTCCAGGCATAATACCCTGCACCAAATGCAGCAATTTGCACCACACTCGCATGCAGGTTAAACTAGTTTCCACCGCAAGAAATTTACACCATAAAAGCTATCTTTTACAAAACAAAGAGTATCTATCCCCCTTTGCTCGTATTTACAGAAAAAAAAACACTGATCACCTGTGCGCATAGTGTGGTGGCCCCACCACTGAGTCTTCGCTGTCTGTCTATCCAACGAGAGACTCTAGAGCGCTTTAACCAACTTTATAGTAGCGCAGTTGATAATCGTACATCGTCGCGTTCACAGATCCATTACATAACCGCTATAAATCGCATCTTATCAAATATGGGCGCTGCGTCGTCGTCGTTGTAGAGAACAGAAGCGCACTGCACTACATACAGTTTTATTTTGACATTTGCCTCGCAAATTATGCTTATGCCGTTGACGGTGGGCCGACTTAAAAACGTCTATTTGTGCGTCGACGTACGGATTGTCATTGCCGGTATTACAACAACTCTGCAGAGGAGTATCGCACCGATTCGCTTTTCAAAATTAGTTTGGTCATGACATTCGGCGGATTATTAGGAAACTGTTTCTTTTAAATTATTCGCGATCGTGATCAATTAGTTTTTTCTATTTTTTTTTTTGTAGTTTTTGAGGGAAAGTGCTGTTTGTTTTGTTTTGTAAAAAATATATAAAAATTTTGTGTTTTTTTTAGAAAAATAAGTAAGAGATAAAATTTAATTTTTTTTTAAAAAAGAAAATGAAAAGTGATATAATTTTAATTCGATTCGTATCATGGTTGTTTGTGGCGACAAGTGTTCACTCGTTCACGCTGAGAGTTCCCTCGAGTTACTCACTGAAGAGTCTTCTGAACAGTCTTCTACTATCGAGTAATCCCAATCTAACAGGAACCGGAAGATTTTTAAACTCTGACGTACTAGAAGATGCATCGTTAATCACGGTAATTGTTGTTTTTATTTTATTTTGATCGAATGAAAAGGAAAAGTAAAACTTCACATTTAGTATGCATGTGATGTGTTACAGTGAATATGATTTCAAGGAATATTTATGGTGAAGCAAAACGTAAATATTTATACCAACATGACAAGTCAATTGTGCGCCGCGGCTTTATAGTACGTTAGTACGTGTGTCTGCTGAATTGATTTGGAGTTATTACTTTGGGAGAATTCAAGATCATAAAATTGTAGTTTTTTTTTACCAGTAGTAGATAAATAACTCACTTAACTAGGTCATGGCACTGTGATATACTATCTGAACTACGAATGTGAAATTTCTCTATTTTTTTATAAATATGTTAAGCAAACAAAAGATGGATTTGGTTCTTCGTCTCTTTGTGTGGTTCGTTCTACGAGATTAATTCGTTCTGCACGAGTGTCGCTATCTAGTACTAAATGATCTAAATTCTAAATAGAGTCTTGGAAAAGAACATGTGTACAAATAGACAGACATCATCAAGTGGTTGCTGGACCATGCTAGGTTTTGGGGGCGTCTGCAAATAAAATAATGTAGCGTCAATCGGATATTATCCGGACTTTAAAGGCGAAAGTAACTAAACTGAACTGCTGAACCAATTTTGATGCAATTTGGTTTGGAGAAAGCTTGCTCCGTAGGGAAGGCCATAAGCTTCTACATATCAACCTCTAAGGGGGTCTAATAGGAGATTCATACAAACATACGTATTAGATACCTGCACCAGTGTATACAAAAGAAGCTTCAAAGGTTTAAAATGTTTTTCCAGAATGATCGCTATTAGCCAGATTATTGAGCCAAAATTTCAGTTTCTAGTTCGGGGGAAAGACATGACAGGCATACCACTTTCGCTTTTTGATGGTAAGTAAGCCATGCCCAGTTGGGTTTTTCATCTCCCTTAACAAACCTGCTCCTTTGTCGAAATTTGTCATCTTCCAACATACAGACCCTGGACACAATTTCAATTTGGTATGTAAGTCGCGGTGGCCTAAATAGAAAAACCTCACCCGTGAGTTGAACCCTTTTTAGATAAATAAAGGACTTTATTACAAGAGCTAAGCGAACCCGAAAAAAATACTGTGAACTAAGAACGAATGCAAAAATTATATGCAACTCTCCCAGCCAGAGATTCGAATATCGCCTTCTCTTTCCTATTCATTCTTCTCACATCAAATTTGACAAACCCTCGTGCCCTTCGCTCTGCTAACCATGAGCTACAGGCGAAGAAGATTCGATAAGCGTCATCTAGTGGTGAGTTCCTATATTGGTGGAGATATTGGGTAACCATGGTCCATTAGGAACACAGAGGATTAGTACTTCACTTCGCCCTAACGCTTCGTGGTCCATTTTAGTTTCTTCTAGTTCCGGCATACCACCTGCTTTTCCACTTTGGTTTCGCTTCTGTCGCTGGCGCTTCTACTCCTAGTTCCATCTTTTTCTGGTGGACTAACATTCTTTCTGTCGATAGGAGGTCGATGGAGCCTATCTCCCTTCTTTAAGGGCGTCCGCCCAGATTCTGTAGCCAGACAAGAGGATGGCGTGCGTTACAGCCATGAGCAGTTGTCGTCTTCATATGGGTGATCCTCCTATGTTAGCCACAAGTCTGCTGAGAGTTGAGGTCGTCTTTGCAGCTGCCTGATAAGAATCACATCTTGGCCTACTATAACCTCGAAGATGGTCAGTATCTGTTCTATATTCATTCAAATGTGTTATCCGGCATGTCCCTACGAAGGAATTAGTCACGTGATCCCACAAATCTGGACTCAAAACTGTCGCAACAAAGCGGGAGACCCTCTCTAATATCAAACAGCAACTCTCGGTCTCTGAGATAGTCCTTCACTATTGTGGTAACTATCTCAAATGTCCTTTCCAGATTCCTTAGTATTTCTTCCCACTTGCCTGAATCTAAGGTGGATTTTGTGTCCAAACCCCTAAGAATGATGACATTTTTTGAAGAGCATCCTCCTAGTTGACAGATTTACCACTTCTTCTACTGTTCGCATTGTATAGTGACCTTTTTTTGACATTTGATAGGTCTTCTGTTCCCTGGATTGCAGCTGTAATTCGTCTCATGTGACTGTCCTGTTCTATCCGTCTTTATCAACAAAACCTAGCCAAGGCATCTTAAGCAAAGCCAAGTGAAATCTTGAAATCTCCTAGCCCATCCAAAACAAATTGTTTCTTTAACCTTGAGACAGAGGTCATGTGTTTTTGCCAAATGAACTTTTACCAAGACTCAGATATAATCTGTCTCAATGACATCCATAGTCAACTGCACGATTTGTTTACAAATTCTGTTTCATAGTTCTCTCAATGTCTAAAATGTCATACATGACGTTTGCCAACAACGTCAAATGCAACGCATTTCCTTTATAATTGTCTCAAAATGGCCGATCATGACATGTCTCATTGCAATTATTAAAACACAGCTGTTGTCTACTCAACAGATGCAAATTATTTACTGACAGCTGTGTTGAATCTTATTGATTGCCAATTTAAAAAAAAAAAAGTCCAACATAAGTGCACCGCTACTTAATGAATGTTTTTGCGGATACCGTGTGTGGGAGGGTCAACTTTCGTTGAATTGCTGTCAACAATTTCCAGAGAGACTACATAAATATTCGCATTAAGGTCAAAAGATTTTAAGCTCTTTAAGACGTTTGCCCATTATAAATCTTATTCTGTCAAACTCTGTATAGTGTAAGTGATGTATTCCTTTGATGTGTCATCCAGATGTCATGATTGACAGCATTAGGTGTCCAAAAAGAGTTGCTAGATCTGAAGTGTGTATAAAGGTGGGTGACTTAACGTCAGCTGTCAAAAAACAAAACAAAAGATCTGAGATTTCATACATCAGACAAGGTTACGCAGATGTTATCCAAATTTTCGAGGTTAAGCTGAGTCTTCAAGGTTAAAGTGAAGTGTGTGAATAAATTAAGCTAAAATATGTAAGTTTCATTCCAGAGAGAGAGTCAACAGGTCACATTTTACAAATGAATGCAGGCTCTGTGTATCAAATGCCAAACAGCTCCTTTTTTTGTTTTTGCTAAAATTATGACACCACTCCTTTTGTTGGGGCTCATAACCGGTACCAAGAAAATCCACTCGGTTACGTACACAATTTCGAGTAATTTCTATGCTACTATCCAGTAAATACTACTAAAATGGCACAAAGCAAAAAAAAAAATAGCAAACTATGGCGCACTCAGCAAGTCTCACCGATGGTAACTTTGTTTTGGACAAATAGAATAGGCCGTGGCGTTACCTTGTATCGTGTTATGTAATTTAATTATCCTAATCGACGGAGAGAGAGAGAAAGAGAGAGACTTGCCATAGACGCAGGTGTACGAATGCATACTCGTTCGAGTGATGGTTGTAAACTCTTGGATTGCTACATCGATTGAATGCGGAAATCAATCTGCCAGATAGTCTTGTTCATTTTGGTTTTATGCTTTCGCGCTCGTATCGGATGAGCTGTGATTGTTATTATGTATTACCATAGCCAAGAGAGCTACCATGAATTTTTGCTTATTTTGTCATCTTTTTATTGTTTGTTGGGGCAATAGTAATGCCCTATAATATAGCTTATCTGAAAGGTTAGGGTGAAATGATGATGAAGACTCATCAAACCATAAAGTGAAATGTTACGCATCAGAAGTAATGTAGACTTAACCATGACTGTGTCTGTATATGGAATGGATATACTCGTACTCGAATGTTTGTACATGTGTCACGGGGGGGCCTTAAATTTGAATTCATAAGCACGCGTTTGGCAACAGCCTTACGGAAGTAAATTAGAATAATGTATCTGTTTGCATGTCTACTCGTACAAGTCAAGTAAATCGATGAATAAATTGGTTTGGTATCGTAAAAGTAAATTGCAAATAGGTGGACTCACTTTTAATGGTTTGTTGCTCTTGGCTGTGGATCAGGCTTTATTTCCGATTAGCTTGTGCTGCAATCTAGCCGAGGCGTTAAGATCCTTATCGTCAGCCACATCGGCTTAGGGAAGGACTATGTAATATGCCATCAACTGAAGCGTGTATTCATGTGAGCTCTTGGAACTGAATGGTATTTATGTACGAGTATAGGAACTCAATGAAAAACGCAGTCATCAAATATCATAGAGGCTAAAGAAGGGCTTAGATGCTAGCTACATATGTTATATAGTGATTGCCTGGCAAATAATAGTATCTCATCGCTTTCAACCTTTCTGAGGTGTATTAAGTCTGCTGTACTGGTACTTGTGGACCCCAGTATCTTTGCCGGGCAGTGGCAAAGGAAGTGCTCTACATCTTCCTCAACCTCCTCACAGTAAAGTCAGGTTGCTGTTTCTGATACTCGGTGTTTTCATTACAGATCTGGCCCTTCTGTACATTATCCAGATTCGCCGTATTGAATTCCTGTCATATTTGCAAGATTTCTTTGTCATTTGCTCCTTTCCTTCCCAGTGCATTTGCCTTTTCATTGCCCGGAACACATGCATGCTCCTGTTCGCTAGTAGAGTCAGTGTGACTGACGATGCTGTTCATCGATTTCAGAGTGGCCTTTAATAGTGTAAATCGGGAATCGAGAAGAAGCATTCCTGAGAAATTAATAGCAATTATCAAGGCTTCGTATGATAGGTCCACATATCACGTCTTTCACAGAGGAAGGCTCTCTGAGGAATTCGAAGTCCAAAGTGGGGTTCGGCAGGGCTGTATACCTTCTCCAATACTGGTTTTATTAGTGTTTAGCGATGTGCTAAATGCGGCCTTATCAACAGGAAATGGAGGAATTCAATGGACTCTTACATGACGATGATGTATGCCTTCTGTCTCACAGAATAATGGATCTTCACCAAATGACAGCAAATGTGCTTACGTCGTCGGGCTGTAAATTAGCTCGGCAAAAAGAAAAATGATCAGCCTAGGCTCGAACTCATCAACTCATATATGCATTGCTGGACAAACGGTTGAGAGAGTAGAGAGTTCCCAATACCTTGTGAGTATTGTCTCAATCGATGGCGGAACCGAACTGGATATAGCCAGCCGAATAGGCAAATCAAAATCTGCGTTTGGGATGCTATCCACAGTTTGGCGAAGTAATGCTTAAACACCAAGCTACGACTGTTCTGTTCCTACGTTGAATCCGTGCTGCTATATGGATGTGGTACCTGGAGAGTGAACGTCACTATCACGAGGAAGCTGTAAACGTTTGTCAATAGGTGCCTACGCTACATCTTAAGGATATTCTGGACAAACGGTATCTCTACCGAACAGCTACTTTATCAGAGAACGTACCATGAACCTATAGACACAACCATACGACGACGAAAGTGACAGTGCTTTGGTCACACTCAAAGGGTGACAGATTCATAACTAACCAAGCGATGCAATGAAACTCGCTTACCCAGGATGGCAGAATACGCGGCGTTCCTAGGAGTACGTGGCTCAGAATAGTGGAAAAGGAAGCACTGCAACTAGGAAAGAGTTGGAGAGAGCTGAGGCACATTTCCAGATAGCACACACGATGGCGCGTAGGCATTCCATAAGGGGATACAGGACTTAAGTAAGTATCAAACGTCCCAACAATGAGCACATGATGAATGGGTACCTACCGTATTAGGTATTGCCCGTTTTCTGCTCCACACCGACCTATTACAGACACTTGCTTGAACAGAAAAGTGCTTCCCAAGCTCGAAAAGTTCAAATATCTGAGTTGCAAAGAAACTTGTGATGATGACAGCAATTAGTAGACGGAAAACTCCGCTGTCTTCTGTGACTATAAACTGTCCAACATGCTGACTGAAAGGCTTTTCACCGCATTCGACGCTCATATAGGGTGTACAACGTTGGGCAATGTACAAAGGGCTTGACGGTGAATGAACGGCAACTGGGTTGAATAGTAGACAGTAGACAGTAGGGATTCTTTGAACCCTATTCCTAAATAATCGCGAAAAATGTACAGATGAAGAGAGAGAATAGCAAAAACAGTATCTCATTTTATTGGCCTCAGTGGCAAAGTGATCCGAAATTTTCTGAGACCAAAGAGGCAAGCTCTACAGGAGGTCCAGTAGAAATAAATAAAATGAGCTGTGATCCCTCTAATCCTCTACTATCTAGCATTGCTGGCGTTTACATCACAAAACACGTCTTTGCAAAGTTCGATAACTACGTTCATTTCCTACCAAATTTGTTTAAACCAAAGCCCACGAGTTGTTATGGTTAGTAAAGCATGCAAAAGATTGAAGTTCCAATTTAGTAAAAATGCCAAATAATCGCAATCTTTAATGAATTTGAGTTGGAACCTTTGTTCCTTCGCTTCTTAAAGTTCATTCACAGCTCATCTGACAGAAGCATTCGCCTATTCACGGAAATATTCAGCGAAGGGATAACTTCTTTACATAAATTGATCAAAATTCAGTTTTCTTTATATTGTATGGCTTAACTGAAATCAATATCTTCTTTTAGAATAATAAAATTGTCAATTGTGTTTCTTAAAATGTAGTAAACATGGCCTGTTCGCAGTTCACTCATTTGCCGGTCACTAAGCTGTGAATGACTCTTAGCAGCATAACTGCAAAAAGAAAAAACTATCCATTTCAAATGAGCATCAAAATTTCACTGATTACGTGAAGAACCAATGACCCCTTACGTACGGCATGACAGCCCTCTGTAACAAGCCCCCAAAACTAGTAGCAATAAACTATCACCCTAATAGCATTACAGTGACCTATTTATGTAAACGTCGTCTGTCAGATTGTTTTCTGCTAACAACTTCTCATGGTGTTTCTTTACTCTTTCGTAACTCTTTTTTTTCGCATTACCCGCAATTTCAGATTCTGCAATCTCGGTTACGTAACGTAAGCGACGTTTTTTTGTTTTTTTCTGTTAAACTTGTCTTCCTCCAAAAGTTTTAGTCTTTAACTCAGGATATAAGATTGACACAATTAGTGCACCTGACAAAGAAATAAAACAAAAAAGTCATGTGTATGTTCCGAAACACACAATGGGGGGCCACTTTAAAAGAGACTTCACTCCGCTCCGCCCCGCATTAGGAGGAAGTAGGTGAGGATTGATTAGACATGCATGAAGCGCCAAAACAATGCAACAGTTCATGTTTTTATTCAGTTTTTTCTCGTCTTCTTCTAGTCTCTTTTATTTCTTCACACCTTAATTGCCGTCTTTGGTTTATTCATTTCATTTTGTGTGTTGTATGAGAAACTGTTCGGTTGTGACATTTAACCTCTTTTTAAGTTTTTTCTTATAAATTTTTTGCGGTGTGAAATGAGAGAGAGGATTTTTTTTTATTAGTTGTCAAAGGAATAGTTCCGACAGTAAAATTAGTAAAAAATATTTTGCATATCAATTTAATTTCAGGTAGTAATATAGTGAAACGTGCGCTGGATTAGTTTGCGCAGCAAAGAATATAAATTAATCAATTAGTGAATAGCGGTTCACACCAAAAGCACGACTCTGTATAATATTTTGTACATTTATAGCGCGATTTAACGGTCCATATTTGAAGAGTGTTTTTGATTTCCTGGTTTAAATTTACATCGAGTGTGAAGATTATAATATTACCTATGATGGAGAAATCGTAAAAAGCTACTGCGTTTGATGAGTAATTCGGCAATAAAATTTTAACGCATATTTTCTATTTTGAGCACCGATTAGTAGGTACTTATTGAGTACAAGTATTGGTTGGAAGAAAACGTTTAATCATAAATAGTATTGCGCAATACTGGTAACACCAGCACGAGGTGGCGCTGAATTCGAGACAATAAAGGGTACGTTTCAGTGATGCCAGTTTACAACTTCGAAGCGGAGTATTTTAGAAGTTTACAGAGCAACATTTTGTGCCTGAGAGGAGTACAGGTATACTGCTTACTTTTGCATTTCGCAGCTAACAAGACGGTTTAAGAATCAAGGACAGATATAAGACGAAGCCCATCACACACTGGAGCAATTTTGCCCTGGGGTAATCCAAAGTAAATTCTCCTAAATTAATGTATAAGTTTTACCCCGCCTTTCAACTGCTTCATCACTGGATGAAGATTTTACCCTGTTTCTTACTTAACACCTCATCTTCCTCTTCTAATAAGCCAGTTTTACCCCGAGGTAATTGCACCAGTGTGGGATGGCCCATTTAATGCATATAATAAAGGTGACAATATACTAAACACAATTAGAGTTACTTTCTAATATTATTTTGTGGAGAAAAATCAAAATGTTTTAAAGGGAGTAAAATCAGGACGAGGGGAGTACAAGAGTACAGTCTATAAGAAGGGAGTACGAAAACTCCCTTAGTAGTACATTCGACAACCCTTGCAGTGATCGATTCTTTGAAGCCAATTCTCTGCTATTTTCCCACACATATCGGCCGGAACGTTGGCAATTTCTTGTTCGATATTGTTCCTGAGCTACTCTAATCATATTGTGTTTTTGGCATATAGCAACGAGTTAATGTAACTCCATAAAAAGGATCCAATGGCTTTAAGTCGCAAGAGAAAGGTGGCCATTCGACCAAACCATTTCTCGAGATACATGACATTGATTTGTGGACATCTCCTTTTGATCATGTGGCCATGTAGCACCATCTTATTGGAATCATATAAGTATCATATAAGATTCTGGCCAAAAACAGTCCATCAACATGGCATGGTAGCGACCTCCATAGACAGCGATCATCGATCCACTCATGTCACATCACACTATCACTTTTTGTTGATGCCATTAAGTCAAGTTCAAATTTATACAGAACATGATCAGATAGGTTTCAACTCTTCAAACGATCAAGAGGGTTAAGTTATTGAGTTAATTTGATCTTTTTAGCCTGAGCGCACTGCGTTGCGAGAAGCGTTTACTTGCGATAAAATATATTTTCTTACATATAAACGTGTGAGCAGTAAAACTATAGTCAGTGCTAATTTTGAACTGCAAATGCAAACTTCTCGCACACAAAACTCTGTTAACTATTTCTTTAAACGCCTCCATTCGAGAAGTTTTTGGGATCTTTGCGATTTATTTCCTCCTTCAAAAGAATATATGTTTCATCGCTCTCGCATCGCTTCAACTATAATTGAAGAAAGGCGCTAAACACTGTCGTACATTCACTCTTGGCTCCATTATAGAGAGCGGCTGCATTCGCTCCTTCCATGTGGCGCGACGACATCGCGTAAGTGCTAGACAAAAACGATATGACATGCATGATCGCGTATCGTTAACGTTTATCGATTAGTTATGCTTTTGAGGGAGTAGATCACGATCTATACACAAAATTCGCCACAATGTGGACTGGCAGATGCTTTTGAACTGAAGCCCTTACGTCTTCAATATTTTCAGTACTTCTATCGGTGCGTTGTCTCATTAGTAGATACAGGAACATTTAGTAGTGAATACGTTGACCATCCTGTCTGGTAGGACGGTTATAACGACCGAATTTTAGACCATCGGTTTAGCGGTTGCTCGTTCGTGAGCTTCACCATGATCAAAATGAAATCCTTGACTGAAGTTATGACATTGACAGATCTTAAAAAAAAAACACCTACTCTTGCGATGAAACATCTTCGTGAGAAGTGTCATAATGACAACTGTTATGATAGAAAATTAGAGCATCCTATGTATTGTTTAAAAAACACTGGGCTTGCAATTCGTATAGCTGTCAAACGAGCTGTCATTTTGTTAGGTCTCAAAGTTGTTTTGCATTACTGTCTAATAATGATGGATGCATACTCTAGAATATTATTTCCAAAATCAGTGTCCAGTTGGACAAATTTACTGTGTACCTTCTCCAATTTTATGGACCGAATAAACGACAATCTGAACCTACATAATGTGGGTCCCAGGGCCTCTACAACGCCCTAGTGCCATCGTTTGCTTTTTCGGCCAATATGCCTCAGTTTTCTCCAAATTCTTTCCCAGTTTCTGTGCTTCCATCGCGACTATTCTGTGCCATCTTTAAGGCACCAACCCATTGAATCCGTTGACATTGACATATAGGATAGAAACAGTCGAATAGAATCCGTCACATCAATCAGCTGAATGTCAAATGTGATGACAGTTTCT
Source organism: Chalcosyrphus nemorum (assembly GCA_949716465.1). Lineage (NCBI taxonomy): Eukaryota > Metazoa > Arthropoda > Insecta > Diptera > Syrphidae > Chalcosyrphus > Chalcosyrphus nemorum. Next base: position 26,098,806 of record OX454335.1, read on the forward strand.
CTACATTCTCTCTATCTGTTTCCACCAATGAAAATGCATTCTCTCAATTTCCTAATGCATGTAAAAGTGTGAACTTGAACGCATGGACGTGTGTACTGGGAACGGAACCGTCTGTTGGTTATGGGTCAGTTCCCATAAGAATGTGTGATTGGACCTATGGACCTGTCACTTTTCGGAAAGTGTTGGCACTTTAGTTTTTCGTTGTATGGTTGTACATATAGGTTCGTGGCCCGCTAAAGCTCTTTCTCTCGAGATATGGTTTGGCCAGACAATATTTAGGTTGACACCATTAATGAACGTTCCATAGCTGCACAGATTCATAGTCAGAACGAGACCGTTTTAGATCGGTGCTAAAGGGCGGCCACCCACAAACGAATAAATATTTCCCTAAATTTTTAGTTTCCAACAGATCCATTAAAAATGTCTAAAATTACCATTCCCATTTGCATAGGTTGGACTCAAAATAATTAATTCATTAGTTACCGCCACTAATTGACTCACTGTACACAAACAATACCTTCCAGTAGACCAACGACGAATATGATAAAATGATAAAATTTTGTATTAAAATTCAAAAATTTACCATTTCGCAGTCAACACACTTGGTTTCGGTTTCGCTGCTGCCGACATGCATTTGCATCCGTTGACATTGGGCTTGAGGTGTGCAATATTTATATTCGGTTGCAATATTACGGTGACATAATACTCGTACTAGTGAGCCTGAATTGTGGAATGCATATAGGTATATCATTTTTTATTTTAGTTAGTTGTAGCAAATATTTTCGAAAGTTTTAGGTTTTTTTTTTTTTGTCGTTTATCCCCCGACAAAGCTTACATGTGAAAGTCTGTAGGCAATGTTAATTGGATTATGTAAAGCGCTCTTGGTGTTTGTCGTGAAACAAAAAAGAAGAAAAAATATTTAGTATCTGTATCTAAGAAAATATTTTAGTAATGGGGACCATGGGCCATTAGGGCAGTGTATTCCCAATTAAATGTTATGCTAGCTTTGGTTAATGGGCCACTCGAAGCTGAAATTACTTGAAGAAACCACGAAGAACTAATGTGTGGAATGAACACATTTAAAAAAGTTTGTAATCTTGTATCTGGTATTTGAAAGTTTGCAGAAATCAGATGGCAATCTTCTAGGCGACCGCAATTCACGTGAAATTTCGCAAAACTTATTTTGTTTCTAATCAGCAGATGATGATCAGTTGAATACTTGTGGTCTTGGAGGTAATTTTATGCGAAAAATTAAAACAAGTTACAATTTACCATGTCAGCATTGATAAATACATATGTACATATATTATGACCACTATTTGTTTGGTTCAATGTATACAGATACTTTAAGGTTGGAGTTTGTATCTATGCGGGTTTGATTATCTCGGTGGCATGTTGCTGGCTGATTGACGCAATTTGACTGACCTTGTATTGCCAATGTCATTCCATAGGCAAAGAATTGTTTGAGTGTTAATAGTGTTGGATAAGCCTAGCACCCTATGGTAGTTAGCAAAAGTAAGTGTCTCGATTAGGTGCAAGTGTACAGCCAACTTTTTATTGGCATCTAAGAACCTGATTCAGAAACGGAAGGCCCCAATCTAGATTTTGGTTTTGAAAAGGCCTTCTCTGAACCTTGACTAACAATCTCATCGTCAATCTTATTTCCTGAGATCTCAGTGTTACCTAGACCTGAGCCATAAGTCCATTTCATGATTGTGGCTTACTGACCTACTCCAAGCGCTATCTAGCCTACGAGTTCAATGAGTATTGCATCCAAGTTGTTTTCATGCGAGTGGCCACTTTGGCTGCCACTTGCTTACAGAAAATACCTAGCGTAGCATGTGGACCATGATGTCGGAGGTGTTCTAAGAGCTAGACGCATGCCATTTCCTGCACACGATCACCTTAAGCCGGGTAACTTTGTTAACCGATGTCCACCGTTTGGAAATGGCTACCTAGAGCCGGTATGTAATACGATTAGCTGAATTCCTCATTTCCTTTCAAGAGCTCTTTTGGCTATATAGAGCCTTAACTCGCTCAAGGATGTTGGTCTTGCAGCTTAATTTTCTGTCTAAATTGAAGCCTATGCACTTGGCCATATCAAAGGGGTGGCGTTTAGTTTCCGAGGATTAAAATTGGGAATTTTGTCACCCTAATGAGGACTTACGATAAGTTAAGCAAATATTGGGCACATTCGACCAAAAACCCTAACCCTTATGCGAAGAAGGTGAATGTAGGAGAAGATACAACCGCGAACTCTAGCAGATGTACCAGGATGTGGATGTGGTCTAAAAACCCAAGATACGCAGACTACATTGGCTTGGGCAGAGGAACGAACTTCGGGTACATAGATCAAGTTGTAGAGGATGCCAGAAACCTTGGTCTTTGCAACTGGAAGCAGCCAGGAACTGCAGAGAATTGAAAGCAGCCGTATCTCAGGCAGAGACTCTACAAGGTTCGATAGCCCCTTAAGAAGAAGTTTTAGATCTGCGAAGAAAGAATTTTTTAGTTTTAGAACATACATAAGATCCATAAACGTGTTGAGGTATTTTCCTGTGACTGTAATGGCAATCACCTCTCACCATTCCCTTTTCAGGATTAGAAGCACTCCTAAGAAAAGAGAGGCAATCACATCTGTGGGGTGCTCCTGTTGATGAACTTCCGAATCAAGGACTCTGTTAGTGAGTAACTGGTTCACCAGAGCCCCAATCATCGTCCCAATTGCGAGGATGGGACTCGACATTGTTAAGTACTCCCTCAATGCCCAGGAAAGCAACCAGTGAACTAGATCTTTAGGAAATTTTGCAGATAGCAGGGAAAGATCAGTTCAGTATTCCGTAGAAGTTCAGAGGGTATTTTAGATTTAGAATAGACTTGTATAGTGTCGTATAGACTTGAATGCCCTAAAGCCGCTTATTGCCCACAGACAGATCGGAGTGGGTACTTGAAACTATGCTCACCGAGCTCACATTCGATATGGTTTATTTGTCCTCTTAAGGTAGCTAACTATTCTAGGAGTGGCCGCGAGGATCTTTCAGAGACCTCTTCTATCTTACCGTAGAAGATTCTCCAGAACTTCCTTTGAGCTTTTGTCAAAATAGTTTTACAAATCTTGAGGACGTTCTTGGCTTGATAGCCTTGATTGCAATATGTACGTACTTTCCTCGAACTGTTTTAAGGGTAAAAAGGGTAAAAAGGGTGAACTATTTTCTTTAGTGTATAGAGGCAGCCTTCAAGAGCAGACCTCTTCCACATCAAGCCAGAATTATTGATATGGATTGAGTGTGTCTCCTACAAACATCCATTGCCACTTAATTGACTGTCTAAACTAATTTACTACACATGACAATATATCAACCTATTCTACTTGCCATAGAACACAAAATTTCATCTAATTTTTCCTCTATTTTAGCCAAAACTCATCCGAAAATATGGATATCCATCAGAAACTCATACGGTGGTCACCAAAGACGGTTATATACTTGAAATGCATCGCATACCAAAACCTGGTGCTAAGCCCATCTTGCTAATGCATGGAATCTTGGACACTTCCGCTACATGGGTACTAATGGGCCCGAAATCTGGACTCGGTATATATTTATTACAAAAGCAACCTTTTAATACACTGTTCTGTGAGGGAATGCATTCATTTGAGAGTTTGACTCTTTGCGGATGAACTGATTCATTCATTGATTTCAATTGTGAATGGTGACTTGCAAGAATAAATTGCCAAGAAGTGATTGGGAAATCTTTTTCAAAAGAATGAAATCAAAAGATGTCTTGGCGAACTTGGCATTCATTTGCTGCCATTCGCAATCAATTTAAATCATTTGAGTGTGAATGGCGACAAGTTGTTTGCATTCAGTTAAAGTTAAGTCATTCACTTTCATTCGCAATCATTAGGATTCATAGTCATTACAAATTTATTTGAATTCTTTGATGTCCTCGGACGAAATCGTCCTTTCGAGAAATCTTTTTCATTGATCCTCAATCAATCCACTTGACTGACTTCTAACGAAAGACGAGGGCGTCGAAGAATTCAAAATTGTATAAATGAATCAAATACAAACGAACGGAATTACTTAGTTGATTTTAATTGAATGCTGAATGCTTTGAGTTGAATGCAAATGAATGCACAAGCTTCCTTTTCAATTCGAAGACTTGAAATCTTTTGATTCCAATCTATTCGTTGCTTCAATTGATACTTAGTCAATCATTGTAAAGTGAATTTATTGAATGCATTTCCCAAAGGAATGAGATCTTATACAAAAAATTAAAATTTCAATCAACTCTTCCAGCTTACATTCTGTCAAATCTCGGCTATGACGTTTGGATGGGAAACGCACGTGGAAATCGCTACTCAAAGAATCACACGAGTCTAAACAGTGACTATCAGGAATTTTGGGACTTTACATTCCATGAGATGGGCAAATATGACCTACCAGCAAATATCGATTATATTTTGGAGAAAACTGGACACGAAAAGCTTCATTACATTGGCCATTCGCAGGTGATTTTTTTCGAAAACGTTCCATAGCATGAAACATTTGTGTTTAGTACAAATTTTGAAACCAAATATGTCTTTTTAGGGAACAGCAGTATTCTGGGTTCTGTGCTCTGAACAGCCATCGTATACGGAGAAGATTGAGTCAATGCACGCCCTTGCACCGATCGCCTTCATTGCAGATATGAAAAGCCCACTGTTTCGAACGTTGGTGCTGTTTTTAGACTTTCTGACGGTATGTATTGGGCTGTATGCTGTTGTTGGTGATAGTTAATTATTTTATTTTGTAGGCAGCAACACGAGTTCTTCGGATTACGGAATTCATGCCGAATACAAAGTTTCTGGTGGATAATAGTCAAGTTGTATGCCACGATAATGCCATGACACAGGATGTGTGTTCGAATATTTTATTCCTAGTAGCAGGGTACAACTCTGAACAACTGAATAAGGTAAGATTTATGGAGAACATCATTAATTGGTAAAGAAGTTCTAGAAGAACTCTACAGGTCAATACACATAGATCTATTGTGACGCGAGGAGGCTATAGAACTTCAGTTAACTCCACAGATGGAATCCTCAAATGAAACAGGCCCAATACTGAAACACAAGGGCATAAGGCGGGGGAACTATATTGTCAAGAAGCGCCTAAGAAATCTAAAGATGATCTCTGAAGATTGTGTAATGAGACCCTAGGACATGCGTTGCGATCTAGAGCGGCGTTATCCTACAAAATCTTTCTGCAGCCAACTCATGTTCCAAAGACAACCTGCCAAAGCCTTAGAACGTGACTGATTCGAACTTCAGTGCGCAAGGTGATATGGTCTTGAATGGGTCAATTCTTTCTTGTGAGTGCGTACTCCTTCTTGCCAATTTATCCACCTTAGACACTTTACCTTTATGATCGGAGACAGTGAGTTCTTCTCTACAGAATCTTAGAAGCATTTGTTCGCACCGCGAAAGAGTGATAGTTTTTAGTGGTATTGCTCTCAATGCAGAATCCTGGGCACCTAGACCTCAAGAATCGTTGAATGACCCACTGAAGTTGTTTCTTATTGACTTATTCTTAGGCCTTCTGGTGATTTTTTTCCAAGACATGATGACATAATCATACCAGCTGAGCTTATCGCATTCTATATAACGTGAGATGGTTTCTTTGATATGAAGGCCGTCTCGAATATTAACGGCAGGTGAAGTGGTGATCTATACTCAACACACTACTCGATGATGATCCGCAAGGTGTTGATGTGGTCGGCACAGGAGGATCCCGATCGGAAACCTGCTTTCTCGGCGTCGTGTGTACCTTCAAGGTATTATTTGATTCGATCCACATCAGGCAGCGCGAAGATACCTCTCCAGTTTTCGCAGTGAATTAGATTGCCGTATTTAGGGAGCTTGACGATCATTCTTTTCATCCACTCATCCATGACTTGGGTGCATATTGCTAGCGAATACTCGGTTTAGAACCGAAGCAAAATACTCCTTCCATATCTTCAGTTGATCCTCATCTAATATTTGCAACGAATCGTCTAAGTTTTTCACTGTTTGTTGAGTAGAGCTTCGGCCACCTATAAGCTCTTTCGTGATTCTGTAAACGGTTCTGCTGTCGCACCTCGCTGCTGCTTCTTCTGCTTGCGTTTTGATGTAATTGCGCTTGTCACGTCTCACGCTATGCTGCACTTCTCTCATCTTATTGCCATATAGGGACTCTAGTTCGAGCCTTCCTGCTGATGGAGCTGCTGCAATCCGAGCTCTTAGCTGTTTTCGTTCATTGATCCTTCCCCTATGGCTTCCCTGCGATTGATCGACAATCCTTTCAGCACCTGATGTGTAAACTATTGTGTAGTAGACTATTGTGCAAGTAATAGAACAGCTGCCTACGTGGATGTATACGTTTCTACCTTGAGTCTTTTGAAACTTCGGACTCACCCACTTCCTGAACCACCAAGGCAATCTTGATCTTGAATAATATTTCCTTTCTATAATTCCAAAGTTAACTCACAAATTTACTTCATTTTCTTGGTTATTTTCCACCATTCTATCGGCAAGAATGACAAAAAAAAATAAACTACTATCCCTTCTTTGCTATTTGCCTAAACATTTTTATAATGAGGTGGTGCCATGGCAAACATAATAATCAGTCGTGCCTGGTCATGGGCTCGTTGTCTAGTACACATTCACTTTTGTCATTAAGGTTTCCGAGGTCTTGTATTGGTCCCATAGCTCACCTTGACATTTAGGTTCCCAATTACGTGCATATACGCCGATACACGTGCATGCAGTACACAAGGTCTCGATAGTTTTTTTTTCTTTGATAGTAAATAGGTATCAAAAGAAGAGTTAGTAAAGTATGTATACAGAGTATAGGTGCTGCAATCCGACTGGTAAAATAGACTACTTCTCAAAGTCCAATTTTAGGGAAACCTTTTCTCCTCTCCGAATGAATACGAGACTGAACTTTAGCGGTGTGGAGACAGCATTAACAAGATATACCACAGCAGTGCCTTTAACCTGCAATCTTATATGCGTAAAAGTAGGACAATCGCAGAGGCAGTGGTCTACAGAATCGTCGGCACCTTTACAAGTTTCAAAGGCAGAGGTTTCTTACGTGATGATTTCCATCCCATCAAAGTGATCGATAAGAACGTGATTAGATCCTCGACAGTGCGTTGTTCTGTGGGACAGAAGCAATACCTCAGAATTCATATTACTGCCTGGAAGCATAAATCAATAGAGCCCGAAGTACGCCTTGAGATACACTACTCGTTAACCTACATGATAGCACGTAAGGGTAACAGAGGCCCGTGACGCACCCCACAGGGTGATAAGTCTCTTCAAAAACATATTCCACTTTGAAGCAAAGAGTTTATCCTGATCCTATCGTTTCCTGCGATATCCATAGGCCAAGATACTCAACAGAAGATTACCATATCACCTTTTGACATCTCAAGCCTCAATTTGATTGCAGCAGAGTCCAGAGTCTTAAGAGGTATCTGTCTATCGTCCTTTCAACGAACTCGAAATTGCGTTTGAATAATGGATGTGATTTTGGCTTGATTACAATCCGAGCTCTGGAGCTAGAGAGCTCTTAAGCACCTGCTTGAACAAGTGTGGAACGTAGTCGTCCCATTCGGCCAAATAGAAGTTTCCAGCAACAAGGTCGTTTAAGTCATATTTGTCGGCGAATCTTGAGTCCTTCATGTCCCCCGCTAAGATTTTTCTTCAACCTCTGCTCATTGAAGGCCAACTTGCATTGAAGGCTAACTCTGTACAAAAGAGAACACGTAGCGATGTAGGCTTCATCCTTGGAGACATGGTAGCCATTAGCTAGTGGTGGCAGTGTCGGAAAGTTGACTGTATCCTTATCAGTAATACAAAACGTGTATCAGCAAACCTTACCCAGATTGGTTCACTTAACAGTCGGCACCGACTTCTCCTTCATCGGGGTGTAGACGTCAACGAGGCAGACAATGCCTCCAGTAGGGTACTGAATTGTGAGCGTTTTTTTGGCAGTTGTAGGAATAACATCAGGTGTTTTTTAATGGCTGATTATACCTTCTGATGCTGTGAACTCAACGTCTGTAAAAATGTAATTGATTTGTTTCCTAGACGGATCAAGTTGGGAATTTGAATGACCATACGAATACCTTTCATTAGCCTTAAGCTATGACCACTGTACTGGTACAGTATAAGCGCAATGAAACTATTACTGAGGCTTGATATCCTTTGCAAGTACCTTCCCCTTTCTAGCTGTCCAAATATATGTAAAGTTAAAGATCACGACCACGTTACCACCAACTTTTTGAAACCCCTTTATTCTTCTGAGGCTGTCCCTAAGTATGCTTGTCTGATACATTCATCGATGTTATCCTTCTAGTTGTGTTCGAAATGTGAAATTTCGCGGAGCCTAAGAGGCTGAGTTCAGTGCAAAGAATTCCCTCCGTGTTTGAAGGTTCTTTGCTGATCCATTTCTTAATTTACAAGTTAAGCCTTTTTCTTAATATTAGCAGAAATCTTCCCGATACCAAGGTGACTACTTGGTGAGTTAAAGCCGGTTTCCTCCAGTACTACCAAGATCACAATAGGAGACATAACTTCGCCTCTAAGAATATCTTCCGGCTAATGGCATCGTCAAACACTAAGTGCATGGTTCTGATGTGATTCAGTTCTAGAGAATGGAGTTCAGTTCAGAGCTCAGCTCGATTTCGAGTGTTCAAAGTTGCGTCAATGTTCATGCTATTGGACGCATTGCCTTCAATATCTCTTGATTCCTTTGAGATAAACAGATCTTGCTATCGTTGATCTCACCTGGTGGTTGTATCAATCGATTTGTTTCCAGTTCTTTTGAGAATAACTGAAAAATGGGCGTGTCACTGTATGAAATTTAAAAATGTTGACGCTCGTACTCAAAACGTAGGTCTTTTAACTGGTGATAGATGAGCGAAATAGCCACTCAAGTATTCATAAAGATTCAACCGTCAAACTTCTTCTATTATAGCCAACAATAGTCTAGGACATAAGAAGACCCCCTTTGACTAAAAAAACTTTCTTTTCTTCCAGACAATGCTGCCGGTAATGCTGAGTCATACTCCATCGGGAGCATCTATAAAGCAACTAGAGCATTTCGGCCAGCTCATGAAATCCGGTCATTTTCGTAAATTCGATCGCGGATATTTGCGCAATCAATTGGAATACGGCCGAATGACACCGCCAGACTATGACTTGTCCAAGGTGAAGGTACCCGTCGCATTATACTATTCCATGAATGATTTACTCGTGTCAACGACTGGTGTCGATAAATTGGCACGCGAGTTGCCAAAGGTGATTGACAAATATATCGTGCCAATGGAAAAATTCAATCACTTGGACTTTTTGTGGGCGATCGATGTCAAGTCGCTGGTCTACGTTCGACTGATCAGCAATATTCGAAGCGTGGAAAGTCATATGCATGGCAATCGTATCGTCAGCTCGTAGACCACACAAAAATTGGTAACTCACACAGTACATGACACTAAACATGGAGCAGAAAAGTTGGCTCGACTCAACATGAAGTGAACACTGGCGCTATTTATTAACCAAAGTAGAGAGAATTTTATTTCTTGAGATATGTTTATTTGTTTTTAAGTGAAATGTAAATATTATTTAGTCACGTTTTTTTTTTCTTTTTGTATAGATTGAGTATCTATTGATTTTGCAAGACTTTTTTTGCTCTTAAGATTGAATAAGTTACTATATTTTGTTTAATAGTTTTATGTAGTTTTATTCGACACGATCTATTGCCAAAATAAAGATGTACGATTAAATAAGATAATATGAGACATGATCGATCATATGCACATGTATTTGCTTTTTTATTGTTCCTTTCAAAATGAGCTCTGTGACAGCTGTTAGCGGAGTGAAGCGGTGACGAGCGGAATGAAACGGAAAAAAACGTGAGAAACGAATTGAAACGGAGTTACTTGCAATGAAATAGAAGCTGGGTTAAGCTGTGTGGGAGTGAAGTGGAGATGAGCAATTGAATGGAAGTGTATGGATGCAGAGTGAAGCGGATTGTAAGTAAGCGGAGAGGAAAATGTTCCCGAAAGCATCAAAAAAGCGAAAGCATTCAGGAACAAGTGGGGCTCCAAATCAGCTGTGGTATAAAACCTATTCTTTCATATGTTTCACTAGTATGGTGGATAGTACTTGAGAAGCAATACCAGTCATCGAATCCTTACGGCCATGGTTTTCATTCTGTCTCGATGGGGAGCTACTAATGGATCGATGGGTACCGATTTTATTGTGATTTCCTAGGAATAAACCCCTCCTTACGGAAAAAGTTAGAACATTAAGCTATCGAGAGATCTGGTTAAGCGTTATAGCGCATGAGTTGTTCCATTGTGCCGTGGGCCTTCACGCGATTCCGTGTTCTTCATAACAACTATTGAAGACGGGAAAGAAGCCGAATCTATTCGCCCTCTGCTGTTTGACTAAACTCTTGGTAGTCATTCTTCTCGGAGCTGGAAAACTTAGGCAATATTAGGCTGATGGATCTCTTTAGATTCGTATCTCTATCTGCGTGGTTCTAATAGAGGACTTTCTCTTACAACGTTTCGAGAGGTAAATGATTGGGCACAATGGACCCGATTTGTTGGTCTACGTAAGCAGTGACTTTCTTGGTTCAATGGAACCTTGGTGTCGCAGCTAGTGCTTATAGCTTAGAGAGCGCCTAGTTTGAAAAGTCTTCAGAAGAAAGAATAAAGACTCAAAGGTATGGTTTCAAATTCAGACCACTGAGATGAGTTGAAAACTAATTGTAAAATCAATCAAAGAACTACAAGTATCTGTGAAGCGAAAACTTGGAATGCTGCGAACAAGTTGCCTTAGCAAATCATTTATCGACTTAGAGGAACCGAACTTATGGTCTTGATCATGGTGGACAATAGAATATGTCCCTTTTGCGATCAAATCTGTAAATGTTGTCAAATCTACTCGAAATGATGAAATTCGAAATGCTTCGAGAAGCCAAAAAGCGGATGACTCCCTGGTCTTATTTAAATGAACTGAGAATCTTATAAGGTACCCTGTGATGGAAGGAAGGTAAAAGACTTAAAGAACATCATAGGACCAGCATAGCTCGAAAAGTGTTGGTCCGCTGAAAAACTAGAAAAAGAAAGAAAAGCTGAAGAAAACTTGGCAACTCTAGTTCAAGCTTCCATCAACCAAGAGCATAAGTTCTTGGGATGTAAGACAAACATTTGAGAGCTCGATACTTTCCAATAAAAAGCACTACTTCGGTAGACCAGATAGGACACCGTTTAGGTCCAGAATAGACAGATGATGACTTCAGGAGTACAAGGCAGCCTGATATCTTGCAAAACAGGATATTGACGGTTTGATTCCAGAGCAAAGTAATTGCCATCTTATGGGTAGCATTATGTTCCTATCGTGTACGCGGATGAGGATGATAAGAACCGTCTCCATAGTACTTTAAGCTTCGATTTCAATCAAGCGCCTAAATATGTGAGACAAAATTATGCTGATATGCATATCATAGAAGTCTTCGAGAACCGAATGACAGTATGGTTCAATCAGATCGATTTTGCTACGATCAATTGACGCCCAAAGTAGGCGTGTTGATGGCAGAAGAAATGGTGGCCTTATACTGCTCAATTTTACTAGTTTGAATTCAAAAACCATATGTTCTAAGAAGCAAAAACAATCAGCTGCACAATTCGTGACTGAAGTATGTATGAAACTGCATCAGCTATCGGCATGAAGACTGATTGGTGAACATACAGCAATCAAGGTTAGGAACTCAATCGTCCTCAGCAGTTGACATAACCAAGCTAAAAGCCTTAAAATTCGTGTGAAACATGACAAACGTCAGAAGGCTTTCACCCTGGATCCACCTGCTCGTTGATCACTTTATGGATCACAATATAGCATCAAGTATTTGCTCAAAGTGGAAAAGTTCGAGAAGGCCTTTGGTGTTTTGAATCGAGAATAACCTAATGCAGCAAAACATATAAAAAATCCGATCGGAAATAATTAATCCATACTGTTATCGTCGCTGTCCTTGGTAGACATCAGTTGCTTACTGCATATTCCAATGTTGACTATGCTGATGATATCTGCCTATTTGCACATTGGGTATGACCTTCAACTGATGGCTAACATTTGAGAAGATGATTTGGAATTGAATGCCTGCTCAGTCTACACTTACTGTCAGTGGAGATCCATTGAAACACGTGATGAAGTTAAAGAACTTCGGTGTCTGTTCAAGTATGATGGAAAGAGTAGTACATACCCGACGACGAAAGTGGCAGTGGATTGATCACACTCTCCGAAAAACTGACAGATCCATAGCTAACCAAGCAATGCAATGGAACTCGCTTACCCAGGATAGCAGGATATGCGGCGGTCCTAAGAGTACGTGGCGCAGAACAGTGGAGAAGGAGGCACGGCAACTGGGAAAGAGTTGGGGAGAGCTAAGGCACATTTCCAGAAACCGCACACGATGGCGCGTAGGCGTTGTAAAGGCCCTAGAACCCACAAGGTGATACAGTGCATAAAGTAATGCTTATTTTTATTCTGTGAGTTTATTCGGACTGAGTCTGTTATGAAAGACCAAGGTACCTTCGTGGAGTTGCTGTAATAAGTCGTTGAGATCGAGTAAGTAACACAATAGTATGCGAGAAGCTCTATAATGAATGAGACGATGTATGTTTCGGTATCTTTGCTACCTAGCTTGCATGTCCTCAACTGGATTACAGAATGAACCATTCAGATAAGAGTGCCATTTAGTTGGTACAGAAATACTGTTCACTTTGCAAAGATCAAATGACTGAAAATAACATTCATAGGTCAACAGTACCACCAGCTTATATTGATATTACATTCCTCCTAATCGATCTGATCGATCGCTCTATTTCAGTGATCGATCATGAAGCTCTCGTCCGGATTTAACATTTTATTTGAAGTATTCGGCTGTTCCGATGCCTTAAGTTACTACTTTATCAAGGATGTAAGCCTTATTGAGACCAACTGATAGTGTCTATAGCTTCTTAAAACCAGGTTTAGACGTCTTGGCTCAAAATGTGTGACTTACAGCGAACTGAAGTGCAACCCATCAGGTCTACAATTCAGAATTTTTCCGAAAATTTATTACCCCGAGCCTTGATTCAGGTATAATTAAGGATCAAGGAAAATGCGCCCGCTATTTTTTCCTGAATTTGCTGGTAGATACAATTAAAACAGGTACCAGCCAGAACTTCTGTCTCTAGCTACATTTTTATTCTCAGTGGAGGCTTGTGCTATAATATAACTTTGCTAATAGATTCCTCAATTCAGCCTTGATGCAAATCCTCATTAAACTATCACACACCCTCCAATTTTTTGCATAAAAATTAATAATAATTTATAGCAGTTGTATTTGAATTCAGGTTTTTGGCAACATTTGCGATATTACTTAATCAGAAAGACATTCTTTTTTTATCATTCAATTTTATTATAGAAAAAAAATACAGAAAACAGAAAACAAGTTCAATAAGAATTTAACTAAAGGCTCCCAGCAAACGCGATAAAAACTCGCCGAAGAAGGAGTAATTGCAAAGATTACAGAACCAATCTGTGCGCACAGCCGTTCCGTGTTCCGTGAGTGCGTCCTTTGACATATGGATGTATCATATTTATGTATTGAGTACAAACGTTGGGTTCTTATGGGACAATCCGGCCTCTGAGAGTCTAGTAGTCCCCTGTGTGGATAGCCTCTTTGGTAAGTCGATCTGCCGGTCGTAGGGGAAAACTAAACTCTTTCACTAAAATACACAGCATTGATGAACGTGGAATGGCCAATAGATTGGGACGTGCGTCGGTTCGCCTAACCGACGTTGACGACTCATATGCAAAAGTTTTTAAGTTTCTTGTGAGTTGACCGTTTTGCAAAAGTTGTGGCATCTTCCAATAGGGCGATACATTTTGGATAATCTGTTGACGTTTCACAAGTTTTGCCAAAACACTGACATAATATGACAATTTGGTGTCATACCTCGCGAATGAATTCCGTTTGAAGCACAGAAACCGCAAGGAAGCTAACTGAATCCCTCCTTGTGTCTACAGTACACTCGTGATACTTTGAAGGGAGAAAGCGCGCCACTCTGCCGATAAGACTGACATTTAAGCTAATCTATCGCACGTGTTTTACGGTCCTTACCTTTGGAAAAACTACTCGGACTGGGGGAACTGTCAGATCGACTAGCACCCTAGCCCATCGCACTTTTCCTAAATCGAATCGAATCTAATCTTATGCCTCATATCCCATTTGGTGGTTTATTGCTTTAAGCCGCGTTTAAGATGAAGATGCAGTAATGCACAATAAATTCAGCAAATCCAATTAAATAAGACAACTTAAGTGTCTACTCTACTAGCGTGAGCACTTTTTCTTGTGAATAATAAATGAATAAGGAATCACTTTAAGTGGCGATACGTTTTAAGCCGATCTTACTGGCCAAAAACAAGTTATTATTGTGTCATCACATGATTTCAACTGTCATAACCCCCATGGGACGGACAACTGGAATCGTCGTCGATCTCATAACATAAACCAGAATCGATTCTTATTCTTATATAAGCTCAGCTCAGGCCCAGCTTTAAGAACTAAGAACAAGTTTCGTCGTCTAATTAGAATTCGAGATGACGTCGGCTCTGCTGTTTGTCTGATAATGTTCTTGAGAATTTCGTCGAACTTATGTTGCTTGTTTACAAACTCAATATGACCTTGAATTGTTTGTGTACGATTTTGAAGTTCAACCCGTGAAGAGATAGATATCATCATACGGGTTCATTATACACAAAAAATAAAAAAAAAATGTTTATTGTTTGTTGGCATCATCATCATATAGAACTCTAATGTTTTCATAATAAACAAATAAAATTGGAAAAAATAATTTTGAAGCCACAGCCACGGGGGTGCTTCCTGAATTAATTCATTAGTCAAGAAGATACAACTGACATGAACGGGTGGCGGAGAATTATGTAATTAGATGGCGCGACGGAGATTAGTTTAAATAAGCAACATCGTTAGAGTCAGGTATCGTTGAATGACAGATTTCCAAGGAATTCAAAGGCCTAAAGAACAGGAAGGGAAATTTACTGACTGTTGGTTGGTTGGTTGGTTGGTTGAAACCGGCCCTCGGTGAGGATGCACTTAGACCAGGAGTAGGTCCATTGTGCTGCCGATGTGTAAGGTGGGTGGAACAGCCTCTTACTCAGTGAACCATTTACTCCTTAGTATGAAGGAGCCAATCTTAGCCGTACAGGCATTTTTTAGATCACTTAGATCGTTGAACAGGTATTGACCCAGTGTGGCCTTTCTAATGTTGGCAAGTGCGGGGCACGTGCATAGGAGTTGACTGATAGTCTCCTCTTCTTCTTCATCTCTACAACTTCTACAGAAGTCATTATAGGTCCGGTGAGGAGGGTTTACGGTTTTAGAGAGGGTTCCTCTCTTATGTTTCAGAAGTCCGATGGACTTGGTTTCATTTAGTGTGGGCCAGGGCAGCCTTGCAGTGTTACAGTGGCCGAGGTGTTGCCACCGATGGTTGGCTTCTCTCACCGCATCGGCATGGACGAGGTATTTAGTATAGGACGTTGGCGCCTCGATGTCGGTGACGTTTATGCTGTTTAGACCTGAGGATCCTCGTCGGGCAAGTTCGTCAGCTTCGCAATTGCCTGGTATATTACAGTGACCCGGCCCCCAGCAGAGGGTGAGGTTGTAATGTCCAACTATCTCGTCCAGAGATATGCAGCAGTCCTTCACTGCCTTGGATCTCGTACTGGATCCGAGGGATTTGATGGCCGCTTGGCTGTCGATGTATATACTGAATTAGCCGCCAGCCAGTCAGCTGCTGGACGAATGGCAGTGAATTTAGCTTGGAAAACGCTGCAGTAGCTAGGAAGGCTGAAGGAGAGGCGGATGGCCTTAATTTTTTGAGAAGATACCAGCACCGACTCCTTCTTCGGTTTTGGAGCCATCCGTGAAGGTTGTCAGCGATTCATGTTGAAGGACATCCCGTTGTGTCTGACTGTAAACTGGCGCCCCTTTCAGCATCCCTTGTTCGGCATTGGGATTTTTAGAAGCCAAAGGCGCACGGAGCTGAAATTCTACTCCCATAGCGGGGATAATCATAATAAATAGACTTGCTTCGAAAGGCATCATTTTGTCATCTGGTAGGTAGGTAAGCCAAAGTGGTTGTGTCAAAAATTCATGCTGAAGAATAATTAGCGCAAAGATGGCATTTTGGTACTACAACTCAAGTGACCTGTCAGATGCAAATGACGCTGTCGACCTATAGAGGGAATAGAGAGGAAGACTATTCGTATCCACTCCATTGGCTTGAAGTACTGTGCTTAATGCTAGGTTCTGCTAACACTATTGCGACGCCAGCGACGACACAATAAATGGCAGCCTAGAAGTGGATGATGGACTCTGATTCCTTCAATATCTCCATGTCTTACCAGCTTCCTGACTCCCCTACTCAAGTAAACCTCCACACGCCTAAACAGTTCAGTCATCCACCATCCTTACAGACATCCAGGCCTCTGTCAAGGCTATTGTATCTGCCACTTCATCATCGAAGCTGGTGGAACATTGCAAAGAGAAACTCGCCTCGATGGGGCATCGGTTTAGGATCAGCCTCCTTTGAATGTCGGGTCACTTCTGCTGTATATTTCCTTTGCAAGTGTGCGGCTCAAGACAGGGCTAGACAACGCCCATTAGGAAAACCATTCTTTGACAACCTATTTGTCACGGATTGACAACCTATTTGTCAAAGAATGGCTGATCCTAAACCGATGCCCCATCGAGGCGAGTTTCTCTTTGTTCTACCAGTTTCGATGATGAAGTGGCGGATACAATACCCTTGATAGAAGCCTGGATGTCTGTAAGGATGGTGGATGACTGAACTGTTTAGGGGTTTGGAGATTTACTTGAGTATGGGACAAGCAATACAGCAATTACCGCCTGAAAGACACTGCACGAATGTTGAAGGAATCAAAGTCTATCATCCACTTCTAAACCACAGGCCAGCTGTCCATAAGCTCCTTGGTTGTCTTAAGTTGGCTGCACTACATGAGAACAAAATTAGAATGATGTGAAGTTTGAGTAGTAAACGGTGCAGTATTGCGTTTATAGCTTCCGTAGTCCTTTGAGCCATAGTCCTTTGAACTTTGCTTACAAGTTATGACGCATGCCACCAGACTAGTGATCCAAAGGAAAATATGACCATCTTCGGACGAAGTCTACACATCTTACCACGCAACCAGTGGGTTACTACTTTTCAATGTTAAATATCCAGTTTAGCTTAGGATCAGGTACCACACCTGGATACTTCTCACTGGAGGATAAGGAGGTAAGTGGTGGATAAGCCTTTGAGGCGTGAAAGTTGGTATGGTACGCTTCTATAATCTCACTGATAACTGAAGGAGAAATCCCCGATACCAATATTACCACATTAAATCGGATCTATAAAGAACAGCCTTAACAGAAAATGAACCAAGGAACTATAGACCCTACTGTACGAAGAAAAAAGTGGCAGGGAATTGATGCAATAAGCGAGGCGAAGAGAATTCGATT
The DNA here is from genome assembly GCA_949716465.1 of Chalcosyrphus nemorum. NCBI lineage: Eukaryota > Metazoa > Arthropoda > Insecta > Diptera > Syrphidae > Chalcosyrphus > Chalcosyrphus nemorum. The sequence continues at coordinate 26,116,421 of OX454335.1, forward strand.
GCGAAATAGACTGTGCTGTAGAATTTACTCACCCAACAGTGGGATGCACTAAACAAACATTGGATGCAGCTCGAACCGCAGACATCATACAGCCCTCGAGAACTTGAGAGGTGAAAGGACTCCTGTAAGTGTGGTCAATACTGCCTCATGTACCCCACATATGCGAGTGTTGAAAATAGATAGTAGATACCAAGTTCTGCTTGATAACAACTCTATGCATGCTTCAGTGTAATCTTTCAGATGAAATGACACTCTCTGTAGTCCAGTGATGCCTCAGAAGTTATCTACAAGTATAAGGAAGAAAAAAGTGTGCTTTTTGTCTTTACCATAAGACTAGGAGGTACTTCCCCTCAAGACTATGCTCGTATCATTGTTCTTAGGATTCAAAATCAAATGATGATTGTTAGATTTAAGTGTCATGGTAGACTGTCTAAGAAAATGATTTTTCATATCAAAACAATCCACAGTCAAGAAAACGGGGAAGCACAAGAGCTAATCATGTCTCAAATCAAGAACCTTATGACTAATTATTTCTGTTTTGACTAATGTTGCTTCAATCTACACATCTTTCAAGCGGTCTACCTGCCATTAAGTCTCATTTTCTCAATTGCTTTTGAAGATACAATTCCAATTAAGCCGCAAAAGAAAAACATTTGTAAATTCTCAAGATCAAGACACCCAAAACTGGTTTCCTGAACTCTTCGATCTTCTTCTGGGGGATTTTCCTTATTGCTTTTCCCCCCAAAAACAAAACAACAACAAAACAAATACTTGTTCTGCGTAAATAATTCGCCATGGGCACCTATAAAAGCCCATTTCATAATCACCATCAATATCAGTATCTAAACTAAAGTTACAGAAAAAAACCAAATAAACCCTTCAACAATATGAAAGTCCTCGTAATATTCTGCATGTTGATCGTGGCTATCACAGCTCAATACGGACACCACCGTCGTCATGGTGGTGGATTTGGAGGTGGCGGTTTCGGTGGTGGACCTGGATTTGGAGGTGGCGGTTTCGGTGGTGGACCAGGATTCGGTGGTGGACCAGGATTCGGTGGCATTGGCGGTGGTGCCAGCAGTGCGACTGCTTCAGCTCAATCACAGAACTTCAATCAAGGCGGATTCGGTGGTGGCGCCAGCAGTGCGACTGCCTCAGCATCGTCACAAAACTTTAACTCTTTTGGCAAATAAGCTAGTCGTGTACCTGTTATTGAATAAACAAAAAAAACTATTAGATACTAGAAATTTTGTATTTTCTTTTTTTTTTCGCAACCAAAGTGGACCAAAGATGAAGAAGGACTTCTTGGGGTTCTTGAAGTCACTCCACCTAACCAACCATTTGAGTGGGTACTTCCCCAGCACACCCTTTATTTGAATATTCGTCCAACAACAATTGAATGAAAGTTTCTCTTTCGGAAACCGGTTCATGTTGAGATGAATTTATTCAAAACTTAATGACATCTCTGCCTTAACCGAAACCGAAACACAAATTCAAATTAATTATTCAATCGATTTATTTTATTATTTGTTTATTGATTTGCATGATGTTATAGTTCACGACGCAGAATATACATTACCTACTCCTTGACGCAAAATCTTTGTCCAGAAATGTTTAGATCGATCTGTTTATGCGTCGGCGTCAGTGGTACTAACGGATACATGAATTGGATTGAATAATAAATTTTATTTGACAAACTGAATGACGTCACGAAGACTTCTATTGAATGGTATACTCCCAAGCTGGACAATCCTTATTTCCTTCGATAAAATTCAGCAGAAAATGTCCCTTTTGATCTAATCATATCATTACATTGAAAAGGAAGAGAAGAAGATGTACAGTACCTCGATGACGTCTGCGTGCTTCAACTGACTTCAACTCATATTCAAGCAGATTGTTATTCCTTTACTTATACTACGCCATGTTTGATTATGCTTGCCTGAGTGAGCAAATTCTGCGCTAGGGTATGTCCTGTCAACAGTCAGCATAGACAAACTAATATAGACGGCCGTCGTTACGTTCACCTGCCGCAAATTGCGTAAAGTACGTCGAGTTTAGATTTTCTCTCTGTGAATTCATCTGAACGAACGTGCGAACAAGACGTAACTACAAAAACAAAATCGGTGGTAGTTTTGCTCTAGCCAACGATCAAACCGACCGAAGACCAGATCCGTTCTCTGATAAAGTTGTTCTTTATAACAATTCTATAATACTGAAGGCTAGGTGAACCAATCAGAGATTTTTATAAGGAACAGGATGGGATATGTGCATAGAAGGTGACGAATTCTTTGGTCTTCTTCTTCACCTGCGTCGTTGAAGGGGATGCCTTTACCGCCAGCGTTAAGGCCTAGTTAGAACACCAATGACAGTGAAAAGGCACGAGATCGATGACGACCTTTGTAGATGATTTCAGGGTCTTGGTTGCCGCTTAATTATCCCTTAACATGTCAATATCTGTCGCAGATATGACATTCAAAGAGCCGACGCCATAAAGAAGACTAGTCTAGGCTACAGACGGTCACCTTACACCTCTCTTTGCCTCTTTTCATAAGCATGTTAAGAATCAGAGCACAGACAATAGAAGTTGACGTCTGTTAGTATCCTACATCACACCCAAACCCTTTTGCTCCTTGAGGGACATAGGACATAAGCAAGCAAATAAGAACACACCATTTACTTTAGACTATCATTTAATTTTATTCCCAGGGTCAATTTATCTTCCAAAAGAGTTAAAGTTTTGCGATGATGCAGCAGCATTGGCTGATGAAGCACCGCCACCTCCGAAACCACCTTGGTTGAAGTTTTGCGATGATGCTGATGCAGTAGCACTGCTGGCACCGCCACCACCTCCAACACCACCGAATCCTGGTCCACCACCGAAACCTCCTCGGCCTCCGAATCCACCACGTCCGTGTCCGTGTCCGAATTGGGCAGAAATTGCCACAATCAACATGCAGAATACAATGAGGAATTTCATTTTAAAATTTGTCAGCTAACTTGTGAACCAAATCAAACTACTGATGTGGACTGCGTCCAAGGTGTGCTTATTTATAGTCACTCTTGCTGATCTAAAATCGTTATGTATAGGCATATTCCTTGATTTTCTCTTAATAAACTAGTTTTGGATTTAAATGCCAATAGGCCTACAAAAAATTACTGGTCCGGGGAGCATAAAGAAGCATAGGCTTATTAAACTGGTATTCATAAGGAAATTTTGCATAATTCTATGAAACATTAGTATTTTACATTAAGTTTTTTGCAAATGTTTATAAAAGAAAGGAAAAAATAGACATGACAAATTCACATATAAATATGTGCAAATTTCTATCTATCAATTGAGAATAGATAGATAGAAAGAACTATTTTGACGTTAATTTGTTTTCATCACAAAATTAGGTCAAGAAAAGGAGTTCATAGTACAAACCATTGATTATATACTAAATTCACCGCGAGAGTTCCGCAGGCGTCGGCCCTTGGACCCCTTCTGTGGTATATTGTGTACGACGGAGTTTTTCTACAGTAAGAAGGCAAATTGATCTCCTCTGCTGACGATAACTCTGTGAGTACATTAGCCAAGCATATGCCTGAGTCCGTCAAGAATCTTGTGATTGTATGTACACTGCTGAATTTGCAAGATTTCATGCAGGGACCGAACAGGTACAGTAGCACATGTCGAATATTCTGGCAAATGTAAGCGCCGCTTTCTCAGACGCTGGCAAGGAGAATCCTGCAGACCGGCAAAGTCCATGCTTTTGAATGCTGCAATAGTCTAGCGGCACTCTCTACAAAGAAACTCTTGTCACCCCATACATAAGTCCACGGTTGGGACATAGGTCCACAATAAAAATTGTGATGATTATATTATGACTTGAGTCCCGCCAAAGTGAGACATTAGTCCATTATGGTCTTATGTCCCAGCGCCTATCATAAACCCCACCAAAAGGTGAAGCCTAGAGTGTACAGAAGAAATACGCGAAGCACGTTAAGCCCCGAGTGCATAATAAATCTCATGATGGGGTCAGGGGACGACTAGTAGGAGTCCTGCTCGTTCATGGCACATGACACATGACAGTCAATACTTGTCTACTTGCCTGGAGCGTTACTGTCCATTCAGTCAATGTCAACATAACTTGGCCTATCCAAAGTTTTAGACACACTGAGAAATCTGGATGAAAATGAAGTTAACTGAAACCATGGCGCGTTAACATATAATGTCGACTTTAATTAATCATAATATTAATACGTTTCCCAATCATTCGTAGATAATGACTTCTACTTGACTCATATGTGACAGAGTCTCTTCAAAAATTCAACACAAATCATTGAATACTCGTATAAACCACGACAGAATAAAAGTCTAGAACTTTTGCGAACAATTATAGCCCTGTTTTATTGGAAAGTGTATAGCCAGCTCTCAATAAAATGTCCATGCTCACTTTCATACACACTTTTCATTTATACTTGCAAAATAACATTCGAATCTTATATGGCGCTGACTCGAATTGTAGACAGCAACCATTAACGAACAGATCCTAATGTCAATGGTTTTTGTCCACAATGAGCATAAGCGCCATCTGTGATTCGACATTCTTTTCAGTTTATGTTTACTTTTGGTTACTTACTAAATTTTCTTCACTTTTCGTTTTGTTTTTGCTTTGTGTGGAAAACTTTACTTCGCTGGCTATACACTTTCCAATAAAACATGGCTTATGTGACGTATACTCGTACTGTGTCTAACTTGCTTAAATTTTTCGAAATTTTATAGTGATACGTAGTAATGACTAAGTTTGTACAAGTTTTTTGCATAAAATTCACTCAAAATTTCGACTCGTTTTATTATAACAAAACTAGCTGGTTATACCCACTTCGCGGAGTCTAATTTTGTTGACTATCGTATTCTGAATTGCAATAAATATTTGATTGCAGAGATTTTACAACGCTTTTAGCATATAATTTTTAATAAAATTTCCTTGTGAATACCAGTTAATAAGCCTATGCTACTTTATGCTCCTCGGAACAGTAATTTTTTGTAGACCAATTGGCATTATAAACCAAAACTAGTTCTTGAACTAAGAATGAAAACATAAGATCGAGGAATACCACTACCACTGCGTCCACTAGCACCCCTTGGACGCAGTCCACATCAGTAGTTTGATTTGGTTCACTAGTTAGCTGACAAAACGTTGAATGAAATTCCTCATTGTATTCTGCATGTTGATTGTGGCGATTTCTGGCCAATTTGGGTCAAAATTTGGATTCGGTATCGGAAGCGCAAAAGTCATTTGGTATTCTAACTGGACACTTAACGCTGGCCGTAAAGGTATTGCCTTCAATGACAAAGACGAAAAAGAAGAAGAGGTATTCTTAACCTTCTCTGTACTGTAGTTCCATCTAATTGGGTTGGGCGCAGAGCTCCAGTAGTGCATATACTCGTACATGTCGCTTATTGAATTGAACGTACTACGGGTGTGTACATCCCTAAAAGTTCAGCTGCAAGTATAGAAGGCTATGCATACTTGTTAGTTTCCAGTCAAGTTTATGACCTAGAATAACCCCTAAGTACTTAGCCCTGGACGATTGGGAAAGCGGCTGAACGTTTGGTGCTGCTCCCTAAAGATGCCTGAATAATTCTAGTTCTAAACATAAAGACTTTCCAGCTCAGCTCCGTGAGTGACTTTAGATTTGATTTAGTGTATATACTGTCAAAATCTTCATGAAGAGCTGTCTCCATAGACGGAGAGAGATGAATCTTTGGTTTGTCTCTGCGCCGCATTTAGTTGTCGCTCCTGTCTTCGTTGCTGCTTCATGGTGGCAGCAATCCTGCCCAGCTTTTGTGCACTAAGGATCAGACTGATGATGTTCCCTGAGATTAAGTCTTCATCAAGTCCTATTGATCTAAAGGTCTATATTGAGAATCAATCTATGCATTCACTTACTTTTGTCGGAAGACAAAATAGAATTTATAGAATTCTTTAGAAGGCATTGTATCTACGATTCATTTCCCACAGATTCGTAAGCTTTTCTATGTTTTTTAGTCAACAAAAGCGAATTAGTTTTTTTTAAAGTTAAAGTTACAAGTAGATAAACTGGTTTTACTTCAAAATCAAAAGCATTTCTTTTTGTTAAGAACCAAAAAATATTTATCCTTTTCTGCTGAAACAAGAAGGAAACGCATTAAAACGTTACTAGCACTATAGATGTTGACACATTGCATAACTAATATTTTGTTTATTTTTTAAGATAATTTCTCTGTAAAACCTGCATTTCTCCTTCCAGAATCAAAACTGGTTACTTTAAGTATCAAGATATTATTTAATTATAAACTTACCAATTAAATACTAGTTCTTTCGGGGGAAGATGTACGAAATTTGTCAAATGCGATCTGTATAAATACTCGGTACGAAATTGCAATCGACATCAGTAATCCAACTTAGACAAGAGCAGTTCAGTGACAAGTAAAAAAAAAATAAAAGTTCTAAAAATGAAATTCTTAATCATATTCTTCATGTTGATTGTGGCAATTGCTGCGCAGAAGGGCCATCATGGACGTGGAGGCGGAGGTAGACCCCAATTAGTAGGTGGCGGTAGTTCCAGCAGTGCTTCAGCTTCAGCGCAAAGCTTCAACCAGGGTGGCGCTGGTGCCTCCTCAGCCAATGCAGCTGCAAACACAGACACCTATTCAGGATAAATTAGAGTCAAATAAATATGATAGTGTTTTAAAAGAACAAAAAATATTTTTTTTTTGTTTAAAATTGGAGTCTGGCAATTCTGTTGGTACTTTTCGTCAGCAGGTGTAAGCGGAGAAAATTTCTGTAAACTTTGACTTTGACTTTGACTTGTGTAGAACCGTCGAATCGATGGCTTAATGCACAGAAGAATGCCGGATCTCACGAGTAACAATTCAAATTGTCAGAAAAGGCAAAACAAGTAATAGATAGTCCGTTCGCGTACCCTCCTAAAACAGCGAATTTTTACGAAAAGCTGTTCGCGTACGGAGAATTTTCATAGTTTTTCGCAGAAGAGAGCGCTCACGAGAGAGGAAAAAATTTCTCCATGCTAAGAATTTTAGTACAAGAAATTTCTTTGGCCTGGTTCGTGAAAACTGTCAAATCAGTGTATTTTCAAGTTTTTCTTGTTCAACCCGTTCGTTTACTTTTTCGTAATTTTAGCTCTCTCTGAGAGAATTTTACCCGCACTCTTCGAAATTTGATAATCTACGAATTTTAGTGCAAAAAGTACGCGAACGGACCTACAACAACGTCCATTTAATCTTAACGATCTGTCAGAAAAGAATGACGCGGCTTATCAGACATGGCCTTCTATATTGACATTTACTCGCATTTGTTGACATTTTTTGGTGTAAATGCTGACAAAGGTGTCACTCATGTAACTCCAGCATAACAAAACAGTCATCTCGCACTTATTCTGCCAGCACATTTCCTGATACAAGAGGGACACTAATTGTCCTTTCTGTGCAATCCTGTGAAGGAACAATTGGGTAGTTATGTAGGTTAAAGTGATGGCAAATACGCCTTTTTAATACCACAACTTGAGTGAATTAAGGCAAATGGACGTTGAGCGATGGCGACGTTGGTTAAGGCCAATGCCACATGAGCTCCTTAATTGGCCAATTGTCCACGTTGCTTGGTGTTGTTGTCACACGAGCAGCATTTTGGAAGTCGCTAAATAAATTGGTTCGCGCGACCATGCTGACGGCTTTTTGGTCGCGCTCCCTCGTGTGTACAGCTCTATTGGTTTGATGTATACTCATGGCGCGCACCCAAATGGGAGCTCAGAACAAGGAGCTCGTGTTGCATTGGCCTAAAGGGGATTTGCCTAATGTGCGTTGCCTGGCTTAAATCTGCAAACTTACAAAGGAAGTTTCGGTTTAATATTGTTCTTCTGTGCTGTTTCAGTTGAATTTGGGTCACATTTGCCTAGATCTTCTACTGGCATTAAGTAAATAGCTTGCAAAGATTCTTTTCCCTTGAGGGCTCCCAGTGGGACGTACATCTCTAGTTCAACAGCTCGCTTATTTCCCTCAATGTTACTGTGACCTGGCACCCATGTTCTAATAGCTTCGCGGCTGGAGTGACAGATACAAGGCGAAGTCCCACTTCTCACCGAAGGCTTTGCTATAAATGCACAGAAGGCCACGCTTGCTGTACTAACTTAATGTGAAGCTTCCAGTTTAAGTTTGGATTAAGTACCACACCTAGATATATACTTGACGCTGACTTGGTACCGATCTTTAGTTCAATATTTCTTGGATTAAAGCTGAGTCTACATCCAGTTGCAAGGCGCCTTTCACAAGCCCACTGAAGGAAACATCACTGGCAACAGTATTAGCACATCATCCACATACGCGAAAACCTTCATCTTTGTAAATTCTACACAGGATTTTGCTAAGTAACATAAACCAAAGAACAGAAGAGAGTATTCCTCCTCCTTGAGGAACTCCTCTTTCGACAGATATGGTGGAGGTGCCATTGCCGATGGTAGACTGAATGCGGCTTGTAAACCCTTCCACACTCAGTTGGAACAGGGCTTCTTGAAACGATTCAGAGCTGATGTTATTGAAAGCGCCATCAATACCTAAGAAGCACGCTAAAGTATATTCTTTGCACTGAATCGTCTTTTCTATCGTTCGCACAACTTCATGGCTCTGCTGGTTGCTTCTTAGTGTACACATGCTGAGATTCTTTTCGATGTGTCTAAGATACGTTCCAACTTTTTAAGAAGGGAAGGTTATAAGCTAATTGTTCTGAAATTCTTTGTGTATTCCCGTCCACGCTTTCTAGCATTTGGAATAAACTCAGCACGAACACGTCTTCAGCCCACGGAATGTGAGTAAAGAGAATGCAGCTTCCGTAGATCGGTAATAGCAATGGGATAGAACATTTTATGTTTTTTTCCCAGTGTAACCAGCAAGTATGCCAGCAATCTAATTTTACATCCTAGAAAGTGTGTTTTCAATTAGAATTTTCAAGGATTGTCTGGAAGAAACTGTCCAAATCCCATCCGGTTTTTTAATAAAAGATGTGTTCCTTAGACCTTACTCAATCTAGTAGAGTCCTTTTTCGTTACAATGGACTGACAGTCGTCCATCCAAGTCTAAAACTTGGCCCTTTAGCAATCGTTGTAGGAACAAAACTCCTTGAGGGGATTGCAGTTAAGCCATCGAAGTGATTTAGGACTTACTAGTTCACATGGGTATTCAACTTGCAAAGGAAGGGACAGAAGAAGTGGTAGCCAGCAACAGGTGCTTCATGGAGACTTTATGAGTAGCCATGGGCGTTCACATTCTAGTCTCCAAACTAGAGTTGACTGTAGGCATGACAGTAGATGCAAGACTAGGTCAGGTCAGGTAGATGGGTGTCTTTTGACCAGAATGTCACTGCTCACTTAGACCCACAATTCGGGTCCATTGTGCCCATTAGATGCAAGGCTAACTTTGAAGCAATGTCTGGAAACAATCAGCCCAAATGTAGGCAGACCAAAGCATAAGTATAGACCGCTTGTACAAGAGTTACAAGCAAGAGCCATTGTTGCTTAATACAATCAACAATGTTGAGTCGATATGGCACTGAAGAAGAATGACAGAGGAGATGACATCACTCTGAACAAGGAAGGTGGACACAAAGATTAAACCTCAAATTAGACACTGATTGGTCTAAAGTCCTTCGCAGTTGTGTGATAGACAAAGCAACTGAGTATGAATCCGTTCGTGACCCTACCTAGTCCTACCCATTCACTTCTCTACTCCGTTTTCGAATACACCTGATCACTAGTTTTTCCGTAGTACTATCCATTCGAAGGCTAAGACCATTGAGATCTCCATTTAGACGTCGAATAAATTAATTTAGTTTTATTGTTCCCTGAGATACACTTCTCAATTAATTCTTCTTCTCTAATGCGTCTACACACATTTTATTACCTATTTCTGCTTAAAACCAAAGAACAAATAGTCCAACCAACACACATCCATACAAAACAACAATAAGACACAGATAATTTATTCCAAGATTTGATATGCGTAGTTCTATCGCGATACGAGTTAAGTAAATTAAGCTACAACTCAGATCAATGGGCTTTGTGAATTTGTGAATTTTTTTTTTTTATTGAACCTCAAGTGGTATATTAAAATCGAAACTGGTTTCTCAAAAAAAAGTAAAAACATTAGTTTACATACGAAATACTAGTTCTAGAGAAAAAAGATGCGTTAATAGGCACGCATGGGGCGACTATAAATACGCGGTCGTTACACGCAATCGATATCAGTAGTTTGATTTGGTTCACAAGTTAGCTGACAAAACTTAGAATGAAATTCCTCATTGTATTCTGCATGTTGATTGTGGCGATTTCTGCCCAATTCGGACACGGACACGGACGTGGTGGATTCGGAGGCCGAGGAGGTTTCGGTGGTGGACCAGGATTCGGTGGTGTTGGAGGTGGTGGCGGTGCCAGCAGTGCTACTGCATCAGCACAATCGCAAAACTTCAACCAAGGTGGATTCGGTGGATTGGGTGGTGGTGCCAGCAGTGCTACTGCCTCAGCGCAATCACAGAACTTCAACTCCTTTGGCAAATAAATTGATCGTACCTGCAAATGAAATGAATTAATAGTCTGAACTGAAATATATCGTCTTAAATTGGAATTTTTATGAAGTTTTCTTTTTTAAATCTGCAAGCTGAGGTTTACTTAGTCTCTAGATGCGAGGAGGCTTCCCTTGTTATTGGTTGTTCCCATCAATGTAGAGAGCGACGAAGCTTTGTCATACAAAAGGGCTTTATCGTAGTTTTTACGATCTCGTAAGCGTGACATTACGAATCGGAATCAACGAAAGTTTAGTAGGTCTAAACAGACTTGCTTAGAGTGCTGGTAGAGACATATTGGGTTGAGAAGTTGTGACCCAACGAGGGTCAAGATAGGATTGGTTACAGTGATTGAAGTGGGTGTTAAATTGATGGATACATGAGTTTAAGTGAAAGAATGTATACAAATTTGAGCATTGAAATTACAAGAGTCTTCCATCCATTAGGATTGGGAGCGACGAGGACTGCAAGCAGGATACATTTAAACCAAAGGGAGGTCCTTTGGCATAAAACATGTTGATGAGCCAGAAGGGTCAATGATTACTCGGGAACCTTTACGTATCTCAGGAGGGGTCTAAAGATTAAAAGTGCCTGAAGTGGCTAAAGGAGCTTGTCCACTTGAGAGTAAAATTTGGGCGAGTAGCTCTTAAAGCTACTCTCAAAAGAAATTTTGTAAGTGGACACGGATCTGAGAGCTGGTTTACTACTCTCAGCTTTTCAAAGAATTGCTCGCTAGTGGCCAGATGTTATCTTACCTTCGGAGATAAACTCCCACTTTAAGGTGCGTGTCCACTTGAGAGCACTTTCGAGAGTAACTCTCAAGCAGCTTTTCATATGACAGTAAAATTTGTGTGATTTACTATACCGAGTTGATTGAGAGCTTTCTAAGTAGTTGAGAGTATTAAACCAGCTCTCTGCTAGTTGCTCTCAGATCCGTGTGCACTTACAAAATTTCTCTCGTGAGTGGCTTGAGAGCTACTAGCCTAAATTTTACTCTCAAGTGGACAAGTACCTTTTCACACAATGTTCGTATTCTGAAAGTAGCTAGTCGCGATAGTAGATCACGAAAATTTTACTCTCATATCGAAAACTACTCAAAAGTTACTCTCGGAAGTTTACTAGCGAAAGTGCTTTCAATTGGACACGCACCATAAACAGTCAAGGAAACGTAAAGGTAGAAATGAAATATTGGGGTGACTGATTTAACCGAGCTCCTTTACTCTTTTGCAACAGGCATTGACTGATGATGTGGCCTCGATGGATAAGAGTATTAGAGTGAGTGAATCAATCAGACTCTTGGTACTGTTCTGCAGTTGGTGTTGGCTAGGTAGGGTGACTGATTCGTGAGAGTAAGTGGCGAATTCACTTGCACTTACTGCAGAAAGGATCTAGTATTCTTGAGGTCAAAAGGGCTATAGCTAGAGACTCGAAATGGAAGGGGATAAGTGGCTTGGCGACTTGTGAATTTGATGGATGGGAAAAGTTAGTCCTGATTTCTGAAGTTGTGTAGTTGTTTTGAAAAAAGTTCTCGAATCCAGGAGGCATCGGCATGTTATGGGGTGAAAAGGAACCCTCGTGCTGCTTGGATCAGAATTTTAGATACCCACTTTGATTAGCTTTAGCGTCCTGTTGTTTTATTTCTAAAAGCGTTCAAGTGGTACCTAATTCAACGATCGTTGGAGGATTATCTAAACAAGCAGCAGATTGGTGACCAGTACTGACTACGTTGGCAACAAAAGCCTCAGATATTGCGAAAGATAATTCACTCAGATTAACTCACTATTGGACTGGATTCACTAATTTCTGCATTCAGGGCGGCGACGGAGAGAAGTTTATTAGGCTTATACAGTTTACCAGCTTCACGACAGGCGCTTGAAATACATGTAAATTGATGGAATATAATGTTTATGTACCTTATGGCTTTAAATAACAAAACAATTTACTTTCTGACCAAAAGTATATTTTATTTGAACTGGATGCCCTAATTCCTTGGTTTCTAACGACCGTTATATGGATTATGGGGTGGTGGAATACCAACTAAGTTTTTCAATATAGTATGAGTAATGATGTCCGGGCCAGAGTCTATGGCAGAGGCAGCAATAGCCACGATCAACATAAGAAATACAAAAAGAAATTTCATTTTTAGATTTAGAATGTAGTAACCGATGAACAAACGCCAAATTACTGATATCGATATTGTCCAGCGTACGGGTATTTATAGTCGCCGCTGTTGAAGGAATAACAATTTCTAATCCTAATTTTTGAAAGCCAGTTTGAAGTCTTATATTTCATAAATCTATTGACCAATTAGAATAATGTACTGGAAACACTAGTATTTTTCGTCGAATAAGTCAAAGGTAAGGTTCTGTTTACCATTGTATATGATGGTTTGCTACAGTGGGATACAGTCGCGTCTTAAATCAGCTACTTTCCTTAGGAAACACCTTTCCTTTATTTACATTGGTCATCATTTCTACCAGGTACATTCAAATACGATGTGTCAAGTGGTACCATGGTTGACTCCCACAAGAGCAAAACTTCCACCGATTTTGAATGTATTCTGACGTTTAAGGCAAAATCAAGTCGGAGCTCACGCACACTTTCTTAATCGGCGGTAGTTTTTATGGGCGTGGCCATTTTGTTGAGTCGTTCTGTACAATTTGTTTTTCTTAATTGAATGACAGTCTGCTGAAAATGTGCTGTGCAAAAGGAAAGAAAGGAGCACCACCACTATTTTTATAGTTACGTCCTCTTCGCACGTTCGTTCACTTGTATTCATAGAGAGGGAATTTAAACTCGGCGTACTTTACAAAATTGTCGGCAGGGAAACGTCTCATAATTCCTTTGCTATTAAATAAATTCTACTAAAGCTCACTCTGAAGGGCTGCCATATTCCGCAGTTTAGCCTTTGGCGGAAGGTTTTCCCTCAAAGAAAATATTTAAAAATTCCATAAAATTGCACTGACAGACCGATGAGTCGGTACAAGGCATTTATATTCATAGTAAGTTCCACTTACACAGTCTTCTTATACATCATCACATGGCTATAGTTTTGATTTACCTCTCGTTATAAAGCACAGATTTTTTCTAACATTAAGTGCATGAAGACTGCTGTATCCCACTGTAGCAAAACTAGAAAGAGTCTAACTGAGGATAGTATATCTACCATTATCCTTGACCTATACGATACAATGTATCAGTTGTTTGTTAGAATATTCTAATTGAATTGTTGATCAACAAATTTATGAAATATGAAGCCAAAAGCTGGTTTCTAAAAATTACCAAAAAATTCTTAAAATTAATAAACAATTGCGGACATCTATTCTTTCATGAGTGGGGACTATAAATACGAGTACGGTGCACAATATCGATATCAGTATTTGCGAATTTGTTCCTGTGTTAATATTCAGTTTAAAAAATGAAATTCCTCTTTGTTTTTCTTATGTTAATCGTGGCTATCACGGCATCCTTCATACCACAAGGTCCCATTCATATTTCTGTACTTAAAACACTTCATGGTGCAGTTCCACCTCCAACAGAAAACACCGACGATTCCGACCACATAATAACCTAAATAAAATAAAAGAATGACCAACAATTGTTTTGTGTTTTTATTTATAAAGTAAAAAAAGAACTGTAGGTCCGACACGCCCACAGTTTCTGACTCAAGTCGAACTACACTTCGGAGGCAGCTTGTTGCAGGAGAGGCTATCAGGTTTACTGTGGCATCAAAACGTCTGACACTGATGGATTGAATGGCTTCCTTTTGTGGCAAAAGCACCTGGTCTTGGTCTATAGTGTGGTCATATTTTCGGATGTCGCTCCAAAATCGATAAAAGATCTTTGTAGAATACGACTCAGATACTCATTCAACAAGCATGTCTCTGTCTTCAAGGCTGCATTAATGGCCACAGGCTACATTATAAGGAGCATTTGGAAGGATGTAAAATATGTGTCTGTCTCTGTAGTGAAAGTCAAGTAAGACTTAAAGCCTTGCTTAATCTCGCAACCAAAATAGTTGGCCAATACAGCTGTTTGCTGAATTGCTTCGCAACATTCAACTCCCTTTCGAGTTCAAGGTCACACACACGCATCGCAGGAAATAATATTTGCCATGAAGTTAATAAGTAATGCACAGGAACTCGGTCAGGGTTGCGGTTGACGATTGAGTTTTCTATGAATACAAATGCGTGATGTGTATCCTGTCTCTCTTGAATGTAGGTTTACTAAACGGCTGTCCGCGGACGTAAATAAGAAAAAAATCGCCAGTTTCTTACTGTCTTTTGGAAGAAAAAACTCCAGACAACTTGTTGGTCTTCTTATGGAACATTTTGCTTAGCCAAGGCATTTTGCTAAGGAGAAGGCCAAGGTCTTCCTTCTCTTCATAGTAGTGTCCATCTACTTTCTTCTTTTGGTTTCGAGTTAACATTCTCGGTATCTATTGAGCTTCAACCTCACATCCAGGCCCGCCCCGGTTTTTACTCCGTTGGGATGGATAATACCCACTAGATGCGAGTCAGCACGTACTGTGAGTTACCCCATGAATTTTGCCCACAAACTGCTTATTCCTCGTTAAGATGTTTTGCTAGCATATGCTTGCGTTTTGCCTGACCACAGACACGGGCTCAAAGCATACCATGCCACACAGAGGTAGGCATCCAGTCAGAAACAGAAATGTCCATTAGAAGACAAAGTGAACCCTCTTCAAACTTCGTCCAGAATCTATCAAGAATATCTGTTATATCTGAGAAGTATTTGCCTAGACTCAGACCCAGAATGCTCTGAAAGAAACTACGCCTGTATTTCCGTTGACCCTTTATTATTTCCTTTGGAAGCGATCAATGCGACGTTTGTAGTCGGCTCAGTCCAACAAGCTGATTTACGCACTCTATCTCATTGGATATTTACCAGCTTTTTGCTCGCTCGTAGAAAGGATTCGGTGAGGGCTGCATTGAGGGTGCTAGACATAATTTGTTTTAGCAGATTGATGATATATAACACAAAAGTATATCTAACGGACTTAAATAGCAACACAATAGTTCCCTTTTTGACTATAAGATTGATTTATTTAAACGATAGATAGAGGTGATCTAAGGGTTTGAAGTTTCCTGTTTGTCATTGAACAGGACATTGTGGTGAGTCTTTTGCTAAAATCAGATATGTGATCTGTCGTACAGCGATTTAAATTGCAAAAAACAACAAAGCCTTAGTCATTGTCCTTGCAGTCACCCAAGCCATGTTTGAAGTCTTCGTTGTTGCTATCTACCTTACCTTGGCATTGTGCCTTACTTTTTGATTTTCATATTTTTGAGAGAGTCTTGCATTTCATTGGGTTGCGATTACCTTAGCCATGTTGTCCCATAGCATGTTTAAATTTATCGCTGTCAGCCTTTACCTTGGTCCACATCTTATATTGAATCTCATATTTTGGAATAAACCCCATCTGTATTCTTACTGGATATAGGTCCATAGTATATATTTGTCTTGCACAAGTATGCAGTCTTTGTATTCTCTCCTTTCACTTTCCTATTCCTGTTTGTAGGAATCTTCAACCTACGACGACTGCATGTTGACTTTTTTGCCATTCACCAAGGCCAGTTTCTAAGTTACATCTTAGGGCATTCCTTAGGCATTGAAACTACAAGTACTTTGTGTCCTTTATGCAGATTGTGGATGTGGTCGGAAGAGTCTAACTTCGTGGTTATACCTAGGGACTGTGTTTGTTAGATATAAGGTTCTGCATAACATCTCCATGAAGATTTATTTTATTTTACTTTAGCATGTAAAGAAATATGAGTTTCTTCTTCTTCTCCTTCTCCTTTTTATAGTCATAAAACGTTTCTATTACAATGTCTAGACATGTTAGTATGCCCTCCGACTTAAAGTGTAAAAAATCGAGCTAAAGGTTTTGTTGGATAAGTAATGCTTCAATCTTCGCCTGGAATCTATCAGATTCTATATACGTTTTGTATTTCTGCAGCCCTGAGTAATATATTGCGGCGAGCTAAACTAGCTTTACTCTGAGAGTTAAGCCTTAATTGCCGGCGTCTTAAAAACTTTGGGAACTCTGAAGAATGCTAATTTCCTCGCTGATTCTTGCATTGAGAGCTCTTCCAGTTGGCTACTTACATGGCACCATGTTAAGGATTAAATAACAACACTTTTTACTTTTGTACTTAATGTACCTTTTTAACATTTATTTATTCAATGAGGTAAGCTATTCCCTAACCACATGAGTTCTACAAAGGATGATGTCCAATCGGTCTGGGCTTTGGAACTGGGGTAATCCCCTCTAGATTTTTCAATAAATTAACAGAAACATGGTGAGGACTATCGCTAATGACAGAAGCAATAGTAACGATTAACAAAAGAAAGACAAAAAGAAATTTCATTTTTATATTTAGTAACCAATAAACGAATGCCAAAGTACTGATATCGATATTGTCCACCGTATGGGTATTTATAGTCGCCGCTAGAGAATGAATTAGAAATCCTAATCCTAATTTTGGTAAACCAGTTGAAAGTTTTCTAATGTTCCGGAAACACTAGTATAGTCTGTGGTATAAGTCAAAGGTAAGGTTCTGTATACAGTCGTGATACAGTCGTGTTCTTACACTAGATATACTTTTCTTTTATAACAAGGACTGATACATAAACAAGTCATCAGTATAATGGTAAACTGGTCATCATTTCTACCAGGTACATTCGAATACCAAGAGTCAAGTGGTACCTCTAGCAACTTAACCTTTGCAGAACGTCTTCCGCATAGGAAGAGGCTAGAAAGTTCCATTTAGCTTGCATCACAAGGATCTGATTTTCGTCCTGAATAAAAAGAAAATAAAAGTAGCTGATTTCCACTTAGATTGGTGGTGGTGCAAACAACAATAAACAACGAGGTCCTTCCGTACAGGAACTATACACAGCAGACCTCAAGTTATAAATTCTGGAGCAAATCGACCCAGAGCCAATTTTTCCACCTTTTCCGCTTCTCTTTCTAGATTATTACTTGTAAAGTTTCCCGTAGT
Organism: Chalcosyrphus nemorum; assembly: GCA_949716465.1. Lineage (NCBI taxonomy): Eukaryota > Metazoa > Arthropoda > Insecta > Diptera > Syrphidae > Chalcosyrphus > Chalcosyrphus nemorum. The sequence goes on from OX454335.1 coordinate 26,134,041, forward strand.
TCAAAAGGTCTTCTGGCTTTCTACAACCAGTAATTAAATTAAATTACCACTCATAAAAAAGGAAAAAGCAAGTGTATCAACACATCTGTATCCCACTGTAATACAACTAGAAAAAATCTAACAGAGGATAGTATATGTACCATTATCCTTGACCTATACGATACAATGTATCAGTTGTTTATTGAAATATTCCAATTGAATTGTTGATCAATAAATTTATGATATATATAATCCAAAGCTGGTTTTCAAAATTAATAACAATTATGGACTTCTATTCTTTCACCAGCGCCAACCGCGACTATAAATACCCGTACGGACCACCATATTGGCATCAGTACTTTGGGATCCGTTCATCAGTTACTAAATCTTAAATCTAAAAATGAAATTTATTTTTGCAATTCTAATGTTAATCATTGCTATTGTGGGTATCAAGGCTGACACTGCGCCCGATATTCTAAGTCATTCCGTTATTGCAAACCTTGCTGGTATTCCGCGGGCATATGTACGCATTGGACAATACGCTACGTAGAACCTGAGCGCTTACATAAATTATCCGTTGAAATAAAACAAACTCAAAATACCAAACAATTTGGATTGTGTTGTTATTTAAACATCTTTCCTCCATATATCAGTTTTCATGCATTTCAAGCACGTGCCATGTAACTAGCTTCACCCTCAATGCAGCAAACAACAAATTCTGTCCAGTAGCAGACATCAGCGGAAGTGGAAGAAAGAAATCAGCATTCATCGCCGTGATACAAGTATTAGAAGTTAAATGAGACTTTACGATCTACAAAGATCGCACTGATCTCTTTAGATCTTTATTACCCACTTTCATTCAATGAATGTCCACAATTCTAGAGCAGAGGAAGCTTACCTCCTCAGCTTCTATAACAACAAAGAATAGAACAGGTAACAGAATACAGCCTTTTGGTAGGCCACTTTGGATCTCGAGTTCTACGACCAACCTTCCTCTGGAACTGATGACAAACCGATCGAAGAGTTTGAGGTTGCTTGTCGATCATTGAACAGGACATTGTGGTGAGTCTTTTGCTAAAATCAAATATGCGATTTACATGGCAAAAAACAACAAAGTTTTGCAGTCACCGAAGCCATGTCGACGAATAACATGTTTGAACTCTTCTACCTTACCTTGGTATTGAGCCTTCCTTTTTGATTCTCATATTTTTGAATGACCATGATTCGTTGAGTGCTGCATTGAGGGCGGTGTGGAGAGAAATTTGTTCCTTAAGATTTTCTTAAGGATTTTAAATAACAACACAATTTACATTTCGGCCATAAGTTTGTTTTATTTACACGAGTAATTTATGCCATAATTCCTTGCGTTCTACTTCAAGTGACGTGTATCATCGCGGTCTGTTGGAACACCAGCTAAATCTCTTAATAGATGCAAATTGATATCACGGTTAGGGTCGATTGTAACGGCAGCAATAGCCACAATCAACATAAGGAATACAACGAGAAATTTCATTTTTAGATTTTAGATTTAGTAACTGGTGAACGAACGCCGAAGAACTGACGTCAGTATGGTGCACTTTACGCGTATTTATAGTCGCAGCTGCTGAGACAATAGAAGTCCTTAATTTCTTGCTAATTTTAAAGAAAATATTTTGAAAAGCCAGTTTCAAGTTTGAACAATTTAATTATAGATAATTAGTTTAATAAAACGACAGACACATTGCGTCGTATAGGCCAGAGGTGATGATCCATAGACTATCCTCAGTCAATTTTTTTTTCTAGATTAGCTACAGTGGGATACAGCCGTGCTCATGCAATTCTTTCTTATGAAACAGCTTCCTTTATTAAAGGGAGTGCCACAAACAGCAACAATCCACGAGAAATTATTTCAGATTTGCACTAGAATTGCTGGCAAAAAACGATCCTGGGCAAAATAGTATAACAAATATAGTAGGACAGCAATGAATTCAAGGCCAGTTTTTTCACTATTGTCTAAGACTTGTACCTTTAAACAAGTGTTCTTTTTTTAGCGAGCAGCGGACAGAACCCATTGCTTGTTCATAAAGGTACTCAGCCGTTTTGTGAGCCTTGCAAATTTCGTTTGTTTTCAGGCATTAAGGTCTCTTTAAATAAAGGAAGTTTTTTATAAAAAAAAAGTGCATTAACACTCCTGTAACCCACTGTAGCAAATCTAGTAAACAACAGAAGATAGTGTAAATATAGATAATTATCCTTGACCTATACGAAACAATGTATCAGTTGTTTACTGAGTTATTCTAATTGAATTGTTGATCAATCAATTCATGAAATATAAAACCTAAAACTGGTTTCTACAAATTAATAGAAATTGTTTAAATTAATAAAGAATTAGGGACGACCATTCTTTCATAAGGGGGCACTATAAATACGCGAAAAGTGCACCACACTGACATCAGTTCTTCGGCGTTCGTTCATCAGTTACTAATAAAGTTTAAAATGAAACTAATTTTTCTATTTCTTGTGTTAATCGTGGCTATTGCTACTGCTACCGTTACACCAAGAAATGGTCCTGTTCCTCAGTTACTTAGAAACCTAGCAGGTGGAGGGCCTAGAGATGCCTATTATTCCGAGTTCAATCCAAGCGAATAGGAAACAAATCACTCGTTTAAATAAAACAAACTTATGGTCAAAAATTCAATTGAGTTGTTATTTATAAACCTTGCATTCATATCTACATATTCATATAAGTTACTCATCAGTTGACATGTAATTTAATCAAGTGCTTTGTAGCTAGCCGATTGGACCATACCGCCGCCCTCAATGCAGCATTCAATGAATCCTGTCCAAGCAATTAGAAACCAAGCAAATATTGAGAGTGGTGGAGTGCGGAGTACCTTCTTCGTCGTAGGGTCGAGGATATTAAAAAAATCCTATTAAACCCCCAAAAATAAATGGTCTATCAAAGTATAAAAAGCTCGTCACAATCTTCAAAGCTGCACAAGGATTTCTCGGAGGATTCTGGGCGCAAGTATGTACATATGAAGAAGGAACAGTTAGTCCTCCAATATAGATATTCATGTTGCCATGTTGCTATTGTAATGTTCGCTGAAGTCCTTTAATTTCCGAAGTGGAATCTGATGAGGGGCTGAAATGGTCGATCAATATTTTTTTAGTAACTCGAGTCCTCGGGGTCTGATGGCTTCAGTCTCCCCATGAGCCGACACATTGATTGGACTTTCTCTCACACTTATATAACCACTTTATTTTGTTATTAGCGATGTGCCTCATAGCGGTCCTATCGACGAAAGGTGGCGGAATTCAATGGACTTTTAGATCTCTACTCCTCTCCTCTTTGGACCTCTATCAAATGATAGTTGGTGTTGCATACTTAAATCTCTTTTCTCAATGGTTTCGTGAAAGATATACATCAGGCTAAAAAAAATTGCTGTCGCGATTTGTGATTATACATGAAACCTGGACCCACTATTTCAAACCATAGACGGAACAAAAAAGTCGATGTTACAAAAATGTTATCAAAAGGAATTCAAGGTGTCAAGATTGCCGGGAGAGGTTAAGTCGCCCGCTTGAGAGTTACAAGCTGCTTCTGCTTACGTCGATGGATAGCCTAAAAATAATCAGAAAATCTGTAAAATTCTCTGAAATCTGTATGTGGAAACAAATATAAGGCTTATCCTAAATATGATGATCAAAACCAAAAAGAGGACCAACACCATGGTGGTTGTCCAAAGTCCAAAGACAGACAAGTAACCTCTTCGATCGGTTTGTCATCAGTTCCAGAGGAGAGTTAGTTAGCTAGAGCTCGAAATCCAAAACGGCTTACCAAAAGGCTGCATTCTGTTACCTGTTCTATTCTTTGTTGTGATAGACTCTTACACCCAAAGTAACATCCATATGTATGTAAGGGATCAAATAACAAAACAATTTACTTTTTGATCGTTTATTTATTCAATGGGTTAAGTTATGTTCTAACCGCATGATTTCTAAAAAGGACTACGAGTATATCCATTCTGCCTGGGCCTTGGATCATAACCGACCTGCAGATTTTTTAATAGAATAGGCGAAATGATGGAAGGGCTATCGCTAATGACAGAAGCAATAGTAATGATTAACACAAGAAATACAAAAAGAAATTTCATATTTAGACTTCAAAATTAGTAACTGGTGAACGTATGCCGAAGTACTGATGTCGGCATTTGTGTCTAAGGGGTTTTTATAGTCACCAGTGGTTAAATAATAGACACTCATAATTCTTTATTAATTTGAACAATTTCTATTCATTTTTAGAAACCAGCTTTGGGTTTTTGTTGATCAACAATTCAACTGGAATATTCTAGTAAACAAGTGATACACTGTATCATATAGTCCAAAGGTAATGATCCATAAGTATAGTATCACCCGAAGAACGTTTACTTGATTTGCTACAGTGGCAAACAGCTGCGTTAATGCACTTCTTTTTTATGCAATATGAGTTGGATCCTGGTTCAGAAAACGCCCTGAACTCATTATGCAGAATGCGATGTCACTTAACTAATGAAATCCTAATTCAAAACACTAAATAGAAAAAGGGGTCAATTCAATTTAATTTAATGCCAACTTAGGTTCCATCCCATCATCACTGATCTGTCCTATGGACTTAGACAAAGCCAATACCCATAGCCTTACCATTCCAATAACAAATGAACTTAAATCGTAGTTAGGACGAAACGGGGTGGATCGTAGACTGCACTGCGAGTAACAGGAGTTTCTGTCAGTCATATTGTGATAGGATTCTTGCGGTCCATTTTGAAATGACAGGACGGGGAACTAATACTAATCTGAGGAATTCAACATCGATACGTTCGCATTGGTGATGACCGAGAGCGATGCGCTTGATCCTCTTAAATTTAATGGACTCCTATTTTAAAAGTCAAATACCTCGACAACGTTGACGATCTTTATGAGCGTGTTCTCCCTTAGAGTTATGGACATATCGATGGTATAGTTATGCCAAGCAATAGTAGCAGTAGCAGGTGAGACCATTTTTATCCAACATTGAGTCTGTCTGCTTATGTGGATGAAAGCTACAAGCCGTCTTTAACAGGTCACTCATAATCTTGGTCTCAGAACAGATGAATAGGTACGATCATTCCAACGAAGCATGTGACAGTTCATTAGTCAGTTCTGAAACAGCAACTCATTAAAGCAGAAAGCCAGAAGACCTATTGGACTACGGGAAACATGATAAGGAATAGTCTATAAAATGGAGCAGCAAATAGAGAAAAGTCACTTGGGCTGTACTGGTATCTGAGACCCCAAGATAAGGGGGTATGCTGTATAGCCTCTGTAGGGAAATCGGAATTTCCGTTCTGGATGGGATGACCTCGTAGATGTTTGCTGTTTGTGCCGCAGAATCATTTGCGATCTTTGCACATCGTTTCAAATTTAACACCAATCGAGCTTTGGCAGAATTACTTTCAAGGGTTCCTGGTTCAAACTACTGATTATAATTTGTACCCTCGTAGTATATAAAAAGTGTTTAATAAATAAGGTACCCAGTGCATCAACACGACTGTATCCCACTGTAGCAAACCTTCATATAGTATGGTATACATATAGATCCTCAACTTTTGATTTATAAAACAAAATATACTAGTGTTTCCAGTACATTATTCTAATTCGTCAAAAGATTTATGAAATATAAAACATCAAACTGGTTTTCCAAAATTAGGATTACAAATTGTTATTCCCTCAACTTTGGCGACTATAAATACCCTTACGGTGGACAATATCGATATCAGTACTTTGACGTTCGTTCATCGGTTACTAAATTCTAAATCTAAAAATGAAATTAATTTTTCTATTTCTTGTGTTAATCGTGGCTATTGCTGCCGGTGGTACTATCAAGACACCTCATAGTCCCCTGGCTCATCTACTTAAAAACCTAGCTGCTCCTGTGCCTAGTGATTACGACTCAGAGTTCAGCCCAGTCAAATAGGGCATGAGTTACCAATTTGAATAAAGCGTACTTATGGTCAAAAATTAAATTGTGTTGTTATTTATAAACCTTGCATTCATATCTAGCACTCATATAAGTAGTTCATCAGCTGTCATGTATGTACATACCTACTACCTAGTTAGATGATTGGATAAGGCTAACAGAATACCCTCCATCGCCCTCAGTGCAGCTTTCAACGAATTCTGTCCAAGAGAGCAAAAACAAAGCAAATATTGAACGTGGTGGAGGTTTCTACAAATATCGCATTAGTCCGAGCACGCTCTTGAAACCCACTTTTATTTAATGGAGGTAAATAATTCCAGAGCAGACGGAGGAAGTATACCTCATCAACGTAGACGAAGGGATCGACTTGGAGTGCTACATTTTATCACAACAAAGAAAAGAACAGGTAACAGAATACAGCCTTTTGGTAGGCCGCTTTGGATCTCGATCTCTAGCTAACTAACTCTCCTCTGGAACTGATGACAAATCGATCGAAGAGGTTACTTGTCTGTCTTTGGGCCGGAGATTATGGTGGGTGTTTTCCTCAAATTTGATGTTTAATCGTCGTACAATCATTTGCATTGCAAAATTGTACTCTTTTTGTTTTCTAATCTCATATTTGGGATAAACTTTTCATTTTTCTTTAGTGAATATAGGTTATCTTATTATTTTAAAATATTTCGTCAACGAAGTAGTAGGCTAATCTTTCTCAAACGGGCGCCATAACCTCTCCCGCCGAACTTGGTACTTTGAATTTCTTTAACAGCATCTTAAACATTGACTTCTGTTTTGTTTATGGACCGAAATAATGGCTCTAGAACACAAAACGCGACGATAGTTTTCCAAGTCAGCTAAATACTTTTGTAAGATTTATTACCCTTAAAGAAGAAGATGCAGTCTCAGATCTCACAAGGATCCATTGTTTGGATCCAAAGAGATAAGTTGTCATTGTCGTTCGAGTACTGAGTCGGGTAATATTCAGAAGACGAGGGCTAGTCCATAAGTACCCACAAAATTTCCTCCATCAGGCCCGTCATTTCCCAAAGTGGATTTATAGTACATTCGCATCGTTCAAGTATGCAGTCTGTAAGTTGGATTCCGTCCTTTCTTTTGCAAAGTTCCTAGGAATCTTTATTTTAATTTTTTGTCACTTCACCAAACGCTGATGGCTCGTTGAGCTTCCAACTAAGGACATTCCTCTCGTGGATAAGCTTTGGTCCTTGAAACTATTCATACTCGGTGTTCTTTACACAGGCAATGAAAAGAGGCTGAAATGAAACTTTTTGAAAGAAAGATGAACCCGTCCCTGGCTGGTACTATATAAGGTTGAATCTTTAAGGTTTCGCTGATTGCCACGAGCTTCAAAAAATTGTTTGATGGGGAAGAATGTATGGGATTTACTTAAAGATTTTAAATAACAACACAATTTACTTTTTGATCATAACTTTGTTTTATTTTAACGAGTAATTTATGCCATAATTCCTTGTATTCTACTTCAAGTGATGTGTATCATCGTGGTCGATTACAATACCAGTTAACTCTTTTAATACACGACTCCTTAATAAATCGCGGTTAGGGGGGATGGTAGTGGCAGCAATAGCCACGATCAACATAAAGAATACAAAGATGAATTTCATTTTAAGATTTTAGAGTTAGTAACTGATGAACGAACGCCGAAGAACTGATGTCAGTATGGTGCACCGTACTCGTATTTATAATCGGAGAGATACCCATAATTCTTTATTAATTTGAACAATTTCTATTAATTTGTAGAAACCAGCTTTTGGCTTTCTATATCATAAATTTATTGATCAACAATTCAATTGGAATTTTTTAGTAAACAACTGCTACATTGTATCGTATAGGTCAAGGATCATCAATTTATATACACGCTATCTTCTGTTGAATGATTAATAGACTTTCTACAGTGGGATATAGCCGTATTCATACACTTTCTTTTTACGAGACTTTGCGCTTATTACGAGAAGTAATTCGAAACTATAACCGGGTATCTACGACGAACTACCAAGTGAATGCTGTCATCAAGTACCTTTGACACTGCTATTCCATACAGCATATTTCACACTTTGCATGCTGGTGCAAGAAGTGCAGAACAAGCAATAGCAAAACAATAATTTCAAATATCAAGCTGCCATAAAAACATTTGATTTCTATCCTGGGTCCTCGTAGACTCGGTGAAAAGCTGCATACAAATAAAGAAAGAGCATTTCCAGTGTTATGGAAGTATTGTAGCTACTTATGCCGGAATTGAACTTGAAGTGTGATTATAGAGTGCTGTTAAAATTATTCCCAAGAGATGGCGTAGAAAAGCAGATTATGGACCTTTCGGGCCATCCGCAGTCAAAGTGAAATTATATTCTAAGAACAAATAAAGAAGCCATAAGGTACCATCATAAAAAACGATTACCTTGCAAAAGAATAAATGATAATCCAAAACCCATACTCCAAAGGACCTCTTAACTACACAAGTCTATTTTGACATTACCAGGAAACTAAAAAAGGGGCTCTGCCATTTCTGTTTGTCTGTGTGGTCTTCAACTTAGGTAAACCATTTTCAGATTAATTTTTGTTATATATTGCTTACATCTTTTCAGCACCTATTGTATGCATAAGATCGTATCCTACTGTAGCAAATCTTCATATGCGATGATATATAGATCCTTACCTTCAACTCATACGACAACATATACTAGTGTTTCCAGTACATTATTTTAATTGGTCTATAGATTTATGATATAAAAGACTTCAAACTGGTTATCCAAAATTAGGATTGGGAATTTGTGTTCCTTCAACAGCGGCGACTATAAATACGGATACGGAACATTATATTGATATCAGTACTTTGTCGTTCGTTCATCAGTTACTAATAAAGTTTAAAATGAAACTAATTTTTCTATTTCTTGTGTTAATCGTGGCTATTGCTACTGCTACCGTTACACCAAGAAATGTTCCTGTTCCTCAGTTACTTAAAAGCCTAGCAGGTGAAGAGCCTAAAGTTCCCTATTATTCCGAGTTCAATCCAAACGAATAGGACATAAATCACTCGTTTAAATAAAACAAACTTATGGTCAAAAATTCAATTGTGTTGTTATTTATAAACCTTGCATTCATATCTACATATGCATATAAGTTACTCATCAGTTGACATGTAATTTAATCAAGTGCTTTGTAGCTAGCCGATTGGACCATACCGCCGCCCTCAATGCAGCATTCAATGAATCCTGTCCAAGCAATCAGAAACCAAGCAAATATTGAGAGTGGCGGAGTGCGGAAATCAACCTTCTTCGTCGTAGGGTCGAGGATATTAAAAAAATCCTATTAAACCCCCAAAAATAAATGAAAGGTCTATCAAAGTATAAAAAGCTCGTCACAATCTTCAAAGCTGCACAAGGACTTCTCGGAAGATTCTGAGCGCAAGTATGTACATACATATGAAGAAGGAACAGTTAGTCCTCCAATATAGATATTCATGTTGCCATGTTGCTATTGTAATGTTCGCTGAAGTCCTTTGATTTCCGAGGTGGAATCTGATGAGGGGCTGAAATGGTCGATCAATATTTTTTTAGTAACTCGAGTCCTCGGGGTCTGATGGCTTCAGTCTCCCCATGAGCCGACACATTGATTGGACTTTCTCTCACACTTATATAACCACTTTATTTTGTTATTAGCGATGTGCCTCATAGCGGTCCTATCGACGAAAGGTGGCGGAATTCAATGGACTTTTAGATCTCTACTCCTCTCCTCTTTGGACCTCTATCAAATGATAGTTGGTGTTGCATACTTAAATCTCTTTTCTCAATGGTTTCGTGAAAGATATACATCAGGCTAAAAAAAATTGCTGTCGCGATTTGTGATTATACATGAAACCTGGACCCACTATTTCAAACCATAGACGGAACAAAAAAGTCGATGTTACAAAAATGTTATCAAAAGGAATTCAAGGTGTCAAGATTGCCGGGAGAGGTTAAGTCGCCCGCTTGAGAGTTACAAGCTGCTTCTGCTTACGTCGATGGATAGCCTAAAAATAATCAGAAAATCTGTAAAATTCTCTGAAATCTGTATGTGGAAAAAAATATAAGGCTTATCCTAAATATGATGATCAAAACCAAAAAGATGACCAACACCATGGTGGTGTCCAAAGTCCAAGGACGGACAAGTAACGTCTTCGATCGGTTTGTCATCAGTTCCAGAGGAGAATTAGTTAGCTAGGGCTCGAGATCCGAAGTGCCATACTAAAAGGCTGAGTTCTGTTACCTGTTCTATTCTTTGTTGTGATAGACTCTTACACCCAAAGTAACATCCATATGTATGTAAAGGATCAAATAACAAAACAATTTACTTTTTGATCGTTTATTTATTCAATGGGTTAAGTTATGTTCTAACCGCATGATTTCTAAAAAGGACTATGTCCATTCTGCCTGGGCCTTGGATCATAACCGCCCTGCAGATTTTTTAATAGAATAGGTGAAATGATGGGAGGGCTATCGCTAATGACAGAAGCAATAGTAACGATTAACACAAGAAATACAAAAAGAAATTTCATATTTAAACTTCAAAACTAGTAACTGGTGAACGTATGCCGAAGTACTGATGTCGGCATTTGTGTCTAAGGGGTTTTTATAGTCACCAGTGGTTAAATAATAGACACTCATAATTCTTTATTAATTTGAACAATTTCTATTAATTTTTAGAAACCAGCTTTTGGCTTTCTATATCATAAATTAATTGATCAACAATTCAATTGAAATAATCTAATAAACAACCGATATATTGTATCGTATAGTTCAAGGATAATTATATATAGGTATTCGCACTATGTTCTGTTAAATGTTTACTAGGTTAGCTACAGTGGGATACAGCCGTGTTAATGTACTTCCTTTTTATTAATTTTTTTTTTTATTTAAAGAGACCTTAATGCCTGAAAACAAAAAAAAATAGCAAGGCTCACAAACATACCCGGGGTTTTGTGCACTTATGAAGAAGCACTTGGTTTTGTTGCCCCCGCTGATTGCGTGAAAGAGAGAACCTGTTTTGAGGTACAAGGCTTTTACTTGAAAAACACTTATGAGCTTGTATTCTTTGCTGTCCTGAGTGTTGTATTTGTGCTATATGTGTACTATTTTGTCCAGGATCGTTTTTTGCCTGCAATTCTAGTGCAAATCTGCAGTTTTTTCTCGTGGATTGTTGTTGTTTGTGCCACTCCCCGTAATAATTAAAAGTTTCTTTATAAAGAAGAGTATGAACACTGCTGTATCCCACTGTAGCTAATCTCAAAAAAATCCCACTGAGGATAGTCTATGGATCATCACTTCTGACCTATACGACACAATGTGTCCGTCGTTTTATAAAAACTAATTGTCTATAATTAATTTGTTGAAACTTGAAACTGACTTTTCAAAATATTTTCTTTTAAATTAGCAAACAATTAAGGACATCTATTCTCTCAGCAGCTGCGACTATAAATACGCATACGGTGCCGCATATCGATATCAGTACTTTGGCGTTCGTTCATCGGTTATTAATAAAGTTTAAAATGAAACTAATTTTTCTATTTCTTGTGTTAATCGTGGCTATTGCTACAGCATCCCTTAAACCAACAAGTTATCCTAATCCAAAGTTAGCTATAAACCTAGCAGGTGGAGGGCCTAGACTTGCCTATTATTCCGAGTTCAACCCCAGCGAATAGGACATAAATTGGCCGTTTTAATAAATCAAATTTATGAACAAAAATTTAATTGTGTTGTTATTTATAAACCTTGCATTCATATCTACATAATTACATAAGTATTTCATTAGTTTAGATGTAGTTCAAGCAAGATAAGCCAAACTTCTCACCACCACCGCCGCCCTCAATACCGCATTCAATGAATCCTGAGACCAAAAAACAAGCAAATATTGAACGTAGTGGAGTGCAAAAATCAGCCTTCTTTGTTTTGTAGTCGAGGAGTCTGCAAAAAGATCCTATTAAACTCTTAAAAAGGAAGCTCAACGTAGATTCTAACTAAATGTCTCTCAGAATATAAAAAGCTCGTCACAATCTTCAAAAAAACACAAAAACTTCTCGGAAACGCCAAACACGAAAGAAGGAACTCTTACTTACTTACTTACTTAAAGGCCTCCCGACCCTTGTATAGTCCCTTCCTGAGACATCGTTGAATTCCATCCTCTGCGGCCCTGGGCACGCTGCTTCCAGCTGTGAAGACTAAGTTTTCTGGCATCTGTGACATCTTGGTCTTTGTACTGGAGGTTCGGTCTTCTTCTCCGTCCCGAAGAAGGCTGAGATTCGAAGATCCTCTTGGCTGGAGCATTGCTGTCTATTCGCTCAATGTGGCCTAGCCAATGTAGTTTGTGTATCTTTCCATAACTCTGGAGCATAAATAAGTCTCAATTCGATCAATGGCATTCATTATGTTGGCTCTTATAGCAGAGGTGTTTTCAGGTTTATTGGCATGGACCTGCGAGTTCAGAAAACCCCACAAGAGGAAGTCTAAGGAGGGCAATTGGCACGATCTCGATGGCCAATACACATTGCTTCCGCATGAGATAACCATGTTCGAAAATCAATTGTACAAAATCTCCATTGTAGGGCGGGCTGTTTGGTACGTACACGTACCGTTTCAACAACATGTCCTCTGTGTCCATACCATCCCATTGGGGCTAAAAGCAATTGGTTATCATCGACCGAAAGCGCTCGCTGATGTCGGTGCTGGATTGGCCAACGTCATTCCCAAAAAAGTATGAACCTTTGTATGTTTGTGTTTATAAATTGAAACAAATTAAACTACAACCCAATTTACATTCATTTACTTTATTTAAATGATTAATTTGTGTACGGAAGTCTTGGGTCGAACCTAGTACTATGTCCATACTCGCTTGCTTCACTTGGTCCACCTGGATTACCAACTCTTGTGCTCTCAAGTAAATCAGGAACTCTGAATTGGTCAATAATATTAGCAGCAGCAGCCACAATTAATATAAAAAATACAAAAAAGAATTTCATTTTTTTAAATTTATTCGTAAATTACTGAACAAACACCAAAGTATGTACTAATGTCTATATGATGCAATTCACGCTTATTTATAGTACCCACTGGTGAAGGAATAGAAGTCCTTGATTGTCTGTTAATTATATGAATTTTTATTAATTTTTAAAATCCACTTAGACGGATTTGTCTAACAAACAAATATCTTCTCTTACAGGGAAGATAATGAGTCTAATTTATTGAAAACACTAGGAATAGGTTAAAGGGGAAGATCAGTACGTCATCTCATAGTAAACATTTTTTATTTTAGGCTACAGTAGGAATGTGGACATGTTTAACCTTCCCATAACAAAGAATCAAGGATATACTTTTTGCCAGCCTCCAGACAAGAATGTACAGCTTGACCACTATTATCCAGGATTTTGCAGGAGTGATAGAGGATTTGGCAATGGCAACGACAGAAAAGGGGCCAAACTTGTCATCGAAAAACTTAGACTAGGTGACCGCAATGACAGCGATTACCATGGCCAATTGGCCCCATGTTTGATGAGCCACCAAGTCACCTCTTTGATCAGCAGTTTGTAAGCTTATCCAGAAGCAGTCTTTCTTATGAAGCTCTACGACAGCTTCTAACAGTTTGTTTGCTGTTGTCTATTCCACCAGCAGATGATCCTGCCAGGAAAATATTCCAGTCCATTCCATGGAACGGACCAGTAAAAGAAGGCATAACTTAAATGACGCAAAAGAGTGCATAGGGAGCTCAACAAATTTGGGTCGTTCGACTAGAGTCAGCTGGCCATTTACCAAGTCGGCAAAATAGGAAGCCTGATCCAGTTATCCACTTGCAACTGATCGCACAAAGTCAGTCGAAAGGCGTCTTAACTCTTCTCTCAACAATTGGGTCCAAAACATTTCAAGAAACAAATTTATTTTCTCAAAAAGCCATAAGTCATTCTAACAGTTGGACTAATCCGTCTATCTTCTGTTGAGCTAATTCCATTAGTTCTAATTTAGGAAAGTTTCCAATCAAAATGACTATATGCAGTGCCTCCGTCATTCCTCATAACTTAATGAAGCACATTAGCACAATGACAATCCAACTACGTAAATTGTCCAATTATCGTTCATCAAAACAGACCTAAATGTTAAACGGTTATTTGACAAGTCAATTTGAATAAAAACTTGACAGATGTTTAAAATGCAGCGGCAACCAAAAGCCAGGCGTTATAACTAATCATCGTGCATGGACCGCTTTAAATTACTTTGTGGTTAAGGATGCAAATTTTAAATTGTTTAATCTACGACACGCTTTTGTTACGTCATAGCAATTGACACAGAATTTTTAATTAAAACAAGTTGTTCCAGTCTTAGAATTGGGGAGTTTTTGTTTTCCAAGTTATTTGGATGCTTTAGATGCAAAAATACAAGTTCTTCTAGGAGGTAGATGCATTTAATTAGCCAGAGGTGACTACTATAAATACCCGGCCCATTTTAACTATCGCCATCAGTAGTTTAGCTGTTGACTTTCAAAAAAACAACTTAAAGATGAAATTCTTATTCGTATTCTTCTGTTTGATTGTGGCTATTGCTGCACAACATGGACACGGACACGGTAGAGGTGGTGCCTTCGGAGGTGGACTTGGAGGTGGACATGGAGGTGGACTTGGACTTGGAGGACTTAGTGGCGGTGCCAGCAGTGCTACCGCATCAGCATCGTCTCAAAATCTAGGATTTGGTGCTGGTGCCTCATCAGCTAATGCAGCTGCATCATCCCAGAATTTTGGAGGATAAATTGACTGTGTGAATAAAAATTGATAATCAGTTTGAAGTGAAATTCGTAGTGGTTTATTTTTTATTTTGAAATCGTTGCGATTCAAGACCGTTGGAGGTGCAGGCACTCGTGTGAAATTTAAGTGAAAAGCGCTTAGTCTTCTCTCCTGACAGTCAGAGCTCTATTGAACCTCTCTATAGGTAGATACTTCCGATCCTCCTCTGTGTATCATGCCATGGGTTCACATAGAGTTAACCACAAGCCATACCCTCCGATTGATGTCGATTACCCAAGAAGAGGTAACGACGCCTTTGTGTACTGCCGTCCGCATTTGATTTGGTTTGTGTTTTAATCGCTTTTTCACTCCTGGCTTAACAGCTTTTGAACTTTGATTCCATTTCCTCTATGGCTCCGTGGTTAGTGCGGTGGTCTATTGATCATAAGGTTCAAGGTTCGAATCCCAGAAAATATCATGGTTTTCATCAGAAATTACTGTCTCAAAACCGTTTTCCCTTCGGATACGACATAAAGGAACTGTTGGCGTGCTTGATATGTATAAATAGCAAAGTCTTTGCACTCTATGTGCTGCTAATAGCCTAATAATTATCTCATTCTTTACTCTGTTAGAACTTCTTCAAATAGGAATAAAAACTTCAAACATAGTAGTATCTGAAGACGGCGTTAGCCTACTGTACGAGATGAAGACTGCATCCTAACCCTTGACCTATACGAGTAGTGTTGGCGTCTAAATAAATTAGTCTAATCATTTTATTGACCAACAAATTCTTAGAAGTGCTAGACAACACACAAAACTGGTTGCTCAAATTTTAAAAATTAACAGAAAATTAGGGACTTGCATTCCTTCTCCAGCCGCGACTATAAATGCGCGTCCGGTGCTCCATATCGATATCAGTACTTTGACGTTACTTCTGTGGAGGATTTAAAGAGAAAAAAAAACAACAACAGCTGATACGGTTTACAATAGTTTATTCACGTACTGTATATAGACTGAACGACGCTGCCTGTGGCGGTCAACGTGTTTATATACTAGTTGGATAAAAAGCTTTGGAGACTTCAGGTCATTCACCTGATCAGATGATTCGCTCTTTAAGACCAGCTAGAAAACTGTTTTCTGCAATATATGTTTTACATAGCATACAGTGTGTGGCGTAAAAATTGCTTCGCTTAATATTTATTCTTCTACAGCTCGGCCATCCTGATCAGGTGATCGATCCGATCACAATTAAATATATTTTGACATCCAATAACTGAAAAAATGTTTATGTTATGATATTATAAATTTTATACTCTATGTATGACAATTCAAAATTCAAAATATATGTATATTTTTGGTGTTTTGTGACGTTTATCATAATAATCTTTTTTTCGCATTTGTGATTTCTCTATGTTCTGAAGCGCCTTATCCCTAAAATTTACTAAACTTGCTCGTTCTTCTCTGAACTTGCTGTCAAGGAACTCTTTTATACTATCAGCAAACTGACCCTTTTGCTTAACGCCAAAAAGTAATACACTCGGTGACAACCCTGTGCTTCTATTAAAGGTATTGTTAAACGCAAACTCTACTTTAGCCAAATGCCTATCCCAATCGCTTGTTGTATTTGAATCACATTTTTTGGCAAGCATCGGGACGAGAATTCGATTCATACGTTCAACTTGTCCATTTGATTAGGGTGAATGCGTTGCGATCTTGATATGTTTGATATTATTTTCCTCCATAAAGTCTGAGAATTCTTTTGATGTGAAACAAGTTCCACGATCAGAAACAATTTTCAAAGAAAGATGTGAGACACTTGATTCCTTCTTTGCTTTAAGTTGTTCTTAGTGGATAAAGTTTAATAAATTTGGTAAACGCGTCAATTACGAGTAGGACATGTTTTCTCTTTGACTGCGAATTTGGCAAAGGTCCAAGATGGTCAATATGCAATGTATAGAAAGGAAGGTTCCCTTTTGGAATCGAATGCAGAGTTCCTTCTACTTTACCAGAGTGAGGTGAAAAATATATACATTTAAGCCTTGATTTTCTCCTTTATCCTAGGAAAGTAATAACAACCAGACAAGTGCTGATAACATTTCTCAACACCCAAGTGACACATCGCTTCGTGATGGGTGCGAATGACTTGTTCTTCCATGTGAGATGGGACGTAGAAAAGTACTTTGCCATTGTATATCACTCCATCTACCATCTCATATAAAGGGCTTTCACTTTTTTCAAGATCGATCGATATAGAAATAATTTTCGGATCCTGTTTTTGAGCAGCGGCTAGGACAAACTCAAAGGATTCATTATCGACATGTAAGATGTTAAAGAACCTACTCAAGGCATCGACATGACCCATTCGATCACCTTTCCTATACTCAACAATAAAAATCAAAATTTTGCAATTCTAGCGCCCAAACACAGAAGGAGCATTTTTCAAGCCAAACGGCATTCTAGTATACTCGTATTATCCCATTGGGGTAATAAACGATGTATACTTCATTGAATCTTCTGAAAGTTTTACATGGTGAAAACCATTTTTCAGATCTAGCGTACTGAAATATTTTTTTATTTTTCAAACAGGGGCAACCAACAGCCAGGCGATATAACTAATCATCGTGCATGGACCGCTTTAAATTACTTTGTGGTTAAGGATGCAAATTTTAAATTGTTTAATCTACGACACGCTTTTGTTACGTCATAGCAGTTGACACAGAATTTTAAATTAAAACAAGTTGTTCCAGTCTTAGAATTGGGGAGTTTTTGTTTTCCAAGTTGTTTGGATGCTTTAGATGCAAAAATACAAGTTCTTCTAGGAGGTAGATGCATTTAATTAGCCAGAGGTGACTACTATAAATACCCGGCCCATTTTAACTATCGCCATCAGTAGTTTAGCTGTTGACTTTCAAAAAAACAACTTAAAGATGAAATTCTTATTCGTATTCTTCTGTTTGATTGTGGCTATTGCTGCACAACATGGACACGGACACGGTAGAGGTGGTGCCTTCGGAGGTGGACTTGGAGGTGGACATGGAGGTGGACTTGGACCTGCAGGATTTGGAGGTGGCGGTGCCAGCAGTGCTACCGCATCAGCATCGTCTCAAAATTCAGGATTTGGTGCTGGTGCCTCATCAGCTAATGCAGCTGCATCATCCCAGAATTTTGGAGGATAAATTGACTGTGTGAATAAAAATTGATAATCAGTATGAAGTGAAATTCGTGGTGGTTTATTTTATTTTGAAGTCGTTCCGTTGGAGGAGAATTATATAATCTTCTGGCCTGACAGCCGGCTTTCGAGGTCTATTGATCTTCTATATAGATATTTGCTATCCTCCTCTGTGTTGGGGTAGAGATCATGCCGTGGGTTCACATGGAGTTGACTAGGTTGATTGCAAGCCATACCCTCGATTGATGGCGATTAGCTGAAAAGAGGTAAAGACGCCTTTATGTACTGCCGTCCGTATTTGATAAGGATTTGTTTTTATCGCTTTTTCACTCCTGTCTTAACAGAATGAGCTCTTGAAGTTTGATGTCATTTCTGCTGTGACTCAGTGGTTAGTGCGTTGGTCGATTGAGCATGGGGTTCTAGGTTCGAATCCCAGAAAATACTATCAACTTTTGGCTTTCATCAGAAACTACTGTCTCTAAATCCTCTTTCCTTCAGATACGACATAAAGGAACTGTAGGTCCCTTCCATACCTGTACAAATGTATAGCGCGCTTGACATGTATAAATAGCAAAGTCTTGGCACTCTATAGCCTGCTAATAGCCTAATATTTATTTTATTCTTTACTCTGTTAGAACTTCTTCAAATAAGAATAAAAACGTAAAACGTAGTAGTATCTGAAGACGGCGTTAGCCTACTGTACGAGATGATGTATCGATCCTACCCTTTGACCTATACCAGTAGTGTTGGCGTCTAAATAAATTAGTCTAATCATTTTATTGACCAACAAATTCTTAGAAGTGCTAGACAACACACAAAACTGGTTGCTCAAATTTTAAAAATTAACAGAAAATTAGGGACTTGCATTCCTTCTCCAGCCGCGACTATAAATGCGCGTCCGGTGCTCCATATCGATATCAGTACTTTGACGTTACTTCTGTGGAGGATTTAAAGAGAAAAAAAAACAACAACAGCTGATACGGTTTACAATAGTTTATTCACGTACTGTATATAGACTGAACGACGCTGCCTGTGGCGGTCAACGTGTTTATATACTAGTTGGATAAAAAGCTTTGGAGACTTCAGGTCATTCACCTGATCAGATGATTCGCTCTTTAAGACCAGCTAGAAAACTGTTTTCTGCAATATATGTTTTACATAGCATACAGTGTGTGGCGTAAAAATTGCTTCGCTTAATATTTATTCTTCTACAGCTCGGCCATCCTGATCAGGTGATCGACCCGATCAGAATTAAATATATTTTGACATCCAATAACTGAAAAAATGTTTATGTTATGATATTATAAATTTTATACTCTATGTATGACAATTCAAAATTCAAAATATATGTATATTTTTGGTGTTTTGTGACGTTTATCATAATAATCTTTTTTTCGCATTTGTGATTTCTCTATGTTCTGAAGCGCCTTATCCCTAAAATTTTCTAAACTTGCTCGTTCTTCTCTGAACTTGCTGTCAAGGAACTCTTTTATACTATCAGCAAACTGACCCTTTTGCTTAACGCCAAAAAGTAATACACTCGGTGACAACCCTGTGCTTCTATTAAAGGTATTGTTAAACGCAAACTCTACTTTAGCCAAATGCCTATCCCAATCGCTTGTTGTATTTGAATCACATTTTTTGGCAAGCATCGGGACGAGAATTCGATTCATACGTTCAACTTGTCCATTTGATTAGGGTGAATGCGTTGCGATCTTGATATGTTTGATATTATTTTCCTCCATAAAGTCTGAGAATTCTTTTGATGTGAAACAAGTTCCACGATCAGAAACAATTTGCCTAAGTCGAGAACAATTTTCAAAGAAAGATGTGAGACACTTGATTCCTTCTTTGCTTTAAGTTGTTCTTACTGGATAAAGTTTAATAAATTTGGTAAACGCGTCAATTACGAGTAGGACATGTTTTCTCTTTGACTGCGAATTTGGCAAAGGTCCAAGATGGTCAATATGCAATGTATAGAAAGGAAGGTTCCCTTTTGGAATCGAATGCAGAGTTCCTTCTACTTTACCAGAGTGAGGTGAAAAATATATACATTTAAGCCTTGATTTTCTCCTTTATCCTAGGAAAGCAATAACAACCAGACAAGTGCTGATAACATTTCTCAACACCCGTGATGGGTGCGAATGACTTGTTCTTCCATGTGAGATGGGACGTAGAAAAGTACTTTACCATTGCATTTCCTATATATCACTCCATCTACCATCTCATATAAAGGGCTTTCACTTTTTTCAAGATCGTTCGATATAGAAATAATTTTCGGATCCTGTTTTTGAGCAGCGGCTAGGACAAACTCAAAGGATTCATTATCGACATGTAAGATGTTAAAGAACCTACTCAAGGCATCGACATGACCCATTCGATCACCTTTCCTATACTCAACAATAAAAATCAAAATTTTGCAATTCTAGCGCCCAAACACAGAAGGAGCATTTTTCAAGCCAAACGGCATTCTAGTATACTCGTATTATCCCATTGGGGTAATAAACGATGTATACTTCATTGAATCTTCTGAAAGTTTTACATGGTGAAAACCATTTTTCAGATCTAGCGTACTGAAATATTTTTTTATTTTTCAAACAGGGGCAACCAACAGCCAGGCGATATAACTAATCATCGTGCATGGACCGCTTTAAATTACTTTGTGGTTAAGGATGCAAATTTTAAATTGTTTAATCTACGACACGCTTTTGGTACGTCATAGCAGTTGACACAGAATTTTAAATTAAAACAAGTTGTTCCAGTCTTAGAATTGGGGAGTTTTTGTTTTCCAAGTTGTTTGGATGCTTTAGATGCAAAAATACAAGTTCTTCTAGGAGGTAGATGCATTTAATTAGCCAGAGGTGACTACTATAAATACCCGGCCCATTTTAACTATCGCCATCAGTAGTTTGGCTTAGCACAGCTGTTGACTTTCAAAAAAACAACTTAAAGATGAAATTCTTATTCGTATTCTTCTGTTTGATTGTGGCTATTGCTGCACAACATGGACACGGACACGGTAGAGGTGGTGCCTTCGGAGGTGGAATTGGAGGTGGACATGGAGGTGGACTTGGACCTGCAGGATTTGGAGGTGGCGGTGCCAGCAGTGCTACCGCATCAGCATCGTCTCAAAATTCAGGATTTGGTGCTGGTGCCTCATCAGCTAATGCAGCTGCATCATCCCAGAATTTTGGAGGATAAATTGACTGTGTGAATAAAAATTGATAATCAGTATGAAGTGAAATTCGTGGTGGTTTATTTTATTTTGAAGTCGTTCCGTTGGAGGAGAATTATATAATCTTCTGGCCTGACAGCCGGCTTTCGAGGTCTATTGATCTTCTATATAGATATTTGCTATCCTCCTCTGTGTTGGGGTAGAGATCATGCCGTGGGTTCACATGGAGTTGACTAGGTTGATTGCAAGCCATACCCTCGATTGATGGCGATTAGCTGAAAAGAGGTAAAGACGCCTTTGTGTACTGCCGTCCGTATTTGATAGGGATTTGTTTTTATCGCTTTTTCACTCCTGTCTTAACAGAATGAGCTCTTGAAGTTTGATGTCATTTCTGCTGTGACTCAGTGGTTAGTGCGTTGGTCGATTGAGCATGGGGTTCTAGGTTCGAATCCCAGAAAATACTATCAACTTTTGGCTTTCATCAGAAACTACTGTCTCTAAATCCTCTTTCCTTCAGATACGACATAAAGGAACTGTAGGTCCCTTCCATACCTGTACAAATGTATAGCGCGCTTGACATGTATAAATAGCAAAGTCTTGGCACTCTATAGCCTGCTAATAGCCTAATATTTATTTTATTCTTTACTCTGTTAGAACTTCTTCAAATAAGAATAAAAACGTAAAACGTAGTAGTATCTGAAGACGGCGTTAGCCTACTGTACGAGATGATGTCTCGATCCTACCCTTTGACCTATACGAGTAGTGTTGGCGTCTAAATAAATTAGTCTAATCATTTTATTGACCAACAAATTCTTAGAAGTGCTAGACAACACACAAAACTGGTTGCTCAAATTTTAAAAATTAACAGAAAATTAGGGACTTGCATTCCTTCTCCAGCCGCGACTATAAATGCGCGTCCGGTGCTCCATATCGATATCAGTACTTTGACGTGACTTCATCGGTTACTAATAAATTTAAAAGAAAATGAAATTCATATTCATATTCCTTATGTTATTCGTGGCTATTTTTGCAAGTACTATTGCCATAAGTCCGCCTGCGCCTAGCGGTCTTACTGATCCACCTTCTATTGAAGGTGAAAACGAATCAGATGAGATCAGCGAAGAAGAAGTGGCGTCTACGGAGGAAACTTGGACAGTCACTGGCCGATCATTATAAATTATTTGTTTAAATAAAATAAATGCATATTAAAGAGTATAAGATGTGTTTTAAGTTAAACCCGTTAGATGGATACAGTTTGATTGGTTTAAGTATGCGCAATGTTGACGCAGCCAACTGAACAGCGGCGAGGAGGCCCTCTACTGCGTCGTCCCTCTGGGTTTGATTCGAAGACTCTGCGGCCCAGAGCATTGGTGTCCATTCGCTCTACATATCCTAGCCATCTCAGATGTCCAATGCGCAGTTTTTTGTCTAAGTCGATGTCGTTGTACAGCTCCGGGAATCCACAATCTTACGAAGAATTTTTCTCTCGAAGTGACCAAAGATATCTTCATCCGATTTCAACAGAGTCCATGTGTCAGCGCCGTAAATAAGGACTGAAATGTTCAGGGTCTTATACTGAGTCTCCCTAGTTCCTTAGGGCTTTACTGTTGAATTGCGGTTGGCAATTGTTATTCTTCGCTTGATTTCTGCGCTGTTATTGTTCGAGTTAATAGCAGAGCCCAAGTAGACAAAGTCCTTTACTACCTCGAAGTTTTATCTGCCCACTGTAACGTTTTGTCCAATTCGTCTGTGTTGATTGTCACTTCTTGTTGACAGCATATACTTGGTTTTGCGCTCGACTATCGCTAAGCCCATTTTGGCCACTTCAGATTCAATGCTTGCAAATTGACAGCCCGCGGAGTTCTTCCAATTATGTCAATAACGTCGGCGTATGCAAGCTCAAGTATGATGTTGAAGAAGTCACATGACAGCGCATCACCTTGTCTAAAACCTTTTCTGACATCCAAGGTCTTAGTACGGTCATTACCGACCTTGATGGAGCAGCGAGCGTACTCCATTCATCCTGCACAAATGGACACGTTTGGCAGGGATGTCAAAACTAGACATGGCTTTATACAGTTCGTCCCTATAGGTGCTGTCATAGGGGGCCTTGAAATCGATAAAGAGATAATAAGTATCGATGTTGAATTTCTTGGGTTTTCTCCAGGATCTGTCAAAGTGTCAAGTTGGTGGTCTTAATTGGAGTGAAACCGCACTGATAGGAGCCAATCAGGCTGTTGATAAAAGGCTTCAGGCGTTCACACAGTATTGCAGAAAAGACTTATGCTTGTGCCTCTATAGTTGGCGCAGTTGAGGGGGTTTCCTTTCTTGTGGATTGCATACATTCATCTAACCAGATCTTAGAGATGAGTTCTACCAGTTTATCCCCAGCTGCCTTGAATAGTAATCCGTCAGATCCAGCAGCTTTGTTAGATTTCAGCTTGGATATTGCCATTTTCGCTTCATTTACGAGTAGGTCAGGTGGACGAAGATTTTGCTTATCATCGTCAATGTTGAATGATGCATTCTACTTCTGTTAATGTTGTTACTTATTATCATGAACATGGTTCAATTTAGCGTATATTATCATATTGGAACGAAATTGTCTAAGATATGCGATACATCCATTCAACTGGATCAACTTACCTTCCTCGCTCATCACCTAGGACTGATATCTATGTAGGTATCTATTGTTAGACAGAAAAAAAACCATAAAATGGCGTTCCATTTGTTAAAAGCTTCCTTAAAGCCAAACTAATGTCATTATCGAACGAAAATTCAGCTCGCACGCTGTCAAAATCCATTCACTCACCCATAATGGCATCAAATGTCATATCTTTTCACTCGACGTAACCATTTTCAGCACCCCATCCTGAATGTGACAACGAAATCGCTTTTTACGTATGGAGCCAAGAGTGAACGAAAACTCAACGAAACTGTGTGTATTCGCATGACTTCGTTTGGCAGGGGCAGCATCCAGTGCCTCAATTCAATTATGGTTGAACCTTTAAGATTTTGAACTAACCTTGTAGAACCTGTTCACAATGGTGCGACAAATATTTGTAAATGTATGTATGTATCTGTTATTTTTATTCATTTTCATTTAATTCCAAGCCACAAAGATGAAAAAACAATTTTAGTAAATTATTACACACACTGCGAAGCCTTTTAGACATCTCCGTAATAAGATAATCCAGAACCAGGCCTTAAATAAAACAAAAGTTAAATATAACGTAAGCTTATCATTTTAAATCATAACTCACTTTGCATTAACAAAATAATACTGCAAGCACACAATGACATTAATAATGACATCTTTTAGCAGAAAGCTAAATGTAAATCTCTTGTCGATTTTGAAGGCTCCAAACGCAAACATGTTCAGGTCACGAATTGTGTGTTGCATCATAAGCAAGTCGATCTAGAGAAATGGATGTTCTTTTAAGACTTTTATAAGGCAAAGAAGTAAAAAGTAAACTCACATTCCTATTGTTGCCTCGAAGTTTATTATGACACAATAGTGTCAGTATTTTTGTTCGAAACTTGTCGCATTCACTGCGTAACATTTCAGACACCATTGCAATCAAATAAATGTCAAATACTGCCGTTATACACGCCGGAGAAAGCATTAGAAACATCACACAGTTCTCAAATATTCCTAAGTTTTCATCTCTTTCGTATGAATATCGGATTACTAAGAGATAAATTGCCCTAATGTCACAAAACAATCCCGAATAAGTTACCAACACTAGAGTTGAGTAGAAATCGTTTATCCAATGCTTGAGTCGATGCATTCGAAGGCAAATTTTCACAAAAAAACGAATGTCCTTGTCAGCTGCTCGATTCATCTTGTCGAAGAAGCAAACCATCACCAGGTGACTGTACAATAGACTCCAAAAGTGAGCCTCCAAAAGGTAAATCCCTATGAATGCACCCGTAAAAAGTACATGCAAACTAGTAAAAAGACGTTGAAATGAGCGATACACTGTCATAAATACTTTAAATAAAAGCACTCGTCGAATATCAGACGAAATGTAAATTGTATCATCAGTCTTTGACTTGATTTCATCGAAAATGAGCAGAAATTCATTGATTTTGGACACCAATTCATCGGCGTTTTTGAGATAGACTTTTGCAAAGAAATAACCAAAAGTATGGTCTCGAAAGCCTTCAATTAGAGCCAACACCGTAGACTGTGCGTGATGCTTTTTTAAAGTGAGTTCCTGAGGATTTAGTATGACAAAATGGAAAACCATGAAAGTGCAAACGTAAATTGAGAATCCGCATGCTAACCACAGGAAGTAGTAAATTATCCTGGAAACCGTGTCATGGATATCCGATGGCTTGACCATTCGCTTTGTCGAATCGTATGTAAAGTGCACGAGATGGAGGCAGACATTTAACTTGTAAAACCACTTAATTGGGTTCTTGAGGCTCAGATGTTTTTCTGTTTTAGAAATGGTATACATTCTGGTCGCACTTGTAGCTAAAAACTAAACTGTCAATTTGTGGGTTTTTGTGGAAAAGTTTTTTTCCATTGCAATCGATGAAAAGTGCTGCTAATATGTCACCAAATTATGGTAATTTTCTCTAATGAATCCCTCTTCTAGGTTATGTAATAAATTTATTAAAAGAAGGACTAAAAGTACAAGTAAGTAGAAGTAAGCTTGTTGTTAACCGCTACTTCGTTTGATGATGAGTAATCTCCATTATTTCTCCTCCTTATTGTGTTACCACATGAGCTGGTAATCGGTTATGTTTTTGAGGGTGTGTGATGGAAAGAGAACTCAACACGTGTACTCAGAGACTGTAAAGGTGGACATCTATCTTGGTGTCAGTATCCCCTTACGTTGGTTCTGTTAACGAATCTACGTGGGTTCATTATCCGATAGAGAACTGCATGAATCCATTCATTTGCCGTTGTGAATCATTCGCTAAAGAACGAGCATTTCACTGTTTAACGCACACAGAAACCAAGCGAGTATGAATCATGTAGGAAACGATAACAAAACGAAAGTAAAACGAATCATCATGGTGCAGGTATTCATGAATCCTTGAGTGCGTTTCAAAGTATTCATTTAATCAGAGTATTCACAAAAGCAGTGCCAGTGATTCACGAGCTTTCGAATGGCTTAAAGAGGGTGCAGAAAACCCAGAACATTGCAAGTAGAAACAACAATGGCGACCCCTTATTATGGCAGGAAGGAAGCAAAAAGAAAAAGCACTCCAAAGTGCAAACATATGTACATACATACATGGAAAATCGCATGAACCACTCTTAACATTTATTGCCGAAATGTAAGGGTAGATAATAATCATTTCTTGGAATGAATGTGAATGGGAGCGCGCTGCAGATTCATTTTATGACGGGCAACAAAATGTAAGCCCAGCGAATACTTCTTGTGAATGACTACGAATGTGTGTGAATACGTGACAAGTAGTGAATATTTCGAATGGCTCACAACACGAGCTACTTGCTGCAGGCCTCTGTTATCCGTGACTCTGCTACCTCTGCAGTGTTAGAGAAGAATCTGTGGCCTATGATTCGAAGGCGTTGTTCTTATAAGGCGGAGAAGTGGCAGAGCATGTGACCTCTTCTTTCCCGCAGAGTTTTTGTAAATCGCTGGAGTCTGCACTTCGTTTGCTAGGCATAGTTCCTATGGCGCATTGTCCTGTGATACGAGTTACCTTAGTGAACACTCGGATAGAAGTTCGATTCATTCTTAGATGGGTCTTTGTTTTCAATTTATTTAATTTAAGCCACAAGGCACGTGAAGTAATGCAGTCCTCTCTGGATAACCAGGAGGTGTTGGCCTCATTCATTATAATGCCATCAATAAGAATATACAGTTTCCCGATCGCTGGCAGTATGCATGTGTCACCCTTACTGATGTTCATAGCAGACCCGAACGTTGTCTTTGGTAAACCGTTGCTTCTGGAACCATTATGATTATTCAATGAATCTTCCTCTTTACTTATGTCGGAGTAAAACTAACGAGGAAGTAGACTGGGTCTTCTAAGCGTTAGAATCCAAAATGGCCATATCCGGGAGGGGATTTTAAGCGAAACTTCTAGTGGTAGCAGAAGCAGCAAAAGTTCTCTATATGATGCGAACCCCATATATAAACATTGACGCTCAAGCTTGGGTCTCTCTCTTCCTAAACTACCAGATTAAGCTCTGGTGGATGCCTGGGTCACCCCCTTGAGATTGCCAAATCTAAAATAGTCCTCAAATGAAGGCTACTACCGGACAACCGATGTAAATAGCTAAGATCTTGTCGTGTCCCCAGAAAAATTTGGACGAGACACAATAAATAAAAATCTGTCCTTGCGATAAATAGAGAAACCATAACGCTGTTCATCGGAATCATAACCATTTGGCGGCATATCGAAGAAAACACTTCCTTTGCAAATGCCCAAGCCTCTTAGTTTCAAACAATGACGGCCATAGAAAAGGACACAGCAATGCGAAAATGTTTTTATGTTTTGCGCAGACTTCCTCCATTCCCACTCTACGGGACTATAATGGATTCTCTTGAGATCCGAGTACAGGCTGCTACACGCTGTAGAAGGGGGCTAGTTGCCACCTCTTGCTACCAGATGGAACTAACCACTTTCTTCATATGTACCTACATATATCCCTAATATCCAAGTCGAGTTCTTCGAAGAAATATTCCCCAAGGAATAAGATTCATCGACACGGATAGTGCTGAAAAAGCTACAGAGAAGATGGAAGGGAGATTTGGTCTCCTTCTTTGACAATATAGAACTTGAAAAAGTCAGGGACACGGAGGCCTCTCGTAACAAAGAAAAAGAGGGACTAAAAAACACAATTCTTTGAACACCACTGTAGCAAAAATTATAATAATTTTATAGAAGATGATGGGTGGGTCCTTACCTTTGACCTATACGATACAATGTATTGGTTGTTTATTTAATAATTCAACTTAAATTATTGATCAATAAATTTATTAAATATCACAGAACTTGTTTTTAAAAATTAGGATTAGGAATTTCTATTCCTTCTTCAGCGGCGACTATAAATACGCTCACGGTGCATCATATCGATAACAGTACTCTCGCGTTGGTTCAGAAGTTACTTATAAATTTAAAAATGAAGTTTCTTTTTGTATTTCTGATGTTAATCGTGGTAATTGCTGGCAGTAGAACAGGTTCCATCAGACCAAGGATACTTGACAATCTTACTGGAGGAGGGAGCCGCAATGGCCGTAATCCGAGTGATTAGGGCATACGTACATTCGCCTTTTAAATAAAACAAACTTATGTTCAAAAAGTGAATTGTGTTTTAATTTAATATCTTTGGATCTTATCAACTAACAAGTTTTTTAAAACTCTCCTGCGCCCTCAGTGCAGGACGCAAAGAGCCTTATCGGAGCAAGCAAAATGGCAGGTCGAATTCTACTATCATTCTTCAATGGAACTAAGTGATGTACAAATATCTCCCTAAATTTTTTAAAACCCTACCAATAAAGGCTCAGCATAGATCCTGTGTTAAAGGGGTCCCGTGGCTCCACCTCCTCCGAAATGTATATCACGCCCAACATGTACAGTTGAAAGAAGCTAGGCCTTGGCCCTCTATAGTCTGCTTATGGCCTAATGTTTTCTTTATTTTTGTTGATCCTACGTACTTTGGCTCAAATTATGAATAGCTCGCCGTAAAACAATCTTCGTTTCCATTGCCTGTTCTCGTCTCCGTTCGAGGTTATATTGAAAACGACACCGAAATCGTCATTAGACGAGTTATTTGTCAGAGCATGTCATGTGACAGTCAGGATATCAGGCTCTTGCGCACTACTGGCACTTTTTGTTGCCTTCCACCTTTCCTTCTAGTACAAGATAGTACACTTTTTCGCATTAGGAACTGGTAATAGAAGCGCCTTTCCATTTCAAAAATCTATCTCAATTCGATATGATGATTCGGAGTGTCGGTGTAACATTTTCGCTGTGACAGAATGCGTTATACTTGCGTTATACAGTCACGGACGCTTGATCGGTCACATTTGCCACTTTCTCCTTCTTGCGTTCAGGTGCGTTGTGTACCATGAAACTTCTTTTCAGTTTTCAGCTCTCGTTGTCATCAATTTTCTTTCTCGTCTACTAAGTAAGAGCCCGCGATAGTGGCTGTCTTCTGTGGAATATGAAGAAGCAGAGTCGAGTATCTCCTTGATTCACATTTCTTTCAAGCAAAAGTTGCTACTTAATGACAGCTCTCACCTTGTCCTTGTCCATTTCCGTACTTTCAGTTCTACTCACAAAAAAGTGATTACTACTTACACCTCGCCTAAAACAAGCTCACATATTGCTCCTTCATTTGACCTATACGATTGTACCGTAGTATGTTATTGTTTTCCAATAAAATTGTTTGTCAACAAATTTATAAAATATAAAATTGCAAACTTGTTTTTTTTTTTTCAAAATTATTCAATAGTGAAACAGTTAACAATTTTTATTTCTTGACTATAAATACTCGCGTGGTTCTTCATATCGATATCAGTGCTTTCAAGTTGGTTCATCAGTTACTTATAAATTTTAAAAATGAAATTCCTTTTGTTATTTGTTGTGTTAATCATGGCTATTGCTGTCAATGGTATTACACCTACTATACTTCAAAGTATTAGTGGGGTGGGTCCTGCTGGATCTGAAACGAAAACAATTACGGTCAGACAGGATGGGCCGTCATCTAGTGGAGTTTCCTCGACTTTTACTTCTACATCACATTGAATCGTTCGTTGGAGTTTAAATGTTTACTGTTCAAATAATAAAAATGAATTGTTAAAAAGTGAATTGTGTTATCATTTAAGATATGTATGCAGGTATTTCAAAGGAACTCACCAAGGTGGAGTCTTTCTCCACTAAAACGTAGTAGTGAAGGACGATGCCAACGATTTGGTTATCCTGGTTTCGGGGAACTTTCCTAAGTGAAAGGCTCAACTCTGCACTAAAGCTAGTGGACAATTGGGTCAGCAGCAAAGCACTGGGAGTGGAACTCTTCAAAGGCTGAGAAGTTCAATTCCTACCTTCAAACAGACACCCAAATACCAAGGGCGTTGAGCTAATCTCAGGTTTGGGTAGATACGTCGGTGTAATTCTAGATTAAGTGGACCTACATGAAAGAAAAATATTGCCAAACGAATCAAAAAAGTAAGCGGATCTTTCGATTCTTGCAAAAATGTATTCAGTAATATGTGGGGCATCAATACTTGACATACACAGCGGTTGTAAGACCCATTCTCACAAATGGTTCACTAGTTTGGAGGATAGTACTTGGGAATCAATACCAGCTTTCAAATCTTACCAAAATCCAGAGGGTGGCGTGCATCAGAATCATGGGATCATACTGCTCGACTGTGGCTTTCGAACTCTTCCGTCAAGCCCCCATTCTGGGTACCAGTGGATCGACGGAAACAGATTACATAACTTCAATGCTTACCTTCGAAACGAAATTCAATGAAGAAATTCCTGATTTTGTGGACAAACTGGAGAACTAAGAAGAAACAGGAGTTGTCGTTCTATACCAACGATTCTAAGATGGACATTGGTACTGGAGCTGAAGTTTATTGTAAAGCCCTAGAAATAAACCACTCATTTGAAATAAACCACGACTGCAGCGTCTTTCAATCCGAAGTCACACCCATCATACTGGCTTCTGAAATTATACTCACGAGTATAAGAAAGACGATCACTGTCTGTATAGGCAACCAGGTGGTCATTAAAGCTCTAGACTCTGCTATAATTAGGTCGAGGCTTGTGAGAACCTGCAAGGCACTCTTAGAATAGATGTCCAGAGCCAATACGATGACCTTAAATTGAGTACCAGGGCTCATATGGATATCGAAAAAATCAAAAGGGCCAGCTCGATAGGAAAGGCTTACACTGCACCTTTTGTGGGCAGGAGTTAGAAGATCAAACTATCGGTCTAGCAAACAGAGGCTGAGTTCATTAGGAGACGTTCATAAGGTAACGCCCAGGGCACTATGACTGGCCTTTAGAAAGAATAAGTCAAATTTGTTCGCCACATGTTGTGTGATTGTCCTGCCCTATCCGTCAGAAGAATGAGAACTCTAGGTAGTAATTTCTTTTCGGAGCTGGAGGACTTAGGCAACGTTAAGCTAATGGACCTCCTGAGATCTTGGTTGATGAAGAGGAGTTAGGGTCTTCACATCACTAGCCAGGTTGTATGTGATTTTTTCATTCGTTCGTAGTTCACGATATTTTTTCGCTTTCGTACACTAGAAAGTTTTTGAAAAGCTTCTTGATGACAGTAATACTCTTGGGTGTTTGCCAGGTATCTGGTAAAGGATGGGCCGTGAAGAAACTGTTTATTTTGGAACCTGCAACTTAATGGACAGTAGTCCAAGTAAGCCACAGTAGCCACAAAATTGTTTGCTTCTAGGAATACACCCGCCATCACCTCAGTGATCGTAGAGTCAAATAGCCTTTCAAAGTACATGTCATGTTCTACTATATTGTACTAAAGGCTGACTGAAGCTATAAGGGAAGGATGCTGTGAAGTTCCGCCGACTCAAAACTTTCTATAGAGCGATTTTTATTCAAACTTTCCACAGAATCTATTACGATTGGGCCTTTGCTGCATGCGTTTTGAAGAGTCTAAGGAAATCTCCCAGTGTCAATGACTACTACAAATAGCAACATAATTGGCTGTCTACATGGCACATACCTTGGTGAAATATCTATGTATCTAAGGATTTAAAATAACAACACAATTCCCTTTTTAACAAAAAATTTTATTACGAGTAAATTTATATTTCAACGATTTAATGTGACGAAGAAGCAATATTTGGAGAGACTCCACTGGATGTTGGTCCATCTTGGTTAATGTTAACTGATTTTGTTGCAGCTCCATTAGAACTGGGTCCAGCAAGATCTCTAAGTACAGAAGGATTAATTCCCTGAATGGTATTGGCGGCAATAGCCACGATCAACATTAAGAACACAAAAAGAAATTTCATTTTTAAATTTAGAAGTAAACTAGTGAACCAACTCGAAAGTACTGATGTCGATATCGTCCACCGTGCCCATATATATAGTCGCCGCCCGATGATGAAGTAATTAAAGTTTTAATTTTTAGATAACTATACTAATTTCTATCAATTTTGATAAACAATTTCATTAGAACAAATTAATGAAAACACTGATACTTTGTATCGTAGAGGTCAAAGGTAAGGATCCATGTGACATCTTGTCTACAATTTTTGATTTACTACAGTAGAATGCTACGGTATTCATACCTTTAATATGAATACCTTAGGTTTACCTAAGCGAAACTGATAGTCGGGGGTAATGATACCACGAAAATGGGCAAAACCAAAGTATGAGCATTCACAAAGTATCTTGTAAACCAAAGAGATATACGACTCTGCTTCTTTATATTCCACAGTAGACAAAGACTATCACGAGGTCTTACTAAGCGGATCAAACAAAGATATTGAGAAGAGGTTTAATGTTAAGCAACGCAGCTGGATACAAGGTGGAGAAAGTAGCAAGTATTGTATTCATCACATATTATTTTGACGGCTATATAGACCAATACTTCGTTTGGATGAATAATGATCATATCGACGCGAGATAGTTTTCTGGAATGGGAATACGCTTCTAGTACCAGTTCCTTACGTCCTCCCATTCTGTTGGAGAAGAACAGAGCAACGGAAACCAGTAGAACACAAAAGCCTGATATCCCGACTGTCACATGGCTATGGGTCGACAGAGAACTCGTTTAACGAGGAAGATCATACCCCTTTTGTAATCCTTTGAGAAACGAAGTAATCAAGGATCCTATAGATTTCACGATTTCTTTAACACCAATTGCCTTTGGGCAAAAGGCCTGCCTCTAAGGCAGCTGGGTGCACGATGACAGTCGAGGAGGTTGTACGCTAAAGCTTCTAAAAAGTGTTAACAATATAGCCTCCTTTCGTTTCGCCGATTTTCTCCCTTAAGCCCTTTTTACCATAAAAAATACTGTTTAAGGGTCAGGCCTCCTTACGTCTATTGCCTAAGGTATAAGGCTAAAGCAATGATGGAAGCAATCAAATATATTCGATTCTCTTAAAAATTGTCAGAATCAGTTTTTTCATATATGCCGACCCACGAAAAAGTGTTGAAACATTCATTATTTTCTGACAGATTGTCATAACTGAATGTAGGGGTTATTTTTGTACGAAATGAATGCTCACATAAGGGGCATTTTCGTCCATTTTAAAAAGGCCTTGTATTTTATTCCCTTAGAATCGAGTATTGGTATTGGTGTTGGCATTTGTACTCTATTAAGATTTTGGATTACCTGTCATAATAATTGAAAGGTACGCCATAGACGATAGTAGTGTATGAGCACGGTTATGTCCTACTGTAGTAAATGTAGTAAATTAAATTTTAATAGCTTAATTAATATAAATTATCAACAAATATTTAATTTATCCAAACTTGTTCTTCAAAATTGATAATAAGTGGTATAGTTAGCACAGGATCTTCTATTTCTTCACTAGCGGCGACTATAAATACGCTTCCCGTGCTCATATCGATATCAGTGCTTTCAAGTTGATTCAGCAGTTACTTATAAATTTAAAAATGAAGTTTCTTTTTGTATTTTTGATGTTAATCGTGGCTATTGCTGGGCAGACAAGCAGATCAGGCAAAATAATTAAAATCCTATCTGGTTTTGCTCCTGAGGAACATGACACTGCGTTTATCCTAAATTCTAGGAAATAAAATACCCTTTTCAATAAAATAAACTTATATGCAAAAAGTGAATTGTGTTTTAATTTAAAATCCTTAGATACATACAGTTTAAATACATTTCAAAACTCTCCACAGCCCACTGTGCGAATGTCGAAAGCCAGCAAAATGACACTCTTCAGTTGGACTAAGTAATTTACAAATATCACTCAAAATTCTTGAAAATGCTTGTAATAAAGGCTCTGCGTGGATCCTGCGTAGTTTCTCTCAAAGTAGGAGGGAATTCTGGTAGAAAAATTCACTAAAAACACTTCCTTCCTTGACAAGCTTAATTGATTGGACTCATTGGACAGTTTTGATTCATCCAATCGTGGATTGTTGGAATGAATTTATGAGGTTCATCTGCCTTTTGTTGCCCAAAGATCTGACGCTGCCTCTTTCTTAATTTTTATCAGCTTCCTAGTGGTCAGAAGCTTTTCTGTTTTGCGAGTATATCTTTAACATTTAGTCTGCAAGGATGTCGATGCATTGCATTCTAATTATAGCAAAAGTCGTCTCGTTTGAAATGGTGCATAGCATAGCGCGCAGTCTCTGTATTCTGATTGTAAATCCAATTAGTTTTCTTCGTCCTCAGACTGCGGTGGTACAAACATAATAGGAGCAATGTCATAGTTCTAAGGAACCGGATTCTTCTATCACATACAAGTCCACCTATATTAAGTGGTATACACGAGTGAGCTACTTGCATTTGCTGTACTTAAAGTCAAACTGAGTTTTGAAATGCACAACCTTAAGTTCCTTTTATATCCCGAGTCGAAAACTATCTTCACATTCCAGGATTTATACCTCGATGCGAGTATATGTATGGAATAGGCCAAAGACATCAATACATTCCTCATGGTCATGGTGTATATATTGGTAACTTTTTTGGTTGCGTTTCCTAAACCTGAAACGCTAGACCGGATAGAAATAATATTCTGCCTATCTGTGATTTCACTCATCAGGCGCGTCTGTCTTTGGTAGACTTTTTATACCCTATCCTAAGGGGATATTAAGTTTCATACATAGTTTGTACCATAGAGAATAAAGTATATATATGTATAAATCAGCATCACTAGCTGAGTCGATTGAGCTAAGTCCATCCGTCCGTCTATGTGCCATCAGTTTTTAAGCCTTAAATTTTGAGTTAGGTCGTTGAAATTTTATATACGAGGTCCTTGCCAAAGTAAGAAATACAAATACAAAATTCACTTTTTTCAATAATTTCATATGAAACACGAAAAAACTTACTTAAGCAAATAGGTAGTTATATTTTTACTCTACAATTCTTCCATATATTATATTCGAGCACGCCTACATTTTAGGGGCGTTTTTATCAAAAAAAACTGTTTTTGACGTTTTTATTCGAACAATAGCGCTTCTAAGGAACGATATACGATATATATTGAACAAAATTTAAAATCCGCCCACTACCACACCCACTTATTGAGAAAATTCGTATTTTGGAGTAATTTGATAAGATATTAAAAAAAAAAAAAAACATTTGTATACAGGAAAGGGATGGGGTATCATACGATCCGCTCTACACGGATTGTAGCATTTTCATATATAACCATCTTCCATTTTCGTTTTATCACTTCCACAGGTCGTAACCTTCTAGAAATGCGGTAAAATTTATTTAAAATTCACGCTTAGTCATATTGCACTTCTTTTAAAAAAGAAAAGAGTTCTTAAAAAAATTGGGCAAGTGCTGGGAGGGCCTCGTGCAATAGTGTTCCGGACATTTTATGATGTCATTAAATAGAGGGCAATATTATTCATATCCTGCATAGGCTTATACTGGTTTTGATATCAACAATGTAATATCTAGTACGTAGGTGTGTCTTAGTAATACTGGTCTGAGATTCCAGTTCATTTTAACTTGTACTTTCGATATAAAACATGTATTGAATTTGTGAAAAAATTAGAACTCGGGATATTAGACAATTCTCAAATTACGTTTATAGAGAAGCTCGTTATAGTCTTTCTGCCGATTCTGGCTGTCTGTCTATATAACTAAACGAGTGAATCAATTTACTTCAAACTTCATGTTATGGAGCTATTGCATGGCCCCTAAAGGGGACATTGAAATTTCTGTTCTAGCCCTACTCTTAGAGTTCCTACACGTAGCGCCATTTTCACAAACACGGAGTTTTCTCCAAAATGGTTTCAACAACTTTGATAAAATTTCATATTTCAGTTAGTTTAGGCATACCAAGCTTTTCGATAAAAATGCATGTAACGGTACTTTGCTTATTAAATGGTTTAAGTAAAGCAAAACACTAGCAATACTTGACATGCAAAGGAATACAGCATTTAGAGTTTTAAAAATTTAAGAAAAAATATTTTTGAAAAAAAATGTTTGGCAAGCTTTTTTGTTCAACAAATTTTGTCAGAAAAAAAATATTTCTTACATATATGGAGATGATGGGAAACAAAATATTTTTTTTTTTTTTGCCCTTCATCCAAGGTGCCCAAAAAAGGGCCCCCAAAATGAAATTCATTGCCGCCATCTTGTGCGGGCTTCCACATAATGTATACATAGCGAAAGTTTCAGCTCTCTATGTCTAACGGTTCAAAAGTTACAGGGCTGTGACAGACTGACGGACAGACAGACACCGTATCAAACCCATAAGTGTTCCGTCTTTCCTTTTAAGGTCCGGAACACTAAAAACAAGTGCTCGAAAATGTCTGCATTCTACTGTAGTCAATTAAAAATTATTTTAGAAGATGACATATGCATTATTGCCTTTGACCTTTACGATACAACGTATTAGTGGTCTTATTAAATTAAATTGTTATAAAATTGTTTATCAACAACAATAATACAAAATTAGTGGATATTAGTATAGTTAACTAAAAATAAGAAACTTCTATTCCTTCACCATTGGGCGGCGACTATAAATATAGGAACGGCGCACGATATCGATGTCAGTATTTTCA
Organism: Chalcosyrphus nemorum; assembly: GCA_949716465.1. NCBI lineage: Eukaryota > Metazoa > Arthropoda > Insecta > Diptera > Syrphidae > Chalcosyrphus > Chalcosyrphus nemorum. The sequence continues at coordinate 26,170,801 of OX454335.1, forward strand.
CGTTGTTTAGCTACTTACTTTTAAATTTGAAAATGAAATTCCTTTTTGTGTTCTTTATGTTGATCATGGCTATTGCTATCAATACAATTCAGGCCATCAATCTTGATAAATTTAAAGGAGTTATTATCGATGGCTATACAACACCAAGCCCCATTCAGCTAAACTCGATCTTCAAGTGAAATCGTTGAGACATAAATTAACTGTTGAAATTAATAAAATTAATTATAAAAAGTAAAACATGTGCTTTAATTTAAATCTATTTAATAAATAAAGATTTGATAACTTTAAATGTAGATTGAAAGTGTAAAGTTGCATCCAGAAATGTTGGAGATTGCGTGGTTTCCTGGAGCAAGTTGGATTATACATGCTTTGATTATTAGGAAACAATCTACAGACACGTGTCCTATTTTCCTACTATTTAGACAGATGATCATTAAGTTACTCAGACATATATTATTTGAAAAATATTGCACTAAACATATTATGTTTGTGTCTACATAATAAACATATAGGAAATTTGAATTGACATCGCCACCTAGTGAGATAACACGGCCATTGAATTTGTCGCGCAAAAGAGTTCTTGCCACCATTCTGACCATTGACGACGCTTGAAATGGTCAAGAGGCTTTAGTCCTTGAGTCAATTGCACCTTGTAAGCGCGTAAATGCAAGCCTTTATGCATGATGTTCATCAACGACGAGCGTGAGAGGTGCAATTGTTGGGCACGACGACGAGTTGAGGTGGACGGTTCTTCAGCCACACTATCGCAATATTTTCTGCAGTACGAGCATCTCCTACAGATCTGGTCTGCTCAAATTTTTGGACGATTTTTTCCGCCTATTTTCGCGTTGCTCGATTGTGTATCTTTCCATGATTCAAATTGAGTTAGTCTGAAATTGAGAAATATCAAATTGAATGCAGAAAAAAAACTTGACGTTTAGGTGTGGTTCACATTCAACATCGGCCCTTAAAATTTAACCACCCTTTAGTTACGATATAGCAGCGAAATATATTAGTAAAAATCACCGATTTCTTTATTGTACTACCTACTCATTAGCGTTACCGTCACCAGTTTTGTAAATTTTGAGAGTACATTTTGCTTTTATAAAACCTTTTCCGGTCTTGAACAGCCTGCCGTCCTTAAAACCTATTTTCGCAGGCGGACAAAATTATTAGGAGAACCTTTATAGCCGTAAGCTTCTAGGGCCTCTTTCGCTCTTAATTCAGGCCTCCATTGGACCCATTTTGTTTCCCTATTTTACGAGAGGGTGTACTTAGATACTGCGGGCATGGAGAGGCGTCTTATTTTTCTAAACTCCTTCTTGTATTTGTAAGAAACCGAAAAAATGCTTTCTCTCTGCCCTTTTGATACTGCAGGTCCCTTCTGTATGCTCAGAAATATGTACCACGCACAACACGTTGGCCTTGGCCCTGTATAGACTGCTTAAGGCCTAATATTTATTTATTTATTTAAACTTTTCAATCAGTATTTTTAGAAACAAGTGTATGAATATGGTTGCATTCTACTGTAGTAAATCAAAAATTTTACCTTTTACCTATACGATACAATGTAGTAGTTGTTTTCATAAATTATTCTAATAAAAATATTTGTCAACAAATATATCAAATATTAAATTCTAAACTTGTTCTTCTTTTTAAAAAAATAAATGGATAGTGATATAGGTATGTAGTTAACTAGGAATAAAGAATTTGTATTCCTTTACCAGCGGCGACTATAAATACGGTCACCGAGCATCATATCGATATCAGTACTTTCGCGTCGGTTTATCAGCTAAGAAATCTAAAATCGAATAAAAATGAAATTCCTTTTCATATTTTTAATTTTCCTAGTGGCTATTGCTACCAATAGCATTCAGGCCGTGCCACCGCATATAATTAGAATAGCTTCTGGAGAAGGAACTAGAGAAGATTACATTCGCTTTGAAAAAGAAAAGGAAGCTTGAGGGCCACTTCGACGGAAGAAATTCCAACAACTGAAATCGTTGAGACATAAATTGATTATTGAAATAAATAAAATCAATAATAAAAATTGAAACATGTGCTATTATTTAAATCCAATAGCTTTAAGTGTATTGAAAGTTTGTAAGAGTCTTTGGTGTCAATCCTGTCGCAGATCTTTTCGATTTTTGTTTCTCCAAACTATTGGTCTGTTCCCGCTCTTTCCGCATCAAAATTTAATAAATTTCTTAGAGTGGAATTAAAATTCTCTCAGAGAAATACAAATCTGTACGGGAACGTGTTGAACAAAAAACTGAACACTTTTTAGACGTCACTCGTTTTTTTTGTATTATTTTAGGTTAGCTTAGATTTGTTGGTTGGCAGAGGAATCGAAATACCTCCGGCGCACTCAAGTCAGAACTGACCCAATGTGTCACCCATAGGGAGGTTTAGAAAAGTACCCCTTGTCCATTTAACCCATAAATATCTGTAACAATAACATGTCGGTGTTGGCGTTGGCGTTGGAGAGTTCTTCTAGATCCTGAAAGAAGTGCTTGCCAAGGAGTTTATACCTGGAATGTTGGAGTCCAGGGTACTGGCAGAGGAAGTGGGTGGTGTCCTCTATAACATGATCATCGCCGCATTCTCTGCAGAGTTCTTCATCCGTCCGACGAAGTTTCTTTAGGTGGTACCACAGAGTGTTGTGACACGTGAGTATACCCACAAGCATGCACTGTCCGTGCCAAGGACATCTGTCCTTGCGAATAATTCTCTCGGTCCTTGCTTTGTCAAATGTTGGCCATAACTGTTTTGCAAGATTCCAAGGAATTCCAACTCAGGTTCGCCTCTATTGTAGCCTGTTTCCCTGCTTCAAGCCTGAGAGCGCAGCAGAACAGAACCTTAAGCTCTTCGCGACAGCACTTCATAAACTTGGATTTTATTTCTATGGTTGTCTATATAGCTGCCTGGCTGTCGATAAAGAAAGTGATACCTTCTGGCGGTATTGTTGTTACGGCAGACTCACGGGCGGCTGTTGTCACTGCCAGGACCTCCGCTTGGAAAACACTGCTGTGGTCTGGAAGTCGTATAGATATGGATATTCCCAGTGATTCGGAGAATATTCCGGATCCTACACCGGTGTCCATTTTTGAGCCATCTGTATAAATAGCTATGGATTCAGCATTTGGTATGCGGCTACCTATAGTATTTAAAAAGAAACTCAAAACTGTGCACACCACAGTCTACAGCATGGCACAGTAAATTTCCCTATCCTGAAGAAGACATAGACATTTGGGCATTATTCTGAAGTAATTGGGGCCGCCTTCCAAACTAAAAGCTTACTTTGACACGAAACGATTTTTAGGAGTTTTCAGTTTTACCTAAAGCATTTTCTTACCTTTAAATCTAGTCCACTGCTTCAAAAATAAATGCCTTACCTGCAGTCAGATCTGAATCCCTTGACCAATCAGAAGCGTTTGACTACCTAGTCCCAGAATAAGGAACGCGCTCTGTAAGTGCGATAATTTATCAAACAATAGGTCCGTTCGCGTATCCTCCCAAAACATCGAATTTTTACGAAAATTTACGAATTTTTACGAAAATCTGTTCGCGTACGAAGAATTTTTGTAGTTTTTCACAGAAGAGAGCGCTCCCGAGAGAGTTAGAAATTTCTGTGGGCGGATTTATGAAAACTGTCAAAACTGTTAAACCAGTGTATTTTTAACATTTTCTTTTACAACCCGTTCGTTTAATTTTTCGTAGTTTTAGCTCTCTCTGAGAGAATTTCACCCCAACTTTTCCAAATTTGATAATCTACAATCTTAGTGCAAAAAGGACGCGAACGAACCTATTTTTGAACATAAATGTCAAGGAACTGTCAAAAATGACAGCACGAGTTGCAAGTTATCTATCCCAATCGCAATTGTTCCATCTGATTGATTTGTTCACATATTGATCAACAACACTCCAGTGATATTGGTTATTTAGTAATGTAAATTGCGCAAAAAGAAGTCTTCCTATTATCTTCCGAAGAGGAAAAACACTGCCAAAAACGTTTCATTGGTTCTTCGGAAGCACCTTCTGGATGAGGTTTCGCTTCCCGATTTAATTTGGGAAGACACTCAGAATACACTAACACACATAAACTCTTTCATTGAACTACTTGTCAATGTCATATGGCGCAGCGATTTTTCATTGTAAAAACAAAAAACAGGAATATGGCGGTTCACCAACACAAACAGTGGAGCGGAAGACAAATTGCTTGTTCCATTGGAATCCAGAAGAAGAGAATACTTGAGTGAAATCAATGGAAAACGACATAAGAAACGAATGAGACAATAGAATTGACCGAATTTGAAAGAAAAGAACATTACAATTCTTTTACATTTCATATACATACAATCATGTGTTTGATTTTTCACAACACGGTTGACTGATCTCATAGCCTGCTCACTCTTTTCAATACTTCGAGATGTATGAATAAATTATGAACAATCGACGGTAGGAAACAGATTCAAATAAGTCTGATGCTGGTCTAGATCATTGAACGATTTAATGATTGATTGGCAATTGAATGATTCAACGCGTCACATAGCTCTACGATCTATCAGTCAAAGTATAACAATCATATGTGCACACCCTGTTGAGCGCATGCTTCTATTAATGAAGTCTGGTTTATTTTATTTAAATACGCATGTGAGTTTTACGTTCTTTAATTTCGGTTTTGTTACGTCATAGAGGCCTTGTTTTTATTTCTTTCTATTCAATTGTTTTGATTCCCTAACTTGATATAAATAATTTATTAAATGATCCAAGACTCTTTGTAGTTCTTTGCTCATTATCTCATCGTAGTCCCCGATCCCGTCCTCAAAATTATGAATATCGAAGTTATGGATCATAACAATCGACATATTCCTTAAAATTTTACTATTCATATTTATTCAGTCAAATTGTAGGCGAAAGTTTGTATAAATTCTATTGCTCTTGCGTAATAGATGTTCAATAATTTAATCTTATGTTCAATTCAAATTATCGAAACCAATAGGCAATAAATTTATTAATATCTAAGAGTAGTATTTAGGCTTCAAACTGGTTCCTTCGAAACTTAGAATTAGGGGCTTTTTTTTTTGCCTAACATATTTAACATAAAATGATTCAAATACAAAATACTAGTTCTGCGTAAGGAAGATGCATAAAAAATTCACCAACGGCGACTATAAATACGCGCTCTGTGCAAACAATGCCTATCAGTAGTTTGACACAGTTCATCAGTTACTAATAAATTTTTAAAATGAAATTCCTCTTTGTATTCTTCATGTTGATCGTGGCAATTGCTGCCCAACACGGACATCGTGGGCATGGAGGAATTGGTGGCGGACTTGGTGGTGGACTTGGAGGATTTGGAGGTGGTGGTGCCAGCAGTGCTACTGCATCAGCATCATCACAAAACTTCAACCAGGGTTTAGGCGGTGGTGCCTCCTCGGCCAATGCTGCTGCATCAAGCCAAAACTTTGGAAATTAAATTGACCGTGCCAATGAAATAAATGATTAATTACAAGTGAAGAATATTGTGTTTTTGTTGTATAGTAGGCGAACGTCAAAGGGGGTTATGAATGCCACCAGTACTACTGTCATTCTTTTATGCAGTGTGTGTGTAACACCGTTTATAGAAAGAGTTTATAGCCGTGTTTTGTTGGTAAGTGTATAGCCAGCTGTCAATAAAACGTCCATACTCACTTTTATCTTCAAAATGACATTCGAATCTTAGATGGCGCTGAATCTGATTGTAGGCAACAACCATTAACGAATAAAGCGTACTGTCAGCGTAAAAAAAATTAAAGGTTGTTGTCTACAATTATAGGCTACGCCATCTATGATTCGACTTTTTCCACACTTTATGTTCACTTTTGGTTACTGGCTAATTTATCTTCTCTTTTCGTTTTGTTTTTGCTTTGTGTCGAAAAATTTACTGAGCTGGCTAAACACTTTCAAATAAAACACAGCTGATCTATTATTTTGACTTGCCCTATAAGTTTTGGATTCGTGAAAATTTTCGATCTCGGGATTTAGATGAATTCTGATATAACCTTTTAGAGAAATCGAAAAAAGTGGGTCTGAAAATTTTGTTTGTCTGTCTGTCAATGAGGCTACAACCTAAACGGGTGAACGGATTTTGATCAAACTTCATATCTAGGGTCTGTGGGGTAATCCCTACCAGGTTTGCTAGAAAACGGCTATACCGATACTTTATACTGAATCGAGTTTAGATACGAGTTATAAAACGGCTTACAAAATTTTGGCGAAAATTTGTTATAATGGCACTTAAGGCCAATTCAGTTAAAAGCCGGTTTGTTAAAAAGCGGGTCAACCGATTTCATTCAAATTTTTAGAGAGTATAAAACTGGGCTAATACTTTAAGATGGCATTCTACATTTTTGGCTAAATGTGATAATAACGGTATTTTCTTCCGGTCAAGCAGTTTTAGCAAATTTGCTTGAAAACGGCTCTAAAGATTTTAATAAAATTTCATATTTGAGCGTTTTTGGTGAAAAAAGCGTATTACGGTACTTTACTTATTAACTGGTAAAATGGAAATTCAATGGATTTTGGTAAAAATCAAAATGTGCGCAAATTTTAATGAATACATTAAATTTTATGGCATTAAATTTTATGAAGAATTTAAAAAAATATTTTTGATAGATTTTTTTTTTTTAGGTTCATTCATTTCCAACTAACAGCACAAAGGTGCAAGTATGTACGTACGACCCAGTCGTGCACTTTTTTCTATTTGAGTATATGGGCAGTGCTACAGATTGGATACAGAGTGACTCCTAGAGCTATCGGGCAAATATGTTTGTAAATTTTGAAGTTCCAAAGACGCAGAAGGTGTCATTCTCCGACACAAGAAGGCCCTGAGTTCCGGCTTTCTCAAACCATGGATAATGTCACACAGGCACTTCTTCTACTTGCCCTTTCAATCGATCAATTTAAGGGAGCGCATTGGCAATGTTCAACTGTATTGTTGTTTCCACAAGCGTTACTGTCTCATAGTTTTCTGTAGGTTTTCCTTCTGAGTTCCTTATAACGGCTGAGAAGATAGATTTAATCATTTCATGTCACACCACACAGAATTGTTTTTATAAGAAATTTAATTTCCAATGAAAGACCTCATAGTCTATACGTGGAGACTATACAAATGTTTAGGGCCTGTCATATTTTGCTCCGCAGAAGGAGCACTTTTTTGTGCAACACCACGTGACTTGATGCCATACCTTCATGCCGTCTGTGTATGAATAATGCCTGCGATTCTCTGGAATATATTTTTAGGGGAAATTTGGCTGTTTATATGAAGAACCCACTCAAGTTGAGTAAATTCTAAGATCAATAATAACTCAAGTTCTGACAATCAAGAACTGGTTACTTGAATCTCAGAATTGGGAAGTGTATCGCTCCGCGTCTTCATTGTCAAAACACATTTGGGTTTTTCTATAAAAGAAACTAGTTCTTTTTTAAAGGGAAATGCATTACAAATTCTGAACATCGACGAGTATAAATACGCGGTTTATACACTTAATCAACATCAGTAGTCTGTTTTAGTTCAAGTTGCTAGGCTTTTAGAAGAAAACCATAATGAAGTTCCTCATTGTATTCTTTATGGTGATCGTGGCCATTACTGCTCAATATGGACATCGTGGTGGATTTGGTGGCTGGCCTAGATTTGGTGGTGGTGCGAGCAGTGCTTCAGCTTCGGCACAAAGCTTCAACCTAGGTGGATTCGGAGGTGGTGGCGGTTCATCAGCTAATGCAGCAGCCTCATCCCAAAACTTTAACTCGTATGGAAAGTAAATTGGTCTTGTGAATGGAATAAAAGAGTTCAGTTTAAAGTGAAGTATGAGTTGTTATTATTTTTAGTAAATTCATATGTTCGCCCTATGAATCCTTTCACTCAGCAAAAGGAGCAAGAATCAGTCAGCTGACTGTTTGGTTTCAATCTAAACTTTATGTCTAATTAGTGGATTTTTCATCGTAAACAATTTTTGTCTGTTGCATTGTTTAATTAATTTAATTTCACCTTATTGCATTCGTTTTGTTTAAGCTTCATTATAATGAATTCACCACCTAGTTGCTTAGTTAGATTCTTAGTACTCTAGGTTGGCCCTTGGAATACAAGAACCAGTCGGATCTCGTAGGTAAACATAACAATTATTATTTGTATAGGGTATTCTGCACTGCGGTCTTGTAATCTATTGTGTCCCTACTAACCTTGGAGAGGTTTGTACCGTCGTCAGAGTACAAATTGTATTTGACGGCTGTGCACTCTTACTTAGCCTAGGTGAGAATAATACCCTTAGAGCTCTCTCTCCAGGCCAGTTTCTTTTAAGAAACTGAGAATGGGAAGTGGGTCCAAGGTTGGTGTATTCTTTGCACATATTTGGTGCATCCCCATGCTTCACTTGTAACTATTCATGTAGGAGCTGCTCCGGAGTCTCACTTGATTCATTGCAAAATCTACAAAGACCTTCATTTGTTATACCTAGTTTCCGTAGATACTCCCTCAGTTTGCAGTGTCCTGTTAAGAAGCCACTTAGGATGCATAGGTTATGCTTGCTGAGGCAGGAGCAAACTTCGAATCTTTTCCGGTTGTAGTTTCCCAGTTATTTCTTAGCTTGTCTTAGACCTGTAGTATTGTTCCAGGTTCTTGTCCTGTCTTCTTTTTTAGTTTTCCTGAATTTTTCGTGTATAGTGAGATTCCCTATTCCACAGAAAGGTTCAGATCCAGTAAAGGATTCTGCGGCTTCTTTTCTTGCCAAGGCGTCCGCTTATTCGTTACCTTTGTTCCCGACGTGTCCAGGGATCCAGTGGAGTGTAATCTTGTTGTTCGTGCCTAGTTCATTAAGTTTATGAAGGCATTCCCATATAAGCATTCCCAATCAAGCGCTATTCGTTATTCGAATGCATCTCTCAATTGCGCATATTTCAGCTTGAAAGATGCTAATACTCTTGCCCATGGGTTCTGAGTGTTTCGTTCTTGACGCAAACACTCCCGCACCCGTTCCTTCCTTGGTTCTTGAACCGTCTGTGTACCACTTTATTGTGTGGTTGCTTAGTTCATATATTGTGAATTCATTGCTCCACTCTTTTTTTTGTTACTCAGCTTTATACAAATGTTGTTCACAAAATTGAATTTTCTTTAACAGTCATCTCTGGGGACTGCAAGCAACGGAAGTTTCTTGAGAAGCACGTCATATTCTCTTGAACCAATGCGAAAGAGAAATCTCTTTTCTGATGCCTTCTTTAAACATCCTTAGAATTGGCCGTTTTGCATGTTGCTCCAATACAAGGTGGAGCGGCGTAAGTTCTAGGAGAACTTCCATAGCTTCACATAGCTCCTGTAATGCAGAGGCACGCCAGTCTTTGCACTTTAGTGAGTGGCTCCCTCGTTGTGACTAGAATAGTTCTCTTTGTCGATGCTATCGCACCATATATGATCATTGGGCAATTTAAGATACAGTAACCTTGCTGGGCCTTACCACAACCTGAGAGTCCAAAAATATGTTAATGTCTTTATATTAAGGGTTGTTAAAGTCACTTAAGTCTCAAAGGCATCTGCTTGAAAGAATGTGAGTCAGGTGACTCTTCAAATTCAGCCGCCTGCAACTTTTTTTTTTGTTATAATTTAGTTACGTCTCAAGAGTGTTTGAGTCCGTGTGATGCATCTTATGGCACTTATAACTTGCAGCATAGATCAATTAGCGCAGGTGTATCTGGTGTAGTCTGTTGACGGACACATTTTCATTGTCCTGGCAATACCCACTCTGGACAAGCAATGTGGACGAATTAACTGCTACTGAGCCTTATCTTCGTTTTTCCCACTAAGTTTTTGAAAGTGTTTCCACAGAGATTTTCTTCAGATTGGGACTCTTTCTCCCAGAGAAAAGTTAATTATTTTGGACCAACGGCTTAGCCAATGACTCCGCATCGATTTGAGATCAGGGGTGGATTTACAACATTCGTGTGAGAATGTGAGAATTTAGCCTTGCCCCTTGTAATGGAGTATTCAGTATCGAAATTTGGGATAAGAGTCGCTTGCAAAATACCCACTTAGCGGTCAATATAGAGCTCAACGTCTAGCACGGAACCGATTGGCTTGATTCATGGGAACACCCGGTAGGTATACTCTAATAATATTTTCTCTTGTTTGCATAAACTATTAACGCCAATCGGTTCTTTTTGCTAGAATACCCTACGATGTGTAGAGTGTTAACAAACTTCTCACTATGCATATCTCACGCTCAACGTAAAAACAAATATGTTATACCAATCATCCGTGTAAACATGTGCGAAATAAATCTCAGTTTTTAAAGCAAACAATTAATAGAAATTTCACTAAAATTCAGAAATAACTGCTGGTATTGGGGAAGTACTTTAACACTGTTTGGTGCATTCAAATTGGGATTTTCTTTGAAATTCAAACGAAATATGTACTTCTTCGACCAAATTAGATAGTTCCAAGTAATTCAACAAAGAATGCATCTATGCACCAGAGATTTAGAGACATTTTAAGTACTAATTAGTGGAAAAAAAAAACCAAGACATCAAAGTTATGAAGGTGTAAAACAATTTGGGACCAGGGCTACCCAAGTGAATGCTACGAAAGTACTCGTACTCCCTTCTCATTCTTTTTACACCCGTGCACCTTGTTAGAATATGTACCAACATGGTGACTCTAATTGCTTTTAGTATGTTATCACTCTTATTGTCAGTATTTTTGTCACTTTTATTTCAGTATTTTATTTGGCACAAATATTAGTAAAGTGCAATAAGATCTAACCCTTTTCCAACGTGAAGAAAACCAAAAGGCTCCTGTCTATGAACAGAAGACCATAAGCCACACATTAGGAACAAATACAGGACGCTGGCTGATAGGAAAGGATTCCTGTCAAACAATTTTTGCAAAGCTGCAGAGACAATGAAGGAGAAGGAAATAACTTTCACCTTCTCGGCATACACCCAATGCTAACAACTCTGAGAAAGAGACTGCTAGGTGAATACTTCTGTGAAAGTGTAAGAGTTCTGATATTTTGATCACATAGACTTTTCAAAACTGTGTAGTAAAAGTTCGGAAAAGTTGACTCTCAGAAAAGTTAATTTCATAGAAAATTTGACCAAATTTGAGTAACCATACTTTTCTTTAAAAAATTGACTTTCGCGGGCTGGTTTGGAGAATTGACTCCTCACCACACTCAGGGCAAGGCTGACCCATTGTGATGCCCATAGAAAAAGGGGTATATAGTAACCCTTACCCGTAGTAACTCAGTTTATTAAGTGGCACAAGAAGTGGGTAGTGTCCTCAATAGCTTCTTCATTGCCGCATCTTCTACAAAGCTCCTCTTCAGTCATTCGCAGTTTCTTCATGTGGTACTGCAGAGTGTTGTGCCCTGTGATACTAGTCTCCATGGATTTCCATCTGTGCTCTGCCTCTCTCGTGGCTTTTTTACCTGCTGTAAGTTTAAGATCACAAGGCGTAATATACATAGAGGGATGATATGGTTCAGCGATCGATGATGAGCCACCCCTTACCAGTTCGTCAGCCTTCTCGTTACCCGGCATTCCTTCGTATCCGGGGACCCAGCTGAATTCCATCTTGTGCTGCTTACCAAGAGCCTTTAGTTCTTCGCGACATCACTAAACAAGCTTTGATTTTATTTCAACGGCAGTGATTGCTTTAATAGCAGCCTGGCTGTCGATGGAAAAGGTAATACCCTCGGGTGGTATTGTCTTTACCGCAGACTCACGAGCCGCTGTAGTCACTGCCAAGACCTTCGCCTGGAAGACACTACTATAGTCTGGGAGTCGGATTGACCGAGATATTCACAGCGGTTCGGATAAGATGCCAGAGCCTACGTCCATTTTGGATCCATCAGTGTAAACCGCTATGGATCGTGTATTTGGCAGGCATCCACTTTTCCAATCATCCCTGCTGGGGTAAGTGCAAGAGAATGGTCTCGTGAAGTTTAGATAGGGCTTAGTACGGTCTGTGACCGGTCCATTGCCAAAATAATATCTTAGGATCGTTGAGTGATCCCATTGAGTATTGTTATCTATCAAATTGCCTGACTGGCTTGCCCTAGAGCACCATTTTTTTGCCTGTAGTTTAATGAAGATGTCTAGTGGAAGCAGGTTTGAGCATAGCCACAATTCCGACAGTAGGTGTGGTTCTCATAGCGCTAGTGATCCCAATACACGCTAATCTTTGTACCTTCGTGAGGTTTTTAAGGTTAGTGGGTTTTTCGGCTGCCCGCCACCACGCCACACTTCCATAGGTCAGTATGGGTCTTACAATAGCTGTATACATCCGCAGTATGATCTTGGAAGTGGGACCCCAAGTTTTCCCAAAGATTCGACCTTCAATCTTAATTGCTGTCATTGGCTAATTGCTAGAAAGTAAAAGTGACGGACACCAAAGTTACTCTTCGCTGAATGGAGCTATCATAAGCTAAGAGAAAGGTGCCCTCTATTCAATCCAATCAAGTATATTAAAGACATGAGTTTTATTTAAACAGAGTTCCCTGTCACCTTTTCGCTAGGTGTGCCCAATAGACTGCCACTTCATGGTTCATTATTCTCTGATCAGCTGTTCATTCAAAATACGGCTTAGCTCTGTTCACGTCATAGAGGCAGACACTCTCTAAGTACCGCATCCGTATAGCAGAATCGAGCGTACTTCGAAATGGAAGAGTCCTAGCTTTGGTAGTTAAGCTAAATAGCTTGACTTGGCCATTAGGTAAGAACAAGGTCTCTCTAGTCTCTTTATCCACCAATGGATATATAGATGAGGTGACAAGAGGAGCAAATAAAACTACGACAAGTAGCCAACTTATAAAAACATTTTATTTAATATGCGAGGGTCAATTTATCTTGAAAAAGTTTGAGAACTTGCAGCAGCGTTAGCCGCAGAAGCGCCACCACCAAGTCCACCAAATCCACCTTCATTGAATGTCTGCGACTGTGCTGAAGCAGTAGCACTGCTGGCACCACCACCACCAATTCCACCTCCAAATCCTGGGCCACCTCCAAATCCATGTCCACGACCATGACCATGACCAAATCCATGTTGAGCCGCAATGGCTACAATCAGCATGCAGAACACAATAAGGAACTTCATTTTTTATTTTTCAAAAAGAGCGTTTTTGCCAGTTGAACTAAGTCAAACTACTTAATTTGTCTGCGACACCCTGCGGGTATTTATACTCCCCGAGAGCGAATTATAAATGCAATTTTCTATAAAAGAACTACAATTTGATAGTTAGAATAATATTTTAAAAAAACTAGAAAAGAACACATGTCCGCAACCAGTTTTTAGGCTTAATATACCACTTCAGCTTGAAAGTTTAGAAAATTAAACTCATTGATCTGAGTAAGCGATCCACTAATTGGAATCCCAAATCGTAAAGGAATCAATTTATAATAATATGTAATCAATAGATTGAATAGAAATTGGGTTATAAAAGAACAGGCTAAACAAGCAAAAAGCTTAGAATTAGAAAAAAATACAAACAGAAACGTAAAGTTGCGTTAAACCACTCGAGGGTGACGTAGTGATTTGCTTTGTTCCAAAAGTTGCGTGCGCCGACTCATTGGCAAAAGTCACCACAATAAGAGTATAAGAATAGCATTAATTTATTTCTTAAGCCTGAAGGCATAAGACGCTTTAATACGCAATAATTGGTTCGCTATGTGAGTACTGCTTTCATTACTCGTATCTATGACAGGAAATTGGAAAATAATCATAGCTCGGTGAACAAGGTTTCTTCGCAGATCATTCGCTGACTCAGAGCAATACTCTTGAAGGAATCTAATCCAAGAATGGTGTGATTTTCTCTAATGGAGATGACATCCTCCACAGTTACTTGTTTTTTTTTTTTAATTTCCGCATGCCAAAGATGACATGAATACCCTAAGAGAAGGCGATAACCCTTTAAACATCTCTAAACATCTGGTTAGTTTGTAAGCCACAAAAAGATTCAGGACCAATGAATGGAGCCTGAGCACCTTGTTTGGTAAGCTCATCAGCGGCTTCGTTGCCAGGGATGCAGGGACCCAAGGATTGGAGACAGTTCCAGACTAGCTGCGACTTAAAGCTTAAGGATCTGGGAGCCTTGAGAGCTGTTTGGCTATCGGACAATATGTTTATATGTGACGGAGGTTTCTTCTAATAGATTCTCTGCCACAGAGCTTAGCAGCTTAGCTTAGATTGTGGTTTGGAACAGAGAGCTCCCACTCGACATCTTCAATCCGTCAGTATACCAATCTAACGAGGAGGATTTGATGATTATCCCATGTTCCTCTTCTACTAGTATACAGAGCATGAGCGATGCGTAAATTGAAAGAAAGAAGAAGGAAAAGGAGTTGGTGCAAAGGTAATGGTGATTCACTTAAAAGTGTTTTTTTTTTTTTTTTCAGAAGCAAAAAAAAAAAATATAAATAATCTATTCTACCGGATGGAACCATTCTTGGCATTTTATTTTTTAAAAGATAATTCTTTTAAATACTTGTTTCACGTATTTCATTTTGACGTACAAATTTTCGGTTATGCGTCAGAGCGTTTCGACTGATATTTAGCAAATAACGCGAGTGATGTTGACTTTCAATTCCTCAATCGTATTTGCATTATCCATGCAGACTTTGAACTTAACATAGTCTCAAATCAAATAGTCTAGAGGTGTGATATCACATTATCTAGGCGGCCAATTAGATGTTGGGCAAATTGTTTTTGCAATTAAGCTATGGTTTCATGGGCTGTGTGCCGTTTTTATGATACCAAATGTTTTGGAGATCATGTGCTTTAATGTGAGATAGAAAATGGTCCGTTATCATGGCGAGATAGATGACACCATTAAGAATTACGTTTTGGCCTTCAAGAAATATCGACCGATGATGATTCTACCAGCCCATAAACCACAGCGCCCATAAACCACAGCCAATAGTTGATTTGTCATGATATAATGGCAGCTTTTCAATCCTTTTCGGTTACTTTTTGGCCCAAATATGGCAATTTTGCTTTTTGATGAACCCAATAAACTTTCGGTAAGTCGATAAATTAGACCATAAATTGGTCTTATTACAAGAACCACATTTCTCGTAGAACGCTGACTTTCGTAGAGCAGCAGAACAATTTTTTAGACTAATTGCCGAGCTAAGTATTTCTACAATAAAATGTCAAACAATATAAAATAAAAACATCATGACACATAGACATCACTCATGAGTAATCTCTCAAAACTATCATCGACAAAAAAGTACCTCTAAATAAATCGCCCTTTATTTGAAATTCAAGCGGTATTAGCTTTCAATATTCATTCTTCGCGGGTGGTCTCCAATTTGCTGGGGAGAATTATGTGAGATTTTTTAATTCATTTGTAATTCACAGTATTTTTTTTGCGTTCATGTTGATGAGAATCGGTCGAAAAAAAGGCAGATTCACCAAACCATTCTACTCCTATGACCCTCGTGACAAATGGTCTGGCCTTTGAAACTCATGACAAACGTAATGACGCTAGTGTTAGC
Source organism: Chalcosyrphus nemorum (assembly GCA_949716465.1). Classification (NCBI taxonomy): domain Eukaryota; kingdom Metazoa; phylum Arthropoda; class Insecta; order Diptera; family Syrphidae; genus Chalcosyrphus; species Chalcosyrphus nemorum. The sequence goes on from OX454335.1 coordinate 26,186,326, forward strand.
TTAAGTTAAAGGGGCTTAAAGATGGCTTTAATACTGATTCAAAGGGGGTACCGTGGCCCTGTGATTAGTGTGTTGGACTACAAGTTCAAATCCAGAAACATACCATCAAAAGTCTTTCCATGGCCCCACCTCCTCCGAGTGTTTGACAAACATTTAAGAGTGTGACTGTCATGAAAAAGCTCCTCAAAACCCCTCTGCTCTTCGAATACGCGTGGAGGTACTTGTGTTCCTAAGAAATGTATACCATGCACAACGTGTACAGTAAGTCACAGCGCTTTAAACTTTTCGCGCAAGGCTATTTCTGACCCAGAATCCAGTCCTATAGTTACTCCTCCGTCTCTATCACTTGGAAAGGACTGCCTTTGTTTGAAAGCCTAACTAATTATAAAATATATTACTCTAATTAGCAGAGCTGAGCCAAGATTCGAACCTCGAATCCCATCTCGTGCAGTTCCTGTTTACTCTACAATCAAGTTCCACATTAGTTCCCGGAGCACCTAAGACCAAAAAGTCCAACCACTATCCTAGTTTTTATCTTTTTGTTTTATTTATAAAAAAAAAATTAATTTATTATCCTAGTTGATGGATGAGTGAATTTATCCACGTTGGTTGAAGTTCTGCGACGAAGAAGATGCAGTGGCTGAAGCTGATGAAGCACCACCACTCAATCCTCCCAAACCACCTTGAACGAAGTTCTGCGATTGAGCTGAAGCTGTGGCCGAAGATGTGCTGGCTCCACCACCGCCGCCCAATGGCCTTTGGTTTCCAAAACCACCTCCTGGTCCACCGAACCCACCTGGTCCTCCACGATTGTTATGACGTTGTGGAAGCGCCAAGGCAACAGCCATAAGCATGCAAAGAACAATGACAACCTTCATGGTAATACTTTCTGTTTGAACTTGTGATTTCAACTGACGAATTCGGTTACAGCCAGCCACTTAAATAGTGTGCCCCTTTGGCGTAAAATCTTTAAGTGCTAATAAGATTTTTTTGTTTTTATTGACTCTTTTTTTTTTTTGGGCATTTTAGTTAGCATAAATTTTAAACCTAAACAAACCTCCAAAGGTGATTTCCCTATTTATTAGGTGCTGCCTTTTTTTTTTTTTGCTTCATAAATTTGCAATGATATATGGAAAATATGGGAAATGTGTGGGGGCAAATTATATCAGCGAAAAATAAAACCAAAACAAAAACAATTTCAAATGCTAATTTCTCATAATATATTCCGAAACCAGTTTGATTATTTTCTCCAAATTTGTTTATGGAAAATAGTGTAAGTTAAGAAGTTATGAACTTTTTTTACGGTTGTTGCTTCTATTGAAAAAGATTTGGAATAAAACTAAATTGTGTTTTACAGTTTCGAATAAAAATGAGCGAATTTAAAAAAGTAAATGATTCTGCGGGAATTAATTCGACCTCAAATGTTAAGCTAAGCAAATTGTCTAGAATGACAAGGCAAATGTAAATTTTAGCTTTAGCCAGTGTTTGCTAACCAAACTTTGCATAAGGTAGGTAGTTTTAATAAAAAGTTATGAATAAAATAAAATTGTGATTTTATAACCAAGTTTTTTTCCAGCACCTTTTCTTAGCCTTACCTGTGAATAAAAGAGAAGAGAGGCTAAACCACCATAAAATTTTATGCGGAATCAGAATTATAAGCCTATGACATGAGTTATGATTCAATTGCTTGTATATATGTATGTTCTTTATTGACTGCTCTTTTAAAAACCATCTGAATTCTATGAATCACTCTGTAAGTACGTACCTGCCTACACAGTGATGAGCAATATAAAAGCAACGCCACGTTATAAAACAAAAAAAATAGGCCGTCAGTTTCAAAATATAGGTTTTATTTATGAGTTCCACTGATATACTGTACTCATCAGCAGCAAGTCGTCAAGTCATGTGAAGTTATGTGAAAAAGTCTCCTTAAGAAAATCTGCACATTAAAAAAATTAAGGTTTGGTTTGTATGCAGCCAAATTTGACATTTTGAATGAACACTTCCGCAGTATTTATGTATTATAGTATACGAATACGGATCTTTAAAGAGCACTATAGCAGTTTTTTGGTGCTCATAAACATGCTCTAACGATCCTTTTGCATCTTCAAATTTCTACGTCTACACATTATGTACAAACGTTACATAACAAATTGCAATTAGACTCAATGAGTTCAGGTGCTAGATAGCAAAGCTCCCTAAAAGAACAGAATGGCAAGACGGACATGTTAATAGTGATTGCGATCTCTTAATATACACCGACCACTGTTCACAGATTTGTAACTGTGGAGTCTATGCTAAGTCCCTAACTGTCTCAGAATCTTATAGTCTTCCGGATGCCAACAAATAAAACACAAATCAAGGTAAAAGATCGACTTATTTATTGACTCCGTAACCATATCATCCAAACTAGTGCTAAATTGCTGAAAAGATCTAGCCTCGCCATGTGGCTTAATGGTGGTAACTCTAATCGGCGCAACGATTATGAAAATGAGCTAGGAAAGGGTCAGCCCTCTATCGCTCACTAAGCTCACATCACGATCTTCAGTTCTGTTTTGATTTGCAAAAGTAGTAGCCTACTTACATATGTATGTATGTAGGTATGTATCAGAGATCTGCAGTAAGTAGCTCGTTTTGTGAGGAATTCAAAATATTCACTGCTTTTCACGTATTCACACACATTCGTATTCCTTCAAAAGAAATTTTAGCTGGGCTCACATTTTATTGCCTCTCTAAGAAAACGAATCTGAAGCGAGCTCCCACTCACATTCATTCCCAGAAGTACTTGCAGTAGTCTGAGTTTTCTTTCTACTTCTTGAACAATGCAAAGGCTCGTGAATCAGTTGTATATTTCACTGCTTTTGTGAATACTTTGATTGCTTTGAATGTGAGCCTACTACGCACTCAAAAATTCATGAATACCAACACCATGATGATTCTTTTTAATTTCGTTTCGCAATCGTTTCCTATATAACTCATACTCGCTTGTTACTGTGAAAGGTTCGCTTTTTAGCGAATAATTCACAACACCAAACGAATGGATTCAAGCATGCATCTTATTCCAGCGTCCACCTTAAATGATCTCGCCGACGACTATAAGGAAACATCCCAGCTATTTATTAGAACCATCACGCCATTCACATCCGTGACATACGTAAGACAAATATACATACATATGCATCAACACACAACGTCAATTAACCAAATAAGTCGTATTTATTATTATATTGATCTTTTTTATTCTTATCTTTTTTTTTCAAACATAAATATCTCAGCTGGAGAAACTTTGTCAATTTTCTTTCTTTTTTTCTTCTTCTTAAACTACGGCACATGTTTCGCTATCACCAAGAATCACATCGATGCTTTCTCTTTATCCATACGCTATCGCCAATCGAATCTATTCTTCCATTCTCCAATCTAAATAAAGTCGATTGGAAACAGAAGAACAAGATGTTCGATTAAGAGTCATTCGTTTCGAGAACTGTTGACAAGCATTTATTTGTTCACACTTTATGCTAAGTAGAGGCCACCCAGACCTCGAGCTGCCAAAGCCCAAGTACTCGCACATAATAGTCGCAATCATTTACAGCTTTTAACATATGTAGCTACACATGGGCACGTATCTATCAATGCTAGAAAAGGAGCAATAAATTAACATATTTAATTTCATATCGAATTGCCAATAACCGGCTATGGAACATTCTTAAGGAAGTTCTAACATCTATTCCTCAAGTTTAAACGAAACATGTACTAGGGAAATTTTTAAGATCACTCATTCTCCATATGTGGTAGTTTATAGACAGCGAGGTCTTGGGGTTATTAGCATTAATTTTTTATGATTTGATGATTTCATCTAATAAAACGTTAATTAAATTATTAATGAAATTTTGGTACATCCGAGCATACATACATGTAAACATAATTGTGACGTAGAAAAGAATTTTTCTTGAAGAGAAATAAGTGTACATGCTTAGCATACTAAGTTAGGCTGAGTATGGTTATGAAGTCATTCTAAGGACTTAACAATTTTATATTTAAAGGAGGAATTTATATCAAGTGCAGTGCACATTTTCATTTAATTTTAAACAATTTGATTTCCTTCATATGATCACCACGAGTACGTTTTTAGCGATCGATTCCTTGGAGGCCATTTTCCATCATTCGTCCACACATATCGGGTGAACACCATTTTGTGTTCAATTTTGTTCCTCTAACCTCTAACGACTTAACGATACCCCATCAAAAGAATCGAAAAGACGATAAACTTTATGAGCGAGGTTGACAATTGGACCAGAATATTTCCTTCCCTTCAATAGATCAATATTGTTTGACTAGAGTGGCACCATCTTGTTGGAACAATATGTCATTGATGTAAAGTCCATCCAATTCTGACCAAAAGCGTTCTTCCAATGTGCCATGATAACGACCTCCATTGGCCGTTGGGCCAATCATGGCAATTATTTTCATGGACGAAAAAAATATGGTCGAATCACACCTCATGAGATCCACACTACACAGTAATACTTTGTGGATGCAATGGAGTCTCTCGAAGCACATGTGAGTTTCTTGCCTTATTAACAAAGCCATTGAGCCAAAAATGAGATTCATTCCAAAAAATTTTCTTCAAATTTTTTCAGAGCCCAATCAAAGAAGTTTCGGGGCTTCAATTGATCAAGAGGCTTTAGTTCTTGAGTTAGTTCGATCATGTTAGGAAATAGGCCAAGATCTTTAGGCCCACAAGTGGCCACAATATGGACTAAGAGATTTTCAATTCCTGTGAGCGGCGTGGAATCATCTGATTTGGCTCATTTTGAAGTGCGTGCTCCATATCTTAATCTTCATTTGGACGTTCAGTGAGCTATCTAGGTACCTTCATGCGGTTAACACCGTGACCAGACTGAAACTGCTAATTTATAGTCTAGAATTCACTATATCTTCCTAGTGTAGAGTTACAGAAAACGTACTTATTTAGCTTCCTTCTGAGGCTCATTTAAAATACTGATACGGAAATACGATACCATTGTCTCTGAAAGTGGTTGTGACTACTTACTTATGTCCTGCATTTACAGAAATGTGCCTCAGCTCTCTCTAACTCTTTTCCAGTTGCCGTGGTTCCTTCAATGCCTCCATTTCCTGTTGATAAGGTCGCATTCACCACATCGCTGGCGAATACTTGATTTAGAAGCAGAAGCGAAGCGAAATGTTCCTTCCATCTCTTCAGTTGATCTTCATCCGATATTAGCCTTTCATTGGTTGCTACGTAGAGCTTCGGCCACCTATAAGCTCTTTGGTGATTCTTTAAACGGTTCCGCTGTCGCACCTCGCTGCTGCTTCTTCTGCTTGCTTGGCCAGCGTATTGATGTAATTGCGCTTGTCACGTCTCATGCTACGCTCCACTTCTCTCATCTTCATGCGATATAGGGACCCTAGCTCGATCCTCCCTGCTGCTGGAGCTGCTGCAAGTAGTTGTGAAGGTTTATATGTGCGGAGTAGTAAGGAACTCGGTTCAACCTTTCTTTTTGGTCCAAAGAGGGCTACAGGCTTCCTTCCTAGTATATCGCCTCCAGTTTCGCCATCTCCCAGACAATGGCGACAGGTTGTCCTCCGAGTTTCTAATTGTATGAAAAACTTTGTGTCAACCATGTGCATGTTGTTGTTAATGTTGCTCCTCTGTAGATAGGCCTACAATTTCAGTATTGAATTATCCAATGAAGTTTGAAACCTTGGAGGCAAAGCCTAATGTTTGTCGACTGTGTGTGTGCGGTAGTGTTGACAATCAGGTTCAGATTTGGCCATGAAGAAACTGTATCAGAAGGAAGAGGAACTCTACAAAGGCTGTGGGTATGAATGAGGTACAATGTAACCCACTTGGGTGTTGTCTGCTTGGATTTTTCTTACGTTCACCTGCACCTCAAATACATAGTTGATTCAAAATGTCAATGACCTCATAACCCAGACCAGGAACAACCACAATGTGTATCCTTGACCCTGTGACTGTAAGCCTGCACTGGAAATCACCCCACTCCTCTCTGATATGCGGATTCGTAAGTATTCCACGTGAAAGATCTTCACTTCGAATGGTAAAAAGCCCCCGAATAATACCGAAAAAAAAATCACCAATTTATGCGTTTGTTTACGGATGCCTAAAACTTCAATCAATCACTGGTTATTCCTATTCGCGTTTCAGTTTATTTTAGGCAAACAGTGACTTAGAGCTAATGAAACTGCTAATAACGAACAACGATAGAGAAGTGCTAATTGCATTATTTACGCACCACAGAATTGCTTCTAGTAACCTTCAACTTGTTGCACTCGTTTCATTCAACTTGATTCAAGTACACATTACACAAGATATTAACATAAGATTTTGTACAAAAAAATCTTTTATTTGCTAACAATATTTACAATTGGCATACTTAACTACAAGGAAGACTTAAGAGACTCTAGTTTAACCAAAAGAGTTAAAGTTCTGTGATGATGATGATGCACTGGCTTGCGCACTGGACGCACCACCTCCCAAGCCACCAAAGCTTTGAGATGAAGCACTGGCTTGTGCATTAGATATTCCACCACCACCACCTCCGAAATTACCTAAAACGCAAAGTTTCAAAACATGAAAATCAAACTCGAAAACAAATTAGTTTTGATAAAATCTACCTCCTAATCCTGGTCCGCCAAATCCACCGGGGCTTCCGCCAAATCCAGGTCCACCAAATCCGCCGGGACCGTAACGTCCACCACCGTATCCGCCACCACCGTAACCACCACCACCGTATCCGCCGCCACCATATCCACCACGATGTCTATGTCCACCATACCCGCCGCCATATCCTCCACCATATTGTGGGGCAGCATAAACAGCTGCAACCAAAAGACACAGGACAATAAAAACCTTCATTGTTTCGTACTACAAACTCGCACTGGCACAAATCTCAAACTGATAACCAATCCGACTTTGCGACTTAAGTTTATATAAGATTTATTCGTTGCTAATAAGCTCAAGTTGTTAAACAAAAAAAAAATCGTGAAAGCTAAAAGAAAAACTGGATTTAGACAGGGGTATTCCCCCGATGTAAAACCCATCCATACATACATAACATTATGTAGACGCATGGTTTTAATCAAGCCAAAGACTATACATTATTCTAATTTTTTTTTTTCGCATCCCGCTTTAGAAGGCGAAACGATATTGGGTGTTGAGTTTGCCCAACAAACACTTCAGACTGGATGTTGTAGTATTTTCAACAACCACTCAGAGGTTATTTCTCCCTTGTTTAGAATGTCATTTGTATGACATCGAGTGGCCATTCATCAAGCTTACAAACTTTCGTATTTGTTATATTAATTTAGCGTCTAGCTTATCCGAACTGTATCGATGTTAAACGTGTGAAGTCCAAAGCACAATATTTTACTTTTTAAATTTACTGTCATAATTTCGATTGATTTTATATTTGAGTGCTGAAATTTCATTGCATTTACTAGCAGTGGAAGCAGGTTGATCCGAACTTTCACCAAAAATTCAGGTAAAGCGCTCACTTACACTCTCCTGTAAGACATTCGGTAGAACGTAGACGTTTTAAACGTCAAGCGTTTGACAATGGCAAAATTCCAGTCCTTGAAAATTCTGTGGCATGTTGCAATGATCGCAATAAAGCGACGCGGCAGCTTTTGATATCTCTAAAACGCCTAAAAGTGGTGGATAGCACTCAGCAGAAGCTATAAGGATTAGAAAGCTGACAGAAACTCAACGTGCGTTCTTCTTTTAACAGAAAAAGCAGGGCAGGTGCAGAGAATGATGAGGAATGCTTATACTCATCCCTGGAGGTTCTGCACAAATCATTTGAAGGGACGCTGTAACGTCTAGCGTTGAGGCTTGTCAAGGAGTAACCCTTGAGAACATTTATAAGAGTAGCAATGTCTGGGGCCTGTAAGAAAACACAGCACTTGTCTTCTTTTAACAGACAAAGCAGGGCAGGTGCAGAGATTGATGAAGAATGCCTTTCTCCTCATCCCTGGAGGTTCTGCACAAATCTTTTGAAGGGACGCTCAAACGTCTAGCGTTGAGACCTATCGGTGGATCTTTAACAGATCTGGATCTTTAACAAGCTCAATCCAGAGATGGGTTTTGATTCAGATTGTGTTAGAGTTGCCTTGACATGTAGCTTGTGATTCCAAAGACGATTGGGTCTATCAATAGCATCCAAGTTTAGCAGAAGTTTTCTTATAGCGAGGGGCATGCGTAGATTGATTTTATCTGAAAGGATTTCTATGGTACTTCCTTCTTTAGTGTGGAGATCAGCTTTGCAATTTGCTGGAATGTCTTTTTGTACTAGCAACCAGCAAAGTGAATAGTAAATTGGTACGACATCTGCATGAGAGATGAACGACAATCCTTTATGTGGAGGTAGACAACTCCAGAGTTTTGATAGATACCTAGCCATCATTGAAGATGCTGATACCCTTTGCCAGATATAACATTAGACTTGAGCCATGACAGGGCTTCTTTGATCATTATAATTTCCGTCTAGAGTACTCTCACGTGAACAGGTATATGGAAGGAGAAGCTCACATTGAGCCCATTGGAGAAAAATTCACCACCAATCACGTCGTATGGCTTTAATTTGATGACAAAATACACGCATGCGGCTTATCCTTCAAAACAATTTCCTTCTCCTCCAAAATTGTAGCTATTTCGTAGTATCTTCTTGTGTAAGACATTCTTTAATGACCTCTGATCCTACGGATATGCCGTCTGCTTCCATAACACGAAGGCTTCAGGTGCAGAGCTAGTATGAGGTCGGCTTCACCACGACCTTAAGACTTCATACGACTTCTAGCTCGTATTGATGGAAAATCACTGTTTGCCATTTCTTGCAGTTCGTTGACATTCACCACACTTGTGGCATCCCAAAGTAGAAATCAAAGAGCAACAAAGGAACGCACAATCCGTTTAATTGGCTTACAAGCTCGGCTGAACAAAATTTAAACTAACTAACCATTTGTATAACAACTCTAAATATATTTGACATTACAGTTACATGATTTTTACATGATTTTCCATAAAAAAAACTCAATTCTTAGTTAAAACACTAACATGTACAATAAATTGCTTAAAAAATCGCCTTCTTGGCAGCACAAGTAGCACTACACACAACAATGTCGGCATAAATCAATCGATCTCTACTGAAGACCAACTGTTTGATGTTATCTAGCGTCGCTTCAATGGCACGCTCCCACACTGGTTCTCCGTAACAAAGCCGACCACAGAAACATTTTGGACTCTCCGAAATCAGGTCAACCAGAATCCAAGGGAGTGTACTGGCGCTGAATGGCAACTTAAAGAGTGACACAACTTGTGCCGCACTCAACCACAAAGGCTGGGGGCTATGACCCGACGACGGCATTTGACTGCCTTCGACACGCTTCTCACAGATCGGTTGAAAATTATTCTCCCACACGTCTAGCAGCTCCAATCGAACTTCGTCTATGGACGAGGGAAGTGACTCCAGCTTGTTGGTGGACAAATGCAAATATCGAAGATTTTTCATGCCTCTAATGCCGAATGGAACCTTCCTAAGGTTGTTATGATTCAGTTTCAGAGTGACCAAGTTCTGCAACTTGATCAGCTGAATGGGGAAGCTATCTAATTTGTTGTTGCTGAGGTCTAGCTCGCACAATTTGCTTCGCAGCTCTTTGCCATTCAACCACAACCAAGTCTTTTCCTCTCCCAAATTGTTGTTGGCCAAGTCCAGCTCAGCTATGGGTAGGCGTCCCAGTTCTTTGGGGATTATCGTGATGTTATTGTCATTCAGTCGCAACGTAGTCAAATTGGAGAGGCTGCAAATCTCAAAAGTAACCTTGTGCAGTCCGATTCCAGTCAGTGTCAGATGCTTAAGAGTGCGCGGGAAGCCCTTCACTGGGTACTCGGAGCGCTTTTGGATGACCATTCGCTGGACTGGGTGTGATTTTGTGGGAATCGCGGTGGCAGCTGCTATATTCAGTCTCAGATTCATAGAAGACTTGCCCTGAAGACCAAGTTTGAGTGTCTGAAGGAAGGATTTCAGCTGTATTGGGTCGCATTTGATCATGAGGTTCTCAGGAGGTTTCTTGAATGAAATCGTAGCTTTGCCGTCGTTTATAAACTTCGTGAACATGGTTTCGATGTTGTCGTTGACTTTGTAGCGAACACCGTTCTTGTTTTGTGGCGTAAAATGGATTATTTCCAAGTTGGCCTTCTCCTTGGGGTGAAATCCGATTGCGATTGTGGCTTTTGGAGTCTTGTTTCGATTTGTATTTGTTTGGCGGTTAAATACTTGGGTCTCACAGAGTATTTTCATAGTTTTTATGGCATACGGACACTTGTTAATAACTAATTAAATAATTGTTTTTAAGCTTTTAATAAATAATTGTTTTTATTTTTCTATTTTGTTGAGAGGTTCACAATAGGATCGCACAGAACTGTCAAAAGTAGATTTGATGTGTTGAGAGGGTGTGTTCCACAATCGGATTACAAAGTTGAAAATACACTGATTTTTGACTTCGCTATTTATTTTTAAAATTTAAGACGAATATATTTACAAATTAATAGGACATATGAAGGATCATTATATTAGCAAGGTTCACATTGTATGATTTGCTTGACGACCAAATATTGTTTGGCATTCGAATTGTACAACATACATGACGGACTTTATTTGTGAGAGATACTTCGAAGTGAGAACATGGCAGACAATGGATGAGAAATTTATTTAGGTCCGTTCACGTACTTTTTGCAATAAAATTCATGGATTATCAAATCTCGAAGAGTGGGGGCAAAATTCTCTCAGAGAGAGCTAAAATTACGAAAAAGTAAACGAATGGATTAACCAAGAAAACGTTGAAAGTCACTGGTTTGACAGCTTTGACAGTTTCCATAAACCAGCCCACAGAAATCTCTCGTGAGCGCTCTCTTCTGCGAAAAACTATGAAGTTCTCCGTGCGTGAACAGCTTTTCTTAAAAATTCGCTGTTTTAGGAGGGTACGCGAACGGACCTATTATATTCATCGCTTTTGATTTTCCAAACTTCAGGAAATTGCCCTTAAAATTCGAAATGAAAAATGCTCTGAAGTTGTACGACATGTGTTCACACTTTACTATCAAGTAAGCCAAAAAGTGCAAAAAATTTAAATTTCAAGAACAAGCCGTCACATATACGATTTGATTCATCATGATTGTTAAGTTTGTGATTAAATAGTTCGGTACGTTTGCCATCAAATTAACAATTGCGACCGTCAGACTATAGCAAGATGTTTCACAACTTTTTATTGGAACACTTTTGAAATCATCACGATGTATTCCTGTCAGAACGTTTTGACTTCTGGAAAGTGTGACAAAAAAAATTGAAACTGTCTGAAGCTGGCGACAATGGATTTAATTTTAAAGCCTCTTTTTTGCAGCACGTGTAGTTTTTTTCATTATTTGATTAGGAATTGGAATAAATGAATACAACACATAACTAAATAGATATGTCGTTATTGTGAATATGTCTTACTTCCACCTTGATTCCCATTTTATTGTTAGCTGTTGCATATTATTAGGCGGATATGAAACATCTAGGAGGAAGTTGCACCTCTAACATTCGCCGAGATCTTTCCGAAAGTCATTGTCGTTTGAAATGTGTCGACAAACTATCTCCCTTAATGAAATCGATATAAAGTACTTTACAGTGCAGTGAATCATGAGGCTTTTGTAATCCCTTTCATTTGATGAGAACCTTAGACTAACCTCTAAATCGTTATTGTAATCAAATATTGTGGTACCTACTTTGATTATTCGTTATTCGCTTCCGCTGGTCAGAAGAAATAATGGTCGCCACATGAATCTTCCAGAGATATACTTATACAAAAAAAGAGTAATAGACGACCAAACAATCCAGGGCAGAGCGGCTTGTCGACTAGCTCCGGAAACAATGCAATCGTATCTGCATGCAATCCCAGCGAATCCTCTTAATTCATTGAAGTCATAAGAATTCATCTTTTTGAAGTTTTTGAGCAACTTCAAACGAACAGATCAGGAACCAATAGGCACAACCATAACGCCGATAAAAGTGTTGATTGCTGACGCCACATACTCTAATACTTACATTTAGTTGCCAATATATCGCGAAATTTCTTCCAATTGAAACACAAAACTCGTGTTCCCCAGAGAAAGAATTCAAATAATTTATTAATGTCTTCAACATTTGCAATAATTTATTTAACTATTAATTATTATTTATTCTTCAAAAATAAAATAAAAGAAAAATCATTTATGGATCGGAGACACAAGATACATTCAAAATATCAGTTTGCACAGGTATTGTATTTTCCACAGAATAAATTAAATAAATAGCTCATAAGAACAATAGTAAATCGTATTCATACATACTATACATTCTATTGCACAAAAATCTTTCAAACATAATATTCTCACATAAAATATTATTCTCATCTGCATTCGTACTTGTTTTTAAGAGAAATTTAAGCAATTGGCACGTTCAGCGGCTTATAATTATACAAAGAAGTACGAAAACAGCGTTTATTCTAAAACTAACAACTAAAGTCAGGACGTGTTATTCAAAAGTAAACACTTTTTTTTATTTATTTAAATATTCATATCCTATTCAATTGCCTTGCATAGGTATTTAAAAAATATGTATAATGATTGTGCTAAGAACATAATTAAAATAAAATAAAACTTAAAGCCCACACTTGTAATGGATGAAAGTACATACATATGTCCAGCCTTTTAAATCAATTGGCATAAGAATATAGTTGTCATTTTTGCTTTTAAAAAAGGAACTGGTCTAGGAGTCTCGATATAAATACGGGGAATGTTCAAGCTCTAGATAAGAGAAGGTAGCATAGGTCAAAAGTATTGGATGCAGATACATTATTTCGCATGAATATACGAGTAGATGCTGCATAGGGCACAACGAATCAGCATCAGCTTCTTTTACAAGGGCAAAAGGGAGTTGATATCAATTGGTACCAAAATTCTGACTGTTAACCGTTTATAGAGTTGGAAATAAGGAAGCGCCGGGACTGGGTAATATTCCTGGCTGCCTGCAAACTACCGGCCTAAGTTGCAGCTAGTACCTCTTCGATTAGTAGAAATTATAAACTGTTCACAGTCCTAATTGCAGTCAATTAAAAGGCTTATCTTTTCCCACTGTTCCCGAGCGCACACATTCTGCAAGTGATTTCGTAGATTTCCAGCGAGTGAAGCTCAAGCTCAAGACAATCATAATATCATGGTTACATCCCAGTTCCCTCAAATTTGCTACTCTTTAAGTCCTTTGTCGGTACCAACATCCATTCCACCATTGATAGCAAACAGTTCGGCAAATACAACTCATAACGAGAGAAACTATCACAAGACCTCAAGTACCACAGAGAGCGATGCCAAGAAGAGAGCAAATAAGCACCCTATAAGTGGTGTGGGCCTGGAATAGGACCCATGGTACCTAGTAGAAGTACAAAACGTCTTTTAAGACAAGAGAGTTGTTCAGAAACAAAGTCATACTCTGCAAAAAAAAAGAAAAGAAGACCATTACTCAAAGGCAGTACAAATACTTTATGGGAGCTTCTTCTTCTCAGCGTCCTTTGTAAGCCTGAGGACTGTCCAGATTTAAATCTATAGTGTATGCTCTATTATGGGAAGAAAGCCATATTCATAGACCTTAAGGAAACCCTAAGAACTTCATCACCCAATTGCTGCAAAGCCTCATGATTTCTCTATGTTGTGTAGCCACTGGAAGCTTTTGGCTCACAACCGAACTGATTGAAGAGGTTCAAATCTAGCCCAGACTATATTTTATCAGGTAAAATGTATTTCAGGAGCAGGAGGAGTATAGTAGGACCTAGTTGTCTATGAGTTCTTGCGCGTAGCTTCTCGCAATCATACTCGTGGTGTCTAACATAATTTCCCACGACTGCTTATACATTTTGCACCGTGGACCCACACACCAAATACCACTTATGGATGCATGACTGGCAGATCGACGTGGATCGTTCTGAACTGATAAGAGAAAAGGCAAATAACCTTCACACTTTGTTGGACAACCAGCGAGTAGTAAAAACAAATTAAATACATTTCCTAAACATTTCTGTTTAGAGATTAATATTTGAACCAAAAAAAAACGTTCTCCCGACTAAGTAAAACCAGAACAACGTCTCCTCAGCGATTAATTATTCCCCAAGGCATAGTATGATAACATAGTACGCATAGCAGCCACGTAAGTCTCTCCCTTTTGACACGTGTTCCCAATACTTTCGACCAATGCTGTTGTGGAATAAAAGTCATTAAAGGCTGAACAATGTTCTTAAACTAAAAAGTCATTTTAAGCAATAGGATTCTTTCTTATTACTACTTGTCTCTTACCTCATCCTTTGTAAGTTTCCCTTCAAAAAAAAAAAAAAAACAAACAAAATTACAAGAAAACATTTAAGCTAACGAAAAATAAGAAGAAATAAGTAACTTTAACTTAAGTAAATCACAGCTTGCACAGGCAAAACAGCAAAGGAATAAATGCTCCAATTGCAATGAATACTGGCAACATTACCGACGAATCGTCCATTGTGTATGGATTGGGTTGCTTGGGGCCGCTTGTCTTGCGGTTGGGCTTCAGAACTGGTTTCTCTACGATATCCTCGATGGGGATTTCAGTCTCTAGGGGTTGTTGTTGCTGTCTTTCATCCATTCCAATTGGCGGCAGCCTAGGGATGCTCTCGACATCGCCTCGCAGCAAAGCAAAAGCGTTTATCTTTGGATTATCCTTGATTCCTTTTACAAAATCAAGGCGAATCCTTCCATTTCGTATCTCTGATTCTTCGTCCTTGATGAACAGGCGATTGCGTGACACCGTAAAGAAGACATACTCATCGTGAGCGGTTCCCTTCCCCACTTGCTGGAAGATATCGAGGTCTGAGATGACTGTGTGCTCAGTATTGAGGACGACATCGAACACCTTCATGTTGGGCGCATTGAAATAGACCTCGCAGAACTTCAAAATAAGCACGTACTCGCCATCCTCGACGACGGGTAGGTCATAGCCAAATGTGGCCGTATGGTAGCGTTCCGTTTGGTAAAGGATCTCGTCCTGCTGCGAAACGCGCGCAATAATCAGTAGCTGCTTACCGTAATCCGACTCGGTACCGAGCTTACCACGCAGCGGATCGGGCTCGAAGAGAATGCCATTCTTGTCGGTGTGACCGTCACCACCGGCGTTCACTGCATAGACAACTCGCAGGCGATTTTTTGACTCTGCTACGCGTGTTAGCTGCACGAGAAGGACCAGAGCGAGGATTGCGTATTGGGCGTATGACTTAGCACTGCTCCACATGGTTTCTGTTTCGTTTTTTGTTTTATTTTTTTTTTTTTTGGGGAAAATTCTACACGTATTCAGGGGACACGTACTTTTTTTTCTGTAGCTTTGCTCACTGATAAGAATCGCGCAGAAGGAGGGCGGGTTTAGAGCATGTCGACGCTTAAACTTGCTAAGAATTGGGTATAAAGGCAATTTCCATGGTATTTAATCGACAATTGAGTTAGAAAATTGCGTTAGTTGCAGGAAAATGTGAGCGATAATTGAGTTTTGAGTCTTTTTTTCGCAGAAATACACAACCACAAATGGAACGGAAAAGTTGACACGTAACAGATAGAAGAGGAGGTGTATTTTTTTGCAGCAGCAGCCATCAGCTGTAATATGCTTGATATTAAGTTGGATGCAGTTGCAAAAAATAAGATATACTGTGGGAATTGAAGTAGATTATTCAATGGTAGAGCTAAAGGCAAGAACGTAGGCTTTTGGGTAAATGTGGGACACACAATTTAAGTATTCTCTTTTATAGACTTATATACGCGTTTGTCGAATAACGCCTTTTTTGCACAAATGATCCTGTCGATCAAGAACGTAAGCTTTTTTTTGGTAAATATGTGACACAAAATTTTATCAAAAGAATGGCATTTTATTAAAGAAGGTGAGATTGACATTTGTTTTTTAATTTAAACCAAAATATTTGCAGTATTCTCTTTTATATACATATGTACGCGTTTGCCTTGTAACCCCATTTTTGCACAAATGATCCTGTCGAACTTAGCGGTGTTTAGCTGCTTGATTTAAAGTTAAGGTCTTTAGGCTTTAATAAAGGGTAATTATGTTTATTAAATGCCTCGTCAAATAGAGCGCGTTTATATGTCACGTTTTTAGCTATAAATTGCATTGCTCTGCAATATATAGCCCTTGTTACGTTGGTTAGAACGTCTTGTCAAAATAATCTAACTGGCGCGTAACGTTATCGCACCGCGGCGTTTAAAACGCGCTCCGATGATGATTGTTCCTTTTCGCATCAAATCGTTCAGAGTGCGTCTGGCTAAAGTAATTTGATCTGGTAGCACTTAAAATTGCAGTTCTGCAATCTATTACTATTTGTGAAAGTGGTCGTGTTGAGTAGTGGAGGATTATGTATTTTTATTCAGCTATTAATTAAATTGTGACTAAAATTATTAAACAAGATTAAAGTTCTACAAGTATACTTATACTTAACCTTTATGTTGCATAAAATAATGAAAAAATATAATAATTTGCCAAGCAACAACATAAAGTTTTGTTTGTAACCTTGCATCAGCTGTTTCTCACCACGTGCATTTGTCCCGAACAGAATACTCGTCTCTCTTGCACAATAGACAGCTCCCTTTATCTCGTTCTAAGCCGACTGTTGATAAAAATAAACAAATTCAGTGGGTGGAGTTTAAACTGACAGCTTACGAACCGCGGAAGTTGCTGCGAGGAGCACGTGTGGATTCAACCAAACGAATAAAGATATTCAATTATTCTGACCATTTAAACCAATTCTTATTGTTCCAAACCAATCATGGATGAAGAAAACGCTGATCGTCTTCAACTACAACATTTGGCTGGTGGAAGTATTATAAAATTCCCTCCGCTTTTCTCACCCGATGCCAGGTAAGACTTCCCTAGCAATAGGTTACAATTCGTCAAAAAAAAAAATGTTCTAATTTCAGTCAAATTTTCGTGATTGTGGACAAAGTTGTCCAAGTATTCTCTTCCTCAACCGGACAATCGATTCGTTTCCTTGAAGGAGCTACACACCCTTTGATCAGTTTGGAGTACGACCCACTGGACAAACGAATCCTCATATCATGCACAGAAGCTGGCAAAGTAATTCGCTGGAAATGGTCCACTGGAATACTTGTAAGCCAAATTCAACTCGGTAACAATGCACAGTCTCGATTTGAGACCTTCAACTTGATCAATCACTACGTTAACGGAGACTCGGTGTGTGCCTTCATAACAATTGTTAATAAACCCCTACCACGGCAGTGCTACGTTGTAAATACTGTCACCGGGGATTTCTTGAAATGTCCGCTGAACTTAAAATTGGGGTAAGTCACTGAGTCAATTGAAAGATGCCAGCTACAAGTTTTTTTTTTTCCAGGCGAGCGCAGACAATTGTAGACGTTGATAAGGAGCACTTCAACTATATTGCTTTGTGCCAGGGACACTTTGTCTTTTTTATCGATTACAAAACATGGGAATGGAGAAAGTAGGCTGTGGTCTTATATTTGGTATCAGCTTTTACTACTTTTACCATTTGCAGGCTAACTAATCTCTATGAGCAGCGCATCACTTGTGTTAAGGTACATCCCAAGGAGAAAATGACGGCAACAGGCGATGAAACGGGAAAGATAACACTTTGGAGACAATTCTTTGGACACAATAATGATATAAGAACGGTAAGAAGAGGTGTCATAATTTACTCCTTATTCATTCCATAACTTTTAGGTTCTATTCCATTGGCATCATACTCGTGTTACGAGCATCACGTTTTCCTATTCGGGGTCTAGTTTCTTTAGTAGCGGCCTTGAAGCTGTACTCGTAAGGTGGAACATAAATCGCCCCGATCGCAAAGACTTTGTCCCAAGAATGTCATCTATTATTGTACACGTAACGACAAGCCAAGAGAATTCAAGTTTAGCTGTTTCGACTGGTGACAATGGTGAGTTTCATTTGTGCATTGTCCCTCTTATATCCTCTTTAACACTTTGTCGTCCATTTTCCTTGTAGGCATACAAATTTTAGACGTTGATTTCAAAACCAAATGCACGTTGCAAGACTTCACGTACACATTTGATGATAAAACGGAAAATGAAATATTCCCCATCGGCTTGAGAGTGAATCCACGTAAAAATACACTCGTACTAAACGGTAGAGTTGGCCATTTGCAGTTTTATTCAGCTTATACCAAGAGTATGCTGTACAATGTAAGTTGAAGGCGCATCACGATTGCTTGGACTTTAATCTATTCCACATGTTTGCAGATGGATATTGTGGGTCAAAATGTGCTTTCCATGGAATCGGACAAGATTCTGTATAACATTCGGGTGACACACGCTGCCTTTAACATCGACTGGATGGTTACTGGGGAGATTTTCAACGATAACCAGCGATTACCCGAACTTCGCCTGAAGTTCTGGCAGTATCAGAAGGAAATTCAAAGGTAAATGGCATATATTTTTGCTGATGATGATGATCACCCAATTCGTATCTCTTTAGCTATGCTCTTAACACGAACGTGGAACTCCCCCATGAGGGTGGATTGAAAGCAATCGAATTTTCGAATCCTTATCATGTGGAAAATCTAATCTGCGCCACCGCCGGGTTGGATAATGTCATTAAAATATGGTCACTGGAGGATTCGAATAACATTTACAAGAAGGGCAAAGTTTGGTATTGTGTCGGTCGCACGAGTTACAAGAACTTCCCCATCGAATCGATTGGATTTTCTCAAGACGGTTCATTACTAGCCGCTGGTTTCGGCAATACTCTTTGTGTGTATAAAGCGGAAAGCCTTAAACTTCTAGCTGCATTGATTCCACACGGAACTTTCGATGGCAACCTAAACAAAGTTCAATTGACTGTTTCAAAAATAAAGCGGAATGGCTCCAAAAATGATCTAAATGCAAAGAAGCAAAAAGTGTTGCAGTTGTTCACAAATTTATTACACGCCAACGAGGAGACATTGTTAAAAGAAATTAAAAATTCTGTAAAATCAAAGAAGCTAAAGGAGTACCTCGATGCAGATGAATCGCAGAAGAAACTCTTGTTTAAGAAGGTGCAGTCTATGACTCAACTTAATTTATTCCAAAAGCTGTTGATATACCAAAAGCTGGGTATTTATTTCCAACTTTCTCCCGAATGGCTCTTCAAAATGCGAGACTACATTCAAGCGAATAATGCTGATGTGTACAAAAACAAGGAACTAGTTAAAAAGATCCATTGTTTGAGTATTAAATCGCGGTTCAAAGCGAAATACAGAACTAGTAAATATGCAGATAGAAAAGCGCGTTATGATAATGAGTTTTCTGGCAAACTTATTCCCCTATTGGATATGATGCAAGGTAATGAGGCTCCAGTGCTGGGGTTAACAAATGGAGTTAACTCGCATTCAGATGACGAGGAGTCGATGGATAGTAAAAACGTTATTCCTCCGCTGCAATCGGTTATATCAGTTAGAAAGGTAGCTTTCTGCTTTGGAGACTTTGCTCACCTAGTAAGTGCGATGTTTGTTTTATGCTTCATTGTTGTCTATAAAGAAGAATTCTCTACAGGTTATTGCGTGTACGGAGAATAGAGTGCTTATATGGAATCTACTCACACTCCGGCTACAGACTGTTTTAAAACTTTCAACCGAGCATATTGCAGTTGACTCACAAACAAATTTAATATCTGTGTTCACGAAAAATCGCGAGTGTAAGTTGGGTTATAATATTCCTTTTGAAAATGTCTTAATAATTTCCTTTTTACGTTTACAGTGTATGTATTTCTTCCAAGTTCAAGCCTGCCGCTTTACTATAGACCAGATATGCCACGCGTGCATGGAGCTGTTTGGTTGCCGAGAAAACACCCAAAACCACAAGCGGTTATTGTGAACTGGCAAGCAAGGTCGACACTGTATTTTCTAACAGAAAACAATGTAAGTTTTGTTGTTTTGTGTACTTAGAAGAATTTCGTAGTGATTGTGACTGTATTGCAGGAAATAATGTTCCTTGGAGCTCATGAAGATTATGAACAGCCAACGGTGGCATTTGTTGAGGATGCAGATGATTCTTTGCAGCAGTACTCCACATTTGGTACCTTTGCTGCGAACCAGTTTAACAATGTCAAGAGCAGTAGGCAGCAAGGTCGAGGATTGTCGATTGGTGTGCATGGCAAAGCCGCTGTTAAATCGGTAAGTTGTTGTAGAAAAAAAAAAATACAAAGCCCGCAGCGTAAGGTCAAATCTTCCATAACTCTGCGTCATAAATCAGGATTAATTGAATCCATGGCTTTGATTATGTTGCCTTTGAGCGTAGTTGTGTTTTGTGGCTTATTGGCATAGGCCTGTGACTTAAGAAAACCAGACAAGGTGAAGTGTCGCGTGAGATAACCATGTTTGAAAAACACTCGTGCAAAATGTCCATTGCGGCACGGGCTATGTGGCACGTAGCTCCGTCCTGTTGAAACCACATGTCGTCGGTGTCCATACTATCCAAATGGGGCCAAAAGAAAGTATTTATCATTACCGATAGTGCTCGCCGTTGGCGGTGATGTTATGACCATCGTCGTTCTCAAAGAAGTGCCGGCCTTGAACAATCCACACGGTCAGTTACTTTTTCTGGATGCATTGGAATTTGGTGGATGTTGTGTGGATTGTTATCTAACTTCTTGACTCCTTTCGGAAGGACAATTATGACTGCCGTAATAAGGGCTGAAGCGTGCGAAATGTTGCTCCAACAGAAGACCCACTTTCATAAAATAATTTGACAAAGGTAGCCCTTTTGGAATAGCTCTCGATTTTTGCTCATGTCTTTAACAGCCCAACAATACACTGTCTGTAACTACCAGCGCAGTTTACACTCCCAGTTTTACAAAGCAAAGACCAGAGCTTGAAGCCTTTTACTTGGAATCTCCTGTTTCTCTCCTCTTCTTAGAACATTTGACCATTCACTAAGGCTTCTGTCTCAATATTTTTTTTATTTATTTTCTTTCAGTTTTTGGAAATGTCTACCCACACGATGGCTCCACTTAGTCTACTTTGTACCGACTTCTTGAAATCGGTAGTTCAACTGAACTCAACAAACGCAGAAAAAACGTCCAAAACATCTGATGATCATGAAGTAAATGGCACTAATGATCCAATTACTAATGGTGACGACGACACAGATCATGAAGAGATCAATGAAAAGCAGAGTAAAACTAATACGAGGCCGATTTACACAAAAGACAATGAACTCAATGAAGACCATCTGCAAAAAGTTGCTTCTGAAATAATCGAATTTGAGTTCTAAAATTATGTTTTGTGTAAATAAGGACATGCCTTTACTAGATGTAAGCTTACAAATATCTTGTGTATAAAGTAATTAAAACAATTTTAATCTAATTTAATGTGTTTTTTTGTTTATCTTAACTAAATAGTGACTTGGTTTATCTGCTTACATATGAATATTTATAAAATGTTTATGATTTAAAGTAAGGTTCTTCAATTTCGTAAACCAGGTTTAGTTCGCGGAATTAATCCAGCATGTGAGAGTACAGAATAGATTTCGGAACGTGGAATTTTTTCAGCTTGTCTTTCAAACACCTGAAATGAAGATTTTGTGAGAGAGATTTATATGGGAGGTTTTAATTTTAATTTGATGCATTTACCAATTGTTCACCCGGACCAAGCCAGCTGGATTCTTTTAACGCAGCACGAACTCTAGCAGCTTTGTAAAATGGATTTCTGAACTCATTTGAAAGAGTTTGTTCGTAAGCATCGTTTTCTATTACAGCAATGTGTTGAACTTGCGCAAATGCAGCCACCATCATGATCCAAAGTTGCAGAATGCACTTGATAAGCCTTGGAGAAAAATAATATAAAAATAAAATGTTTGCTTATAGTATAACATAGTTGTTCTTCAACAAGAGTTTCAATTCTGACGCTCGCTTTTATGGGTTGACGAGATAACTGCCAGAATATTTGTTACAAATAACTTTTTACAAACCCTATCCGCTTCATCCTTATAATATCCGCGGTACCAAGACCAAAAGTCTAATTGCAATACTCGATAGCGAATTACTCGTCATCACAATGTCTGGATTTGGCATTAAAGCTCTCGTAATCGTGCATTAACTATCGAAATTTGAGAGGACAGTTGTAGACAGTAACGTTAGAGAGTTGTCGAGCGATTCAACAAAGATACACGAGTCATACTCATTCGTTATCGATTGCGAATTGATCGATTAAGGTTTTTGGATATCGAGTTTTAAAACTGTTCCCTAAAATAGAATTTCTAAGTGAGCCAAGAAACATGCAACGATTCTGAGATAGGTTAAGTACTTGTGTGCCAGAAAGTGTCAACCGCTCACTTAGACTACTGTGAGTCCATTGTGGCTAAAGGTTTTGATGGGAACCTTAACTTATTCGACTGCTTAAATAAGCCACCCAGTTATGTGTATCAGGAGTTTGTTGAGGTTTATGTTTCGTAGATCATTCAGCTCCGAACGTCCACGGCCAACGTTGGACAATCACACAATAGGTGCATGGTTACGATGCTAACGATAAAGGGATGCGTTTGCGATAAACGTGCGCAGTAAACAGTAAGAGTATAGGGAAATAAGGAAGCTTAATTTGTCTGATTTTTGTCCTAAATTTTGGTTCGATTTATCGAGTTCTTTATCTTATTAAGCGAATATTAGGTCCGTTAGCGTACTTTTTGCACTAAAATTCGTTTATTATCAAATTTCGAAGAGTGCTGGTAAAATTCTCTCAAAGGGAGCTAAAACTACGAAAAGTAAACGAACGGGTTGAACAAGAAAAAGTTGGAAGTAAACTGGTTTGACAGTTTTCATAAACCAGCCCACAGAAATTACTTGCCTTAAAACTCGTAGCTTGGGGAAATTTCTTACTCTCTCGTGAACGCTTTCTTCTGCAAAAAAAAAACTACGAAAATTCTCCGTACGCAAACAGCTTTTCTTAAAAAATTCGTAAATTTTCGTAAGAATTCACTGTTTTAGGAGGGTACGCAAACGGACCTATTATAAGCATGTATGAAGACAAATTATTGCCATGAACGCATAAATCTTGCACTTTTGCGGGACACCCTGTATGCGTAAACAATCCTGCAAAAAAAGTGATTATATTTCTTTTGTACGTACGTATAGAATTACCAAAACTTAAAAGTATGCAACCGGCTGTAATGGATACGAATACGTTATACCCACCTATCTACATATAAACTTTAGTTTTAAGGAAAGTAAAAGTCGACATCCCGAAATCAAGATATTGACTGCATAACTTGCCTTATGCTGTAACCATACTCGTTTGAGTATACGTCGAATTGGTGGCTTGAAGCAATAAAAAGAAGTGATGTGTTGCGGAAGTCGATCTTCGACCACAGAGCAACACCACAACCTGCATTCTACACTAAATGAAAATGTGGGATCAACAGGTTTTGCTTTTTTTTTGCCATTCATTCATTGGGTCTTCGTCGTCGTACCGCCTGATTAAACACGAAAAGAGGTCTCATTATTTTAATTATGTAATTTTTTATTCGAAATTGGCAAAAAGGAGTAAGATACAAGGTAATTCAAAAGAAGTGTTTCAGTGGCTAGTGCATTAGACTATTGAGTGTGAGGTCAAGGTTTAATCCCCACCTCTTGCGAGTGTCTGACAAATACCAAAGAGTATGTTCCTGTCTTGAGAAATATTCTTAAAAACCATCTGTCCTACGTATCTGGCTCAAAATTCGAGATCCCATCTATATAAGGAAAATGGAGAGTATCAAAATCAAGTCAATCTGATGTGCTTCTGAAGACAAATTAGGCAAAGAAATATAGCCCCGAAACATAATACTCAGCCCAGCCGTTTACGCAGCCTGAATCAACTTGTCAGACAGTTCATCTTTGACACGAAGTCGGGCTAACGCCCCGTGGACTTGCTTTAAAAACCCCACTTCCCATTTATTCGGGTCTGACCCTTTCATTCAGAAGAAATACAGCCTGAGCAGCGAGGACACACAGAAGCCTATTTAAAAAACTCATTAGTCTAGAGCTGCCGTATTGCTTCCTGATATGGTTCAACATCTCGATAGAACCCGAGTAAAACCCTTCAGCAACAAACAGCTCTACGAGAAAGACTGCATCGTAGAGCTAGAAAGTTCATTGTTCCAACTATAGAAAAACATTAAAACACCATTAACTATCTTAAGGTGCTGTTAAACCATTTCGATATTCCTTAAGTATAAACAAAAATACAATTTAAGATTACTTAATGTTTATACCATGCAATTGGTGAGCAGCGCAAAAAAAATATTCAACCAAGCACGTAGAAATATTCAAGGCAGTGAGTGAAGACATTGGAAGCCATTTCACTGAATAATTATAATGAGATGTTTTTAAATGAAGTTCACACTCGAAATGAAGTAATGAAAGCGAAAATGAAATAATAATATGCATTCGCAAATTTGCCATTGAGAAAAACCGCGGCAAAAAGCCAACATAAATTACATTCCCATTCCATGTACATATTTTCGAAACTATTAATATGGAAAGTTTGTTTCATTTTCAGCAACCTAACGCGGTAGGTTATCACATCTTTATGTGTTATAATATCACATCTGTCTCATTTAAAATTATCTATGAATATTTACGATTTTTTACGAAAATCTGTTCGCTTACGGAGAATTTTCGTAGTTTTGCACAGAAGAGAGCGCTCACGAGAGATTTCTGTGGGCTGGTTTATGAAAACTGTCAAAGCTGTCAAACCAGTGTATTTTCAACTTTTTCTTGTTCAACCCGTTCGTTTACTTTTTCGTAATTGTAGTTCTTTCTGAAAGAATTTTGTTCTCTTCGAAATTTGATAATAAATGAAACGGCAAACAATTTTTGACAATTTATAGGTTGACTTAAAAGGTAGGGAGCATTTTCTTACCTTCAAATCCAATTCAATACCTCAAAGAGAAATGCTTTACTTTGTAGTCAAAATTGAATCTCTCGACCAATCAGAACCTTTTGACTACCTAATCCCTAGAGTACGGAATGCGCCCATTATGTTGTCGTGCAATAGAGTTTTCATTAAGTCAATAACTTCTTGGGAAGAATCACATAATGCCAACACATAATAGGTCTGTTGCTATACTGACTTAAACTACAAAAATCTATGAAATTTTGCGAAAAATAGGGATTTCCTGTTCCTGTACGCAAAAGTTTCGTAGTTTTTCACAGAAGAGAGAGCTCATAAGAGAGAGTAAGATATTTCCCCATGCTGCGAATTTTAGTCCAAGAAATTTCTTTGGGTTAAAATATGAGTTCTGTCAAATGGTTGTGTTGTTGTTGAGTTGCTAGATAATTTGATGTAAATCTACAGCTTTTTTGTTTAACCCGTTCCCGTACTTTTTTGTCCATTTGTCTTTCTCTGAGAGAATTTTATCCCCACACTTAGAAATTTGGCAAGCTGTGAATTTTAGTGCAGAAAGTACGGGAACCGACCTAATGCCAGAACATGACGGACTTATGTGATTGACGCTGATTTGACAATTCCGCCACACATTCACTCACAGCGACTACAGTTTCTTCTGTATATACTCGTATGTACATACATAACATTGAAGTTTTTTTGGGTTTGCGTAACGTAGAGTATATGAGTATGTGATACGAAATTTATGCATAACAGGTCGTGTAATGGACTTAGGTTGTGGATGATAAGGACCAAAAATTAACGTAATCTATTTATATAATCTATAACTTTCGCCTACTCAAGACCGATTTTCAAAATAAGTTTTAATGAGAAACATTCCTCTGGTGTAGTCTATTCGTGAAGATTTGTCAAACTATTCTGAACTTGCCATAGAGCTGTCAAAAATGCTAACACGGTTTGAAAGTTAGGTATCCATACTGGAAGGCTTGTCAGTCAAAGAAATAAACACAAGCTTTAAGAATCATTTGAAATAATGAGTAATGAATGTGCGCCTTTATTGCTTTTCGGTACCTACTTATCCAAAGGAAGAATTGTACCTCACAAGCCACAGAGATGTGTCCAAAATGCACTTTAATTTGTAACGTAAAACGTTCGAATTTAAAATTTATTTTTGACAGTGATGACATACAAACCCATACTCCATTATGTTCATGAACATGGCAGTACAATTCAGTGTATACAAAATATAAAATATTTTGTTTCTTCTTTCTAACTACATATGTACTTGAATTTGTTGTTATTTTTTCTACAATATCACTTTGAATCGTCATTAACCATTCAGTCAATTTGAAACCGTCCTCAATCAAGTGAAGTGCTATACCTTTAAGCATTTAACAATGATTGCGCTCAATACGAATATAGTCACGTCCCTTCTAAACAAAGTTTAATATTCGATTTGGCTACAGGCAGTTGGATTATTATGTCATATATTATGTGATTGTTTTTGTTAACTTTACACAGTTTCAGATTCACGGTAGTTGTTTCTAGTTCACAGGATCCTGATTTGGAATCATTTTTTTAAAGATCACAATAATCCTTTTCGACAACATTTTACAATTACTTTCATGAACTAATTTTAAGAGTAAAAGATTTTGTTTTTTTTATAAACAACTTACATTGTAATCAACGTTTCATTAAAAACAAAAAAGACGAAAACAAAATTTATCCGACCGATCGATTCTCAAGTAATTTCGCGACGTCAACGAAAACAACCTGCGCTCTGCAAGTGATACGGGCTAATTGTTGACTGTATTTGCAGACAGCACAAGAAGCACGTTACTTCCATACATTACTGGACGGACACCAAGCACTTAACAACCTTCACCCCACTTAGGTTTGTTTTCATCACCACCATCATCATCGTTTGGCTCTTCGTGAATCGCAAGCAACCAGGCCGCACGTAAAATTGTCTTTCCTCTTTTTTAACTCACTTCATAGGTTTGCATGCTTACCTATGCCGTGTGCAATAAATATTTAATTGCAATAAACTTGCAACACAATGATATTTAAAATAATAACACAAAACTATAAAACAATGGCTACAAACAAAAAGCTTATAATGGTTGTCAAATGGTGTGTCTACTGGCTAAGTTTCATTTGGTAGAATTCCTAATGTTACAGTGTAATGAGTGTGTCATGAGATACACCTGGGTGTATCTAATAAACATGTGGCTGTCATGTGACTTTGGAAGATACTCTGAGGCTATTGTAACTCTTTTTTTCTTCAAGTCCTCTGAAGAGTTACTGGTTTTGAAGTTGTTTCACATTTCATTCACTTTCGTTTATTTGTATGTGGTAATAAACACGGTTCCCGGTTTATTTTGTTTCTCCTGAATTATGTGGGAAATTTAAAGGGTTAATTAACATCAAGTGATAGTTTAAATGTTATACATGAATTACTTGACTAGTTTATTTACCTATACGCAAAATACGAATATCAGAATCGAAGGCGGTAAAATATAAAATTTCATACAAGGTGATCCAAAAGTCTTCACTTGATTTTCTAAAGCATTGACGCATTATCGCGTCGAAAATTGGTCAGCATTTTATCTTAAAAAGGCTTTATACAAGGCGACGTTTTCAAACAACATACTGTCAAAGCCAAGACAGAGGGCAGGGCGATGCAACAGCTGTTTCCAACACAAATGCACCCAACTTCTGGGAAAGGTTGAAGATATTAGGTCCGTTTGCGTACTTTTTGCACTAAAATTCGTAGATTATCAAATTTCGAAGAGCGGCGGTAAAATTCTCTCAGAAAGAACTACAATTACGAAAAAGTAAACGAACGGGTTGAACACGAAAAAGTTGAAAATACACTGGTTTGACAGTTTTCATAAACCAGTCCACAGATATCTCTCGTGACCGCTCTCTTCTGAGAAAAAGTATGAAAATTCTCCGTAAGCGAACAGCTTTTCGTAAAAATTCGTAAATTTTCATAAAAATTCACTGTTTTAGGATGGTACACTAGAAGATCCCGAAAAGCAACAAATCGAGCTGTGAATGAGTACAAGATGAAAAACAGAAGTGTGAAGTCCGTAGTTCAGCATGTAGATGTAGTTCAAAGAGGCAAGACACTTCGACTACATTCTCTCGGTCATATCGAGCGAATGGAAAATAGAGCTTCAGCCAAGAAGATCTTCGAATCGCAGATCCTTAAATTCAAGCTGAAACTGGGGTACAAAGACCAAGCTGTCACGGATTACCAAGGAATTCCTTTGATGGCTGTTACATGTAGTGTAGAGCGGATCAATCCTAAGATCCACAAAATCATCTGCTTCCGTTCTACTTAGCATTCTTTGTGGTGGTCTAAGGCTAAATATTATTCATTTTCATTTACCTTAGATTGATCTGGCTCAAACTTGGCCTCAGAATTGTCCCTATACATATTGTGCATCTGTTATATCAGACTTTAATGTGCTGCTGGTGTCACTGTCACTGTCAGATTAGAGGAAGGCAGTTTTTAATTTTTGGGATTAAAACTCCAGCGAGTCTATAGACCACCTAACTTTGCTCAACCCTAACGTGAAGAAGTTATACCTTATTTTCCGTACCGCATGTAGTAGTCTGGCCTTAAGGCCCATTTACAGCTTAGCGACCGATGAATGAATGGGGAATTGGAACACGCAGTTGACAATTTTAAAATGTGACAGTAAGAAATGACAACACAAGTAAAATGCGTTTTATCGCAGCATTGTGAATCGGGCATCATTTGTTCGCATTCACAGTCCGCTGAACATTAAGGGGTCTTTCTCTGATGGAAGCGGAAACCTGATTCGATAAAATTAGGTTGACTCGCCTAGCTCGCCTGCCTTCACGTTACTTCTTGGACCTAAAAGTTGTAGCTGAAAATTTCAATTTTTCTCGAATCAAATTTTAGAGTCAATTTCAAAAAAACATTTAGCGCATATATATTGCCATATTTATTGCGAGAGGTACATTATATAAACAGTGAAAGTAATACTTTTGATTTGATGCATTTTCTTTTTATACATATATATATATTTTTTTAAAAGCTTACTCTCTAATATTTAATTGATTTGGACGAAATAGCGAACACTTTCTTCCACCGTTCATAAATTTTTTTCTTAAATACATTTTAGGTAATAGCGATGTGCGATTTTTAGATAACTTTTCCAATTATGACTAGAATCAAGGCAACTTTTTGGCGTCGGTTTTGTCGACATCACGATAAATACTGCACAAGTTTAAATGCCAATAATTTTCATTTGTTTTATTGCTACAAATTGCATCTGAGAATTTTCACAATCAAAACAGATTATATGAATAAAATTCGATTTTTAATGTTTAAAATGTTTTTCTTAAAATGAGATCCATTTCGAGTTTATACAAATTGACTGCAATATACAACAGGCCTGAACGATTACAAAAAAAAGATGCGCAGGAGCTTATATCAAATCTCTTAGCTGGTCAGTCCATTCATCAGCACTATTCTTATCGTTAAAAAAATCCTCTTCCGAGGAGTCCGAATGTCATCTGGCTGTGGGTATGACCTGCCCTCGTGGCAATCGGATTGTGGTTTTTCCAGAAACACTTGGTATCAGTTCTTCATTCATGGAAGATCCATCGAAGCAGTAGCAGCACCAATTGTCACATCTAAGGAGAAGAATAAGTCCGGCCAGAACCCAGAAGATAATCGCTGGCCATGAATATTCCAGGCATGATGAAAGTAAGAGCAGTCCCAATGCAAATGACATGGTGCACATAACTGGCGAGACATTAATTACGCTTGCCGTGTACTTGGGGATAAAGGACATCATGATGCTGACAATTGA
Organism: Chalcosyrphus nemorum; assembly: GCA_949716465.1. Classification (NCBI taxonomy): domain Eukaryota; kingdom Metazoa; phylum Arthropoda; class Insecta; order Diptera; family Syrphidae; genus Chalcosyrphus; species Chalcosyrphus nemorum. The sequence goes on from OX454335.1 coordinate 26,216,157, forward strand.
GATACCTTTTTTTGTTCAGAAAGAACTTGTGTAAGAGGTTAAAAATGGTCTAAAAATGAGTTTACCTATAATCCCTGCAATAAACATTGGAAAAAGGCGCACATAAATTCCGGCCACGGTGAGTCCGATTCCGAATACAATGACTGCAATAGCTAATATTGTTACTCTCCAGGATGCTAAGGAAGGCACTCGAATGCTTCGTTCCATGGGGCCAGCTGTTGTTACCTGTATAGACAAAATAATTGCTGTCGTGTTAGAAGTAGAACTGACAAGGGCACACAGGATATAAATAAAGTAGTTCCAAACTAACTTTTATTAGCTATTAATTCTTACGTGCTTCATAAATACTAACACAAAATCACCAACGAGTGTACTTACTTTGATTTTTTGTCGATACTCGTCTACAATGGCATCGATATCTGTGGAGGTATCGGAATCCGTACTTTCAAACTTCTCTGCATACTCAAAATCTGACGGCTAGAAAAATAAAACAAATTATAAAAACTCTTCCAAATATACAAAACTCCATTTACAACCGGTGGTTCTCCATCAGACAGAATAGTCGATTCAACATCCGGATTATCCCTAACCGGACACGGTGATGATGGTTCACCCAAAAGAAGCCATTCCTTTTCGACTTCTCGTTTATTTTTATTCGACTTTGTCTTTGGTTTCTTTAAATTTCCCTGTATTGGGAAATTTATATTCCATAAACTTCGTCGACGCGCAGTATTGTTCTTGACCATTGGAACTGTCGACAGACGACTATAGGAGAGCGACGAATCACCTAAAATTTTAGTTACTTGTCAGCAAAATCATTAACCTTAAAATTTTCTTCAACTCACCACTTTGCTGCACGTATTTCGGTCGAAAAGGCGAATACAACAAGTAGAAAGCCCGAAAAAGTCCACCACAAAGATGTCCAGCCGCCAAAATGTACGTAAGATTTTGCAATGGACATGCAAATGCAAGCATTGCACACAGGCTTCCTAAGAATAAAGTAAGTTTTTTAAAATAAAATTTTGAATTTATTTTTCACTCTCACCTCCAATGAAAACGGCTAGAACTGGATTGCCACTATCAGAACTTTCATAGCTAATCTGTCTGGATAAAATCTTCCACTCAGACTTGGCGAAACGAACAATTATATTGTACATCTCGGGGAATAGCTCTAAAAATGCTCCCGAACATGTTAACAATAGAAGGCACGCAGCGGCTGGGATGAGTTTTTGAAAATTGTTTTTCTCTAATATTCTAAATAATGGCACAGCGATATACTCATCAGTAGACCTGATTTTTGTACAAAATTAATTAGGAATTTATACATTTAATATTGACGTACTTTTCGTGAACAATGGTTGACAGACAGCCGGCGGATAGCAATATTGACCCACAAACTACGAGGACAGTGAGGAAACCCGTGAATCGTTGATTCCTCGGCTTGCTTGTAAACTCGCTGGGAAATGCAAAAGCTATTAAGGCCGCTGCTGTTAAGAACTGAAATAAGGAAAAAAGGTGAGGTGAACTACTGAAGCAGTTTTATCGTAGGATTTTCGTAAAGTTTAATGTAAAGTCGCGATTAACGAGAGGCTGTGTGTAAATGGGGCACGAGCTATTGTGAATGTTTCAATTCACTTTTCACGATGAAAATAAATACGCCACAGCGACGCTCCAAATAGCATCAGCACACCGAAGTCGAGGATCTAGAAACAAGGAGACTACCGGTCACTGATCTCGCCAACAACATTAGCGCTTCTAATTTCTGAACAACTTTTCTTGAGACTAGAAAAACAGGTGACATAAGAGGCCCCAGAACGTCTGGTAGTTTTCGTTTTGACAAGAAACTCCGCTGAAGCTGAATATGTCGAGGGTGAGTGAGCAACTTCGACCAGTTTTTCAATTTTTCTTCAAAAAAATTTCGACATAAGTAAACTCGATTTTATCGGTCTCACAGTTTTGAACTTACTTACACTACTTAATCCATTTGGAAGCAATAAGTTACCATCCCATTCTTTCGCGTTACCATTGTACCACCCAACAATGCTGAGTATTCCATTAAGCCCCAGCATTCCAAGGGTCATTATAAAGCTGAAAGCTTTTGTATTCTGCAATTTAAAAAGGATGTTATAAAGCTCACAAAAAAAATATAAAAAATAATTCGCACCTCTAATCCTAACATAAACATTCCAGTGACAAGAAAAACCACTGCAACACCCAAGACATCTGGCCATGGTTCATTTTCTGATGAGTTTCTTCCTAAAAAAATATTACGAATCCATCAGAGAACTGTATTTGAATGAATACCAATTTGACGCACCTAATATTAGAATTCTAGCTAATCCACCCATTAGTTCATCGAGGCATGCACTTAATGTTCGTGCAAGTGCACCACAAGCTGCAAGAATTGGTAAAATATCCATCCAAGTGGCCAGAAACAGGCACGTGAAATCAAACTTATTACTAGCTCTAATATAAGGCATTTGTAGTGGTCTTAGACTATTTTTACAAGAAGCTGAAATAGAAGAAGCCGTTGTGTTGAAAGATATTTACAATATTTACAAGAAAAATTGTATTTTTACTTAAAATTAATTTAATTTTTGTTTTTAAATTAGGATAAATGTAGGAAAAGTATAAATAAATTGCAATTTTTGTATTTGACAATATTTACAATTGTGTTAATATTCAGCACCCGGTATTAAATATGGCTTAAGGGACGACTTTAGGGAAGCTTTATAAACATATAAGATTTTAATATTGCCACTTTATTATATTAAAATTAAAACTAAAATTGATATAGAAAGATAAATGTACAGAAATTTAAAAATAACAATAAACATATAAATGGGACATTAAAATTGTAAAATTATTAATTTACCTGCAATAAATCCATATAGTGAGGCAAACATTGTTGCGAGTACGACAGTAGGTCCAGACGACTCATTATAAATAATAAGATTGATTAAAACAACTGATCCGAACGCTAAGCGTCCTCCGCATCCGTTCATAATCGCTTCACACATTCTGTAATCAATATTATAAAATACAAGTTTTAATTATACGTTCATGCAAAATTTGTCAGTTCATGGAGGCTTCACACTGAGGAGCTTTATGATCTAACATCGCTTATACTTGTAACAAAAATATGAAAATAAGAAGCACTTGTATGATTCATCATTTGTCAAATTATTAGGTTAGGTTACGATAGGTTAAATTAGGGTTATGAGGTCATAATAATAAAATTAAGTAGGCATTAAAATGAGCCGATCGCGGTCCCTGGGGTGAGCCTAAACGCAGAATGAAAGATAAGCTACGTCAATTAAGCCCTTGATTGTCATACAGTAATTGAGTAAATTCTTCAGTTGGTTTCTTAAATTTACTTCTTCCAGATGAATAAGGAAGTTCCTGCCTTGATATAAAGACTTACTTCTAGAAGCACCCTCCCATTCGCACAACATATGCGTAATGTCCTCCGAGGCAGGCCTGTAAAAGAATCCAATCATTTCGGATCGGAATGCATTCATTGCAGTCATCCTTAGAATTGACATGGATTCGTTTCAATTCAATGACTGCAACAATAACTTTAACTTTAAAAATAGGAATCACCATTCATTCTGAAGTCAGGATTTAGCTGTCATTTTCTGCAACCATAATTTGGAAGTCAAAATTATTGCAATCATTTAGAATGTTCTTCATTCATTGCTAGCATTCATTGCATTCACATGAAGTAATGGAAGTCATCTGAAGCCATTGAAGGCTTTGAAGTCACTGAAGTCTTTGAAGTTACTGAAGTCTTTGATGTTAGTATAGACATCCAAAGTATTTGAAGTCATCTGAAGTCATTGATGTTTTTAAAGTCAAGGATTCAATGTCCAGAGAGTCCTCAGAAGACAATGTCAAAAGAGGACCGTAAATATCGCTTTGATTTGAGATCTCCCTCCCTTAAATGGATGATATATACCCGGGTTCATCCGTGATCCGCACTTTGTAGGCTTCTGCTAAGACCGGAGTTATGACCATCTTTTTGAAAGCAAGGAAATACTGCTTTAGGATAGCTCATAGCTCTTAAGCCGAGATTTAGAAAGAATTCTGTTTGTCCTTGTTCCATGTACTTGCATCAGCCTCGTGACTTTTGACATAAAAAGTTAAAACAAAACATTGAATGTCTAGAACCGATTTGGTTATACCAAAACAGATGAAGCCTTATAAATGGAGGCAAAATCAGTTGGGGGAAAATATTTCATGAACTGCATACGAATCCTACTCATTTTGCAGGACTTTTAGCGGTCTTGGTTGTTGATGCACATACAAAGAAAGGAAAGTTTTTGTATCTTTGAGTCTTGTTTTTTGTTGATTGATAAAAGCCGCCATTGTTTCTTGGATGAATTTACGTGAATAAAGATTTTTCACTCACTGAGGACTAATCAGTGTGTTCATGACCTTAACCAGAAGGAATGTAGGTGGAATTTATTTTGGGCGGGGAGGAATATTCACCTTGCTATTCATCTCCTTTGAAGGAGCCCTGAGGAGGAAGATCAAAAGAATAGATAGTGAAGAAGAAAACGTCTTCAATAGTACGAGAACGAAGATCTGTTCCATCGAAGAACTGGCAAATCCGTCCTCATTTTTGAGTCAATTTAAGACCAACAATTTTACGATTTAAAAACATAGAATGTGGGGATTGCATGCCTTTGTTTAAACTTTGTTGGATATACATATGAATGTTGCATGTTTGTTTTTCCCCAGCTATTTTTCCCTAAGGTGCGAAACACTGAAGCAAGTTGAACAATCTCGTTTTTATCTCCAGAGTACGGTAAACAATGTTCGCAGTATCTACCTCTGATTGCTATCTACTTATACTTATACACATTTGAATACACCTGGAATAAAACAATTGGAAAATATTTGGCACCGTCTATAGGAAGAAGCGAGGCCAATTTCCGAAAATGGGTCAAACAATGTTATTTGCCATTTGACCATCGTGCCATTCAACCGTTCGGGGCGAATTTGGGTCAGATAGGGGAATATTTAATCGTTACCTTATTTTTGTTCATTTAATTGGCAACTGACCAAAGAGCTGTTCCCAAATTGGATTGTAGAAACGGCCTAGGACTTAAGGAATTTGTTATTCTGTTAACTTTTTTAGAAGCTTCTTTATCAGTTCGGATATCAGAAAACAGATACGAACATCATTTCTCTTTTTATCTTTATTGATTCTTTCTATCTCTTAGAATTATCACTGGCACGTACATCTAATTAATTAGCACTTTTTTGGTTTGCAACGAGAAAAAAAAAAGAGAAATCTCATTCACTCAAAGCAATAAATATAAACTGAATTGGCATGGATGGGGGACTTAACTTGTATTTACAAAAGCTACCCCAAAAGCAGCGGGTAGAGGCAAAAGAGTGTATCTTTCTATCTTTATGTTGCTTCTAGGCTGAACATATATCGCACACACTACACAGTCCATGACAAAATAATCAATTTATAGATTTTCATTCTTAAAAAGTAAAAGCAAAACAAGTAGGTAAGCTTTAATTTTCTGCTGACTTGACTATTACGAAATGCACTAAATTTTGTTCGATATTGCAATTTCCTTAAGCCGACAAAAGATATTTTACCTTTTAAATTAATTAAAATACTTGTGACATAACGTAGAAAACCATCAAGCCTGAGATATTTTTCAAAGTTTGAAGAATTTCTGATTGATGGCCGACATTATTTTTTCTTTGTTTTTCAAATAAAATGTTCTTTACGAGCGAGGATAATATATTTCATTGATTTAAATCACAGAACTGTGCAACACCACCTTTCTACTTGAAGCGAACTTATTCTAATGAAAGGTAGTCCCTATGAAAGCGAAAAGTTTCCGAATGATTTCTGGTCAATGAATGTAGAAGCTTTTCGTTGTTCTTGCGCATTTGAATGTTGAGCACGTTTGTTTTGAAAACACTATTATTTTCTCTTCGTTTTGACTTTTTGTTTTTGAAATGGACAAGAACTTTTTATTAATCGCAGTTGTGCACTTAATGCCTTGGAGTGGATACACTTTGCATATTCATCGTTTTCAAGGTAATATATTTGTCATTAGGAAGACTTGATGATGATAATTAGTCAGCAGTAGCTTAATTGATATGGATTCTCCTTATTTGTATCAAAAAAGGAAAAGCAGTAAGAATTGTGGGTAAGAGATACAGAGGTTGAAATATTCTGGTAAGAGTTGAAATGTCTAATGAGGCTTCATAACTTTTCAACCTTTTCTTTCATAAGAAAGGCATAAGTGTTCTTGTCGCTAATAAGGATAGTAACATGAATCCCAAGGGTTTCCAAGAGCCATTGCTGAAGTCTTTTGGTTTCGAGGAGGAGCAACTTTTAAGCTGATGGCGCACAGATTCGATTTCAGCAGCTTCTCCAATAGACCTTGTGGTTAGACATAGACAGCGAGGCATTTCACATGATTACCAATACACGTGTCCGCCCGTTCTTCAGCAACCTCGAGCAGCTTTCCAACGTACCAAAATAGAAGATACATACTGAGCTTTAATTAGGCACAAATTTTTTAAGAATAATCTATTCATGAATAATATTTCTATACAATTTAGGTCTGAAGACTTTAAAAATGGCTTAAAAAGTTGCGATCAAGTAACACCGAATACACAAAAACTCGTGGATCCCTTCGATATTTAAAATTTTATCAGTAAAGGACTCTTTCTAGATTCTTGACTCGAAAGACTTTTTATAGCTTCTCACCTGGCCTTGATGTGACATAGGAGTTCTGTGGTTGGTCCCGATTTATAGCAGTTAAAATTTAAATTAGGTTCATTTATTACGAACGAAAAGCTGTTTGTGTACGGAGAATTTTCGTAGTTTTTCGCACAAGAGAGCGGTCACGTGAGAGTAAGAAATTTCCCCATGCTACGAATTTTAGTGCAAGAAATTTCTGTGGGCTGGTTTGTGAAACTGTAAAAGCTGTCAAACCTGTGTTTTTTAAACTTTTTCTTGTTCAACCCGTTCGTTTACTTTTTCGTAATTTTACCTCCTTCTGAGAGAATTCTACCCCCCCTCTTGGAAATTTGATTATCTACGAATTTTATTGCAAAAAGTACGCGAACAAATTTGGATGCGTTCTTTAGCATGATATCATTCCGAAAATGTTGAATATCATAAAGTTTCTATTATCGAGATCATTCCTAAAACGGTTTTTGCGTGCGAACGGCGGAGAATATTATCCACTCTTGCCTTTCCTCAACATCCATAGAAGGAAATTTCCATAGCATCTATATTGAATCTATTTAAAAGTTCCAACACACCTTATAAACTAAAATCAATGTTTTTTATTTTATTTAATAAAAATTTCACTTTTCGTAAAAAAAAAGCTAAGTTGCCATTGTGAATGTCTCTTCGACATTCGAATATTGAAGACAGAAACCACGTCACATATTCGAACTTCAGTACGTGTAACGTCATTTTGACAGCTCCTCTGATGGTTTCATCGCAAATGCCAAAATATTGGAAAAGAAAAATTCAAGAAACAATTTTAATTCGCTCTTTTAACAAATTTAATTCATAAATTTTCTTAAAATGATGACTTTACGCGAAAGACAAATAAGTAAGTTCTTAAAAAAAGTCAATTTTCCTGTAAATCTTGTAGTTTAACATGCGAAATTGCTTTTTGTTTATAGTGCCTTCGTGGAGTAACTTGTTTAATATATTTTTTTTATCGTTTTTTTAAGATGCAATCAAGCAAATGCTTAACTTAAATGTTCAACAACAAAAAGTTTTGGCTGCTGAACCAGTGTGGAAAATCCTTATCTACGATCGTGACGGTCAGGACATTATATCGCCCATCATCCCGATCAGGGAACTGAGAAACTTGGGTGTAACTTTGCATGTGTAAGTTTTGAAATGAACTTTAGTACGTGTTCTTATTAGAGGGGAAATAATTTATAGTTTTATTGCCATAAGTTATCGGTGACTTGTCAAAAAATCTAAATAAAAAGGTATATTTGTACATTTAACTACTGCGTTGCTATTGAGTACAGAAAGCAAGTGATCGACTTGAATAGTAAATGCAAACTCTCCGTCTACATTACAGTCGTTTACCTAAGAATAGCAATACAATATTTCCCTAAAATATAATATCTTGCCCCCAATTTGAGACCGCGACAACTGGTGTACTTTTACGGGTGCATTAGGCTTCATTAAACAGAATGCTAAGCTCATAAGGTTTGTCCGTTCTCAGTTCAACTCTTTTAACTGCCTTGCAGCCATGTATGTGCCCTTCTCTAGGCCTATTGAACACTTGCCATAGTTTCTATGTACATATTTAGTTAGCACCGCTCATTTCAGCTGCATTTACTCAACTACTTTCACTAATATATCTGAAAATTGCAACTAATCTCCAATTATTCTTTCAGACAATTGCATTCCGATCGCGACTCCATTCCAGACGTCCCGGCTGTGTACTTCTGCGCCCCCACCAATGAGAATCTAGGCCGGATTCAGCAAGATTTACAAAATGGACTCTACGACATTTACTACTTGAATTTCCTCTCACCCATCTCCAGGCAAAAGATCGAAGATCTAGCTGCTGTAGCGTTACAGGCCGGCTGCGTGGCCAACATTCGTAGTGTTTACGACCAATATGTGAATTTTATCAGCCTTGAGGATGATTTCTTCGTGTTTAAACACCAGAATAGCGAAGCAATATCGTATTACTCCATAAATCGAGCAAATACTCGTGACGATGAAATTGAAATTCTAATGGATAACATAGTGGACGGTCTCTTCTCAGTATTCGTGACCCTGGGCAATGTTCCAATAATCCGTTGTCCAAGAAATAGCGCTGCCGAGATGGTTGGTAGAAAATTGGAGAAGAAACTGCGTGAAAATCTATGGGATGCACGAAACAATCTGTTCCATATGGATGCCACCCAAGCGGGAGGAGTTTTTAGTTTTCAAAGACCACTTCTATTACTGCTCGATCGTAACTTGGATCTGGCAACGCCATTACATCACACTTGGTCCTACCAAGCACTCGTACACGATGTCTTAGAATTGAGCTTAAATCTGGTCTACTTGGAAGACGATTCCGTTGCTGAGCGTTCGGGTACAAAAAAGAAGCTAAAAGCCTGTGATTTGGATAAAAATGATCGCTTCTGGATGACACACAAGGGCAGCCCATTTCCTCTAGTCGCCGAGGCAATCCAAGAGGAACTCGAGTCCTATCGTTCGTCAGAAGAGGAAATTAAAAAACTAAAAACTTCAATGGGTATTGATGGGGAAAATGAGGTGGCATTCTCTATGGTTAATGATACCACGGCACGACTCACAAACGCCATCAATTCGCTGCCTCAGCTGATGGAAAAGAAGCGTCTCATTGATATGCATACAAAGATTGCCACGGCTATCTTGAATTACATCAAAACAAGACGACTTGACTCGTTCTTTGAATTGGAAGAGAAGATTATGTCTAAGCAGACACTGGACCGACCATTGCAGGATATACTGAAAGACCCGGAGTTTGGATTGCCCGAAGACAAAATGCGATTGTACATCATCTATTACATTTGCTCGGCTAATGTGCCGGATTTTGAGTTTCAGCGTATAAAGGAAACTCTGCAAGAGGCTGGCTGTGATTTGTCGTCGTTAGCGTTTGTTGAAAGGTGGAAGAGCATCAATGTGAGATCGTCAGTGAATCAGACAACACAGTACGAAGGTGGTGGCACTAAAACGGTTTCCATGTTTTCGAAATTAGTCTCACAAGGATCATCGTTTGTGATGGAAGGCGTGAAGAATTTGGTTGTCAAGAGACATGTGAGTATAATTTTATTTTTATGAGAAATTCTTGTCGCTTTTGGAGGTTGAAATCAAAAGGTTGTATTTCGGAAGAGAACCATTTGTTTAGATGTATCCTTTGAGCCTGATTTGTTGATCTACGTGAGCAATTGTCAAAAGGCAACCTTCTAAATGACCTAAGGCAGATAAATCGTCATTCAAGGTGGGGATGGGCGCTCTCTATTTGTTTGCAATGTTAGGTCAGGCAGGGTATAGACTCATAGTGTTTTGAATGGGAGAAAGACTGGCATGCTGATGGTCAACGTTTTCTTGCGATCCTTCTTGAGACCTTGAGACCTCAAATGTCTTTTTAACTTGTTCACAAAGCTAGGTACGAACAGAGGGGTCACTTTCTAAATGCGTTCGACTCTTCCTTTCTAGTTCATCAGTCTTCTCATTGCCTGGAATAGCCTAATGCCTAGGAACCTGGGTCGCTATAATCCTGCTTATGACCTCACTGAAGAAAGGAAAGAATAAGAACGCTTAACTAAACGATGGTATAGCAAAGGTACAGAACAGAAAAGCCATTCCCAGTCCGATTGTCTTCATTCATCGCTTTGACGTTGCCATCGTTATGATGTCATTGTCCTCGCCTTGTTGTAGGACTCTGTGTCTAACTTTTGACTGATTCCTATGTACTATTTTTCGCTTTTGAGCTACCAATACCCTGCGCAGTCAACCAGACTTCTCCATCGTATGAAAATACTGTTTTTTTTTGTGCTATGTTATCGCGAACCTTTTACTCTATGACTACCTCCTCATATTACAATTCCGGAAAGTCAATTAATTATTTTTTCTCTTTTCCAGAACCTGCCCGTGACGAAAATAACCGAACAGATAATGGAATGCCGAAACTCGGTCGAAACAGATGACTACCTTTACTTGGATCCGAAATTGCTGAAAGGTGGCGATGTTATGCCAAAAAATCGTGCTCCATTCCAAGATGCTGTTGTCTTTGTTGTAGGCGGTGGCAATTACATCGAATACCAGAATTTGGTCGACTTTATGAAACAGAAACAAAGTGCAAATGTGAATAAGCGAATCATTTATGGATCATCAAACTTGAGTAATTCTAAGCAATTTTTAAAGGAATTGTCACAATTGGGCAAAGAGATACAAGCACCAGTGCTGAGTTAGGGCTCCGTATTTTGTTGTTAGTCTATTTTTTTTTGTAATGTTATCGAAAATAATGTTCTGCTATGACATTTCTATATAAAAAAAAAAAAAATCCATATTTTGTAATTATTTAATAATGATACGAAGTTAAATAGTAAATTTCGCTGGTAAAACAATTGAAATGATTACATTAATAAAGTGATTGTAAGCTATCTAAAATTTAAAGAGATACATCTAGTTTTGTGTATGCTAAGAGGTTTAGTGAGACATTCTCAAAATCATTAGGATGGGGAAGATCTACCCACAGACCTAAAGATATTCAAGAGCTTGTGACACAGGCGCAAATTAGCTTGACTTACGATAACACATCAGAGGATCTGGCCGCTTCATTCCGGTTGACAGAATTTACATACTCAGGCGCAAATTCCCAAACCAAAACATTCTAGCTTGCTAACGAACGTGACCAGATTGATAGTGAACCCCACAATTGAGCAACTTAATAGCGAGATTGATCGCCAAGTCAACCAACACCGGTGAGCAAAATAGTTGGAGTATCTTCATTCTTGCGAAAAAGAGTCAAAAAGACTATGCTCTACTATCACGAGCCTTTGCAATACCACTAGACGAAAGGACCTAACAGCCATCGCCTCCAACTATCTCCTACATCACACAAAGTGTCAAACTTTCGTTTTAGACATCCCTGGCCCCCTGAAAAGTGGGTAGAATTATTCGATTTCTCAAGCTTACTACAATTATCCTTCTGTCGCCCAATTTTTCTCTTTTCTCAGCTGCATTCAGCTGATCACAACTTACATATAGAAGGGTTCAACCAACTTTGTCTTTGTGGTAGCACAGTCCTTATTGCACTTAAATCTCTCAAGCTCCACGAAACGATGACTTGTCAATCAATTGCTTGAATCCTACATCGCATTCCGGAGCACCAAATTGCAATACAGACAAGGAGGAGTCATCTCACCAATCTTTTTCTATTGGTACATGGGAAAACTCACCACACCCCCTCATTGCGCTCGACTCCCTGAGGCAATGATATCACCAACATTTGCAGAGACATCAACGCTTACCTCGCTGTACTAGAGTACTTCTCTACCAGCCGAAATCTAATCCTGTCCTCAGAAAAAAAATCTGCAACGAACCTGATCACTCAAACTGTGACCTGCTTACCTTCAATAGCCCTCCTAGGTGCATCGCACATACACCTCTGGCCCCAGCGAGCTATAAAGGCGATTTATCAAGATTCAGTCAGAGCTGCACTAGACTGTCACCAATATAACGCTACTGTGGATGAAAATGACAATGTAGCCATTGAGGCGCCATACTCGACCATACGAGTATGTACATATGTAGTAAGTCTTCGACTTACTGACAGTACTGTACTAGGTTCTAGAGCAGGGCTGTCAAACTTCAACTACTTTAGTGCTACTGAAGTATGCCAGTGGGCCACATTAAAAAAGTACATATTGTGTTTTTCAATAGGGATTTCCGAACTTTGACAGGTGATTGCAACCATATTGATGAGGATCTGTCAAATTAGTTTATTTAGTATGTTTTGCCAAATCAACATACGAGTAGAGTCATAACGTTCAACAACATATGTAAATGATAAAATTGTCTTATGAAAGAAGGTTTTCTATTCGAGCAACATTAATTCCTTCGCTTCACCCATTTTACGGTCGTCATAATCGTCCTTCCGAGAGGACTATTTGTCGTACGTCAACGAAACGAAAGATCTGCCGAAAACATTGCCACTGTCCGTAAAAGTGTGCAGAAGAATCCCAGGCAATCAATTCCGCGCAGCGTACAAGAACTCGACTTTTCACAGATTTGGCGAATTTGGCTTCATGCTCATGACTTTGGCCTATACCTGTACATACAAGATTCAACCCAGTAGCTCAAAGTCAATGACCATAGACAACGCCGTTTGTTCGATGACTGAGCTCTCAAGCAGTTGGAATTTGACTCCAATTTCGGTCGAAAAATCATATTTAGCGACGAGGCCCATTTCTGGATGAATGAAGCAAAATTGTTGAATCAATCGACACGAGATCAACCAATTTGCAATACATCCATAGAAAGTCACTGTTTTCTCTAACCAAGCGGCCAGCGCTAACCTATTTCTTTTGGCCCCAATTGGATGACATCGACAACGACGACACGCGGTTTCAACAACACAGCCCATGCCACGATGAACATTTTGCACGAACTATTTCCAAAAATGGTTATCTCACGCGGAGGAGATTTGAATTGGCCATCGAGATCGAGGGACTTGACCCCGAAAGACTTCTTCTTGTGGAGTGTTCTTAAGTCACAGGTCTTTGCCAATACACCACAAACCACCACTACTCTCAAAGTCAATATAAGACGTGGTGGACTCACAGTTTGTTTCATTTAAATTTATATATAAATTTGAACGCTTAAAGGACCTTAACCCTTTCTTCATCTGAATTCTTCAATTAAAATGCAATAGAGCATTATTGACTCAATGTCTTGGGCCACAAGTTAAAGTCTTACGGGCCAGTCATGGGGCCCGGCTGTATCTTTGACATGCCTGCTCTAGAGCATAAATGTATGGCAAAAAGCTGTAAGACACTATGTCCGTTCGCGTACCCTACTAAAACAGCGAGTTTTTACGAAAATTTTCGAATTTGTACGAAAAGCTGTTCGCGTACGGAGAATTTTCGTAGTTTTTCGCTACGAATTTTAGTGCAAGAAATTTCTGTGGACTGGTTTATGGAAACTGTCATAGCTGTCAAATCAGTGTATTTTCAACTTTTTCTTGTTCAACCAGTTCGTTTACTTTTTCGTATTTTGACCCCCACTCTTCGAAATTTGATAATCTACGAATTTTAGTGCAAAAAGTACGCGAACGGACATAATATGCCGCGTTAATACTAAAGTACGAAAGAGTGTTGAAGGCGCTAAAGCGAGCAACAGATGGGCCTCTCTGTCTCTATGCCCTGTGCTAAATTTTTACAAATCATTTATGGAACTTCTGAGAAACGATTTTTTTTTTGACTCATGAATGAGCACCTCTTTGTGCACCCTCTAGGTAGGTACATATTAAAATGGACTTACATAAGTGGCCTGAGTGTAGCGTGACGTTTTGCAAATTAACTATTTACCGGATATGGATGCTCATATTTTGCAAATTGGAATTAAATGACATATTAAGTGCGTTTACTTAAGTTACTTCTTAGAAATCCTCCAGAACGAACGAAGAAAGTATATTTCTTAGGAACTAATCAAATTACTATAAGACATTAAGACAGTAGATTACGCTTAAATTGCTCTCATGCACCAATTGTTCTCAAAAGGCATTGGTTTCCGTGTTTGTTTGTTCCCTAATGACCTGAGCAAATCTGACGATTTCGCAAAGTGATTGCCATTAGCAAAAGGTCAACAGTTTCTGGGTAGGTAATCTTTTCTTTTTTTACCAATTGGCACACAATCACAAGGATCATTGCCAGCTTATCGCACAGTTCAAATGGGTTTTCATTTAAAAAAAAAGTCAATCTGAGCATCCGCCTCCGGATAGGGTATTGTATTATTCATCTTAAAAGACTGAAGTCTTCGTGTGTGTTTATCTGAAAATTTTACAGCGCACTCATCATTTGTAGATCTTCTATAGTTGATATCACCTCTAATTATCCGTTGAAACAAAAAAACAAAAAAAAAAGGTTTGATATTCTGTTCCTAATGGCTGCTCATAAGGAAATAGATTTTTTCACAGCACACAAACACTCCGAGATGGTCGTTAATGATTTCGAAAATTCCACAATTTGGGGATGAGGTTTTCGTTTTTTGTTTTTTTATTACCAATTTTCGAATGGGAACATTCTTATGTATATCTGGAGTTTGTTGTTAATGGTATTGGTATTGGGATTGGTATTTTTTTGAACATCTTGTTATCCGTCGGAATATAAGCAAAACGATGTGGATGACAATTTAATTTTGATGCATTATGTTGAGTTCATTCTGTTACCTGTTTCTTTGTTACGTTTTTTTTGTATTTGTTGCAAACCACACACAATGTTCTCAGCAGGGGCGTGTTCTGTGATGTCTCAGGTTACGCATCTATGAACGGCTTCATTGAAATTTTTACTAATTGGTTTTAAATTGGCTGTGTTGATGGGCAAAAGGATAAGAAAAAGAAGAGAGAGAAAAAGGAAATACCAAGAATCACTCAGGACGGTTAACAAAAATATGTAAATTAATTATACCCCTTAATATGTTCAGAGTTATTATTTAATTGATAAATGAAGTTGTTCTTTTGGGGTTTTTAGTTTGGTTTTTTTTTTTGTATGTATGACACATAACGACAGGAGATATTTTAGTTTGATAAGAATGAATGGAAACTACACATGTAAGAGAGAGTTTAAAATTATGGAAATTTTTTATGGTTGTTTACATAACCTTGAAAAGGGTGCATTAAATTTATGTGCCTAAACTTAATTTAAATTTATTGTTTCATTTTTGGACGATCCTTTTTCTTAGGGATGGGAACTTTTTCTGCATTTATTTTGTGATATCAAAACAAAAATGCAGTCCTGAAAAGAGTCTTATACAGGGTTGCCGAATGTACTACTATAGGAGTATTTGTACTTCCTTTTTATAGACTTTACTCCCGTCCGGATTTTACTCCTTACATTTTAGTACATTGTCACCTTTATTTTGTTGTATGGGCCATCACACACTAGTGCAATTACCCCGGGGTAAAACTAACTTTGTAGAAGAGGAAGATAAAGTGTTGAAGTTGAAAGGCGGGGTAAAATTTAAACATTATTTTTTCTGTTGCGAAATGTCAATTTAGGAGAAATTACCCGAGGTAACCCCAGGGCAAAATTACTCCAGTGTGTGATAGGCTTCGTTTTGTATCTGTCCTTGAAAATGATGAGATAATTTTAAAGCGTATTGTAAACTGCGAAATGGACAAGTAAGCAGAAAAAACTATACTCCTGTACTTTCCTCCGACACCATTTTGAAAATATACCAACTGACACGCCCACTTTTTGAGTAATTTTATAAAAAAATTGAAGGAAAAGACTTACTGATGGAAATAGGTATACATACATATTTGTGAGAGAAGTGGCCACAGCAAAGGGATAGGGTGTCATTCTTCTATCTTCTCCTTGCTCTGTGTAAAACCATGAAGAATTTTATCCATTAACTTACATATACATATGTACATATCTACGCTTTAAGGAAAGCGGGTCTGTTCCTGCACTGATTAAGACTAGGAAAAACTAGGAATCTTAACGACAAATAGCGGATTTCTGTTCAAAGTCTTTCACAGAAGAGAGAGCCCACGAGAGAGTAAGAAATTCCCCCTTGCGGCGAATTTTAGTCTAGATCAGTGGTTCTCAACCTTTTCCATCGTATGCCCCCATTTGGCAAGTTGGAAAGTCTCATGAGCCCTTCCTCCCGCCCAAGAAAAAAATTACCAATTTCTGATTCTTTTTTCCAGAAAAATAAGTAAATGAAGGGTTTTCCAATAGAGATTTATCATCTTTGACATATGACTGTGACCACATTCTTTATGCTACATCTATTAAATCTAACCTGTTTTATTAAACCTATTTTGCCAAATTAACACAAAGAGCCATTGTGTTCAACAACAAGTGAAGATGATTAAATTGCTTCATGAAAGTGGGTCTTCTGTTCGAACAACAATTCCCACACTTAGCCATAATCGTCCTTCCGAGAGGACTATTCGCAATATGGTGGATAAATGTAAGTAGAACGGTTGAAATGCAAGACTATCCAAAAATATCGCTGCTATCCATAAGAGTGTGCAGGAGAATCCGAGGCATTCAATTGCACGCCACGCACAAGAATTCCGCCTTTTGCAGACCACAAATTGAGGAATTTGGCATCATGACTTGGCCCTGCACCCGTACAAGATTCAACTGGCCCAAGACCTCAAAGTTAATGATCATAGACTACGCCGTTACTTCGCTGACTATGCTCTTGAGAGAACTGTTGTATTGTATTGAATGGTGCTGTCTTGTTTCTACTGTCGTCAAATTCCACTTGTACTTGTAATTTTGTGGTACAGGCCCCAGATTATTATTTAGCAGTGACACTATCAGTAGCCATTATAAGACGTTCGCCATTTGCCATGTAGAGTTTATAACCCAATCATCGGGCATATTTTCCTTCATTCTCACTTGACAGATGTCGTTATTTTCCAGTTTGACGTTTGCGCTAACTTTTTCAATACTGGGTGGCATGGCGGTGTGGACTCATCAATGATTCGCAGAGTGTTCTTTGCTTGCCCTATCAATCTCCTTTTTCCTGAAACATCCACTCAAAAAGTTCCTATTTTAATGAAAGTTGCTACCTATATACCGTTAATTTTCTTTAAAATTAAGTCATAATCATTATACGTATACATACATATGTATTTAATTTCCATTAGACAACCAATGCCCCAGAAAATATTATATTAATGGTTGATTTCTCATTTCGTCTGGTTGAAATATTATTTACCACCTCTAGTGCTGCAGTGGTGGATACCCAATTTTGACAGCATACCCGTCGTTAAATATATGATATTTTTATGACCAACAAATTAACTCCATCCGCTGAAGTTTATAGCCCCGAAAAAAAATATATCATATTTAGCGAGCTAAGCTAACGAGATGAAACTCATCCGGTGGTCTAATTGGTGAATAAAAGGTTGAGATCTCTGTCAAAATTTATTGAACACAAAACTAGAGGTTAATATACGGATTGAGATGAGTTTCTTTTTTTTTTCTCGAAAATAAATTGGTTTAATATTTTTTTTTTGTGGTTTTATAGGTAGTTAATGTGTGGTCATTTCTTTTTCCCATTTATTGTTACTAAACGATTTTATGGCTTGATTCCTGGAATCAGAATTGGAGCTCGATTGTGTAAGGCGAGCTTGGAGAAATCATTTCGCGAAATGTTGCCTAAATATTGCATTATTGCCTTGAGTGTATGTACATAAGTGACTTAGGCTAGGTAGTGCCCTTCAAAAGTTAGTTGAAATTAACTTGCACTGAACTAAAGTTGGAATAGGACGAATGAGGACTCTTTTGTCTAATGTTGTTTAGTTTAAATTTAAACTATCTAGCTGAAATAGATAAATAAAAATTTGGGTGTAAATACCATTTAGGGAAATGCCCTATACTTTTAAATGGCATTCAACTCCTGGGAGAAGCCATACGTGGATGTCCAACTAATAGTGCACTAACCCTGATTCAGTAAGAACGTCGAATTACGTCTTGCAGTGGACGCCCTGAGCAAACTAGACGCAGAACAATCGAGCTCTGTGGAATTGTATTGGAGGCAGCTCTTGATCCTCCTGTGTGGAACACAGCGCCAACCTATGAATCATCATCGCAATAAATGTTGAATATCCGGCTTTGAAAAGGTATTCTACAGTGTCAAAAGGAAGTTTATTTGTCCTGTCCTATATATGTCTGGGAAAGTTGTCAGGCTAATTTGCGATCCAAAATGGGGTAAGGTAAGGTTACATTCTTTCACCAATTATATTCCTTTGGGCGATATGCTTTGTGCAGCTTTGTCGACAGAAACCGGAGGAATCTGATGGACACCTTACAATACAATCCAACTGAAGCACATTTACTACGCTAACGATGTTCCTTTGCTCTCTCTGAGAATTATGGATCACCACCAAATGAGAGCATATGTGGCAAGGGAGGCAGGCATCACTAGCAGCCTTGGAAGAACCACATCACATGAATTGCTCGAGAAGAGTTAGAGGTGTCTCAACCGACGAACAGGATATATCCAACTGGCCAGGGTATGGCGAAGCAATCCAATCAGCATTTTCACTAACCTGACACTGTTTTGCTGCAAAGTGACAGTTATTAGTCTGTCGAATATCTTAAGGATTTTCTGGCTTAACCGCATCTCTAACGATGCGATTAGATGAGCAACCTATGGACATCTAACGACGAAAGTGACAATGGATTAATCATCCATTCCGAAAAGGTGACAGTTCTATAGCTAAGCATGCTATACAATGGAATCTGTCAACCCAGAATGACAGAAAAAGTTGTGGAGAACAGGGACACATTGCCAGAAACCGTACAAGATGGTGGGCAGAGGTAATAGAGGACCTACATAAGTCTCGCAAGGGTAACATTTCAAAAAGTTCAAGAGTTTATTCATAGCTACAAATTTAAGGTCCATCAACTGTTGGCACACAATCTGACATGGCTTAGCTTGTGATTCTGGTCATTTATATACATATAGAGTTCAGAAATGCAAACTTTTCTTATTCCACTCATACGCATTTTCAAATCCAGAATGTTTTCACGTTCAATAGATAGTATCGATCCAGTAGTACCTACTCGTATTGTATCTATAACTTCTATTAAAGTATGCTTTAACCAATATCCAAGTAATAATATGTACATCTAATTAAATTGAGTGTATGAGCAAACAAAAAAACAAAACAAAAAGAATTAATATCCAATCGACATTGTGAATGCGATTACATCTTCCAATTGATTTATTTCCCATAAATCTGATTTTCTACTTCCCTGTATGACCTTGCATTCTTTGTCATTACCTACTCAATGGGATGGCAATCCCACTTCTAAATTGTTGACATTCTTTATGTAGGTATACCTAACTATTTTTCTTACGAACAAGGTGTCAGTCAATCAAATGCGGCAGATTCACCTTAGTAAATATTATGAATATTTTAAGAAGAAAAAAGTTGAATATTTAAAGTAGCGCAATATGATCTGTCGATTTATACTATTAATTGTTGACGTAGAAACCCTTGTCAATGTTGAAGTTTACGTTTACGTGTACATCCATTAGAAGATGTTAGAGAAAAGCAATTACTTGTCAATAGTATTATTTGTAAACACATTCTAATTAGGTACATTCTACCATATAAAGGGCAGTCATTGGGATGATAGAAATTTTCGATCGTGGTATCCAAATAATGTATATATACCTATAAATATTGCCATCGTGTCCCACGAAATATATAATTCAAAACACACTCAATTGTTTTTTTTTGTCCCAATAGCTTTTTGTTTCGGATTTTTGAAGTGGCATATTCACAACGCCTGTCAAGATTTTTGTAAGAAAAAGAATTCCCAATCGGTAGTTAATGCTGTCAATATACTGTCATTGTATAAATGTCGTATAAACGCAACTGTTTCTATTTTGACAGGCAATGGCAATAAAAGCGTGGATTCTTTTCTGACAGCTTGCCAACATTTATTCGGCTTTCTGTTCTTGTGCCATGGGATTTTTTTTTTTTGTCATAAGTAAAAGTTTAATAAATGTTTGTCAGGCCTTGGAAAAAAACGTTTGATGGTATTTTTATGGATTCGAAATTGGAACCCTTTGATGAGTAGTCCAACGCATTAACCACTGAGCCACGGCACCAATTTAATTTCATTTTATAAAAAAATGCATTTTTGTGTTCTACTTTGCTAAAGTAATAACCAGGAAATAAAAATCAGTTGACATTCTCAAAATGCATTTAAATATTTCGGGTCATTGTGCCAAATTCTACCACTCTTCACCAATTCCTGTCAATTCATATATTCTGACATTTGTGTAAACCAAAATACATCCCCCTCTTGTCAGTTTACAAAAAGAAAACTTGACATTTAACGCTGACATGCGCTGAGTTGACAGGTCAGTATTTTACATTGAGAAAGCGGTGCAAAAAATATTTACTGACATCCACTCATTATTGTTGTCAGCATATATCACTCATAAAAAACCAGCATTAGTTATTCGGTTTTTTAGTAACTGTACGGGGTCTTTTTATACGATTAGGAATATCGTAAACGAGCACTGTGAAATTATTGCAAGTTAACGGCATCAACGATCTCAACTCAAGCCAAAAAAATTAACGAAAATTTGTGACAATACCTTATAGTTAGCCAGTGACCTCGCAAGTGAGTAAAAAAACACTTCCCCTCCCTTCGAATTTCACTCCAAACGTCATCATGCACGAGCAATTATACACAACCAATTCATACACTTTATTCAAAGTGTCGGAATGAAGAAAAGAAATCACCGCCAGACATATTGTCTCCAGTATTATATTGCTGTCAGGCTTGTGAGGCTTACCTGTTAAGTATGCTGTACACGTTCGCTCTGCCCAGTGAACATTCGCTCTGTCAAAACACTTGACACAAGTAGATAAGCAATTTTAATATTTGCACGCTGTTGACGGTTGATCGCGGTATAATGAGTGTAATAAATGTGAAAATTGAACTTTGTACAATGAACATGCCAATATTCTCCACTGTCCACGGATGACATTCATGACTTCGTAGAACCATGGATATATAATAGGCTTAGATGTGAAATAACATGACATTTTTGTTTTTATGGAATTTTGACGTGTCTGTTGACACATAACAAGTACGATTGACGTCAAATTTATCTAATAATTTGTAATTATTCAAATATTAAAATGTTAACAAGATTTTAAAATAAGCAAGAATGATTCTGCTTTAATGTAAAGAGGAATGTTTAATTTAGTATAAAGTTTTGTTATGGGAAAATTATTTTAAATTGTTTTTTGGTTCTCAAGTTTGAAATCAACTGTAACGAAATATATTGGTTTTGCCTTAGAAGCGATCAAGTTCTGTCGCAAAATATTACTTTGATCTAGATCTAGACTCTGAAATAAATGTTCCACAGGGTTCCGTCTTTAGTCCACTTTTGTGGAAAGTTTTATACAACGAGACACTAAGACAGACAATTGCTGATTAGAATAATAACCGTAGGCTTCATCAACTGCGATAGAGGTTATGGCGAAATACGAAATCGAATCTGTTTAGTTTAGTTTTGACACAAAATGGAGTGTCGCAAAATGGGGATTGCTACAATTCACTTTAGTCTTTTGCGGTTATATTCGACGAAATAATTTTCTCCACATTTTTACTCATCCTCTAAGGTCTCTATACACTGGTAAGATAAGTGTATGGTACAACAATAATTTCTTCCATCGAGACTGGCCTTTTAAACCCAGTTGTTTTTCAAAATCGTGGTTCTAGGGTTGCGCTTCTTCGTATCGTATTTCCTGCAACAAAACATAATGCACTGGCTGTACACATCTCTGGTGGCCTGCCTTGGACAATGCGGTGAGAGCTGCCAACCATCGCATCGGTGGCAATAGCTGTCAACCACTGTAACACTGGAAGGCTGCTCTGGTTCACGCTAAATAAAATCAGGTCCATCTTACGGACTTCTGAAACACAAGAGAGGTACCCCCTTCAAAAACATAAACTCCCTCACCGGACACTGTACTAAAGGAAGGCATGCCCAAAGAATGGGCATCCCCTACTATGACTTCTGCAGAAGCTGTAGAGATGAAGAAAAAGAGGAGACTATCAGTCTCTATCAGTGACAGTTCTAGTTTGATCTGAAAGCTTGAAGTACTCACGTAAAAAACTTTAGACGCTGCTCTATCAAATCCTTCCGATATAAGGTATCTACCTACTGAAAAGAAACACGAAACTTATACATGCTTCCCTATATTCCTTTTTATTTGGATACGCGGAGAAAAGTACACAAACTTCGTAAATGCCACATTAGCTGCCGTCGTAGTGTCTGTACCTACGTGAATGCAGATTTAAAAAAGAAAGACGATTCGGACCCAAGGCACAGGCAACAAGGCACACACAGGATGGCGTGTTTGCGTGTGCCTTCTGATGACTTTGCTTGCCTGGTATAGTGATTTGTTGGATATATCTTTTGCACTGTGGAGACGGTAATTCCATGTTTCACATCGTTGTGGGTGATGACTTTATGGCCCTACGTCCTACATCCGCCGCGCCGGCTGGTATCATTAAGCTCTCGTATCTCTGGCTGGAGCTCAGATTGGATATCATTGAGAAGGGTGAATCAAATTATATACCCGAGCCTCTCACCAGTTGAGAGTTTTACTCCTTTCCATGGCCATTATTCATCTGTGTTTCATAGCAATGGCCAAAGTTAACATACCCTATACATCGATATGTGGTATAATAAAGAGGTATGTTTGTTTTTAGTTCTGTTGTATCCTTTTTTTGATAGTAACATCTTCAGGTAATAAGTCATAATATTCTTATGTTACTTTTTGAGATTCTCTTTTTCATGGTGTTTTTTTTTTGTTTTTCTTGTTTTGTTTTTTATTTGCTTTGTGTGTGGTCTTAATGGGATCCGAATGGTAGCGAAACCTCTGAAAAGTTGGAGGTTTTATTAAGTTGTTGCAGTTTTTTGTTTTCTCTCTTTTTTGTTTTAAGTTCGAAGAGATTCTTTTGGGTTTTTGTTGCCGCTTCTTTCATCTAGTTATCTGGAAAGAGATCGATCGATTTGACGTCTTGAAATACAGTAATTATAGGAATTTTGTAGACAATCTGTATCTGACCTGAAAGCCCTCTTCGTTTCATGTGGAATGAGATAAATAAACACTTTTTGTTGCGTGTCTTCTGCGGCATTTGCTCACATTTTATTTTCGTATAGAAAGATTTTATTAAAAAGTTAATCCTTCTGAGCTATAATTAGACACGGAACAGAGGCTTGTTTTTAAATACCGAACACAATGTCCTAAAAAGCCCCTGTGGTCTCTTGGGAAGGCTTAAGGGCCGAAAAAAAGCCTAAGAGTAAGGCAAAATAAGTAAATTCTCTTTAATTTGATATATCACATGGTGGAAAGCAAAATAATATTTTTTGCCTTCATACAAAGTGCCCACAAAATTAAATTCATTGCCACCATCTTGTACGTGCTCCTACATTAACTTCGTTCGCGTATTTTTGCACTAAAATTCGTAGATTATCAAATTTCGAAGAGTGGGGGTAAAATTCTCTGAGAGAGAGCTAAAATTACGAAAAAGTAAACGAACGGGTTGAATAAGAAAAAAGTTGAAAATACACTGGCTTAACAGATTTGACAGTTTTCATAAATCCGCCCACAGAAATTGTTGGCACTAAAATTCGTAGCATGGGAAAATTTCTTACTCTCTCGTGAGCGCTTTCTTCTGCTAAAAATTACGAAAATTCTCCGTACGTGAACAGTTTTTCGTAAGAATTCGTAAAAATTCGCTGTTTCTTGTAACTTTAACAGCGAATGCTTTATCTTTTTGCAAATAAATTTTTTAAAATAACCTCAATTTTTATTTGTTAAATTGAGTGCTTATTGGCAGTTTTTGTTGTAAAATGTAAGGCTACAAAATTGTAAAATCTACATCAGCATTTCGTATAATCTAAAACACTTTTACTAGGATTATAGAAAGTTGTAAATTTTACAGAATCAGTCGACCATATTTGTCGCATTATTTACAACATTTTGTGAATTTTACAATAATTTACAATTACTAACTTCAATCCGAAGGGGTGAGCGAAATTCTACAATACAATTTAATTAATTCTTCTACAAATTTTGCTTGTGTACTGTATCGTCTGACTGGATGGAATTCTACCTCATTATTTATATATGACCCAGTCGAGTTCAACAATTGCTCCTAGGACAGAGCGATCTCTTAATTGTTAGCAATTTGAAATATTTAAAAAATTTAATAGCTTTATTACTTAATTACTGGCAATGCCATTTAAATATAAATTGTTATGCTT
This sequence comes from Chalcosyrphus nemorum, assembly GCA_949716465.1. NCBI lineage: Eukaryota > Metazoa > Arthropoda > Insecta > Diptera > Syrphidae > Chalcosyrphus > Chalcosyrphus nemorum. Next base: position 26,240,713 of record OX454335.1, read on the forward strand.
CGATAGTTCCCAACCGATAATATGTACCTAATCGCTTTTAATTCGAATGCGTGCCTATCAGTATTATTGTTCCGCTCAACACAGTCAGCATCCTGAAATTATGAAAATACTTACAAGCCATTTTTTAATATTGGTTCTCGCCGATTTTGCATACTCTCAACAAATATTGAATGTAAATTATATATAAAAAAATATTTTAATACTTTAAAGAAAATATTTTCTAGGTGTTGCCAGAATTTTATCTAAAATCTACATCCACTTCAATGAAAGCCAATCCAGACTACGTGAAAAACTTAACTTGCAAATTAAAGGCAGTAAACTGGGAGCGTAGTGTTCTGGATGCTGAACTTGATCTCGTGCAAGCACTTCGGAATGTAACGGTACATATATATAACTCTTATCTCAACTGATTTAATATAAACGTATTTTTAGATAAATGGAGAACTATTCAAATACACGAACCAATTTCGTCCATTTTTATTAAATCTGACATTTAATTACTGCGAGCTATTTGAAAAAGGTCATACTAAGAACGCCTACGTTCAGACAGTGGTGAAGATTGTAGCTAAGTTCTCGAATGCTGTCCATAAGTGTCCGTTTTCGGTATGTAATACAAGGAAACTAATAAGATTTTTATTTTTATTTTGCCTCTCATTTTTATAAAAGGGACATTTGTACGTTCGTAATGCATTTGTGGATGCTAATATGCTATCTTTTTACATGCCTCTTGGAAAGTATAAATTGCTTCTTACATTCTTTGAGGATTGGCCTCCCATTCAAATAGGAGTAGTTAATTATGTGTTCGAGATTGCAGATAAAAAGCAAGCAGCAAGAGGAAGATTGTAAGAAATTAGAAAACAATAAATAATAAAGAAAAAATGACCCAAGGGTTATAAGGTTTTTACTAAAAATTGTATGAAAACTCCCGATTTTCCAAATATTTATATAAAAATACGAAGACGTTGATATACGAGACGCCACAAGTACACGCCCACTTTTGGAAAAAAAAAAAAAAAAAAAAAAAAGTTACAGGGCTGGGACGGATACACAGACACCGTAACAAACCCATAAGTGATCCTTTGCTCTTTTTTGTACCAAGCCCTAACTATGAGTGCGTTGTGCTGCTTGCCTCTTTCTTTTTAACTAAAATATTTCTTGCAGGTTATGATTCCTTTCCTTTAACAACAAAAAACTGTACATACAGCATCTACAAAATGGCCGCACCCTTGTGCTGTCAACCGAGTCACATACTTCTCATGCAGTTGTGTTTTGAAGTCCCATTTAATTTTGCTAAAACGTCATAATAAAAAACATTTTCAAAAACATTTACAGATAGTGCTGATTGCTCTGATAAAGAGAGTTTCTTTAAAAAAAGGGGCAGTGACCATATACACAGCGTGGGAATGAATATCTATAAATTTGCTTAAGTTTCACGTAAAAATACTCAAATATTAAAATAAGCCAAATGGGAAAAATGTTTACACTTATATTGCCTACTTTGCTTTTACATTTAATTTTGCTGAAACGTCAAAATACAAATACATTTTTGTATGGCTTTAAACTTGGGGAAGCAAAACTATCAAACGATCCGAAGTTGACCAAGTTGAAATGTCTTATTTAGGGGCCAGTTACAGTATAGCTATCATTCAAATGCATAATTGAAACAAATCAGTGGAACAGTAGTTTAATTTGTTGATCAATCAATCATTGTAAAATTGCTTTTAATGATAGTCTCTGTCAGTGAAATGGCAATAACAAAGCATAGGTTTTTGAGGTTAGAGTTGATCGCAAAACTGACAGACGAGAATAGAATTAGAAATGAACACATCAGTGAAACGATTGTGTTTCAACTTATAGAAACAAATATTGTTTCAGTATTTTTACGTGAAACTGAAGCAAATTTATAGATATTTACTTCCTCAACATATATCTCACGCTTCGTATATGCTCACTCCCCCTTTTTAGGGGCTTTTTTTTTTTTGTAAGAAACTGTCTTTATTCGATTTCCTTCGAATTATATCAAAGTTTTTAAAATCTGTCCACTTTTTGAGAAAACTCTTTCTACAGTAAGTGCATTGATGGAAGAATGAGCATCTGCAAAATGCCCGTTTCCACTGCTGTCTCCATACTGTCCAACCAGTCATAAATTCGTCAAAATATCAAAAATTTCCCACATCTGCAAGGATGACTTACAAATTGATTGTGGAGTATTGTATGTCATTTTTGTACTCGTTTGTAATTCACAGTATTTTCTTTCCTTTTTCGTGTTAATTACTCTTATGTCATAGTACGTACTCAGATTAAAATAATTTTTTCATTGGTATTCTAGCAGTTTCGCTGGAATTTCGAATGAGTAACTTCTTATGAAATTGATTAGGCTATGTACTTCCAAACTGCGTTCAAAAAACTTAAAGCCATAATTTGCACCTTGGAGTATGACTAATAAAAATCTTTAGGGGAGACGTGTCAGTAGCTACTTATAATTCCCAATAAAATCAAAAAAACAGCCATTGAAAGGAACTCACAAATAAAGTTCATTTCAGTGATTCTCCGAGAGAAAAGTCATCTATTCAAATTAGTGTTGCACTTGCTGTATTTGTATTTCGTATAAATACGCAATTACCGGGAAATAAAATATTTTCACTTTTTCAATGATAAATATTTTGATACCTAATTCTCCCGAGATAGAGCAATTTTTACTAAGCCACGAGCAAATAATTTGTTAATTGAAACACCTTTGCTATGGAAATAAACAAATTCCATTTAGATAGGAATGGGCACTTGAAATTCACACACGCGAATGCTGCTGTAATCAGCTGTTCTTGGTATTCGTATTCCACTTAAATAAATTGAAAATGAGTTTTGCTTTCCGCACTTCTAATTGAGTTTCTTTTTTGCTTTTTTTTCTCATAATAAGCAATAGCCACCTTCTGAGCTTTTAATTATTCGTACATCGTATTTCAGTTGCAGAAAAATAAAATACATTTTTCGATGAAAATAGCTCAAGAACTACGTCTAGAAGATTGCGCCTGTTACAAAATAATTTTTCAATAATGAGGTAGGGAAGATTTCCGTGGCTAAATTTTGTATTGTATTCACACGTTTTTATGTAAATACACATACATATGTATATATAGTTATAAATTTATAATCACCTTGTTAGCTTATGGCTGTGCTGAAAATTGCTTTCTTCGGGTATTTTGGCGTTAATCAGTTCTTCAGTTGGCATAGAAAACATTTCACTGGAACACTAAGATGTACCTTGCTTAACGTACTACAACTTACTTACTTATATACTGTATCCCCTTGTGGGTCCTAGAGCCTCTAGAACGCCTACGTGCCATCGTGTGCGATTTCGGGAAATGTGCCTCAGCTCTCCCCAACTCTTTCCAGTTGCCGTGCTTCCTTCTCAACTGTTCTGCGCCACGTACTCCTAGGACCGCCGCGTATCCTGCCATCCTGGTTAAGCGGTTTCCATTGCATCGCTCGGTTAGCTATGAACCTGTCACCCTTTCGGAGAGTCTGACCAATCCACAGCCACTTTCGTCGTCGTATGGTCCGTTTTCTGATAAAGGTGTTCGTTAGAGATACGTCGGCACCTATTGACAAACATTTGCAGCTTCCTCGTGATAGTGACGGTCACTCTCCAAGTTCCAGTACCACATCCATATAGTAGCACGGATTAAACGTTGGAACGGAACAGTCGTAGCTTGGTGTTTAAGCATTACTTCGCCAAACTGTGGATAGCATCCCAAACGCAGATTTTGCTTTGCCTATTCAGCTGGCTATATCCAGTTCGGTTCCGCCATCGGTTGAGACAATACCCCCAAGGTATTGGAAACTCTCTACTCTCTCAACCGTTTGTCCAGCTATACATATATTGATGAGTTCGGTCCTAGGCTGATCATTTTTGTTTTTGCCGAGTTAATTTTCAGCCCAACGACGTCTGTTTCCCTTTCCATTATTCTGTGAGACAGTAGGCATACATCGTCGGCGTAGTCGAGGTGTTTGAGTTCAGATGTAAGAGTCCATCGAATTCTTCCATTTCCTGTTGATAAGGCCACATTCAGCACATCGCTAATCAACAATAAAAACAGTATTGGAGAAAAAATGCAGCCTTGTCGAACCTCACTTCGGACATTGAATTCCTCAGACAGCCTTCCTCTGTGCAAGACATGACAAGTGGTCCCATCATATGTAGCCTTGATAATTGCTATTATTTTCCAGGAATGCCTCTCCTGCGCAAGGCATGACAAATAAATTCCCGATTGACACTATCGATGAGCAGCAGTTTAAGTGGTGATCGATACTTAACACACTGATCGATGATAATCCGCAAGGTGTTGATGTGGTCGGCATAGGAGGATCCAGAGCGGAAACCTGCTTGCTGGCGCTTGCATTTGCCCCAACATGATTCTAGCTATTATCTTGACCACAGCAGGCAGCTCGCAAAAACCTCTCCACTGCATTAGATTGCCTTTTTTAGGGAGCTTGACGATCATTCCCTTCTTCCACTCATCCGGAAAACTCTCGGCTTTTTCTCTCATGTTCTCCCAACAAGTGGGAACAGTAGCTTGGCTGATGGCGTTGGCGCATCTTGAAATAGCTCCGCAGGTATGCCGTCAAGTCCTACTGCCTTGTTGCTTTGCAGTGCTTTGATTGCGGTAATAATCTCTTCCTTACTGGGGGTTGTGTCGCGAATTCGGAAATTTCTTTCTACCGATATTTGAGTCTGACTTGGGTGCATATTTCTAGCGAATAATCGGTTGAACCGAAGCAAAATGCTCCTTCTATCTCTTCAGTTGATCCTCGTCCGATATTAGCAACGAATCGTCTAAGCCTGTTGAGTAGAGCTTCGGCCCTATGGTTCCCTCTTGATTGCGTCGCAAATGATGTTGCAAAGGTCTATATAGGGCGTTCTTAGCGTTCATTTATTTTTGTCAGAATGGTCCATCTTCCAGGTTTGCTCTCCATGGTGCTTGACCATTCACTTCGATTCGTTGCTGGTTGGTATCTGGGACGATATTTCCATTCGGCTTCTTTGACGACGAGGTCTATTGGTACCATTCCAGTTACTAGCATTGCTATGTCATATAAGATTAGGTATTTGGAAGGCGCTGCAAACTCTCAGTGCAAAGATTCTGTACAAGGGTACTAAGTACTGTCAGGAAAAACCTTCTCACTTGACTCCTACACTGTAAGCGATGACTTTTCTAAACCTTTGTATAGACAATAGCCCTTTGATTTGTATGGCCAATTTCCATAAACAAACATCCGATTTGACTCTACAGTCTAGACTGACGGTATTTCTGTTTGTCCAAGGTTATTCGGAACACTGAATATACCATTCATGATTCGACTACATTTTAGTAGATGCTGTACGTGCCTAATGCCTCTTACTTATTCAAATTGAACATCTTCCTCATTAATTTATTCAATTTCACGTGTTCCACATTTTCTGTTTCTAGTTTCGCAGAGTTGTTTACGAAAAACTAATAATAATTGCAAATGCTTTAGAAGGCTGTATCTCTTCCTAACAGCGAACAAGTCAAAATTCTTTGCTAACAGGTGTTCTACTATATAAATAGAAATTTTATCTACATATCTAGATACACTAGGTATGTACTCTTTCTTCTTTCAAAATCTAGAAGAAAATCTTCCAAACTGTGGAGTGAAATTGCCTACTCATTGTTTTTTTTTTTCTGCATACACTGGAAAATATTTTGTATCTTCTGGAACAATGTATGTACTACTAAAACAAAATATCATCTAGATACGGATTGCCTCGCCAAGCAACACTTTCTATTCAACCAGTGACGATATACGTATTCGTATAAACCACATTCGCACCAAAGAATGTGGTTTATAATCGTTCAGAAATATTCCACTATATCTTCAATGAAAACTAATTTAACTTGTTTATCTCAAGGGTTACAAACGAAAAAAGGAATATCTCCACAAATGCGACAGAATAGAGCAAGAATCAATTACTTTAAAGGCTTTCCGAAATCCTTATCGAAGCATGACTCACCTGGGAATGTTTAGGATAAAAGGAATAAAAAAAAAACAGAAAAACAGAAAATGTCATCACAACTCAAGAGGATCAACATTATTACTATTTTGCTCTCAGCTATCATCATGGCAGCAAGCTGTGTGCATGGAACACCCAAATTGTCAACAGGACGCCGCGCCATGCCATCCCACCTTTGCTCAAAGTCGAAATTCTTCAAATGAATCATCTAGAGTTTGTCGTTTTTTTTTCGTTTTATTTTGTTTTTTATCGCTACTTTGATAAATAAAAAAATTAAATAAAAATGTAGCCCAATCAGCCGACAATTTTAAGGCCTCCTACCACTTAATAACTGACCACCACGACTTGGAAGATCTCTTGAAATTCCTGAACAAATTTCAAAAGTGAAAACAAAAAAACACACAAGAGAACTGCAATCGGTTGTAAACCAATGGAATGGTGTCCTATTTTTTTGCCTGCATTAGTCGGTAAAGGAAGTTAGGAGCACAGATCAAATGTGGTTATGTTTTGGTCCTATTAGAAATTTAAGTGAAATTCAGTGCCCTAGTGTTAATTTTTTTTAAATAATTCTGTGCTAAAAAAGACAGTAACATCTGAACTCAAGCACCTCGACTACGCTAATGATATATGCCTTCTGTCTCACAGAATGATGGACCTTCACCAAATGACATCAAATGTGGAGAGGGAAGCAGACGTCGTTGGGCTGAAAATTAACTCGGCAAAAACAAAAATGATCAGCCTAGGACCGAACTCATCAACCCATAAATACATTGCTGGACAAACGGTTAAGAGAGTAGAGAGTTTCCAATACCTTGGGAGTATTGTCTCAACCGATGGCGGAACCGAACTGGATATAGCCAGCCGAATAGGCAAAGCAAAATCTACGTTTGGGATGCTATCCACAGTTTGGCGAAGTAATGCTTAAACACCAAGCTACGACTGTTCCAACGTATAATCCGTGCTACTATATGGATGTGGTACTGGAACTTGGAGAGTGACCATCACTAACACGACGAAGCTGCAAACGTATGTCAATAGGTGCCTACGTATCTCTAACGAACGAGCCATGAATGTATGGGCACAACCATACGACGACGTAAGTGAATTGGTCACACTCTCCGAAAGGGTGACAGGTCCTTAGCTAGCCAAGCGATGCACGATGTTAGGATAGGCTGTGTCCTAACGATATCGATAATAATGCTCAAGTCTGGACGGCTAAATGATATCGGACTAGGCCGTAGTTCACTGGAGATTTTGTACAAATTATTATTTCCCCAGAGATCATTGGTACCTCTAGCAGCCTCCATTTTAAACAGTAGTTTACGAGTAGCTAGGTGCATAACAACCCCTATTTTATCGGTTATATGTATTTATTTGTGCGGTTTGTGTCTAGTTTAGTAAAATGATCAGCCCTGCGGTTTCCTGTCTTTGTGGCCAGGAATCCAGTTTAGGTGAATTGTGAATTGTCTCGAGAACTCCATCGGAGACAAACGGCAGTCTACTTACCTTTGATGAGCTCTATAGAATATGCTGCATTGGTCATCGAAGCGAAAGGATGTACTACAATTAAGCCTCTCTAACTGCTTCATCGGAACTCTTTATTTAATGATATACCTTATTAGCAAATTCTTATTCTTATTCAGACTTCCTTACTTATATGTACCCTCTTGTGGGTCCCAAATCGTCTACAACCCCAGCGCGCAATCGTGTTCTGTTTCTCGTCCTTCTCTTCAAAATTTCTCTAATTGCCGTGATTCTTGTTACGACAGTTTTAAACCATGTAAACACTTCTCGGACCGCCTCATATCCTGCTGTCCTGACTCAGCGGGTCTTAATCCATTGCCAGTGTCAGCGAACAATCCACTAGCACTCTAGTCACTCAATGGTTTCGCCCCTTGGTTTTCGGTCCGTTCTTGGATAAACTTGATCGTCGTAAGCGATTTGGCCAACATTTTCTTAAGATTTGACCGTTTGCAGCTTTCTCATGATGCTAGCATTCGATCTCCCGGCTTCGCTTTACCGATTATGCCGCAGTTCTGTTCGCCGCCTTCAAAAATATTGAAAACTGAACTCGAGAGCCGAATTACTGCAATCGATAAAGTGTGAGTGAGTAGGACTCGTGTACTCATATCTTTGTTGTTTCGCTTGATAACGACTCGAAGGAAATGAAATGACTCACTATAAAGTGTTTTCAATAGGGATTGCAGCTGACAATTTCAACAACACTTTCGTTTCATTCGATCATTACTAAATAACCGAGACAACTGTAAGTGCCTGAGTTGTGAGACAAGTATTTGTTTTGTGAATGATTGGTTTGTGGTTGTGTGAATGCAATCACCAATACTTTTGTGTGAAAGGTTCAAAATAATCGAATCAATCACTCACCTATTTCAGCCCCTGATTTCGAAGCAAAATACGAATGCTGAAGGAAAAATTCTTAAAATCGGATAGACACAAAATTTTATAAACATAACCTAATTTACCCTACTCATGACAGTGCTGGTGCAATATACTCGTACACCTTGTTCAATTCCTACAGGATGTGCTCCTGCTGATAGACTAAAAGGCGTTCCGATCTCACACGCACAAATTGGAGATGTAACTCACTGATAATCTCCTCTCTAGTATAAAAATCAATACTAAAATGTATCCCGGATTATATTGAAGTTCCCCACAACGTGAGTTAAGATGTAGATAAATCTACCTGTGAGTGCAACAACAATAAATACAGGATAATTTTCTTATCTTCCAAAAAAAGAATGTCTGTTGCCCAAATTACACAAAAAAAAACGTAATGAAAACACGAGGGTGTCCTCCTAATGTGCCCTTACCTTCTTCAATTAAAAAAAAAAAAAAAAATAATAATAATAAGAAAGAATTGACCTGCTCAATGCCTAATTGCTTTGCGGCACTTGTAGATACTTTTCATATTAATACATTTACAATGCCTTAAGTGCGAGTTATTTGGTCAAATTGATTGATCATAAATTAGGCGGTTGAGTATACACACGATATAAGTGGGGGATACTTTATAGCAAATGCGAATTAAGTAACGAAAATTGTTTGCACCTACTACGTGTGAGGTTGCAATACTTTTCCTCTTCTGGATGGATGATTTCGCGCCAAATGCAAGTGTGTATACCCATGAAACGCTTAAAATATTTTTGTTTAAAAAATGTATTCTTTTTGGAAGAGAAAAAGTAGACAAGTTGTATACGATATGCTTGCAGTTCTTAATAAAATAAATAAATCACTGTGAATCGCGTGCGCAGTGAATTCAGTGAAAATATAATTCAAACGAAATTCACATAGTAATTTGTTTAATGCCACTACAGAACGTTTGAGAGAGAACACATTGCCATGAAATCAAAAATTAAAAAAAGGAAATGCTTTTTGTTTATTTGACTTCAATGATTGATATTGGAATCGTCAAAATTAAATAATTGAGTCGTACATTGTTTTGAAAATATTCTCTTTATTTTTTGCAGCAGAACTCTATTTGTTTTCATTTGTGAGCAAATTGTGAAAATTGTTTTCCCGTCAGCTGACGAGAGGATTTCTCAGTCGATCGAAAGGGAGACATAGGGCTTTCAAAGGATCGACGAACGAAAACAGTTTCAGCCGTAAGTTACATGTACTTTAAGCAAGTTATCCATATAATTAAGCGTAACTATTTGGGAGTAAGTCTTATGTAACTATGTAATATGATAGTAAATACATACATAGCCTAACTGACTGTGTAAGTACAAAGCAGGGCCTGAATTCAGCAATCGTAATTAAATGTCGATAGTGAGTGCTCGTTTACCAAAGCAGTAACGCCAAATCTTCACATTTTGATTTAAACCGGGTTGGAGAGAGCAAGATCAAAAGGTGAAAGTGCCTCCAAGCAATAGAATATGTTCATAAACATGCATACAAGAAGACAAAGAAAAAAATATCCAGAGCAGTATGTAGGCGTATTTGTGGCATCAGAAATGCGACGAAAGCTGTGGAATATAATTCGTCTATGAAAGGGAGTACTTGTTTCAATTCTGTACATAGACTTTTCTACAGAACTGTCAGAATAATCTATTAGTTACTTTAGTTACATTTACTACGTAACTAATTCAATATGTTACATCCGCTATGAATCAGGAAAACTCGCATAACTTACTAACACTTGTTGTAACGACTCACTCTAGCGGCAGGGAGGATTGAGCTAGAATCTCTGTACCGTTACAAGCACAAATACATCAAAAGCCCTAGCTCAAGAAGTAAAAAAAAAGGAGCATGTAGGAGCGATACGTGACTCTGCTAAGCACTCAGTGGTACGATTAGACCGAGCCGATTGTTATATTTTGGTGTTGATCCGAGAATTCGCCTTGCAAGAAATGCCCAAACTTGCACATTATGATGAGAGCATTTATTTAGCAGTAGAACTATCAAAGCAGACAAAAACTGGCCATTCCGTCTTCTGCTCCGAACTTGAGAAATGTGGCCACACGCCTCGGTTCAAATCGGCCTTCAATCTCTTCTCAGTGAAAGCGCACTGAAAATATTCTTTGTTACTATGCTGAACGCTTCCACCCAGAGGTGGCTGTATCTCCTAGAGCTGTGACAATTGATGATTGCATTCACACCACCACAAACCAATCAATCACAAAACCAATACTTGTCTCACAACTCAGGCACTTTCAGTTGTCTCGGTTATTTAGTGATGAAGGAATGAAACAAATGTATTGGCAATAATGAAACCAAAAGGAAATTGTTGAAACTTCTTTATGTTTTTTTGCATAAGAATATACCTGTCTGACTATCGACAACACGATACATCAGTAGAATGAACGAAGAACAGAACGAAAGCAATCCAATACTAAGATTTGATTGGGATTGATGATCGTTGGTTTGAGCCAATACTATATCTGTCATTGAACGATTGATTGGAATGACCGAATCATTTTTGAAACCAATTCTTGAACGATCCGGTTGTCAAATTTGAACGAATGACACAGCTCTAGTATCTACTTCCCTCGGTCTGACACATGTGAAGAGCAAGACTCTGTCATCCATACCAACTGTGGAGTTCGGTTGTGAGTCAGCAAGCCGCGGTTAAGTTTGGCACGAAAATCCTTAGAACCTTGTGCAGAAGTCCCAGTTCTCTCGTAGTAGTTCAGGTCAATTTGTGTATACTTACATAATTACATAGCATGTACAAAATTTTATAGGACCCAACCCTTCGAAGTGTCAGCTGTTTATCGACGTGAATGAGTAATACATTTTTGAAATTACCTACATAAATTCTTTAAGGATACCGAAACAAATATCAAAGCCAACTAACCAACTAAAATTTTATGTTCTGAATGAGTGCAGCTTATCTCTGAAAAATCATCCCGTAGCGCGATTAACATCCTTTTTTTTTCTCCAGTAACCGATGTATTTTACTGTGGTTCCGTGTCCACTCGGTGTGCGGTTGTGCTCAGTAACAGGGCGGTCCTTCGATGTCTACTAATTTTCCCGACTTTTTAGATTTTGTATTCATACCTGCCAGTTAGGGTTTTCTTCCAGTGGATTTCTCACCCGGCATAAGTGTGAAGATCGAAAGACGATTAGATAGCAAGGACTCAATTGCGCACGAAAAGTTATCTGCCGACTAAAAAATAAAAAAAATTAATTGCAACCTTTGGTCGAAGGCGTTTGTCTTGCCGACATTGTATTTTCTTATCTAGGATTTTCTTTTTCTGTAGCTGTAGACTCTTGGTTATTTGTATTTTTGGATTTATTTTTACTTGGAGCGGTGGTATACAGAGGTAATTAGGTACCACCAAAGTTCTAATACAGCTATGTACCACTCCTAATAGAGCAACACAATACAGAAGCATCAGATGAACAGAATGTGCATTTCCCTATTTTAAAAGCCTTACATACTTGTAGGGTGGCCTGTTATCCCGATATTCCGAGAGTTTTCACTTTTTTTATTAATCTCCCGGTCTCCCGAAAATTTTATGATATCTCCTGATTTTCCTAATATTTGTATACGAAGACAAAGACTTTGAAAAACGAGACAACACAAGTGTACAAATTTTTTGAAATTGGCCAACTAACACGCCCACTTTTCGAATTGTAGGGATTTGAATAAAGCTCGGCATTTTGTCCCTTCAAACAAGATTTGAAGTAACTCATTATTTTCTTTTTATAATCTGTGTTGAAACACATTGACTTATCAACCTGTAGTGCTAAAAGTTTATGGCAAAATCCCGGAAGGGCTTGTACAAAAGCTTAAAAGACGAATTCCTATAAGCGCATCGTTTCTTTGGGAGCTTCGTTTGAAGACTTTTCATTGCTTCAGTCATAAGGACTCATATTTGTCCAGAAAATCGACAATAATCTTCCCATACACGTTATACGAAATATTCGTAAATTGAGTGCTTATCCTCATATTTACTTAATTAATTTACGTAAGAAAAATTTTGAAAAGTGGGCGTATCCCTGGATGAATTTTTGAAATTTCAGGCTTTCAGACTATTCTGTTCAGAGCCTAGCTTCAATTCGTTAAATGTTCGTCAACTTTCGCAAACATGAGCGCAGTTAAAAGAGAGTACCCTAAGTGACATGGCATGTTTCTATTGAGAATTTGCAAAAAATAGGTCAAAATCTCGGATTTGACAGATCGGTAAGAATATTATGGTAACCAAGTGGAGTTTTTAGAACATAGGGAAACATTTGCTTACATGTTTATTATGCTTGAGTCTTTAAAAGTTGAAATTCTGACAGTACGCGAGCTAAATTTTCCTTTAAGTATGATACTAGCTATCCCTAACTTTATACAACTATAATTATATAAATCGTGCAATAGCTAATGTCATAATTGAAGAAAAATTTTAGCAAACGCGACCATGTGTCAAATCGTTTTCACACGATGTCATCATGCTCAGTGCTCTGTACGGAATGCGAGAATGAAATCGCACTACATATTCTGTTAAAATTGAATTAAAACTCGTCGAGACTGAGCGAAAAGTGAAGCATACATATTATGTGTATCCGCAAGACTACGTACGTACACCAGAAGAATGTTTCTTTGTTATTCGAACCTGTACGTCCTCATAATCGTCTAACTCAGTTCTCTATACGTCTTGTTCTTAACGTGACGCAAAGTCAACAACACGTCAACTTATAGTACATAATACAGAAGAAACCGCTGTAAGTGACAGAAGATTTAAAGTTATTAGGTCTTTTCCTTTACTGACTAAAACTACGAAAATCTACGAAATTTTATGGAAAATAGCGAATTCCTGTTTCCGTGCGTCAAAGTTTCGTTGTTTTTTTTTACAGATGGGAGAGCTCACGAGAGAGTAAGAAATTTCCCCATGCTGCGAATTTTAGTCCAAAAAATTTCTTTGGCCAAAAATATGAGTTCTGTCAAATGATTGTATTGTTGTTGTTTAATTTGAAGTATGTAAATCAATACAAAAAAAGTGACGTTTAAAAAGTGGGTTGCTTTTTTGTTCAACCCGTTCCCGTACTTTTTTGGAGATTTCTCTTTCTCTGAGAGGATTTTACTCTTAGAAATTTGGCAAGCTGTGAATTGTAGTGCAGAAAGTACGGGAATAGACCTATTGTCAATTTGGCATCGATTGCAACAGTCAGGCTTTTGTTTGTCTACTACTCGTATTTGAACAATATTGCGAAAAAGTCTTACTTCACACCTGTACAAGATCCACCTGATACAGGACCTAAAGTCAGGAGTTCGCTTATTGACCTCTTGCAGACTGATGTTGAATCTTAATTTCATTTAAGAATCGTGTTTAGGCTCACTTTAAGCTCAATGTGGTTGGTAAAGAAGGAGTTAAGCAATTTCAGAAGAGGCTCATGAGACACATTATTTACCCTTACTTCTAGATGAGTATTATGAGCAGCCTGAAACCTCTGTTCCCATCCTTTTTTCCAGAACTCAGAGAGCATCTTGTCTAGGGAAGTCTCTTGCAAAGTTGTGCCGAGCAAAATGATCATCGGGAACCGGGAAGTACATTAACAACTTCACAATACTATCGTCCCCTTTATAGAATTTCATCTTTATGTCTGTCGCTTGACAGAGCTTCATCCCTCCAGCTAGTGCCCCTTGAAGCTCTTCGTATCAAAGTTTTCTAAGCAATTTATTCTTATATTAAAAATTTTAAAAGAACTTTGCACATAGAAATACATATACCAAATTTTAAAATACTTACCGGACTTTCTCAAAGGCGTCTCGCTGTCTCACGGGATAAACGAAAGACCTCGCTGAAATAAATTAGTAAAGGAATGCAACTTCAATAAATAAAAATCCGTTTATATGACCGTCTATCTATATATGTACATAGATGAAATGAGGATGCATGCGGTATAAAATAAAATATTCACGGCATTGAATTCCAGATGGCAAATTTCAACGGTCACCAAAAAAATTTTAATTGCATGCCCAAAAGGAGTTTCTTTAATGGCATTTCGTGTATTCTTCTGATTGTGTGTTCTCATGATCTGCTTTTGGATGGAGGTATCTCCTGTGTCGATTCAATATAATACCCAGCAAATCGACAAACAAGATTGCTACATATTATGATCACCATGATGCCCCCATACTCCACACTCTTGACTCTACTCTAGACCCTATGTATTCCTTTTGCCTTCTGTCATTGCCAACCTCGAATATAAAACAATAAAGAGAAGATGGAGAAGAAGAAGAAGAAGAATAAAGTATTGTAAATTCTTAACACAATAAAGAAATAAATTACTCAATCATGGTATGCGTAGCAACATATTTCCATGCATCAATGTGTGTGTGTTGGATACATTAATTGATTTCGCCACCAAAGTTTAGTCGACCACCCCAATGAATGAGAGTCCTTTATACTAGCTATAAAGTAGTTGATATACAAAGTGTTGCAGTGGTAGATCCTGGAAACGAAGACAACAATGTCCTAGCTAGTCTTTAACTCCACGTAGGTAGCAGCAATATGTATGCTCGTCCTATCAAGTAACTGGAAACTCTTATGCGATATCATCTCATTCTAAGGATCCTTTTACTTCTATATAAAATACTGGATTCTTCGCAAGGTTGGTCGGTTCTCCGTTCTGTGTATGTAGTCTAAAAAGTCAAGATACAAGGATCTTCGAATCACAGGCCTCATGTTCGAGATGGCGAAGAAGGCCTAACCACTTTGTCGCGGATGGCAGAAAGACTAAAGGGGATGGAAGCCCTTTCATCGTACTCCAGATAAGCTCCGTAGGCTCCATCCAAGTGGTCCTAAATGAACCCTCTCCTGTTTCGCAGTAATAACATCTGGCTTGTACTGCGAGAGGACAGATTCAAGTTTTTGAGCTGCATCCGGAGTGTGCAGAGTTTGTACAAACCAGGTACATACTCGTAAATCTTAGTCCTCTTGGACAAAGGACCGAATCGAGAACCGACATCAGTATCTCATCTATCATCCATCATCATCATCATCATTCATCCGCCATCATCTCTATTCCATTACCATGATGAAGTAAAGGATCTCCATACAGACCTGAGCTCATATAAGGTTGAAGTAGCTCATGTAAGGTGTCTGCCAAACCGTCCATGGATTCCGCCGTTGATACCATCAAGATTCTTTCATTCACCCAGCTGTGCTCGCGCAGTTCCGAGTGTTCAGCTACACATGAATAGACAGATTTGGTATAGGTACGCTCATAGTTAGTTCATTGGCAGTGGATTGGTCACATCGTCCGAAAGGGTGACTGATCCCTAGCTAACCAAGCGATGCAATGGAACCCGCTTACTCAGGATGGCAGGATACGCGGCGGTCCAAGGAATACGTGGTGCAGAACAGTGGAGAAGGAAGCACAGCAACTGAGAAAGAGGTGGAGATAGCTGAGGCACTTTTCAGAAATCTCACACGATGGCGCGTAGGCGTTGTTGAAATCCTATGACCCACAAGGGGATACAGGACATAAGTAAGTGAATATAGTTAGTTCATTGCTGTGTCGTTATCAAGATGGTACCACTGTGAGGTCATAATGCGTCATTTTGCCCTCCTTCTTCCGTCAGATACAGCTCTGTGAAGATATTTCCTGTTCTTGAATCCTTGCCTTGGTCCTAGCTTTATCAAAAGTGGTCGCTTAAGAGATACACTTTCGCGCTCATACGACTTCTTTTCCTTACTTCAAGCTTAAGTGTACAGCGCAGGATGGTCACGGACGAATTGCGTCATTCTGCTATGGATGTCAAGTCTTCTGTTTCTAAATCGTCAGACGGCTGAAAACCTGGTTCGCTTTGGAAGATGTTGCATTGGTTTGGGAGACAGATTGATTTCGTTTGAAGAAGACCCCTAAACCTATGTTAGTGTCCATTGCATAGCTTCATAGTATCACTAGCTCCATAGCTTTAATTCCTAAAAATTGAATAATTATTCAACTTATAGATCCTCCCATACCCTATACATCACTATTATTTCGAGTTCCTCATCTTTCCAGCAAGCGAGCACCGGCAAATCCGAGAACCAAATCCAAAGACCACTCTTCTTTCATCTGAAAACGAATATAATTAAGTAAATCATTGATCATGCGTAAAATGTCGGCAGGAAAAAGCATTCAAATTGAATGCTACACATACCTATACTCGTACATAGCTTGCATGTATGTTGTCTAAATTAAAGTTAGGATCCAACGTCCGTCCGTCTGTCCATTGTTTAGAGAGATTGTCTTGTTCGGCGATAAAAACAAAAGCCTCATTTCGATATGAAAAGAGTTGTCCGTTATTAGCCGGTGTAATTCAGACGAAATGTCTGCGAAATAATAGTTGAGCATAACAAACCTCCCAATGAGGTAGGCCATTGTTCAAAGGTATGCAAATCGGCAGATACTTCTTCGTACAAAGGCCGTTTGGCGGCTGGATTACCTTTTGAATAACTACGCTTCATTTATCACAATTCATTCGAGATGGCTTTGTCTTAGAATTAAAATTGTAGCTCGTCTGGTTTAATACAAGTTTTTTTTTTCCTTCCTTTTTTTTTGTCTTTGGAATCCAATTAGAATTTTAAGTTTTTTTTTTTCTTTTTTGTGTTTTATTGGTACAGGGTGAGGTATTCAAAAAGAAAATATCTGCAAGACCCGGTGGAAGATTTTTTTTTAAATAATTTGGAGGAAACTATGTTAAGCATTATGTACCCCATCATCAAAAAAGGCGATCCCAAGAACTACTGAGGCATATCCCTGTTAAATGTCGCATATAAATCCAACATGTTGTGTGAACGTCTAAAGTCTTTCTGCAACACACTAATCGGCAGGTACCAGTGAGACTTCCGGCCACTCAGACAAATCCTAGAAAAAACCAACGAATTTCAGGTCAAAACCCAACACCTTTTCATCGACTTTAAAGCCGCCTATGATAGCATTCATAGTCTTGAGCTTTACCAGGCGATGGCTCAATACCGGAAAAACTTATCCAGATGTATCGCGTAAGGTTGGAAGATACGCGATGCTCTTTGCAAACAACTCTTCGGAGCTCTTCCAAACGTGCACCGGATTCAGGCAAGGAGATGCGCTGTCATGTGATTTCTTGAATATCGTGTTGGAGCAGATAGTGCACAGGGCAGGTGTCAACATGGAAGGCACTATCTTTCCGTCCAACTGCTACAATACGCAGACAATATTGACATCATCGGAAGATCCCGGCTCAAACTCATTTTCAAAGAGCTTGATTCCTTAACTGTTTCGCTGTTTTGCTGGCTTGCGTGAGCGGATTCCACTGCATGGCATATTAAGTTGTCTCTGGTGATTCAAATGAACTGCCACTTTCTCCTCTGTGTGGACATTACTCTATGGATTCTTAGTCCAATCTTTGTTTTGGGTAAAAAAATCCTTAACACGAATCTTGGACCTTTCTTTACTAATGTTGGCAGCTTATCTTATCTAAAATTGATCGTTTTTTCAAGTTTACAAATCCAACTGGGACAAATAGTCGTACTTAACCAAACCTTTCCTAGAGTAAGTCGTAGCAGCATCAACATTCTGAACGCAGCTTTAGACTTTCTGATTCTTCTGAGCAGATTCAACTCTTCTTAGATGTGGAAAGTGCTGCATTTCGCTTGGGAGGCCAGGGGATTGATGAAAACTGATCACATGAGTCTGATACTAACATTCGAAAGGAGATTCAATACAAAAATTCCTGACAGAATACACTGGAAGAATTGGAGAATCAAGAAGAAAAGCCGGCGTTCTATACCAACGTTTCTAAGATCGACATTGGTACGAGGATCAGAGTTAATTGTGAAACCCTATTAATAATCTACCCTTTCAGGATAATCGATGACTGCAACGTCTTCTAAGGAGTTATGTTGTCGAAAACATTTACTGTCTATATAGACAGCCAGAAAGCCATTAAGGCTCTAGACTCCGCTGTAAATAGACCAAGACTCGTGAGAACCTACAAACCACTTTTAAACGAGAAATCTAGAGCCAATGTGGTGACCCTGGTGATGAGTATCAGGGATATTGACGTTGTACCTACGCGGAGGGTCTCAGTGTGCTGCATAAGGACTGTAGTAGAGGGTCGCAGGGACGAAAAAAAAGTTGAATCTGTTTGTCACCTGTTGTGTGATTGTCTGAAGAATGAGAACTTAGACAACATTGAGCTCACTATCTGGGTGGTTCTAATAGCTGACTTTCTTTACAGTGTTTCCTGGCTTAAATGATTGAGCACAATGGACCTCATTTGTTGGTCTACATAAGCAGTGATTTGCTTGTCACAAAAACCCAGGCGAATTGGCTAGACTGGAATCTAAACAAGACCTCTATGCTCTCTCCCCTAGAACGCTCGATTGCATTAAATTCTGAAGACAAAACCAGACTATTAAGTTTAGCTTAGAGCGCTCGCATAGAGCCAGTAAGTTATTATAAGATAGTTAAGTTATTTAAGCTAGTTTTAAGCGTTTTTGTCTAGCATTTAAGAGTTACGATTATTATTAATAAAAACCTATTAAAAAAAAAAAAAAAAAAAAAAACAAAACCAGACTACAGTTGGAGAATCATGTTCTGGAAAGAGCATGATAAAATGAAGACTAGGTAAGTACATCCTTGCACAGAAAAAAATATGAACTTAGTGCTCTTCACAGGCTACAACTCTCTGACGACCCTCTAAAAAAGAAAGCTTGTAAGCGCAGCACAAATACTGAAACAGAGGTGACCCGCTTAACTAGCCCTCAAATGCTGTTCTAAATTTCATATAACCATCGATAGATTCAGTGCGGCCACTAGAACAACTCAAGTCATTAATGTGCTTGTTTTCTAAGTTTTTGGAGGTTTTCCCAAATCTAGGCATCTCTTGCAATGGACCAACTGTGAGATCTGAACGGCTGTACGCTTACATCCCTCTTCTACCTAACCTAACCTACAAGAAGTTCTAAAGAATAGATTAAGAATTAAATTTAGCTTAGGGCTAGAAAGTCAGCACTTTTGTCGAATATGTAAGTCGCCTTATTCAGAATTTCCCTCGCGAAAGATTTCACTCGAATAGCAAATTTCACTCAAATGAACCTTTTGTATTCTATGTCTCGAGCAGTGTTGCCACAATGATACCAAAGTATCAAAAGTGATACTTTTTAATCTTAATTTCGACGTGATACTTCGTTTTCTGTAAAGTGCCTATTTTGATACTTTTTAATTCCGACAACAAAATGCTATAATATGCCAGGCAATACTCTTATTCACTGAACTGTGAGTTATTTTTCCGTATTTTTTTTGATAATTTACTTAAGTATTCTTGTAGTTGACTTGGCGCCTGTTTGGATGGATATATTTTTTGTAAAAGACTTGAGAATATTCGTATTCGTTTTTTTTAATATTAACAAAATAATCATAATGGCAGTTTTTATCATAATTCCTATTATGATACTGTTTGATACTTTTATTTTGTCTGCGCAGATACTTTTTTCCAAACTCTTGCGGCAACACTGGTCTCGAGTGAGAAGAGTTCATTATCGAATGAACAAATCTACTAGTTTCATTTTCAAAATCAGCTCTGAGATGTTTTTCCTATCAAAATATTTCGACTCGAAATACAGAATAAGCATGCATGATGAATTACTAACTAAAAATCATTTAAAATGAAAGTGAACATCGCAAGTTCTTTTGCCAATTTTACAGGCCAAAAGTACTACCAAATGTCTTAAGGCACATTCACAGCTCAGTGATCAGCGAATGGGCAAACCACAACAAATCATTTTTAGCAAATTCCAAAGAATTCAATTCCAAATAAGATAACTTCATTATTATCTATAGATTCATACAAAAATAGTTAAATTGTAATAAGTTTCTGCGAAGGAGTCAATAATTTGCTCATTATTCTGCGAATAAGCTTAAGGTACATTCACAGCTCAAAGACAATTCACAATTTTACTATTCTCCAAGAAGAAAGTTTAATTTATTTATCGTTTTATTGAAAAAAAGGTTAATTGTGAAATCTGCAAATAGACGGATACTTTTTGCGAACTGTCATATTTCCATTCGCGAGAATTTAGCCTCACAAATTTATTTTCCTTTGGTAAAAGACAAATGAAATTCGCCGACTAGATAAAAAAGTTGCTATGAATGACACGTCAAAACTGGCGAATATTCGCTCATTCCCGTTCGCAGTTCGCTGAGCTGTAAATGGACCTTTATGCTTCTTGTGAAATGTCAAATTTTATTCACAATCCACAGATGTGGAATGCAATCACTCACAATTCTATGTTTCTTTGGTCAAAATTTGCGAATATGCTCGTTCTTATTCCAGGTCGCAAATCTTGTTTTTTGTTTGTGAAATAAAAATAAAAACCAATTTGATTTGTTCATATTTTCTGGAAAACATTTTGATCCTTTGTTTATTAGATCTCCTTCAATTTCTCTTAACATATAAAATAATATATATTAATAATAATATAATAATATAAAAAAATATAATATATATATCTTAAAACATTTATTTTTCGTTCTCTATTTACACTCCAGTTGGCACGTTATTTTTATTACATACATATATATATATAAATTAAATATTTTTTTGCAAAGTTTTTTTTTTTTTTGTTTTATTTTTATTTTAAATAGTTCTAATTATTTTCTTCAGTATTGTTGATATGTTAAACGAATTACCTAACTTAAAATTGGAATATAACACATATAACAATAATAAAAAAAAAAAAAAAATGCACATGAACTATTAACAGAATGTATGATGGAACAATATTAACCTTCTTTGCTGCTGCCAACTTATATTTACTTTTCTGCACTAAAAAAAAAAGTTTTATATTCATATATTAAGTCTTAAATTTTACATATAATTTAACTAAATCACATTTTTTTTATTATAAACAATACACGAAAGTTGATTACTCAAATCAGGTTAAAAAGTGAAAAAACTATTTTTTGCTTAAAAACGGATTTCCTTAAAGATTGATTGCAAAGTTTAATTTTAATTTTAATTTTAAATAAATTAGAAATGATATAAATGACTTTTTAAGAATTTGAAAAATAAGGAAATCATTTTATGATCCTTGGATTAAATTCTCTGATAACATTAATTTGTGAATATTTTAAACTCAAGACCAGCTTGATGCTTGGAAAATTATTAGAAAATTTTACAAAATTTAGTCTTTAAGTGGTTCTAGCTGGATGTTTTTAAATATATTCTTCTTCTTGCTTTTAAATAGAATTGCAATAAATCTTTAAGTGTGTATGCATCAAAGGGATATAAGTTTTGGGACACCGAAAGTAACTATTACTGGTACTGTTTGTTTAATTTAAATTTTTTACAATAATTTATAATTGTTTTTAACATAAGACATTAATCCTTTGAGTAATTTAAATAAACGTGTTGTAAGAACTGCTGATGACGATAATAATTACAAGAAAATACAAAAGAAACAAAAAAAGTAATAATTCTTTTCAGGGATTCACTGCATCTATTAGATACATTTATAAGCTTATAAACAATTGTGAATGTGATTCGCATTGCATAAAGCCTGTTGCGTCATCAGGTCATGCGTGAGTGTGTGTTTGTGTGTAGCCTCCCTTCCATTGACGCTTTTTTTCGAATATGTCCTTCCAAATGAACGTGTGTGACTTTGTGCACCCTTTGCTCGTTGAAGGACAGCCCTCCCAGTGCGCAGATCTACATCCACATTATAATTTGTTTTTCCCTCGATCACCATTTTTTGTTGTTGTTGTTAGAATTTTTTTTAAATGCCACAGATAGAGTATAGATTTTATTGTTAAACAGCAACACTAACTCTCTGTTTAAAAAAAAAAACTCAACCTGCTTTGAATATCCCCACAATCATCGACAACCGCAACCAACTACTGTCATATCCTGGTAGCTTTTCAATACCACCGACTTTTCATCGTTCAAATAGAGCATCGAAATGCCCGTCAATTGTGTTGGCACACAGCATGGCTTTGGTACTTTACCTGGATGGATATTATTGACTAAGGTTTGTATAACAGCATGATTCGTGGTATTTAGATGCTCGGCCAATGGGAAAGGGCACTTCCCATGGCAATAGTAGGCATCATAACCCGGCGGCGCTACGATCCAATCGGCCCACCCAACATCGGCAAAGTCCACATACAGTGAATGCCGTCGGCAAATCTCTTCGTTGTTTTTCCTCCGATGGGATTTCCGCGTATGATGTGCCCGTTTCGGTCGACTCATGTCACGTATGGAACGTGATTTATGTCTACCATCATCGGTATAGGTAAAGAGCAGGGGCTGTTTACGCGACCATATGTCTGGCGATTCATTGGCACTGCGACGTAGGCGCACATGAGGATGGGGCGCTGGTTTAAGATTCTTTGATGTTCGAACTTCGACCAGAAGGCCATTGTTATTTTTTGGTGTTGCTAGCCATCGATCCACAGCTGGTTGTACATCAAAACTTATAACTTCTGTACTATTAAGGCGGATTTGTTTGCTATCGAGCAGTAAGTAGACTGGTTCTCGTTTACCTTTAACACCGGTTTTAAGGATGTCATAAACTAGGACTTGATAGCAGCTTCGGTTCGCGGCGGCACGTCCAATGCCATTTATTAAATCTCGATTTAAACTGAGTTCGGCAGCTTTTAGTTTCTCCTCCGTTGGTATTGTGTTTACGGTGAAGTGTAATCTAAATCGATGATGATGAGGGAATCTATCGTCGATTTTACTATCTGAAATTTTAAAAAAAAAATTATTAGTTTTCAACACAAAAAAAAAAGGTTTTAGAATAAAACATAAACGTACGCATAGATTACACTTTGCTTTGATACTTAAGAGGATATATTTTGTGCTAAGGCGATCAAATTAAAGATTATTGTGATCCCACCAGTTATTAATTAAACAACATCATTCAATTTAAGTGTAAACCATAGCTATTTGTGTAAATAACGTGCCGCGCAACATGATTGAAATCAAGTTGACAGAGAACAGAGCTCAAGTGACGTTCCTGAGGTACGCCAGCTTTTGCTGTCAAAGAGTAAGTCAGATGCTGTACATTTGGTTCGTAAGACTTAATTCATTCTTAAAATTTAAGGGTGTATGTACTATAGAACATACATTCGGATCAAACTTTCTTTATACCTTTATTTCCTCCTTTATTTGTTCAAATTTTTATTTCTTCAAAAGAGAGCTACTTTTGTTACTCGTTTCATAATTCATGGAACGAAGTTAGTTGAATCTTACAAAATTTACAAATAAAGAAGAAGATCTTAAAAAAGTTTGACTAACTTTGTGATCCAGTGAGAGTTATGATCTTAAAAGAATCGTAGTGTCACCTATGAAGATGACAGGAAACAGCTGATACTTTAGCAATAAATATTTTGAAAGCTCTTAAACTTATTCCAGAGTAGAACCACTGGGATAGGGCCACAGAACGAAGACAGGGTACAGAAGAGATAACGAGAACTTCTCCTAGAAACAAATTGAAACAGGATTGACTCGATCGAGTTGACTTTTTCCATGTAAACGCAGTTTGAAAGATTGAGTTTGACAGATACAAAGAAAATAGATATATAAGAGAGAGAAATTTCTTGTCCTTTTGTGTATTTGTCTGGAGTAAAGTAAAAAGTGAAAATATGACAGATAGTAATATTTGTACGCATACAATTCAATTGGAGAAGAACTGTCAAACTCAATCCGCTTTCGACTCGATTCAAATTCGACTTCTCAATCTGGTTACAGCGAAAAAGTGGATTGATACTGATTTTTTTTTCAATCTGATCGCATGGGAAAGGGTCAGTGTAAGCTTCAGAAGATTAAAACAGATGGCACATTAGTTGAACGAAACGATTTGAAAACCGAACAGTGGTTGAACTGAACTGAAACCATTTTGGGAGACATAACCTAAGGGAAGAACTAATAAGGAATGAAACGAACAAATGCGCCAAGTTGTTGGATGACATCCATATTTTTAAGAACTAAAACTGGCCTCGAATGCTGACAGTAAGCATGTTAAAGTGTCACAAGCTTCCGTTTCTAGGACCAGAACCATTTTGTGCGTTCAGATCGCACATTGGATAGGAGGAAAAATGCAGATGGTAATGCACGGTAATAGACCAGACCGATCAAGAAACTTCTGGTGTACTTCAACCAGACGAGAAGCATAGAGGTACTTGAAGGGGTCATTGTACACCTAGGGAGTAGCTCAGCAATTTAAGATTAAGACAAGGTGGGTACGGCAGATCTTGGCACTAAGTCACCTTCTAACTAAATGTGAAGCCGCATTTCGCAAAAAAAAAAGGATTCTCTTGTCAAACAGGGAATCATCTACCGTCAAGCTGGACTAGAGAGTTCGGTCTAACTCTTAATATTACACTGCCTAGAGTCCAAGATTGGGGCACAGAAGATCCAACTAGGTCGCACTGAAACAACCTAGATTTATTTATCTAACAAATAATCGAATGATAATGAAGATGATTCAATTTACAGGACAAATTAAGAGAAAAGAAAAGCAAAAAAAAACTTCCACTTCAATAAATATTTGAACGAATTAAATTAGCTGTTGAGTTACATTCCTCACTTGCACGAGCTAATAAAATTATCGCCATAGCACGTCATTGCTTACGGATCTACATACGATTATAATTGACTGGCAAGACGAATTGACATCAAGTTTAATATTTATAGATCTAATATTATTAATTTTTTTATAAACAAAAATTCCAACGATTTATATTCCCATACAATCAAGTTATCTCGTTGAAAAGATTTTTATTTATACAGGTAATAGGTACACGTTCTCAAGGATAATTTCTTGTTCTAATTTTTTATTTTTTTTCTAAAAAATAATCTAAACGTTAACAAAAATCCACATAATCCAAATGAATTCAAAGTGCCCAATCTGAAATCGACTAAAATCAAAACAAAACAAAAAGAAAAAACCGATGCTCGCTACTTTGAAATACTTTTAGTTAAACAAGATAATGTAAACAACAACTGATTTATGTTTGTGGAAGCGTGGCGCAGAAATTTTAATTGCACAAAATTGTGAAGAAAAACCGCACTTTATTTTAAATAAACATAACTTTTTTTTTTTTGTTTCAAAAAACAAAAAGAAAAACAGTCTGTTACCTTGCGGGTTCGTTTTGAAAAAAATAAAGAAATAACAATTTGCACCAGTTTAGCACTAAGTGCCTACATTCTACGAAAAAATATCTACGAAATAGAAAGAAAGAAAAAAAAAAATTAAATTTAGTCTAGTTTTTCGAATGAAATTTAAAGAAAAAATAACAAAATACATTTGCGCTGGCTGTTGCCTTATAATCCATTTACTGGTTTCCTTTTTATAAACTTGTCTTTCTTCAGTCAAATAAAAAGCAATGCTACTACATGGTTTGGAAGAGTTTTTCGGTTTCGGGCGGTTTCATCGTAATCTTTGCATGTGTCCGGCTGCGCACATGTAGAATGTTTGGACATTAAGTTTACTTTTTTTTTAAATGAAACATAGTGTCTGGAAAGAGACTGCCACCTGTGTATTGAGTTGTTTTTTGTTTTAAATAAAAAGCTACATCATAAAGAGTGTAATCAACGCAAAAGGCCTTACATAACCTCATTACGTTGCGTAAGGTTTGATTTAGTTGAATTCTAGTTCAATCGAAGCTTAATCAAGAATAAGTAGGAGAAGTTTGTCACAGACTTTTAAAATTTAATAGACTTTTTTATACCACCGTCAGTCATCCGGCGTAGAGAGTACACAAAATCATAAAAAGGAAATAAAAGCAGAATAAACAAATGTACACAAATATAAATACATCTTTCGCAGTGTGGCATCACTGAAACTACCACTTAGCCGATGCACATTAAGTTGCTTTTAGGCCCATCTCTTGCATTCTGTGACAATTAGCTTGTTTAATTGCTGACAGGTGCCAAATAGTGCTATCTAGTATTTGGTAAACGTATATAAAATTTATATAAGTTTGCCCTGCTTTACATCTTAGATCTCTGCTTCGGAATGGCAGATTCAAACAAAAAATTCATCATGTTTTAGGTTGGAATCGCAGCAATAGAAATGCGAATTTCCCATTCGAGAGCAAATAAACTTTCAGTTACATCCATTTTAAAAACAATTTTAAACTGATTTAGGTTCTGCCAATGTTATAAACTTTTATGTATTTTACGAGTAAGTCTTATATTTCCAGCGAAAAGAAGATTAATTTGACGTAAAGAGCACAAATGTCAAAGGCAGCGTGTTTTGTTTTCCATTTTTGACAAGCTGCGGTGATGTTCACAACTTTACAGGCAAGTCTAGTGTACATATTTTCCAGATTAACTTTTAATCTGCATTTTAAGAGATTTAAGATTAAAATTTGTAGGTCAAACCTCGAGATTTATGTTTAAGGGTAAGATTAAGGGTAGCTTAGTTTTAATCTCGGTTAAGTGTCCGGTGGAAATAGGTCTAAATCCTGAACTATAATAGAAGAATGGTTTCGTACGATCACTTGCGGAACAATAGGGGTGTTCCCGTACTGACTAAAACAACGAAAATCTACGAAATTTTACGAAAAATAGCGAATTCCAGTTCCCGTACGTCAAAGTTTCATAGTTTTTTTTTTTTTTACAGAAGAGAGCGGTCACGAGAGAGTAAAAAAATTCCCTATGCTTCGAATTTTAGTCTAAGAAATTTCTTTGGGCTGAAATATGAGTTTTGGCAAATCGTTTTTGCCTGCCAAGATAATTTATCAATCAAATAAATCAATACAAAAAAATTACGCTTTTTTGTTTAACCCGTTCCCGTTCTTTTTTGAGATTTGTTTTTCACTGAGAGAATTTAACCCCCACCCTTAGAAATTTTGGAAGCTGAGAATTTTAGTGCAGAAAGTACGGAAACAGACTTATTGTGAACTCCAGAGATTTGTATTGTTCGACGATTATACCTTTGCGTTCCAATTCGTTCAGTTTTCGTTCACTTCTGCGAAATTCATTAATTCTAGCGAAAGTTCTGAAATGATCATGCATCAGTTTTAAGTTTTTAAATAGACTATATTCTATTTTTCAACAGAATGAGAAAACAGAACTGTTTGACAGTTCCTTGTGTCTCCATATACCTTTTGCGAGCTACGTAAACACTTGAAGGTGAATTGTGACATTAGCTTCCGCTTACGTTTTTGACTTAAAGCATGGTTACCAGCTGTCAAAATATTAAATGTGTGGTAATTGACCAAATTGTATCAAAAAATTGATTTGACTTTTGAAAAAAAGAAAGAACAACTGATACTGCTTAGTACCTTTTTTAATAAGTATCTCTAGTTTTGGTGAATATATGACTTAGATAAAACAATCACTTAGTTTGAATAAGATCCATTTAGTTGCCATCCACATGTGCATCAATTTCCAATATAAATTAATAAATCAAATCGATATCTGACCTAGTTGAACAACCGTAGGAGTAATGGTCACAGTACTTTATAAACGTGACTATCCATGAGTAGGAATAAAATACAAAACTGATGCCGAGTTTTATTACTTTTACTACGTGCCCGCGAGCAGAGACAATTTTTCCATTTGATTAGGTAGTTTAGTTTAGTTTTTAAAATATTGCACTATCCTCTCCATACGTACGTATTTTATCTCTCATCTTTCTCTTCACCGGCCGGCGGCAAATTTACATTCACACCTCAGAAAAACCTATCGCAAAGATGGGGTGAGATACATTTATATAAAAAAAAAAAATGCCTTCGCAAACAAATTTTTCAACTCATACAATCCGCTAGACCGGATTTTAATCCAATCTACATTCTATGCCAAAATGAAATATTATTCTAATTTTTTTTCTCGTCAACCACGCCACCTGGTCTGCCCTTCATTCGGGTTTTGATAACAGTTAATTATTGTTAAAAAGTGGGACTAGCTATTAAAATTGACACTTGCTTTCAAGCCAGTGAACGCATTAAAAACTGGAATTTCATCGAAGATTATTTACATATTTTTGGCTCAATAACTTTGAATTATGAATTCCAAATTTTATTCAAACGAAAAAAAAGAAAAAATACAAACAAATAAAAATTTTCTACATTCGATTTTGTTTTTTTTTCGAAAATTCTTCAGCGTATTAAATATTGAGCATAGTTTCAAGGAAAAATTTAAGTTTGAGTTTTATTTTTGCAACATGTGTAATTTTTATGGCAAATTTTAGGGATTACAATCTGTCTTAAAGGGATCGAGTGGTACTTTAAACCTTTTGAAAATTAAATAGGGGCGTTGACAAATTTGAATACTTGCTAAAAGTACACAAACTACGTATTAAAAGTATTTCTACGAAAATTCCAAAATAGATCGATTGGAAAGTTGAAATTTAAGTGTTCAGGTGAAATTTTGAGTAGGCGTGCATTGTAATAAAAACATCATAAATCACCTTATGATTCGTTTTAAATTTCAATCGCAACGATTTAAAGTCAGACTTGAAATAAAGGTGTGGTTTGCTACAGTAATTTAAATTAATGGTCTTAGCTGTATTATTCAGTTTTAAGTCATGGAAAGCTATTAAGTTGGACTATTTGAACTATTTAAGTTTAACGTTGAGCTAAGCTTTTGTTCTGTTTAAGTGAGCTTAAGAGTTGTTCTTCTTTTTTATAGATCTTTAAAGAAATGTAAGTAATGTAGAGTCTGTCTTTCATTGAGACTCTTCTGATCAGAACTGCATTTTGTAGAAAGAATATTCTCTTATTAGTAAAACTCAAAGCTTGTGCCCGTACCCATTGGGATCGCGGATTTGATTCTTAATGAAAGGTAGACTCTTTTGAGCAAACGAAACATAAGTCGATCGTGAAGTTCGAAGGAGCATCTTCTAAGCCAACAAACAATAAAGTCCAGTTTAATAACTCAATTTCGAGCAATATTACAAACTTTTCTCACCACTGTATAAATTAGAAGTTCCTGGCGCCCTTAAGTCTGAGGTGTAGGAATCTTTGTATTTATTTTAAGGAGCCTCAAATGGCGAAGATTAGGTTCGAATTATTCACGCACATTTATGATTTCTATTTATCACCTTATAGAACTCATTCTACCTATTGTACATCCCTGGTGGACCAGGCCATGATAATCACATTCGAGGGCGAGTATCGAATCAAGATTTCAGGGATGTCCTTGTTAGAAAGAGGCACACATTGTTAAATTCTTAATTACTCCTCTGACCCTAATCCTTACTTAGAAAAAATAATGTAATTATTAACCTTTCCAGTAGTTTTTAATAAATTTTTGTTGTCATTACGTTCAAGGCCATTCTTAAAGTAACTCTCGACAGGTATAAACCCTTTGGTAAGTATCTCTCTATGCGTATGCGTACGTATGTGTTTGAAATAAAATTTATATTAAGAGCAAGACTCACCTTGATGTGTAAAACTTCTCACTGTATTCGCTGATTTCGTTAATAAGCCAGGCTTTGGAATATTTACAGAATCGATTTCTTCGCCCATTATTTGTGCGTATAATTTTTTCATGGCTTCTGGTATGATGATTTTTGATCGATCTATTTTCGGCGGCCTCTTCATGTTGAACAATGACAGAAGGCTATTCTCGATTTCGACTAGAGTATCAGGATCGGGCTTCTTAGCTGTAAGTATCCTAGTATCACTATAACTATCAATATTATTATTCATAGTTTCACTGTCCAATTGATTATCATCGATTTCATTATTAAGATTATTTTGGTCGTCCTCTTGATCATCTTGATAATCAATTGATATTTGATTTTCTTTTGTTATTCTTAATGATGATGGAGATGTATCGATATTATTCGTTGTTGTATCTATTTGTTCTGTTGCTGATGCTTTCGTTGAACCCATTTGGGAGGAGATTGTCTTTTCTTTAACTAATCTATCACTATCACTTATTTTATTATTAGAATTAAAATTATCAATCACTGGAAATGGTAATGATGGAGATGACGACGACGACGACGACGACGACGATGAAGACGACGTTGATGGAGATAACGAATACGACAACGATTTTGATGTTGATGTTTCCTCCGTGCTAGCAACTTGAACGATAGGTTTTAAAGTCGCCAGCACTATGAGGAGTAGAAGCCATGCGCCCATGGTCGCTTGCAACTCTGCAAAGGTAAAATAAATATAAAATACATTAAACTTTTAAACTTCTTTTAAAAAGTTATTATTTTTTTTTGTAGAAAAAGAGTACAAGTCCTTAAAAAGAGGGAAACAAAGAACGATTAAGGATTGTGGCTTATGGGCATTATATTTAATCGCGTAAGATATATGCAACTGTGTGTGACACTTTTAAATACCAACTCAAGAAAAAAAAAACAAAACAGAAAGGCACAAAAGGTTCTGTAAATTGTTCCTTTTCAGTTGAAAATCATACACACTTGAGCATATTGAAGTCATAAAATTAAACAGGTATCCTCTAGGTATTTGCCGAATTCTACCTGTTAACAGTTTTTTTTTTTTTTTTTCTAAATTTCATCCCTCACTCATTCGAGTTGAGTGCGTGGAGTGCGCCCTTAGCCTTTATACCTGTTGTAAGGGTGTTCACAATATTGTTATTATTACATTTTTAGACAATACATCGGTTGAGATTAAGGAATGCGAAATTATCTTTTATCGCTTTACACAGTATATTTTTCAAGTGGGTATTTAGCTGCCAATAAATGCGTGTAGTGGGTTCAAGTAGTTGTATTATACATTTTGTACGCATACTAACGCACAAAAACGCATGAAGTTCAAGTCACTTGTTCTGCTTTATGTTAAGGTGGACGCATGGATAAGAACTGGGTTAAATATGTTGCACCTGTTTGTTACGTTTATGGTAATTTCACTGTACAAACAAGTTTTCATATTTTATTTTATTTGCATTTCTATTTTTAATATTCTGGTAGTAATTTTCTTTTCCAAAATGGCAACCTACACGCAGCGTTATAACGTAAGTCTTTTGAAATATGTAGTTCTACTAGCTAATGATTGATTGAAGTTTCTTTAATTGGTAATTGCGTTTAAAAGTTCAAATGTCAATTTGAAGCCAACAATAGATGGCGTGTATAAAGCCAACAATACTAAGGCTTTGAACGCTACAAATAATCGATATTTTTGACTTTTCTTGCTTGCGTTATCAAATTATGACAGGTTTTTACAGTTACATTACGTGGCGTTAGGTTGCGTTTAATAAACATTTATTATTTTGTTGATACTTGAGAGGAGTTTTTGAGAGGTTTACTTCTTGAATTGACAAAGCTTCACTGTTCATTTCATAGCAAGCAGCCTTAGCTATAGGCTGCTCTTATTGAAATTATCGTTGAGCCTTCATAAACCCTTTTTATGTTATTTAGAAGTATTCGAGGATAGGATTGGATGTATTTGTAAGAGATTACGCAGAATTCGAAGAGACGATAGCTATGAAAGTTCACAGTGGAGGACGTTGATTTTGGTCTGTCAGAGGCATAGTGCCAAAAATAAAATTTGGCTTCTGTCCCAATAGCTGTCATACGTTAAAGTGCTCTTTCAAATAAAGTAGGGAGTGTAAGATTGGAATAACCTCAAAAATAGGTTATTCTAAGGGATGTTTACATTAGAAGAGCATGGGCACTGCATTTTTTTCTGTGACTGGCATAATAGCTTCGGTTTCACTTGAGACTATTCAACTCAGCATTTGACACTTATAATGCTCCATTGACAGCTCCGGAACGAAGAGCAAGTATTCTGCGACAATCATTGCACGTCGCCAGAACAAAACAAAGCAACTGTAAGGTTGAATGTTGTAGTCGTGTGAATGTGGCTTGTATTTCCCATCTTTGAAAGCTAATTCAAATTCTTTTTACTAATCGGTCGATTAATTAAGCTTTGAAATAGTAAAAATTGCCAATTGTATACCTTTGAATGTGCTCAAAATGGATTGTGCGCAGTTAGCCCATTCGCTAGTAGCTCAGCTTTGAATGAATATTAAAGATCAACAATGGAATTTTGGTGATAAATCATAGAAATTCAGAGCAACCTTCAAGGCCTTTGAAGTTCGTAAAGAGCAACGTAATGCCACGTAGCCTTGCTCAAATATTGAACATTTCTCTAAGTTGACAAGAACAATGCAGAAGGAAACCTGGCGTTGTGCGCTTAAAGGAAATGAAATCAATTTCGAAACGCTATTGCTCAAGAAAATCATATATTATGTGGTCTGCCTAGTACATTATGTCCCACTTGAGTTTTTTGATCCTTAAACACGTGCGAATTATACATTACGTATCTATTTCTCTTCGTCTCTGCGTGATACGGGCGCACCTTTACATCCTTTCTTCAAGTGCTGCTCTTAAGAACGTTTGCTTTCTATCAGCCGGAACAATAGAATTGCACAAAAATGTTCATTTCTTACATTAAAGAGGCCACCCCCTGTGGTCTGTCCTCTATTAGTGTAGCACACCTTTCAAGTGTGCATTGTTCAAACAGCGTGATTGAAGCGTAAAGGTGTTACCAGCATAAACAATCTATTTTCCCCTTGAAGAATTATTATTCAAAGGATTTAGTTTACTAAATAATTGATTAACACAAAAAGCAGCTGAATTCATGCTTTGAAACGGTGTGTAATAAGCTGCTTAGTCTAGG
Source organism: Chalcosyrphus nemorum (assembly GCA_949716465.1). NCBI lineage: Eukaryota > Metazoa > Arthropoda > Insecta > Diptera > Syrphidae > Chalcosyrphus > Chalcosyrphus nemorum. The sequence goes on from OX454335.1 coordinate 26,273,783, forward strand.
TTAGTTAGTTAGGTCTTGGAAATTAGTAGCTCCTTAGGATGGGAAGAGAATGAATTGATTAGGAACTCAGAAAGTAGAACAAAGGGTTTTTTTTTGGATTTAAACTTTAAAGAATCTATAGCCATCTATTCAGACTTGTTTGTGACATCACTAAGACTATATACATAGCTTCGAATAGTAAAATTTGTGATTGAAATTATCAAAAGAATTCATGAAAAATTAAACTTTAAACTCGTCCTAAAGAATAAGAGAAACAAAACACAGAAAATGTTTGTAAAGGTCCTTTAAAGAAGTATAGTAATAGTGTATTTTGAAATTGTTATAACTCACCCAATTATGATTGAAAAAAACGTTTTTAAAAAAGAGTAAAAAATACTACTTTTCAAAACACTGCCGTTCGCGAAAATAACTTCTATTTTACGCGCAAAATCGTCCGTACTCTCGCTCGAATCAAACAAAAGTAAAATGTGAAAACTATCTTCATTGCATAGCTCAAACATCATCTGCATTTCTATTCATCTGTTCATAATATCTGTTATAAATTTCCCAAATAAAGTGGGTATTTCTTTACACAAGAGGAACAAATTATGATATATTATGTTGAGTGAAGGGTTAGTGGGGGAAAAACCCTAAACCCCAGAAGAAGAATTCAAGTGCAGAAGGTAAAATGGGAAAAACCCCTTCAAATGAATGAAAATTACAAGCAGGAATAACCAGACATAGATCAATGAATGCCGGGAGATACTCGTACACCATACAAAGGTTTTATTACGTTCAATCAATGTCAATTATATATTTTGAATTGAAAACATGTGTTGGATTTTAGTGGAACTCCTGGACATGGGAAAATAGTCTTGTGCAGAGGAGATGGAAATATTCAGGAATTACCTCTTTTAAAAAGGGAATTGATCTTTTGAACATTTGTTTCTTTTAATTTGCAAGGGGGTTTTGGACACAAGTGTGTGTCAAATGGTTAAGATGTCTTTGTTTTGGATTTGGTTTTAGACCTTCTTGAAAGTGCTCTTGTAGTCCTGGACTTGAGAGGCTTTAAAAATATAAAATATACAGTCTGAAAGAGTGCTTGCAATTCACCAATGAGACAGACTTTAACATCCCTGGAAGCAATTGACGTTTGTTTCCCTCTAACGTTTCATCATCATCTGTCCATTTCCATTTAAAGTTATACCTCTTTGAAAAGCTGAGTATCTGTCATATTGATGAAGTGGATTTGCCACTTAGATATTAGGCATATAGATGCTTGAAAACCGGAACGAGAGCAATGGTTTTTTTTTAGAATTGGGCTCAAAAAATCTTGAAATAGAAATCTTATTTGGTGAAATGTCAAGCTCTTTTCATTTCGCCTTTTCTCAAACTCGGTTCCTAAAATATTGCTCAGCCTGTAAACTAAACGCTTAATCACCTCAAAGTGTCTATTGAAAGTGCCGACGGAATCAGGCAACAAAGCTTCTCAACCAGCTGTCAGTAGTCAGATTATATGTAGATTACCTAATGCTTAAAACGCTGAATGGCTTAGACGTTGTATATCTGTCTTTTTAACAACAAGCTGGTGTTAAGGATTTTTCTTGAAATCTAATGATTTTGATCGCCAGTTGTTTGGCGAAACTAGGCCTATCAGCAGACTTACTAGCTTATGAAACTTAAAACCCTTAAATTCACAAAGTAGCAACTACTCCTCAGGCACAAATTTATCGATGGGTCAGTCATACTTATAAGCCATATAAAGTTTGAAAATCACTGTCAACGACTTCACTTAAATTGAAATTGCGAAATAAGTTTTACTAGAGAAGATAAGCCAAGAGATCTTAGCCAACTTTCAAAAACGAACGTAAACGACTTCCTTTAGATTGAAATAAACAAAATCATTTATATTCAGAAAAGAGCCTTTTCATAAGACCAACTTAAGAAAGGTGATTTCTAAGTCACAAATTGAGCACAAGTCCTTGAACAATTTAGTAATGAAAGAGTTGAGTGTTTTACTCCAAATGTCATTTTTAGAACAGGCATTTGATTGAAACTCCAAATCTTGAAACCTAAGTGACACCTAAGTGACAGGTTTTTATCCTTGTGTGACTTACTCCAAACTTGTTACAAATGTCACTTTTGGAACAGGCAATTGATTGGAACTCCTAAGCTTGACACTTAAGTGACATTTAAGATGATAGCTTATAAATTTCTTTTCTTTTGATGGTCCTACTCCCGTACCTACCATGAATTTTAAATAATGCTAGATTGCAGAACAAGAAATCTTTACCTAAGGGCAGACCATAAAACTTGAAATGGTATTTGAGGTTCTGAAATCTGTCCAATATGTCGGGTAGTTTTGAAAGTCAATTTGAGTTCGATTTTTGTATTAACCAATCTGACAGCTCTCTTAAATTTCAGAATGGAGTAAACAGTGTCTTGTTTTTGGGTATATCCGAACGTTCACGTAAGCAGTGAGTCGTTTTTCAGAAGACACTCATCTACCTAACAAGTTAAAGTAAAAGTTAAAGTTAAACCAAGTTGTAAAACCAAGTTAAACCAAATTGACTTAAAAACCTTTGAAAATTATGAATTTTTAGATGTAGTATTTGAAGTATTTGATTAAAAACAGAAAGCATCGACTAATCTTTGAAGCATGAGTTCATGGAAAAACAAGACTAGCAAGTAAAATTCCAACTAAAGTCAACCCTATTGGACATATTAGCTGACAATTAGCCTTCAAAAAAAAAAGAAAATTCCTTATTCGAAATGATTTCTTAAAATACTTCTTTAAATTTGACTTAATTAATCCAATAAGTGTAAGTCACTCATTTTACGCCATAAACGAACAGCTCATTTGCCCTAACGCACGTGGGTCAAGTTGTGTGTTCACACACTCACACAAAATGCCACAAAATCAATTGACAATAATTGAAAATTATCTCATCATGCACAAAATTAATTTTACTTCTCTCTATAGAGAAGAAGTAAGAAATATGTAAAAATTTTAATTTGGCAATAATCAGCAAACGAGAAACAGAAAAATTATTGTTTTCACCGCGGATAGCTAGATATTGGTTTTTTATAATTCTATTTCTGAAGGCTTATCTCAAGGCTTTTTTGCTCTCCAACAGCATAACTAATGAACAGATAGTCACAACAATTTCGGACAGATAAACAAAAAGTTATTCTTAAATTCAATAGGATTTTTTTTTTTAAAAAAAAGCCAAACAAAGCCAAATACGAGTATAGTGAGACGATGAGAAGAAAAAAAAATCTAGTTGAAACCAGTCGAAGGCTTCTTATTTTTAAGTTTGATGAAGAAAAAAAAAATAAAAAACAGAGCTGATTGCGTTGCAACTCTTGGGTTGCAACTCTTTCCTCTCACTATGACTAAGTAATACACATGGATAGATAGATCTATCAATGTATCTTGCATTGCAAGTTTAAGCGAACTGCATCCCTCTCGATTGGTGTTGAATTGTTTACGCTAAATTGTTTGTATTCAGTTCAATATAAAAATAATAATAATAATCTCAAATCAAAAAAAAAAACCGAGAGAAAAGTATCTATTCCACGGCAAATTCCACAAATGCAAAAATACATATGTATATAAGGAAATGATAAGACTTGTACTCTTTTGAATAATTTATATATAAAATATAATTGTAAAATAAAAACTCACCTCAGTCTTATGTTTTGTTGTTTTGTCCGCGTGCGCGAGTAAATAAAAAAAATTTGTAAATTTAACAATTAAAAATAAGATCTAGTTACACTTTTAACTACGCGTGTTAACGTTTTAAGTTATTTTTTTTATTTTGGTCAAGTTTTTTGTGTAAAATTTTTGTTTTTTAAGAAAATAAATAAAAATTCCCAAGGCACACACTATTCGATTTGTATCGCTTTTCCGACGATAGTGATAGATGAAGAATATGTAGTTCTTAAAAACTTTTTTTCGCCGCTGTGTTATTACAATTGTCACAAAAATGCCAAACAGCATCTATAAAATAATTATGATCACTAATTACCGTCACAATCATGTCAGTTATAAATACGTAGTAGTAGTAGTAATATTTTCTTTTCACTTTGATGGATGTAACTCTGCAACAATGCAGCAACCAGAGTAGCAACAGCAGCAGGTGCATTAAATATGTGACAACGAATTATAAAAAAACACCTTCTTGTTGTTGCGCTATAACCCCCTTTTTATTTTTTTTTCTTCTTTTTAATTTTGATAAAATATATACATATGTATTTTATATCAAGGGACAGGTATTTAAATTTCACTTTGGTTAACAAAATAAATAATATTTATTATATATATTTTTCACGACACAATTTTAAAAATTTTTATTTTTGTTGTTGTTGTTGAAAATTTTTTTTTTTGAGACACTTTCCTTATTATGCAAAATAAAATCAATATTTATTTATTTATGTATTCTTTCATGTGCTTTTTGATTTCGTTAACACTTTTTCTTCTTGTTGCTTGTTGTGTTTGTTGTTGCATTTGTAGTAGTAAATATATAGAAAATTTTCACTTCAGAGGAATTTTTTTCTTATTTTTTTTTTTTTTTCTTATATTTTTAAACTTTTAATGCACTTTATTGTAATGATATTCAATTGAATTGGTATCTTGTACGGTATGATCATAAACATCATTATTAATTTCATGTGAAAACGAAAACGAAATAAAATAACAAAGATACTATAGAGGCACATAGGTAATCCAATTGTTGAATTAAGTAGAATTCACGGTTTGTTTTTTTAGCACACGATAATTAAATATTAAATAAAAATTATTAAATAAAATATTTGCTTTCATTTGCACGAATTTTTTTTTTGCTTTAACAGAGGTTTCCTTGCGCAATTTTTTTTTCTCTTTTATTTTTTTATGACACACTAATTAATTGATTAAAAAAAAAAAAACATTAGTAATATAAATGTGTATATACGGCTCGCTAGTCTGTATTTCTAAGCTGACTTTGGATTTTTTGGAACGTTTTTATTATTTTTCTTGTTGTTGCTGGTGTGTTGGTGTTTTTTTTTTTTATTTAAGTGTAGTGTATATCTTAGCGAGAGATCTCAACGGAATAGATTTAAACTCGATCAGGGCTGTAGAACGACTAACGCCTATCTGTCTACCTGATTCAATAATCCAAAGTGTATACTACACCAGCAGCCAGTGTACGCAGCTACTGCTGCTGGATGATCACTTGTTCACGTTGTTTAGTTGCTGCTGCTGCTTCATCGTTGGAGTTCCGTGACTCCTGTTACTATTTGTAGAAGAGTGTGTTGGTGTTTTCTTTTTTGTCCCTCTTTATTTTGTTGTTGTTGTTTTTCTTCTTCTTCTTTTTCATCTTGTACTTCTTCTTCTTCATAATCTTCGGTGTGTGTGTGTGTTGCGTTGCGCGTTGTGTTCAAGTATAAGTGAGCGTTAGTGGGAGAGTAGTAAGAGAAAGAGCGAGCGAACGAACGATCCGATCGTGCACTTAACACTCACTTATACTAGTGAAGATACATATTGAGTTGAGAGATCTGGATGGTGATCTCGCATTGAAACCCATAAGATACATTTTTTTAATTTTTGTGCATGAGAAACAAGTAAACACATTCCATTGAGATGTGTTTCCTAAAAAGTTACATATTTACACAAAAACCACAGTTTTAAAGAGGATCAACTAGAGTCCTTTTTTTGTTTTTAAAATTTTGGGGTTATAATCGAATGATCGAATGATGATGATGATCTTTGCCGTTACATTTTAGTACTTAACTGCATATACAGTAATTTCTTTACTTATTAGCAGTCGACAATTTTTTTTTCTTCTTCATTTTTTTTTTTTTTTTATTAAAGAATGTATTTGAGTATCTAGAGATATTTGTGTTGGTTTTTGTGTATTGAATGTAGATAGTTCCAGTTTTAATTCAGACATTACAAACAAATCTTATTAATATAGGTAGTTTCTACTTTTCTTTTCTAAAGTATGCAGACTTGTACTAATTATAAAGTTGTCTCAACTTAAGAGCGCTCTTAAACCAAGTTACTGTTGAATGATCTGGCATATGTAGGCACAAGTGTATTATTAACTGAGGAAGCTCGTTTGAGGAATGTCGATATGTTGCATCTTTTCTCTTGTTTAGTAAGATTTTGTACTAAAATTTTTGCCTTACTCACTGGATAGGAGGAAATTTATATTTACTTTTTTTTTTCCTAAGAACTGACCTAAGAGACGACAAAAGTCTTAGAATCAATTTAGATGGAACAAAAAAATGACATCACTGGCGAATACTAACGGTTCAATCACATCCCTAAGCGTTTCAGAAAAAAACATCTTAAATGCTAATTAAAATTTATACAGACGGACGGAAGACAACACAGTTCTTCTCGGAAAACATTTCTCTTCATAATAATAATGAGAACATTGTCAGCAAGTGAGTGTATGAATATTTATAATTTTTTTTCTTTTTTTTGTTTTTGTTTGAGCTTGTAAAGTAGTTTTTGCAATTATGATATAAGTTTTTATTGAGTTTTTTGCAAGCCGATCAAAGCTTTCGCTAAGGGCTCGGTCAATGTTTAAAGTTTTACACCGCGAGTCAATAAGATAGAGTCACGGAGAGTAAACTAGAATATTATAAAAAAGTATGAGGAAATCTAAAATATTCAGCAGTTTCTTGACTTGGATTTAATGAGCAGAGGATTCACCAAAACTAGTGAAGTGCAAGGTGAGCCTCGTTCATTAGTGTTCGGCGATTCAATAAAAAAGGAGAAATAATTAAATATGAATAAGCATAAGCATTTCTGCATGCACAGATTGGACCTAAAGTTTTATGCCGCATCCTAAGGTCAGAGCAGTGACCACCGTAAGCACGTTGGAGCCAATTTTCCAACACGCTTCGACATATGTACATCGGCCGGAACACAGCAGCGCAATATACTCCGTTGGAACCAGGTATCATTGAGTCAAGTACATCCAGTTCTGTCCAAAAGTAGTTAGCATCTAACAATAGTGAAAACAAACCAATATCTGTACACAAAATTCACCACAATGTGGACTGAGAGATGACCATGGCCTTACTTGTGTCCTGTATCCCCTTGTGGATCCTCGGGCCTCTACAACGCCTATGCGCCATCGTGTGCAGTTTCTGGAAATTTGCCTCAGGTCTCCCCAACTCTTTCCCAGTTATTATTCCACGTACTCCTAGGATCGCCGCTTATCCTGCCATCCTGGATGAGCGGGTTTTATTGCATCGCTTGGTTAGCTATGGATTTGTCACTGTCGAGGTGCTTGAGCTCAGATGTAAGAGTCCATCGAATTCCTCCATTTTCTGTTGATTAGGCCGCATGCAGCACATCGCTAATCACTAATCAAAAGAGTATTGGTGAAAGTATGCAGCTTTGCCGAACCCCACTTTGGACTTCGAATTCCTTAAACAGGCTTTCTCTGTGCAAGACGTGACATCCGTAAGCGAAAAAGCTCGAGCGACAATATATCGAAACTCAATTTAGTCGTACGTGCAATCAAGTCGAGCACGCGAACCAATAGACTGTCTGTGTAAACCTACCTTTTCAAATGTCGACTCTGACCATTAAGTTGTTGCAGCTAAATTCAGAGCTTAACTTTAGTTGACATAGTCCAAAGGTACAATAGCCTACAAAGAGCACCTGACTGAGAAACTCCCTACAGTAACATCATCAACGAGGTAGCCGTGAGAAAACTTAGCCACCAACCACCACCCAAAACCAAAAAGGAGCCCTTGATATGATGATGAGTGCGTTCAGCTGAAGAAGGTTGACAGAAGATGCACGACAGGAAAGCGCTGCAGCTTAAAATGAGAGCAGTAACTTATATCTTCCAAGCAGAAGCTTATACTGTTGAACTCCGTGCTCTTTTCCTGTTTATACTAAGAAAATGGTGAAGACCTTTTACAATTAAAGAATGTGATACAAACAAAATTGTATACCAAACTACTCAAAGGTTGGTAGTTTAAGAAATGACAGATTGGGGATCCCCCGCTTCAAGTTGAAAATAATAACATTCTCTAACGATCACAAGATTGATGATTATTGCTGAGTAGAACGATTGATAATTTCGATTCAATGTTTTGATTAAGATGACCTTTATCTATCGAAAAATATTGATTTTATTTATATGTTTACCATAGGAAGCTTAGAACCACACGATGACTCATTCTAGTTCTCTATTTTGCTGTATACTTCCAATTCTTCTAGACTTATACACCATCGGACAGCTTACTATTATGTATGTAGCACTCATGCACGTCCATTCAAGTCCAAAAGAGTCGATAAAAAAGGTGGAGCAGCTGGACCGAATTACAACAATCGATAACGATTAATATGTCATCAAAATGTGAGTACCTGCATATTTCTTATTATTCCTCAAATTTCAGACCACTGCACACATCATTCGACCACTAATGAGCTTTCAAGTCGTCTAGCGAAACAACCAAGTTATGAGTCCGACTCTCACTTGTTATCGATTGTTGCAAATCGATTTCTCGATTGTGAGCTTAGCAGCTCACTCGATTTCGTTGTTTTGTTTAAGGTATGTTAACAACTGTCAGGCAGGAGTACCTTCTTTGGCTTAGATTTTGGATGGCGAATCATGACAAACTCTCGAGTGTGTCTACAACTCTCCTCCCACCACATTTAATTGAAATGCAGGCCTCGGGCTTTAGTTAAATTGGAAAAGAGAAGAAGGGATGAGAAAAAGTTGGTGTACTGGTATTTCAAATCCAGCAATTCTCCAGTGTCTATATAGACTGGAGACAGTTGTATATGATTTTTGCATTCGCTTATAATTCACAGTAAAAATTCAACTGTTAAAATTCAATTGAAATGGTCGGGCCTTAAGCACCAACTACTCTCTGTGCAATAATACTGAGCTTACTTCGAATCGAACGCTTGAGGTTTGAACATGAACGTCATAAAAGTCATAAGTGACAGTTGACACGTCTTCATTAGATTTTTATACATAATATCTCAACAACTCAAGTACTAAACTATAATTCCTACCTCAGTAGGAGGTATTTCAAAATTGAATTAGTAACACAAAATACAACCTTGCATCATTCATGACTCAATGTACGCACCTTCTATTCGCAATCACATTTAAAACTGCAAAAACAAATGAACCAAACCAAATGCAAACCTTTCACTCCTTTTGAAATCGGCTAAAGAGCAAAAACTTTAACTTTACGAAAATTTTCCACAGTTCGTGCCATGGCAAACACTATTTTGCATATCAATTTGGAACAAAATCGACAGAGCCGTGTGATTCCAATGAAAAGCAAGTTTTTCATATGAATCATGGCCAATTACCGTTATACGTAACTCGATATGCTTGTACAAACTAACCCAAATTTGATATTTGTCGAAAAGTATATCTGTTTTTTTTTTCTCTCTCGAGCAGCGAATTAAGACTAGCTTATGTACAAATATTTATAAACGACAAACAGACACATCAACATACTGTCAATTAAAAGACACACTTTTCTGGTGCACGCTCAAAAATATTATCTAAAGCTTGTAGTATGAAAATCTTTAAGATACCGAATGAGTATTCAAAAAAAAAAAAAAAAAAGTGAGCCAGAAATAGCTTATGATACCGCACTCCTTCATCTTCCTCTGTGTGCACCTCTGTAGACAGATGATTTCTTTTCTTGCTGCTTCTTCTCTACTTAGTAACAAATCTACTTGTCATCTGTTTCGCATCATATTAGTTTCAGATAAATTAATTCGTTCCTTCCTACGCAAATAGTTTACCGCTGTCAGTGCCAGACTTTCAGACTACCCTCTACTGCGTTCATCGAAGAAGAAAAAGCGAAGAAAAAAAATAAAAAAACGAGGAACCCGGAGAATGTTAATATAAAATATCTAAACTCTGTCTAACTATGGAGAAAAAAGTACGGAAAATATAACCAACAACTTACAGTGGATAATGTGTTACCCTATATTTTTTTTAATAGAGGAATACTTTGCATAAAGTGCTTAACTTAATGATGTGTACACTAGGAGTCCCTCAAGTCCACTCAGAGCTCAACGACATGCGAATACGAATGAGCGAATATTCGCAAATTTTGACATTTCATTGACAGCAACAATCTGCTAATTTCAATTGTCATTTATCAAAAGACAAATTATTGTGAGGTTAAACTCCTGCGAATGTTTTGGTCGAACCACTGAATATCGGCGTTCATGGTTTTCAGGTTTAACTAGGCTCAGGTGCATCTGGATCTTCCTGTGTCGACCACATCAACACCTTGCGGATCATCATCGAGCAGTGTGTTGAGTATCGATCACCACTTCACCTGTTGTTCAGGTGGGGCGTTTGATAGTGTCAATAGGAAGCACGGCAACTGTAAAAGAGTTGGGGAGAGCTGAGGCACATTTCCCGAAATCGCACACGATGGCGCGTAGGCGTTCTAGAGGCTCTAGGACCCACAAGGGGATACGGGAGATATGTAAGTAGATTACATAACCTACATGTTTGGTTCTAGACGATGATCTACAAAACCCTCGGGACAATAGTTTCCGAGAATACTGGGATCAACAGTTGCCCAATTTCTTCAGAACTGTGCCAGTAATTAAAGCAGTTGCAATCTTAAGTTATGTTAGGTTAGAATGGCTGGCTATAATGGGTGCAGCCATACTTAGGCCAGAAAGGCCCGATCGAATCCAATATCAGGAGCTTATCTCGAACCGGTCGAGGTGGTTTGAAGTCTATTGTTGAAGAAGTGTTCATCCAAATGAACTTTCCTTTGAATCGGGTGAGCATGGTAGATGCACAGGAGATGAAGTATACTCCCCTCCTCCTATTCGTCCATGCAGCTTCTACAGCTATCGTTTGAATCTAATTACGTGCCTCCCAGTGCTGCAGTGTCCTCTGAGGACAAATGATATGAGATCTTTTTAGCTTTATTGAGCTATAGGAACGGTTGAGACCCAGATTAAGCCAGATTTGCTTGCTCCATTACCGTGACCCGGCAGGTGGACTTTGAATTGTTCAGTCATCTCATTAAGAAATAGGCGCCATGATTTACGCTTTGAATTCCGCTTTGAATACGGTGATAAAGGGCGGAAGGAGATGTAAAATTTCAGATCTTGGGAGAAGAATGGTTGGGCCCTTAGGCCTAAAGTAGAAGTAGCTACTGCTGTGCAAATGTGTTTCGGCTGTTAGGCTTATGAGCCTGTTGCTTCTATTGCTACTAGTCGAATTTCTGGTCGGCAGCAGGTCGGCAACTTTTTAGATCTTGAGATGCAGGGTTCGAGGAAATTCCTTTAACTCAGCAATAGGAAGCTATGACGAGTTGAACTTCTGCATGCCCCATATGTTTACTGGTCACGTATGCTTCAGAGCCTACCTCCACAGATTTGGACACAACGACAATTCCTGTTGTCCAACTTGCACAAGACCAATTGATTTGACTGTCCATGAAACAAACTGGGTGAAGACCCAGACAACATAACGAGGCAAGTGCTGAATGCGCAACGAGTTTGGGAATCAGTTAGATACGCTGTGGGAGCCATCATGAACGAACAACGAGGCAGGAGCAACAACGAATGGTTGACGACAGTACCGCATGGACAAGTGGTAGGAGAGCCATTGATCTTAGTGGGTGGAGATCCCACAATGTTAATGTGTATGGGTTGAGTTTTGTCTTTGAAAGCTACACACCTTCCAAGGGAAAAAAATCTCTGTGTTATCGACCAGGTGTCCCTAGATATGATTGGTGAATGGTGTAATAGTTGTGGTATTCGGTCAATCTTCTTAACACGAAAGCAGCTCTTTAAATCGATTTAAAATCATTTAAAAATTTAGAGGTATGTCATTCTCTAAATTGTTACTCTCCTTTCTGCAGCTTTCGTGTAAAATCTCACGTAAGACAACTTTTTGAATTTATTGAACATACTTATCGTATCAATTTCTAATATTCATAAAACAAAAAATCGCGTCATCATCACAAAAACAGCAAACTACGCAACTTGATGTTATTATTTGAATATTCAAAGAATATTCAAATTTTTCTCGCTAATAACCAACATTCGACCTGTTTCTAAGCATCGTTAGCTTACCAACGCGTCACAGATGCAGTGGCTTAAAAGATTATCCATATAGGGAGGGATTTCGTTTCACAAATGTCAAGTTAAGTCATTTGTGTTTTACCAAAAAAAACATCAGTTGAAAAAATATTGAATAAGTCATAAAATAAATTCTTAAGAGGGATAATGAATACCGATACTGGGCACGGACGACGGTAAGCAGATTTGTAAAGATGGAAAGTTTCAGGATATACTTACTCTTTGTGAACTTTACTTACTTATATCCAGTATCCTCCAGTGGGTCTTAGGGCCTCGACAATGCCTACGCGCCATGGTGTGGGATTTAGGGAAACGTGCCTCAGCTCTCCCCAACTCTTTCCCAGTTGTCGTGCTTCCTTCTCCACTGTTCTGCGCCACTTATTCCTAGGACCGCCACGTATCCTGGCATCCTGGGTAAACGGGTTCCATTGCATCGCTTGGTAAGCTATGGATCTGTCACCCTTTCGGAGAGTGTGGCCAATCCACTGGCAGTTACGTCGTCGTATGGTTGTGCCTATAGATTCATGACCTGTTCTCTGATAAAGCTGTTCGTAAGAGATACGTAGGCACCTATTGACAAACGTTTGCAGCTTCCTCGTACCCTCCAGCTACCACATTGGAACGGAACGGTAGTAGCTTACTCTTTGTGAAAGAATTGAGTTATTACGCTCTAAGTGGAGGATTCTTACTGGAGTGCTTTGTGTCAAAAAATCTGAGTTTAAAGGACATGCCTACAAAATAGCGATGAGACTAACCATGATGTATGATTTTGAATGCTGGGCAGCACAGAATTGTACACATAGGTACAATTCATTCCCAACATTTTGAGCTTCAGAGATGCGGACGATATTGATATCACTAGAAGAGATCAGCAAGCCATTATCGAGGATAAACGACTTTATGAAATGGGTGTGAGTATATACATATTGTCATGAGTGGGTGCCGTGGCTCAATGGTTAGTGCGTTGGACTACTGCGTAAGGGGTTCCAAGTTGGAAGCCAGAATAATACCATCAGAGGTTTTTACGGCCTTGTGAGTGTCTGACAAACATTCAAAAGTATAAAGAGAAGAGACAACTTCTCAAAACCCCTCTGCCATTCGGATACGGCATAAAACTGTAGGTCCCTTCCGTACATGTAGAAATGTATACCACTCACAAGCTAAAAGAGAGAGAAGCTAGGCCTTGGCCCTCTATGGGATGAAACCAGCACCAAACAAATTTTCAACAACGAGATGGACATTTCGGAATTGGCTTGGAAACCAGAAGCGTAGAATTACATCGGTGAGAAGCTTTCACAACTATTCAAGCTAGAGAAGAAACTACGTAAGCTGAGGTTAGAGAATTGTACTAGATTTTTTGTAAAAGGTAGTGGAGCTTTAATTTTCCTGTACTTCGGATAGATTCTTTGGCGACAGACAGAGTTCTTATTACAATAGGGTCCGTTCGCGTGATTCTGGCACTAAAATTTCGTATTCGAACGGGTGAAACAAGAAAAAGAGGGAAATACACTGATTTGACAGATTTGACAGTTTCCACAAATCAGCCCAAAGAAATTTTTTGTACTAAAATTCGTAGCATTAGGAAATTTCATACTCTCTCATGAACACTATCTTCTTTAAAAAAAAACTGCAAAAATTCTCAGTACTTAAACAGATATTCGTAAAAATTCGCTATTTTAGGAACGTACATATGTGAATGGATCTAATATTATAGATTCAAACAGAAAAGCAGCAGCTGCCGCAGATTCTGACTGCAGAGCTTTCATTCAATTATGACATTAGTTATCGTACGCCTTAAATATGGTGTTGCCAGCAACGACAACAGAAATAGAGCAAAATATATTTTATAAACTCGACTTCAAATCTATATAGGTATACAAAAATGGTATGAAAAATGTATGGTAATTCATCAATTGAGAACGCATCGGCCGATTTGGCCTCAATTTTGTTTTCAGTAGTTCGTTATTGCCAGGAGAAGGTTTTTACGAAAGATTAAGATTCCCAAACCCCCCTGGAAAAGTCGGGAAAGTGGAAAAATCGAAAAGTGACTTTTTTTGTACAATTTTTGTTTGTGAATGAAAAAAATAAAAAATTCTGGAGAAATGCGAAAAATTTGAATTTATTTTTTCGACGAAATTTTGTATTTTGTCGTATGATTTAATAATTTTTGGGCGATGTAGAGATGGAAGCTTGGAAAATTTCGGATAATTGTTTAGTAATACATATTGATTTTCGCCGTAAGTAAGGAAAGGGCAGAACAACGTCTAATGATTTCATAAAAAACTACAGATATACTCTTTAGTTCTTGACAAAGATTTTTATTACAAATGAATCATTTTCGTAAAAAAGAATTATGACATGTGTCTTGAGATACTATTAAAAATCGCATAAAATTATGCCAATAAAACTGAAACAAGTTTAACCGATTTAGCAGTAATATCTAATGATTCAGATATGTAAATTGGCAAAAATTATAAAATTTCGATAACATTCTTGAAACACAGCTTCCAAGTTTGTCTTGTCTAATATTTTAGCGAAATTTCGTAATTATATCCTAATTTATGGCTCATAACTAATGAATATTTTCTGCTGAATAAAAATTTGAATAAAACAAAGAAAAAAAAAAAATGTCACCCAATAGATGATGCTTTACCCTATACATATTAGTGCATATCGGATCAAGTAATTGATACGCAAATAAAAACGTTGAGTCGTAAAAGTCAACAGCAACTGCCGCCGCCGGGTTAGCCGTCTAGTATTAGCGAGAAGAGAAATATCTAGCTATAATTTTGTATGTATTCAAGTTTAGTTTACATCTTTTGAAACATTTTAACCATTCAAATTCAGATCCCCACTTGTAGAGTGAAAAAAAAATAAAAAATAAAAACATGTCTTCATGTAGCAAATGATTAGCCCCCCATAATACATCTCTTGCGCGCTGGAATTTCTGCGTATACATAGTTATATGTAAGATTTTGTATATTGTATGACATAAGCTTGCAGCGACCACCCGCAACCATCCTTTTGCCATCCATTAAGGTGAATTAGTATAATTCTATTGGTTGGTAAAATTGGAATTCCATGCATGGTCCATCTATGCATCTTTATCTGGCAAAGTTTTCAATTCAACTGGTTTGACTCCTCTATTCCGCTGTCTCGCTCATATTTTGGTTTGGTTTCTTTTGCACCTGTTTCGAATGAACAAAAAAAACTTCGTCTTCTCAACATTGAGAGCAGTAGAGGTGCGCGCGCGCGCGCGCGCGGTGCAAAAGTATCTTATACAAGAGAAACAACAATCCAGAACAGTATTAAAAAAGTGTATATTTTTCTAGTATGAAGCCGCTTCGTCGTAGATTTTTTATTTTTTTTTTGTAGCTTTTTCTTCTACTATACCTCTACACACTATGAAAAATCAGCACGCTCTCACGAATCAAAATAAATAAATACACGTTTAGAGAGTTTGTTTTTTTGTTCACACATTTCTCTCGAGATCTCAGATAGTAGGTATAGTGGATGGTTAAATGATCGTATATACTATATTTGTATAGTCTTCGGCGCATTTTAGCAATGCCAGACATTCTGACTATCGGCACAGATGGCAATCGCCTTCATCTCTGTGGAACAGGTTCCTTTCGCTGAAAAAATTCTCTCTGAAGGAAATATACAGCAAGCGGCGGGGAACATGTTATACGTTCATCAAGTTGTTCATCTTTTTTTTTTTTTTTTTATTTATTTATTTTTGAATTATTATTTCATTTGGCTTGTACATATCCTGTGCTGTAACTAAGTAACCACTGTGTGCTTTTTGATTGGATTAATCTCGCACAGTGATCAAGCGTTCCAGCGATCCATCGATCCGTCGATCCGTCGACCGATCGATCTATCGCGTTGTCGCTGGAAGAAGAAGATGATCTGTTCACAAAGAATCGAAGAAGAACTAGATGAAGAACGAGATACACAACAGATACTTGTTACGATAGTCAACCATTCACCTAAAGTTATTACTTTATTTTATTTTTTTTTTTTCACCACCAAATTGGAATGTGTACATTTATAAATTCAATAAAAAGATAATTTAATACGACTGTAGACAGTTCTTTTTCTTTTTTTCTGGTTTGTACGAATGTAAATTAATTTATGAAGACAGCACAGCTGCTGAGTGGAAAATAATTACCATACAAAATTGTAGGAATATAATATTCTTGTTTAATCAATTTTTTTTTTTTAGTCACAGTATCTGAATGTGATCTACCTCGTGGATATAGTTATGACATATATATGGTTAAATTATGCAAATATTTTATTGCATATATGATACAATTTTTTTTGTAGTAAGTTAGCGGTTTATTGGTATTGGAATGGTATTATATTTGTAACGATCTTTTCCGGTATTTATTGCATATGCGTACTTGAGGGTCAGAAATGTTGGAGTTTGTAGACACGAGGTAGACACTAGGAGGCACATAAATTATTGTACAAGTCAGTGGGTTTTGTTTTTTTTTTCTTTTTGTTTAAACAAGTTGTTGTTTATTTTAAGTGCGTTTCTTATTTGGCAGATACCAGGGAGACATTAAATAAGATGAGTGGGTTTCTTTGTTGCTTCCAGTGAGAACGGTTCCTAGATTTCTTCTATGGAAAATGTGTTTTCAATATAAAAATAATGAGTAAAAACAATAAAAATATTCAAATACCTCTGGCAATACCCTTGATTCGAGTAAATTGAATGTGGTTGTTGTATGTGCTAGATAGGAAGAGCTTTGCACCACAATTTAGTGGTCTACGTCTGTTATAACACCATGGGGACTTGTATCCCATGGATTGAGAGTCAGACACACTTACTTAGTCTTGCTGAGTACTCTCTCTCTTCAGACATTAATAGCAATTATTAAGGCTACATATGATGGGTCCATATGTCACATCTTGCACAGAGGAAGGCTGTCTGAGAAATTCGAAGTCGAAAGTGGGGTTCGGCAAGGCTGTATACTTTCACAAATACTGTTTTTATTGCTAATTAGCGATGTGCTGAATGCAGCCTTATCAACAGGAAATGGAGGAATTCGATAGACTCTGACATCTGAACTCAAGCACCTCGACAGGACATAAGTAAGTCTCTTCAGAATAGTTCTTTTAGGAATCGGAGAATGAGATGTGGATCCATGGATCGTGGACTCCCCGAAATGGTTTGTAGTGTCACTTGAATCATTGAAGAAGCTGCAAAGGGCCTCATTTGTTTTACCCGCTTTCTGTAGACGCTCCCTTAGCTTGCAATGTTCCGATGGGAAGACAGCTATTATTCGTAGATTGTTCTTGTTAAAACAGATACAAGCTTCGAATCCTGTTTTATTTTTCCAGGTTTTCGTCCTGTCTTCTTTTTCTACATATCTTCCTGATTTTTGGAGGTCCAATTCCAGTAAATAGTTTTGCGGCTCCTTGTCTTGCCAAGGCTTCTGCTGCTTCGTTACATTTGATCCCCAAATGTCCAGTTGAGTGTAAAGTTGTTATTTATTATGTTATCTATTTTATTATCTTCCTGACTAATTCAGATGAATCTCTGTATAGATTGAAAGATGCTGGTACTTTTGACCATGGGCTTCAGTGTTTTGTCCTTGGCCCAAATACTTCTGCACTCGGTCCTTCCTCGGTACTCGAGCCGTCTGTGTACCACTACTGCTTAGGAAGTTTTCCTCCAAGTTCAATTTTCTTAAACCGTCATCCCTGGGGTCTCCAAGAAGCAGACAGATTCTCTCGAACTAATGCAACTTCTCGCTTGGTACCTTCTTTTTTCCATTCTCAGGATTGTTCGCTTTGCATTTTGGAGTGGGTTGTGACTTCCAGGAGTACTTCCATAGGTGCAGTAGGACAAGCTCGGATGGCCCTCGTTATACAGAGCACGTGGTTGGTTGCTTGGTTGGTAGTGAATGCCAGCAGAGAATACTTAGAAGCCTTAGTCTTTATTATTTAGATCCTTATAGTATGAAGCTCCTAAGTGAAGCATCCTTCTTCGGGAGAGAGCTGGACAGACACAAAAAGGGTGGGGAATAGTCTCCTTCTCTTCCTCATGCCTTCAGCTTCTGCAAAAGTCATTTGCGAAAAGGCCTAGCCTTGTTGCGTGCTCGCTTATTAGGCAGTGTCCAATGTATTGAAGGAAATCAAAGTGTTAGCTAGACCATTTGTGCACCTAAGATTTGTACTCACTTGTACGGAGGCATGCTATGTAGTCTTTGGACTTAAGTGAGTGACTCCCTTCCTATGACTGCGTATGCTATCGCACCATAAGTGATCATTCGTCTCATAATGACAGTGTAAATCCACCTCAGTACTTTTGGATTGAGTCCCCGAGACTTAGAGCACGTATTGAATACTTAGGTGGCTTTATCCTCTAATTGTTAGTAGGAACCTAAAGTTATGCCATATCTGAAGGGCATAGGGTTAGGCGTGATGTTTGTCAGCCTCTCGCAAGAGCTGGAACCGTGATACAAACTACTAGTGCCAAGATAATACCGACTCTCACTAACTAATAAGAGTGCTAATCTATGGATAGTACATTTCTCTGTCGGTAAGTACTATCGTTTCTAACTAGGTACCCAGTATAGAGTGTACTGTGTAATGACTACCTTACATGACATTATTCACATCTTCAGCAGCTTCGCAAAAGGCCTTACTCCAGCTTCCATGCCCTCAATTGATTTATACCCATCAATACGAATACGAATTTCAATCACAGGAACCAGGCATAGTAAGCCTTTGAAAGCCTTCATTGTCGGTGTTATAGTGTTGGCATTTTGAAGCTTATGTTACGTGGCTTAGAAGGCAGACACCTTACCTAAATCAAATTCTTCTTTAACAAAAACTTTAACCTAATCCTGCCCAGACTCCCCCGCGCTTTTTCTCCACGTCAGTTCCCGTGACAGCTGTCAAGTTACAGACCTGTTAGTATTGGGTTGCGAAAGTGCAGTCGGAGATCTGTTTGTTTTCGGTTGCGATGATGTTGTCTCATCTCGTTACAGAACTATAAAACTTTAATCTTGTTCGCTATCCGTGCTTTGCACAAGGACACTTCCCATCTGCTCTCGCTTCACAAATCGATTACGCGATTATGATAGTTACAATTGCTATTTCAGGGTCTGTTGTGTTAATTTATTTAACTTTTATTACTTCATCTGGCAAAGCAAACGATGGAAGCAGTATCAATAGATCGAATCGTAGCCTTAAAGGAACACACCCGCAGGCCAAAGCTTGCCCATTGATTAAAGATTAAGAAACAATCGTAAAAATATCCAATTTACGAGTTTTAATTACAAAGAATTTCATCAACGTGGCCCACTTTTTCCTACACACTAACAAACGACTAGGATCTTTCCATGTTACAGATATCTTTTTTGGTACAATAAGATCGTGAAGGATAAACACTAACACATGCACACATACCCAGAGACGAGACTATTGAATCAAGGAGTAGATCATTAAAAAGAGAAAATTCCCAGAAAACTTTTAAGTATCGTGTTCGTAAAAATCGGTCGGTAAATAAAGAAGTTATAAAGCAAATAAGGCGGAGGCTGTTCTTGTTATGAATGAATGCATTGTGCACCTAATCATCGACAAAAAAAAACCAACAATCCGTGGGGAATTCGCAAATAACTTCGTGAGGTCCCCGGTGGTCTACCGAGTGTGTTCGATTGTTTGAACGGGGCGCACTGTGTGTACGGTCAACGCGTTGGGTCCACGAAAGAACAGCGCCGGCGTGGATGTAGGTTTGTGTAGATTCTTTTTTTTTTTTTTTTTGAGAGAGTTTTTCTTTTTCTTTCTTTTTTTTTTCAAACCATCTTTCGATCTCTTTGAGAAAGGTATTTTGAAACTAATTACATAATTTTATTTTATGGCCTAAAATGCTGTGCGCCAAATTCCGATTCCGATGTCCGATTCCTTGAACTTAAAAGCAAACATTTTGAGATGTCAAATCTAGGAACTGTGGCAAGGGGCCTTATTGTTCAAAAGGTTGAGTCCTAAGGTTTGTTACAGAAATAAGTAGCCCCATATCCTAAGGCCAGCATAGACTGCGGGACTGCTAATGGCTTCTGCATGTCCTTCACAAACGAGAACTGGATGATGGTACTCAGACAGAGAGCTTCTCTGAACCAATTCCTGGAATATTTTGCACAAAGTTGGACCTTGGAAGATTTCATCTGCTCCATGCTTCTGCTTCTACTGCATATAAATGGTTTTACATTTACACTTTCTTATCTTTAAATTTGAATAAAAGAAAATCTAAGTGAGATATCATATAATATTTTTACTTATTTGAAAGGTCCATGTATGCCATTATGTAGGAGATATAAAACCATTCTAATATCCGACGCGACTTTGTCGGGTGGCACGCATACGAAAAGTCGAATTTCTATAAATTGGTTATGTTAGATTTCAGGGCAGTGGTTTATTGGCATAGACTGTGACTTAAGAAAAACCAACAAGTAGAAGTCTAACGGGGTCAAATTGCACGATCTAGGTGACCAATCCACATCGCCTCCGCGTGAGTCGTTTAGAAATCAGTCGTACAAAATTTCTTGTGGAACGGGCTGTATGGCCCGGTGCGACGTTCTATTGAAATCATCGTCGTCGGTGTCCTTATTATCTATTTAGAGCCAAAAGAAATTGATTGTCATCAACCGATAGCGCTCGCCGTTGTCGTTTTCAAGACCTATGGACCTATGGACGGACGATCTATAGATCGTATAGATTGCTGTCGTCCCAAAATCGACACTATTGGAGTTATCATTAATAAACAGTTTTCCGATAAGAGAAAGACGGAAACATAAGGAAACATAACTTTAATGTGTCCTTGGCATCTAAGGCGCTTTCAATACCTTCTTCTTTTTCTCCTTGTGTGGCGCTACAGTTCAGGGTGAACCTGGGCCTCAGCCAATAAGCCTCTCCACTTGGCTCGGTCTTTAGCTAATTACCTCCAGTTGCGCACTCCAAGTTGGTCGAGGTCCCCTTTAACTTGTGCGCACCACTTACGACCAGGAGGCCCTCTACTGCGTCGTCCCTCCGGGTTTGATTCGAAGGCTTTTCGTTGGTGTCCATGCTACATGTCCTAGCCATCTCAGAAGTCCAATGAGCAGTTTTTTGACTAGGTCGATGTCGCTGTACACCTCGTATAGTTCGTCGTTGAATCTTCTCCTCCAAAACCCGTCGACGCAAACGGGACCGAAAATCTTACGAAGAATTTTTCTCTCGAAACGACCAAGGGTATCTTCATCCGCTTTCAACAAAGTCCATGTTTCAGCTCCGTAAAGCAGGACTGGAATGATCAAGATCTTATACAGAGTCTCCTTAGTTCTTCGAGATAGGGCGTTACTTTTGAACTGCCTTATTAGCCCAAAAAACAGCGGTTGGCAAGTGTTATTCTTCGCTTGATTTCTGCGCTGGTATTATTGTTCGAGTTAATAGCAAAGCCAAGGTAGACAAAGTCCTTTACTACTTCGAAGTTGTAGCTGCCCACTGCGGCGTTTTGCTCAATTTGTCGGTATTGATTGTTCCTTCTTGTTGACAACATGTACTTTGTGATTCAATACTTGCAATTGCACCGGTGACAGCCCGCTGAGTTCTTCCAATTATGTCAATATCGTAGGCGTATGCAAGCTGTTGCAGACTTTTGGTGGTTTTTGAATTCCGCACAATCCGCTCAAGTATGATGCTAAAGAAGTCACATTGCAGTGCATCATCTTGTCTGAAACGTTTTTTTACATCGAAGGTCTCAGTACGGTCATTACCGACCTTGATGGAGCAGCGAGCGTTCTCCATTTTCGTCCTGCACAAACGGAAAAGAGATTGCTCCGGTGCGGATCACAATGCCTCAAATCTGAAAGGATATTTAGCTGACAAACTTTGGCTAACACAGACACATACAAAGATCGGTTCTTGGAGCGTTTACTCACAATGAAAATGACCCCAACTAAAGCTTGTATTTATACAATAAAAGGCAGATATTTTGGCGACGTGCGAGATAAAATATTTCTATGAAGGGTAACACCACTCTCCTAGAGGAAGTACGGTCATGATCTACTTTGTCTGGATGTCTGGTTTGGGACTAATGGTTACTCAAGTAGCAAGCGGCAGCCTCATCTCCTGGAAACATATCGACGACTACATTTAAGAAGGCTCCGATTGAGGTTGCGACTGAGGAGAATAAGGACAATTTCTTCAGCCATTTAGGGTCTAAGTCAGACGTGAGAGCTGACAAACGTCACGCACATCAAGGGCTCAGAAAGCTGCAAGCTACTGTGACATTAAGGCTGTTTATAACATCACCAAGGAACTCATTGGTGGTCGGCGCTGTAAAAAGTGTCCAGTATAGGCTTTAGGAAGAGCTCTAATGACCAACTTTAACCGACTATGGACCAAGAACATGATTATGCCAGTGGATCGGACACACCCTGCTGCGAGAAGGAATGTCCTAGAGAAATTTGGTGCAGAGCAGTCGAGGAGAAATCAAGCTCTTTAAGAATGATTCGGAAGCAGCTAAATCGGGTTGTAGATTGTGGGCAGGCGAAGATATCTCCCAAGGAGTTGAATGAGTTATGCATGTGAAACAACTCGCCTTCTTTCAATGGGGCTCAGGGAAAAACTCACCGACTGTCTCCTTCTGGGTGGTATACCAGTTCCTGATAAAATCCACCGTTAAGAAGCCTCAATGTCTGCAGCGGTTTCAAATCCCTTCTTACATTTGAGTCGGCATTGATGGAAAGTTTTTAGATTCTTTTTTTCTGACACCTGAGCAGGTATCACCTCTGTTCAGTGTCCGGAAACAATTACCACTTGACCACTCTCATTCCCTTAAAGTAGTTCTAAAAGGCCATTCTTTCATTTAATTTTCCATTTCCCTCGTTTCCATTACATAACATCCTTCACGATTATATTCCCCGATGAGTCATCCAAAAAATTTAGTGCAATCAATTTAATTATACGAAACCTAATTTAAAGGAGGAAAAAAAGGAAATCTTCCTCATCTTCTCTCATAACAAGCGCGATGGCAATGTTCTACCATTAGAATGTACATATGTACATATATTCTTAAGATACAGATCTTTACATAGCGTTTGTTAGTTACGAATACAAGTACATTCGACAAAAGGATTTTCGACTCCTCCCACGCACGAGGTTTTGAACCAATCGTGAGTCAGAAATTTCGTTTTCCCCCGTTTCATTTGGATTTTTTTTTCATCCTCCTTGTTAAGTGTTTTGTTTGTTTTTTTGTTCATAAACAATAAATTGTTGAAGCATAATTCTCTTACATATCTTTGAATCGTTATTCTTTTTTTTTTTTTTTACTTTTTGAAGAACAGCATTGTGCCGGGAGCATCTTTGTGCTTGGGTTCTTGGTTTTTTTTTTTTTTTTTTTTATCATCCAATTGGAGAGAACATTGAATGGTGTTTGGATGTATTTCGGTTTTCCTTTTATATAACTTACACAACGAAATATTTTTCGGAGATTTAATGATTTGTGATTTGTATTGCCTCAAATGTTTTTTAGAGTAATGGCTTCTAGTTAGGTTTTCATTGATACACATGTATGTGCATGAGTACCTAGTTGTTGGAGGAGGAACGGAAGTTATATTTGGGAAGAGTTGCAGGTGGCGGAACCTTGAGGAAAAAAATTGAGAAGAGGAACTTACTCTCTTAAGGCAGAGAGAGGCTACAAAGCCAGCTAACCTGTGAAATCCAAGAAAAGACAGGCATTGTCAAACGGAGGGTTTAAGGGTCTCCTCAAAAAGGTGCGTAAGATTTCACTAGACATTAAGAACGTTTTCAGTTCAGGGAAAAGGCCTTGTACCATAGATAGACTGTCTAATAAGAATGAATATCTATTCTAGGAAGTGAAGCGACCAAATACTAAAGAGTTTCCGAATAGGGATTTTCAAAATTTGACAGATAATTGCAGCCATATTGTTGAAGCTTGTACATCTGTCAAATTGACTGGCATTTGTTTATCCTGTCCTGTCAAATTAACACGGAGAATTATGACATTCAAAAACATGTGCAAAATTGTTTTATGAAAGTGAGTCTCCTGCTCGAGCAATATTTTTCACGTTTCGCGTAGAGTTCATTGGATTCTGGTACTCTGCAGTGACGCAGATATTAATATTCTAGATTATTATAAAAGATATTGAAAAATTTGGATCTGAAGTGAAGCATAGAGAGCGAAGGACAATCTCTAGATCAAGGGCACTTCTTTTGCTTTCTTATTTCCTAAGAGTAGTCAGTATTGGCCTTCAGTTGAAACTACTTCGTTATACTGCCCTATTTGACCCTTTCTCCAAATTTTAGTTTTGTTTTAAACGATTGCCACTCATCGCCACTGACTGCTTGACAAAAAGGCCTAGTGGAGTCAGTGCATTGTACAAGGACTATAATCGGGTTGGTACGAGCATAGACCCAATAGTTTTTGTAACGACAGTAGACATCCATATGTCAGATTGTGTCTGACTATGGCTGTGTAGATAGAGCCTAGATCATAGTCCATTTGGTGTAAAGCATGCGGTAGTTATGACCATCGTTCATCCTGAGAAGGAAAAATAACAAATGCCTATAGTCATGTGCTTCTGTGTCTTAAGAACTATCTTATAGGAGGCAGTTCCAAGAGGACATTTCCACGGACTGAAGCTTCGTAATTAAGGTACCAAAGCATATAAGAATGGACCTTACCAAGTACGATTGAGGTTGCTAGAGAAGGTCTGTATAGAGAAGGAGGAACAATAAGGACATGTGTGCTAAGAAACTTGTATCCACTACTTGGGCACCCTACCGGCTAAAACACAGTCTACTTCGCCCCAAATGGTTAAGCGCTCATCGATCGGATTATATAGAGCCTATCCTCGTGGTATTTTGTTTGGCCATGACTACCCTGGAAGCGTTAGTCGCTGGAGTAGTCTTTAGATTGACATATCCGTACTTAAAACTTCAGTTGATTGGTCCCCTTTTTCTTCGGATTAGAACGTGCACTAGTGGATTGTCTAAATCAGCAAACCCGCTACTAGAAGTCTAGCATAGAACTTTCAAAATTTCCACTTGAATACTATCAGCTTTTCCAGAAGGACAAGGCACCAAAAGGAGTCCCTAGCGCTAAAAGAAGGGACTAAGGCTAAACCCTCTCTCTCATGGAAAGTGACAGTTTATCTGGTTTCTGACTGACAGAGAATCGGCAGGAACGATTCCAGTCAGGACACGATCCCTGTAAGCTGATAAGGAAACCCAAATAGTCCACAACTGAGAGAGTAGTTCAGAAGGTATAAGCTAGCGATGAACTTGGAGCGCACAATTGCTTTCTAACCTCAAAAGTATAAGCTAAACTCTTTCAAAGCAACACTCAGTCGTGACCTGCATATATGGCACACAAGGCAAGTCATCATGTGTCAACAAAATACACATCTCTCCTCATGTATCGATCTCAAGGCATCACTAACGAAACAACAAAGTCTACAAAGAGAGCTTTATTTAATTACCCGTCCTAACTGAAAAACCATCAAGATGTCCGCATAATTACCGTATCGTTGTAACTCTGAACTTAATTGATCATCTGCCAAGTTGACCTACCCACTTACCATCCACTAGGAGGCAAAGGGCGGCATGCGGCAATTGCCTTCGTCTTGCCTTCCGTTTATCAATTTTTCTAGCTTTGGCTAGAGAATTAAATTCTCTTTAATTATCCTAGTTCATCTCCTTCTACTCCGTGTGTATGTAAACATCCTTTCTGTCAGATCTCGAGTCAGTCGATGTCCATGTAGTGTGAATTTCTTACGAGATCTACCAAAGAAGAGAAAGTTACTATTGGTCTGGATTTTAGACTGATGGCATGATCGGTCCATATTTCTTTGAGAACGACATTGGTTAAATGCTATCAGTCGATGATAACCAAATTCTTTTGGTCCCTTTTCGATGAGATGGACACAGACGAAGTGTACTTTCAACAGAAAGTGGCCACACAGCCAATGCCACAATGAACATTTTGCGCGGCCGATTTTCGAACACGTTTATCTCATGGGAAGCACCGACATTGTGCGCTTTTACCTCGTTAGACTTCTACTTGTTGGTTTTTCTTAAGTCACAGATCTATGCTAATAAGCCGCAAACCAACTGACATGAATTCCAACATAATCAATGGTCAAATTAAGTCTGATTCATTCGTCGGAATTATAGAAAATTTGACGTTTCGAATGCGTGTTCTCCAGCAAAACCTCAGCAGATGTTTGAATGATGTTATATTTCACACAAAATGGCATAAATGGGTTTTTTAAATAAATAAAAAAATTTAATTATACCTTACTCACAAATTGTTTTATTCAATTTCAAAGATAAGAAACTTTTAATGGAGAATCCTTTACAGAAAAGATACTTTGGTCCTTCTGCTACAAATACTGTCACATTGAGTTGAGATTATTTGGTATCGCCTTGGTCAACCTGGATATACAATTCAGCCAAATAGAGTTCGTCACTGATGGAAGAACCATGATCCAAAATCGGCTAAGGTCTGTCCTAATTACTATCCGAAAGTATAGAATTAATGGTTTAAAAGTCCACGGCTAAATTTCGAAACCCAAGTAACGAATTTCCGAATTACCTACGATCCAGAGTGGTGCGCTCAATGCTACTCCTTTCTGGGCGAAAGCCCTTATAATGAAGGTAACAACAAGAAGAAGCTTTCTTCTGTAACTCTTCGCAGTCAGTATTACCAGCGTTTGCCCAACAATTTATCTCCAGCGAAGATCACTATTCTGAAGATGGTAAAAGAAGGAGAAGAAGACTCGAAATGACAGTCAAGTGGGTATGTCAAATTGTGACATTTGGCTATTATAACAAGGCCATCATCTGACAGTTGACAGTTGATGACATGATTCGTCAAGAAGTTAGTCGACAAGAAGGCCCCAATTAGTATTGCTCCTGGTCATCCTTTTCTTTACTAAGCCTGCTATTACTCCCGAGTCCCTGCTGATCTTATCCTCATAATGTTGATTTCTTCAGTCGAAAACCGAACTCGACTCTTCGATCAATCAGAATTGCTCTACGTGCATACTTTTTCGAAAATTTGGAACAAGTTTCTTTTGGTTCTTGTTCTGAATAGTCCAATGCTTTTGTAAACAGCCATAAGCCTCGATGAGTCTCTGGATTTGTAGATCCTGTTTAGAAACAGATTAAACTGTCTGGGTGCAGCTTAAAGAGACTTACCTTATCTTAATCCACTAGGCGTTCTATATTTTCCCAAAGAATCTAGAATCAAAGAATCTAGTGGCACTAGAAGGGTTCTTTATTTTTTTTGGTAGCCAACCTTTCATTCATTCATTCATTTTCATCCTTCCGATTCATGTAGCTTTAATGACGTAACAAATATTTGCTTTTTGAATATTTTCCATTCCCACATTATAGGTATGTCCGCCTGTGTACTTGTTGTTGTATTATTAAAGAGATTTAGAAAAAAGAAAAAAAATCTCGTCGGTAAATATGATTTGGTAGAGCACACAGAAGAGTAACGACGAACGAATAAACTGATAGTGGCCTAGGTGATGCTGCTGAATTCGATGTTGCCTCCGGACATGAGTGGATTCCACTGAATTACACATTTTCGAGAGTGGACGATCAAGTTTTGATGAACAAGATGTAAGGCATACCTATATTCTTTTCGAGTAAACAAACTTGGAACAAATATTGTTGCGTTTCGAAGATGGTGCAAGTGCAAGATGAAAACGAAGGCTAAGTAGCAATGCTCCCACTTCACTGCAGAAGATTACTTATACTTGATCGCGATGTGGACCTGACAATGACCTTTAGGTATGTGCAATACATGAAACACACATTTTTTTTCTTAGATACTTTATGGGATATGCATACAACTTGTGAACGATGAAATTTTAATAATTTTTTTTTTCTTTTCATTTTCTTGTGTATTTAATTATGTCCATTCAATTGGCGGAGTTGCCAGATGGGAAAAATGATAAGATGGCAAGATAGAAGAAGATAGTAGGCCACAAACAGGTTATACACAGTCAGGGCTAAGTGACCCACAGCTATGCGTGTCGAACTTAAATAAAAGAAATATAGAATTTAACTTACTTACTTACTTATGTCCTGTATCCCCTTGTGGGTCCTAGGGCATCTACAAAGCTTACGCGACATCGTGTGCGGTTTCTGGAAATGTGTCTCAGTTTTCCCCAACTTTTTTCCCAGTTGCAGTGCTTCCTACTCTACTGTTCTGCGCCACGTACTCCTAGGATATACATATATCTGAAGGCCAAAAGGTATTTTGTTTACCTTTTTTATGGCAGTAATACTCTTGGATATTTGTCAATATTGTTCAACCAAAAATGACCGCCACCTATGAACAAAGCTTTGGGCTGAAAATCAGAAGCAAGCTCTGTTCACAAAATCCCGCATAAAAAGTATGTGACTCCCCGAATTGCTTCCACGATGGCGAATAAACTAGTTTGGGAACTCCTTATGCTTTACAGCAGCAACAACTTAACTTCTGTATACAAAAAAGTTCCATGGTTATACGAATTACTTGCTCAGATGGATGACTGTTAATACGTTTATATGTAGAGTCGATGGATCCAGTTGAGATAGGCTTTAGATCTCTATCTAAGTAGGCACTCGTACACAACGAGTCGAAAGACTCAAGACGCACGCATTTTTCTAACTCGTTGAAGCTCTGTAAGCTCAGTCGAGTTAAGTCAACACCATTTGAATTTGAAGCTGGATTGAATCTCGCTTGAACGGTAAGCTAGACGGTAAATTTCGCCAACTGACCGGACAATAGTGGCTTGGTCATTCGCATACCTTCGCTCTTCGAAGTATTGCTTTTATGCTTTTGTCCACGAGAGCTTCTGTGTGCGTCTGAGTGGGTCATGGATATTTTAATTAAGACTTAAGAGTCTTAGCAGATGAATTTGGTCGTGGTCGACAGGTGCAATTCCAATCTAGCCTCTTCAATGTCCATAACATCCCTGATGCTTCTCAGTCAAAGTGAATTGTTTATACTTTTGCTTGAAATGGCTGTCTTCGAAAGTCTCCATAATTGGTAACTTCTATACTTGGGCACCGATCGAAGATGAGAGGACATCCCCTGTCTGCATTAAATTTGGGGACTTCTAAAAATGTGCAGCTGCAGCTGAGTCCTTGTCCAATTTATTGGCAGGACAATGGGATACGATGCGTCCTGCAACAGTTACTGCTTCTGTGTTCTTATTGATCCACTCATCCATGTTGTGGATTACTCTTTGGAAATCAGAAATCAAAATTTTTAGTGATGTATCTCAATGATAGCTATAACTGGCCCATTACTGCTGACCCAATCTTTGACTTTGTGTAGTACAGGCCGCAGCCTTTCACTTTAGAACTCAAAGATCAAGACGTTTTCTTCACTTTTACCAAGATTCGGGGTGAATAGCTATGGTAGCAGGTGCTCCAGCGCTACCCATATCCATTCACAGCATGATCACGATAAAATACTGTGAATTATAAAAAGAATACAAAGATTACACATAATTCTCCCCAGTGAGTTTGAACACCACCCATTGAGAATAAATATTGAAGCACTTTTCTCTCTTTCAATTCAACCAGCGCTTCTGGCCATTATATCAGCAAAAGAGCATCCATCGCCCTTAGCATGTGCTGATTAAAAAAAAAATACCTAGGAGTAGATATTAGGGGAGAAAGAACTTGAACCTTGAGGACTTTCTTGCTACTGATTGAGTCTCCTGGCTTCTCGAAAATAACATCTATTAAAAAATTAGTAATGAGTTTCATCATATTTGCTAATGAGACCAATAAATTCAATCGATTATTTTATTAGACACTAGGTTCCCAAAACAGCGAATTTCTACGAAAAACTGTTCACTTACGGAGAATTTTCGTAGTTTTTCACAAAAGAGAGCGCTCACGGGAGAGTAAGAAATTTTACCATGCTACGAATGGCCAGGTTTATAAAAACTGTCAAAGCTGTCAAACCAGTGTATTTTCAACTTTTTCTTGCTCAACCCGTTCATAGTTTTAGCTCTCTCTGAGAGAATTTGATTATCTACGAATTTTACTGCAAAAAGTACGAGAACGGACCTACTTTGTTACACTGGTTAGACTCTTTGAAAGAAAAAGACATCCCAAAACGCAATCCAAATCGAATGTTTATTTAAAACAAAACAGCTTATAAATGGATCATAAATTCAAAAGTCCTGTTAACTAATTTGTAGTTAAGTAAATTACACAAATCCTCATTTACAGTACCATTATGTGAATAAGTAACAAGAAAATGACTTAAGCACCTCAACACAGTCTGTAACCCTTCAGATCTAAAAAAAAAAAAAAAACTCAGACCAAACCTAATAAAAGTTAATTGGCTGTAATTATCATTAACAGTGGAAAATTGGTGATTAAACAGCAATAAATTTATCCTGAATTAAGTGTGAATTGCATCGAATAGGTACTCGCAGTTAGTGTTACTTGAAATCGAAATCACTTTGAAGAAGACAAAAATCCATGAAACTATTAACACAACTAAATCACAGATGAAATTAATGGACCTCTCAATGAAAACATTTCATCCCAGCATCATCTACTAATAGGAAAACTCTTTCAATTCCATGTAACAACTCAAACTGCCACCACCCTTTGAAATTTCAAAGAGATACCTTGAGTGTTTATGAACATTGATGATTTGGTAAATAATAACACTGACGAGGGATTTACCAAATTTTATGATTTCATAAATAGATAGATTCGTCACATTTAAAAAAGTTGCTCCTCTTGTGTGTAAACAACCCTGGCGCCTGGTTTAGAAAAACCGAAACCGAAACCACACGCAACCAGGACCTTGCTTACAAAACAGAGTTCTTCTCAATTTTGTTGTTATTTCAATGATTTTGAAGGTGATACTGAAATTGTGTGATATATTGCGATGAAAAGATGTGTGAAAACTGCCGGTACATTCACTAGTCGTGTTTTCTTTTTATTCGAAATCGAATAGACAAGGGAATAAAATAAAATACATAAAAATTATTTTTACGGACATCTCTGCAGGCAGCTAAAGCCACTAAAGTGATTGAAATCGAGTACTGTTCGATCGTGGCCAGCACAGCTCACATTTCAACTTGTCATAAGGAAAGAGAATTATTAAAAGTAAAACAAAATCTGGTGAAGTTTTATGGCAGTGCCACATGCGGTGAAGTCAGTTTCATTAAAAATTTTGTGAGTTAGAAATATGATCGTCTTTAAATTATACGCGTTTCAGTGTTTTTCTTTGTTTCTTAGTCGTGAATTATACCTATACGTCTTTAGTTGGACTATTCTATAATGATTTTGGTTTTTAACATAAATATCTCAAAAGACTATTAAGTCGGGGGAAAATACAGTTTGATTTTATACCAATAAACTTAAGAGCGACAGCCTTTTTGGATATAGAGTTTCTCGTGTCAAAAATTAGTAAATGATCAAAGTTATGAGCAAATTTCCTTCAAAGAGAGGCAAGATGCAAAAGATTGAAGGGTGATTCATTGAAAAGTACCTTTTTGCTCATCGGTTTCTTGACAGATGTCTCATTAGTCGTGTTAATCTGTCATAATAGGTCCGTGCGCGTACTTTTTGCAGTAAAATTCTCTCAGAAAGAGCTAAAACTATGAAAAAGTAAACGAACGGGTTGACCACAAAAAAGTTGAAAATACACTGGTTTGACAGTTTATTTGACGAATTCGTAGCATGGGGAAATTTCTTACTCTCTCGTGAGCGCTTTCTTTTGTGAAAAACTGCTAAAAATCTCCGTAAGCGAACAGCTTTTCGTAAATTTTCGTAAAAATTCGATTTTTTAGGAGGGTACGCGAACGGACCTAGTGTCTAATAAAATACTCGGTTGAATTTGTTGGTCTCATTAGAAAATATGATGAAGCTCATTACAAACTTTTAATAGATGTTTGTTTCGAGAAGCTAGGAGACTCAATCAGTAGAAAGAAAGTCGTCGTGATATAATAGCCAGGAGCGCTGGTTGAATTGAATCTCAATGGGTGGTGCTCAAATTGACTGAGGCGAATTGTGTGTAATTTTTGCATTCGTTTGTAATTCACAGTATTTTATCGTGTTCATATTGAAATACAAAGTGCTAATATTGAGAATTATCTAATTTTGATGCTGTGAATGGATATGGGTAGGACTAGAACACCTGCCACCATAGCCATTCACTCCAAATTTTGGTAAAAGTGGAGAACTACACTAACAGCATCGGGCTAATGTCTGAGGCCTGTACTATAACTAGTGAAAGATTGGGTCAGCAGTAAGGGGCTGACTGTTCTGTTAATAGTCTTAAAATGGGAAGTCAACATTTTCAATGATGCATTTTAATGATAGCTATAACTGGTACCTAAAGGGTTGTGACCCAATGCCTCAAAGTCTGAGGTAGTGCTTATTACCAAAAAGAGACCAATCCATTAGTTTAAATCTCCAACATTCGTCGGTATTGAACTAAGTCTCCGTGACTAAGCAAGGTAGATCAGAAGTAGATTCATTGATTTGTCAATATGTAGGCTGATTGGATTTAGAATGATACATGGACCTGGTAAGAATGCAAGGTTAACTGCCGGATTAAAACTTCCCGCACTGACTGTACTGGAATTGTATAAGGCAAAGCTCAGTTTAGACCTTAGTCTGAAGCACTGCAGATGAGCAGTTTACTTTCAGAGTAGTATAAGGACATGGACTTGGGCAGAAGAGTACCTATAAAGTGACTAAGAGTAGAGTGGATGGAACCCAACGTTCCAACAAAAAAAAAAACCACGCTTGATGTCTCCACTTAATACCAATTGGAACCGTCTAAGGTTCTTTAATTATTTCTAATGAAGATTAGCCCAAAAATGGGGGGAATATTTCGATATGATTTAAGTATCAGCTAGCAACAATTGTTGCATCAAGGTACAAAGGATCAGAATTCGTTCATGACATGGGGCTCGACAAGGTTATATTCTTTCACCACTATTATTTTTATTGCATTACAGTTTGAAAGTCACTTAGTGCCTCGTAGTTATTTTTTCTAAAGTCTTACTCCACAACCAATTGTTGGTTCAAAGCACACATTCTTAAAAGACTTTGGACTAAATTCTAGCATAAAGCAAATCCACCGCCCATTCGAATGAAATTAAAAAGAATATCCAACACTTACACCATTAAATATCATTCACGCTAACACGAGGTGTTTTCAGTGATTTGTTTTCAATGCTCGCAACGGTGTATTCCTTGAAGTGGATTTGATAAATAAACAACACCACGCACAATCAACAATCAATATTGATGAACAATATCAAAGAAGAACCAAAAAAAAAAAACCTCTGGAGTATGCCAATCTTTCAATGCTCTAATTAACAAGCGGCACAAGATACAAAGATACAAAGCATCGAGAACTAACTACAAAGAAATTGCATCACAATAATAAACAACATCGATCAACGCATCGTTGACACGGACCATTGACAGGTGTTGAGGGTAAACGTCAAAAAATGCTCAACTGTTTCCCCACCCAATTTGCTTAGAAACAAAAACATTTGTTCTGTTTTGGGAAACTAAATTGTAATTAGAAATTGGAACACTTATACTTAGCATGCAAACTGCTGAACGATTTGAAGTTTATTTTTTTTTTTTTTTTTTTTTACAAAAGTTTTCGAAAGATTGAGTCAATTTTGTCTTTGTTCCACCACAGTCAATTGAAGTGCTTTCGAACATCGAGTTCGAAAGAAATTTCGCAAAGAAATCTTGTTCGCGCACGAAGAAAAAGAAAACGCTCTTGAGAACATCTTTATAAAAGTATCAAGTCGAATCATATAAGGCCCCAACTGAGTTAAAACCAAGTAAATGCCCTGGACTTTAAGGAACATACGATAATGCCATACTAGTTTGCGGTAAGTTCCTCAACACTGACGCAGAACTGGCTATTCACACCCGCCACAAATTGGACGAACATATATGGGCAGGAGAGAACATAATACTGCTCCTAACATGAGGAGAAGAGGATGTACCATTACACTCTTCCTAACATATAAATGCCTAGCTTGGTAGGCAGCAGAGGAGATTTCTACTGACTTCAAGGATTTGCATGTAGCCCCTCCTGCGATAGATAAATGTTTTCGAGTAACCTATGCCTCCTCTGGTTTATCAATGAACCCTATTGTTACCCTTTAGACAATCCAGAGTCGGCTGCGATGAGTGCCCTACATATGAAAGGAGATTCATGTCGGGTACTTAAATTTTGAAAAAGTTCTTGCTTTTCCCCTAGCTTCAGCTTTAACCTTAGAATATGAAACCTATCATTGGAGTGGGATATTGATAGAGCCATAAACAGTCTCGATATTCGACGATGGGTGCAACATAGGCGAAGATCACCCTAAATTGCACTAAAGCTACTAAACCATAACAGCGAGTTCCAAGATTCTGGAGAGAAGAAACCGACTGCTTCTGAACCTTGCTCATACACCGAATCTAACTTAGTGAAAGACTGCCGAGGAGACTCCATAACAGAAGCCAAAAGACCCCCCGCATCACTCTGATAGGCCCAAATGAAGAATGAAATCCAAAGGAATGAAATAATTGGCCTAAACAGGACCTTTCATGACAAGCAGCCGAGAAATGGAATGAACAACCATCGTGAAGTGTCCTCCGGATGAAACACAACTATGTGTAAACCAAATTCACCCTCGTCCTTAAGCGCTTTTCATGAAGCTACACCCTCTTAACGACTCATAAAAGAAAGATTTAGTACAGATGATGATGATTGCTGACGTTATAGGTACACTGATGTAGAAGAAGATAGATCCGACTTGTAAGCCACCTTTTTAAGCACTGTTTCGTTTTTCCTTCCTTACCAACTTAGAACTTCCATGCCATCAGGAGAATGAAGCCTTTTGAAATCCGGGCATACGCTACAAATACCTAAATGTACCTTTTGACTCCGGCCTTTTTCAGAGCAGTGGTGTCACTAGTAATCTTGGTAGGCAGCTGGATATTTTTTTTTTCATCGCACCCTCCCTCTCAATCTTATCTATGCCACCTCAGGCATTCCTCAAGGCAGACATCTTGGTCCATCTTATTTTAACTATAAACCAGCCAGTTAACCATATTTTCAAAATTTACAAGTGTGTGAGTGTGTGACAAACTGGCGGACAGACACTATGTCAGTTCCATAAGTGTTAAGTCTTGGAACTACTTATAGAATAGAAATAGGACCTGCGTTCAAAATCTACACAGTAACTTGTTTTGAATGAAGAAGTAGCTCGACAATCTCTGTCGAAGTTATAGGACACCAGGTACTCCAGTTCCGACAGAAGCACTATCGATCAGCTATTTACTCTCAGAATGGCGCTTAAGAGGGCCTGAGATCTTATACCTTTATGCAGCTGTTGAACAGATTTGGAGAAGACAAGCGGTCGAGCCTATCGAGGTCGAGCGTTTGAAGCAGATGTTGCAGGAAAGAGACAGGGGTAGAATCTATTCAACATACGCTGTGCAATTACTCCGCCCTAGAAGAACTACTTTACGTACTCTATGCTATAGGTTCAAAGGAAACATGGTCACGGATAATGAATCTACTTAGATTCATAAAACTGGACTCAGCTGTAACTACGTCGAGACTTGTGAGAACCTGGAAATCATTAACGAAACAAACGAGACTTCCCGAGGAATCAAGCTCTCTTGATTTCGTTATAAGCCGTTATAATGCATTGGCCTTCTCTAGCGTAATTGTCGGCCACTGTGCCCTTGACGTTCACGCGGAGCGACTCTTTGTGCAGCATAACGACTTCTGTAATAGTTTCAGGAACGAAGTAGGAATTGAATCTGTTTGTCACCTGTTTGGCGATTATTCTGCCCTGTCCGTCCGAAGAATCTTGGTGGTTACTTAAGGGCCTCCTGAGATTCATATTAATATCTGGGTGGTACTTGCTCTTATAGCGTTTTTTCTGCGTCGAATGATGGGCAAAATGGACCCGAACTTTTAGTCTAAGTGAGTGGTTAATCTTTTGTCACAATGCATCCACCTACTTCACCTAACCTAACCTACCTTTCAGTATTTCATTCCCTCTTCCATTTCCCTACCAAGGCTAAGCACAATGTACCTCCGAATGTACATGATGAGATATTTCATCACACATCCTCCATAACCTATGTAAGCTAACATAACCATCTTTGAAGGATGGTGCTCAGAGTCGAATTAGTATCTCAGAACCTATCGACTGATATTCGCAAGGTCTTTCAAGCCCGAAAACATTTTAAAATGTTCCTTTAAAGTAACCCTTTGTGCACTAATTATGAAATCCATTTCAAAAGAAATATAACTCGCAGACGACACTAGGAAACAAAAATTATTATTAATATTCCAAGTGGGATTTTTACACGCTCCTTTATCAATAAATTGTTAAATTTTATTGTTTCAAATTTCTAAGAATGATCACTGTGAGAGAGCCAGAGAGCAGCAGTACGTACAACATAAATGAAAAGAAGGGGATTGTTTGTAATGAAACGAATGCGACACAACGCCACAGGTAACGAAAGATAATGGGAAAGATGCATCCGCATACTATACACAAAGAGATGAATCTCGTAGATAACTTCGAAAATGCTTGATTTGTTTCACTGTTCATAATCTCAGATCTACCGCGCCAAATAATATACACTATACACGCACTAGAAATGATAGACGGTGTAACAAAATACCTAGTTGAACCTAGATCGCCAGGACATGGGACATAAAATATTTTTCTCTCTCTTTTTTTTTTTAATGCATAACTCCAATTTGATCGTCAAAATATTATAAGAGGAGAACACAGGCAACACAAATTTTTATATCGTTGACGCGAGAACTACGATTGTGACACCAAAGATAAGAATAAAGATGCTGCGATAAAGTGTATACATTTAATTATCATTATGATAAACAATGAATGTCATTTGGAGAAGGGGTTCTTCAGTTTTAATGGTCTTAGTCGGTTTCAATTCGAATTGGAACTTTTTGAAGGACCAATTAGAAGATATAAGGCTTTGAGTTGGTAATTAGTTTCGTTCGAGTATTTTCAACTTTTTCTTGTTCAACCCGTTCGTTTATTTTTCCGTAATTTTAGCTCTCTCTGAGAGAATTTTACCCCCACTCCTTGAAATTTGATAATCTACGAATTTTAGTGCAAAAAGTACGCGAATTGACCTATTATTTATTATTTTTATTCCAGCTATCAGTGCGTTGGTTACTTCGGGTCTTTACACGTGTTTCCCCATAGCAGTTTTCTTCAGAAACTATGATCTCTGTGGCTGTATACAGGTACCCTACTGTGATGAAGAACCTAAGCAAATTACTATTCACGAGATTATTTCTAATTTCTGATTTCAATCACTTAAACACTACACTAAGGTTTCAAACAAACTGCGTTGGAATTGACCAGACTGAGGGTCCAAACTGAATGCTTATTGCCTAGTCACAAACTAGGCGATTCGGATTAACCTTCAGCTTCTCTGAAAATTAGGCGATGCTCTGTTTCACAAATCCTGCTTTACGTGTTGCTTATCAGGGCCCTACTCATGGGCCTGACAATCTGTGGTCGAGCTTTGAGCAAAACTTGTAAGTCGGCAAATTTTAGAAAGAAGAATATAAAAAAATAAATACTAGACAAACCGCCTAAAGAGGACCAAGTCCTAGGATCTCACAGTTACAAATACTATACATTTTTGCACATGTAGAAGAGGCCTACAGTTCTACGCCCTATCCGAAGGGCAGGGGTTTTTGAGAAGCTTTCTCATGACAGTAATACTCTTGCATGTTTATCAGACGCTCGATATGAAATGGAGCCGTGAATAAACCTTGATTTAGCATATTTTATGAGATTAGAACCTGGAATCCCATCCACAATAGTTTAACCCAATAAGCACGCCCTTATAAAGTGGGGGCGGTTATACACATTGCATTGAAAACTGTGGAACAAGTTATAAGTTTTTTTTCGAGTTTCGGAATAATGTGTATTTTTCGCAAAGTGGGCGTGTCATGGGCCTTGGATTGACCTAGCTGAAAATTTAGAACCCAAAAACTGGTGACGGAGGTCGGATGATGATGAATAAACGAACAGATACGGACGAACGAATGTATGAATGGACGGATCGAGGAATGGACGGATGGGCACGTATGTCGATGGATGGGAGACATTTACATACATGTATCACTACTTAAGTGACAAATATTAGCTCAGTACCCGTACTTTCTGCACTAAAATTCGCAGCTCGCCAAATTTCTAGGATTGGGGGCAAAATTCTCTCAGAGTAAGACAAATGTCCAAAAAAGTACGGGAACGGGTTACACAAAAAAGCAGCACACTTTTTAGACGTCACTTTTTTTCCTATGGATTTACTTCAAGTTATTTTGTCAGCCAACAACACAACTATTTGACAGAACTCATATTTTTGCCAACAGAAATTTCTTGTACAGCAGCATGGAGAAATTTCTTACTACAAAACTTTGACGTACGGGAATAGGAATTCGCTATTTTTCGTAAAATTTCGTAGATTTTCGTTTTA
The DNA here is from genome assembly GCA_949716465.1 of Chalcosyrphus nemorum. Taxonomy (NCBI): domain Eukaryota; kingdom Metazoa; phylum Arthropoda; class Insecta; order Diptera; family Syrphidae; genus Chalcosyrphus; species Chalcosyrphus nemorum. The sequence continues at coordinate 26,312,427 of OX454335.1, forward strand.
GTCAGTACGGGAACAGACCTCTCAAAACTAAGAAACAAATATCTGGTAAAGCAGACGCTGAGGCATTTACGGAGGAAGTGCTCTACATGTGTCCACCTCTGTGTCCGTATTGCCCCAACCTCTGCATAGATCATTTGTTCTTTTAAGCATTAATCCCTTGGCGGCCACCAGAAGGCTATGTTAGGTTTGGTTTGAGCAAGGATGAATTTAGCATTCAACTTACGGTTTGTTGTCGAGAATATAATGAAGGCACGACATGATGTTAACATTTTTCATCGTTTGTCCGCCTGTGTTGTAAATGCATTTGACAAGCTCTAAGTGAGGAAGAAAAGAAGTTTAGAACACGTCTTCAGATCACATGATTCTTCTTATATTTTTTTTTTTAATAAGCCCATCATGCGTTTTATACTGTACAATGGTGACGCAATGGACTCTAGCTTGACATTTGACCTATTCTATAGCTATAATGCGAGATATCAAGCATATGTGTGCTGTGGATGAAAATAGTCGTGCTCTATACGAGTGGGGGCTTCCGGAATAAAGTGTAAGCCACTCGATCACATCTTCCCAACTTATCTAACTTACTCTTGAAATGCCTAACCTATATTACCTTGCTTGAGTTAGAAGAATCAGGCATTCTGTGATAATTCACTCTGTGATTCAAGGAACACTTTACTATTCCAGAAAATGATCTTAGTACGGTCGTCAGCGTGTTGTTTATGTTATTACAATTCCGCTCTTCAAATTTTAGTTGCTACAGAGCCCAAACAAGGAGGTAAAGCACTGACCCAATCCTTTGATAGTTTCCCATTAACCAATTGAATCTTAATTCTCAATTGGGTGGAGTAGAATTCTAGGAAAACTGATTGCCAACAACAGTGATCTAGAGTTACACTCGACAGTCGGAACCTTGATGACAATACCAAGTTTAGCTCCAACTGACAAGAAGCTGACCTTCTCGGTGTTCTTGGCAGGTGCCAGTGTGGCTGGTAGTACAGTAACATTTGTGTTCACTTTCCTTCCAAATAACCCTAGTGGACACACAAATAGATGCTAGAGAATAGATCTTTAGGGCTTGCCAAAGTTTGTTGCCGCATAAATCATTCCACAGCTTTGAGTATTGCAATGCTCCTCTCTCTGGATGCTGTAAAGGAACCAAAATTAGTATAAAAAACAACCCAATTCTTTTAAGTATATTATGTACATATAAATAGTCTGACTTTATTTACTTCCCCATAAAAAAAAAAAAAAACAAAACAAATGTAAAAAAAATAAACAGAAACAACTTTTAAGGAATCAAAATCAAATGCAAATCCATCACATTCGTTCCCGTGTGCCCCGTAACCAAGTGAAATTTGCCTTCACACAAGCTCTTGTAAAAATTGTACGAATCGTTCCGCTCCAAGAACTCATGGAGCTTCGTAAGATCACTCGCTTTGAGGAACTCTTCCAGAACTAAACTGCAGCCGACTGCCCCCGCAGCAGGACATGGTCCATCGATGCCATCGGTTCCCGCACTCAGAAAGCAAATATCGTTGAGTAGTGGGTTCGAGTGGCACTCGAGTGACATACGTAAGGCCAATTCTTGGTTTCTTCCACCGACACCGGAGCCGGTGACATGAACTGTTGGTTCTCCAGCGAGAATTAGGAGTAGAGGCTTCCCAGCTTTTTCGCTCATCCGAACTGTTTTGATGAAGTGTTTGAATATTCGACAGTCAAAGGGGAAAATCTCTTGGAAGTCGTTCTCTGAGAGTTCGTCCTTCTTGAAACGTTTTAGGGACTCTAGTAGCAGCTTATACGTCGCCAAGACTTCAACTATCGATCCCTGAATGGAGGTACTCAAGATAAAGGGATTGTAGCCACATTGGACGCCTTCGGTGACGCATGTGGACGTCGCCACTTTGTTGTCGCCCACAATATAGATGGCATTATTCAGGCCAGGCACATCGGTGTTCTCCTGCGTCAGGATCATCTCCTGCACCTCGGTCGTCAGGGCCAGCCAAAGTTGGTACTTTTTAAGGATGTCTTGCGCACTGAACTTCTTCGAGCGAATGGGGCTTGTCGGTCCACTGGCTATCAAATCCACGGGATCGTTGACTATGTCGCTGATGACAAACGATATGACCGCGTAAGCGTTCTTTGCTGCAACCGAGAGGCGCCCTCCTTTCACATCCGACAATGCAATACGAACGATGTTGAGCTCATCAATAGAGGCGCCCTTGTTAGAGAGTGTTTTGATCAACGCCTGCTTCTCCTCGAGCATCACTGGAGGCTTTGGCATTGGCAGGAGTGCAGATCCACCTCCAGAAATGAGCACAAACAGAATATCATTCTCGCCCATACGATAAGCGAGTTGTTTAATGCACTTTGCTGCTTCCAGTGCTACTTTATCCGGCTGATTGTTCGGCGCCCCTTCGAAAACCTGAATCTTGGACTCACCCGAGAGCTGCATATTGCGATCGCCAGCGAACTGTTTGAGTGTGCCCACGGGAATACTCAGTATCCCAGAGACCAGCCTCTTGTCCAGGCTTTTCTCCAGTTGAACTGCCATGCCGAGGACAGCCTTGCCAAAGCCCACAACGTGACATCTCTTCCTAGTAATGTCCAGAGTCTTGCCTTGGATCTTGATGACAACTCGGTTGTTGTTCGCTAGCTTCGGCTGCAGGGCATACTTGTTGCGGACAAACAAATTGGCAGGACGCACAGACTCGACGGAATTAAGGAAGATTTGTCGCAGATTCTCAATGTGAATCGGTATCGACTTGACCATGGCCATTAGAACTCGAAGAACCGAAGAAAAGTTGTAAGAGCCGCCAGAGATGATGCAAGTGTGTAGAAGAAGAGGTGACAAACGTCAAACGCAAATGGGTGTATTCAGTGGTCGATTAGAGATGGGCAGTGCATGTAGCGATACATTTTGAGTGAACCAGCTATCTTGCTAGCAATTTGCTTCGCACTTTTCAAATTGTATGTTATAAAAGTGGAATTTAAGGGAAAAAATACAAATAGGATGTTGTGTAAATATCGTAGGTAGCTTATGAATATTACAATGCATATCCGTGTGCTCACTAAAATGGTTAAGACCGGAATTTATATTTTTAAATGTAAACATTCGAAAGGTACAAGAAAAGAACGAATGGTGCGTGGAAAATTGAAAAAAAGGAACTGTCATAAACAGACATACATACATATCTACATTCCCTTTTCTAAAACAAGGCTAATTTGTCTTATATGTGGATAAGGCAGTCAGTATATACATATAGCAAATGATACCAGAATCGGAATTTACAAGTTTCTGTTTTAGGGCCCAAAAATAAAATAAATATTAGGCCATAAGCAACACATAGAGGGCCAAGGCCTAGTTTCTCGCGACATGTTGTGCGCCGTATACATTTCTGCACGTACAAAAAGGACCTACAGTTTTATGCCCTACCCGAAGAACAGAGGGGTTTTAGGAAGCTTTCTCATGATAGTAAATACTCTTGGATTTTTGTGAACACTCCAAGGAGGTGGGCCGTGAAAAAACGTTTGATGGTATTTTTCTGGACTCGAACTTGGAACCCCTTTCGCCCCTAACTAGGACCCTTTCTTATATGTATATATTGTTTCTCTGCTTGGTTTCAATTGAAAAGGCGTACCTACTGCGTTTGGGTTGAAGTTGGTTGTGCCTATGACCCAGAAAGTATAAATAAGATTGTTTCTGGAACTTACTGATTCGGAGGAATAAATGGTGGTAAAGGATGAGCCGACTCATACCCAAGGTGTGCTATAGACATGACCAACATTTCCCGAGTCGATTACCAGTTTGTGGGTTTTGAACATTGAGATAGGTTAGTGAGCATGCCATTTTCTTCTACTGCTTAAGTTGAAACTTCGAAGCTTGATCGGGAAGTACTTTAAACATGCACCATATCGCCATACTTACTTACTTACTTTTCCATTCGTCATAAAATGCACCCGATTTTAAATTTTAAAGTTCATTTTCGGGTGATTCAGCAATAAAATTGTTAACGCTGACATCAGGTTCATGAACATTAAGCTGAAGCGGCGAATCTGGTAATGGCCATAATTTAATTGGTTTAAGAGTATCAGGGGGTCACCACTTCATTGCCAACGACTATCCCTGACATAAAGTGTAAGCAATCAAATTGAACAAAATGAGTAATTTTTAAAGGTTTTTAATTTCAAGGATCACGTAATTGAACTCAAAATGCATGCGCCTAAATATTGTGAAAAATAATTGATTCAATTAACTAACTTTATAATTACTCGTACCGTAAGTGTATGTATGAGACATACTTATTTTAGAAGGCAAAATGAATGTATTTTAAAGTGACGTTTCGCATTATAGGATGAAGACATTCTATGTCAAATAGATACCGTACCATTCGCAGCCATGTTGTCATCGTGATATTAGTAACATCATATTGTTTAGAAGGTTAAAGTGCACTCTGGAAGCACCCATGAAGCTCCCTTCAACAAATTGAAATTTGTTCCACTTTTTCTCATGATGATTTTTAGTGCTAAGAAGCTTACAGTAAAAGCAACTAAAATGTTGGGCCTGATACGGCTAGGACCAGATAAATGCGACAGTAGTGTTCTACTGTATTGTCATCCTTTCCACAAGAAGTTCCCGTAAGAGCACCTCAAAGATGTCTGCAGGCTTCTTCTGACAGGAATGAATCGCTTATTAACGACCGACAGCAACCGTTTAGTCGGCCTGAATCAAGGATAGTCTTGGTACATACACACAATTATATGGTGTGAAGAAAAGTCTCTGTTGGACAGCTGTACAATGGCATAAGAACTGGGTACTATCCTTTTAGACTCACAGGCATACCTATACCTAATGTGCTGCCGCTAAGTCAATATATTTCTATGCGATCGTTGGTGCCTGTTTGGCTTATTCTCAGAGCACTCATGGCTGCTTAAGACTGCACTTCATGGAATTATCTAGCTGAAGCAGATTGAGGATGAAAACTATCTCGGAAGTTTGTGTTGTTGTTATTTTACTGCCAATGCCAATGCACGCAAGTTCTTCAACCTTCGTGAACGACAAAAACTTAAGACTTTGCTTAATGATTACCTACTAAACTATAGTCTTAATTTATGTAGTTAGCCTCTCTTGCAGCCTTTGCGTGCTACTAACTTCGAGTAAGGTTTAGAGAAGAACTATTTAAATGGACTCTGAGTTAACTTGCACTAGATCATCCATGTGTATCTTTTAACGACTCCTCTTTGGCTAATATTATTGTTGGTAAACCAAATTTTGCATGGTTTCAAATTGCAAACTAACCATTAACTTCATAATAGTATGTTTCAGCACATACATATGCATAAGATATTAAAGTTGCACAAAAGAAAAAAAGAGTAAATTTTCCAACAGTCTAACATAAAAATAATTATAATGACATCGTATTGCAGAATCTTGTCATTTTTGCTTAATGGTATATAACTTTTCACAATAAAATACGAGACATAATAAATATGAATGAGATGAGGGCTCACTTAATATCTAAATTCTATGTAAAATTTTTCTCATTGATGTCAATTGCTGAAGTATGTGAATGGAACTGAATGTCAATGTCAAGTTACTTTACCTATCATTTGTGATTTGAATGACCTTTCAAATTCAAACTTCACAAGGTTAAGTGCTGGAACTAACAATTATTTACCTTAGAATTTTGTTAACCACTAGTAGCTTTTCTAAGTAGCAATTGTATTTCAGAATTCTCCCCAGTTGACTGTCAAATCTTAGCTAATCCTTGGTTCTCTAAGGGCTTCTTGTGACCTAATATTTAATTTATTTCTCATGACAGTCTTGTTGGCACCAAAAATACTAGAGATCAATTTGAAGTAGCAAATAGAAAGAGAAAAATAACGAGAATGGGCGCCATTGACAGTTACGTTTTGGCCGGCCTTTTTCCGGAAGAAATATTGATCGCTGAATTCATCATCACATAAACCACACCAAAGCATTGAGAACGTTCCGCATTCTAGGCACTTGGTAATCAAACGCTTCTGATTGGTCGAGAGATAAAGTTTTGACTACAAAGTAAGGCATTTAAGTCAATGTCCAAACTGTCAGGTATTCGTTTGCCGTTCCATATGTTAGGCATTACCTCAAAAAGTAGGCCTAGAGTTCGGAACGTACCCATTGTTTGTACTATTTATAATGGGTCCGTTCGCGTACCAGTTACGCGTAAGTAAATAAACAACCCGTTCAAGAAAAAGTTGAAAATACACTGGTTTGACAGCTTTGACAGTTTTCATAAACTAGCCCACAGAAGTTTCTTGCACTAAAATTCGTAGCATTGGGAAATTTTTTACTCTCTCGTGAACGCTCTCTTTTGTGAAAAACTACGAAAATTCTCTGAACGCGAACAGCTTTTCGTAAAAATTCGCTGTTTTAAGACGGTACGCGAATAGACTTAATGAAATTTCCAGAAATAGTGAACTAAAATTTCATAACAGGTTAACAGAACTCACGCGTCATCTGTCCTCTATTAGGCTGCGTTCAAAGTGATGTGATAAAGCGATGCAAGAAGAGTTTGCTTAGTTTCAACCAACTTTATCGCAAACCGTAGGATCACTCTAAAATCCTGTAGGATAGACGTAAATACGAGACTGGTGGGTTCTATAATGGGTCCATTATTTCTAGAAACTAGGAGTAAGAGGACGAAAGTAGGTTTCACTTTTTATGCACATGAGCAGCTAGCAGCTATCGAGCTGAACTGGCACACATAAGCAACAGTCGCCTTTGCTTTTTTGGGGAAAAAAAGACGATAAAATGAACCTACACTGGTTCAAGTGTGACCTGTCACTGTCAAGTAGCTAACTAGGGGGCACAACGTAGAGGTGATGATGCGACATTTTGCCCACCATTCAAGGTCTTCGTTAAAAAAAGTTTCTGAAAGAGTGGCCACGATAAACGAGATTTGACATGACAAAGTGTCAGCTTTTTATGTCAAAAGACATAAAGACTATATGATTCTATAATTATGTTTTCGATTGGTTTCACTCAAGAGTTCTCGTCTTCTGGATTCCAAGCTATCATGCAATTTGTCTTCCGATCCACTGTTTATGTGTTGGCGAGCCGCCATATTCCTTTTTTTTTGTTTTTACAATAAAAAATCGCTAAGCGATGTCATATGGCAATGACAAGTAGTCCAATGAAAGAGTTTATGTGTGTTAGTGTATTCTGGTCGTTTCCCAAATGAAATCGGGAGGCGAAAAGCTCTTCCAGAAGATGGTTCCGAAGTGACATGATTGGCAGTATTTTTTCTCTTCGGGGGATATGTCATTCTGCCCAATGGAAAATGACATAAGTAGATATTCCGTCCTTACCTTTCAAGTTAGCAACAAAGCTACCATAATTTAAAAGCTATTTCTTTAACAAAAGCTTCTGCAACTTTTTTGCATAATTTTTTTTTTTTGGCAAAATTCACAACCCACTCGCTGGATTAGGAAAAGGTGCATCCACTGCACTTCCGGATACCCCAGAGTAGTCCCTCTCATCAAGCTCAAAACCAGTTATCGCTTTAAAAATAAAACTGTGTCTCTAATACCAACTGCCAGCTACTTCCTCATTTAACAACAAAGTCTATCCCACAGATACTCTCTGACTATGAAATAACAATCACTTAACCATCATTAATATGCGCACTGTATCGGTGTTCTCAAAATGAAAACATAAAATGCACAATAGAATACAGTAGCAGCAGCAAATGAATGGATAGCTTACTATGCATCACTAACGTTGGGTCAATATCGCAACATTAGCTATCCATCAACAAAACTATAATTTTCAACGCTCGACTGATGGTTATGGATACGCATGCAGCATGCTTCAAGGCAGCAATCATAACAACCATCACTCCATTTGAAGACATCTGCTAATAAATGGTAATATGCAGATACATCTCAAAAAAAGTAAATTTCATTAGACGAAATCAAATGAAAGGAAACGAGAAAAAAAACGAAAATTTCTCTACGAAATTCCGGCTTAAATCGCATGCGATTTTTATTTCTCCTTATGCACTCATCAATTATGAGTCTCATGCGAAGAATTTCCTCGTCTCAGCAGACAACTCCAAAGTGGGGGCTTGTATTAAACTCTCACTTTCGGTTGAAAACCACCTGTAGTTCGGCGCGACGACACGGCGGGGTCTTGCAGCTATCCGCTGCTTGCTGCTTGCTGCTGCGGGCTAGCATAGTATCTTTTTGTATTGAAAGGCAAACAACAGATCGAGTTGAATTGGATTTCTGAGCGGTTGTGCGTACGGAAGTTGGTCGATCAGTTTTGTTTTTTTTCGTCTAAAAGTGAATTACTTGTAATTGAAGATACATTCTAGAATCCCCTTGACCCGAAAGTATCTACAGTTTCGTTTAGTGCGATTTCTTCATAAGAAAAAAGTAAAAAGTGAAATGGTGTTCTTCTTTTTCTGCTAATAATTTTTCAAAATCAAAAAAGTGTTATGTAAAAATTTCGTTGTTGTTGTTGTTGGTGAAGAATAATGCTCATCGTATGTCAATCGAGTGCGTGAAGATCTGGAATGTTTCATGAATATGTTGGGAGCTTACGCAAAAATCGGATTACTCATCGTTTACCTAAGATATGCTAGTTAGTACCTACTATAACACTTTTTTTTATTTTTGATTATGTATAGCATTCTGAACGAGATATACATCTGTGAACAACGAATGTTGTTGAGTTATAAAATCGCGGACAAAATTTATTACAAGCCATAAAAAGAGAGTGGAGGATGGTGGCTGGTGGTACCTACCTACTCGTCGTATGTAGCCAAACTTGAATATAAATTTGCGGTCAAAATTAACGTGAACTACACATGGAATTTTGTTCACAAAAAAATTCAAGTAAACAGAAACAAAAGGAAAAGAAAATGTATATTTCCGCGCTGAACTCTCTCCTTGCATTTTTTTTTTTTTGGCTAAGGTATGCAACAGTGAGACCAGTTTTTTGGTTCCTTTGATAAAAAGTATCTGCAACCTCCTTCGAATGATGTGTAACAGATCCATTCTCTTCCTGTTTGTTATTCATTTTTTGTTGCTTCTTATTTGGCAGGCTAATTTTGAATTCAAAGTTTGTTTTGGTGAAGTAATCGAGATGACTGGGGGACCTTTCAAAAACAAAGAGGCACACTTTACGTGCAGAAATTATGTGATTTTGTGACGGCTGCTGATTAGATTAGTGATTTTGAGTTGATGTGTGGTTGTACGAGATACATTATTAAACAAATTGAGGTCTCAAAGTTGGTTTGCTTACTTGAGGCTAAAAGTTAATTACTTAATCGGTGACCAAGGCCAGGTCATCACATAATGATGAGATAGTTTACTAAACCGATTTACATTTGTGTTGTCAAAGTAATTGCACAAGTCTGAGAGGTGAACATACACCTGGCCTACACAAAGCAGTTTATGTATGGCTTCTTGGTTCTAGAAGATGAGTGATCGTATTGCAATGGCCTGTTTTTTTTTTTTTTTTTAATGAAGTCAGTAACTTGAGATCTTAGGTGCGAGGTGTTCCGGTCAAGGTTGCCGATGTGTAATTTTTTACTAACATCTGTGCATGACAATGCTTCTATTGAAGAGACAGTAGCTGTCCTTCCCCTCTGACTGATAGCGCGTCATAGATAACCAGACTTTGTATTCGCTACGATGACGTTGGTGTTTTCTAGTTTTTCCTTTCGTGGAATGACTGACACATTGACCTAATAAAGCCACTTACTCCCTTATGACAAAAGACACGACTTCTTAGGTCCATATTCCCTTGTGAGTCGTCTTTTTGGCTGCGCCATGGACTTAAACCTCCATAGATACTAATAGCCTGAGTGCTGTTATCTTGGACTTATCGCAAACTTGAGTAATCGAGTCCAGGAATACATCTAAACACACCCTATACACTTCAACCTCTCATCCCACGAGACTGTTGTCAAGTATTACTCCCAGGATTTGGTAAGCTATTCGAGTTTTGCGACCTTCTTCTGAAGCTTCTTCTATTGCTTTTCTCAGCCTTTCCTTCCTCTGAAGCTCATTTTGTAGAATAGTTGCATTTTACAACCAAATTTCATCAGACTGAGACGAACTGGGCAGAGAAGTGCCATGAAGCCTAGCATGCGTCATATCTTCATCTTTTTTTTGACATTTGGGAGAATGCATTGACTTTTGACTACTAGTCCCTAAAGTGAGTATTGAACGCGCCCATTGTCATTGTTTTTCTGTTATACACCTTCAACCTTTCATTTGCAAGAATATCAATAGGAACCATGCCATCAATAATAAAGCCTGCTCCGTCTGATATGGTTCTCAAGAAGTCTGACTCTGACAGTAAAATGCTTTTAGCATAGCCAAGTTGACCAATGTTTGACAGTATGGACGACAGAGTTGTCCAGCATAATTCCAAGATATTTAACCACTTCTTTGGACCTGATTTTGAACCAATTTTGAATTTGGAAAAGTCTGCAGTTTTCAGGCCATTAATGTAGCTTCTAGTTCTTTCTGTTTAGCCAATAATAGTACATGTTCTATTTAGAGTCCCACTTCGTAGAAAAAGTATTCAATGTTCCTCACCTTAGTTCTCAAGATTGAGTTCAGTTCCGTTCTAGAGGAGCAAATATGTACATCATGAATCAAAAGGATTTTGTCATCATACATCAGTACGCTACTAAGTGGTCAATAAGAGGAAACCATCTTCGGGAGTTTATACTATCATCTGGCTTGGTCATTAACAATGTTAGTTCTCAGCCAACTTTTGTTACGGCTAGAAGAAGGGGAGTATTAAATAGATTTCTCAGCCCGATTGCTAACTGGAGAGTTCTGCCGGAGGTGTCCATGTCAGATCATAGTTATATCGCCTTCCAAATTGAACTGACTGGACTCTTTTTAGGGAACAGTTGGGCAATTATGTCCAAACTGTCTCTAGTACTTGGTACAAGGCAGAAGGTAGAGGATGCTGTTCAAGACCTGACCGGCAACCTTATCAGATGCTTTGAACTAGCATGTCCAGAGATTAGAACCCCCTGAAGGTTTCCAGTTCCTCGGTGGCACTCAGATTTACAAAGACTTGGAAAGGAAACCAGAAAACTTTTGAACCGGTCATTAAAGACAGATTTAGAGGAGGACTGGAATCTTTTCAGATCAAAGCAAAGGCAATATAAGAAGTTAATTCGCTCGTCGAAAAGTGCTTCCTATAGAGACTTTTGTGAAAAGATCGGAACTCTAGGTGCAACTAGTAGATTGGTTAAAGTCCTGAAAAAGGACAGACAAATCAAACTGGAATCACTTAGGAGGTCTGATGAGACAAAAGCGGATGCCGCAAGGCTTTTGCTGGAGACTCTTTTTTGCTTATACAGCGAATAAAACAGCTGCTCCCAACTTTGAAAAGCATTTTCGCTGCGGGACTTGCACTGGGATATATCCCTACTTCTTGGCGTACAGTTAGAGTAGCTTTTATACCAAAAATTGGTGAGAATGACTCGCTAAAAACTTCAGACCTATTAGTCTGGCTTCCTTCGTACTAAAAAGTATGGAAGGCTGATTGAGACTCACGTGTGGAAAGTTGCTCTTCGAATACATCCTCTATCGGAAATGCAACACGTCTACCAGCGAGGAAAATCTTCTGAAACTGCGCTGCAAAGTCTGGTCTCCAGAATTGACGGTGCTCTACACAGGAGAGAATTTGCTGTGGGGGATTTCATTGACTTTTGATTGCATGTGTGACTCGGCCAGGCGCCATGATGTGTTTGAGTATTGTGTATAAAGGCAATTCTGATGCATAGGACATTGGTGGTGGACGCGGAGTGTGGCCAATATGTACTGTCTGGGGTATATAAGGGCTGTCCAAAGGGTGGTGTCTTGTCTCTCAATAGTTCTGTCATCTACGCGCAGGCATATGCAGATGAAGTCGCTGTGTTCTCTGTTGGTTCATGTTCATGCCTAGGAACTGTCTGTGCTAATGTGCAGATAGCCTTGGACATGATCGATGAGTGGTGTACTAGAAATGGGCTTTCCGTCAATCCTCTCAAGACGAAAGTTGTTCTCTTCACAAGAAGGAGGATCATGATCGGTCTGACTCAGCCGGTACTAAAAGGTGTCACCATCTCACTCTCAAATGAAGAAACTTCTCTGGTCAAAACATATAGAATCAAAAACATCCAAGTCGCTCTCAGTTTTCTGGCAGTTTAAGGGTACTTTTTTTGGCTTGTCACCGAAACGGGTCCTCTGGATCTATACGGCTGTAATAAGACCATTTCTGGCTTATGGATCGGTGGTTTCTTGTAGGCACGTGGTTGCCTCTTGCGCCAAACTACAAAGAATAATTTGTCTCTGGTGCACGGGAGCCGTTCCGAGTACTCCGGGCTCTGCTCTAGATGCGCTGCTGAATCTCCCACTTCTTGATACTTATGTCATGGGGAGTTCGCTTGAAACTATCCACAGACTCAGATGTGGTGGCTGTGAACGAGTATATCTACTGTTGTAATTCAATGATAATGACACAGTCCAAAGCCTAAAACTGTAATCTAAATTTATTTTTATTTGCTATAACTTCTCTTTTAACAGATCTTCTGGGCGAAAATATTTGCTCTTGATCTGTTTCGCAATCAACGAAAGATTGTCTTCCAAATTCAAAATCTAAGACCCAACAAGTAGTGACAGACTCGCTGATAGACAGTAGGTATACCTAAATTCCACTTATTCATCTTAGCAACAATGAATCACACTTTTGAAACACCCTGTGGGATATGGCAACACAACGTTCGATTTTCTATTTATTTTTTTTTTATTGGAAAGCGAAAGTCTTGTGCTAATTGACATAAAGGTGTGAATGTGGACTTCTTAAACTTTACCATTCCCCAGCGTTGATAGCCGCTAATGGATTGCATTGCGGAAGTAAAGCAAAAGAGACACAATAATTTGGTGTCCTGCCACACCCTGTGATGGATGCATTTAACACCTGTTAGACAAAAGTGTTGCGAAAACTTAATCGAACCGTATCGTGTGTTTCGTTATCGATGGTTCCATTAAATGTTTGCTCCAAAAGATAGCGAAAAAACAGAAAAAGGAAAAAAACAAAAAGACAAAATGATTAAATTGATTAAATTGACTGATTAATTAGCCGTTGCAAATATGCTGAGAAAAAGTAATCGTTTGGAGGAAACTAATTAACCAAGTAGTGCGTGTATAGAGTGAGTGCCTTCACATTCAGCTAAGTATTTAAATATTATGAATGAAAGGGTAACGAAGAGGAACCAAATCCGGAATAATTAAGGCCAGCTAAAGCCAAGGTATAAATTAGGAAGGGGTATTATTCAATCGGATCCAATCGGAAATTGCATGATTTTATTAATTATCAGAGTCTTGGAAGTGATTATTTTCAATCTGAAAGTAGATAAGTACATAAAGGAGATCTGTGCTTCGATATCTGTCTCTCTAGGCACAACTGGCGGTTGAGATCTCAAACAACTAGGAGCAATAGCTAACAAAAGCTGAATCAAAGTTTCTTAAAAATTTTTTAAAGTCAAAATAGATAGAAAATTCTGCTCACACGCTGTCATAATCTGACCACACACATAATTGAAAACGTTACCGTATAAGGCTTATATCGTTTTTGTCTGGCTCTCACCCGACAAGCCAAAAGTGAACGAACATTCGACGAAACTGAACGAAAAGTCATTATGGGCGCAGTACACATATCATGTATAGGTACTCGCATCACTGAGCTTTAAGACTTATTGCATATGTGCTTCTTCGTTTTCTGTTCGGGACCACAGTCGAATGGAGGACTCCGACAGTCTGACCTATATCGCGGAAGCGGTCAATACAGTATTCTTTTCAAATCCTTTGACTCTTGTCTGTCACAACTCACGGTAGTTATATAGCTTAAGGGTGCTTGTCCACTTGAGAGTAAAATTTGTGCGAGTAGCTCTCAAGCCACTCTCGAGAGAAATTTCGTAAGTGGACCCTGACCTGAGAGCAACTCGCAGAGAGTTGGTTTACTATTCTCAGCCTTCAAACTTTTAAAGAGTTGCTCGCAATGTGACAGACTTTATTTTACTTTCCGCGATAAATTCGCACTTTTCAAACAATGTTCGTATTCTGAGAGTAGCCAGTCACGAGCGTAGCTCACACAAATTTTACTCTCATATGAAAAGCTACTCGAGAGTTACTCTAAAGAGTTTACTAGCGACAGTGCTCTCAAGTGGACAAGCACCTTAAGAGGCTGGTGGGTAGTTATAACCTGTTTACAGATTGCTCTAGCGCTTCAGAAGAGTTTGTATGCGAGAAGCTTGTCAGAAGCTTGCAAGACGTTTGTAAGAAGTTTGCACTTTGAGCACACATTTAAGGTCCACTCACAGCTCAACGTCATGCAATAGGAATATTTGCAAATCTTAAAATTTCATTCTCAACAACTCTTTTATCAGCGATCTGCTGATTTCACTTGGCATTTACCAAAGAATAAACTATTACTAAACTCTAGCATATTTTTTGGTTTCAAGTCTGTGAAATGTGTAGGTCTGTTCCCGTACTTTCTGCACTAAAACTAGCAGCTTGCCAAATATCTAAGAGTGTGGGTAAAATTCTCTCAGAGAAAGACAAATCTCAAAAAAAAAAATACGGGAACGGGTTGAACAAAAAAGCTGCCCACTTTTTAGACGTCACTTCAAATTATCTTGCCAGTCAATAACAACACAACAAGTTTTTTTTTTATTAGTCCAGTACCAATTTCAATGCTCATAGCAACATTTAGTTTGGTTTTCTATCTTTTATTCCATATTTGGCATCATTTCAAAGAAAAGAAAAAAACTTTGTTTTTTTGTACACAAACTTTTCGTTCAGCCTGTAAAAAAGATCATCTGATCGAACGACAACTAAATCCACTAAACAGACCATTGCAAGGGGTCACCTGCACCTCGTAGTTAGTACAGTCAACAGTTTCCCCCCCCATGCGACAAATCCAAAGGCAAACAAGTTTATTGATATTTCAATTCCAGTCATGTATACATAACTCATTTGAATTAAAAGTAAACGCCAAAATAACTGCCTTGCCAAAGAGTCAGTATAAATAAATGATTGGTGACTGGCTGTGAGCCCACTGCTAGATATTAATTGCTTCTCGCAGTAATGCTAACCAAACTAACAATTTTAATGCTTTTATCGGAATACAAAATTACACAACAGTCTGGTGTCTAGCATGTCCTTGTGTAGTTGCTATTTGGAATTTCTGCTCGCCCAACGGGCTTTGTGCTACTTTCTGGTGATTCAGTTCATTGAACTGGGTTTTTACACCGATCACTGGTCGGATGATTGTGGAATGTGAAGTGAACAAGGTTTGCTTCTTTTTCTTTTTCTCTGAAGGAATGTACTATTGAAATGCTCTTCAAGTTTATCAAAGTGGAAGGAGAGATTTCGCGAAATTTCATGGCAATTTCAGACCGAGAAATAAATACAATGACTTCTGTTGAAATTGGTTAAACTTTTGCATATCAATCAATGATTCATTAGTGGCTTTCCCAGACCATGATCATGAGTCACCATAAATTTGATCGAAACTGTAATTAAAAATTATGAAAAGTCAATTTGAATAAAAACCTTGACCCTCAGTCGGATTTCAGTGCAGAATATAATTTATTTTACTAACTTACCATTCACAATGTGAGCATTGCATAATGCTAACGCATTTGAGACCGTTTTTATGCCAGACTTGAAATACAAAATGACTTGGGAAACTCTTTGGTGTCATTTACATTCCAACAGAGAAGTTGGAAATTTGCATAAATTTAGCGAATCTTTTCCTTTCGTTTTTATGGATGCATGGTTACATTATATGCATATTAGATTTTAAAATTGTTTGCACGTAATATTTTGTAACCAAATTTTATTTGTTTTTTTTTTCCAATCATTCATTAGACAGGGTTTTTTTTATTGAGAAAAAAGAAAAGGAATATAGAAAACGTAACCTTGAATTGCGTAGTTTTGTTGACTTTAAAGGTTGACACTTTATTTGACATGAGACCTATGCTTTTTATGTTGACATTTTATTTGTTTTAAACTTAAAGATTTACAAGATTTTTGGTATTTCTGTTAGGGAAACTTTAAAATCAGTGGCATTATTTAGCCTCAAGGTAGGTAGGTAATGTGCATTAGATGTCAATGCAAATTCGGCAGATTAGGTTGGCATTTTAAGTAGGACTCAGTTGGTTTGGTATTGCGTTTGAAAGTAGATCCGTACTTTTTCTACTAAAACTCGTAGATTGTTAAATTTCAAAATGAGGGCTAAAAATTCTCTTAGAGAGAGCTAAGATTATGAAAAAGTAATTGAACGCGTTGAACAAGAAAAATTGTGTTTTAAACACTGATTTGACAGTTCTGACAGTTTTCCTAAGCCAAAGAGGCTCAATGACAGCTTACATACTTTTATCTCTTTTTTTTTGACAAAGTTTCATGGCCACTTTTTTGTGACAATTTGTCACATTTATCAAAATAACAAGGATTGGGCATTTGTTAAGATTTGGTTTGTTGTTTGATTTGGCAACACTTGATAACTGATTTGACAGCTGAAAGCTCATTTGTCGTTTAGTTTGTCATTTTACCATAAACTAGATAGATAGACATCGAAGATCTGTTCCCGTATTGACTAAAACTACGAAAATCTACGAAATTCGACGAAAAATAGCAAATTTCTGTTCCTGTACGTCAAAGTTACGTAGCTTTTCAAATAAGAGTGCGCTCACGAGAGAGTAAGAAATTTCCTCATGCTGCTGCAGAATTCTAGTCCAAGAAATTTTTTTGGGCAAAAATATGAGTTCTGTCAAATGGTTGTGTTGTTGTTGGGTGGCAAAATAATTTGAAGTGACGTCTAAAAAGTGGGCAGCTTTTTTCTTCAACTCGTTCCCGTACTTTTTTGAAGATTTGAATTTCTCTGAGAGAATTTTTCCCAGTTTTAGAAATTTGACAAGCTGCGTATTTAAGTGCACAAAGTGCGGCAACAGACCTAGAACTAAACTAGACAGTCATCTTTAAATTGTTTGAGATATTGAGGGGAAAGAAAGGTATTTCCTTGCCCATTTAACCCTTACTAATTTTCAGAGTATACAAACCACTCTGATGATCTAGTGAAGTTCAGCAACTTGTCTATGGTTCTTCTAGCTGAAGATAGAAGTGTTTACCGATGAATTTATTTCTGGGATGCCAGGGAATTGGCAAGTGAAGTGTGTGGTGTCCTCTAAACCTTCCTCATCGCTGCAACTTCTGCAGAATTCTTCTTCCGTCATTCGCAGTTTCTTCGTATGATACTGCAGAGTATTTCGTGAAGATCTCTTTGAGAATGCAAAGACAAGCTGCACTTAAGGTTTCGTTTTAACGCGGCTTGCTAGAGAGCTGATTTTCTTCACAAGATTCATGTCTCCTCTACGTTCCAGGTCACATTCTAATCGCAGGAAATGAGACCTCGGATACTAGACAAGCCTTGAAAGTATACTGGTTTTTCTTGAATTTTCGGTAAGGGCTTTCATTGACTATGGGTTTTCGATAGGAGTAAACTTAACGATTGCTTCCGGATGTAGAATCTGCAGCACAATGCCTCTTAGAAGGACACTATAAATAGCTTATTTGAATTCTCACCAGACATTTTGCTTCAGCACATCATCCTAGGCCTAAACCAAATCTTCCTATGGTACGATACTGTCATATATTTCGCTTCTCATCAGCGAAGTGCACTTTAAGATTCCTTCCGTTTCGCTATTGTTGGAGAGAAGAAAACTCTCCTATTGAATAGAAGAAGATAATGATCGTTACTTAGTGTTATTTGAGATTCACAGAAAGTCATAGGCTGTGAAAGCCCACTAAGATTCTGGCAACCTATTTATACAACTAATCTCTACCCTATTATTCTGTCTTTACAGCCGCCGCCGAAGGAAACAAAAGCAACGAAGTTTATGTAACAAACTCTTGCTTGGAGAAACCCTATCGATGTCCACATCCAAAAATTCAGTTCTACCTCTACACCAAACGTACCCAGGAGAATCCCGAACTGCTAAACGTTCTCGACGAAGAATCCCTCTACTACAGTCACTTCAATCCAAAGCATCAGACAAAAATAGTTATCCATGGTTTCGGTGGCGGAAGAAATAACTCACCGAGTCCAGACATCCGTCAAGCTTACTTCAGTATTGGTGAGTACAACATCATAATCGTTGACTATGGCAATGCAGTCAAGGAGCCATGTCTTAGCCAAATGGAATGGGCGCCACGTTTCGGAAGCCTCTGCATAGCTCAACTGGTTAAGTACTTAGCTCGGCATCCAAGGGGAGTTCGACCGGATGATCTGCATTTTATTGGCTACAGTGTTGGGGCTCATATTGCTGGTCTCATTGCCAACTATATAACTCCAGAAGAGGGCAAGCTTGGTCGAATCACAGGCCTCGATCCGACGATATTCTTTTACGCCGGGACAAACAATTCCCGGGATCTTGATCCTAGTGATGCGAATTTTGTTGATGTCTTGCATACGGGAGCCGGAATTCTAGGCCAGTGGCATAGCAGTGGTCATGCGGATTTCTATGTGAACGGAGGAACCAGTCAGCCAGGATGTGCATCCTCAACGATTTTTCGTAAGACTTTTAGGCCTTTTATACTAATTTCAACTGAGTGTTTTGAAATTTCTTTATAGAAACCCTTGCATGTGATCACACCAAGGTGACACCATACTTCATAGAATCGATAACATCACAACGAGGTTTCTACGCAGGACCATGCCCTAATTTGTTGACATACCTTATAGGTTGGTGTGAACCAAAGGATAGTGATTACGTACTGATGGGAGAGCATGTCACTCACAAGTAAGTAAAAGATCTTTAATGTCCTTTCATCCTTATTCTTAACATCCTTCACAGAGCCAGAGGAGTGTACTACGTAACGACGAATTCGAAGCCACCCTACGCTCGAGGTTTCCCAAGCAAAGGAAGATCCTTATTCGGCGGGGATTATCGCGGAGTTAGATAAACATATAGTTAAGTTTTAGTCTAGTAATTTATAAAAGAAAAAAAAACAAAACCTTTCTCAACCGCTATTTGCTTTTGTTATATAAATTTTAACTCGACATGAGTTTAGCAAGTAAGACGACCTTCCTCCCTCGTTTCCTTTTGTAAAACGGTTGTGATTTTTATTGAGTAAAAAATGTAATAATTTTGTGTACAAAATTACCCATGCCTTATCGATTAGATTATTTATATATTTGTGTATATGTATAGTGTACCTAAGGATGTTTCAAACTATCAAAATAGATCACTTGAACCGATTCTATCCAATCGCACTTTCAGAGTTGTAATATGAATATTTCGAGTCTCTAAATCATTTTCTGATGTTTAATTTCATTTACCGCACATTATTGAATAAAATGGGACTTTTATTGAAACATAAACTAAGTGTTCTAATCTGAGTCGTAGCCGAATGCCTGGATGCCGAAGGAGCCCTCAAAAACGTCAACGTGAATAAGCCAAGTACAACACTAACTGAGTATTGATCAGTCATGATACATAATTAGTTCAAGCCTAGTGAGCTTCGAGTTGGAAGGTTTCGAAGCCCATACTGGTTCCTGTAAGAGAAGTGCAGTGCATACTACTTACTGAAAGAGTTTCCGAATCTTGGTGAGTTCCTGCCTTGCATCCTCTGGCGTCCAGAGTATGGTTGGTTGGTTGATTAAAAGTGGCTGCCAGCTAAGAAACGCAAAAAGACTTACACCAGCTATGGGTCCATTGTCAGGAAGTTAGAACCCTTTGGAGCTTTTTATGAAGCGTAAGCGCATATCAAGACCTGGATCAGATGGATCAGACATGATCTCATCGATCAATTGATGACAACTCCCGCTGATCTTTGTACTTTTTTTTTTTCCTCTCAATGTTATATTTCTTGCTCAAGGCAGGCCACCAGACGAAGGCACCATAGGCAAGGATGGGACGTACAACGACTGTGTACATCCATTGGGTCATCTTTGGCTGGAGTCCCTAATTCTTAAAGAAGGTTTTATTAATGGCGTAGAAAGCTATGACTGCTTTTTTACCCTTTGTCCTGTATTGAGTTTCGAACTAAGTTTCCTAGTTATTCTGCATTAGAACTTAAAGAGAGTGATTGGCCGTCTAGTTTGCGGAGGGCGAAGGCTGGAATCTTTGTTTTCCTGGTAAAAAGTATCATTTCAGTCTCAAGGCACTCTCCATGATTTGACTTGTCGTTGGGAGAAACTTACCTGATACCAGTATAACCAAATCATCCGCGTATGCGACCACCTTGGTCCCCTCCCGGTCAAGTCGCACTAAGATCCTGTTCAGGGCCATAAGCCATAGCAGAGGTGAAATAACACCTCCTTGTGGAGTACCTCTGATGACTGTCTTAGTTGTACAGCTGTTACCTAGTGTTGCCTTGATAATTCGATTTCTTAACATGGATACCACCCATAGATTAAGGAAGTCTTCTACGCCTAACTCGGTGAAGGCTTCTTGAATAAAATCAGTATAGATGTTGTTGAAGGCTCCTTCTATGTCAAGGAAAGTGGCAAGAGTGTATTCCTTCTAGTGGAGGGTCTTCTCTGCCGTTCGCACTACTTCGTGAAGGGCCGTTTCTACCGACCGTCCTTTTAGGTAGGCATTTAGGGATTTCGACAGTGGAGAAGTCTCCTAAGTTTGACGGAGTTGAAAATCTAGGATGCGTTCTAATGGCACAAAGGTGTATAGAATTATAGGCCTAAAATCTTTCGCAGATTCATGTCCACGTCGACCCACATTCGGGAAAAAGACAGCTTTGACACGCCTCCATGATTATGGAGCGTAGTTTAAGTTTAGGCAGCTCCTAAAAATCGTAACTAGCCAGGGAGCTGCTATGTCTTGCGAATTCTGTAGCAAGGCCATCTAAGACGGGAGTTGTTCTTTATTCGCTTGATATAATCTCAGCAAAGTGGTTAAATTGAAGTCAATTTGACTTCCAACCTTACTCGCATGTGGGATCGTACATCCGACGATGTGTTTTTCTGTCGACCAATATGTCCTGGTGCTTTCTTACTAATCGTCCAACACTTGACGCAACAGCACAGCCCTTGTAAGATAGAGAGTAGTGAGCATTAATTTCATCCGTTGAGTCAGGACATTGAGACCTAGTTGTTTTACTAAATCAGGGTAGGAAGGGTTTAGAGAGGCAGGACGTATGGATCGAACCAAGAAAGACATCCTAAAGCTTCTTTTTTTTTGCACATAAATTTGCTGGTCACTAAAGGCACATAGAATTCCATCGTTTGTTAAAGCCAAGTGACGAATTAGCTTCATGAGTTATCTCGTCAATATGCGAGCAGAAGTTTAGCTCCTTATTGTTTACAATTCCTAGATCGCGGAGAGATATAGGATGATCAAGGCTGGTAGTCGCTACATGGTCCTTACGTGATATGGTTATAGATTGGCATTTGGCGATATGAAGCTCTAGTCAATTTGGTAGGTACCAGTCAGAAAAACAATCTAGGATTAGTTGAAGGAGATACGAGTAGTAATCATGATGTAAAGAGATGGCTTTGGAAGATTTGGTCTCGCCAGCTGAGGAAGAAAGGGAGGAGTATTTGATGAACAACATCGTTTATAGGGAGAATGAAGAGAAGAAGGATTACGTGAGAGTCTTGTGGTACACCAGATGTGCTGAAGAATGGCATCAATAGGACGGATCTTCAGCGATTTCAAAACAGTTTTCTAGGAAGGTAAGATGAAGCACTCACATCAGCGCATAAAATCACCTAAGAGAAGCAAAAGTAAATAGAGTCAGCCGTCAACTTCCTTACGGTATAATGTCGCCGATTTCTTACACACGTTCGGTAGGCCTTTGTTTAGTCAGCCTGAAGCCCGGAGAGGCTTGTCACATAATATTAAAGGGATAAGAGGAAGCAAGACCAACGTTTTAAGATAAGCCTTCTTGCACCTACGAAGGGCGTCATCTATTGCACATAACGACTTCTGCACCTCTGCAACTTTAAAACCATCCGCTCGGCAGCGCTAGGACTTTTTCTTATATCAGAGTACTTGTAGCACCCTCTATCTAATCAAATACAAAAAAAACATGAAAAATTCAGATAGACCCTTCTTCCAGTTCTACTTTTCCTCTAATTGTGCCCATGAGAGACTCAATCATTATTGCAAGCCTTAACCAAAGATATAATAATAACGCAGGTCCTGAGAAGTTTTCCTCTGAGTCTTCTCCACCAATTTCTTTGTCATTGTCAATCCTCGAAATTTTGCACTCAATTATAGTTCACAGTATTTATTTCCCGCAGGTCTTAGAATTTTCTTCGTGGTGTCTTAAGGAATTACCTAATTGTATAGCTTCTACTTAATGGCAGGATAAATGTCCACTCTATCCTACCCACCCATGAATATGCCGAATATAAAAAAAAAACTATCCAACGTTTTATTATCAATTTTAACATTTCCATATTTATTTTGCTATATTAAATTGTTATTACATATATATATATAATTTATTTTTCTGTTTTGCTATCTTTTTGTATTATTTTCCAGAATTTAAATAATAAGTTTCTATAAGTTTATCTCGCATTAAATAATTATTTTTGTCATTCACTTTAATGTATTTAATTAGGACAAATGTATGGTAATTTTACTAATAATAATTATTAATACATTTTTAACAACCATACCTAGAAATCATAGCTCACAATAAGAATACCGGATGAGTGTTTAAATATTATTCGGTATGCTGCTCTTTATCCTATTTAATTTTATTTATTTTATACATAGATATAGTTTTATTTTTATTAACTTTACATTTGTAGATATTTAAAATTTGTGGTTATATGATTTTTATTTGATTTTTTTCTATAATTAACCCTGTTGGCTCTGGTTTTTGAATTCCATTACGCAGGAAACATCTCTGAGTATATTATTTATTTTTTTTTGTGTTTTTTTTTTTAATAATTTTATGAAGTTTAGTTATGTGTGGCATCACTGAAGGTTTGTAAAAAATAAAAATTTTGTCTTAAATAGGTGCAATGATATTTGATTTCTATTTCACAGATAGTAGAGGTCAGTTTGTAGTTAAAATAAACTGAATAAAGCTAAATATATTTATTTGATTTTAAATGACTTTATATAGGAGAAATAGAAGTGATGGATATAATTTGATATCAGCTGTGATGTCAAAAAGTACTCTTACATTGAGATGTGTGTATCCTCCAAGAGGAGGATACCAGAACAACTTAAGTTGATTCTAGACAAAGAAGTTTGACACCTTCCACTAGATAAAGATATCCGTAGCAAAAGATGACAAGAAGAGCTGCCCAAGTGCCCTGCGCAGCTATCCTCAGACAGCATATGTTAAACCAATTGGCAAGCGGTTATACGTGCAAGGAAGGCCACTCTAGCTACGAGTGGGGTGCACAAATGGGCGTTGAAATGTGTACCATATGTACATAGATCTTGCCAATTTAAGGTAGAGTAGTATGTACAGTGCCTGATACCAAGGATGTCATCAAAGCACTTATTAGGTCAAGGACCCTTTATAAATGCCTTCATAAACTCGGAGAAGAAATAAACAGAGACTTAGCCGCGTGAGAGGCTCTTTGGTAAGAGAGACAGCATCAGGAACTTACATATGCTCTGAGCCATTTTAAGGCTCAGTTCAGGACATTTGAGTGTCTAGTGAAGGTAAGAATCAGGGAAAAATTACGTACCAAAAAAGTTCCAAAGAATGCATAGTACATATGAACCTTAATTGGTTTCCTAACAGAGCATTGCAGACTCTGTAGAAGCTAACTAGATTCTCTGTAGATTCTATAACAAGTCCCATGAAATTTCAGAAGAAGTATTGGAATCACAAAAGGTTCACAAATGCGGCAATGAGGAGTTACTATTCCTAGAGCCAAGTTTCATTTTCAGGCTTCCAAGAGAAGCTGTGGATGCCCTGAAGTGATCTGTCTCGCCAAAGCAAAAGCGAAAATAATTAGTTGTTCAGCTGAAGTCTAGTTATAGCTGAAGCTGAGGAGACATCAGAGAGAGATGTGAAGCCTCTGTTAAAGTACTAAAGTCTCAGCCGAGCTATGGCAGGACATTCGCACAAAATGTGGTGGGCTGTTTCAGTGCCTTCAAGACATAGGTGACGCGGCCCATTTTCTCCTGAGGTGATAATTGAGAGAGCAATGACCAGTTAGGAAATCAGTGATTTTTCTTGACTTTGTATTTGCTCATAGAGAGGATATCTTTTGTTCTCTTTTTTGAGTAGTTCGTCAACTTGTTTGGCAGAGTTCCAGAGGGACAGTGATTCTTGTCGTTCCCATCTGCTGAGCTCTATTCTGATCTGATTAGTTTGTGGGACACAAAAAGGAGCCTGCCGGGGATGCCCCTGTGTCCAGGGACTCAAGTTAGTGTGACATTACTATGTGCAGCAAGCTGCAAGATGGATTGGAGACAGTTCCAAACTAGCCTTGAGAGCTGCTAGCTATCTGAAAGTATGTTGACATGAGATCTTCGCAGGTTTCTTCTAATGCATTCTCTGGCACAGAGCTCGATAGCGTGGACCTCTGCCTGAAAGATAGTGGTTGTTTGACCTAGAGGAACAGAAAATTTGTAGTTTGGACCAGAGATTAAAGCTTCAAACCCACTTGACGTCTTAGATTCGTCAGTGATGAGGAAGTTTGGGAATAAGCTGATTGCATAAGCAGAAACTCTGGATTAGAACAACGACCTCAAAGGGTAATGAAGAAGGATTCTCTTGGGCATAAAGTCCGAGGGACACACTGCTGGGTTGGATAGCTGAGGAACTCTTTAAGGATTTTTATTGTTTCCCAGATGCTTTCGGATGAAGAACTTGAGCCTTGAATTATTTCTACCGGGAAACGTGGATTTGCAAAAAGCTTTAATTGATTTATAAGGGATTTTGGCCTTCAGAACCTTAGGAAAAGTTTTTGGACTATTTAGGACTCAAAGTCTTCCTTTCAAACTTGCAATAAGCAAATTAAAGTATACAATATTAAGTCTTATTGCGGAGTGTATTAACTTTATTTATTTTTATGGCTTTATTTGTCTTCAAGTACATTTTTATTATTCATCATACATTTAGACTTGTTTATATATTTTTTTTGCAAAGTTTACATTAACAATAACATTTATTTAAAAGATTCACATTGGAAAAAAACCAAAAAATAAAATTTATATTTTTTTATTGACTGTGATTGTGGGGACAAAGGAAATTATTTGTACATATTTCTTTCTTAATTTATTTATATTTTTTTATATATACATCAGGAGGGGTTTCATAAGGGTTATCTACTTGATCTTTTTTTTTATGTTTTCTTACATAACCGTGCTAAAATGGTAGACACTTCCAATTTTAGCTGCGATTTTTTTTTTATATTTGAATACTAAACAATTTAACGAAAAAAAATGAGAGTTTAAACTTTTGCCACAACAGTATATTAGAGTACACCCTATTTAATTTGGTTAACACATAGTAACAATAATGGATGGTATAAGTATAAACAATACGATATTACATTCAACTTTATATATTTGAGTACTAATTTAAATAATAAATTAATTATTTTACACTTAGAACAAGATATAAATAAAACAAATATTATTCTACACAATCGGTCGCATATGAACTAGAGTTTATCTCAATGTACACTTAATTCTAGATATTTATGCAAGTTAATATTTAAGTATTGTCGCTCACAGCGTTTTATTTTTTTTATATCTAAATTTATATATAATTTATTTAATATGATACGAATAATACCGTCAACTACTTATGAAAAGATAGACACGTAAATATATTTCATATGTGCTGTATGTATTTGTGAATATAATTTTTACACTTATCTATGAATATTCACAAAAAGCATTTTATAATATTTATTTTATAGAGTGATATTTTTTTTCAAACATAAATATATATATTTTTTTTATATCTAATTATTTGTATTCTTAAGCTAGGTAATTATTCATTTTGATAATTTATTATTGTCAACACAGCCTTGAGAGTGAGAACTCTCAATAATATATATATATATAAACGTATATATATATTTTTTTTAAATCAAAAAAGAAACAAATTATACATTTTATTAAATACATATGTACAAATTAAAATTTATTTTATACCAGTTAAAACTATTTAATACTATGTACACGAATTACATATGATATAACCTTTTGTGTTTTTCTTTTTAGTAAGTATCATTATTTTTAATTTTTTTTAACTTAATTAACTATTTATACGGCGATAGGGCAGTTATGATTTTGTTAAAATTTAACTAATAAAATGATATTATTTCGAAACAAAAAAAAGGAATACATTTTCGAATAGTTTAGCTTTTATTCTGTATAGCAATTTGCCGGTAAATATTTAAGTAAGCCATGCCGATGGTTGAAATAAAAACAATGTCTTTACAAGTCCTTTGACCCAAATAAGACGTAAGCAATTTTTATGGTTTTCTTTTTTCTTTAATAAATTTTTTATTTATATTTTTCTTATAGTATTAATCATAACCATTTACAGAAAAAAAAAATATTTAATATTATTATTTTCTTATTAGATTTTAAGTATGTGTATATATATTTTCTACAAGTAAAGATAGTTTAATGTTTACATTTTGTTTTTTAAAACATTTAAAATAGTATGAATTTTACATATACATTGTATATTTTGTTATACACATTTCAATTTCTCTACATTTATAGAATAAGAATTGACTCTTTTAGTTTAGAAATTGCATACATTTTTAAACATTTGGATTTAAAAATAATGAGAAAAATATTACAAAAGCAAAATTTAAGCTACAAATAGCATGCATATTAATAATACGTATATCACATTTATATTGATGTAAAAATATAAATTCTATAATTATGTATGTATTATGCTGTTATAATGTATTCATTTAATTAATATTTACTGCCAATTTGATGGTTATGTGTGAATTTGAGTTGTTTTTAGGAAAATTTTTTAGCAAAAAATGTGTAAGACGTAGTTTTACTTTTGTCTTAATCAAAAAACTATAAAATAATAGAGTAAAAAATGCCCTTAATCGAGACAAACAGGGTGACTCAAAACACAAGAAATCAATAATTTTTTTGTCTTCGTTAAAAAATTTGGCATAGATTTTTAAAAATTTGCAACGTAGATCGCGGGGTATAAAGCTAGTTTTACAAAGTTTTTAAAGATCCTTTTGTATCCTCTGAAAACGCATTTTGTTAGTATAAAGTGTAACCTTTATAGAGTCTAATTCTTAAGTTAGATTCTGGGCAATGCAAATGCAAAAGCTCGACTGAATTTCTTTCAGTAGCTTTCGGGTGATTCGTCAGTAAATAAACGAGCAAATTTCATTCAGAATATCACTAAAATTTAGTCCTAGCTGTTGTTGTGTACATTATTTAAGCTTGAGAAGCACTCAAATCAATCACTGTGTGGATCTGACAGGCGTGTGAGCTGACAATTGAACGTCAGAAGACAAAGGGTTTTCCAATAGAAATTTGACAATTTTGAATATAATTTGTGAACGCACTCTTTCACTAATCATCAAACTGTCACTGTCAGTTTATTTTGTTAATTCAACATTTTCATCATGGTAAGGTACACAAGCGAGCAACGTCTACAAATTATAAATATTTTTTACCGAAATACGGAGTCGGTGATCGCAACTTTAAGAGCGTTAACTCCAATTTTCGATCGTAGTTCTCGCCTTAGTAGACAGGCAATAACAACTTTAGTGTAAATTGGAGTCTACATATTCGTTGTGTGATGTTGCCGGGTTGCGGAAAATATCGCTGCCGTTCAGGCGTTCGTAGAAAACGATCCGAATCAGTCAATTCCTCGGCGTTCTCAAGAATTGGGCATCGCTCAGACCACATTAAGGCGTATTTTGCGTACGGATCTTGGTTTACACCCATACAAGATCAAGCTAACTCAAGAATTGAAGCTCGCTTAAAACTCTGCTCTAGTTAAATAAAGATATTTACAAAATTACTAAACTTTAAAACAATCGTAAACGAATCCACTTTCCCTATTCTCAGCTTATGTCATGCATCCCAATTTAAAAAGATTTCATTTAAATACATTCCCACCAGATGGCAGGCATAATTAAAGAATTTAAATTTTAACAGCAAATACTTTTCTTTTATGTTAAATACAGTTTGATGTGCGAATTTTAACAAATGCCTACTAATTTATTATAATTTATACATACACAGTATAGTAACAGGGATAACAGTTTAATTTCTTTACTAATACATAAAGGATATTTGTTAATGTTATAATATTTATCTTGATGAATCAATTTTTTTCTTTTTGTATTTATTATATAAGATTTAATTGCGTCCATTTCGATTAGTTTGTTTATTATACAATTTTGTTTTCTAGTCTACGTTTTTTTTTTTACGAGCCATAAAAAATAGATTAAAAATTAAATAAATCGAAAGGGACATCAAATAAATATTAGCTCACACTGAAGAGCTCTATATTGATGAGTTTATTGATCACTGCAATGCGAAATTTATCGACTTTCACTCGAGATACAAAGGTTTACGAGTTTAACAATAAAATCATTTTCGCCATAAAAAAAAGATATCTTGTATATTTGCATTTTTCTTCCTTTCCTTAATCTTACTATATTCATTATTGCTATACATTTTGCTTAATGGAATATTTCATTAATATTACAACTGAATAACATACTTATTGAATTTGTTAAATTAATTAAAAAATCGGAGGAGTATTTGTACATAGACAAAGTTGTTGTCACGTACACTTTAGTACCATCCTTTTCGATTGGAGAAAAAAATTATTACACTTTTACCGCATGGCCACTGTTTTGTTTTCTAATATAATTACAAATGCTTAATTGATATTATACATGTAGGTAATAAAATTAGTAAAAATCTATAAACAACAATTATAGTCAAGTTTTTTTTGCTTAACATTCTTAAAAGATTACTTTACACAACACTTGGCGCAACAACTTTAAATTGAAATAAAGGAATTATAATACTCGTACAACCTGCTAGTTGCTAGTTTTTTAATGTTATAAACTATTGTTTCTATTTAAAAAAAAATAAATTTAAATACATTTCTCTAGATCTGACGTTCCCATTATTTTTGTAGTTTAATTCATTGCTTGAGCATTAGGTGTCTCTGTCTATCAATTTTAAAATCGCTTTTGACAGCTAGAATAAACCGTTGATCTTAATTTGTCAAGTCGGCATATAAGGTTAGAAAACGTCACGTTTTACCCAAAAAAGTGAAGTGTCAATGGAATCTGAAGTTCACAGTGAGGTACCTCAGGGATGTAATGTATAACACTTACTATTGATAGAATGAAATTCAATGGACAACACTGAGGTTATTGGCCTGCTTTCACATTGGATAATAGACCATCATCATGGCTCTCAATCTAGAAGCTAAAGTAAGCAAATTGTGGCTCAAAGTAACCAGAGTTTATCACGCTCAAGCTTCAAACTTTCATAAGTTGGCTTCTGAGAATCATTCGGAAGAACAAAATAAATAAATATTAGGCATAAGCAGTCCATAGAAAGCCAAGGCCTAGCTTCTCACAGCTGTACGTATTGTGCGTGGTATACATTTCTGTACGTAGGTACAGAAGGGACTACAGTTTTATGCCGTATCCGAAGGGCAAGAGGAGTATTGAGATGCTTTCTCATGACAGTTGTACTCTTGAATGTTTGTGAGACACTCGGAAGAGGTGGAGCCGTTAATTCGGAAGGATAGTTGATTCAATTGCGTCTCCCACGAACAACAGAGAAAATACGCCTTGCAGTGGCGTCCGGACAGTGGGCCCCCTTCATCCATCGTTTCGCAGAATAATTGCACTCGTTGCAAGTGCTTTGGCGGAAGTTCAAAACTTTGAACCTCGTAGGGGTTTTCGCATTGAGCTTAAAGACCAGGCCCTACTGTTTATAACTTTTTTCAGAAGATCTTTTCAAAAGAGGTTTGTAAAAACTGTGCACGCTTTAGAAAATATTGACACCTGTCAAGTCGTATGCCTGTTTGCTTATTTTTTGCATCAAATTTTAAGAAATGCGATTAAAGTTTTTGCACAGGAAGGAAAATATTGCGAGCAACAGATAGAAATAAAGAAGAAATAGTTGGAGGTACGGGGATTTGCAAACTGTCGTCACACCGCGTCGGCAAACTTGTGCGTCGATCCCAGAACCCAACCTTAGATCGATCTCTCTTCCAAGAAAGAACATCAGAACTATCGGACTTGAATATATGCATATCAGAGGAGGCAACACTTATACCATGTGAATGCCAAGGCCTTGTGTATGACATCCCGCAGAAGGATGGCCAACGAAGGCATACCGAAGAGGCGATTTGTTAAGCTTTCAGCCTTAGAATGCCCTCTAAGGGATCGTGATGGTGGCCTCAAAAACCTGAATAATGTAACTTAACCTAGAGGACA
This sequence comes from Chalcosyrphus nemorum, assembly GCA_949716465.1. Classification (NCBI taxonomy): domain Eukaryota; kingdom Metazoa; phylum Arthropoda; class Insecta; order Diptera; family Syrphidae; genus Chalcosyrphus; species Chalcosyrphus nemorum. The sequence continues at coordinate 26,342,902 of OX454335.1, forward strand.
AGAGTAACTTGCACACTGTACATCAGTTCGCAGGAAAGGAATGCCTTAAAAGAGACAAGTAGGTAGAAAGGTAACCCAGAAGGAGGCATGGCCTAGCTTCTCATAGCTATACGTGTTGTCTGTAGTATACCTGATCCATTCTACATGGATCTACAGTTTCATGCCATGTCTAGGGCAGAGCGTGCTTGAGAAGATTTCTTATTTCTCGGATGAAGGAGAGGGGAGGAGTTCTGCGAGGCATATCATATTAATTTGAACCAACTTACGAAAGTTTATAGAGTCACCAACTCGCTCTAAACATCGACTGTAGATTGTGTCGTATTCTATCCTTATCTAGACCCAGACCCAGCCAACTAACCATTCAATTTAAGACCTGTACTGTTAAAACTATTGAATGCTTTTGCCGACTTGAAAAAAAAAACCTGTTTTGGAACATAGCTTTGATGACAAGAGCCTTATAGGCTACGTTCAGCAATCCTTTACAACTAAATCCACTCATTCTTGAACTTTTGCATTGAAACTCTTAGTTTAAGACTCATTACCTGATTTTGAACTTAGGCTTCGAGGTCTGTCCTCCTTTTCATTTTTCCTGACTATTGCAACTCCATTCGCCTACTTAAAAGAATCCCTTTTGCAACTAAGGACTTGTGTTAGTGTTGCTCTCCAGTGTATATAAACTACATAACATCCTTATACATACTTTACAATATTCTATTAAAATTTAACGACTGCACTGCTTTAAATATAAAATTGAAGAATTTATATAAATATATTTAAACTAGCTAAAATGACTTTATTTCGATGGTAGAGGTAATGTCTGGGAAATTGTTTGTGTTTTTGAATTTTGTTGTTTTTGTTTAATAATTTGTAGTATCACGTGTTCCTTATGGATTATAGTCGTATGTTTCCGCTTCGGGCTGTATGGGCTCTTCGGCTATTGTACTAGGCAGAGCAAATGGATTGTTAGGCACGTGTCCTGTCGCACCATAATTGATCGAATTGGACTGTTGCATTTGCGTGTGTTCATTATCTTCATCGCCCTGTGGAGAAAGAAATTTTATAATTATAAATAGATACACGAATGTCTGTGTCTTTAAAGTGATATTAAAATTTGCATTTTTAATTGACTGTACTCAATCAAGAAGAATAGGTATTTATCTTTAAAATTTAACAGGTTTTCACTTGACAGCTGTCAAGGAACGAAAGGTGACATTATTTGAATGTAATGAAAACAAAGAACCGGTAATCGGTAGGAAATAAAATTCGACTTACGAAAGTAGTCTCCCTCATATGTCCTCCGGTTATAACTCCTGTTGGTTGAGTCCAAACCTGTTGTTCTTCCACCACAGGTTCGGCCCATGGTTGGAGTTCGCCTGATGCAAAGAATCCATAGAACGAGCAGCCGATAAGATGTACAGTAGCGGCTATTGTGAATACAGTTGTCCAGCATCCTTTGGGCTAAAAGATAGACAAGGTAAGCAACGCAAACGATAAGTACATAATGGCTAAGTAGGTAGATTGGATCTGTGTTGGACTCAAACACCTACGTTTTCTTTGATTAGTCCTTCAATCGCGTAAGGAACTATAACTCCAGCCAGCGTTCCAATTCCATTTGACAGGCCCATCAGAATACTAGCGTATCTAGGTGCTATGTCCAAGTGGTTGACATTGTATCCTGAAATCGCAAATCCACTAAACGCTACACCACATGTCAGGGCGAACATTGCTCCAGTCTGAAAAAGAAAGTAAATGACTGTCAATTTTCTACAAAACGAGGTGTATTTCGATCTGCTGCTATATTTTGACACTATCGAGGTGAATTAATTATAGTTTAACTGCCTTTAACCGCTCAATAAATCCAAAAGTCAAATTAGAATTTTAAAAATCAAATATTCCACCAACGGCTGTCAAAATTATAATTCAATGTAGTCTGAAATTTTGACAAGAAATGAGGCTTAAATAAAATATTTAACCAAAAAACGTCTAATCAACTACAACCTACTCACTACTTGTCAAAGCTGTGAACCACGTCTATTCAACTCAAAGCCAAACCGTCAAATCTTATCGAGTGACATCATCGTGGTGAATAAATACCTTCTCACCATTCTGCCAAATGTCAAAGCCTTGAACCCATTTGACACGTCTCTTTGCCAAGAAAAAAGACAGAAAGGAACTCACCGCGCTATTTGAATGTGCCACGAAGAGGAAGAACAATCCCTCCATTCCGAATCCTCCGCAATTGAATAGCTTTCTCACATTTGTCGTCGACATAATTCCATTCTTTCGCAGATAATCCGCCAGCATGCCGCCAAAAGGCACAATTGTTGTCATAATTAAATGCGGCAGAGAGCCCACCAAGCCGGCCTCCTCAATTTTAAAATCGAACTTATGCTTGAGAAATGAACTCTGATACAGGACGAGTAAGTAGAAATTCCATGAGCGACAAAAGTTGGCCACGATTATCGCATACACCGGCATGGATCGCATTATTTCATGCCAGGGGGTTGTTTTCAAAGAAGGCATTGTCGGTTGCACGGAACTCTCTCCCAGGGATTTCTCGATATACTTCAGTTCGGGTATACTAATCGCAGGATGTTTCCGAGGATTCTCAAAGCAGAGCCACAACCAGAATATGTACCTAAAAGGATAGATGTATGAGATAAATACTTATTACGAGTCATTTTGTTACCATGTTATGCCAAACATGCCATAAGCATAAAATGGCGCTTGATAGCCTATAACATCGGCCAGGATACCCGAGAGTGGGAGACCAAATACCACACCAGCATAGGAGCCACTGAACGCTAGCGTAGCCAAGCGTGAACGTTCCATAGGCGGTGCCCAAAATCTCCAGATTCCATGGCAGGCAGGATATGTTACGCCCTAGAAGGCGGTAGAAGGAAGAGAGATTATATGAGTTTGCGTTTTCCACTTGAAGGATATATCCATTCCAACACAATGGATTCATTTTCAATCGAAAAAAAATGATTTCTACGGATTAAGTCATGTTTTTGTATCTCACCACAGGGGAATTCTCTCTCTGTTTGCTTCAATGACTTTCTGGCTTCTTGCAAAGTCGCAAAAGCCTTACCCTCATGAATCCTTTAATGTTTGCTGGGGGAGACCATGTAATTTTTTCTTTTCTTTGTGCTTACCTCAAACAATCCTTGTAATACCCGAACACATATCACAACTTTGCCACGCAATAGTGTCATCGCAAACGGCACAAACAAATGTAATGTTGCCGAACTGGCAATGGCTAGACCGAAGATTTGATTTGCCGGAAATTTGGACGCAATGAAACCGCCAGGAATTTGTGTCACCAAGTAGCCCCAGAAAAATGATGAATCAACATGACTCTCGATGGCCACTGTCCAGTTGAGGAAAGCAGTCTGTAAAGAGATGAAAATGATTATATTTTGTGCAAAAGGATTTGATAAATGGATTTATTTTGGTTTCAAAAGAGGGATGTGATATGCTATATGGGGTTCACTTCCGGAATTTCCTCTCGAATGGAGTTCTGATTGATGGTCGTAATCCTGGAGGAAATTCATAAAATATTCTGCAGTTTAAATTTTGATTCCATTCGAGAGAAATTGAGTAATATCCTGTGCACGTTTACTCACGCACTTTGTTCTAATAGAATGGGATCTTAAGTGACATATGTACTTGCTTCCTTAAAAAGGAACTTAAGTTGATGAATTCAAATCCGTTTGTCAGGAAGAACTACCACTCATGAGTAATGACAAAAAGAAGACTTTATCAACTTAAATTGCGCTTTAACTATCTGCTATTGAGTGGTACTTGTATCTAAGGAAAGTCTCTTTAGAGATGCATCTTAAGAGCGAGGGGAGGAACAAGAAGGCCTCGGTCTGTGCTATTAAGGACGAGCACACTAGTTGCACAGCACCATGAGAGCAGTATCTACTAAGTAAAATCGGAAGACATGACGCCAAGTAAGGTTTAGGTGAACCATTCAGAGATTTTTATGGAGCGCGGGATACGTCTTCAATTCAACAACCGATCGAAATTAGGGTCGTGAAAAAAAAACAAGGAGACTAAATGTGAAGTTTCCTTTATACAGACAGGAGGAGACAGGTACATAGAATCTGGGGAATATTACCCTATTCTTCTTCGTTCTACTGCTCCTACTGAAGTTACTGAACGACAAAGATGTCTGGTATGAGAACTATTGGACAATGTCCATTAAGGAAACCCATAAGTATAAATGATTTTGATCCAATTTGGACCAGAGTTGGCTGCCAGGCAGGATACGCGGCGGTCCTAGGAGTACGTGTCACAGAACAGTGGAGAAGGAAGCACGGCAACTGAGAAAGAGTTGGGGAGAGCTGAGGCACATTTCCAGAAATCGCACACGATGGCGCGTTGGCGTTGTAGAGGCCCTAGGACCCACAAGGGGCTGGATAAGTCAATCCCAAACTAAGTAATTGAATTTATCAACAGCGCCTAACCTCAGTAGAAGCTTCCAGGTATCATTTCCGTCATATTACCAAAATTGTCCTTGTGTCTTGGCATACAGCTGAGATGAATATTCAATTGGTCCGCTTCTGAATGAAAGACAAGCGGTAGTCGGTGACGGCTTTTGACGTTGATAGAGACGACTCAAAAGACTTATTTGCAGCTTTGCAATCTATGATGTCAAGGAAGATGGAAGGAGATGATCACATTAAGCTCGCTGGAGAAGACTCCACCACCAATGCCATTGTTCGTTTTTGAAGCATTCGTGTAAAAATGATCCTTTCAGAGGCTTCCCAAAGGCATTTTTTATGGAATAGAATAGTATGGAAGACTTATCTGAATCGCCCCAATTTATCGCAATCGATAACCAGTTGCTGCGTAGGACTTGTGTACTCATATCTTTGTATCTTGCTATTGGCCCCACTTTCTATCGATTTTTCTTTGTCTCTCAAAACTTTGAGACGTGTCCAATAAGTTTTCATTCCAAAGGTGGAGCTTTGACGTGACTCTAGGAATACTTTCCAGACATTCACTGTACCTATGTATACTTTACTTACACGAAGCAAACGCGGAAAAAATATTAGCCGTGTTTTATTGGCAAGTGTATAGCCAGCTGTCAGTAAAAGGTTCATATTCACTTTTAATTTAACTTTCAAAACGACCTTAGAATCATGAATGGCGCAGCATTGGACTATTGTGAGCTTTTTTGCCCACCAGTAGAACAGATCGACGAAAAGAAATACACGCGAGCAGGAATGATTATGTACGAAATTATTTTATTACAAAAAAAAAAATAAAGATATATTTTGGTCCTTTCGCTGGTCCACGAGAAGGAGGAATGCTAATTTTCTCGAGATGAACAGATCATCGACAGAAACCGTCTCCTACCGAAATTCTTGTATTCGTTCCTAGAGTGCGCAAGTTACCATTCGGCCATGCTGTCAGTAGTTAGTTGTGTTTAGAATTTTGCAGCTGACCGCTGACAGCTTCAATTGTTGTTGTCGTCACACTACACTTAATAATAATCAATTTTGTCTGCACTGTTAGAAGGCTCTGAACGCTGTCGTACGTAGTCATGCAAAATGTGCTCAGTTTCTTTTGATTTCTAGTTCACTTTTGCTTCCATACGTATAGAGAGAGAATGGTTTCAATTGCCTATTCTGTACGGACGGAGAGATGAGCTATCTGACAAATGTAGGTAGGTACTGTCCCTTAAGTATGAAGGCGCTCAGATTTTGACAGGGCGCGAGCAGAATTTCAATTATGGGTGGGGCTTAAGAATGCCCGCGTAAGCCGTCATTTGATTTTGCAGGAAACGTCAACAAAACGTCAGTTTTGAAAACCAAATGTTAAGTCCTACGAAGGTGTCTGTTTACTGTAGCTTACGGGAGCAGAGATCACACTTATCTTTAAGCTCTGAATGTTTCAAAATGAGTACAGCGTACTTATCTAAAGATAAGTCTTCAAGCAAATATTAGCTCTCAGCCGATAGCCATGTGTGTTAACTCTTCTACGTTATGCTGCTGATGGTTTCCGCTTCTTAGTAAAATTCTTGACGCACTGGGAACATTAACGGTATCGAACTGGGGTATATGCAGCAAGAGCGACTGCTGTTGATGGATGCAATTTAGCGTATAAAGGTTTTCTATGGTGTTTCCAGGACATGAAACTGTGTTAACATCGTTGTTCTAAATATATTAAGGGAGGTACCTAACCTACATAATTCTATCCATTCATGCGTTCTCAGTAAGAATCTCAGACCTAAATTTTGATTTCTTCAAATGCACATGACAATTTCGAGTCCAACACAATTTTTAGCGCAGAACAATACTATCCCTTCATATGTACATATGAAACATGAAACAAAAGTAAAAATAGAAAGAAAAAGTCTAAGAGTCCCATTGGCTTTAAAACCTAAAAATCCCCCTCAACCATCCGCAACAATGCATTATAGTACTCAGTTTAATGCATTCTCATCCCGCTTCAGCAAACACTAACGATACGAGAATCTATACTTGATGACGATGAATGGATACATTCGCAAAAAAAAACCCCGTACATACGCCTGCCACATGCTTTTCATTTCATTTATTCAAAGTACTCGCTTGAAACTGTAAGGATGTTTCAGCAGCACCCCACACAGAGTACTCACATTGTGCTCATTTCAAAAAGAACTGGAAAGGGATTCCTATTCCTGTTCGCAGTACGATAAAAGGGCGGACTGCAAAATGCTCGCATCCACCAAAGAGCCCGAGTGCCGGAATTAAAGATTTTCCATTCAGGGCTTTTACACCCCCTTAGGGTATTATTAACGAGCGTGACAGAATTCGCAACAAATATGATCTCTAATTTTATTGTATGCTTCGCAGAAGTTTTCCAAAATATTTAAAAGGGAGCACATTTCAAATTTAATTGACAGACTGATTTAATTTGATCGAAGAAATGTTAGTATCGTTTAATTAAGGATATATAACGGTGCGGGCCTTTGGTTGTATAAAACTTACCCCATTGTGTTCGAGTTTCAATTTCGCAGCTGACATATTGCATCGCATACCAAAGGATATCATGAAGCCAAAGCAAGCCATCATTGCGATGGTGTAACGTGCGGGTAGGCAGGGACATTCCGCTCTGCAATATTTGTCGATTTTTCGTAAGGGCGGTCGTTCGATTTCTTCAAAGGAAGATGGAGATTCAGCCATTCCGCCGTCAAAGGATTTGCCGGTGAGACCGTCGCCAATGACACCATCACCACCGTCCATTTGTTCGTAGCCATGTTTGGAGATTTCAAAGTTCTCGAACTGAGGTTTTATGCTGAAATTAAAAGAGTGGAAAGGGTTTATTAGTAAGAAAAATTCTTGGTTTGAGAGTACTTATATGTAGTTTATCAGATATGACTGGAAAGAATGAGCACTAAAATAAGATGCCTGGGTCAAGAGAAGCCACGTTCTACAGTGTCCAGTCATAGAGAAGCACAAATAGCATTTATCTCCTCTTACCCATATACTCGTAAATCAGCTCAATCTTGTAGACTTAAGGCAGAACTATAACAGTCAGAAGCAAACGGAAGCTTATGTTCTACGTTACGTACGTTAAGTTCCCTTTAGTGCTGTCAATTGTTAAGCTTATAAAAGGCGTAAGCAAACTGAAAGAACTGTCAAGCGGTCTTCTTTGCTCCTAAGCACATCAACTTATGTTTCTTTTCACTTATCCACGTAGCCTTAGCTCCATGTCATTGTCTCAACTATCCGAACGAATGGCAGACATTAGGATGATGAGGCAATGTACAGAACTTCCATAATAGACTGGCATTGGTCTAAGAAAGCCTTTGAGATCTTCTGTCAACAAGAACTGGAAATAAACTGTTCCAAAAGACTGTACATACTTTAATCCATCTTTGCTTCTAGTCCCTCAAAATTAGAATCATTACCCACTTAAGTATGGGGATAGAAAACATTTCACTGAACTTCTTAGACACAACTAGTCTGGAAAGAGGCACACCATGCCCACATAACTTACACTTTTTGAAGACTTTTTCTTAACTTCCAGGTTTCTTAATTGCCATAGGCTAATCAAGCTCTGATCGTTGGATTTAACAGACCTTGAAATGTCATTGAATCTACCGAAACGCTGCTAACTATAGAGACATGTCCCCACCACAACATGGTCTATAGGTTGGAACAGCTCTGCACGTGGAAGCCCACAAGAATCGAAAGATCACTCTACCACATTCTTAGGCCAATGCCACACGACCTCCCAAATGGATGCACGCCCAATTGTCCGCACAGCTTTGTGTTGTCGTCACATGAACAGTATTTTGAAGGTTGCTGAAGAAATTGGTACGCGCGACCATGCCGACAGCTTTTTGGTCGCTATCACTCGTGTGTACAGCTCTATTGGTCTGTTGTATACCCATGGCACGCGCCCAAATGGGAGGGCAGAGAAAGGAACTCGTGTGGCATTGGCCTTAGACTTAAAGGGAGCTTCTTTGTACTTCTGGACCAACTCAACAGAAGTAGATTGTCAATAAGAGTGGACTGTCTGATGAAGTCAAGACACATTACATGTATTAGACTTCGGTGAGAGTCAAGTAAACACCCTGGTCTCTGTAGGAACCTCACTAGGAGTGATGTTGTACCTCTTCTATAGATTTTCATCGCCAAAATCACCATTACTACACTTGTACAACGTCCCTTAACACTGCCCTAGACTGGGAAAAAAAAAGACAGAATGTCTAATGCTAGGGTTGGCTAATACCTCCTTATCCTGGCTTAAGTTTTCAGACTATGAACCACATTTGCGTTAAGGTGTCATTGTGTAATGCGATTATCACAACACAAGCTACCACAACAGAGTAGTGGAGAAAGTAAGCAACCTTGTCGCATGCCATTTCAACTTCAAACTCGCCTTTCAAAAGAATAAGCAAGCAAAGAACAGTCCATAAAGGGTCAGATTCTAGTTCCACGCATGATGGCATAGGTTAGGTTAGGTTTGTAGGTTGGAAGAGGAATCGAAATACCTCCTTGCTTTATCAAAAGTTGGACAGTATTGTTTTGCAGTTTTGCAGGTTTCTAGGGAATTCCATTTTAGGTTCGCCTCTTTTGTAACCTGTTTCCCTGCTTCAAGCCTGATAGCGCAGGGCGGGGTGCTTATGTCAGTCAGTTCTAGTGGGTCCGATGAAGCTTTTCCTGATAATTCATCTGCCTTTTAATTTCCCGGGACACCCTCATGCCCAGGGACCCAGCACAGCAGAACGTTGTGCTGTGTTTCAGGAATCCTAAGCTCTTCGCGACAGCACTTCACAATCTTGGATTTTATTTCTATGGCTGTCTATATAGCTGTCTGGCTGTCGATAAAGAAAGTGATACCTTCTGGCGGCATTGTACTTACGGCAGACTTACGGGCGGCTGTTTTCACTGCCAGGATCTCCACTTGGAAAGCAGTGCTATGGTCTGGGAGTCGTATAGATCTGGATCTGTGTCCAGTTTTGATCCATCTGTATAAATAGCTATGGATTCGGCATTTGGTATACGGCTGTCTTTCCATTCATCTCTGCTAGGGTAAGCTGGGGTAAATAGTATTTTTGAAGTCAATGTAAGGCGTAATGTAGTCCGTGCGTGCCCTATCACATTTGACTTCCAGCACGCAGTCTAACTTATTCTTAAGGCACTAATGGCTGCCGTTGATCACGTGTAAATGTCTAGAGGTGGCAGGTTGAGAACTCTTTCATTTATGTTTAATTTCCAAGTAAGTTTTTTGTCCAATATGATACACAGGTATTCCGCACTGATGACATAAGACTCCAGCGCTACCAAACTGTCACTGAATCCTTGTTGGATACTGATCCCATCTCAAGTAGTTCCGCAGTTTTAAGCACGGTTAAACCTCGGCTTGGAAAACACTACTTAGGTGAGGAAGTCTTAAGCACATTTCTAGGTTCATGTCTTTAAAGAAATACCTGACCCTGTTCCCCCATTGGTTTTAAGCCCATATGTATAAATGGCAACCTTATTCTCCAAGGTTAACTTCATCATTTAGCCAATTTTTCCTGCTGAGGTACACTACTTCGTATGGAGTGTCGAAGTCGAGAAAACCATTGCTCTTGAGTCTCGGAAAAAGGGTTCCTAAGAATTAAAAGAGGACAATATTTGTCCTTGTCCATCTGCCTGCAGTTTTATTTGTCAGGTCAACTGTCAGTGAGCCACACTGTTTCCGAGCTCAATATCAATACTGTGCCCGCTTGCTGTCAAGATTTGCTTGACAAGTGCTCATAAATTTGCTCAAAAATCCTTAAAAGGACCATTTAAAAGTGCCACCTAGAATATATTCCCATAAATATCAGTTTTATCTCCTTTCTGCCAAACAAAAAAAGAAAAACTTTAAACTATCTACTGAAACATAACTCTGAATCCGAACCCCTAATGTCGTTTCAAAAAAGAAAAACTGTCTTGTTTTCATTATTGAGTTGGCGCCACTAATACAATCCACTTGCCGCCACCAAGTCTATTAAGCAGCGTTGTGTCATATCCGTAAGATATAAAAATCTTCTCTTTATTGTCTGCCAAATCTTTTAGAGTAGGGTGACGTGTTCGGGGGTTTCCGTCGGCAGATACGAGTAAACCCATCAATAACCTCACTGTGCTGCGCAGAGTTTTTATTTCAAAACTTCTTGGCATTTGTTCTTTCTATTTAGGTCAATACAAAGCGAAAGTTAAAGCATCGATTCAAGAAATTAATGTTTTTACATGTTCAGATACTCTATGACAAATCGTTGAGGCGAATATTCATCCCCCCAACGTCACAGATGAACACCAAGAAAGAAGAAAGTTTTGAAAAATAACAGTCTGACTCTGAATCAAAGAATCGCGTCGCCACAAATTCTAACCCAAAAGTCGAATAAAAAATTCGACAGGGGGTTGGAACGGAATCCATTTCAAAAAACGATGGGATGACTCTGTATTGTTGCTAGACCGCGCCGATAAAATCACTTACGTAAGGGTTGGGTGGTTGGGTTTGGTTGGCAAGAAGAAAACAGAAAGGATCTCCTTCCACTTGAGCGCTGCCATAACAACAACTCGTTTAAGCTAATGGCTTTCGCCTATTCACCGAGTGGGTTTCAATTCAATTTGGGCGAACAATTGTCAGGTAAACATGTGATGAATAAAAGTTTTTTACTGCTGGTATTTCTGTGGGTTGCCATCGATACTAATCGAGAAGCACTTGAAAAAAAAAAACATTACGAAATTGTTCACCGTTATATCATACTCGTACAATATTTAGTTCAATTTTATTTTCGAAAATTAAATATATTGAGAATAGGAGAGGTCTTTTGTCGTACGAGTGAGGACTGGAAGGTGGTCTTCTTTTGATGACGTGTCTATCTTTAAATTCATCATGTCCTTAAGCTATTAAGATGAAGATGGAGTGAGGATTTTACATTGAAAGCTGGGAATATTTGAAAGACGAAACTGAAACCATACTCCGGAAAAGTAAACCCACCTCCCATTCTACCCCTGATCCTCGCGGCTAGGGTCTTCTGCGTGAAGGGTCTTCTGCCAAATATATTTGGCTCGTTCGTATTCTATTGTCTTCCCTGCTTTCGTTGCTCCTTCATGATAGTAGCCACGGTTTCACTTATTACTTCCCAAGCTCCTAGTGTGCTGACCATCACTCCGATGATATTCTCTTAAGTTCACACCCAATCTGTTCGCCAACAGGTTACGGCCTTCGGGATATCGCGAACAACGAACAGTAGAACATTATGTGCTCCACGTTTTCCACTGCTTCTGTGCATGTTGGACAAAAAGGGTTGTATTCATGCCCTGATCTGTGGATGTATGCTGTGAAACATCCATGACCAGTAAGCATCTGTGTTAGGTTGAAGTTCAGCTCTCCATGTTTCCTATTGATCCAAAGGCCGATATTGGGAATCAGTCATTAAGTCCATCTCGCTGTTGGTATCGGCTTCCTTAATGAGGAGGTCTATAGGCACCATTCCAGCCACTACACACGCCGGCCGCGTCGTAGGAGGTTGTTCGGAAGGCACGACAAACTCTCTATGCGTTGATTCTGTAAACTGCTTCGATTCTTTTTCTGCATGATTTGGTGGTCATCGGCCCATGTTTGGGAGCCATAGAGCGCTCTTGCCAAGGAGTAGTCTTTTTCTTTGTTTAGGTCCTCAAATATTTGGCATGATCCTTTCCAGGGCAGCCGTTCTTGCTGCGCTGAGTATTAAAAGCTAGCCTTGCATCTATAGTAACACCAAGGTACTTCAGTTCTGGTTTGAAACTTCAACGTAATAGCCCACTATCAGTCTTAGAGTCTCCATAACCTGTCTGCTGCTGATTTGTAATACTTCCGTCTTTTTCTAATCGTAAGTCCATGCTCACGTTCCGATGGCTTTGTTGCAGTCCTGTTCTAGCTCTTCAAGGAGTTTGGCCACTACAACGATCGCTATATCGTCAGTGAAGCCAATAATTTTCGAGGACGAGGAAGATGTGTGGACGACTTTTAACTGCCGATTTTAATGCAATGTTGGGGATTCCATCGATGTCAGGTGCTTTTTGCTCCCTGTTGTTTTTGCCGAGCTGGAAAACTTCGTCTACTGTAAGGGGAGGTATTGATAGTGCTCTCGTCGTGCTTCTCCCCTCCGGTTGTTCCTCTATTCCTCCTTGTTGGAGGAAGAGCAACGTTATCACGGTTTTCACAGGCTCATCATCAATTAGTGAGTTGCTGATTGTTCCCACACAATGGTTCTGTTCAATAGCAGCTGAGTGGATCGCTCCTCGTTTCGAATGTCCAGGAGACTACTTCTAAGGCGGTCGCTGATAGCTGACGCCCATCTAACTTTATGCCATGACCATGCGATTTGTGTGACAAAAGCCTACGAATATCTCGTCCTTATACTTGAGGTAATATAGTCCATAATTCCCCCTAACTACCTATTCGAGTTCTTCCTTGTCGCCGCCTTCCTAAAGTATTCATGTCTCTGATTAGAATGACGCTCAACTAGTTGTAGAGGATCTTCTTTCCTTCCAAGGACAATCTGCAGTTCTGTTGTTGTTAGCACCAGTTCAACCTCATATCCCTAGCCACTTCCGGATAGCTTACCGAAGTAGACTGAGTCGGTGTTGCCAATGTCCATTGCCCTTTTTCGAAATCCAAGAAGTTGTTTTGGTTTCTGTAACAAATTTTTGACCTAGACCACAACGAGGAGATGAATCTATACTGGAGCTTGATAATTGCACTACTACCCAAGTCAGTGTTTTGCAGTTCCGCCATGCAAATTGTTGCTTAATCCTCAAGTTGAATGACGTTAACACCAATTTGAATGGCTCACTTCTTAGTCAGCCACCATGTCTGGTACAAGCTTACAACTAGAAGTAGTATTCGACTATTAATCCCATGGCATAGTAAGCTTTTCCTTCAAAGGACTCTTACTCTATAACTTTGTCCATACACTCGACTAGACTATGGATCAAACTCCATGGAAAAAATATAATTAAAATTCAGTTCACGTCGCCGTCAATCAACGGACGCTGTTCGCACACACTCTAGCGCGCCCCCATTTCAAAAAAAAAAAAAAAAAAGGAATACGGATGCTGTGGTGTGTGCAATGGTTTCTCCATGAACTTCTGTTGCTGATATGGCAATAATAATGTGGCACTTATCATGTTACGGTACAATGAATTTGTGAGGTGATTCCATGAATGAAACGACGAGAATCTACCATTTAACTTTGCACCCACCCACCCACCCCGTTTGCACACACAGACTTTTCCACTTAAAAATTTCTCGAGCGAAATCGATTAGGGTTTAGATGGGCATAAAAGCGAGAAGCATTCCGTCAAAAGGTGGAGCGATGAGCGCATTCTTCTATTCAAAGAAACTTGAATTTCCATTAAATGAATCTATTCATAAGCGCCCGAGTCCTATTGTCTCTCAATAAGGACGCTTGTTTGGAAGCAGAACAACTCAATTCACTAAAATGAATTTTCTTCTCTTCTAAATTGTCCCGAAAGGAATTCCATCAAGGGTGTGTGTGTGCGAGTGTTTTTTTTTTTCTGTTTCTTTTCGTACAGCGATCCCAGGGGACATATGGATTTTATAACACTTGTAACTCAGACCTTTAACAAGCAGAGGCGGACCTGTTGATTTCATAATGTCTACCTTTAGATACTTATTCCATGGATTCCCACGAGGGTAGTTTTATGGTCTGGCAGCTATCATGAGGTGAAATACAAATAAAATTCAATTGGATTAAGTAGTAGGTATATACGGGAGATAGACACCCTTGTAGATACATATATATTTATTCGCCTATTGACACTGATTACGCTGTGAATGAGATTCGTTTGATTTGCTTTTTATATTGATGGCATTGAAGTGATAGATGGGATTTGATTTCAATAATTGATAAGAATTCGATTCTATTGAGAGATTTTCCCGACTAAAGTAATGGATTTTGGAACCCTTTTTTCGGGGAGAAGAAAGCCTGGAGATTGTAGAAGAAAGTAGGCTTTAGTTTGTGTCAAACATTTGGGGGGACTAACTAGAAACCTTTGTATTTACAAATAATACCTTTTTCAGATGACGCTACAGTATGGGGTGGATCTGGACCTCAACCAACTAGTGTCTCCAGCCGACTCAGTCATTAGTCATTAGTTGGTTGAGTTCCCTTTCTGATTCTTGCAACACCTAGGCCATGAGACACTTTGATACTCAACTGCCTTCTTAGCCCAAAGAAACATATTGATTCTTCGTTTCCACTGCACAGATGTCATTGCTGGAATTTACAGCTTAAATTCTCCCTGAAAAAGGAAGCCTATGACTACCAATCAGCTGTACGTCTACACCTTTCTAAAGCAATGCCGGTTTACCACAGGTTTCAGTCCTGTCTATGATATTTATCAGTCTTCTCTCTCGCACGCAATCCAATCCACTCCTTTGCGGATGGCAGCTCTCTTGACTTCGCTGACTCTTTAACGAGTCTACGGCAAGGGCTCCAAGCTGTGGGGTCCCTGCGACAGCGAATGTCTTTCGAAGTCAAGTCTGATATTGATACTATAATCAATTGGGTTGTACAAGACCAAGTTGCGTTCAAATTCTTAAAAACCCTGTTTTGTCTCATGTCTTTGAAGCAGGACACTGCGATATGGCCAAACTTAAAATAAATGGCGGTTACATTAAATAATCCAGTCCACTGTCAGTCCTTGGAGTCAGTGGATTTCAGAAGTGACCAAACCTTGAATATAACATATGTATTGGGACGGGAGCAATTTCAGGGGTAAGCATGTACAACGATCGGTGATCAGTCAATTTGGAGCAAAATTCCTTCTCTGGAACACTGCCAGAATGTTGGATTTCTAGATTGTCTGCCTTTCAATCCTTTCAAACTTCCAGTTGGGCCGTCCGCTTCAGCAATGGACTTTACATCCCCTATAAGGACTTCTGTAGAAGCTGTAGAGATGAAGGGACTGTCACTCACCTCCTATGCACGTGCCCGCACTTGCCAATATTAGAAAGGCCATATTAGGTCAACAATGCCTGCACCGCTAAGATTGGCTCCTTGGTTGCCTTAGTAAAAGGGTGACCGACCCACCTTACACATCAGCAGCACATCCTGGTTTAAGTGCATACACCCTTCCAAGAAATTTCAGCTGGTAGTCAATCAGATCCAGCGCCAGATGCCTGATGGTTGGTCATCGACTCAGAGTAGGTTTTCTTTTTACCCTATAACTCTCATATTAAGCAATTAGCTTCACAATTTCGAGGAGCATAAATTCCACATTTGAAGCCAGTTCTTCGCTTTTGGATTGCAGTTTTTATAGTGCTGGCTCTTCGAGGCTTGAAGTGGGAACCAGGATTTTCCTTCCTTTTCCCTCTTCTTGTTTGGTAGTCCTTTCTCGCTGCACTTGTCTTTCTCTACAGTGCATCTTCTGTCACTTTCTTCCCTTGAACGTAATCATAATCAATCGTACCAAGGGTTCCTCTTTAGTGGTGGTTGGTAGCCAAGGGTGCTCACGGCTACCTCAATGATGATGTTGCGGTATTCAGCCCACATTTTTTCATGGCTGAATGCTCTGCAAAGACTATGTTTTCACTCCTACAAACGCACTAAACTTTCCAATTCAACTGCAAGGAGTAAATTCTCAAAGGTTCCTAATATGTATATCCGAGGCTGTGTTTACCACCTACTTCCCAACACAACTTTTCCATCATACGTACTTCAGACAGGCTCTGCAGAATCCGTTTTGTAGGTAGTAGAGTTCCTCCTTGACAGTGTCTTCAGCATCTTCGACCACGTCTTCAAATCACATACTCTTATGTGTAGTCTTTTGTGGCTCCCGAAGTAAACATCGCAACGAGGTCTACTTTTCATTCCTAATCCTATCAATTGCATCATCCTTATTCCGCCTGTTTTTGGGCACCACCCGGAGTGTGCAGAGTTTGTACATACCAGCAAATAGTAGTCCAAGGATATTCCGCAAGTGATAAGGTAGTTACCTCAAAGGCATAACGTCCAACCCGGTTTACTGTAGCTCCTGCCAGTGACCCATTAAGGGTTAATCTGTATTCCATAGCCCTGAAGCTGTTATGGAAATCCTTACAGGCCTGAGCTTGGAATAAGTCAAAATAGGTCATATCTATTGTTTCAGGACATTTCAGGACTTTATTAAAAGTTCTAGAGCTTACGAGTTGACTCCGTCTATTCCAGATTCAAGTTCCTTAAAAGAGACCATTGGGTACCATTGTTACTGAGTCTTGCAAGGTCTCTCTTTGAGGGTGTCTTTATCTTGACAAAACTCTATCTAGTGCTCTATCTAGGGCTGATTTTGAAGTTCTAAAGAAGTGAAGTTTGTCACTCAAGTCAATGACAACAATGAAGACAAATATCATATCCAACCAATTGGTCAAAAACCCTTGAAAGCATTCTTCTTATCGGAAACTGATACATACAAATGTTAGATTGTATATCTGACGCAATTCAAACCAATCAATGTATCTGTGCAACATAACAATCTCATTCCAAAGGAAGAACTCAATAAAAATATACCTCCCTGTCCGAGGTAATAAATCTTCAATATTATACCACCCTTATGTGTCCTGTTACAGCATTTTTATTTCTCCTCCAAATCTAAGTGACTTTGCCGCAAATTAGTCCCTCTGACGTATACAACCCAACGAATGGAATAAAATCATAATTTTTCAACACAAAATACCACCATTTGTCTCGTTAGTTGTTTGGGATACACTGGCACAGAAAATTGATAAAAGACGTTAATTTAACGCGCACAGCAACTTCAAAAAGTCCTTACAGATAGACAATTAAATTTTATTCCTCCGCCCACACACACTTACAAGATGTGGTGATGCTTGAGCAGCTGCACACGACTTTAAGAGTCCTCGCGCGCCGCGCTACTTTACTGACTAGGGTGAGAAAATTGCCTTGCCGTTTAAGAAATTCGAATCCTTGTCAAATGCAAACTAATTAACGGTTTTGAAGAGAACTGTTTGTCGGTCCGCTTGGTTTTGGGGTTGAATTTAAGGAGGAACAAGATGAATGCAACAACGAAATTCCTGTAAGCTTTCGTCCTTGTGCATATTAAACAAAGTTTAGTAGAGCTCCAAGACATAAGCATAAATAAGAGCGTTTAAGTGAAAGTTGTGCACCTCGTCCAAGTGGAATTCCATTCAAAGCTTTGTTCAGAGTTTTTTTTTTTTTTCTTGTCTATCGCTTTATTGGCACGTCCTTTAAACGTGCTGAGAATCTTCAAGGAGAAAAATAAATTCCTGAAACCGAGAATTACTTCACAGACTAGGGGGTACATTTTCTTTTTTTTTTTGTACCCACTTTGTCCTCAATTATGAAGGAGTTGAGACAGGATAGGAAATTCTTCAGAGAAGAGCTCATTAAAGAGGCTTCTGATGTGATACGATGATGTGCGATAATGCAAGAGGGTCATTTCGTCCTTCCACTCACGCAGAGGTGCTCTCTCAATTCATATTTAGATCGATATCTATTGTTGTTGGTTAAATGGGCTTTTTTCTTACTAATATCCTTCCACCTTAAAGGATCCATCTTTATAGTCGATAAATCACATTTCATTGACGTTCAGAGAAAGAGAGAAAAAAAGGATCCGCGTCAGTTACTCAGTCAGTCGTCCGTTAAATTAAATTTTCATTCACAAATGCGGTTATGACTTGATATATCCTTCGACTTACCCCCCGAAAACGCCGGATGCCTTCTCCTTGAATGTTTGTAATCCCTTCATTTTGTTGCCGCTGACTGTTTGGCTATATCTGTTGGAAGTTACAAATTATGATGATGAAAACGATAACTGGACGATGCTTTAGATGCTGCGCTGGTGGGGTGGCTTTTCCACTGATTACTGTGACGGCGCGCGCGGTGGTACGGTCTGTCAATGATAACGCTTTTAAGAGGGGATAATGCAGACTGTTAGCAACATGAGGTCCTTTGGCAATGGTTAAGATGATAGCTTGCTGTTGTGAGTTGATAAACACCTACTTCCGATAAAAAATGCTTTAATAGCACCTTACAGCAATTTATAAGGATTTGCGCTTTATTATTATTATTGTTGTTGTTTCACTGGAATCCATTTCAATTGAGGATTTGTTTTGCTCCTTGGATGCATTTTCTGAAATGAAAGGAATATCTGTGCAAGTTAGAGATAGTAAGACTTGGGTTCGACTTGAATTATTATGCAAAAGGAATTAATTTTTACATAAGTAGATAGTAAGTAACTTGTCTAGACCTAGCCATATAGCGCAGCCAAACTTGCTACGTGCCTACTGGTTTCAAAGTAATTGTTGTTTTGCAAAGAATATTTTTGTATTCATTAAATTTTGCTCACATTTTGATTTTGACCAAAATCCATTGAATATTAACCGAGAAATGGCAATCAGTTAATAAGTAAAGTACCGTTATACGCTTTTTTAGCCAAAAATCTGGTACGCCATTTTATTAGACTTCACAAGAATAGCAAAAGTATAAAATTTAATCAAAATCGTCAGAGCCATTTTCGAGCAAATTAGCTAAAACCTAAGAAAAGTACCGTTATTATCACTTTTAGCCAACAATTTGGAACATCAACTTTTAGCATTAGCACAGTTTTATACACACTAATAAAAATTTAAATGAAATTGGTTTTTTAACAAAACCTCTTTTAACCAAATTGGCCTTAAGTGCCGTCATAAAAAATGTTGGCCAAAATGTTGTAAGCCCCAAAATCGGTATATCCGTTTTCCAGAAAATCGATTTTTTACCAATTTGGCTCGAAGTAAAGTAACCTTATTAACGCTTTTGGCCAAAAATGTGATACGCCATCTTATAGCACTTTGCCAAACTAACCGAAAAATTAAATTTAGAAAAAAACGTAGGAACCGTTTTCTAGCAAATTAGCTTTTTGTTAAATTGGCCTTAAGTAAAGTACCGCTAATATTAGGGCTAGAACAAAAATTTCAATTTCGTCTCTAGGGAGATGACAAACGTTTAGGCTGTATCCTCGCTGACAGACAGAATTTTCAGACCCACTTTTGTCGACTTCTCTATAAAAGTAATATCAAAATCCCGAGATCGAAAATTTTCAAGAATCTAAAACTTGTCTTATACTACGTATCGGTGCGAGCAAAAATAAATGGAAAGGTCTTCATGATATTGACAAACGAAGAGATCATCAGCTTGGATAAAAATTGTTGACTTTAAATGCCAGATATCGCAGCGACATGACGGCAGTAAAACCGCAATAGGGATTTCTCCCCCATCTAGTGGGAGATAGGTTAGGTTTGTGGGTTGGCAGAGGAAAACGAAATACCTCCGCTCTCCATCTAGTGGGAGATACATAAGACATTTTCTCTTATGCGAATCAGTTTTCCACCAAAAGTGAGAAATTTTTCAAGTGCAAGAAAAGCGGAGTAGTGTAACAGTCCACTTTGAGGTTAGGTAAGAAAACTGATAGGTGCAGTAGGATATCAGTAAAATACTATGTGTGCGCTTGAAAGAGTCCCGAAAAAGGTGCTGTATTGGCCGTTCTGAAATTATCCTGACAAGATTAAGAATTTTACTCAGTAGCTTGTTCAACAGGTCGGTCAGGTTCGTCAGGTCATTACAGAGTCTGGGGCAATTGCAGATGTTCTGAGAAAGAATTGGCCCAAGCACTTGATCCCAATGGCAGTTTTTGACTATTTTGGGTTTCACTGTCAATTTGTACATAAGTATGTCGATGTCTTTGTTTGAGTTCAGTTTCATATAAAGTGTCGTTGCTGCCTTTGCAACTGCTGGAATTTTTACTTTGAATACACTGCCGTGGTTCGAAAGTCCTAGGGATATGGCCAGTTCACGTTGAGACGAATAAATACTCGAAACTAAACTCGCTCATTTTGTATGTGAAGATTCTGTGAACCTGCTTGTTCATCCTAAAGGAAAGATAGGGTGAAACAACTTTTTACATGCTGTTGACGCCCTTTGAGATGTTGGATTGTTTTAGACGTAGGACAGTCATCGTTTCTGATTTCCTAACAAAAAGGTCTATTCGCCTTAGTGCGAGAACTGATTCAACAACCACAGTCGGGATGGCACCAGTAAAGGCTAGTCTCTGGATCTCAGTTAGGTCTACGATATTAGACCTTATTTTCTCTCCAACTCAGCTGACGGTCATATGCAGCCTATGTAGCTACAGTGCCTTATCTGAAACTTATGCTGTTATCTTCCTTTCATTGGTGAAAGGAACCACTTCCGTATTTGACGGGTTGACATTCATAGTCCACAATCTTTAACTCTGCTAATGGGCCAATTACTAAATATCTGTGACAGTTTCAAGAAATTTACCGGATGCTATCAGGACTACATATGTATATTACTAGAGTATGCCACAGCTTTATCCCCTTTACAACCAAATTTCCGTAATATAACACGTTCGCAACTAAAATCCATAATAAAGGAGATATGACCTCCCTTTGCGGAGCTCATAGCATTCAGAGCTGAGGTATGTATCTAGACCTGAGCACCAACTCTATTCACTCTGAAAGTGTCTAGGGTCTAGGGTCTATGATAAGTCCTTTTTATTGTTTCAGTTCTCACATTATTAAAGACTTCTTCTGTGTATAAGAAGGCTGTGCGCGTGAACTCATGAATCTGATGAGTTTTGAAACCAAAAACCATCTTTGGATACCCAACTACCAATACCCATCTAAATGCCTTATTATGCATAGAAGAATACTGCCTCAGAATTCGAAACTCGAAGTTCAAATTGGGGTCAGACAAGGCTTCAATAATTTAGTTTATTGATGATTGGCGATTGCCTAAATGCAGCTGCAATTCTTACATTCGACTTCAATCACTTCTACTACACTTACATTATCTCACAGAATAATGAACGTGCTCCAAATGACAACAAATTTGGTGAGGGAAGCGTAATTAGGCCGAATAATAAAAATTCTCAGTCAAACAGTTTGGAAGGGAACAGTAGACAATGTATAATATCGGAAGAATTTTCTCCGACAAGCTGACATACTGTTCAAAATTATCAATAGCACTAGAGTTCGCTTAAAACACAAAGCTAACACTTTTCTCTTTTTCCAACGTTCACTCCGTCTTGCTTTTTGGAAGTGATACTTGCAGAAATAAAATAAGTGCCATCGCAATATCTTCGACTTTTCTGGCCTCGAATTTGCTTATAAATAGAATTTATTTTGAAATTACTGAATTTCTTAGGATCCGAGCTAAAATAAAGATAACTAACTCAGGGTTAAAATGAATCCTGAGTTAGCTCCTGGAGCAGTTTTACCTTCAGATGTCAAGAAACTGTCGAAACCTTTCATTCTGATAACTCCAAAATACTGAAAGCTGTTGCTTTGGAAAGTGCTTGTTCAAAAATATATTTTCATTTAATCGAGAGCTGAACAAATTTACTGGGTTAACTCGGAGTTGACTCAGGATTAAAATTCACTCTAGAACATGTTTCTGGAGTTAGCTAGGGTTTAACCCTGAGATTAAGATCCCGCACTGAAAATCTGGTCCTTAGCATATTAGTGCTCTCCCATTTGTAGTCATTAACATTTGAAAAAAAAAACAGGAAGTTCGTTAGCTTCTTCGTACCGAGGATGCCTTTATGGCCATTACCCGGCACTAGCGATTTTATTGTGTGGAGCGAGCTTCAAAAGAGTTTAGAGATATATCCTTACCAGCTTGGTACGTCAGTACATTTATTTGTGATCCACGGTTTCTTCTCACACATTTCTTAGCAGAGATCAATAGAAAAAATCTGTCTCAAAAATGCTAGTGGATTCTTCTCGCGGTGTAGAGAGCTTATATAGCTTGGACCAAAGATACCAGCTCCGTTGAGATTTTAGTTGTTGTACAAAGGAACGCGAGAACAGAATCGTGAGTCTGAGTCTCAAGCTAAAAGTTTTTTTTTTAGATAGGTTTTAACAGCTTGAGGGTTAGGCTCATAACAACGAGTATGCACGGCCCTTAAGAGTTCACGATTAATTGCACTAGCTTCTGCAGCGGAATGTCTCGAAACATGTCAGGCAGCTGACTATTGAAGGAGAAGTTCTTGTTGTGGCTGTTTCTATGTGAAAGATAATCTACACTCTGGCCATCCAATCAGTGCGAAAGCTAGTGAAAGTCAAGCGAGACATGCAGATCAGCATTTCAGTTTGGAGTGAGGCCACAGAACTGCATTGAACCATTTAAAGAAAGTTGGATACAAAAGAAGTTCAATGCATAAGATCCAGTTAACAACTAATGAAATCGAGCCATTACTAAACGGGTCATGAAAAATGGGTCACGTTAGTAGAAAGCCTCAAAGATTATAGGTTGGTGTGCAGTTGCAAAGCCGGGATTAACAAGCCAGAAGGTGGTGCTGTGTGTGTGTGCGGTGTGCCTAGGAAGGAATCGTCAAGCGTGAGATACTTGAGAATAGTCAAACTCTACTGTGAAAAAATCGAGCGATTTAACGAAGGTATTAAAAGAGAACGCTTCAATTGAACAATGAGACAGATGCTGTCTTCCATCACGACAACGCCCGACTAGACATTTTCTTGATGACCCGTCAGAAATTACATGGGTTTGGTTATGAAGTTAAGAGGCAGTTCAGACCTTCTGACTGTGACTCCCTTTTTGTTAAACTTTCACAATCGGATTAAGCTGGTAAGTAAACTGTTGAAAGAGAACCAACAAGTTCGGATATTTGACAGTTAAACTAGTCCATCCAGAAACGTCAGAAGTTTGTTAAGCTCTATGTTGCCTAGATCATTTAGATCCGAAGAGAAATAGCTTCCTTTTGACAGCTAATGCTGGACAATCATACAGAAGATGGCGCATGGATTCTATTTCCTTTATGTCCTTACACCTTCTAAGGAAGTCGTTACACAAAGACGTGCTGTATGAATATTGTCCAGCCTTTTAATGCACATTTTTACGAGCTTGACTGCCAACATAGTTACTGTTCATTTTTCCTGAAATATTTTCATCAGCAATCATATCCTCAACTTGTTTTATTATTGCAATTTCAAAATAAATAAATAAATATTGGGCCCATAGAGGGCCAAGGCCTAGCTTCTCACAGCTGTACGTATTGTGCGTGGTATACATTTCTGTACGTACAGAAGGGACCTACAGTTTTATGCCGTATCCGAAGGGCAGGGGGGTTTTTGAGAAGCTTTCTCATGACAGTGAATACTCTTGGATGTTTGTCAGACGCTCGCAAGAGGTGGGGCCGTGAAAAAAACTTTGGTGGTATTTTCCTGGATTCGAACTCGGAACCGCTTGCGCAGTAGTCCAACGCACTAACCACTGAGCCACGGCACCAATTGCAATTTCAGCTTGAAGAAAACTATTGCTATCCTTAAATCGTAATGACCGATTGGAGACTTTTAAAGAACATCAGCACTAGTACCTCCATCCATTTTGGTTCCGTCGGCAAAGACGATCACTTCGTTTTCGGTACGGAGGACCAAACTTATATCGCATACTTCCTTGAGGCCATTGCCACACGAGCTCCCAAAAGTCGCCCAATTTTCCACCCAGCTTGATGTTATTGTCACACTAGGTCACAGATTGGTTCGCGCGACCATGCCAACAGCTTTTTGGACTCGCTCCCTCATGTGTACAGCTCTATTGGTTTACTGTATACTCATGGCGCGAGCTCAAGTGGGAGCGCAGAAAAAGGAGCTCATGTGGCATTTGCCTGAGGAGAGTTCTGATGGACAATCTTTGGTTGCAATTGTTTAACAACTGTGTGGAATCTGATGTCAGGTCAAAAATAGTCTTTCGTAATAGGGAACTCCATTGACCGTAACACGGCGATCGTTTTGATCGACGATCAAATGCGATCTACTCATCCGGCATTGAATCCATTCAGTCTTCTGCATATTTTGCTTTTTAGACAAAGCCATTGAGCCAAAAACGAGCTTCAAGCTGAAGTCGATTTTCCGATCAAGTTCAGGATTTATTTCCACTTTTAGCATATCCCGATAGTAGAAGTTTCGGCGCTTCAAATGATGAATAGGCTTAAGTACTAGAGTTCCTTTGATCTTAAGAGTATAGGTCTTCGAATCAAACCCAAAGGGACGACGCAGTAGAGGGCCTCCTCGCCGCAGGGGAGGGGACCTGAACCTGAAGGGGACCTCGACCAACTTGGAGTACGCAATTGGAGGCAATTAGCTAAAGACCGAGCTAAGTGGAGAGGCTTGTTGGTTGAGACCCAGGTTCACCCAGAACTGTAGCACCATACAAGAAGAAGAAATATAGGTAGGCCAAGCACTCCCGAACTTTGTCTCAATGTGGACTGGGAGGTTCCCAATTCCTGTGAAGGGTCTGGAGGCTACACTTACATACACTTACGGTTGTGATATTTTCGGTACATCGACTGTACATTTCGGTACATGTCCCTGAATATGAATATGTTGACTAGAATTTATCCACTCTAGACATACGCGTCAGGAGTATGGTTGCAAAAAGCTTCCCAAGAGTGTTAAGAAGTAGATAGATAAGGTCAAACGTCTGGCGAGTTGAGGGATCGTGCATCGGTTCTAACACTTCCAGGCATTCTTCCATTGGACTTATATATAATGAAAATGGCGGCGTTATTAGCTCTTCGATTGCACCGGGATGGCAACTGACACCAGCGCGTCAATGTCTATGCGGATAGGAAAACCCTGGATATCGTAAAAAATGAGATTATGCTTGAAAGGTATCATAAGTCTCTCATCGATGAAGGAACTCTTCCGGAGATGGAAATGGGCAGAGAAGGAGCAAATATCTTTGAAAAAGAACTAGATTTAGCCTGTCATACACCTCACTCTATCAAGCCGAGATGATTGCTTGACTACATGCGTTGAATCACCTGAAGATGAAGATCGATAGAACTGGACAATGAATCAAACATATATTGAAAACATCCTGGCAATGGAATGTCTTCATAAACGAGATGCGATGACGCGGCTCTGGCTGAGGGGACACACAGAGCGGAAAAAGCGGAGTTCCTCGTAAAACAAGTCACAACGTTCGATTTCTGGGTCCGGAAACGGCAGAGGAGTGGGGGAGCACCAGAATCCTAGAACAGTTCTTAGCCAGAAGCGAGAAACACTAGAAAGGGTGTGAGCGCTATCTACAGGTCACCTTGGCGAGACTGATACCTGTGAACTATAAATGGATGAAAACAAAATGGCGGCATATACATAAGCTGTGGCAATTTCCGGCATTAGGTAGCAGAGAAGTCACTGGATAAAAATTCACCAGACGAAGCAGATTTGGCACAAGATAGCTTATACCCTGGCTAATTTTCTTTTGTTTCTCACTTAAACTTTAAGACCGTTAAATAGGCTTTGGAAGATCAGTAAAGACGAATCAAAAGTTCTAATTCCACGCGAAGAATGTCGCGAGTAACACTGTGTTTTTGCAAACCCTGCTTAGAATTTATTTCAAATTTCTGTAAGCTCCTTTCTGACTCATCGAAATAAAACAGAGTCTCTTCCAGTTTTGAAAATGTCTTAAAGATTTTTACTTTTTGAAATTTCATACCGAGAGGGCGCTTATCAAGTTTTGTTGTAAAATGTTATTTATTTTCAAATATTTCATGATTTCGTTGTACACTTTATGTAAGCGTCCTTCAAGCTTAAGTTTTTTGCCCCGGAATGTGCTACGGGGCGTCGAAAAGCTTTAAGCTCTGTTCGGTAAGCCATGAAAGTTCGATTACATAATCCAATTGAAAATTTTGACAACCTTTGCAAGAAATATTTCGCAAAAAAGAGAACTTTTAAGCAACAAAAATCTAAAATTTAATAAATAATTTATATTAATAAATACCATTTAGTAATTTAATCCAAAAATTTTGTATTCCAAAATTTGCCGTGCACAGGTAATCCAAAGCCGCATTTTGTTAATAAGCTGCTCTTGAATTTAATTTTAATTTTAACTTTTTATCCAAAATTCACTTTTCATTTTCACAAAATTAGTAGCATGTCTTATTTTATTTTCTTGTGGCGATTTTCATCTGTAAATTTAAAAAAATAAAAACCACTTTAAATTTCGACTACAACACGATCAATTTAATCCGGTCACAGTTTTATTTGGAGTCAAATTCTTTTTATCGGATTTAAATAATTAAATTTCGTACCGTTTTTATGTGTAAAATTAAATAAAAAATAAACTTAAAATTAATTTAATAAAATGAGTGACCGCTAACTCCATTCAGACAGAGTCTTGTACTTAGTTCTAGTCGAACTCTGTCTGAGAACTGTTAGCGAGGATGCATACTCCTGTAGCCTCACGGCAAAGTATATTATGTATTTGAGTTCATATGTGTCCTGTTTCACTACCTAGATTTTTTCCTTGAGAGAGAGGAGGCTCAGGGTAAATTGGACAAATTGATGTCACACTGTACACTCACTCACTGTCTTAGGTAGGTATGTACTCGTGTTTTTTAATTCCATTAATGTATATATTTGAGGAATGTCCTGGGATACCTACTCATTTAAAAAAAAAAATAAATATAGGATATTTCGTTTCACTCTCACTCCCTAAAAATTGTGTCCTCGAAAAAATACAGTACAGATTTCACTAGAAAACAAAATTTTGGGCAGAGTGCACCACACAGGATGGCTAGGACCGAAGTACTAGTAGTACATAGAATCCTTAACGGCGGCGAACAGTTAAGCTTACCAGAAAAAAAAACCTCACTATTCCAAAAGGAAACCAAAGAAAATTTCCCGAACTAAAGAAAGAAAGAAAACTAATTGTGGTGAAAAGCACAGGACTTTGAGTCCTGCGCAGAGCCTGGCAAGGAGCTTTTCAGTGAAATAAATTCTTGTACATAGGCCCAGTTGTATTTGTTACAGTTTCATTCATTGGACACACATCTTCGGCTTGTGGGGGTGGATAGTCTGGCCAATCTGCGGCGCGCAATAGGTGGAGCTCCTTGTATTTACCCCGAGCGCTGGTATGCTGCTGTTTCGCTTGCACTTGCTGGGATTTTTGATTGGGGCGCGGATTTGTTGACTGTATTGTCCTGATTCTAGGTACATTCCAACAAAATGTTAACGTTGCCATATTCACAGCTATTCAGCCATTTTGATTTCTGCTAAATTAAAGGCATACCGTGGGTAGGGGCATATCGCCAAAAAGAAAACGAGAAACCCCACGCAAAACAAAAAAAAAAAAGGTCCTTTATTGTTTTTCGTTTGGTTGTTTTTGTTTTCTTCTTTTCATTTATTTTTGTAGGGTTTCTAGCTGCCGTAAGCAGATTTTATTAAATTCATTCGAGTTTTAAACTTACTTGGAGGTGGATTGAGGGATTGAAGGACTTAAGGACGAGGGGATATAACTATTAGGTGATGGCCAGTAAATGTGGGGGTAATTAGAGAATATGCTTTGGAACTTATTACAATTTACATATTACGGCGTGGTTTTGGTGGGATGGATATGGTTGTCCTTTACCTCCTTCTGTGCTGCATGGCACAAAGTCAATATGCCCTTCTGGCATTTTGGAGGAATGCATTCTATGCAGTTGGAATGAAATTTGGCGGATCCACAAGCATTTTTGCAATGGAATACAAGTTGCATTTAATGGAGAGTTGAGCCTTGCCTGGCCAGTTCATCGGCTTGCTCGTTCCCATGAACGTTGCTATGCCCTGGAACCCACATAAGAGAATGATGATAGAATGGTATTCAAGCGATACTAGCTCTTCTCGTTCGATGTGATGGTAACCGAATCACTGGCTTTGATGGCAGCCTGGCTCTCAATGAAAATGTCTCGCTAGGATATTATTGTCTTGTTTGATTTTACAGCAGGCTTTACGGATAGCTAGTAGTTCCGCCTGAAAATTGCTGGAAGCATCCGGAAGTCTATAGGATTTTGAGATGTTAAAGGATTCCGAAAACACGCCAGCAAAATATTTGAAACGTCAGTGAGGTTAAAACCCTTAATCACCTGTCCGTCGTGCCATTCTATTCTTGTGGGAAATTTTACCTTAAACCTCTTTAGGAAGTTTATTTTGGGGATGATATAGTCTCTTGGTAGAGGATCTAAGATGCTGCTGTGCCGATAAGGTTTTGCTGTCCAGCAATTAGACTCTCTGAGTTTGACCGCAGATAGAGACCTGGCAGGAGATCTAGGATGACTGTATGAGCATCGGTCGGAGTCGTACGTTCAGCTGCTGTAGTACCTATGCATGCCGTCCTTTGAACCCTGCCCAGTTTGTTGATGTTGTAGGCTTTCGTAAGGGCTGGCCACCATTCAATCGACAGATATGTGAGAATCGGACAAACTACGTCAATTTTGGTCGCAAGCCCCATCGTTTGCCAAAGGTTCTATTGCAGGAAAGTGGGTTTGTACTAAAGTCTCTAGAGATTCTGCGGTTGATTCAGTCCAGTTTCTAGGGAGAGATGGACTGGAGTGATCTTTAGATAAGATTTTACTGAGTCTAGCAGAATCTTTAAGGGTCTCGATGGATTCACAGTACACTTTTCAGGATTGATTTCTAGCCGTTCTGATAGCGCGTTTGTATTGTTGCATTGAGAGGTTCTTTAAAAGTATGTAAACAAACAAAGACTAACTTCATTCGTTGCTTTCTGACCTGCGTGTCTGGCGTTAGCGTCGTAACCCATCAGCAGGTTTGGTTTTCTGGATATTCTTGCAGTTCTTTCGGCGGTGCTGGTCGGTCGTGTGCCATGTAAACTGACGCGATGTAAGGGTCAGCGCCTGGGTTCTCTATTTTAACGACTGTTAAATGAGATGAGCTAAATTTAGGATATATAAAAATGTTGATATGTTTTTTAGCTAGAATGCAGGTCCTTGGCTTACCGGTTGTAAAAGAGGTTATAGTGGTTGTTTCCTAGTCCCTTTATGTGGGAGCCATTAACCCATGATACTGATGCCGATGTCTTCCTCTCTGAGTAAAACCATCAGATTATCTGTAGCACTACTGAAGTGATGCAGATTAATCTGTACGACTTTCAGCATTGGGGTTTTCATTGGATTGTGTAGTTGGGGCAGTGGTTTCGATCCTCATGTCCTTCAACAACTTGTTGGTGTCGGCGACTTCGTCAAAGTCGTCGGTCAGACCTGACGATCGGAAGATCTTGACTTTGACATGTCTGATGCCAAAACGAAGTTTACATTCAATTTTCTGAATGTAACCTGCACTGTTCTCATTGATTAGAAGGAGGAGAGAGAGTGTGTTCTTATGAGGTTCCTCAGTCTTAATGACCTTCCAATCATCCATGGGAACCGTTGCGTTATAGAGTTTTAGACAGCGCATGTTGATCCTCATTGTACTTAGATGTGTCGCCGCGGCCGTTGAGTGCTCAAATGAGGAGAATGTACTGTGCTTGTGGTCTATTTAGAAACCACAGGAGTTCTTTAGTCCTTTGTTGGTTATATTGACGTAAGCATTACATTTATAATATTTTCGGCATTCAGAATGGTTCTGACTTAAGGCTAAATCTAGAAATCCTCACAATATCTGCAGTCCTAATCTGCTGGAGTGCCTTCTTAAAAGACAATGACCAGAGAGCATCCCAATCATAATCCTAAATTGTGACTTCCCTTGCTTAGTGATTTCCACTGATCTTTTGTGGTTGATCTCTGGCCACAGAGCTTACCCTATGCCCATCTATATTAGTCCATCTGCGGTTGGCCAAGTTTTGTATGGAGATGGTGATGTTTCTCTTGGCAACGCAAAGCGGTGCCTTGATGCTGCTGGTGACATTCTCCCAAGGAAGTTTCGCAGTTTTTTTTGGCCAGTCTAACGGTACATTCATTACCCTCAATATCACAGTTTCCAGGCACCCAGCATAATCTTACGCGATTCTGCATGCATAATCCCTTGAGCCTTGCGCGGCAATCCCTGACTCAGATTTGATAACAAAAGACTCTAGCGCTTTGAGCGCAGCCTCTACTAACGTGTTTCCTTATGGAACTGCAGCCCATGGTTGAATTTATGTGTCTTAAGAGAAAGACCAGTAACCATAAAAGCAAGTACTGCTGAGGATTGTAAATCGCTGTTGAGAGCTTTGATTTGATTTAGAGCACTGCTGACAGGGTGGCATACATTTCCACCGCTCCTATAGAGGTGTTGAGGTTCCTCTGAATCTCACTGATGTCTTCATCCTCGATGATTCAAAAATCTCTTATTGAACGCGGTCAAACCAATATTCTCTAAACGTCCGCGCCGTTGTTTTATATCATTTCGAAGGTTGTGTTCAAAGAATCCATGTTGTGCTTCGACCGAACGCTGGACGAATACACCTTGTATACATACTCGAGAGTAGCTCTTTTAGGCCTCACCTGCTCCTGTGGATTTTCACAAAGAAAACGTCGACAGTGATTCTTGGATCTATGGCTCCTGCTCTTAGTCCTCATTTGTTCCTCGTTCATAGAATTTTCATGAGGAATTAGATTTGCGGAATGCCTGAACACACGCCTGTCTGTAAAGATTGCTTAGGGCCCTTCCGCAGATCCAGTCCTTGATTGTTTTGAGTAGTGAACCAATATTTAGACTGAAGTGTAGGCGATCTATAGTATTGCAATGGGCTGTGTGATAAGCCTATGTATCAGGTATGGGGTGACCAGATTAGAACGAAAGGAAAAATATATTAAATAAAACGGTAACAGCAAAAAATATCTGATTTATTCTGGCTTTATTTTTAAGCTTCATTCATTCCATTATGTAAAAAAATAGCACATGATTCAAACGGCCGCCTTCTCTTTACTGGCTGTGATTTAAACGTTCGGTCGAATTTTAGATGACTCAGTCCAATACGGGGTTTTTCTGACCTCGAATATTGTCCTCGAGCTCATCCAAGGGAGTTGGCTTGTTAGCTTAGCTCAAGGACTTGACGTAGCCCCAGAGAAAATAATAATGGTGTCAAGTGACATGGTTCACGGCAGCGAATCGATAACCAATCGCCGTGAGATGACCAGCCGCCAAAATTCTCTCCTTCACAACTTCGAGAGTTTGTTCGCTTGTATTGCCCTATCTTGTTGGGATCACAACTTGGATTCTTCATTTGCGCACAAAAGTCCCTATCAGCAGAATCTTGTACGTATGTAGGCGCAAATCCAACCTCAAAATAAGCCAGATTCACTCTCTATCGATGCCCAATTCAACCGAATCGAAATTTTTGGGTTTTCTTTTCTTTCATAAAAAAAAATCTCTGTTTGTTTGGTGGCTAAAGGCCAAAAGAGTGTACTTACGCTCTGGGCGACGCATTGCCTGCACACTGAAGCCAGGATAAAATAATGACAAAATGTCAAACCTTACTGAATGCTTTGACGGCTGTATACTTTCGCTAACTTTAACAGCTGCTGCAACATAACTATTCAAAGAAGTATCATAGCTATCTGGTCAAATTGGTAAAATGACTTTCAACCTTTAGAACGAAAGCTACCTACGCACCATTTTGTTTCCTGGTTTTATCAAGAATGCGAACCATTGCGTCATCCGCCTCCATTTACGTCATTTATCAACAATTTGAGATTCAAATGTCAGTAGGCGTCTCGTGTTTTTGTGGAACAAATTGATTTATGCTCTGTGCAATGTGCCAAACGCCCACAAACGTTTCGTCCTACCTTTGCCATTATGCACAAACTGTGATAGGTATTGCTTTATTAAAATCCTTATTAATTAACTCATTTATAAGCATGGACATCTCCATCCAGGGACCACATTTCATTTGAAAATTTAAAGGATCTCATTAAGATTCCATACAATTTCCGATAAGCAGTCACGGTTCACGGCTATTCGTCGTCCTTCGTTACCCCCCCATCACCATGCATATCTTCTCTCATTCGATTTAATTCCAGGAATTGAAATTCATTTGTGCTGACTCGAGATAAAAATCAAGAGCATTACGATGACTTTAAACGGTTCTCAACTCAACTCAACTCAGGGGGAGGCAAGGACGAAAGGACGATGAAATGAACACTTAATAAAAAAAAAGGGTGGGATGCGTACGCATGCATTCAAATGAGAAAATATCTGCAAGTTAATTTAGCGCTATGAAGTTGAAGTTACTCGTAACTTGACAACAGTTACCGAGGTGATTTCTAATGAATTTCAAGGACTTTTTTGTCTCTTCCACTGAAAGAGGGAGGGTGCTCCATTTAAAGTAAGAAAAAGAAATGTATCTGTGATATAAATTGAAGCCCGTTATCATTGGTCACACAGTGGTGAACCATTTGTACCATTATATCGTCAAGGGTTGATTTATTACTGACCATTTGATAAGGACTTGTGACATGTATGTATATACCCTAGAAAGGTCATTAATCTCTGAGTCAAAAGTTAGAGTAACACACACGATAAGAAAATTGATTCAAGATAATAAATATTCCTTAACGATGCTAGAGATGTGGTCCTTATTTTGTGTGGACTAAGAACCTTTTATCGAGTTAAACTAAAAAAATAAAAGGAGGAACTGTGATTAATTCCATTTACATAATTATAAACGATTACCGTGATTCGTTTTAATGTACAACGACGACGGGCACGCCAACAACGAACGACCCACGGCGATGATGGAGATAGGACAATGGAATCAGTCGAAATCCATAAAGTCTTCGCTTTTGGTAAAGCCTTCAATTAATACACATGGTGTGCGCAACGCGACGCGACGTACCGTCAACCCTTTTAGTGTTTGAATCCATTATCACTCTAGTGACGTTACGCCTCAAACCGTTCAGCTCAGTCCACACATAAACGCTTTGTTCAATTTTGTAAAACGAATGTGCTGTGCACCCTCACTCTGTTCTGAATGTCCTTGGTAGGTATTTATTTTGTCATCAAGAAAAACATCCCTCATTGTAATATGAGAAAACTCATGCAACATGCTAATAATTGAACTTAACAAAAATACTCAAAAGGGTGGTGGTGGTGGGGGTGGTGGTTTTCTCTTTTGGTTTCGATGAGAGGGTTTTTCAATTGAAGTAATATGCCGCAATAATAGAGTCCTGGTGCTCGGGAATTATGAAATTTTTAAAAAGGGTGGGAGAGATGCGTGTGTACCTGTTTCTATGAGACTTCTTCAGGTTACTTGGGAATGGAATCATAAAGTCGATTGGTTTTGGCTTTACCGCCGGTCAATCAATGTCGGTAATGCAGTCATTGAGCTTGCCTTGCTTCTACAGTTAATTAAACGCTATAAAGTTGACGATGGGGTAACAAGGATCTCGTCCACTTGGCATTGTTTTCCTCTAATACCTTGCTACCGTCTGCGTTCAGATGTAGTTGAATACAGGCATACTAAGGCCCATTGTGATACCACCGGATCTTAACCATTACTTAGTCCTCCACGTAAGACCTTAGAGTTGATCAAAAACTACCTCACCTACAGAAGATAATAATGGAGTAATTTACAAAAAGCATACCGACGACGGGATAAGGCAGTGAAACGTCACAGATGGTGTCCCCCATGGCTCCGTACTGGGTTCACTACTCTTGCATTTTATGTACGATAACGTTTGGAAACTACAGATCCCGAGGTCCTCGAAATTAATTGGCTTCGTCGACTATACATCCTTGTAGTGGTGAGTAAGAGCATGACTGCATTCAACCCATCGGGATGGTACAGGACTTAGCTAGTAAGCATGGGCTTAAGACTAGCAGAGGAAAAGACGGAGGTGGTACTTATCAAAAGAAGACGAATTATGAAAATTGTAAAAGTGATCGTGGACGATCACGTTGTAGTGCCTCGGCGTTACTTACTTATGTTCTGTATCCTCTTGTGGGTCCTAGGGCCCCTACAACGCCTACGCGCCATCGTGTGCGATTTCTGGAAATGTGCCTCAGCTCTCCTCGCTTTTTTCCAGTTGCCGTGCTTCCTATTGACACTATCAAATGCCTTTTCAAAATTGATGAACAGCAGGTGAAGTGGTGATCGATACTCAACACACTGATCGATGATAATCCGTAAGGTGTTGATGTGGTCACAGGAGGATCCATGTCGGAAACCTGCTTGTTCGGCGTCGAATATGTCTTTAAGGTGTTCTTTGATTCGATCCAGGATAATTCTAGCTATTATCTTGGCCACAGCAGGGAGCTTGACGATCATTCCCTTCTTCCACTCATCCGGAAAACTCTCGGCTTCCCATGTTCTCCCGACAAGTGGGAACAGTAGCTCGGCTGATGGCGTTGAAGCAACTTGAAACAGCTCCGCGGATATGTCGTCAAGTCCTACCGCCTTGTTGGTTTTCAGTGCTTTGATCGCGGTAATAATCGCATCCTTACTGGGGGTTGTGGTGCGAATTCGGGAAATTCTTTCTACGGACAGTTCAGTCTAACTTGGGTGCATATTGCTGGCGAATACTTGGTTTAGAATCGAAGCAAAATGCTCCTTTCATCTCTTTAGTTGATCCTCATCCGATATTAGCAACGAACCGTGTTAGCCTTTCACTGGGTGTTTAGTAGAGCTTCGGCCACTTATAGGCTCTTTGGTGATTCTGTAAAGGGTTCTGCTGTCGCTCCTCGTTGCTGCTTCTTCTGCTTCCGTAGCCATTCATGTACTGGAGCTCTCAGTCGGTTTACGTGGAACCTAAGTATTCTTGTGTCGTTAGATCTTCAAACGGCAGCACCGGAGTGTAGCTATCATGAGGTGGTGATCTTGGTATTACTATAGATGCAAGATTAACTTTTAAGAAACGTCTGCAACATGCAGTGGGGAACGGAGCATATTGGAGGAACTAAACAAAAGAAAATACTTCTCTTGGCAACAGTGGCCGCTTCGATGATGATCTACGGCTTCCAAATATGACCAAGGCGAAGCAGATGTCTGATAGGCACACATGGCTCATCACCAATGTCATCAAAAAAGACAGGGCAGGATAGTTGCAAAGGGATAGTTTCAGCTTCCTCCTCGTCCTTGGAACTTCTGCACAAATGGTTTGAAAGGAACCCCAAATGTGTAACGTCATGTGCCGACCAATCAGACAGTTTCCTACAAGAAGACTAATAATGATGCTCAAATCTGGACGAATCAACACCAACAGAGCATTTCTGATTCAGATTATGCCATAGTTGTCTGAAATTTTGTACTGTCCTTTCAGAGATCGTTGGGCCTTTTAAGAGCATCCAGTTTATGCATTCAATTTGAGCATTAGTTTACATGTGGCTAGTGGCATACTAATAGAAGGATTGAGAGGGTGTGCTAAGCTTTGCAATCTCAGACTTATTAAAGTTCCCTAGGATGTTTCTGTGGCCTGACACCCAGCAGAGCTGATTGTTGTATTATGAGCGTTGTTTTTGATAGTGAAATACCACAAAGAACAAACACTGAAGAATAGAAAGATTTGCAGATTCTGACAATGGGAGATGGACGCAGACATCGATCTCCAATATAGACCTTTGGATCAGCAGGAAGTATAAAGAGCTGAACGTCTGTCTACCTGACGCAGATGCTTATTGGTCATACCTCCACAGACTTGCTGCGCAAAATAGTACCTAGTTCGGCAGATGTAGCTATTTGAAGAGCCCCACTGATGCAGCTCTTTGAACCTTCCCCAAGTGAGTAAA
Source organism: Chalcosyrphus nemorum (assembly GCA_949716465.1). Classification (NCBI taxonomy): domain Eukaryota; kingdom Metazoa; phylum Arthropoda; class Insecta; order Diptera; family Syrphidae; genus Chalcosyrphus; species Chalcosyrphus nemorum. The sequence continues at coordinate 26,378,911 of OX454335.1, forward strand.
GTTGACTATCTTCGATAAAACTGTCCATATAGGGACATATCCATCCAGAAAGTGATATGAAGTTCTTGGCACTTATAGCCCTTTTAAATGAGTACAAGGCAATGCTGATCTTCTTGACGCGTATTGGCACTCCAGTTGAGTTTTGTGTCCACAGTAAGACACCAGTCCTGTGCCAAGCCATTCAAGCTGGAAGTGTCTGTATTGAGAATGTGGTATTTTCGGGTGAAGAGGACTCTTTCTGTTTCTTGAGGGTTCACTACTAGGTCACTAGAAATCCACCGAAGTGTATTTTGTGTAAAGTCTGATGTATGACTCGTGTAAAACGTGGATTTTTGGATCTTTGGATGCATCCTGTTTACGAGACCAACTAGATAGCATTCTGATTGAAGGCTTATTGAAAGGGAATTCGCTCGGGATAGCATTCGAAGTTCCATCGTTTGTATTGCGGGTCCTGGTACCTCTTTATTGTCAACTAAAGGTAATTCAGTGCCTAGTTTAATCTACTTTGTAGCTCTCTGGAATCTCTCTCCTCATCTGTTTTCAATGTAACTTTATATAAAAGCCTAAGATATCGAGAGTTTCAACTGTCTACGGCAAACACTTCCAGAGTGGGATGTTGGTGGAATGATTCCCTGAACAAGTATTGTTGTTCTTTTAATAAATTGAATTTAATGTTCAACCCTTCCAAACCCTTCCAAACTTATATTGCTATGATATATATCTCTGGATAGCAACACACATAATGGACATCCAACAACAGGCGTATAATTGCTTACTGAATGGACGCACGTCCTTTATGACTGATATGGAAAATATGCTATTGTCACGCTTATCCGACGGCACGCATTAATTCACGTTTTGTCTCGTCTAATAAAGATGTTTGATGTAATTTTCAACTTTGTAATGCATTCTATGTAGCTCTATCTCTGAAAACGTACAATATTACTTATAATACACCTGTAAGCGACACGTGCCAGTGAAAGGACACACAACGTAAAGAGTAGAAATCAATATCGTGAATATCCTTCTTTGATTTTTCGCCGTGCTTTTACTCTTATGACAGGCGTTGGTAACATAGTTCTAGCACTTAGTCGTATACCAAACGGGGTATGTAACTCCAAACGGGGCACAGACAGCGCACACACTGTTTCTCCTGCAACAAGGCTAATATCAGTCTTCTGACCACATGAAATCCTTCAGTAGACACTGGCGGCAAAGGGTACCTTACTAGCATCGACAAGAACATTAAGGTATCTGGACGACTTAGGTCAGTTATGGTGAATAACGCCGTCTTAATGGGAATTTCTTAACAAAATAGCGTCTTTTCGAATTTTCTCATCTTGCCCTTCTGTCACTTGATGCTTGGATTCGAATTCACCGGCATGGTTATCCCTAAATAGTCCAAGTACCTTCTTCGCGTTACTGTTCGTTGAATTTGCTTTGAACGTATGTTGAGTTAGAAATGAATCCTCAGAGCTTGTATTCTGCTTCTGTCAGTTGGTTTAACAGCTTAACCAATCCGGAATGCTTCTTCCTCAACGTTAAAAGGGTCATGCTTAAGGGAAAATCAGCTGAAACGACGAGGTGATAGGGAAAATTGAACGCAGCCTTCATATTAAGGAATTGGTACTTGCTGCCTTCCTAGACATCGAGGGTGCTTTTAACAATATTGAGGGGAGAGCTATAAGAAGAGCTCTGGAACTGCACAATGTTAAGTATAACATAGTCCATCGGCTCTGCAAAATGCTCAACAGAAGACACCTTAATTCCACCATGGGTTGCAGTTCCATTAGAATACACGCTACTAGAGGCACCTCCCAGGGAGGCTTAATCTCCCCGCTCCTTTGGGTATTAGTAATTGACGATGTTCTCAGGGAACTCTACCATATTGGCATTAGCGCTACGGCTTTCGCTGAACACGTGAATCTCTTTCTGCCACTCGACTATCAAATACAACTTCAAGAGGGTGATGAACTTCACCTTCAGAATGAGATTGCCATTTAAACAGACGGGTCTAAAACCAATGAGGGAACCGGGTCAGGTATTTACTCGAAAGATTTGAACTTAGAACTGTTTCTAAAACTGCCGGACCCATGCAGTGTTTTCCAGGTCGAGGTTCTAGCTGTACTCAAAATCGCGGAACTACTTGAGATGGGATCTATATCTAACAAGGATATTGCCATCTTCATTGATAGTCAAGCTCAAGCTCAAATCTGAGCCAGTCAGGGATTGCCGCACAATGCTCAAGGCATTATACACCCAGAATTAGATTATGCTAGGTACCTGGACATTATGATATAGAGGGATTTACTGGCCAAGAGAGCTGTTGAACTCCCACCTGGGTATGTCAGTAACAACATCAGGGCACCTCTGAGGGTATTACCAATTGTGTATACAACTTGGCTAACCGCAGATGGGCTAATCTGGAGGGACACAGGGCATCCAGAGCCTTATGACCTGAGATCAACCATAAAAGATCAGGCGAAATTTTCAAGCTACGGAGAACACAAATCAGACCGCCATTATGCTAGGGCTATTTGTAGGTATTTTTACAATGAACTAAACCCCACTATTCACATTCAGTTCGTTCCTAGCTTGTGACTTAAGGTCCATTCACAGCTCAGTAACCTGTGAATACGAAAGAGCGAATACTCGCGAATTTTCACATTTCATTTCCAGAAACTTTAAACTCTCGCGATTTTTTTGATCATGTGAATGTGGATTACGTTCCACATTTGTGGAATTTGACAATTCACAAGAAGCATTCACTTATTCGTGACAAAATCAGTGAATTGTTGATTTCTTCACAGAAACTAATCACAATTTAATTCCTTTTACATAAATCGATGGATAAATTAGGCCCTCTTCGTTGCGAATAGTGAAATAGTGAATTGTGTGTCCCCAAAAAGTGAATTGTTCGCAGTTTGCTCATTCGCCAGCGCTGAGCTGTGACTGGACCTTAATTTTCATCTTAAAAGTTGAGGTTAAAGTCCCAAAATTCATGGGAATTGGTTGAAAGTAAATTTATTGCGAGTTCTTAGAACCGTCCTTTTTATTAAATAGATTCACTAAAAGAGCTCATTCAAAGAAAACGTATTATTTGAGCTTCTTTTTTAAATTGATTGATTAGTTCATCAAAAATAAATAAAAATACCTTACGACTCTTTTTATGTAAGAACTAAAGAGTCTATCAAATCAAAATGTAAAGGTTACACGGAAAGGCCACTTATTTATTGCAAAAGATACAAGATTTTAAAACATTATATGCCAGATACATACATTTGCTTGCAGGCACCTACACAACAAAAATTTGAAAATAAAAGCTTTCATGCGCAAGCTTACGGCAGGGCAATTAAAATCCACCCTACAGAGTTTTACATACACGCACACTAGTACGGCAGCGGGGGTAAACTGGGGTCGTGTCCTATTTAAGGATCAGTTACAAATGTATCGTGTACATAATGTACTCGTATTGTACCTGGGAATTGATTATATCTGGGAGCCCAAAAAAAGTATCTTTGCGCAAATGGAAGCACATAAAAACAATGCCATGAAGGAGGAGTTTTGAAACCCTGAGCGATGAATTCCTTGCAAAGTTGTTTACAGGGAAAAATAAACTACCAACAAGGATGGGAAAAATCTTTATGTATTCGAAACATATCCAAGTCACAGCGAGGAGTGTTGGCGAAACGAAATGCGATAAGAAAATATGAGCTAATAAATTATAAGGATTCTAATCCGCAGGAAATGTAGGTATCAGGCTTTTTTTTTCTATTTGACGTTTACATGGTTCTTCTGGAATTGTATTTATGATCGATTAACCTTTAACCAAAATGGGAATTTATTTTTTTTCAATGAAACAATATTCGAATCATGTTTTTACTTAAGTGCTTGTTATCGGATAAATGGACATTTATGGAGTCGCACAAAGTTATCAAGAATTTGTCGTTGCTACATACGGTAATGTCTCGAAAATCCGAATCAATGATTGCAAGGGGGTATTCGGATTATCAGGTACAGTACTGGTTTGACGAAGAAGAGGCGTATAAAGCGGTGCTGCAACGAGAGCTGCTCGTGACATCTATGAGCAAAAGAGGCGGGAGGAACATCGACTTCTCCAAAAGAAGAAGAAGGAATATCAGAGCATATACTCCAGGAACAATATACGGAAGTTTTACCAAAAGGTAAAAAGAACGTGTCAAAGCAGCAAAACCCGTACAGAAGCCTGTAGAGATGAAAATGGAAACCTCGTAGTAGAATCACAGTCGGTGCTGGGAATATGGAAAAACTACTTCCGCAGACTGTATAAATGTGAGGAATGCCAACACCCCGCTGTCAGGCAGAATGCACCATTCAACATTGACAATGATAGGCAAAATCTTCGTCCACCTGACCTAAATGAAGTGAGGATAGCAATATCCGAATCTAACAAAGCTGCTGGATCTGGCGGCTTACGGGCCGAACTATTCAAGGCAGCGGGAGATGTACTGGTAGAGAGCATACACCAACTCATCTCTAAGATCTGGTCAGATGAATGTATGTCCGATCCACAAGAAAAGAGACCCCTCAACTGCCCCAACTATAGAGGCATAAGCTTAAGTGTTTTCTGCAATACTGTGTGAACGCCTGAAACCTTTTATTAACAGTCTGATTGGCGCCAACCAGTGCGGTTTCAGGTCAAATAAGTTCACCCTCGATCCAATCTTCACACTGCGACAGATTCTGGAGAAAACCTAAGAAGTCATCATCGATACTCATCATCTCTTGATCGATTTCAAGGCCGCCAATGACAGCATTTATAGCGACGAACTGTATAAAGCCATGTCTAGTTTTGAGATCCCTGCCAAGCTTGTCCGTTTATGCAGGATGACGATGGAGAACGCTCGCTGCTCCATCAAGATCGGTAATGACCGTACTGAGACCTTCGATGTCAAAAAGGGTTTTAGACAAGGTGATGCGCTGTCATGTGACTTCTTCAACATCAGACTTGAGCTTGCATACGCCGACGTTATTGACATAATTGGAAGAACTCCGCGGGCTGTCAATTTGCAAGCATTGAATCGGAAGTGGCCAAAATGGGCTTAGCGATAGACGAGCGCAAAACCAAATATATGCTGTCAACAAGAAGTGACAATCAACACAGACGAATTGGACAAAACGTCACAGTGCGCAGCTACAACTAGTAGTAAAGTAGTAAGGGACTTTGTCTACCTTGGCTCTGCTATTAACTCGAACAATAATACGAGCGCAGAAATCAAGCGAACGATAATACTTGCTAACCGCTGTTTTTTGGGCAATTCAACAGTAAAGCCTTATCTCGAAGAACTAGGGAGACTCTGTATAAGACCTTGATCATTCCAGTCCAACTTTACGGAGCTGAAACATGGACTTTGTTGAAAGCGGAAAAATATATCCTTGATCGCAAGGCAAGGAGCCTTGATAGTTCCTTCTTCTCGAAAGCAGGACTCAAGTAATAACTGATCGACCTTCTATGACTCATATCGCAGCCTGGGTGCTTCTATTCCCTAACAGAGTTCAAATGGTCCACTAAATGACTACAAATGACAAACTACAGATTCCATTGAGTAGAGACTTTTTCACATGGCATCCACCTACCCTTCAATCCAAAATAAGAACTCATTTCATATAACTGATCAAATTCTTATACGAAAATCCACTCATACAAGGCTTAACAAATCCACGAAAGCACCCTGGCACTCGCAATAAGTTTGCTTCGCTTCTGGCTGTATACCCTGGGGAAATCATTAAATCCGGTTTTAATATCACAGCACAGACGAAGAAGAAAAAAACAACCAAACCCACCCACATGCTTACGAGTGTGTGTCACCCACCCTTGGAAAAAAAGATACAAAGTACATCCAAACCTGATGTTTTCAGATAAATGCCGGTACCAAGCAAGGAACCGTGTCTATCACATCCAACCACTGAGTATTTGGTGTCTAATGAATTATTCAACTTTTTTCCCACGACAGAGCGAACTCTGTCCTTTGGAGTGATGTGGCGAAAGTATCTTGTTAGGAATGTGAGAGCCCCTGTTCCCATGCAACACGTAATATAATAGAAATCACAGGTCCCAGAGGTCATATAAAAAGTCTTATTGAATTATAGTACACAGTGTCTGCGGTAACGAACTCAGTTTTAAGTTGTGTATAATTTTAAATAACATTTAACGGTTAATTGTATTTAAACTACGGTCTGGGAGAAACGGTCCCACGCGTCATAGAGATTTTGCCTGAAGACCTGATCTTTGGTTTTTCTTCATAGCAACAAACAGCAAACGAGAATGAGTAGGCATTGTAGCGGTCCTAGGCGCCAAAAAGGTTCAGGACATAAGAAGAGATCAGGGAGCTACTGTCGGACTGACAATATCAGACCACTGAAAGCAAACTAACCTTCAGGCCCAGCGCAGATCCCGATGTTCAAGTAGAAGACCAGAGAAGCGTTTATCTTCCTTTAGACTGGTGAGACACGATATTGAAAAGCCAGAGCAAGGTAAAATGCTTTAAACAACTCTGTGGCGAAGCAGATCTAAATCCATTGGAAGCAGTGTATAGGATAGTAACAAAAAGGCTGAAGAGGAGCACAAATCTCCTGCACAACAATGCTGAGGACAATAGTTGACCATCTATGGCCCCATAAGTAAGCTACACAACGCATCTTATTGCGGTCAACAAACCTCGACAACAAATCATGACGGATGAGTATGCAGGAAAGTAGGTGACATCGAATCGCCTGAACTCGACAGCATCCAAAAAAAGGCCGTCGAAGTAGACGCCCACAAGAGACAGTATCTCTTTAGAGCACTGATGCAAAGGTGACTTGATGAGGGAATCTTTCATGAACCATGGAAACTTCAGCAGCTGCACCTTCACGCTATTCGAAGAACTCTCATCACTTCGACCTGCTTCTGGAGCGTACACTGCTATAAGTGGCAGGAGATAGAGGAACGACTAGTGTGGTTTCAGAGATACAGTATACAGCAGCCGAAACTAAACAGAAAGGTAGATGGAGATGGAGAGGAGACCCAAAGAACGAAGCCCAGTATTAGCGCCACATGTGCAAAGGTTCTTTACTTCTGCCATGTGGATCTCTAGCCTAAAGATAGTCACGAACTGCTTTACCAACAGAAAGCTCAGATACCAGACTGACGATGGCATTAGGCATTACAACATAACTGCAGCGGACAGTTCGTGAACAACTTCTGTTGAATATGATGTAGGGCGGACGTTTGTACCTAACGCTGCACCAAAGAGTTCCGAGGTCGGTTTTGCTATCGATATCGTTGTAGTGACTTTGGACAAGTATACCCACGAAATAGATACTCCCACGAATGAAACAGTGGCCAGGATCACAAATTGCTTAGAACTAGACGTCCACAAGATTGAAGCAGAAGGACTGTTGCACAGGCAAGTTTTTGGATTGGGAACTTTCGGGTCACGACTTCTGGGGAGTCATGCTGGAAGACAGGTTAACAAGCAAAGGACCTGTAGAGTCTTTAAAGAAAAAGCTGCTATAGACGCAGCCAGCGCTTTCCCAAATGATGTCAAACATCGGCGAGCCTAGATACGATAGGAAAGTTCTACTAACTAGATTAGTAAATGCCATCCTTTTGTATGCCGCCTCAGTTTAGGTGATGGCCCTGTCATTGAAGGAAACTCTTTTGCACACAGGATTTGTGCGCTTAGAACTGTGCTATAGGCAGTATGACTCCTATCAACATTCTTACCAATGAAATGCAAAGGGCTTACATAAGAATCATTGCAAGCTGGCACGATAACAGCCTTACAGCCCTCTCAAGCCAGACTAAATGTAAACGAACTCAGAAGCAGATTCCTAGCATTAAGACTTGGACAAATACGACGCACGAAGACTGTATATATACCATCGAAAATACCTCCACCGATTTGAAAATACTATAGTGCGATCTCTTTCACGGAAGGCCCAGAAGAGGAGGAAGACGTGAGGCAGACGTTTCACAAGAATAACAGCAAATCTACCAAGATCGAAGTTGAAGTCAGAACCACACATGATGAGTTCAGAGGAAGGCTGGTGGGAGATCTGTTTCGTCATATCGACCGCGCAGATAGAACTGCCACGAGTTGAAGTCATACCTAATGGCAAACATCTCTAACGAACAGCTTTATCAGAGAACGGCCCATGAACTTATGATTGGTCACACTCTCCGAAAGGGTGACAGATCCATAGCTAACCAAGCGATGCAATGGAACTCGCTTACCCAGGATGGTAGAATACGCTGCGGTCCTAGGAGTACGTGGCGCAGAACAGTCGAGAAGGAGGCACATTTCCAGAAATCGCACATGATGGCGCGTAGGCGTTGTAGACGCCCTAGGACCCACAAGGGGATACAGAACATAGGTAAGTAAGTAAATAATGACAGACACGACATAGTGACGACATGGGTATACTGCGTCTATTAATATCGCATATTCCAGCGGTTTACACCTGTTACGCATACTATCCTTGTCAAATGCTGATCCACAGACTACTGACAGTTGAAATGAGTCATCGGAAGAGAGCGACATCAAAAAGGCGCAGTGTAAACATTTCAGAAGTCACCTTTTAACATCAGAGGCATTCTCTGGTGAATCTGGTATGAATCATGCGACGTTTGAAGAAGATGAGGTCAAGAAAAGAAGAATAGGGCGGAGAGGGGTCCTTGAAATGCCTCTAAGCTCTCAAATAAAATTTTCTCTTCCACCGTTTAAAATATGCCAAAGGTTAAATAAAACTCTACTGAAACACCCTCAAAGGATGTGAGCATGAAATTCATCAATCTCTTCCATCAAACATTGTAAAATTTTCAAATATTTACTCATGTGCCTCGTGCCCTTCTCAGTGCTCAACACTTCATTTACATGTTATTGAAAAGCAGAAAAAATTGAGACATCCAGACAACAGACCTGACAGACAGACAGACAGACAAGCTTGTCGAAAATGTTAATTACTTTACATTGGACCGCATATTATGATTCCCATAAGATAGCGCACTTCTTTGCACAGAAATAGATACAAAAACTCAGTCCACTTTGCACAGTGTTAGCAAACAAATTTTCAAAAATGTTTTCCCTGCATCCCTTATGAACAATAATCCCCATGACAGGGTGGGGGAGGGGAGTTTGGGTGAAATGCTACTTCTAAATTGCTGTTGAATTGTTTGCTGATCTCTTGATCGAAAAATTATATGCCTGGAAGATATTGGAAAACATCCCTGAGACAAACAAAAGGGGTGAAAGTGAGCGAACGCAGGGAGAGCACCACCGACCGCCACAAGGGCGTGCAACCAACAAATGAAGTTATAAACCTTTTTTTTTTTTTCCTGTTTACGGGGTTCTGATTCACCAAGGATATTTTATACCATCTACCGAGGGGTTATACCTATACTATCCGCGATGCATGGTACATTTTGCAGAGCCAAGCATTATTTTGTGTTGTCGTCCTTTTATCCCTGTAATTTGGTTTATCACTTGGTTTTTGTTGTTGCTGCTGTTGTTGTTGTTCATCCCCCTTAAGCGGCAGGTTAATAATGATGATAGTCGTCGTCGTCCTGTGATGAAAGTGTGGCAGGAGTGATAAAGTCTTTTTCATGCTAGTGCCTAGTGTTCTTCTGCAGGATTTTGTCTACCGAATCGTTAATTGAATTTGAAGTAAACAGCTACCGCGTGCTTTGAAATGAAAGCTTTTACGGATTTAATAGCTGCAAAGTCGTTGTGTTTTGTGATAAATTGGTTTCGACTTAATTAAATAAAATGTTCAGCTGAAAACTTAAAAAAAACGAAGGCGGGATACAGACATTAAGGGTAGTTAAGGACGTTGAGAAGTTTTCAATTAAAATGAAACAAAGACTGGCAAAAAAATACCTAAACAGATACATTATGCGCTTTAGAAAGAAATCAATTTCGATTGAAAGTTGCCAAGTACTTAGTTGAAAGGTAAGTTTGAACGATCGAGTTGAAACTGAAAGCTTAACTGTAATAGTTGAACGTCAGTCAATTGAAAATAGTGGTCCTGCCAATTGCCAGGCCATAAGCCGCCCAAAACGAGGGCCATTGAATAACTTCTGACAACTATACGAGTTGTGCGTGGGGCACTGTTCTGCTTATACAGAAGTGACCTGCAGTTTTATGCCGTACCTACTGAAGGGCAAAGGGATTTCTTGAGATGCTTTCTCATGAATGTTTGCCAGAGTCTCGCAAGAGGTGGCGCCGTGAAAAATTGTTGAGGGTACTTTCCTTGATTCGAACTTATAACCGCATGCACTAACTATAGAGCTGCATTACCCACCTGCCAATTGCATTTGGCCGTATTATTCCCTCTGGGGGTTGATCATATATAAGTGAGTTTTAAACCTGACAATTCAACCCAAAACTCTTACGTCTTTAAAATTTAATCTATTGTTAAACTGCTGAACGCATTCTTCTACCATCTTATCGACAACTTATTGCAATTGAATAAGACAACGTCGGCAATGGAGTGTTAGTATAAGATTTTGTGGAAATGTCAACAATTTCCAGACGAATCTTTTTAAGAACCAAGCCAATACGAGGTCCGTTCGCGTACTCACCTAACACAGTGAATTTTTACGAAAATTTACGATTTTTTACGAAAAGCTGTTTGCGTACAGAGAATTTTCGTAGTTTTCGCAGAAGAGAACGCTCACGAGAGAGTAAGAAATTTCTGTGCGCTGATTTGTGAAAACTGTCAAATCAGTGTATTTTCAACTTTTTCTTGTTCAACCAGTTCGCTTACTTTTTCGTAATTTTAACTCTCTCTGAGAGAATTTTACCCCTGCTCTTCGAAATTTGATAATCTACGAATTTTAGTGCAAAAAGTACGCGAACGGACCTTCGTTGAGAGTCGCTATCAACAGATAACCGTTGCTAAGACGAAACCATACACAGAGACAGTTGGCAACTAAATTGTTTGCCTAAGAAGAGTGCTCTGAAAATTTTTAATGAACTTGCCTTGGTGTCTTGCTAAAATTGTCAATCTTCCACAATCCTTTGATGACTTTGTTTGTCAATTGTTCTCTCTCCGCAAAAAAGGCATTAAGTTGCTGAACTATGTGTTTGGCATTTAGACTCCAATTTGTATGTGTCGTATGAAATGATGGCGAAGTTCTGCTCGGGGAAATTATTATCTGTCAAGTTTATACATATGTTGGTTGACAGGTTGACTTTTCTAGATTTTGAGTGAGTTGGGGTGAGACAATGTCCCAAAGAACAAAAGCTTCCAATCTCCTGCTGATGATGATGGTTTGGTGATAGACCTAGTCGTTCAATGAATCCTTCAGTTATTTACTTGTGAATCTGAGTCAAAATTGCTCGTACTATACATGTCCTTACGTTATTGGAATGATAAGGATCTTGGTTATGATTGTTTGATGTTAGCTACAGTTGGTAGCGGCGATTCTTCATTCTATTGTCTCAATCTTCTTTGATCCTCAGCATTAAAACAATTTATTTATAGACTTTGTTTTTGAACCTTCAATTAGCTCAATATGTCACAACAATCATTTGAGGATTGAACATGAATACATTGAGTGACGCCCGACATTCGACCATGGACATACAACCAGTAGTAGCAACTCACTGGTCCTTCTCTGTGATTGTCCTGCCTTTACTCTTTACAGGCACTTCTAATGTGTTGAATATTGTGACTGTAAGGTGTGGGGTTGCCTTTAGAGACAAGAACCAAAAAAAATCGCTCTTCAGGGCCTTTGTATATGAGTGATTTTCAGGCACCGAAAAGGCTATTTAAAAAAAAGTTTTAGCAGCTGTATCAGAACAATTAGAGTTCAAGTGCAGCTCAGCGAGTTAGACTAGTCGACGAACCAGGTACGGCCGCCCAGGATTGGGAAACTTGTACGGGACGACAGGACGGTTGCAGGAGTTTTTGAGACTGTAACCCAATTTCAACAAATTATTTACGAGCTATTTCCTCCAAGAGCTATAGAGACTTAATGTTCCATTTTTAGATGAGTTTATACGTAGCACAGTCGCCAAAATCGAGATTCGTCTCACACAATCAAGCACATGGATTCAAAGCTTTATAGCCATAGATCTATATTCCAACGATCGACTGATCTCGTCAGAGTAACGTATTTTGTTGTACCATATTTGGGTTTTTATGAGAATAACTCCTTTGTTTCCCAACAGACAGGGATGTACTGGACGTTCAACTCTACATAGATGGATATGAAATGGATATAAGGACTGTGAAGCACCTAACATTAAAGATTTATACAAGCGGAATGACTGTGCCATCTCCAAAGATAAGGTCTTCGTCATCAACAGAGCAGCGCAGCAAAAAATGTTAATTTTAAGCCCATCCAGGATGAGAATCTTCGTAGACAGTCAAGCAAGCACACAGAAGGCACTAAACAGCGAATTAATTAGATCGAAAACAATTTAGGAATGCCAACAAGTTCGTCGTTGAATCTTCTCCTCCAAAATCCGTCGACGCAAACGGGACCGAAAATCTTACGAAGAATTTTTCTCTCGAAGCGACCAAGGATATCTTCATTCACTTTCAACAAAGTCCGTGTTTCAGCTCCGTAAAGCAGGACTGGCAGGATCAAGGTCTTTTACAGAGTCTCCTTAGTTCTTCGAATGAATACATGTCCCTTAGCAACTGTTGCAAAACCCCCAACCTCAATCGATTGATTTTCATTTTAAACGCAGACACTTTTGTTTTTTTTCTGCATTTTAATTTATACCTTCTTCCATTAATATCAATCAGCATAGAGAGAGACCTATTGCGTCGTCAAGAGCATCCACACTCCATTCCAATGGGAATCCTCATAATCCCCTCTGAGGACGAGACGTGACGAATAAATTCGCATTCAGCTTAGAACCAAACCCAAACAACAAGAAATATATGCGCCTTCTTCTGTGGTGTAATAGTATTTGCTTACACAACAACAATTAATTGGATTTCTAGTCGTCTGGTGCATGTCCTTTGGAGGATACATTAAGCGAATCTTGTTTTACCATTTTTACTTCGAAAGTGGTTTAGTTATGAAAATAAAATCCTGAAAAAAGAAGAGGAACAATATCATTTCCATAAAGTCACCACTTAACATGAGTGGACAGGACATCTAACCCCCGAGTAATAGAAAGGAGGATATGCTCATCTGGATTGGGAGTGCTATTCCCAAAGCGATCATTTCAATTAGCTAAATGCATGTGCAGACCATTTAAAAAATTGTTTTCCCAAAGAGAGAGTCAACTTGACCTGGGTGAATAGCAGTTTATAGGCATTTCTGGTGGCACTTATGCTGTGGACTGTTGTTTGAGTGGTGATGGCAGTGCAGGGCATTGAGTGGCATACAAGGTCTACAGACTTTCTTTCCACACTCCAGCGTTGCTTTAGGCAAGAAGAAGCCACATTAAGGTATTTTGTAAAAGAACTAATGGACCATCTCTCTAAAAGACATAAGTAGTTCATATAAGGGTCCCTCAAGGCTGACAGTAAGCACCTTAACTGTTCTAAATAGTGGTAACTGTCTTTCAATCTCGCCTTTACTTTGTCTAAATGAACCACAATTTGGTTATCAAGCTGGTTTCAATGCTCCTTTGATTTTAACTGAATGAAGTATCTTCCCACCCAAGCAACGCATCTACTCGTTTTAATTGGAATTAAAATCTAACGCACGTGTTCCGTTATCACTCTTCAGCATCAATCTACGCGCACAATATTTCAAACGAAATCCTTTTTATAGACGTTCGGCATTATAATTTGTTTAATCCCAAATCCTTTGCAAAGAATTTTAGTCGGCTGATTTTTTTTTCGCTCCTTCGATACCTACCCACTCGCGAAGAATTACCAGTAATCCCCATTAATGTTCTCAACTTAGGGATTGTATTGTTTTACAACATTTCAGGAGAGAGACTCCCCATTCGCCGTACCTTCGTCTTAAACTGGATTATTGGGCTTTTATGTGCGCCCTTATACTTTTTTATAAGCCCAAAAAGGGACTTTCGAGTGCAAAATTTTGTACACAATTCAAGACGAAGCACAAAAAAACTGATGACAACTTTGCCGTTTATTGATTCTCAATCCAGGCATTCACAGCGGATCTTCGCATTGAAAAGCGAAACGGCCAACGAACCCCTGGAGAGCGATTTGTACATTTCCATCTAGGGTTTCGGTTTCGGTTTCGGTTTCTGATTGTTTGAAAGGTGAAGGGATGCTGCGGCACTTTTCATTTTGTGTAGTCCTTTCTCCCCATCTGCGCTACATGCGGTGGGCGGATTTCATGCTGTTCGGTTGTTATTTATTTCCCAACAATATTTATGTCATTTAAAAGAATAATTTACGAGAGGACAGTTTTACAGGAATGAATTTTAAGTCAAAGAAAAAAAGGAATCTTTAAATATACGAAGAAGGGTACTGTAACCCTTTAACTTGTGGGAAATGAAAACAATTTATTAAAGTGCTTGTTGAATTATACAAATGTCCTTGTAGATAGAGATAAGGGATTCAGCAGCCAGTAGACTTGGGCAGTGGATTAAGGGATAGGTATTGGGTACCAAAGCGCGTTTTACTGCTCAACTACTGGTGCTAGAGCTGGCGAAGACCAAATCTGTGCGAGACTCAATTTGTCTATCCCCACACTTTCTCATCTGCCCTCTGTTGGGCCTAATCCAAATGTCATACAAACCAGAGACCTACAGCAAGTAGCTCGTTCTTCGAGCCACTCGAAATATTCTTTGCTTTTTAAGTACTCGCACGCATTCGTATTCATTCACAAAAAGTATTCGCTGGCCTCACATTTTATTGTCTCTCATAAAACGAATCTGAAGTGAGCTCCCATTCACATTCATTCCAAGGGAAATGATTTTACTGCTTTTGTGAATACATTCTCTGATTGAATGAATACTTTAAATGTGAGCCTACTACGCACAGTTGCGTAGAAGTAGAACTGACACTGAAAGAAGTGGAGAACGAACAATCGAAAGGAGTTGGCATTCCATATAGACGGTTCTAAGATGAGCATTGATACAGGAGCCGGAGGTTATTGTGAAGCCGAAGTCAAGAATATCTTTTAAAAGACGTTCACTGTCAATAAAGACAGCCAGACAGCCATTAAAGCTCTGGACTTTATTGTAATTAGGGCGAGGCTTTTGAGAACATGAAAATCACTCTTAAACATCCAGATATCCAGAGCCAATCCGGTGATTCTCAGCTTCGTACCAGGGCTTAGTAATATCGATGGAAGTAAAAAAGCTGGCGAAATCGTTCGGAAAAATTCAACGCACGATCTATCGTGGGCCCTTAATTTTATAGAAGCTCCAATCAGTTCCTTACGAAAGAAAATAGAATATGAATTCATCGGTCAAGCGAAGAGACGCTAGGTTCATCTGGAGACATGGCAGCAGGCCGCTATGGCCGATCTTTAGCAATTGTGGTTGGACTCAATCAGTCGTTATAACACACGGGTCATTTCTGGCGTAATTACTGGACTGGTTGTACTGCATCAGAATGGCTATAGCAGAAGTTGCAGGGTCGAAAAAAGAGATCGAATCTATTCGTCACCTGTCGTGTGATTGTCATGCACTATCCGTCAGAAGAATGAGAAGTCTTGGTAGTCATTTCTCCTCGGAGTTTCAGAACGTTGGCAGCGTTGAGCTAATGGACATCCTGAGAGTCATATCACTATCTGGGTGGATCTAATGGCGGAGTTTCGATTACAGCGTTTCCAAGGTTAAAGGATTGGGCACAATGGTCCCGATGGTTACGATTTAGTGGTCTAAATGAGTAGTGACCTTCTTGTCAATAGGCATCCATTTACCTAACCTAACCTAATTTCCAACGTTAATTAGTTAGTTCACTCTAAGCTGTCAGATTTTTTTTTGTGTTTGGCTTGTCAGACTAAGAATTGTCAGTAGTTGACGGGACTTTTGAAGAAAAAAATCAGCATATGTTGTCAAAAGATGTCAGGCATTGTCCAACGTTGTCAGAATCATTGCATTTGACTGGCTTTTTAATTTTTATTGAGTTTTCAGAGCTCCAGATGCGAGAGTTTTCTTTGTTTACATACATAGCCAGAGCCTCCTCACTCTTGTAAATTTTTTTGGCAAGACATAATTCAGTAAATTTCAGCACCTTATCAACGAAAGTAAGGCATTGTGCCCACAGCTTCAATTCTTATGTCAGCTTGGCGTTTTAAGCATGTAGGGCAAAATGGGCACATCTAGCTCAGTCTCAGTCTCAACTACAGAGGTGATATTTTCAACAGACCTTGCCGGACGAACGCGAGTAGGAATAGGCACCTCACCAACCTAACAATTTTCACTATTTCTACACTTTGTGCCAATGTCTATCGACCCATATTTATTGACGTACTACTTTCTACTTATCAAAAGTCATCACATTGACAGTTCATCAGTAATGGCGCGAAAAATAAAATGGCACCTCTTATCGTCGAATGACAGCTTTAAATGAGAAAATTCTCCTTGGACCCTTTGCCTGTTATCTACTTTAACTTACCAAAAACTCCTCAAAACATAATACCATGCGGAGAGTTCCTTAATATGTGCGTCTCCTTAAACACAATGTGGCTTGCAAAAAAGAACGAGAACTCATCTTATGTTAATGAACTTTAACGATTCGAGATGAGTTGAGATGAATGAAGATTTTTGCCATTTTCTTGTCAAGGATATTTAAATCCCCGCTGTGATAAAATCGTTCAAAAGCGATGGTGATAAAAATGATGAAGTGGTGTAAGTAGACTTAGGGGATATCGATTACAATCAGTTGCCCATTTGTGTCCTCATTGAGAGATTTTCACTTTGAGATACAATATAATGAAGGGAGGTTTTCGTTTTTTTTTTTGTCTTTTTGTGTTGAATGAAGCTAAAATTTTGTGGTTGCGGGCATTGTATACACATGCTTACGGGTTTTATGAGAGTCCATTTAAGTACCATCCTTAGACCAGTACACAGGATGGTGGAGAACAATGAGGCATATTAATTTTTGATGTCGGCTTTTGTTGCGCGCTTGTCAACGAGGGTATAATTGATGTAGATACTCAAACTTAAGTAATTAAAATCAGTTTGCTTAATTAACACGCACTAAACGGACTCATTTTTGTGGCTGAAGGTTTTTTTTTGTGAAAAGTTGCTCACTTTAAGAAATTGATATTTTAGGAAGAGTGTCACACAAATGCGACAAAATTCTATAGTAATAAAGGCCAGCTTAAGCATGTTTGCGTCTAGAAATAAGAACGGTAGATAACACTGAACAGTGCTGATAGTAACAGGACTAAAATCCCGATTGTCAACTTGTCAACATAGTACCTCGCCTTGGGTGGAACCTTGGGAAGCAGGTGGCAGCTGTTCAAATGGATCAAACTAAGTCTGCACTTTCTCTGAATATGAAGACCAACCAGACTGGAGCTAAAAAGTCATCATTTTTATACATATGTACCTATTTACTGACGAGTGGAGATGATAAATTTGGACACAATATCTTGACATCATTTGGTTTCTAAAAATTCAAGTTTAACCGCCAAAAGTAGGCAAAAACTTGTTGAGGATACTACGAGCTCGATTGTGTCGACTAGAGGCCTGGTTTATCTCTCCAGAGCTAACCCAGATAAAAGCTATGTGAAGAGCTCATGAAAATCTTAGAGCTGAATGCTCTAAATGCATTTTTTCTAAAGCAAGCCGTAGACACTCGAACATGGTGCAAGTCAACTTGGTACGCAAACCATGTTCGAGATGATTTTCCATGCCTGTCGGCTTGTTCGAGTACCAATTTCAAAATTTTGATATTTTTCAATGTTCGAGGGCGGAGCTATGTGTACGTGGAACCAAGTACGAGTATCTACTGCAGTAGATGTAGATTTCCCTTTACTTCAACCACTCCTTTGTCAAAATTCTTTTTTTTTACCTTCTACCCAAAGTTCCTCCTCATCATCAACTATGGTGAGTTATGAAAACGAGTGCATAGCATGAACAACAAGAAAAAATGAAGTTCCAGCAAATTGATCTCACTGTCTGGGAGGTTTACTCGAACCATGTTTACTAGCACCACGTTCGAGTGTCTACGGCCTGCTTAACTGAGCCGAAAATAGACCAAGAACAGGCAAATAATGGTAAGGCTTTAGATCAAATTCCGAATAAATGGATAACTCTGGGTCAGCCTATTCTTCAGTAGCATTTTGGAGACTGCTTTCCTCTTATACTTTTAAAATTCCAAAAACAATCCAAAGACCTGAAGGACAGCTGACAATCACAGGCTCAAAATTCCACTCAATTTGTGCTGCAAGCCATAAATAGAAAGATTCAAAAGGGGCGATTCATTTAGAGGTACCTCTTTGTCTATTGATTTTTTAACAGATGGCGCGGGAGTCGTGCTAACCTGTCATGGTAGTTTTGTTCAAGTTTGTTTGACATCTCATCATGGAAAGACTTAGCCCGGTACATCGAAAACATAAGAGGCCGGCATTGCCAGCAGTTGCTGCTGATGTCCAATACTTTGCCCTGAACTTTCTGAACCCTTCTGGTTATCCAAATCGATCTTAGTCTACGTTGGCTCCTTGGAAAGCTCGGACATGTGATATATTTGAGGAGTGCATTGCATCAAGCGCAATGTTATGAATTTGACTGTCTATGGGAAGCTATCATGATCACGCCACCCTCAATCTGGATGGCTAGTTCCTCATATATTGGGTAAACAGATACCAGTAGCTCATCACAGGACTTTGAGTGTTGGCATATTAAAATTAGAAGTTCAGCTACTCACTTGCATGTGTATACATATTTTCTCTATGTTCAAGAAAGGTGCAAGGCGCTGTCTGTCTTTAAGTTGGTTACACACTATCCTTTGTAGCCTATTTTGTGCTACAACTGCATCTTGAGAGAACTATAGCCCTCCAAAAGGAATAAATGTAATGGCCGATTCCGTAGGTAAAATCCTTATCTCCTTAAACAGATTTCTCCATTCCTACAGAGTTTAATTTCAAGAAAATTACACATCTACCTATGTTTGTGGTTCGTTCTGAAATCGGCTTATGTTACACACTTCTGGCAAGGAGAAACCATTCGAGTATATCAACAAAATGTTATGGTTTGCAGACATTGCGCTATCTACCCCAGACTCCTTAAGCTCTCAACCCCCAGCAGCAAATCCTTCAATCGCAATTTGAACCTTGTCGAAAAGTGGCTTACCATGATTCTCCTGTCATCTGTAAAAAAATAAAAAGGGATGTTGATTTGAAACCCTGAAAATGAAAAAAACACCAAAGAAACAGGAAATCCTTCTGAAGGATTCGGTTTTTTTTTCTTGAAATACAATTCAATGTTCGGAGTTTATTATTTGCAATCGATTTCCTTATTCGGTTTTGTCATATCATTTAAGGAGTTTTGTTTCTTTTGTAAAACACACATGCCTTGTTGCATATCCTTTTCCCTAGTCTCAGCCTAAAAGATCAAGAGACTTTCAGAAAACTTTGGCCATATTTCTGGCCCAGCTAATGCAATTCTTTAGAGCTTCCATGTGTCGGCTATAAATATCGTCATCTATGTCACAACCCCCATCCTTTTAGATTAAAATGCACATCACGAGGAGGGAAATCCTTAAAATTGTCGCAAGCTATTTTTATTTTCATTTAATCTCGTTCAACTACTTTATATTCGGCAAAGTTTATTTCCTTTACTCGTATAGCAAATGAGAGTTATTTGTTTTATTGGCGCCAAGTGAGTTATGTCATTGATGTGCAGTAAAATGTCTGAGTTCATGTATCTGGAACGCATTTGAGTTTAATGAACACAACATTATGAAATGATGTTGGCACTGTGTAACAAGGACATGGCACTTGGATCTTGGAATTTCTTTAGGAGATATATATAGAAAATATCTGTGTATAGTCAATTATGTATATTTAGATAAAGTACTAGGACTCTTGGCAGCTTTATGAGTTAGGTGGTAAGGCTTACGATGAAAAGAACTCATTGGTTGCGTAACACAAAATGCATATTTAAGTTGTCCTTATAAAAATATGTAGGTATCGATTTCAGAAGCTTTACTTTGGGAATATATTTTCGGGTGCAACGGTGCAATATAAGCTGAATGTATTGCCAAAAAAAAGGAAGGTCAAGGCTCCGATAGAATACACTTAAAGCAATTACTGTACGGTACCTAGGGATATCTTAAACTGTATCTGGTGTTAGAACAAACTATTGGAATTGCTGATATTCATACCGAGAACAAGCTAAAGGCAAATCAGTAGAAACAGCAAGACGCAATGCAGCCTTACTCTTCTTCCTTTCTGGGTATAGAGATGATTCATTTCGAGGTTCTTTTTTAAATGTGAGAAAAAGAAAAAAAAACTATTTTTTGGGTTGTCTCAAAAATCTCAAACAAAAGAACTATTCTTGGCATTTATTTCTGTTAAATTTTTTTTTTTTTATGTTGGCCGTAACTGCGGTAAGCATAGCCCATTTTAATGCTCCAATTTTTGATGACGCATCCGAGCATTTGGAGTGGTATTTGACGAATAACGCGAGTAATGTTGGAGTCCAAGTTATTTGTCTAGCTTACTTTGTCTATGAGTCAACGGCTCCCCTAAACAACATCCCTAGACAGATGATAACCATGGAAGATGTTTGCGAAGTAGTAAGTGACAGTGAAGCAATCATTATGAAGAAACAGCGAGAATAGGACCTCGAAATGCAGTGCAGTAAGCTGTAAGCTGGAAGTAGGCATCTAAGAGGACTCACTCCTATGAGGATCAAGGGTAAAAGAAGAGGGTTCAGAAATCTCACATATTCCTCTCTTAAACAATATAGAAATAAGTTTTGTGAACTACTGGTTTCCACTGATCACATCAGCATAATTAGAAGAACTCAAGGAGACGTCCGAAACTAAGAGATCAACCTTGAAGCTGAGACCATGTCTACTGATGCTCCGCCAATCATCTGTGCTAATGCTGATCTCTGCTTCTACAGACCAAGAAGGCAACTCCCAAACGACAAAGATACCTCTTCTGATCAGACTTTGATCATCCTAGTAAGAATAGAGAAGCGGAGACAATCACGAGCTAAAGTGCACAGTCATATCAATCTAACAAACAACGACTGCTGTGATGTCGACGCTTTAGACCACCAAATCTTCTAATGCAAACTACGAAGTGTGCACAGTAGATAAAGGCCAACCAACTAAGCGTAGGCAATTGGAAGTGTTTTGGTTATTTGAGTCCTAGGTCCAGAACGCCATTCAAGTAAGTTTTTATCCCTTTTTGAAGTCGACTTGGTGTTCATAAGCCACATGATGAACTTATGAATCATTTTGTGTACCGTCGAATTTCCTTGTTAAATTTTACTCATGTATCGCGAAATACTATTCTGAAAGAAGACCGTAGGGGGTCAAAACCAAACACAGCTATACGGGACTCCTGGATGCTTGTCAGCTGATCGCTGATCGTAGAACGATGTTGGCACTTTCTGGGATTCGAATTTAGAAGCCTACGCACCAGTGGCTCAATGCTTAACTACTGAATCAAAAATACTGCTGAAATGTGTGAAATCTGATGGGATTGCTGGACTAGTCTCAGAGTCCTTATCCTCCGCTGGGGTTTCTTCACTCATAGCTTGCATCAACGATTGAGTTACTTGTTAACATATTGGCATTCTAACTGGGCACTTTGCTCTTGTAAAGCTGGACCTAAGCAAATCTTTGTCTCTGAGGGTTTACAAGATGCCGTGGATCAAGAGAGTGTCCTGCCTGTATCAAGGTGCAGATTTTACTTGTTCCTGTAGCGAATCGAGTTAATTTTGCTCCTCATCATGGGGCGTAGAAGGAAATGCAGTGGGAAAGTGCACGCTTTCTGGCATACAATGGACTATTCGTCGTCCTTTCCCGCATATGAGACATTTCAAAGTAGTACAAGGACTTTAGCACTGAAAACTTTTAGTCCATCAAAGCAAAGTAATTTGCGAGGATGTGATTTAAATTTGGAAACTATAAAGCAACGTGACACCAATGTTTCTTGACGACATTCCAATGATGTAATACACATTTGTATATACATACAAACATGTCTGTATGTAAAGCAATAAGAATGACCTCATCAACATCTTCAGATTTTTTTTCTTATTCATCCTCATCCCGAATGATGTTATGTACAACAATCCTTGGTTCCAGACAACAATAGTTTGGCAAAACTAATAACTTCATTCATAACTCATTCTTTCTCCCCCCACCCATTTAGCAACAAGGACATGTACACTACAACTACAAAAAAGATGGAAATAAGGAATCCACAATAATCCTCCCAAAGAGTGTGTGTGTATGAGCGGACTCCAAATTCAATCGATTGAGTTCCATTGGCAGCATTTGAATTTCATATTGCAAAGAAGCTAACAACATCAGAAGGATGATATCGTTAATAGGATGTTCATTGAGAGCTCTCGTTGAAGTTAATTGAAAAAGGAATGCGGCCTCTCTCTCTCTCTCTGTCTTGAAGTCAACTGAGGGTTGAAGGCAGAGGCAAAAAAAAAAGTTTCCTCTCTCTCTGTGTGGATGTGTATGATGTAATGTATTCAAAGATACACAAATTTTTAGAGGGTGAACGTTTTGGAATTCCTAGTACATCTCGTCCTGAATGTATCTTAAAATTAAAAAAAGAAAGGAAAAAAACCTCGAGAATATTTGTCCTTGCTATCGATTTATTTTTTTGTTTTCTTTGTTTGATAGTGGATCACGTATAAAATTAGACGAAAGGATATGCCGGCGCGTTGCTTTCTTTAATTTAATTTTCTTATTCTTCAAAGGCGTTTAAGTCCTTTATTGAGAGTAACTCGAGCCGCAAATATTCAATTTCAAATAATTGCATTTCAATTTGTTTGAATTTTTTCGTCTCTTTTATTGGTTTTGGCGCGTTCGTTTGATGGTTTTTTTTTTTGAGAGAATAGGTCGTGTATTGAAGATTTTGAACTCTTGAGTGTTTTTTTTGTAGACTGACAATGTCTGTAGCTACATAGCGGACGCTTATTTGCAATATTAACGAACTCGAACTCGATATAGCAGTCAATTGTGACATTTCGATGATAGGCAGATTAACTCGAAAAGTAGGCGTACCCATTCATTCTGTCTGACAATCTGTCAGACTCTGTGTGGATGTACGCTAGACAGTGGCCAATTTTACTTTAAACCTTTGAGCTGTATCTGAGCTCTGTAAGGGCAATATAAGGTCTGGCTTTCTGGCAAACAAAAACAAACTTATAGAGCAAATTACAACGCAAATCCAACAGCAGGGATCTACATTGAGCAGGAACTACAAAAGCAAGAGTTTGCGACAATGAAACCATTTATAGGATCACCAAACAAGTGGTCGGTGACCGTAGCTCCAACCAATGACTTGACGATAGATTCTTGAACGGAAAAAAGTTATAAAAGGTAGGAAGAGCAGCTCTAGTACTAGAGACTACGCTATGCAAAACAGATAGAGAGGAAAATATATAGAAGGCGGGTACAGCTGATCCTATAGATTTGTTAGGAAAACTAGCCGGAGCTCTTGACAAAGCGCAGTAGATGCCTAATAAGTACACCCGTCCGATCACTAAGGTCATCTTAGAAGTAGGGCCCCAGATAGAGGTTGCTTTTTGACGATAGGACAAGGCAGTTGCAGAGAAGATCAAGGATCCTCTTCTTCCTCAATCCTACAGGTCCCCCAGAAATCATTCGAAGAGAGGCTCAGATGTCTAGTGTACAGACTGATCAGAGAGGACCCAAATGATGAAGCTCAGGTCCGAACGATTCAGATCAGGTTGAGGTTAGGCCAAAGTTCTCTGGATATTCTGAAAAAATGACTATTCTCCCGTATCAAATTGGCTCTCTGAATAGCATCCAGCTTGAGCATTAGTTTTCAAGTAGCAAGTGGCATACCAACCTCCACCTTATCAGGCTCGATTGAAGGGGTTTCCAAAGAAGTGCGGATCTTTGGAATATTCCTTTGGCCCGGCACCCAACATAAGTGAATGTTATATTGGAGTGAAATCTCCATCAGAGATAATGCGACCCTTGATATAGCTGTCGACGATTCGAATGACTGCCTGACTATCTGTAAAAATGCTAATATCCTTTACAGATCTGGGCTGTATTCCGGCAAGGTTCATCCAAAACCACGACCTCCACTTCCTATTTCACCTCTCAGTGCAATAGCTAGCAGCATTTTGCAAGCCGAATTCACTGCCGTTTGACCAGTTAATGGCAGCGCTTAGATCCAGAGAAGTGTAACGTCATCGACAAGACACATCTGGTACAAATAGCATACGCGTCACCGACATCAAGTCACGGACATCTTGCGTTAAGTACCTTATCCATGTAGTTGGACTGTAAATCGAAGCGAATTGTAGATAGAATCACATATAAGCACCACTAAGCGCTCAACCAGGACCTTCGAGCTCTTGAAACATAAGAGAGGAGCTCTATCAAAAATAATCCACTGTATCATGGGGGAGGACCTTACTCATAATGTAACTCCTGTACACTGCGAAGGAGAGGAATAAGATACCATTGGTAGGAAACGTCATAAAAATGCGACTACATTCCAAATCAAGGTTAGAATCTGGCCGGGGCAGTATGGAGGACATGGACACAAACGCAGTGGCAAAAATTCTGATAAGTAAAGATTTTTAAGATTATTCCCACATATTTTGAGAGCTGAATAGATAGCTGAGTCGAGCGCCTGATTGTGACAATTCACATTGTGAATGCGTCTTTTTATTCACCCTATGCTAGACAGCTGTCAGGAAATGACAGTTCTATGTTTGGCGGTGGAAAAAAGTGCAAAATTTCTACTGAAACTATGGATTTAGGACTCTTTACTTACATATCATACAGATTTGGGAGAATCAGCTACCAGGAACGAGAGATTTTTCAGCCATTTACACACACATACATATGTACACAAAAGTAGATAAATGGAAGCACGTTTTCTCTTAAATAAAAAGGTACGAATCGCTCAAGTGTTTGATGCGAGTTTTCCAAATAAAACCAACTAAATCTTTCTTTCTTCGTACTTTTTTTTTTCTAATATTAGCCAAGGAAACTCAATACCATATTGTTTGCAAAAGCTGCCTGAGCAAACACTGAACGTCGTCGTCGTCATCGTCGTTGCCGCCCAGAGTTCGATCTATTACTTTTGTTTGTTTACGCTTCATGGCATGTATACAGATAGGCCGACATTCATACATATATTCCTGTATGAATTGTATCAAAGTTTTTATCTGTCATTCAAAGGACGAGAAGCAATAACAAGAAATTCACCCTCCTCCCAGTAGTGAGCCACCACGAAGAGATTTCACTTCAATTTGACCTTCGGGCGTCTTTCGAGCGCAAAAAAAAAAAAAAGAAATATGTCGAGCCTTTATATTGTTGTTGGTTGGTTGTGTGGGTGGACGTTGTTTGTCCTGGCAAAACAGGAATCGTTAGTTAATCGCTACTTCGTCATTCTTAAGTACGCTGAAAGGAATGGTATACCTACCCAAAAAGCAGTCCTCCTCCTTTGAATTTAATCTCTCAATCGTCGAGAAAAGTTTCCTCATTATTTTTGATGATGATATGATTACTTTATAATTTGAACTGGCCAAAAACGAAATGAACCCTCTATACTCTTTTGTTGTGGTCATTAGAAGTGGGATGCATAAATCCTGATGACAAAAATACACCACAAACATAAGTATCATATTATGTGTAGGATGTGTGTTGTGGGTTCTAATTTTTTTTTCTTTTTCTCCTTTCATTATAAACGGCTTAACATATTTCCCTGGAGACATCAAAGCTCTCATTTTCATGACATATGTTCGTCAGAAGGTTTTTTGCAAATCCTTTACGCTCATCAGTTTTTTTTTTCCTCTGAACGTTATCCTTTTCAGATATAAATCTCCAATCGATTTCGAGTTTGTATTCATTCGTATTATATACTCGCAATCCTTTTTTTTTTTTTAATTAGAATTTCCAATACCAAAACTTGTGTCTTTAAACCCGAGGAGAGGTAAATAAAAAATGTCCTTTACAGGAAATGTTGGCGATATGAGCAATGAAGTTAAAGATACTCTACTCCGTCTCTTGAGGGAACTGTGGACTACAAAGGATGTGGTAGGACAATGGGACAGCAGAAGAAGTAGAAGTAATTTTCTTCATTTCCTTAATAGAATTTCTTATCTGTGATTATCACCTTAACGGCTTAAGCTGTCTTCATTGGCACTTGGTCCTGTCAATTTTATTGTTTGTTCAACGTGGGGACATTAAGGTGATTACCGGAAAGGATGTCTTATTTTTTCTTTTCTTTTTCTGTCTTCTGTTTGCCGTAGTTTATCCCTGATTTTTTTCTTTCTTACTTTTATTTACTGATAGAGACAATAGCTAACTTGGCTTATCAAGGATAATTTGAAAGAAAAGGAACAGCGAGCAAAAGTTGGGTAACTTTTCAAATTACGTTTTTATTCATACAAATGTGGGTGAGAGGAAGTTTAGATACAGATCAAGATTTTGTAGGAGGAAAACGTATCTCCCCATAAGTTCCATTTGATAAACTGTCTACTGACCGTCAGGCACACGTTCATGTCCAGAGAGACAGATTTCCAAACTTATTTCCACGGTTATGGGAACGCTGCTAAATCGGCAGCTTAATATATTAAAAATATGGTTTTCGTAGCAACAGGTCCACTGGCCATTTGATGACATATCTCAGTGAGAAGTAGAACCAATCTATCCATCAGTGTAGCAAAGATGATTGCACTCTTTATTACGAGGGTACTAGACGGAGTTAGGCATCAGGCTCTTTTGTCGAAAATACGTGCATTGACTCGCTGTCGATGAGTCCCTTCTTCAATGGATCAGAAATTAAATTACCTTTTGGGGCATTCAATCATGTTGTATTGGATGGCTTCAAGTCTGACATCCACCACCTAAATGCTGGTATACCCCAGGGCTATGTTCTGTCCCCGACTCAATTTCTCATTTTTTTTATAAATGAACTCTTGTCTGCTGCGTCTATGTCTTCTATGTCTGTTCTTTAGCCATAGAAGAGGAACGGCAACTTTTGGTAAACTCATTAAATTCTGATCTTGACAGCATAATCAACTGAGGTTTAACCAACAGAGTGGAATTCAAAGCATCCAAAACATCCGCTTCTGTCTTCTGTGTCTTGAGCGAAACCAAAATCATGGACAACTATTCATGAATGGTACTTGTGTACCATATGTGTGTCAAGAACAATCTTCCATGGAATAATCACATAGTCGAGGTCGCCAAAAATGCTGTAAAATGTCTAGGACCCCTTAAAGGCTGCAAGAAAAACTTAACCCCGACTATAATCGGGCCGCAATTCATAAGGCATTCTCCTGCACAAAGCTAGAAAACAATACCCACATCTTGTCTGGTGCATCTAAGGTGGCTTTGCTTCCCAGACAGAGTTGAAAATCTTTTGATAAAAGTTGTAGATGATAGAGAAATTGTGAGCTCCAACAAACAGAGCAGAGACGTGCATTGCTATTGCTTTTTTATTGCCGGGTTTTAAAATTTCCCACTCAATAAGCATCATGCTTCGAATTCACCCTCAAGCCCAACTTCGGACTTAGACACTATTATATTCATCCACCGAACGGCACGTGGAATAATCTTCCAGGCTCTGTATTTCCTCGCTATTACAGCTTTCAGACATTCAGGTCAGCCAACGTGCACTGGAACCTCCTCTGCTCTTTTTCCTCCTTTTCTTAAATGCCTGCTAGCTGAATCATAAGGGTACTCATATCCCCTTTGATGCACGCAAATTATAAAAACTATGACACGGGTCGAATTCGAGCTCAATTCAAATCGAGTATCATATCAACCAGATTTGATTGAAGGTCGATTCTTACTTACTTACTTACTTAGATCCTTTAATCCCTCTTGGGGCATAGGGCGTCAACAACGCCTGCGCGCCATCTTGTTCGTCTCACTCCAACTCATTCCTAAAGAGCTCGATTCCTCCTCGACTGTTTGCCTAGGGCATCTTGCTGTTCTACCTACTTGGGTGAGCGGATTCCACTGCATGGCGTATTTCGCAATGGAATTGCCTTCGCGCCGTAGGGTGTGTCCAATCCGCTGCCACTTTCTCTTTCGTATTATAGTGGTGATAGGTTCCTGGCCCGGTGTCATATAAAGCTGTTCGTTGGAGATACGGTTTGGCCAAAAAACGAAGACTGCGGCCTACGCGTGTTAATGGTGTAGATCTTCCAGGTCCTGCACCCATAAAACAACACCGATTCTATGTTTGAGCGGAACAGTGGCAGCTTGGTTCTTAAGCTGATAACAATGCTTCTCCAGTTGGTGGAAAGCATTCCGAACGCAGCTTTGGCCTTCCCGATTCTGCTGCACACATCCAGTTCCGTGCCACCACGATTTGCCGAGACCAGACTTCCTAAGTATAGAAAGTTGTCAACTTTCCTGTCCGGCAATGTTAAGTTGGGCGCTGGACTTTTGTTTTAGCTGTGTTAATTTTGAGCCCCACTTTGCTTGCCTCAGCTTTTAGATTCTGGACCATAAGATGGAGGTCCATCATCCGTTGTGAAAGTAGTCAAACATCGTCAGAGTAGTCTAGGTGTTTAAGGTTAGATGTCATAGTCCAGCGAATTCCGTGGTTTCCATCCTTCAATGCTGCACGGAGAACAATCACTGATAACCACTGAAAACAACAGCAGTGACAGTATCCAACCTTGACGTACTCCTCTTTGGAGTTCAAATTCTTCTGACACCTTGCCAACCAAATAGCATCTCTATCCATTTCCGGTCGATTCGAACACACGAATTTCTGGAAGCGGATTGAAGTTTCAAATGCATAGACCCAGATTGGAAGATCAAGTTTGACGTAGTGTCCATGCCATCTACAAGGTCTACCACAGTAACTGTCGCTGTTATATGTACCTACCTGCAGATGAAGCTGCTGCTGCTTAACGCTCTAAGGAATCGGAAAGCATTCCTTTACAGAACGGACAACAGCAAGTTTCACAGCGTGTAGAAGATTCATAGAATTCACCAGCACCTCCTCTGATGAAGATCATGGAATGTATGATACTATTGATTGTAGATTCCAGATAATTGAACTTGAACCTGGGAACCCCTATTCCATTCAAGTTAGTGCCTGCAATAGAACTCAAAAAAGACTTAAAAATCACAACATCCAGAGGCAACTCCTCACATAAGTTCAGGCTTACTTGTTTGTACGGATATACTTATTTCAATAATCACACGAAGTAGAACTCCAAGGATTCACCCATTCACCCATCCCACCTAACAATCAAACCAACAACTCTTCCAAGGGTAGGTAATGCACCCCTGTCCACAGAAAAAAAAGGAAACCCTAGCAACAGACAATAATCTTCAAGACTGCATCTCCGATTTATCCTGCTAAACACAAAAAAAAAAAAAAAACGAACTCATTAAACGGAGCATCATAACAAGCTAAAAGCTTTTAATGTTAAATCGAGTGGAAGGTGATATGATTATGTTGACTTGACATTATCCCTGCATGCGGAACAACGTGACTACAGATTGTTATCCCCTGCCTCGCATCGTCATCGCCCAGCGATTATAATGTATCTGATGATGTTCTATTGTGCGAAAAGCGGATGTAACTAAGCATTCAATAAAGCGAAAAATAATAATAGGTAATAGGGAATTTATGGACATCTTATTTAATATCTTGGATGTACATTCAGTTCCGCTTGATGAGAGCCTGGAAAAGGATTCTGCATGCCATGGTGTATATATATAGCCATCTTTAGAGCGGGTTGAACTTTAAAATGTTGATGATAACACCTTCTGCAGCACAGGAAACTATGTGTCACATGATTATGGTTTAGATTTAACCACCAGGAGATGGGTCCTCTGGTGATGAAAAGGCGAATTTCTACAGACAACTAGATGCTATCCTCAACCAAAAGTAGGCAACGATAACTAAGGTCTAAAATATGTCATCGGAGAACATAGACTATGTAATCGCAGTGACAACCCCAACGTCATAGACAGCATAAGGGATCCCTTAGTGGCACAACTACCAGAATCAGAAGAGTAGCCTTCCTTGCTCACTTGTAAAGCCTTGGCCTCAACCAACATTCACTTCAATTCAGTTTGGCCTTAATTGGCTTGACTCAGCCGACTTCGAACTAGCTGAGCACAAAACAGAAGCCATCCTTATAACCAGCAGAAAGACTGCGGAATATGCAAGTAATCGAATCGGAAACTGCACAATCCTACCTACTAGGAGTCATGCTCGACAACAGGCTAAAATTTTAAGTACATGTCGAGTATTCTGGCAAAAAGGCGACACAGATTCAGGCAGCGCTGTGTTGAATGCTGCCAAACATCGGAGGAGAATCTTGCTATCCAAAGTGGTGAGCTCCATCCTTCTGTATGCTGCCCCAGTCTGGACGGATGCACTCTCAACAAAGGAATTAAGGAGGAAACTTTCGTCTGCTTACTGGCTCTGCGCAATCAGAACAATTTCGGACGAAGCAGCCTGTTTCATAGCTGTGATGATACCTATTGACATCCTTGCCAATGAAATGCAAAGGGTTTAAAATATGCCGCGAATAGACAAAATACCAGGCTTACGAGAAGCGTAAAGGAGAAAGAAAGGCCAGCACTTTGGCAAGCCAGGTGGGACAACACCACCAAAGGTAGATGGACCCATAAGCAGATTCCAAACATTGAAACTTGGATAAAAAGAACACAGGCGGACTATCACCTTACGCAGTTCTACAGATTTGGGCACGATAGCTCGCCATTTTGCCCAGAATGCCCAGAAGTGGAGGAAGATGCGGAGCACGTTATATTCCAGTGCAGACGCTTTACAACTAGCATAGCGAATTTACGAAGCCCGGAGCGGCTTAAAGACCTCATGAGATTTGTTCCGTCATAATGGCTGTGCAGATTGAACTGCGTAGAATCGAAGCATTGAGATCGGCCGAGGAGGCAAATAGAGATAGTAGAGCATAAGATGCTAACCAGCCCCGTGAAGTAAGACCTAACGCCAGTCCCGCGGGGAGAGTGATTTGAAGTGTGTAGGGTGTGTGTTTAGTACGTAGGCGTATTCCTGGAATCGATTACCCAGGTTCGAAGGGGTTTCACGAACCCCTCAAGGGTAGGAATTTTCAAATTTTGACAGGGGATTGTGGCCATATTGTTGCATCTTCCGAATGGGCTCCACCTACCGAAACCGCGGTGGATATTTGAATAGTTTTAGATACCAAACATTATGGCACACATGAGACTTTCAAATAAATAAAATAATTTAACAATATCTCCCTCACAGTTTGTCTTACTAAAACTTAAAGATAAGAAATGCTTAATGGAAAAGCCTTTTAGTTCGCACACTGAATCCTTAAATGCATACCTAGCCCAAAAACTCCAGTAACCAACGACTAAAGTCATTCGTAATGACAATTTTGATTGACAATAATGAAGAATAATCGAATATCTTGGTTGGTTTTTCTTCAAATGTACCGTAATGACACAACAAATACCCATCCCTACTCATCCTGACTCATTCCCTCAGTCGTGTGTCTGTGGCATCCTTTGTACATCTTCATCAACGCAGCATAAAGTAATTAGTGAATTACTACTCCAACCCTTACGTTTTAGGCTTTTTGAGTGGAAGCTGATTGTGAATCCATAAAAGGGACACTTTTCGCCACTAATTACATTTCAACGAAACAGGATTAATGATGGTCTCATGTTTCAGTATTTAATTTCATAAATTATGACAGCGTCTTGTGGCGCGCGGAGTAATGCTTTGACAGATTTTAAAATTAGACAAAAGGATATAAGTTTTATAAAATTATCATATCTACGTGGATACGAGTATCTGTATTGTTAAGCAGCTCCTTTTATCCCTTTTGGAGGAAGTACCCCTTAACAGCTACAATTGTGTTGATTTCTTGTTTTTTTTTTTTTTTTTGTGAAAAACCATGGTGATGCGTTTGTTAACGCTTTGCTGCATAAAGTGAATGGCACATACACCCTTAGCTTAGTGCGAATTATTTTTTCCACCCTCTACATCCCTTAAGTGCAAGTCCTACTACACATAGATGCTTTGGCAGAATGGCGACGCATTTCATTTGGCAGAGATTTAAATCATAAATGACAAAATCTTAACTTGACGAAGGAGAGGGCGTTAAAGGACATGGTCCATAAAAAAAAACCCTGTGCGTGGTAATAAATGTAGACGCGCCATTTAACTTCAAAAATATATTGTCATTAGGTCAGAAAGCGCTCGTCCTTTTTTTTTTTTTTTAGTATCTTGTTGACAATTATTGTGGTAAGTGGAAAGAGTCTGAGGAATGGCTTGTGACTTGGGGTAAGCCAGCGTTAAATTAGTTTTCCCCCATCGGCGGGCGTTGCGCTCAAAAATTACTAAGCGAAACGGATTGCTTTAAGTTTGCTCACCCTTTGTTCGAGTTGCGTTCTAGTCATGTGAATCATTCTTTTATTTAAAAGTCAACAGACAAGTTCCATAACATTGATACTTATGACAAAATGTCCATTAATCACCATGAGCTAAGTCAGGATGCTACAGACGAATTGAGTGATGAGAATCTCGTACAACACATTCGAGATCGAATACTGATACTCGTGCACTGCCGGAATCGGTACGAAAAAGCTATTCAATCAGAACCGGGGAAAGGCCACCGATAAGTCGCGATACCTACTTACTTACTGAAAGGGCTCTCGACCCTAGTAGAGTCCCTACCTAAGACATCGTTGCCTTCCATTCTCTGCGGTCCCCTGGCACGCTGCTTCCAGTTGTGAAGACCAAGTTTTTTGGCATCCGCGACAGATTGGTCTTTGTACCGGAGGTTCGTTCTTCTTCTCGGTCTCGAACCTGGGATTCGAAGGTCCTCCTGGCTGGAGCATTGTTGTCGATCTGACCGAGCCAATGTAGTCTGCGTATCTAGGCTTTTTGGACCACATCCAGATCCTGGTACAGCTCACAGAGTGCATAAGGGACCTAATATCCGACGGAGAAGGTGCCCAATATTTGCTCAGCTTTCTTACTTATCGTCCAGCACTCGGCTCCATGCAGCAGGACTTGTAAGAGCGCATTAATTTGATCCGTCGAGTTAGGAGTTTTGAACCCAGTTGTTTTTCCAAACCGAAGTAGCAGCGGTTTGTTAGGATTATTCCTCGTCGGATCTCTACAAAGGTGTCATTTGAAGGATTAATATTTGTTCCGAGGTAGGTGATCTCCTTACGTTCTGCCCAATGCTTTGGACAGACAAGTTTTTGTTTGTGAATAACATATCCTTCATCTTGTCCTCGTTCACTTTAAGACCAACTCGTTTCGTCTACTCATCAATAGCCTCAAACGCCTCTACGAAGGCTTGCCGGGATCTTTCGATGATGTCAATATTGTCTGGATGGATTTGGGAAAGATGGTGCCTTCCGTGTTGACACCTGCCCTACGCACTATCTGCTCCAACACGATATTAAAGAAATCATATGACAGCGCATCTCCTTGCCTGAATCCGGTGCACGTTTGGAAGTGCTCCGAAGAGTTGTTTCCAAGTTGCACAGAGCCTCGCGAGTTTTCCAGCGTTACGCGACACATCTGGATAAGTTTTGCCGGTATCCCGAGTTGGGCCATCGCCTGGTAGAGCTCAAGACGATGAATGCTGTCACAGGCGGCTTTAAAGTCGACGAAAAGGTGGAGGGTTTCGACTTGAAATTCGTTGGTCTTTTTAAGGATTTGTCTGAGTGCGAAAATTTGGTCTATTGTCATTCTACCGGGCTGGAAGCCAGACTGGTACGTGCCGATTAGTGTGTTGCAGAAAGGTTTTGGACGCTGGAACAGGGGTATGCCTCGGTGGTTCTTACAAGACATAAGATCGCCTTTTTTGAAGATGAGGCATATAGAGCTGATACTCCAGTCGTCGGGCATGCAATAGTACAAGGGATACCTAGGGACTGCTTGAAGTCGTAGCATGAAACTCTGGACTGACTCTCTGTGGGGTTTCGATGGAGCTTGCAGTGATAGATGATAACACTGACGTTCATGAGAAGTTGAGAGAACGAAGCCAGACACATGGGGAATATAAAGAAGGATACATTTTTAGTTCAACTGAAGTGCTTTGAAGTGAGTTCGTTCGAGGTCCTTTTTTTCTATGGAGCATCTAGAGCGTGTGATATCAAACCTCTAGACTTTTTCTTTGGTCCTAAGCAAAGTTCAAAGTCTATATGGATAAGCCGGATGCGATTGAAACTCGAAAGAGTCGCGTTATTCGTCAAATAGTGCAAGTTCAAAATCGATCATGTCCACCAGAGTTATAGCCAACCTTTGAACAAAATAATGATTTGAGTATAAATGTCAAAAGCGGTTCTTTTGTTTGATAGTAAAAATACTCGATCAAATTTATATCTTTATATTTTTTTTCAACTTTGAAAATAGTACCTCTAAATGAATCACCTATTGCATCAATGAGGAATGTGAGAAAGGTCATTGGGCTAAGGTCAAGAAGTTGGCGGTGAGAAATCGAGACGCAGAAGGAAGGACGATCCGAGTTTCTGGAACAGGCCGCGCCAGTTGTTGCGCAACAGAAGAAAAAGTTTGATCCAAACCGAAAGGAGGAGGCCAAGGCAATCCGTCTCATTGAAGGACCAGCTGGAATACATTAAGGACGCCACTGAGTATAGGTATCTGGTTCAAATATTCAAAGCAGATTCTATATACCGACTTAAGCTAAACACCTGAGCAACTTACTTTCAATACAATTCGAAACATGCAAATATTCTTTTGTCAAAATTCTAATAAATTTACTTCAAAACTCTTTTGACCTCTCGCACAAAATATAAACAAATTTGGAATATATACCATATGCGTACGTTACCGCATTTATGGGTAGTTGTAGTTGCATTGAAGAACTATACTGCAGGAACGAGCAAAGACTTACCCAACGCAAGAACACTGGATTGCTAGGAGACATTCTGGGCCCCTTTCCCGATGAACCACTTCTGCATGCAGTTGACAAAACTCTATTTATTACCTGCGATCTCTATGCCACTTACTATGCTCCACAACCAGTTGTACTATACAATGCTGGACTTCTAACAGGTTTAACTTCTTTTGTGTCTAATAACTTTTCAAAAGTACTAATCAATTTTCAGATACCGGGAGTATGAGTCAATGCTCCAGCAAAGCAAGCATCGCACAGTTGTCGCAGAATTTAGACCTCTCTAGCTTATTACGTGACAAGTCCTTTTCAACCTCCGATTTGTCGCAACTATCAAATCTGTCCAATCTGTCTAATCTATCGAAATTGTCAAAATTGTCACAAAAATCGGCCAACAGTTGTCGAAAGTCAAAGAGTAAACAAAGCATAAAAAGCATAAAGTCCTGTCAGCAATGCGGAATGAAGAAAGAACGTCAGTGGGTCAAGACAAAGTCCACCCCACAGGGTGTCAAATGCTATGAAGTCTGGTCAGATGATGCTTGTCAGAAATGTCCTTCAGTTGTCTTCATTGTTCCTCCGAGCGGCGATACAATTTCCTTTGAAAGTGTTCCCAATCAAAAAATACTATAAAAACTGAAATATATTCGAAAACCTACTCTTATACGAAAAGTAATGTATATAATGTGCAAATCGAATGCGAAATAAAGTACGAATATGAGACCTAAGTTTTTTGGGTAGAAAATCCATTTTTTCGGTACCCGGGGTGGGTGATCCCGAATTTCGCTTCTTTTCTCAATTAGGCGTGTAGTTTACCGGGAAATCGCGATTTAAGTTTTCTGAGATGAATTTTGGATTTTTGCCTGGAAAATCCATTTTTCCGGTACCCGGGGTGGGTGATCCCGAATTTCACTTCTTTTCTCAATTAGGCGTGTAGTTTAGCGGGAAATCGCGATTTAAGTTTTCTGAGATGAATTTTGGATTTTTGCCTGGAAAATCCATTTTTCCGGTACCCGGGGTGGGTGATCCCGAATTTCGCTCCTTTTCTCAATTAGGCGTGTAGTTTAGCGGGAAATCGCGATTTAAGTTTTCTGAGATGAATTTTGGATTTTTGGCTGGAAAATCCATTTTTCCGGTACCCGGGGTGGGTGATCCCGAATTTCGCTTCTTTTCTCAATTAGGCGTGTAGTTTAGCGGGAAATTGCGATTTAAGTTTTCTGAGATGAATTTTGGATTTTTGGCTGGAAAATCCATTTTTCCGGTACCCGGGGTGGGTGATCCCGAATTTCGCTTCTTTTCTCAATTAGGCGTGTAGTTTAGCGGGAATTAGCGGGAAATCGCGATTTAAGTTTTCTAAGATGAATTTTGGATTTTTGGCTGGAAAATCCATTTTTTCGGTACCCGGGGTGGGTGATCCCGAATTTCGCTCCTTTTCTCAATTAGGCGTGTAGTTTAGCGGGAAATCGCGATTTAAGTTTTCTAAGGTGAATTTTGGATTTTTAGCTGGAAAATCCATTTTTCCGGTACCCGGGGTGGTGATCCCGAATTTCGCTTCTTTTCTCAATTAGGCGTGTAGTTTAGCGGGAAATCGCGATTTAAGTTTTCTAAGATGAATTTTGGATTTTTGGCTGGAAAATCCATTTTTCCGGTACCCGGGGTGGGTGATCCCGAATTTCGCTTCTTTTCTCAATTAGGCGTGTAGTTTAGCGGGAAATCGCGATTTAAGTTTTCTAAGGTGAATTTTGGATTTTTAGCTGGAAAATCCATTTTTCCGGTACCCGGGGTGGTGATCCCGAATTTCGCTTCTTTTCTCAATTAGGCGTGTAGTTTAGCGGGAAATCGCGATTTAAGTTTTCTAAGATGAATTTTGGATTTTTGGCTGGAAAATCCATTTTTCCGGTACCCGGGGTGGGTGATCCCGAATTTCGCTTCTTTTCTCAATTAGGCGTGTAGTTTAGCGGGAAATCGCGATTTAAGTTTTCTGAGATGAATTTTGGATTTTTCGCTGGAAAATCCATTTTTTCGGTACCCGGGGTGGGTGATCCCGAATTTCGCTTCTTTTCTCAATTAGGCGTGTAGTTTAGCGGGAAATCGCGATTTAAGTTTTCTGAGATGAATTTTGGATTTTTGGCAGGAAAATCCATTTTTTCGGTACCCGGGGTGGGTGATCCCGAATTTCGCTTCTTTTCTCAATTAGGCGTGTGGTTTAGCGGGAAATCGCGATTTAAGTTTTCTTAGATGAATTTTGGATTTTTGGCTGGAAAATCAATTTTTTCGGTACCCGGGGTGGGTGATCCCGAATTTCGCTCTTTTTCTTGATTAATTAATTTTTTCTATAGCTAAATTAAGCTTTATTCTTTTGGAACAGCAATGCATAAAATTGTCTGCCGGTAAATGTCCTTAGGTCGCCGATATTGTGATAGCACGGATAACAACGTATCACTCCCACTTCTCTGCATCAGTCAACAAAGTTAAGAAATAGAAAAATCAAGTTTAATATATTCGGACTTTATGTTTTCTATTTAGCTTTTTACAGCTTATGACTACGCCAACGGTTATCAACAAGATATGTATAAAAAAAACGATTAAAAAAACAATACTCAAGTATCACTAAACAAGTATACTAATCAATTGACATGTGTCACTTTTTAAAGAGATTCTTTAGAGATTCATATGTGCCCCCCTTAATCGGGTAAAGAAAATAAGTGATGCACTTCATTATTTGTTATTCAGTTACAATTCATCTCGATCAGTATAGCTGTCACTTGAAGTGAATGCTTTAAACTCTGCATGACTTCGAACATGGTCGGCTCCTTTCGCAACAAGATGGGCAAATTCTGTTCGATCAAATTCATAATTTGCAAATTTTGCATGCGCTCCTCCCTTTGGTTGACTTCCTTCGTCTTTGGACTGTACTTTGGATGAATTTTCCCATGTGATGTAGTTTACGCCACGTAAGCGTGCTAGGTCCTTGTAACAATTGGGATCATCACAATTGTAAAGCTCAAAAATAGAAGCCCAGTTAGGGAGGAATAGCAAGTGAGTTAACCCGGCTCCATGCATTCCGATTAGAATGTCTGTATTGCGGATGATTTCTAATTGATTTGAGAAGTGTATTCCCCTGGAAGATAATAAAAATACAAGGTTAAAGTGATTAGTAACACGAAAAGGTTCGGTTTTATTGTATAGAGTTGATGTCAAGTAAATATATGATTGACAAACTAGAGGCCGTAATCTGTCGTTGCTAACATTGTACTCTCTTCAAGGCGAACTTGCACCTGCCTTCGAGATGAAGACGATAGTTGCCAAC
Source organism: Chalcosyrphus nemorum (assembly GCA_949716465.1). Lineage (NCBI taxonomy): Eukaryota > Metazoa > Arthropoda > Insecta > Diptera > Syrphidae > Chalcosyrphus > Chalcosyrphus nemorum. The sequence goes on from OX454335.1 coordinate 26,417,197, forward strand.
CAGAGTTGGATTATATCAAAGAGTACAGTAAATAAAAGCCCATAGGCGCTTACCTCTCAAAAGAAATCTTCCGCACAAAGTAGTTTTCATTTGCGCTTATCTCACTGAGTAGATCGTTCTCATTCAATGCCTGACGATATTTGGTCTTCCTTGACAAAAATGTAATGCGAATTTTAGTGTCGTCTTTTCTGTGCGTAGGAACTTTCAGTCGATGGATGATAAATTCCGAAAACGCCCTAAACAAACCACTGCTTTCACATCCATAGATCTAGAACAGAATAAGATGTCATTTATTGCTTCCATAATAGGTATACTCCTTTCTAAATACTCACAATTGGCGTATTGTAGTACAATCCAAATATCATTCTTGGCAGTAATGGCAGTACGACATTCTTAAAGCAAACGACCTTGCCTCGAACATCATCCAAATTCCATACTCGATTTCTAGTGAACGCCCTAAATGTGTCCGCAAATGGCGATTCATACTTGTAGGTCTCCCAAATGATAATCTGGGTATCTGTATCGAAAGCCAATGGATGAGTTTGATTGACAAACAACGAGGCATACAGATTAATAAAATCACAGAAATGATGATACATATTATAGTTGGCATCGATTTTCATTATGTACGTGGGTTTCTCCACGACTATATCACATTTGTCATCGGCAATCGGACGGAAGTTTTTCTCTTCGAAGTAACGCAATTCTGGTGCCCATGATTGTAGGGCACCCATGTGCTCGGTTTCGTTCATAAGACGCTCACGCTTTAGCTGACAGTGTCCACCTATTTGGCCTTGACTAAGAACATCCATGTTGTACCTTTAAAAAAACATCAAAAGTTGTTAATTTATTGAGAAAAATTCAAGGGGAGATTATGAAGAAATCACAGCATCATAAGTTACCAGCACAACAAGGTTGTTTATGAATCACTGCTTGTTAACTGAAAAATTGTCTAACTTCGTGACTATGTATTTGCTTCTAGTACTATTGATTGGTTAACGAGATTTATTAAACAAAACATATATTTTTTATACCTTATAAGATCCTTTCGTTTGGCCAGATCGTGAAAGTCAATCATGATGTTTCTGCCGCGACAGAACCGCAAGTACTTGGTGCACTCAAGCGATGAATCATCTCGGTAAGTGGGCTCACACATTACGGCCATTTCACTGATTTGTTGTTGGATGTAACCAAAGTCCGCTTGATAGAAGAATGTATCCAACTGGGCCTGCTTATTTTGTACCCAACCGGTGTGATCTCCACGGCACTGTGGTGTCTGGAAACTATGTGGCGCTCTACATTCGTCCTCATGACCCCAACAGGCAGATTTGTGCGTTTGATTTTTGAGTATTTCGCGGTACGGACAGACATTTGTCTGCAGACATTCGTCACGCAATGAAGGGAATGTATTGAAGTATCGAACCAAATGGTCAGGTGGCAGATTCACCTCGGGAAAGTGCGTTTTTGTCAGGCAAAAGGCCAACTTTAGAATGATAAGAGTAAAAAAGTGGTAAAAAACACACATAATTGATGCTGTGCGATATGTTTTAATCGTATTTATCGTAATTTCGAGTTAAAAGCGAGTTTTGAGTGGGCCATAGCGCCCACCTACTTTTTCCAAGGTTCAAATGTCAACTTCTGCTTATTTGTTTTCGCCACAGAATATAGAAAAAATTGCTAGCGGAAGAAAGTACTTTTGACATTTAGCTATTTCTTGTGTGCGTGTGTGTGGATTTGAGGGGCATGTTCGTTGAACTGTTCAGAATCGGAGTTGCCATTGTATAGTTGTCAGGAAAAAATGATACGATGTGTCAATGCCTTCTTCTTTGAAAGTCGGACTTTACTTTGAATTAACAGACAAAAAATGTAAAATGTTATGAGAAAACATTTTTGTTTACTCTTATTTAAATTTTGTATGATGTCCTATTCATTCGCACTGTCCACAAAATAAAGCAGCATTTTATTTTATCGGAGAGCAACTCTATTTATTAAAAACCTACAAAGAAAATGTATATTTTGCTTCTGACAGCACTCAAAATAAAAGTAGAGTGACCAGATTCGTGCTGGGAGAGACTTGTAATTAAATATGAATGTACATATATCATTTTATTTTGCATTGTTTTTGTGCTTGATTGGAATATTAAAACATGTTTCATAAAAGTTATAACTTAAATTTCGTCCTAAAACTCGTCAAAGTATAACTAAAAAGAATATTTCAATAAGAAAGAGAAGAGTTCTCAACCTGTCAACCTGTTTAAAAAAATGTCAAACAGCTAATTTTGAGGGTTAAATTTATTTAAGTTCATTTTGTGGTATCATTCGAAAATGAACCTTTTTCATTCGAATCTCAACAGAATACACAAAAAACTTTCGAATGTATAGAGACATTCTAAAGAATTGTCTATTCATTCGAATCTCAAAATAAGCATGACTGTTTCTACAAAAAGTTTTGTGCTTTCCGGCTCTCAAACACTGAAATTACAAAATCTCTGGAGCGTAGCGTTTCGCCCTGATGTAGTAGTTGGGCTTTTAGTAAACGACCTACCACATCGTGCCTAGACGCACTGTTTATCCGACGGATACCGTGAATTAAAAAGGCGAATTCAAGTAAATGTAAAAAAAATACAATAGTTATATTAATAATTCAATTTTCTTACAGAAATTATAAAATTAAAATTTAAAGACATTATAAATAAATAGCCCTGATGTGGAGGTTGGGCTCATCAGTAGACGACCTACCACATCTTATCCTTAAGACACAATAACGATTAAGGACAGTCGATTTAAATTTTGCTTCTAATAGAGCTTATCCAAAAACAGACGGACAATTACATATGTAAAATTATAATTTGTATACAACAGAGAATCGATTAAAATACACCACAATCTACCTAACTATTAATATGTATGTATAAAGAAAAATGTAATTAAAATAAATAAAAAAATTAAATAAAAGAATATAAATATCCACTACAATTCGTAGGGAGGATGATCTCCTGAAAAGAAAAAGGAAAAGAAAGAGAAAGAAAAAAAGAAAAGCAGAAAAAAAGAAGAGAAAGACAAAAAGAAAAAAAAAGGGACAGAAAGAGAAAAAGAAAAAGAAAAAGAGAAAGAAAAAGAAAAAGAAAAAAAAAGAAAAAGAAAAAGAAAAAGAAAAAGAAAAAGAAAAAGAAAAAAAAAAGAAATAGAAAAAGAAAAAGAAAGAGAAAGAGAAAGAGAAAAACAAAAAGAAAAAGAAAACAAAAAACAAAAAAAGAGAAAAAAACCAAAAACAAAAAGAAAATGAAGAAAAAAACAAAAAGAAGAAAAAAAGGGACAGAGAAAGAAAAAGAAAAAGAAAAAGACAAAGGGAAAGAGAAAGAAAAAGAAAAAGAAAAAGAAAAGGAAAAAGAAAAAGGAAAAGAAATAGAAAGAGAAAAACAAAAACAAAAAGAAAACAAAAAACAAAAATAAGAGAAAAAAACGAAAAACAAAAAGAAAAAGAAAAAGAAAAATAAAAATAAAAAGAAAATGAAGAAGAAAAACAAAAAGAAAAAAAATCCCACCACCAAATAAAATTCCTAAATTAAAATCCTAATCTCTCTACACTGCCGACACCGATTACCGAGGAGAATTAGATAAATCCTGACCGTCTTAAGGACGCCCGATTAATTAAAAAAAAAAAAAAGGCAAACACTTTTGTTCCTTACGATTCTTCCCTATCCCCATAAATAAATAAATAAAATATACAACTACTCCACTACAGTTCGTAGGGAGGGTGATCTCATCAAAAGTAAAAGAAGAAAAATAATCCCACCATTCTATGTATATATTAAGTCACTCCTGTACTTCCGACACCGACCCCCGGAAATCAAAATCATTCTAAGCCAAGCAAACTGTGCCCCGTCTCCACTACTGTTCGTAGGAAGGAATATATGAAATTGACCGTTTTCGACTGTCCTTTCGATAAATATAAATTAAGTTTCGAAAAATCTCTTTGAATATTTATTTAATTTTGTTTTCGATATGGAGTTGTTACGTTTAAAACTTACGTTTATACGGAGAGATGGTGATAATGTCACAATGCACACACACACGCGATCCCCCAATCGCGACCCGCATAATTGTAGAAAAACCAACGAAATTGTCTGGATTCCCTCAGTCAAGGGCTATGATGGATAACACGAATGCAAACACACCAGTATTTGATTAGCCGAAGCCGGATAGATTCCCGGTGCTTCCTTATAATGGACCGGGAGGGTTGAGGTTTGTATTGTATATATTAAAATAAATTTTGGTGGAAATAATACTCTTCTAGTAGAATTTCACAAAACGGCAAACTCTAAAACTCTATGCAATTAATTCGAACAAAGTAAGAGCTCCAACATCCCACAAAATAGCCTAACGGTGTACACTTTAAATAAGTTCACGAAATCTTTAGAATTTTCAATACCTCATATCCGATTTTCTACAAAAAAAGGACATTCTCAGTTACGAAACAAAGATAAACACTTTTAAATATGTTTATTTCCCACGAAATATTTAAAAAAATTATGGCATCAATGCACGATTTTAAGCAAAGAGAGCTCTATTTCTTTGAACCAAATTTTAATCAAAAAATCTTACAAATATAAAAGTGTCACCTCCCCTCTTTCGAATAGTACCAGGAACGAGTTTTCTTAAAAACGAAAAGTGCACGCCTAAATTGTACAAACTGCCACATATAACCAACGATTTATAATATTAAAATATCAAGTTTTTTAGCTAAAACTTTGTTAAGTTGTTACCAACTTTAGCCAAAACTGTAGTATGCGATCTCATAGGCTTTCACAAAATTGGTTTGAATATAAAATTTACACGAAATCACTGGAGCAGTTTTCGAGAAAAATTAAATTGTATTAAGCAATTGTACCATATTTAAAATTTAAGATCAACAACGTGGTACGCCATTTTATAAGACTTTATTTACCAAACTAGTTAAAATATGAAATTCAAAGAAAATCGTTAGAGCCATTTTCGCGCAAAGTGGCTTTATACCCTTGAAAAAGTACCATTAAAGACACTTTTGGCCAAACATTTTTTAGGCTATTTTATAGCATTTGCGATTTGTAATCTAAGTAATTGAAGAACTTTAATGAAATTGTTTAATCCCTTTTCAAGAAAATCGTCTTTTAACCAAATTGGCCACAACAACTTTTAGCCAAAGTATGGTACATCATCTTATTTCACGTGTTTAGTCTCAGGGCGGAATTTGAACGAAATCATTTAAGCTATTTTCGCGTAAATCGGCTTTTTGCAAAAAATTTTATAAGTAAAGTAAGAAATTGTACACGTTATCTGATTGGGATTTCCTAGACTAGATCGGATATGAGATTTAAACTTAATTGTAGGAACCTTTTAAACCGGGCTAATACAAAAATTTCAATTTCTCCTCTAGGGATTACCCAACAGATCAAAACCATTCACGCGTTTAGGCTGTAGCCCCGCGGACAGACAAACAGACATTCCAGACTCACATTTTTCGACTTCTTCTTAAAGGCAATGTCAGAAAACCCCGACATCGAAATTTTTTACGAATCCAAAACTTGCCCTAGACATAACGATGTACGTATCGGTGCGAGTAAAAATTAACAAAAGCGAAAGACACGGTTTCCACGGCCATACAGACGGGCTTATAGACGGCAGGCACACAAATACTCAAATTCTATAATTGTGCATCGTTCAGTTAATATTATGGTTTAAGTAAAAATTTAAATTTCGTCACAATCCAAGCCTAAGAACTCAAATATAAGGTTGTACACAAATCATGCCATCATGCCTTCGCGCCCCAGTGAGATTAGAGTTCCGTTCAGATATACAAAAACATAATTTAATTGGCTGACAACATATTTGAACATCTTTTTTATAAATTATAAAAATTACCAGACAGAATTTTTTTTTTACAAAACTACAACAACTAAGTGAATTTTAATTAAACTCTTAGTGCCTGGACGGATTGTTCTGACAAAAACTCTATACGGGCTTTATTCTATATTCCTTAACGTTCTTCACCAGAGTGTTTTTAAGGACGGACTTTTGTGTACTTAGAAACTTCCGCACTAAAAATTTTGACCGCAAAACTCTTTGATTTGATTAAGCGATCTTAATCTAAAATCTCACGACTATTTTCGGGTTATACATATTAAATATATAAATGTAAATAAATATAATAAAAAAAATATATATAACAACTCCACTACAGTTCGTAGGGAGGGCGATCTCCTGAAAAGAAAAAGAAGAAATATCCCACCACCAATTCAGATTCTAAGGCCCTAATCCCCCTTCACTACCGACACCGAAAGGCAAGCTCACAAACTTCGACCGTCTTAAGGGCGGTCGATTAAATTTAAAAGAACGTGGTTCTATCTTACGAAGGCTTGCACTTTTATAAATGTTTGTCGAGCGATGCTACCCTATCCTCATGAATATATATAATAAAAAAAATATACAACAACTCCACTACAGTTCGCAGGGAGGGTGATCTCCTGAAAAGAGAAAGAAGAAAAATCCCACCACCAAAAGTCCTAATTCCCCCACACTACCGAAACCGAATACCGAGTTGAATTAGATTAATTTTGCCCGTCTTAAGGACGGCCATTTTATAAAAAAGTAACACACACACACACTTTTTTTGACGCCGATCGATAGTTCCCTATGCCCCTTAATAAATAAAAAATATATTCAACAACTCCACTACAGTTCGCAGGGAGGGTGATCTCCTGAAAAGAAAAAAAACAGAAAAATCCCACCACCAAATGCCTGAGCTAAAGCCCTAATCTCCCCCACACTACCGACACCGAACCAGGAAGTGAAGTTCTTGGACAAACCTCGACCGTCTTAAGGCTTCCACACACCGCCGTGATAGCGATCTATAGCAACACGTTACGCGTGGATTGAGGTTTGTGCATGCACACCGAGTTCGAAATAAGACTATATCGGCGATCGCGATATATATTGCGATTGTTGCGATTTAAGTCGATAATTTTATCGCGCAATGGTGAATATGGAAAAGATAATTTATTTTCAGTATTATATTATTTGGATAATAATGAGTATCTCGCAATCGCTATCGCAGCGTTGTGTGAAAGCCTTTAAAGACAGCCGATTAAATTAAAAGAAAAAAAAACACTCTCTTCTGTACTATGGAGCCTGGCTTTTGTATAAATTTCTGTCGAGCGATTCTACCCTATCTTCATGAATATATATAAAATAAAAATAAAATATACAACAACTCCACTACAGTTCGCAGGGAGGGTGATCTCCTGAAAAGAGAAAGAAGAAAAATCCCACCACCAAAAGTCCTAATCCCCCCACACTACCGAAACCGAATACCGAGTTGAATTAGCTTATTCTTGCCCGTCTTAAAGACGGCCATTTAATTTAAAAAACACACACACACACTTTTCTTCTTTGGACGTCGATCGATACTTCCCTATGCCCCTTAATAAATAAAAAAATATATACAACAACTCCACTACAATTCGCAGGGAGGGTGATCTCCTGAAACGAAAAAGAAAAAAAAATCCCACCACCAAATAGTATATAGATGGATATCCTCACTTCTATTCATATGTCTAACCGAAAAAAAATGAATGCTCTTCGTAACGTATCGTAAAACCTTACCGGCGACGTGAAGTGAGAATCCAAAAATATAATAAAATATAAAAAACACAAGACTCACATAATTTTTTTTTTATACTGCTTACACTGCTACAACTCCTGTACATTAGCTGTCCTTGGTCATCCTTATTAGATGTTCGTTGCTCTTAAAACAGTTGTTCCTCCTCTTGAAGTCCACATCATGTTGCAGGCCACAGCTTCATTCCACACACACACACACTCACGCACTAAATTATTCGACCACCGCGACGTCGTAGTCGAAAAATAAAACATAAAAAAAAGAAATTCTTTCGAATAAAAATTTTAAAATTAACTGTTTGTATGTACATATGGACAATATCACTCACGAAAAAAAAAAAAATCACTCACTAAACCGATCTGGACCACCCGAAGGTCCATGCACGACTTCACTCCGCGAAACTTCACTCGCGACTGAGCACGAGTAGCCGGCCACTAAGCCGATCTGGACCACCCGAAGGTCCATGCACAACTGCACTCCGAGAAACTACACTCACGATTGAGTAGCCGACCACTAAACCGATCTGGACCTCCCGAAGGTCCATCCACGACTGCACTCCGCGAAACTACACTCGCGACTGAGCCCGATCACTCGACCCCACGACCGATCTGCACTCCACGATGGTGCACCACCGACTGAACCCGATCACTCGACCCCACGACCGATCTGCACTCCACGAGGGTGCACCACCGACTGAACCCGATCAGTAGACCCCACGACCGATCTGCACCCTACGAGGGTACACCACCGACTGAACCTTATAACCGATGAGGTCCCCATGTATGCACAAACGTGTTTGTGTGTATGTTCTTGTGTGAATTTTTTATTTTTTATTTTTTGTAATTGATAATTTTTTTTTTAATATTTTTTTTCATTACGATCGAATTAATTTGTTTTTTTTTTCTACTGGGACCTGGGGCGGTCAGTAATTTGGGGTGAACATAATGGGATTCATTAGGAGGACCATTGAAGTCGAAAGGATGACAAACTATGATACACCTGTTAAATATGATTTGTACCAGGAAGAATCACTTTACTTTGTGTTTTGTCATACAGTCGACTCCCTATAAGGCGAATTTTCACGCGAGCTCACAATTTCTCGTAGTTCGAGTCCGAGGGATTTTTGGAAAAATTCGGGTTATATTTTTCCATCGTAAATAGAATGGGAGGTTAATCAATTGAGTCTATACTCTGCACACAACTTCAACAAAGTTGAGAAAACTTTTTTTGTCTGGTGTCTGGTACGAGTAGAATCAAATGTAGTTTGAGCCAATGGTTTGCCAATTTTGTGGAAGAAGTGTACACTGTGCAGACGTTCCACATTTACTGATACTGTACCATGTACGCGTAGCATTTTTTAGTGTCTGTAACCCCCTTACTGCTACGGTACGATACGCAGAGTGAAATCAGTCGTGGGCTATAGATACCACTCGTCGACCTCAATCCATTCTTAACTGAATATCCTATAAACTACACAAATGACTTCGGTGACCATTTTGCAACATACCGGCCCGGCCACCCACCCCCTACTACCCGTCAACAGTGTGACCATATGATTACAAATCGGCCTCAAAATCTCAGGGGATTTTTGCGGACAGCTTGGGTTGTAAGGGGGTGGCTTGAAGACCTTGTGTAGCCGATAACTTCTGTTGTAGAAGTGCTAGAGGAATGAAACAAACAGAACAAAGCTTACGTCCATTTTTTTAAATAAATAAAGATGAAGAGGTTCATACAATGAATCAAGTTAAGTTATCTAAAAATTCTTATTTATCTCTCAGTCTTGTCTAGAGAGAGAGAGCCTTACGTTCTATGTAATGAGGTGGCGGATTCATGCAATAATGAAGAAATGCTTTTACTTTTCTGTAGCCTAGGTCAGCTGAGTTTCCTGAAAAAAAAACGCAAAGGGGTGGGTGGCCAGTAGTTTAAAAATGGTCACCGAAGTCACTTGCGTAGTTTATGGGATATTCAGTTAAGAAGCCTCCACCCAGAATTTGAGCAAAAAGCGAAAATTGTACATTTTCAAAACAACACCATTCGGTCAATAGTGAACCGATTGCAACATTTATTATGGCATATTTAAGAATGGGATTTTGTTCGAGCCCGAATTTTGAAATATCGTTTTGTTGTTGTTTTATTTATATATAAAATATTTTACAAACTGCAATTGTACTCAGCAAATAGTCCAAAAATGTTTTATTCGACCATCCTAACAGTTAGATGGTATATCTCTATATATTTTTTTAAATTCTTTTACCAGAAAATATTGCAAATTCTGTAGGAAAATCAGTGTTGAATTTGGAGAATTTTACAGTTTTTTAAGCGCAAATATATCCAAAACGAGGAGAAAATATAAAATTCTATCTGGAACAGAACATCGATTCGTTCATCAGCTTTACAATAACACCAAAAAAATATCAAATTTATACTGTTTACTGGCTTAAGTTTTGTTTTGCAATTTTTCGGAAAAAACCGAAAGTTGCCAGAGTATATTTTAAATAAAACAACAACAAAACAATTTTTCAAAATTCGGGCTCGAACAAAATCCCATTCTTTGATATGCCATAATAAATGTTGCAATCGGTTCACTATTGACCGAATGGTGTTGTTTTGAAAATGTACAATTTTGGCTTTTTGCTCAAATTCTGGGTGGAGGCTTCTTAACTGAATATCCCATAAACTACACAAGTGACTTCTAAACTACTGGCCACCCAACCCTTCGCGTTTTTTTTTTTTATCAGGAAACTAAGCTGACCTAGGCTACAGAGAAGTAAAAGCATTTCTTCATTATTGCATGAATCCGCCACCTCATTACATAGAACGTAAGGCTCTCTCTCTCTAGACAAGACTGAGAGAGAAATAAGAATTTTTAGATAACTTAACTTGATTCATTGTATGAACCTCTTCATCTTTATTTATTTAAAAAAATGGACGTAAGCTTTGTTCTTTGTTTCATTCCTCTAGCACTTCTACAACAGAAGTTATCGACTACACAAGGTCTTCAAGCCACCCCCTTACAACCCAAGCTGTCCGCAAAAATCCCCTGAGATTTTGAGGCCGATTTGTAATCATATGGTCACACTGTTGACGGGTAGTAGGGGGTGGGTGGCCGGGCCGGTATGTTGCCAAATGGTCACCAAAGTCATTTGTGTAGTTTATAGGATATTCAGTTAAGAATGGATTAAGGTCGACGAGTGGTATCTATAGCCCACGACTGATTTCACTCTGCGTATCGTACCGTAGCAGTAAGGGGGTTACAGACACTAAAAAATATTACGCGTACATGGTACAGTATCAGTAAATGTGGAACGTCTGCACAGTGTACACTTCTTCCACAAAATTGGCAAACCATTGGCTCAAACTACATTTGATTCTACTCGTACCAGACACCAGACAAAAAAAGTTTTCTCAACTTTGTTGAAGTTGTGTGCAGAGTATAGACTCAATTGATTAACCTCCCATTCTATTTACGATGGAAAAATATAACCCGAATTTTTCCAAAAATCCCTCGGACTCGAACTACGAGAAATTGTGAGCTCGCGTGAAAATTCGCCTTATAGGGAGTCGACTGTATGACAAAACACAAAGTAAAGTGATTCTTCCTGGTACAAATCATATTTAACAGGTGTATCATAGTTTGTCATCCTTTCGACTTTAATGGTCCTCCTAATGAATCCCATTATGTTCACCCCAAATTACTGACCGCCCCAGGTCCCAGTAGAAAAAAAAAAAACAAATTAATTCGATCGATCGATGAAAAAAATATTAAAAAAAAATTATCAATTACAAAAAATAAAAAATAAAAAATTCACACAAGAACATACACACAAACACGTTTGTGCATACATGGGGACCTCATCGGTTATAAGGTTCAGTCGGTGGTGTACCCTCGTAGGGTGCAGATCGGTCGTGGGGTCTACTGATCGGGTTCAGTCGGTGGTGCACCCTCGTGGAGTGCAGATCGGTCGTGGGGTCGAGTGATCGGGTTCAGTCGGTGGTGCACCATCGTGGAGTGCAGATCGGTCGTGGGGTCGAGTGATCGGGCTCAGTCGCGAGTGTAGTTTCGCGGAGTGCAGTCGTGGATGGACCTTCGGGAGGTCCAGATCGGTTTAGTGGTCGGCTACTCAATCGTGAGTGTAGTTTCTCGGAGTGCAGTTGTGCATGGACCTTCGGGTGGTCCAGATCGGCTTAGTGGCCGGCTACTCGTGCTCAGTCGCGAGTGAAGTTTCGCGGAGTGAAGTCGTGCATGGACCTTCGGGTGGTCCAGATCGGTTTAGTGAGTGATTTTTTTTTTTTTCGTGAGTGATATTGTCCATATGTACATACAAACAGTTAATTTTAAAATTTTTATTCGAAAGAATTTCTTTTTTTTATGTTTTATTTTTCGACTACGACGTCGCGGTGGTCGAATAATTTAGTGCGTGAGTGTGTGTGTGTGTGGAATGAAGCTGTGGCCTGCAACATGATGTGGACTTCAAGAGGAGGAACAACTGTTTTAAGAGCAACGAACATCTAATAAGGATGACCAAGGACAGCTAATGTACAGGAGTTGTAGCAGTGTAAGCAGTATAAAAAAAAAATTATGTGAGTCTTGTGTTTTTTATATTTTATTATATTTTTGGATTCTCACTTCACGTCGCCGGTAAGGTTTTACGATACGTTACGAAGAGCATTCATTTTTTTTCGGTTAGACATATGAATAGAAGTGAGGATATCCATCTATATACTATTTGGTGGTGGGATTTTTTTTTCTTTTTCGTTTCAGGAGATCACCCTCCCTGCGAATTGTAGTGGAGTTGTTGTATATATTTTTTTATTTATTAAGGGGCATAGGGAAGTATCGATCGACGTCCAAAGAAGAAAAGTGTGTGTGTGTGTTTTTTAAATTAAATGGCCGTCTTTAAGACGGGCAAGAATAAGCTAATTCAACTCGGTATTCGGTTTCGGTAGTGTGGGGGGATTAGGACTTTTGGTGGTGGGATTTTTCTTCTTTCTCTTTTCAGGAGATCACCCTCCCTGCGAACTGTAGTGGAGTTGTTGTATATTTTATTTTTATTTTATATATATTCATGAAGATAGGGTAGAATCGCTCGACAGAAATTTATACAAAAGCCAGGCTCCATAGTACAGAAGAGAGTGTTTTTTTTTCTTTTAATTTAATCGGCTGTCTTTAAAGGCTTTCACACAACGCTGCGATAGCGATTGCGAGATACTCATTATTATCCAAATAATATAATACTGAAAATAAATTATCTTTTCCATATTCACCATTGCGCGATAAAATTATCGACTTAAATCGCAACAATCGCAATATATATCGCGATCGCCGATATAGTCTTATTTCGAACTCGGTGTGCATGCACAAACCTCAATCCACGCGTAACGTGTTGCTATAGATCGCTATCACGGCGGTGTGTGGAAGCCTTAAGACGGTCGAGGTTTGTCCAAGAACTTCACTTCCTGGTTCGGTGTCGGTAGTGTGGGGGAGATTAGGGCTTTAGCTCAGGCATTTGGTGGTGGGATTTTTCTGTTTTTTTTCTTTTCAGGAGATCACCCTCCCTGCGAACTGTAGTGGAGTTGTTGAATATATTTTTTATTTATTAAGGGGCATAGGGAACTATCGATCGGCGTCAAAAAAAGTGTGTGTGTGTGTTACTTTTTTATAAAATGGCCGTCCTTAAGACGGGCAAAATTAATCTAATTCAACTCGGTATTCGGTTTCGGTAGTGTGGGGGAATTAGGACTTTTGGTGGTGGGATTTTTCTTCTTTCTCTTTTCAGGAGATCACCCTCCCTGCAAACTGTAGTGGAGTTGTTGTATATTTTTTTTATTATATATATTCATGAGGATAGGGTAGCATCGCTCGACAAACATTTATAAAAGTGCAAGCCTTCGTAAGATAGAACCACGTTCTTTTAAATTTAATCGACCGCCCTTAAGACGGTCGAAGTTTGTGAGCTTGCCTTTCGGTGTCGGTAGTGAAGGGGGATTAGGGCCTTAGAATCTGAATTGGTGGTGGGATATTTCTTCTTTTTCTTTTCAGGAGATCGCCCTCCCTACGAACTGTAGTGGAGTTGTTATATATATTTTTTTTATTATATTTATTTACATTTATATATTTAATATGTATAACCCGAAAATAGTCGTGAGATTTTAGATTAAGATCGCTTAATCAAATCAAAGAGTTTTGCGGTCAAAATTTTTAGTGCGGAAGTTTCTAAGTACACAAAAGTCCGTCCTTAAAAACACTCTGGTGAAGAACGTTAAGGAATATAGAATAAAGCCCGTATAGAGTTTTTGTCAGAACAATCCGTCCAGGCACTAAGAGTTTAATTAAAATTCACTTAGTTGTTGTAGTTTTGTAAAAAAAAAATTCTGTCTGGTAATTTTTATAATTTATAAAAAAGATGTTCAAATATGTTGTCAGCCAATTAAATTATGTTTTTGTATATCTGAACGGAACTCTAATCTCACTGGGGCGCGAAGGCATGATGGCATGATTTGTGTACAACCTTATATTTGAGTTCTTAGGCTTGGATTGTGACGAAATTTAAATTTTTACTTAAACCATAATATTAACTGAACGATGCACAATTATAGAATTTGAGTATTTGTGTGCCTGCCGTCTATAAGCCCGTCTGTATGGCCGTGGAAACCGTGTCTTTCGCTTTTGTTAATTTTTACTCGCACCGATACGTACATCGTTATGTCTAGGGCAAGTTTTGGATTCGTAAAAAATTTCGATGTCGGGGTTTTCTGACATTGCCTTTAAGAAGAAGTCGAAAAATGTGAGTCTGGAATGTCTGTTTGTCTGTCCGCGGGGCTACAGCCTAAACGCGTGAATGGTTTTGATCTGTTGGGTAATCCCTAGAGGAGAAATTGAAATTTTTGTATTAGCCCGGTTTAAAAGGTTCCTACAATTAAGTTTAAATCTCATATCCGATCTAGTCTAGGAAATCCCAATCAGATGACGTGTACAATTTCTTACTTTACTTACATATAAAATTTTTTGCAAAAAGCCGATTTACGCGAAAATAGCTTAAATGATTTCGTTCAAATTCCGCCCTGAGACTAAACACGTGAAATAAGATGATGTACCATACTTTGGCTAAAAGTTGTTGTGGCCAATTTGGTTAAAAGACGATTTTCTTGAAAAGGGATTAAACAATTTCATTAAAGTTCTTCAATTACTTAGATTACAAATCGCAAATGCTATAAAATAGCCTAAAAAATGTTTGGCCAAAAGTGTCTTTAATGGTACTTTTTCAAGGGTATAAAGCCACTTTGCGCGAAAATGGCTCTAACGATTTTCTTTGAATTTCATATTTTAACTAGTTTGGTAAATAAAGTCTTATAAAATGGCGTACCACGTTGTTGATCTTAAATTTTAAATATGGTACAATTGCTTAATACAATTTAATTTTTCTCGAAAACTGCTCCAGTGATTTCGTGTAAATTTTATATTCAAACCAATTTTGTGAAAGCCTATGAGATCGCATACTACAGTTTTGGCTAAAGTTGGTAACAACTTAACAAAGTTTTAGCTAAAAAACTTGATATTTTAATATTATAAATCGTTGGTTATATGTGGCAGTTTGTACAATTTAGGCGTGCACTTTTCGTTTTTAAGAAAACTCGTTCCTGGTACTATTCGAAAGAGGGGAGGTGACACTTTTATATTTGTAAGATTTTTTGATTAAAATTTGGTTCAAAGAAATAGAGCTCTCTTTGCTTAAAATCGTGCATTGATGCCATAATTTTTTTAAATATTTCGTGGGAAATAAACATATTTAAAAGTGTTTATCTTTGTTTCGTAACTGAGAATGTCCTTTTTTTGTAGAAAATCGGATATGAGGTATTGAAAATTCTAAAGATTTCGTGAACTTATTTAAAGTGTACACCGTTAGGCTATTTTGTGGGATGTTGGACCTATGACCTTTTTCGAAGAACCTGACCTGCGTTCGCATGTGAGAGCTCTTACTTTGTTCGAATTAATTGCATAGAGTTTTAGAGTTTGTCCTTTTGTGAAATTCTGCTAGAACGGTATTATTTCCACAAAAATTTATTTTAATATATACAATACAAACCTCAACCCTCCCGGTCCGTTATTAAGAAGCACCGGGAATCTATCCGGCTTCGGCTAATCAAACACTGGTGTGTTTGCATTCGTGTTATCCATCATAGCCCTTGACTGAGGGAATCCAGACAATTTCGTTGGTTTTTCTACAAGTGTGCGGGTCGCAATTGGGGGATCGTGTGTGTGTGTGCATTGTGACATTATCACCATCTCTCCGTATAAATCCTTGTATCATTTTCCGCTACGATACGAACAGTTTTAAACGTAACAACTCCATATCGAAAACAAAATTAAATAAATATTCAAAGAGATTTTTCGAAACTTAATTTATATTTATCGAAAGGACAGTCGAAAACGGTCAATTTTTAATGTATTCCATCCTACGAACAGTAGTGGAGACGGGGCACAGTTTGCTTGGCTTAGAATGATTTTGATTTCCGGGGGTCGGTGTCGGAAGTACAGGAGTGACTTAATATATACATAGAATGGTGGGATTATTTTTCTTCTTTTACTTTTGATCATATCACCCTCCCTCCGAACTGTAGTGCAGTTGTTGTATATATTATTTAATTTTTTACTATTTATTTATTTATTTATGGGGTCCTTAAGACGGTCAGGATTTAACTAATTCTCCTCGGTAGTCGGTGTCGGTAGTGTAGAGAGATTAGGGTTTTAATTTAGGAATTTTATTTGGTGGTGGGATTTTTTTTCTTTTTGTTTTTCTTCTTTTTGTTTTTTTCTTCATTTTCTTTTTGTTTTTGGTTTTTTTCTCTTTTTTTGTTTTTTGTTTTCTTTTTCTTTTTGTTTTTCTCTTTCTCTTTCTCTTTCTTTTTCTTTTTCTATTTCTTTTTTTTTTCTTTTTCTTTTTCTTTTTCTTTTTCTTTTTCTTTTTCTTTTTTTTTCTTTTTCTTTTTCTTTCTCTTTTTCTTTTTCTTTTTCTCTTTCTGTCCCTTTTTTTTTCTTTTTGTCTTTCTCTTCTTTTTTTCTGCTTTTCTTTTTTTCTTTCTCTTTCTTTTCCTTTTTCTTTTCAGGAGATCATCCTCCCTACGAATTGTAGTGGATATTTATATTCTTTTATTTAATTTTTTTATTTATTTTAATTACATTTTTCTTTATACATACATATTAATAGTTAGGTAGATTGTGGTGTATTTTAATCGATTCTCTGTTGTATACAAATTATAATTTTACATATGTAATTGTCCGTCTGTTTTTGGATAAGCTCTATTAGAAGCAAAATTTAAATCGACTGTCCTTAATCGTTATTGTGTCTTAAGGATAAGATGTGGTAGGTCGTCTACTGATGAGCCCAACCTCCACATCAGGGCTATTTATTTATAATGTCTTTAAATTTTAATTTTATAATTTCTGTAAGAAAATTGAATTATTAATATAACTATTGTATTTTTTTTACATTTACTTGAATTCGCCTTTTTAATTCACGGTATCCGTCGGATAAACAGTGCGTCTAGGCACGATGTGGTAGGTCGTTCACTAAAGCCCAACTACTACATCAGGGCGAAACGCTACGCTCGAGAGATTTTGTAATTTCAGTGTTTGAGAGCCTGAAAGCACAAAACTTTTTGTAGAAACAGTCATGCTTATTTTGAGATTCGAATGAATAGACAATTCCTTAGAATGTCTCCATTCATTCGAAAGTTTTTTGTGTATTCTGTTGAGATTCGAATGAAAAAGGTTCATTTTCGAATGATACCACAAAATGAATTTAAATAAATTTAACCCTCAAAATTAGCTGTTTGACATTTTTTTAAACAGGTTGACAGGTTGAGAACTCTTCTCTTTCTTATTGAAATATTCTTTTTAGTTATACTTTGACGAGTTTTAGGACGAAATTTAAGTTATAACTTTTATGAAACATGTTTTAATATTCCAATCAAGCACGAAAACAATGCAAAATAAAATGATATATGTGCATTTATATTTAATTACAAGTCTCTCCCAGCACGAATCTGGTCACTCTACTTTTATTTTGAGTGCTGCCAGAAGCACTTTGCTTGCTTGTCGATTTGTTTTTAAAAAAATAGAGTTGCTTCCAATGAATAGGACATCATAGAAAATTTAAAATTAGAATAAAAAAATAAAGTTCATAAATAATTTTGTGCATTCACTCGCCTTTCCTTTGGAGTTTTGTTTACATAGAACTTGAGTGGGACTATTTTATTTAAACGAATTGCCGGCCATCAGTTTTTCTAATTGGAACGTGACCTATACCGACAGTTACAGTTGCTACAGGGCTGGAATCGGCCACGGTTCCCACTAGTTAGTTGTACCGACTTAGGTTATGCCGATATCGGCCCAACTGTTGTATGCAGCTCTTATATTATAGAATCTGCGCACGATTTGCGTACCGCAAGACATTTTATTCAGTCATTTCCTGATTAACCCAACATCTTTTTATCTGTTATCGAGCCGTATTTTAAATTCGCCATTGGTACCTACTCACCACAAGAATAGTGGAAAGAACATTAGAAGATAGAAGCCATACTTAGTGAATACTGAAAGTAAATACCATTGGTATGATCAGGTAAAACAATCAAAAGAGGAAAACTCTGTTCACTATATAATGTCCGTAACTTTGTGTTTATTATAAAATTACGGGATATTACATAAACAATAGTAACTATTACTAATCTGTCATTTTAATAGGTAAAAGTGAGACTTTTTACTTATTTTTTTTTTTACAAAAATAGACGACAACAAATAGAGAGCGTCGATAATAGAAAAAAAATAGCTCTCCCTTTCCTTAAGAAACTTTACAAGTTTCGTCATGGATATCACTAGCATCTTCTCCTTGTGGTGACAGCGCCCCACCTTGTAGGACCTTGTTCACCGCTGCTCTGGCCAAGTAACCGGTGGTCTCTGCATATACCAACGAAAAGAATGGTGATATGTCTTTGGTTTCTAGTTTCTTATTATCCAATTGAATTTTATTGTCCTGTAGAGGTATAGTCAATGGTTATAGTACGTGTTTTTCACATGAAGAATTGTGCCACTCACCTTGCAGTACATTAGGAATGCCTCAAGAAGAATTTCATCCAAATCCAGTGCTTGTTGGAATCTCAATTCCGGATTTCTGCTGAGAATTGTAGCAATAATACAAATCAATTCAACGGTTAATTGACGACGCTCCGGTTGCTTGATACAAATGAGTGTCTCTTCGACCAACAAAGAGAATGTTAATTCTCCACGACTCATATTGGTTAGAGTAGGAACAGCCGGTAGAAGATGACCCTGAGTTATTATTCCCTGAGGTGTTCGTTGTAAAATATCCCAAACTTTGTTATAAAAATGTTTTGGCACTCTGCAGAGAGAACCTTCCAATTGACGGCGCTCCAATGTGGTAAGCCTTTAAGTAGAAGTTTTTTTTATACCTTTTTTTTGTAAAAGAGAACAATTTAAACATACTTTTCTTCAGCAGCCCACTCGCTAACCGTTAATACTTTCTGAAGTAAAATTCGAACTTGATATGGCGACAAGTTATCCAAATCGAAGGATTTCTGACCAGAAATTTGCAAGTATATGCGCATGGCTTCAAGAACCCAACCGACTCTTATCTAAGAAATAATTTAGAAATTTATTTACGAAACTTTTAATGTGGACAAACAAACGAACCTTAAGGATTCCCCTGAACATAGTCGGATTGGTGGCAATTAAACGACCACAATACAAAACGACTTCTTGCTGTAATACAGCTTGTATTACATTATATGGCTGCACACTGGTGTACATAACATTTTGAATTTCCGCTGGAGTCATTGGCTTATCGAAGACAGTTTCCTTTTGACCAATAACACCGACAGTTAGTTCTTTTCCGTTGACCAAAACGGTTGTAATAAATGGACTTATGGAGTCAACAATGTGATGCAACAAGGAACTACAATAACGAACAGCTCTCCAATAGCGTAGCGACCCAGCGCGATGATAAAGTTGTATGATGGCCTGAGTGACATTTAATCCATTTATTTCAAAATATTGTCCTTCACGGTTAAGCAGGTAGCCCCAAAGTTGGCACAGGGCGTAAATAGATGCGGTGTTGCGAAGGGCATCAACTATTTCATGAGTGGGCTTGCATAAGTACTCCTGTTGAAAGATAAAATTAGAATTATAACATGACATGACAAATATCTGTTTATATTTATAGTTATGGCGTGATTGTAATACAGCCTTATTGCTTATATATGGCTATTAGGTAGTCTTTTCTTCATTCAACAGACCTGGGTTGATCACACTTTGATTTCTAAGATTAAATGCATTTGAACGTAGAATTTGAAGGGATTTCTAAGGTCATTGAACGCAGCTTTCCCATGTTATAGGATCGATAGCCTTCGTCGTCCCAACAGTTCTTACAAAAGTAATTGACGGGCCAGCCTAGCTTCCTAGTCTATATGCATGAGAACGATTGTTATTTTTAGGAAGGGTTCCTCTTTTGTTTTGTTGGCCAAAATAGCCCAGTGGTATTGCACATTGTTAGTTAGTGCCATCGATGACAAGCCTTACTCACAGCACGTTTGTGTGGGTCAAGTACTTTACACAGCTCGATGTTTGCCAATCAGCAGAGGATAAGGTTGCACTCTTCATCTTTGTATTTTAATGGGAACGATGTGACAAATCTTCTACTGTCTTTGCTCTTACAGCGACTAGTGGGAGGACTTTGCTGTGTGGCTGAGTGCCAATATATATGGCAATATTCTATGCCAATACTGTATTACCCGTTAGCCATTCAGGAGCTGATAAAAGGCAGTAACTTTGGCCTGAAAAACGCGGCAATCAGTCGTAAGGAAAGAGTGATACTCAGAGATGTCTCAAGAAGAAGCTTTAGTCCTGTTTGTTTCTGTTGTACAGACCATTGCCTGTTCATAAAAAAAAACAGTTCGCTTCTAAGAAATGGCTGAGCTAAACTCATCTGCTTCATTCCGGTATTCGAATTTTAGTATTATCGTATGAAACACATTTCAGAGTACAGTTCCCTACCAAATAATCAATAGACGACTAAATACGACTAAACCCTCTAACTCAAGCTACAAAGGTTCATTTAATTCATTCACAAGTAGATAATGCTACTCACCTCACAGGACATTTTTTCTTCGACATAAGTCAGCGCCTTAGGAACATCTGTTAAGCTCTGATATCCAATATATTCGTGATTGATCTGAGCGAAAGCATTCTCGTTATCAGACAAATCATTCTGATTCATAAAATCCAAATGTTCTAAAGAAAATAATAAATTTTAGTCAAATTGAAGAAATTTGAAATCTGCTTTACACTTTACCTATGCAAGAGCTGCTTATTAAATTTTGCAATCGACCGATACGCACTTTCATTCCATCGCAGTATCCCTTCTTTAACATTGCAAGCAAGTCCAGCATTTCCTTGAATTGTGGATCTCGCATATGCTCCTCACGAATCAACAGACAAACTGTTGGCCGTCCTGACAAACGCCAATACTTTCCAACAAATTGAAGTTCCGTCTTGATGTCATCAATAAGCAGTGCCATATCTCGATACAAATAAAAGTCTGAGACTTCGAAAATCAGAGGATAACATAGTACAGTCATGCCACAGATTCGATACACTTTGCTAGTGCCCAGCGATCCAACTGGACGTGGTGGACGGCCAGTTAGTCCAACTTTATGATTCACTCCAAGATGCTGGTAGACTTTAATCAGCTCTGTCGATGACCAAATTTGAACTGGTTCGACCTAAGATAATCATTAAAGTCTGTAAGCTCTGTCTGTAGTTATGCTCAATGACTTACCTCATGAGGAGTTTGTGTTTGAATACCATACGTTGCCATCATAGCTTGCAAGCGCATAGATTCAGCAATCAATACTATTTGGACAACCAGATCTGTTGCTGTTCCCTAAAACAAAAATCGCAAGTGGGTTCGTTTTTTATCCAGAAACATTATTACGATGGTAAAAAAAACCTTTTACAAAATTGTTATCTAAATCCAATCCAAAATGGCAAACTTGAAAAACTCAAAAAAGGGGGAAAACACAATATAATAATCAATATAATATATAAGTACATAAATATAGAAGAAATTCAATTGAAGTATTCATGCTCAATGCAAGTTTTTACAATGTGTGTTTACGATACGAATTTGCATACAGAAAAACCCAGATTATTTTTCAACTTAGTATTGAATTTTCGTAGTTCTGATTTTTGACAACATTTAGTTCTGGAAATACAAATGAAAAAGTAACAAAAGTTCGCCTGGTTGGACATTTAAACGAAAAAATTAAATACATTTAAGCGTTTGTACTCATTCGTTATTTTTCTATATTTACTCGACTTAAAGTAACGAGTGTACTCGCAAAGTGGCCCCATGTCATCGATTAAAACATGACCGTGTTTCAAAACTGATACATTGAAGACAAAAGTAGGGAAACAACGGTTGGATGACAAAGCTGTAATAAAGTAAGCTATTCCCAAAGACGAGAACTTAATTTATTTATCTATTTGTTACAAAGAAATAGACGATTTGCTGATTTTGTCGCGAATAAGCGAATGCTTCTAGCAAACTGTCAAATTTTATTAAGATTCATGGGAGTTTTAAGGTACATTCACAGCTCAGTGACCAGCGAATGGGCGAACCGCGAACAAACCATTTTTATCACATTTAAAGGCAAACAATTGACAATTTTACTATTCCAAAAGAAGAAAGCTAAATTTATCGATCATTTTATGGAAAAAAAGTGAAATAGTAATTAATTGCTGCGAGAAAATCATCAATCCGCTGATTTTCACACGAATAGACGAATAGTTTTTGCGAACTGTCAAATTTTATTCACATTCGCGCGACCAAAACATTAGCGAGAGTTTAACCTCAAATATCAAATGAAGTCAAAACGGTGAATATTCGCTCGTTCGTGTTCGCAGTTCGCTGAGCTATGAATGGACCTTTACTTTACAATTCTTTTTTCTTTGGTAAATGATAAGTGTGTTCCTCGTTCCCAGTCACAAGTTATTGTGCTATAAATGGATCTGTAGCGCTTAACGGTTTTGTAAGTTTAACCCTGAAAGAGCTGCAGGTCCTTCTGCTTGTGGTTAAAACTAACTTCACTGAGATTCCATGCGAAACTGATCAGATGTTAACTGCAAATTAGTACACAGAAACTCATTTACAGCGCAAGTCTTCAAAAATTTGATGGGTAGCCAAAATAAATGGAACTTCTTGGCTTTTCCTAAAAACCAAAACAACCAATTCAAAGGCAAGTGTCTTCAGTTCCAACGCAGAGGTCACTAATGCAGTCAATGTTTAAATTTGGAAGCTCGATTTAATAAATAGAAATTATGTAAAAGAAAGAAAAAATTTTGAATAAATATTGGCAGCGTTCCCAAAACTTCGCCAATCTAGTTGCTAGAATATTTTTGACAGATCCTATTCTAGAGGCCGCTCGATTAGCTACCGACAAATCTGTCACCTCGGTGCAAAAGTATTCTAGCAGCTGGATTAGAAAAGTAATAGAAACGCGCTCTTTCTTTTTCTAGTTTTTTATCTTCAACCATCTTGGCGAACTTTTGTTACTTAGTATTTTGTGTTTTATGTAACTCACTTGTGAACGTTTAATTATCACAATGGCCTATGGACTAATAAGTTTATGTTAATTGTTAAACAAAATAATTTTCTGTTTTAAATTGTACACTTTTGTCATAATTGTGTGCACATCGTTTATGTAACTTCTATTTTTATTTATTTTAGAAAGAAATAAAATTGGGACACACCAATTTACAACAAATAAACATACATATGTAGATAAGGAACGTATAGACCCGATTTATTTGCCTGTAATTTTAGTTCTGTTAGCTAAAATAACGAGCATTTATGTGGACATAAAATAAATGAAAGGAACCATGTATTTTGAACACAATGGCCAAAACAGATGCAGATTCACTAAATGAGAATAATTACCAGCTATTTCAGACATGGCCATTCACTATGACACAAATGGAGACTCGAATAAGTACAAAATTCCAGGAAGAATTGGCTCTTGTCTCAGTCCTATGGGACCTTTCGTCTGATGAGATCCTCAGAAAACAGTAACCGGGTAGAGTGGACATTATCGGATACCCTATTTCTGTGGGTAGGTCAATTCGTGTACTTTTTGTACTAGAATTTTGCAGTTTGACAAATTTGAGAGAGTGTTACTACCACGTAGGGCACGTTCCGAACTCTAGGGCTACTTTTTGAGGTAATGCCTAACATATGGAAAAAAAAAAAAATGCATAAAATCAACACCTAACGCGGCTGTTCATAAGAACTTATGGTCTTCTGACTTTCTGGTTTGTTCCACTTTTTCGCATTCAAACGTGGTCAGCTCAAATCTTTTCCCAGTCTTCCCGCTGCATACAGGACAGGACAAATGCTTGCAAAATCCTAGGTTTCTTATCTGGTTAAGTTGGGCATCTTTTATTACTCATGAGTAGTACTGCCGGAGTTTTTCCTACACTCAAGCAACCATTATCATTCTAGAGTGACGGTCACCACTTTTGCTTTGGTAACAAAAATGCCTAAGATATGGAACGGCGAATGTTTTTTAGACACTTTGCACATTAGCTCAAAAGGTAGGGGGAATTTTCTTACTTTCAAATCCAGTAGTCAAGACTGAATTTCTTGACCAATCAGAAACGTTTGACTACCTAGTCGCTGGAGTATGGAACGCGCCTATTTACACAAAATGCAAACGTCACTTTCACGTTACCGAAACCTTCACTGGAATTGTTTAACGCCTTTAAACCTTGACACATTACTAAGTTTGGCTCTGCGCATAATCGGGGTTTATACTCGTATCAATAAAAGATATTTCAACTTAAAACAGAGTACTATGTTACCAAGGAATATATCTAGATATAATATAATATTTAAAGTGCTAAATATAACATGCATATGCATCGCATAATAATTTCAATGCTTTAACTTGAATTACGATTTCAAAAACTATGTTTATAAAATAATGAATAGAGTGCAGTAAAAGAAAAACAAGGAGCGAAAAGAATAATAATAAAATTTTGAACAAAATAATTTGTGAAAAGGAACATAAAAAAGTTACAACTTTGATGGACTAACTTAATGGCTTTGGCTTTCCGGTCAGTAGTGATAACTCTATGATCAATGTTCAATTATTAATACAAATATTCCTTATTTGGTCTAAACAGTTTACTCTCTTTTCTAATCGACAACTGTAAAGAAGTAAAACAAAATACAACACCAAATATCACGTAAATATAACCGTTATGTGTGACAAACATTTCTGCACCTAAACTAAATGTGGTATTTGTGTGGGGAATACCATTACTCCCCGCGCACAAAGGTGTGGCTACGTCGGCGACTATTGTTATAGTATGAACTGTCAGAAGTAGAATGCACTAAAACTCAATAGATCCGTTCGCGTAATCTACCCAAACAGCGAAAACCTGTTCAAGTGAAGGAGGATTTTCGTAGTATTTAGTAAGAAATTGAAATTTCCCCATTCGACGAATTTCAGTGCAAGAAATTTCTTTAAGCAAAAAAAAAATAGTTGAGTGAGCGAGTTCTGTCAAATGGTTGTGTGGTTGTTGACTGGCATAATAACTAGAAGTAAATGGGTACGTTCCGCATTCTAGGCACTGGGTAATCAAACGTTTCTGATTAGTCCATTGATTCAGTTTTGACTACAAAGTAAGGCATATCTTTTTGAGGTACTGGACTTAGAAATTTGGCAAGGTGCAAATTTGAGTTCAGAAAGTACGGGAACAGACCTAATATTTTAAGTTTGTCTATTTGACAGATACAATTGTTACTATGTATTACAATCGCCGCAGCAACAGTGCATTGTGCTCACGCAGTTCAGTTTATTCGTCAAAATTAATAGTAGAAACACATTGACACAGCAACAGCAACTTTGACAACCGGAGGAAATTTTTTAAAACCAATGCTTTTCAATGGAACAGAACACATTGACCACAGCAACACCAGCAGCAACTTCAACGTTAGACCTAAGTCCTAAATCTGCTCTGAAGTTAAAGTTGTTGTTGGTGTTATCATGCTCAGTCTGTTGTGTTGCATTGAAAAACATGTTGTGAGCTGTTGTCGTTGCTGTGTGTAATGTGTTTCACACCACTGCGTCGGTTTTTGTGTATGCTATTAAAGTTGCTGCTGGCTGTTGCTGTTTCAATGTGTTTCTACTATAATAGATTCTTGTAAACAGATCTAATATATTACAAGAAGTACATAAATTGAAATACATATGTGCAAAAAACATTGAGAAGCCAGAAAATAACTTAAGGGATCAAACTTTAATCTTGGTGATGGCGCAAAGGTGCGTCAAAAAATGTATGTACAAGTTTTTGTAAATCATTTAGTTACTGTTTAATTTAATTGTTTTATATAAAGTTCGCGATTCATTTGTGTGTCAATACTAAATAAAGGGCCAATTTTTGTCGGGTCTCATATTAAACTGAAAGTGGGAGCGCTCCAAGTAACTTGTTATGGTTCCAGAACTTTAAGATCATGAAGTTAAGGTAATTTTTGGCAGACACTTCTTTCTTGATTTCGATTTAGACATATGTAAATACAGACGATGTGGAAGAGTGTGTCAAAGTGTCTGATGGTTTTCTTTTTTGTAATAAGCATGTGCCAGAGGATATGAATACTCTTATACTGATATAGAGGGCACTGACGATGGGTAAATTGGAAGAGTGAAAGGAAAGAGTTGGTGCAGAGGTAATTTAACTTCAGGTGGTATTAGGACTCAATGTTTTTTTTTTTCATGGTTTTAGGCATTCATTCGTAATTCACTGTATTTTTTCGCTTAGTGTTCTTCAAGCGAAATTTGTAATTTCTGTTACTCTGAAAATTGAATGGATATGGCTGCGACTTGAACATCGAATCTTTCATTCAATGACCAAACAAACTTTCTCCAAACCCTGGCTACCAGTTGATCTGTTATTCGAGTCAGGAGACAAAGGAAGTTATATCATTCTGAGGCTGCCTCGCGGTAGGTAAAGCGACTATATGCTGCTTTAACCAGTTGCAAGTTGAATGACAAATGTCAATCATTGTATTGGTGTTTAATTGCTTAAATCGATAACCAAAATTTAGTTTATTATTACCTCAAAGGAAAAAAACAGCAAATATTCTAAAATTAAAACCGAGTTGGCCGCAGTTTACAGAGACTCTGTCCTATCATTTGACCGAGGAGGGAATTACAGCGTCGTCGTACAAGCTTGTCTTTTAATTCACGTTTGGCATGTTCAAATTCACCAAATGGTTCTGGACAACCGCCGAATCAATGTTGGAGAATTTACAGAGTCTATGGGTATATTAGGGTGTTGGTGGGCGTTTGTGCACTTTAGACCAAAAACGCATTCGAATGAATATTTTCAAATGAAACAGGCTAAATTTGTACGTTGATTCATAACATGAATCTACGACTACAGTCCTTATAAGGTGACGATGACTTTTTTTTAGGATAGACACGGAATTGTGAGACCTACAGTTTAATGCTCTAACCGAAGCGTACAGACTGATTTTGAGGACTTCTTTTGAGAGTTATACCCTGATTTCCTGCTTTTGATTACAAAATAAACGAGAAATAAAGAGAAACAGATAAGTAGTGAAAACGATAAGAGAAAAGCTATGAAATGTATACAGTCCTAAGTTGTTGCTTACTTTCTTCTCCCCCAAACTGAACAGAAAGAAAGTACATTTCATTGCTAATTTACAAATGAATGTGTGTTTTGATATATAGTTAGTACCTTTGCATAATGATTCAAATTCAGTGTAATTTGTAATTATGTGTTAGTGGCAAACAAAAGAAGAAAACAAATTACTTCAAACAACAAACCAAAAATCAAACTAAAAATCAAAGAAACAAAACAATGTGTCTTTTAATTTGTACTTACAATGCCTGGTTTTGCCTGTTAAATAAAGAAACTCTTAGTAATTACTTGTTTTTCAAAGAGAAAATCATTGTGAACATCATTGCCGTTATTAGTCATATTTGCGTTAGATAGAATAAGCTATTTTCTGTTTCGATAACATATCCTTTTTATCCTTACATATACTAATGCTTATTGAGTCTTTTTCGCAAAAAAAAAGAAAAACATTTAAAGAAAAAAAACCTAACAAATTATTATGCAGGCGTCCCTATACAGTTTATTTGTATTTAGTTCATCCAAAATTTGAAAACATAATGCCCCGAATTCAAAACGAGAAAAATGAAAATAAACAATAATCATAAGAGTATGTATAAAATATAGAAACGGTGTGTTGCAGACAATACAATAAAGAGTATATATTTGCGAAAAAAAAAAAAGAAAACTACATTCATTTCACTACGGACATACTCGAGTGCACATTAAGTAAATAAATGCAAGATGTGCTTTTGTAATTAATCAAAAAAGGGAGCCGAGAGTGAACAAAAAAAAAGTGAAAAAAGTTTTTTGGTTTTTTTTTTAGAGAGAGAGAGAGAGTTTATAACTTACGTTGTGGCCATCATCAGCTTTCCCCTGGTAAAGGTGTAGTAGAGGAGGATGGAGAGAAGAGGATAAGTGGATAACAAAATTTTGAAATTGGTATTTGGATTATTCGAATTAAAAAAAGCCAATTTGAAAAGATATTTTTGTGAAATGTGTAAGTCTTTTCTCGATTGAATGCGTTCTATATTGGATTTTTGTTTATGCGATGAATGAGTTGTATGTATATAGTAGTGGACCATTGTGTCACAATAAGTTGGACTTACCTGAAAGGCTGAGTATCGACCTCCTCGGCGTGGTCTATTGTAACTTGGTAGATAACGACGAATTGGATCTAATTCGTTTATGTGCAATAGACCAGCTGTAAGTAGTTGAGCGATTATAAAGAGTGATTGACCCCAAAGGAATAGCGACTGAGATGGAGCTCGTAGATAGGATCCCTCGCCGTCGGGGGCGTAGAACATAGTAACAAAAGGATCACCATGTGCGTCTGTATGCATACAGCGTCGTAGATCGTTTTGATATTCTTCAATTTGTTCGGGATTATTCTTGAAAACACCATCGATTATCATGACGATAAAGAAGAGTGGCCACTCGCACTCGTATCCTTCGAAATCTTTTATTTCGCCCTTGTTGTAGTACCTTAAAGGAGAGCCAAATTAATTAGTTTACATGGAACACCAAGTTTATTTGTTTTAACAAACCTCCTTGTTTTATCTTCAACTTTGCTCAAGTATCCATCGCGGCTGAAGCGTTTGAAACCTTTCTTGCACCGCAGACGTTTCACAACATTCGCCTTGGTCTGATCAACAAGACGCTCTTCATGCGACGCGAAAGCTGGGAACGACAGTGTCAACAGCAATGAAGAATCAACTCCCTGAAATAGATTAACAATTACGATAAGTCTTTATCGTTATGTGAAGTTACTTCGAGGACTTAAAGGCTTAAATTCAGGTTTTGATAAAGAGGAACCTTGAAAGTTTGCACGAATGGAAAAGACGTTCGATAGTAATGGCGCTAAAGGGGCTTTTAAAAGCTGCTCTTGAATAGTTTAGCAGACACTCGCAAAAAGGGAGGTCTTGAATGATCTTATTTGCATTTTCGGAGCAAAGCTGCATGCTCTTTGAATACAGACCACATTTGAGACCAACGAAGAATAGTGTCTACAAGGATAAACAAAGGCGACGTTGATCAAACAGCTCTCTAGTTGGTGCCAAGCTTCAAACAGCAAACACTCAGTCTAGATAGCTCTCATGCCTTTGAATTGAGTCTTTTTGCTCTTAATTCTCTGGCCCAACCCTATATTGAACACGACGATAGAGAATGTAGCAGGGATTGTTCCCACTTTCAGAAAAAATAAACAAGTCCACAGCAAACTATGCGATGTCGAGGCAGTCCATCAAGCACATGATATAGAACAGCAGTAGCAAGCTTGTAGCCCTCAAGGGTATCCAAAGTTAATTAGTGATTGTTACCTTTGAACTGGATTCCCTTGGCAGCATAGTTTCGAAGATACTTCTATTCCTGTTGTGCGCATCGATGTCCACGTACACCACACTCCAAGAGGCTCCCTTTTCACCAAAAAGATTGCAGCCGTTGATTGCTTCCAGAGCAGATTTGGCCATTCCTAGAAACAAATTCAGCCATTAAGTCACATGCAATCACGTGTCAAGTTTTTTTCTTAATCACCAATAGACGACGCGTGAATTTCTGGTGTCGCATTGTTGTACTTTGACCCTCGTTCCCACATGCCAAAATCTGGTGTACGATATGCTCTCTCCACGTAATAGACAAGATTTTGTATAAAAGCCACTTCATCCTAAAAAAACACAAGCATTAGCAACAAAACAAGTGGGAGATACTCAAGTAGAGGATACCCACCTGAGTGTATATGATCTGTAGCCCAGAAGTGATCATTTGAACGAGAAAGATAATGTACAAGGAGACGACATCGATTTGCAAATGATTGTACAGCTCATCGGAGTATATCTCTTCGCCGGTATGCAGATGGAATTTGCTATGCAAAGCATGTTGATTCGATTGTCTCTGTTTGAAGAGCTCTACTCTTTGTGCCTGCTTCACCCAACACTGAAGAATACCTCGCATGCATTTGACCGTCGATTGTCCCAGTTCGTAGGATTTGCCACGATCATCATCGATACGCCGATAAGCCTGATAGAGACTCCATACAGCTGAGGCACAGTAAACACTATCCCTAACGCTGCCGACCTCTTGATCTGTGCTCATCACAGGAAACATACCCGTGATAGGGCTTTGAAAGCGCAAAAGTTGCCTTTTCACTAGAAACAAACGGATTAATTCAAGCTATTAGGAGTCGTAAGGCTAATTACCGATGCCATAGTATATGTCCAACTGCTTGACTGTGTCCTCGTAGTTAGAGGTCTTTAGGAACTGGTCCAGATTTATATCTTCGAGACTGTTTTGACGGACATGACCTGTAGTGGGTCCTGCGCCACCACCAGCATCGCTTAAATTCATTGTTTTATTACAAATGAATTGACAATTAAAATCAATTTTATCGATATTTTATTTGTTTATTTTTAATTACTTACGGTTTGTGCAACCCTCGCATTTTTTAGATTTTAAGTAAAAAAATGAAAATTGAAAATAAATAACCTTGCTTATCAGGATAAAAGTCAAATTTGACAGTTCTCTTAATTGTTTCTACCTAGTGATGGGAAGTAGTCGATAACTTGTTGGTATGTAGTTATCGAAAGAGGGAAGAGTTTTACGAATTCACCACTGAGTCTTACACCACTGTAGTATCCTTTTGGTCAGTGGGTACTTTTGTTTAAGCGTCTTGGGTTCTTTATTTAAATAATGTTATATTTCATTTATGGCTGAAGTGTCCATTACGCGCACTAAGTAACATTATTATCTTATTTCTTTTGTTTTGTTTTCATGAAATGTTCCTTTTTATTTTTAAAATTTTTAATTTTCACCACAAATACTTCCATTTCTAGCTACAAACTGCACAAATGGTCGCCATCACTTTGTATCAAGGCTGAACTAGTAGAAGAATGGCTTCGTTCAACCATTCAGTATCTCGTTCACTTTAGCTCTAGATTCCATTCGCTGGAGAAAGCACTGTCATATCGTTTTTGACTGGCTTTGATACGATGAAGTTAACTTTAGCTCTTCGCACAGAATATGCGAATTATTCTCTACTTATGAAGCCAAAATCGAACGAAAACCTAACGTAGCTGGGCGGAAAGGCATTGTGTATTCGTATGAGCACTTTTAGAAAGGGAGACGAATACTCGAGATAATTTGACGTTCTCTTTTGCCGTCCCTATGTAACTTTTATATGTCAAGACATGTTTTAAACAAGAGATCTTTGATATTTGTTTCTTCTTTGATTCGCTATTTCACTGTGTGCATGCACACGCACGGCACACACTCATACAAAAATTCTCCTGCACAAAGTGAACTCAACACCGAGAACACAAGAATAACGCAAATAAACGAAATTACGAACGAGGTAAAGGAGAATACGAAAATGTCTTTCAAATCCTTTTATCCGCTTGCCCGACAGAGGCTACCTCGTTTACTCCTCATCTCTCTCTCTCCCTGACTTTCGATTGTCTTTGGCATTTGTCTCGCTATCTAAAAGTGCTCTATGACTTCGTATGGCAGCTTTTAGAGCCTTGATGCCTTAATTGTGAAAAGGCCCGGAGTATATTGAATATATCTGCTTATTTTAGGACTATAAAATACATACTTACACAGGATGAACATTTCTGATTAAATCACTCCGACAGCTTACGTCAAATTCAACGTCAAACGTCATTGACGTATATACGGTTAGTAAAGCATACTTTCTGCATTGTATTCGCAGCTTGTCAAACTTCTAAGAGGGAACGTGTTGGACAAAAAAACTGCAATCTTTTTAAACGTCACTCTTTGCCAACCAACAAACACAACCATTTGACAGAACCCATAGATTTACCCAACGAAATTTCTTGGACTAAAATTCGCAGCATGGCAAAGTTTCTTACTCTCTCCTGGGCTTTTTCTTCTGTAAAAAACTACTAAACTATTTTCGTACAAACTCGTAGATTTTCGTAGTTTAAGTCGTTTAAGTGCGGGAACAGACAGGAATAAAACAAACGTCCATTTATTAAACAAAATGTTTATTAACTTATTTCTCTTAAACATTATGCATGTAGAATACAAACACATTTTTAACCATTGAATTGTGAAAACATAAACAAACAAACGAAAATAAATAAAATTGCAAGTTTGAGGCCAATACCGGAGATCAAAACTTGTGAAACTGATGTTAAAGTCACAAGTTAGGGTCTCAGGGAATCAGCCAGACAAACATATTAATTATGCTTAATTTACACAAATAAAATACTTTTTTTTTTTTTTCATTTTAACACTTAAAATCGCTGCGTCAACAGTCAAGCAAAGAAAGTTAGCAAATTGTATAGAATGTTAATTTTAAAACTACTATACAACCTACTACCTCAATTTGCTAGAAATACATTTGGAAGTGGTGCGGTACCATTCCAATCATAAATTTTTTACGAATACACTTTTTTTTTAATATATAATGATGATGAAGTGATTTTCTACCAATACAGTTGAATGCATCAACAGATTCCCATAATTCCGGTCTTGTAACGGTAGCTCAGCACAAGTTCGGATTACGGGTTTCTGTAAACGGCCCATAGGGGGAGACACCATAGTTTTGGGAAAAAAATATAATCACAACATCTGAAAAGAAAAGAAAAAAAAATACTTTAAATAAATATATACAAAACCAAAGTTTGTGAAAAATTAAATAAGTAACGAGTGCTTGTGACAATTCTTAGCATAAGTAAAAAATAAACGTCAGCCTAAAAGTCTGATTTTTAGCCTGAAATATTTGTGACTCGTGGAAGCGCGGTTCAAAATTTAATTATTTAATCGTTTGTAATTAGAACCTATACCCCGTTTATACATATGGCGGATCGAATTTGAATTAAGCGTCATAAAAACCTAGATCGGCTTGAAACAGGATTTATACTCGATCCTATCACAAAATGTCACTTGTCGTCATAGCAGAAAGGGGTTAACACGGTTGAGGTATACGGTAACGTCATGAAATTAAACTGGCGGATAAATTTATATTGAGTAGCAAAACTAAAGGGCCAACCATAATTGAATTAATGTCGCTTTCGATTGGTTTCACTAAAGAATTCTCTTCTTCTGGATTCCAATCGATCATCCAATTTGTCTCCCGATCCACTGTTTATGTGTTGGTGAGCCATACGGCTTTGACAAATAGTAAGATAAAAGAGTTTATGTGTGTAAGTGTATTCTGGGCGTCTTCCCAAATGAAATCGGGAAGCGAAGAGCTCTTATAGAAGATGATTCCGAATAGCTATCGGAAGATAAAAAGAAGGCTTCTTTTTGCGCAATGGAAAATGACATAAGACTCTGGGCGTGGCCATACGTAGTCATGACTACTTCACTTTTGCGTAGAGAACGGTTTCATTCGCACATTCCGTACGGAGCGTTGAAGATGAACACATTGTGTGACATACTGTCACGTTTCCTTAATGCTCCTCTGCTCCTGCTCCGGGATTTTGGGAAGGTACACACAATGGTCGGTTAATAGGACTAATTGACACCTCCATTAACTTGTTGCCGGACTTTAAAAGACTTTGAATCATCCGAAAATATTCTCTGGGAATTCTCAGAACTACATTGAGAGGAGATGTGCGTAAAACAAGGAAATGCGTTCGACTATGCTACTAAGCATATGCTTAGGGTGCTACGTCTGTTAGGTTAACACTATTCATTGATACAATACATCTTTGTATAGTTCCCATGTCGGGAATACATTTATTCAAATGGAGAGAGGGGTGGCAACCAACCCGGTAATAATAAAATTGAACAGCCCGAGATGGAACTTAAAATTGGAAGAGTAGAGAGGATCCAAGTACAAGTGGTAAATATTGTTTTCACCGATGGCAGTCGAATCAGCAAAGTCCTTCAACTGCTCTGTTGTAGGGAAGAGCTCAGACACCTTGCCAAAAATCACATCCGATGGTGCCATTGTTGATGCCTTACAATCTTGGACATGGGCAACTATTTTAACCTACAAGTGATGAAGCAGGAAAGCAGAGAAGTGGTAGAGTCGTGATGCCTTAGATATACACATTTGTTCATTATAATGTTCAACAATCAAACTAGATTACTATAAGCAAGTATGTAGCCAAAGCCAATTATCTCAGCAATATCATTGACAGAGCCTATTACAGACAAGACACATACAACTTTGAACGGACAAAGAAGACAGGATCAGCTGTGGTCTCGAAGGAATAAAGAATTGTCCAATTTATTGAACTTTCTAACTACACAAGTGTGTTCCAGGCGGAAGTTCTCTGTTGAGAATACGGACATTGAGAATCAAGCAGCCATCGAACCCATCACATCCATAATCAATTCATAATTGATCAACACTTAGGTACTACAAGTATTTGGCATTCATAGCAAGGAAATGGTGGATAAACTGGCTAGACTGAGTAATCATTATCATGATGCGCTGCGCATGAGCCTTCTAGTTCTTTCAAGAATACTTGTACTTCAAAAATCTTCCTCTGACCTGGAGTAAGAGGAATCACAACCTGCATTTATTCATGATTCCTTGTACGTCTATAGGACACATTTGAATTAACGTACACGCGAATACATAAATCAAAAATGGTTTTATGATGCAATCGTATTTAACGCGGAATAAACTATTGATTTATGAGTAAGTTAAGTCGTGATTAAGAAATCGATAAAATACAGCTGTAGTAGCTATCTGATAGAAACACTCATTTAAGAATTTGAATGCATTTTTTTTATTACCAGAGCCAGCCAAGGAGGATGTGAATCTCTTTTTACTTAGGTACAGTAGGCAGCGCAAACAAAGTTTATCTCTTTTGGATACCTGGTCACAGCGGAACGAAGAAGCTGATCAACTAGTCAGAACAGGATCAACATCGCCTATCAGGACCGCTAAAAGCTTATCAAAATCAGCATTACTGGATGGAAACGCAAGGTTAAAAGACAAGCTAAACTCTTTTTGCTAAACTCCTAAGCAACGAAAAACTAAACAACTCCTTCAACAAAACAGGAGTCAGATTCGCCTTGTCACAGGTCACTGTCGACTGGGCAACGAAGACTAAGAATAAGCAGAACGCGCCATCGTTAATTTGGTAAATTCCACCTTGAGACAGAAGAAATATCTGCCCGCTCACTTAGAGACATTGTTGATTTCATCACCAAGACTGGTATCCTGAATGAGCTCTAAAAATAAGCAAGTCACACAAGGCTCACAGTGGCCGCAGTGATAAGGAGAAATAAGTGATAGGAAGGCGTTTGTGTTCAAATAGAATGGGAAGAGCTATATTCTATTTTTGCATTCGTTCATAGTTCACAGTATTTTTCTGCGTTCGTGTTGAGTTGAAATGCACTGAGATCTTTCCAAGTAAATAATTGAATTTTTCAAATTGAAATTGTGGCCACTCACAAAGAACCAAAACGTACCTCATGAAAAAGAGTTTTTGTCTTAGAATTTCTTAAAGTTTGTGAAGGTTTTTCAAATAGACAGCATTAGAAACTGTTGATCGTACTACAGTACCACATATTTGCATTGTGGGGCTGTATTAGGTAGAGATATTTGGCCATGAAAATTTTATAAACTTTATAAGGTCTGGTATCTTTCACCGACAAGGGTAGAAAGCAAAATTTTGAGTTGGAACGGGGGACATAATAAATACTTATGCCTTACGAAAGATAATGAGTCTGACAAGAATGATAACAGTGACATACATACCTGTCGACTTTCTGCGAAGAAATTAAGCGAATGATTATTTCAATGAAATGTAGAATGCAATCCATATTCACAAGAGTTTCACCTCAACGAGTGGAAGAATGTGAAATTATAAAAATTTAAAGACAAGCTCAATTGCAATTTATTGTCACACCTCTACCTTCTACACCTCTGTAACTTCCAAACTATTTGCCCGATAGATCCCAGAGTCCTTTATATTTTAGAGTACTGATTGGTAGCACCGTCTATGTATTGCAATAATAAAAACATTAAAACTAAACATAGGCCCGTCTTCTCCCTTCAATTATTCTCTTATTTTGTTCTGTTCCTTTACATGAGGTGAGGTTGTTGAGATGTGAATAAATCTTTAAGTCTTTTAGAGGTACGAAAGTTCTACAGTTCATAGCAGATGTGTTCCCAAAGTGTCCAACCAAAGGGATGAATTACATGAAAGGGAGATGTAAGGAGAACATTTGGTACTTCTGAGTCCGCCGAAAGCATTAGGCAACCCTTCACGACAGAAGAGGATTTTCTGCTAATTGTACTGAAACGAAAGAACGACTCGCTTTTACCCAAAGCTGACTGGCCAAACGGCATCTCCAACGAACAGCTTTATCAGAGAAGGGGCCATAAACCTATAGACACAACCATACGGCGACGAAA
Organism: Chalcosyrphus nemorum; assembly: GCA_949716465.1. NCBI lineage: Eukaryota > Metazoa > Arthropoda > Insecta > Diptera > Syrphidae > Chalcosyrphus > Chalcosyrphus nemorum. Next base: position 26,453,905 of record OX454335.1, read on the forward strand.
GTAGAAGAGGATTGGTCACACTCTCCCAAAGGGTGACAGATCCATAGCTAACTACGCGATGCAATGGAACCCGTTTACCCAGGATGGCAGAAGTTTGGGAGAGCTGAGGCACATTTCCAGAAATCACACCTAGGCCCCACAAGCAGATACAGGACATAAGTAAGTAAAGTTTTACCCAAAGCAAGATTCGACAGGCTTTAGGGGACCATGCTATGAGCTCATAAAGAAGTTATACAACCTCTTGAATGATGCCCACCGTGTACCAGTTAAATTCTCAGCAAGAGTGCTTCAGTCTGCGAACTATCAATCTCTAGTTGACATATGGGTAGCAACAAGTTGACAGCTCCATCATGTCTATTGTTCGCATCTGATTAAGGTTTTTTTTTTGCTAAACACAGCATTCTCTTTGTTTGTCATGTGTTCGCGTAACTTTTCACTTTTCTTGACTATTACTACTTTATTTGGGTTCAACTGCAATGAATAAAATGAGTTGGAAAAGTTAGGAAAAGTTCTCATTCCTAAGGTCATACAGCCGGCGCACCTTTTTAACGAAATCTCGCATAAATGCCGTAGTTCAGTGGCTAGTGTGTTGGCCTCAAGGTTCGAACCACAGACAATAATACAAGGTTTTTTTCACGTCTCCAATTCTCGTAAGCGTCTGTCAAATATCGAAGATATTTACTGTAATCTGCACGGATACCGCATAAAACTGTTCCTTCTGAATGTGCAGAAATGTATACCACGCACAATACGTAAAATTCTAAATAGATAGGCCTTGACCCTCTATGGGCTTGAGGACGACAGATGTACGCATCTGTCCTTTGATGGAATGGTTTCAACAGCTTCGAACGCAACCATTGACTTGAGTTCCGCTCATGACATCCAGCCTCAATTTCGCGACAAGAAACATCACAGTTCAGCCCCACTCACTCCCCACTCGACTGAAAACGTTTAACTCGTCTCGAGTGAAATTTAGAATTCAGCAACTATTTCCTGTACTTTTTACACTAAACTTCGTTGATTATCAAATTTTAAAGAGTGAGGACAAAATTCTCTCAGAGAGAGCTAAAATTACGAAAAACTAAATGAACGGGTTGAACAAGAAAAAGTTGAAAATACACTGATTTGACAGATTTGACATTTTTCGCAAGCCAACCCAAAGAAATTTCTTGCACTGTATTTCTCCTCTGTGAAAAAACTACGAAAATTCTCGGTACGCGAACAGCTTTTCGTAAAAATTCGAAAAAAAAATTGCTGTTTTGAGAGGGTGCGCGAACGGACCTAATGAATCGCAATCAATATCGAAACCTCAAACGTCAGTTGCGTAAACTCAAGAATAAGCATGAATATTTTCTTCAGGCAAACCATAAACTTATAATTACACCGTCAGAACAAAACTCCTAAGTTTTTTTTCCCTTAAGAATCCACACAAGCTCAAACTATTAACAGACCCATTTCTATTGGTCGTAAACAGCGGAAGATGGGAAAATATTTAGACGTTATTGCCTCTCGTGATTGAAAGTTTTATCGGTAGAACGTCATAAACTTAAACTCTGCCTTCAAACACACACACAAAACTGAGTAATATTTAGTCACACTAGGCAACACTCGCCTTGAATCTCGGAAACATCCTGAAAGGATGTGCATTGTCAATGGCTTCGCCTAGTAAAAGAAAAATCGATTGCAGACAGAAAGAACTAAGTCTGCTGTACAAAACAAAAAAGGAAAAAAAAAAACGTTTCATTCTCTTAGCTTTGAATAGCTAGTATCTTTCGGGAGTTTGGCACTAAGGTAGGTTAAGGTTTTCCTTCTTTTGTTGAAGGACACATTCTTGATGCTTGCATTTTGAGTAATATTTTCTTTATAAACATTTGTATAAAGTTAGAAGAAAATTATTTTTAAAAAATCCGTTAAACATTAATATAAATTCACTTAAAAAAGAAAATACTTTTGTAGTAAAAATTTAATTGGAAAGAAAAAAACATCACAATTGCATACTTTCCCCAACTTCAAGGCATTCTTTTTCGCTATACATATGTACAATTATATTGCATAAATAAAAAGGACAATGACTGCAGGAGAAAATAAGATATAAACGAGCAAAAAAACACAGACACTGCAAGTTGCTGGTACCAATACACTTAAGTCTCACAATTCCACACCAAGTTATACACAAAAACCATATGATCTCTTGTACTCGTAGTACATATTTACACAGGACAAGAATATTATGTTGCAGTTTAAAAAATTCCTTATTTTAATTTGATTAAAGTTTTTTTTTTTTTCTTTAAATCACAAAACGGAAACGAGACAATAAATTAAATCTAGTTGAACGACAAATAAAGAGACGAATAAGGAACAAACAAGAAAAAAAAACCGATGCAAAACTCTCGAAACCGAACGAACAAACTCCCGACTCTGACTGATATTTCCAGAAGTCCGATTCCTGGTTGTTTCATGGCATAAAAAAAAAATATAAATGATAAAAAAAAAATACAAACTACAAGAAGAGACTAAACACAGTTAAAGAAGAAAAGAAACTCATGCACCTCTACTGCAAGCGCTATCTTCCCATACAAGAGACGCATCCAGTGTGGAATATACACAAGGATGCTTTACTCCAACCATACACCGCCGCCGCCGCTTAAGCAGCAGCAGCAACAACGACAACAAAAACACAACAACAACGGCAACGGCAAATACTGCTGTTTTATGTGGTGCAAATGGCTGAAAGAGGAGTAATAGTTTGCTGGGTTTAAATTGCACGTCGTAGCGTAGGAGAAGAAAGATTGGCGTCTGACTGCTTCATAGCCATCTAGTCAGCCAGCCAGCCAGCCAGCCATCCATCCACCACCACTAGTAGTAGTACCACCTCCTGCTGCTGGTGGTGCTCCCTCCTTGTCTCCTTTTTTGCCAAAGCCATTGCCATCTCCCATTGAAGTACACACGAAAACACACAGAGACATAATTCAACTATATTTCCCCACCCATCTAATAACTGCGATGCTGTGTGCATCTGTATTTTTGGGATGCTGTATCTAGGTAATTCCAGATCAGGACCTACCACAACACCTGAAGCTTTTGCATAAAACCGGGAAAGCTTTTTTCCTTATATACATACGAGTACATATACCTTTTTTTGTTACTTATCTTTTTTTTTTATTTGTTTTTGTTGGATACATTTTGATTTGTAACATGCAGAGGCATTAGCCCCCGAGGTCTACTTGACTCGTACTTGTTGGTCATTTTGTACACAGGCAGGAAGGATGCGTTTCTAATTCCGTTTGCATAAACACCCACTAATGAGGGCCTAATATTTACGCTGGTACCATTCAGATTTTAAAAAAGCATTTCATGCAAAAGGATTCTGCATTCGAGAAGTGACCAATGTCAAGAGCGATGTTAGTTTTGTTCACTGCCTTCCTCCACTTGTATCTTAGGATTGTTATGTAGAAGAAACTAGGTATTCGCAGATTCGAATGTATTTCAGTTTGAATTTCATAAAGCAAGATGGTTGGTTGTGTTCAAGTGATATCTGCGCAACCTATTAAATGTGTTCTCCATCCACGGTCATGCATGCGCATAATGTAAAAATGAGTTTTTTTCTTCTTTTTTTTTTTTGTTTTTCATTCATTATCATGCATGACCGTCATGCTTCAGTTTAGGTATGTATCTTTTGTTTAAGAAAAAAGTAATAAAGTGAAAATTAAGAATTTCCTCGTAGACAGACAGATACAATTGACAAACAAAAAAAAAAGACGAAGGTGCATGCTGAATCCTTTTATGGAAAATGGTTCAAGGAATTTCAATTAAATTTAATTTTATCAGACAAATACCGTTAGATGGAATAGAAGGTTTCTGGCGTTAAAAGTATATTTGTTTTTTGACACTTGATTTGCAAATGTCATACATATTTGACGTTTATTGAAGATGTTTTAGTTCAATTTAGGTCCGTTCGCATACCCTCTTAAAACCAAAATTTACGAAATTTTACGAAAAGCTGTTCGCGTACGGAGAATTTTCGTAGTTTTTCGCAGAAGAAATTTCCCCATGCTACGAATTTTAGTGCAAGAATTTTTCTGTGCGGTTCGTGAAAACTGTCAAATCTGTCAAATCAGTTTTATTTAAACTTTTTCTTGTTCAACGCGTTCGTTAACTTTCTCGTAATTTTGGCTCTCTCTGAGAGAATTTTACTTTAACTGGGGGTCTTCGAAATTTGATAATAACCAACGAATTTTAGTGCAAAAATATGCGAACGGACCTAATGTATATTTGTTTTTTGACACTTGATTTGCAGACGTCATATGTGACGTTTATTGCAGATATTCCAGTTCACTTTGAAACAAAAATTCTCCGTATGAAAGTAGATTGATGTATGGTGGGATTGTGACAATAGTAAAACCGCAATATTTCATAGTTTGCCATCTTTCAGTTTTCATAGAAAGGAAGAAAGATAATATAAACTGTTCGGTGGGCTTTTCATAGATTCCAACCTCAAATGTGGAATGCATTACGATGTGTTCCCCCAATTTAGGTATTAGAGGAATTCCAAAAGGAAACATTTCAAACCTAAAATGACAGTTGATAGAATTCTATCCACAGCTCAATGATTTCTGTCTATTGCATGCTATGAGCAGAGCAATCTACAAGATCGCTCACAGAGGCGCAAAGAGAACCTTATCGAAATATGTGAGTTTGCCTGAGGATTTAATCTAAAGCTACAGTTTGAAGAGGTAGATGCCGAGGCTCAGTTTTCAAGCTCGAATCCAGAAAAATGCCATTTAAGTTTCTTGCGAGTGTCTGACAAACATTCAAGAGTGTTACTGTCATAGGAAAGCTTCTCAAAAAATCCTTTTGCCCTTCGGATAAAACTGTAGGTGCCATCTGTACGTGCAGAAATGTATACCACGCACAACTTGACCCTCTAAAGGCTCCTTGTGGCCTAATTTTTTACAGTTTAAGGAGTCAAAAATCCTAAGTTTCATTAAGGATTCCAGGTACATAAATCGCCAGGCCTAAGGAGGCAGACGTTTTTTTCTACAACGTTAAATTTAGTTAAAAGAATGATAAGAAACTTTGGGCTCACTCCATACAAAGCTGGTATCTGATTTTGGTGTGGTTTGATGCGGACATGTGCCACCTCCATGTTCTCTTATGGGTCAATACAGACAGAGTTGCTATGGCGTCAGATCCATGCGTGATCCGATCGAAAACCATATGCCTCTTCTGAGTTAATTGGGCCTTAAGCATTTGTGTGCTTCAAGTGGTACATACTCATGAAAACGACAATCTACCCGTGGTCTTTTCGATTCTTTCAGGTCCAAGAGTCTGTCTGCTTTTTCTGAAGACTTGCACGACATCTCTCTCTCTCTCTCTATGACACTCAACTTGAATGAAAAAGTTATACAGATTATTTTTAGTCCATTCTCTAAGACGTGCCCCAGAGGCATGCTCTGAGGAGAACGAATTCCTAGTGCGGGGCATATCCATAAGTCCAAGGAGGAAGACAGTGACATTTCTCTCAACAAAACTTATCAATTTGCTGCCTCTAACAGCCTGATGATGATGCGCCAAGATTGAATATAGGCACAACTATACGACGACGAAAGTGGCAGTGGATTGGTCACATTCTCCGATAGGGTTACAGATCCATAGCTAACTTAGCGATGCAATGGAACCCGCTTACCCAGGATGGCAGGGTACGCTACGGTCCTAGGAGTACGTGGCGCAGAACAGTGGAGAAGCACGGCAACTGAGAAAGAGTTGGGGAGAGCTGAGGCACATTTCCAGAAATCGCGTACGATGCCGCGTAGGCGTTGTAGAGGCCCTAGGACCCACGAGGGGATAGAGGACATAAGTAAGTAAGTATTTGGCTTCAAATGGGATGCACACTGAAACGAACTGGGGACTATTTCACCAACTTACAAATTGTAACTTACAAGCATTTTTCCACAAAAATTATAGGTAAGAATAATAAATCAATTTTGTTTGTTCTTTAAAAATGTATGCTGTGAAGAATAGGCCCGGATTACAAATTTGCAGTTGAAATCTACGAGCACAAATTAAATTACAAATTTGTAGCTCAGGTCCACAAGCACAAACTTGTAGTTGTAAGTTGTAGTTGGTGAAATAGGCCACTGATAAAAGAGCCCAAGCAAATGGAGTGGGAATGAAGCTGCTTGCTGTGGTTTGGTGCAAATAGGATGTTTGTGTGAATGTAGGTGTCATTGTTGATGGTTGCACTCTTCTGGTATCTATGGAGAAAAGGGCAAAAAAAGTACTCCTGCTAGACCTAACGAATCCCCTATTGATCCTCTCAAAAGCATACTCTTTCTCCAGGAGGAATGTTGTATAAATGAAATTAGTGTCGCTACCCCAGAGGATCACAGCACCAGTTAAGAAACATTAAATACCGTCCTCTGGATTATTAGGCGCTCTATTATGTTTCGGATGACACAAAGAAGTCCTCAGTGAAAGACAGATTATTAAGCCCATGAAAAGGGCAAGTAACAAAACGTAGCCCTTTAACTCCAGGGACAAGTTCTGTATGAACCAATCCTGTATCAATTGTTGTTTTGATCAATGGTCCCCTTCAATGGCAATCTTGCAGAACGTCTAGGTTTACTTCACAACGACTTTGCATAAGTTTCAGAGGCAAAGAGCAAATAGTAAGGAAACGCATGAGTACTGGTTTAATTTAACTGTCGAGTCTTACAAGTTTAGGTTGCCAGAGTTCTAAAATTTTGGCCACAATGAACTCAAGGTGGTCGAAGTGAGCCGTTGACTTTTCTATCAACAAGGGCACCCATTAACCTAACCTTACTTAGCCTATGTAGACTCTTTTTCCTTTTTTTTAAACACTGCTCTCGCTGCTCTTGTCTTGCGCTGCTGCGCTTTTTGTCTGCATCTTCTCTTGAACGTACTCATCATCACAAGTACCAATGCACAGTGGTTTTCTTTATATGGGAGTTGCGTCAAAAATCTATAACTTTTGAAATAATCGGTTTTGATAAATAAAACTTACTGTTTTGTAAACAAGAAATTACATTTTACTAGAATAATAATGAAATAAGTTAATTTCATAAGCGCAGTTTAAAAAAGGCCTGTTATAAAGCAGTCGGAACTCAAATGCAAACGATTCAACAAGTTTTCGTTGGTCGCTATTCCTGAATTTCGTGTATGTTTTTACTTGCAGATACGTAGTATGTATAGGGCAAGTTTTGAATTCGTGAAAATTTTCGACCTCGGGATTTTGATAAATTCTGATATTACGTTTATAGAGAAGTTAAAAAAAGAGGGTCTGAAAATTCTATCGCTGTCTGTCTGTCTATCAGCGAGGCTACGGCCTAAACGGGTAAACGGATTTTGATCAAACTTCCTATCTAGGGTCTGTGGGGGTAATCTCTAGCGGCGAAATTGAAATTTTTATTTTAGACCTTATATTACCGTTACTCTACTTAAGGTCAATATGATGAAAACCAGATTTGCTGGAAAAAGGTTCCTACGTTTCGTTTTTTTCGGCTAGTTTGGCAAATTGCTATAACATGGTGTACCAGATTTTTTGCCAAAAACATTAGCAACGGTATTTTACTTATAGTCAAATTGCTGGAAAACGGCTGTACCGATTTTATTTAAACTTTTTATTGAATCGAGTTAAGTTACATGCAAAAATAATCGGTTAATTAAAAAACTCACACCTCAACAACGTCTCCAAATTCAACTGTATTATGAAAATCAGCGTTCTGTTGAAAATGTTTTTCGTGCGCTTGGAGCAACATATGGTGTGCATGAACGACCTACTGAGTGCGTCATTGCCTTATGCCGTTATGACCAAGTAGATCGTGTCTTTGAGTTAATGTGAAGTTAAAAGTCTTCACCTATATGCCTGCTACGTGCCAGGATTTAAAAGCCAACATTAGTCCCCTAATTCAGCCAATACCGGTCGCAACGCTGTAAGGAGTGATCCAGAATTGGACCTTTAGAATGAATGCAACATTTACACAAAGAAATACTTAAAAAGTAAATGTCGTACACTATTCTTTCAGGCCATAATACATTTTTTACCATTCAAATTCATTTTATGTATTTTATATAAAATTTAAAAAAATAGGTCTTAAAGAATCATTCGTTACATATACGCCTACGCAACATTAAAACTTAATTGTACAGCTAGTGGGCGATTGTGGGTCATAAGTCACCTTTTTTCAAAAAACTGGAACTATTGTCGATATTTTAGATATAATTTAATCATTAGGCAAAATTCAGGGATATATTAAAACTTTATGTAAAGGTACAGGAAAATAAAAAATTGGAACTTAAAAGTCTTCTGGGTTGTACCGATATAACAGTAAAAATTAAAAACAAAAATCCACTAAGAAAATTGCAAAATACTCTACATACCTTGCTCTTGAAATTTCATTATAAATATTTTGCGTGGACTTACGTTTTCACTTAATAAATTGCACTTTAAATTGAGCTCTTATTATTAATAAATTTTGGTTTATACAATGACACGTGATACGCTCACTTCAGATAGGAAAACAAGAATGAAAATAAATGACATTAATGTTTTAGTGATTGTTACTGTAAATTTGGAATATTTCTCAACTAGAAAATGTTAAAAAATACAAAAAAAAGTACTGTTACTTTTTTCTTTTTGTCGTATGGGAGAAACCACTGTGCAATGGCTCCTTGTTTGTGGTGGTTGATAGCCAAGGGTGGTTACGGCTACCCCCTTGATTATTATACGGCATTTAGTCCACTGATTGCTTGTTGCATAACTCACATTCGGTGATGAGCTCATAATTTTTCACGCGATTTCGATTAAAATCAAAAAATAATAAAGAAAAATGTATAAAGCAGGATTATTATGTAGATAAAGGCTACAAATCCGCAAAACTCTATGATTTTTTTCAATTGTCCTCTTTCCGTGTTACAAATTCCAAAATGAATTCATTAAACCCTTTGGGAATAGCACAGACTTCCAAGTATTTATATGTGTGGTGTCCAATATTAATAAGCAAACCTCATATACATACATGCACACGTAGTCCTTTGCCATCGCATCTCGGTATCTACCCTCATTCATGTGTTACCAACAGTAAAGGAATACAGTACACATCTACTTGATAATGGTTAGGTGCAGGAACGTTTTTTTTAATCCTACACCAAGCCAAGTTGATAAGTACTCCTCTTCGGTTTTTTTTTTTTTTTTTGGAAAATCCCCAAAATATTGCAAGGTAAATATTTTTGGGTTGTAAAGTCAAGCGGTAAAGTAGTTGCTATCCAAGAAGAAAGTAAACCCAGTTATAGATATATGTATGTATGACTGGGAAGTTATAGAATATCCCAGAGTTCGTTAACCCTTGAGAGATGACTTGTGTCTATGGTTGCTAATGCCTTCGTCCTCCTCCTTGTGACGCACAACAAACAAACGCATTTTGGCAAGCCCTACGGCGCTTTTACTCATACTTATTCAGCAGGCAAGATATTGAAATTGAAAATCCAGAAAGTACTTAAAGTCTGAGAAGGTTGTGTGCAAGCAACAAATTGAATTTGATTTTTTTTTAATTGTTATGTGTGCGTTTATCCTTGACTGTTTGGTTAGAAACAAGAATAGGATATAATTGTGGAGAGGGAAAGATTTTAATGAAGTACTAGTTTTGAGAACAGATTGTGTACTTACTGCTAAAGTCCATGGATGCAAAAAGGAACTGCAATCCCTGAAAAAGAAGTATTGCATTGCGCTCTGTTGGATCCGAGGATATGTGGGAATCCACAGCAATAATATAGTCGTTGAATTAGCTTGAATCAAACGAACCACATAGCTCTAGTGTCTATTAGTTTTCCCACATCCAAAATTGATTTGAACTCTCTAAACCTGGCCAGCAAAAGGTGGCGTACTCTCACCTTATGTTTTGGGCCAAAAAGTCATAGCCCCAATATAACAAACAGACGACTAGGGAACTTGTGATGGTGAAAAAAAAAAAAAAAACATAACTGACTCGCCTCATAGAAATCTCCACAGAAGAAGCAGAAGTTGGCCACACGGACATAGAAAAAAGAAGAAAAGCTCAAGCCTGAGCAGAGCCAGAAATATTGGAAAAGCATCTTCCTACACCCAAAACTATTCTAAAGTTTATACAATTTTGGGAGGGCCCTACCTTTTGACATTTTGAAATTATTGTTATTTATTTTTTTCTTCAATGACTTAATGCTATTCATACCGAGGAACATACTGGATCTGTACCGACCGGAGTAAGGCTCACCCACCTAACTTTACCCACGACACGATGCCCTTATAAGAGTATTTTAAGCTTACTTTCGGGTAAGTTTCCAATAATCTAATAATTGGATGACACTAATAGTTGTTCGTATATTCCTGCGACTTAGTTTTATGAGATCTGTAAATCTCCTCTTTCCATGGTCTGGACGACTACGCTGTAGCGCATGTGTCTAATCGGTACCATTATGATTGTTTATTGGTTTCCGCATTGCTCTCAATGTTTAGTTCCCTGAGCAAGGTGCAAAGCGGTGTGTTAGTCTCAGAAAGGGTTGGACAATTTATTCACCATTACGTTATCTCGGATGTCCATATTGCCAGGCACTCAGGAGAGGGTCACCTTTTTGGTTACTGAAATTTCCTTTAAAGCACGTTTTTACGAGTTTTTATTTTACCAATGTTGGCAATAGAACGGTCATACTCAAACCGAGTGAAAAAGAAAGTCACCTATCTCAGAGACCTGACACAGTTCCAGGGATTAACAGTCTCTACTTGTTCTATAAGAACCACGTCGACTGCAGCGCTTGAAGGAATAAGCAGCAATGACTAAGACAATTCAACTTTTGGAAAAAGGATCACAAGTTGCACCGGCACACCGGGAGGTCAGCTTAGCTAGATGGCAACACAGACAACCTTCACCATAACCCGGACTCCAACCTAATTATTAGAATAATCAGCTCATCAAGGAAGGATCGGGCTAGCTATGGACCCATCAACCCATTGTATATGCCCTTGCCCGCACATTGCCTAAAATAGGCGGAGCTTAAATTTCCTATCTCTGAATAAATGTGAACGAACGTGTGAAGAAGAAGAAAACGTAACTATAAATTAAATACAATCGTAGTATTCCTTACTTTCCAATTGACCACACTTTCAGCAGACTGTCATTCAATTAACAATAACAAAATGTACAGACCGACTCTACAAAATGGCTGCGTCCATAAAAACTATCGCCGATTAGGAACTGCGTGAAGAACTGCGAAGGGGAGTATTTTAAAAGTTTACAGAGGAGTATTTTGTGCCTAAGGGGAGTTTTAAACTATTTTTTCTGCTTACTTTTTCATTTCGCAGCTTACAAGACGGTTTAAAATTATCTCATCAATTTTCAACGACAGACACAAGACGAGGCCCATCACACACTGGAGCAATTTTGACATGGGGTAATCCAAAATAAATTCTCCTAAATTGACAGCTCGTAAAGAAAAAAGAAATTGTGTAAGTTTTTTAAGACGATTTAACCCTGTTTCTTTCTTTACACCTCGTCTTCCTCTTCTAATAAGCCAGTCTTACTTCAGGGTAATTGCATCAGTTGATGGCACATTTATTGAAATAAAAGTGACAATATACTTAACAAAATTAGAGTTACTTTCTAATACTATTTTGGGGGAAAAAAATCAAAATGTTTTAGAGGGAGTGGGGAGTACGGGAGTGCAGTCTATGAGAAGGGAGTACGAATACTCCCTAAGTAGTAAATTCGACAACTCTGGCTCCGATTTGATTTTGCCGGAAACGTCAGAATGCATTTAAAATCGTTGATAGTTTCGCACTTCGGGGAGCCAAACGTCAAAACGACCGTCTATATTAGTATGTCTATGCTCGAATCTCTACTCATAAGAACATGAACACGCAGTACTGATTGATTATAGATGATGCAATAGTAGAATAGTATAAAGGAAATCTTCAAACATTTCCAAACATCATATTCTAGGTCAGGACGAAATGGACATCCTCCACATCAAAGTGGAATTCACCTCGCTGGGTCGTCGATTCAGGATCAGTCTCCTCCGGGTGCAGAGACACTGCAACAGGAAATTGAGCGCGACGGGCAAATGCTCTTGATAGTTCATTGGCGGAGAAAGGCTAAGGTACCCTTCAAGGGCATTTCCATCCATTTTTACCAAGGCCTACAAATAATTGGCGGAAGATGCATAACTGGGTCATATCAAGGAAGATGTGGCAATTGGTTCCGGCACTGACCCATTGGACGTTACGTGGCTAGACAGTCATTATTTGAGTGCACGCTTCACCCCCAATATCACTAACGAGGCAAAAAAAATTTACCACTTTCCAAGTATCCGACTCTAGGTAGAGCTAGACAAGACACTCTAATCAAGTTCCTGTCAAAATAGGTTAACATACGATTGATATGACAGGCCGCGTTAGTTTTTAGTTTAAAAACTGCTTTCGCTTTCAGCATTCTATGCTGGTACAAGCACTCCTACCGACCTTCCTAAGATATATGTATAGTTTTTGAGATATTTTTGGGTGGACATCGGATACCAATTAGTTTGTAGTTTGCTATGCCCAAATTGACACTCATAATAAAATATTTTTGTACTTTCTGTTCGAAAAGTGAGATAAGGTTAGTATAAGTTTCAGTTGCCGTCCATGGTTATACCACAAAATCTAAGTTCTTCCTCCAGTCTACCCGTTGATTCAACCGAAGTTTATGATAAAGAGATGAGGTGATTCAAGCTAAAGCTGATAAACTTGTAATCTTATCTGCGATCAGTTAGGGCTGAGCGCTGTAAAGTAAGTCTTCTTCTCCTCTTCGGGACTGCAGGTTTTGCAAACGTTATTAGAGCCTCCCTTGTAGGTTCTACAAAAGTCTTTAAAGCATGAATGTGTGCCTTGTCATAACAATAATGACCGGCAAATTTTGCCTGATTAAGCGGTCACTTATCTGTTTACTGATGAGACTTGTGGTGCATGCTAAAGTTTATGATACTTGCATAATAATTTTTAGATATCTATCATCTTTAGACCTCTACATGCGAGTGGTTTTTAGAATTCAACCTTAATTCCGACATTTACCAATCGTGTTAAGCCATGTATGTATATAAGCGGTATTTCAAATTTAATAACTCTAATTTATCTGCCGATTCCCCTCTGACTTGCACTACCTACTCTAAACTCGATTAAGTTTGGCTCCGATTCACTCAGAAATGTATACTCCAAATACTTCCTTTCCAATTTGTTTTCGTCTCTTTGAAAGCATTCCTTTGATTGCAAGACGTGACCTCAATCTATATTCCTTTATTTAGTAACCAGAGAAACATTTTTTTCTTCTAAGAAAATATGTGTATTTAAAAAATCCTCTAAAGAGGATTAGTTCTGGTTAATATGAGTATCTACTGCTAGTTTTATTTTTTAAATTCTGTTAAACACACTCTTAAGAATGCATTTTCAAACTCATTTTCTTGGAAAATTTTAGTGGGGGAATGCGTTTATCCCCAAAGAGCCTGAGCATTTATCGTGTTAAAGGAACTTTTTAATTAGAGGATTTTTTTTCAAGGTTGTTTCTTTGAGAGTTAAGAATTGTAGGAAACTTAACTTTGAGACTGTCCAAGTCATGGAATGCTTATATACTCTTTTTGCACTTCAAGCAATTCGAATTAAAAAAGAAAATATGGAAATGCTGCAATCCGTCTGGAAGGGATCGTATGATACCCTATCCTTTTCCTATAGAGCATCTTCTTAGTCAGAAGTCCATTGTGATGCCACTTGGGACCATTTACCTATCTATCTCAGGAGGGGTTAATGTCTTAAGATTAAAAGTGCCTGATTGACTTAATCAACTGTAACTATCAGTATCGGAGTGATTGATTCAACCGAACCTTTGGACTTTCTTGCAATAGGTATGGGGTGGTAATGTGCCCTAGATGACCGTGAATGTAAAGGGTTCGCAAGCAAATTGGAGTAACTGATTCAGTGAAACCCTTAGTTCTGCTATGCAGTTGGTGTTGGCTAGATAGGATGACAGGTTCAATCGAACCTCTTATACCTACATACATAGGTGCACCGTAAAGATAGTGTTGAGCCCAAGAGTAGTAGAGTTGACTGCCTCAATGAATTCTTTATTGATACAGTAGGAATTGAGAAGGCCACTTGGCGCCCTTGGTTAGTGACTGATGCAGTACTTCATGAGAAGTTGTCGACCAAAACTATAAGAGAGATTGACTTAATCGAACCTAAAAGTGTAACCTGTTTCGTCAGCTGAACCATTTCCTTTTTGATGCGAATTTGTATAGATTTACTATGTCTATGTTAGACAGATCGCTCAGATCTTCAAAGAAGTATTCTCCTAGCAGGCTCTTTTTCAAAGTAGGTAGCGCTGGACATGTGTCAAGGACATGGAGGTTATTTTCCGCTTCCTCTTCGTCACTGCAATTTGACAAACACACCCATTCTCATGGCATGTTTACCTACCAGACAGTCTCCTTTTGTGTTTTGATTTTGTCTTTTGGTTTTCTTATGTCCATTGGGAGCATTCAACTATTGTTTACGGTTGCTAGTCCTTCGTTAAACATTCAAACTTTCAATGTTTGTATTCGGGATGACGGTACATCTCTGTTATCAATTAGAAGTGATCCGATACCTATTTTGGTTAGTTAATCTGCTTTGCCTGGAATACTTCTAAGTCCTGGGGCCTAGCACAGAGTAATAATGAATCTGTCCGCAATCTCGCTAAGAGATTCGAGTCATTGTTTGACTAACTTAGATCTTATTTTTGGCGTTTCAAGAGCTGTGATCGCTGATTGATTGTCTCTATGTAGAGAACGATAGACTTACCATCTATCGGGTACAAAGACTGAGCGCGTTGCTTGAAATATAGTAAAAATCGGGAGAGGTTTAAAGTTTTAGAAGAGGTATCTCGGAGAATGTACACAATCTTGTACTTTCCAATGTTTTCGAACCATTTGTGTAGGTTTCAGATTTCTTGAAAAATTGCTATAAACCTTCCAGCTACTGAAAGCACTTGCTGATTAAAGACGGAATCATTTCGCAGTGTTATTGGGAAACACTTGCGAGCTACTTACAGATATTGTGCTAAACAAGTTTTTGGGGAGTCTAAAAATGTTTATTTAATTTCGCTTGTCTAAAAAAATAGAGAACAAAGAGAGCTGCCTTGCGTCACTCCAAACAAGGCCTATGGCCAGACGAATTTATCTATTAATTGAATCGGTGAGTGAAAGAAATAATAGGTTATGATCACGACTGCTAGTCCACCTGCTGAAATCGCCGATTCGACCTCAAAAACCAACACAGACATCTTCGCTTGATTTGACGTTTGGCTACCCCAAGCTGTTCACTCCCACCGATTTCAAATGTATTCTGACGTCTCCGGCAAAATGAAATCAAAGTTTGCCACTTCATCCACTTTAAGCTCGCACGATGATTAATGTCGTCATCACTGGTTGCTTTGGTTGGTATTCACAGCTTTCTAAAGTCGCTTCCTTCGGGTTGGTATTGCAACGAACACATCCCCATGAATGAAGTAGAAAATTGTTCACAAATTTCATTAAAAACAGAAATTTGTATTTTGAGTATTTCACAGAAGTCAATTGCAACTCTAAAGGTCCATTCATAGCTTAGCGGACTGCGAATACGAACAAACGAATATTCGCATATTTTGACATTTCATTCATAGGAACTTTTTTTATTTAGTCGCAGAAATTTGCAAATCTCACCCGTCACTTACCATAAGAAAGAGATTGCGAGGTTAAACTCTCGCGAATGTTTTATTCGTGCGAATGTAGTAGATTGCATTCCACATTTGTGCAATGTGAGTAAAATTTGACAGTTCGCAAGAGGCATACTCTTATTCGCGAACAAACCCGCGAATTATTGATTTTTTGCACTAAACTTGTTATTGCCTGTCTACTAGGGCGAGAATTATGACCGAAACTTGGAGTTAACGCTCTTAAAGTTGCGATCACCGACTCCGAATTTCGGTAGAAAACTTTTATAATTTGTAGACGTTGCTCGTTCGTGTACTTTACCAAGATAAAATGTTAAGTCTACCGAATTGATTGACAGTGACGGTTTGAGGATTAGTGAAAGAGTGCGTGCACAAATTAAACTCAAAGTTGTCAAGTCCCTTTTGGAGAAGCCTTTGCCTGCCTTTAAATGTGCTAAATATGGTTTGTTCGCAGTTCGCTTATCGTTCGCCTATCACTTAGCTGTGAGTGGACATGGACCTTTAATACCCAGACTTTTTGTTGTAAAAAATACCGCTAATTCAAGCATTTTCATTCGTGGACAGCGGTGCGGGCTAGGTAACTTCGTGCAATGAAAACATATTTTTCGCAGAACTGCATTCAAGAAAGTGATCTGAACAAAAGCACCTAGGTACCAAAATTCAAACATACCTCGCTATAAAATGCAAAATGGCTGCACCGACCAATGCAATGAATCTCTTGCAAAACCTATAAATGTGGCAAATCTTCATGGGTTCAGGTTCTAGGATACAAAAAAAAAATACTGTATACTCATTCCTCGTTGGGTGGGATGCAAGAAAAGATAAAAACCAAAATCTTGTCTACATAATTCAAGGTGCTGCAAATAGCTAGGTAGGTAGGTTGGTATGTATTGCAAAAATAAAAAAGAAGTACCTTACAGTACACTCTCTAAACGATTGAAGAAGTCAAAAGAAACACCGGTCGGTCATCAGCGCAAGGGTTACATGCCAGGCGGCAGGAGCAAGCGATACAGTCCGCGACGTCTGTATATATGTACGTATGGTCTACACATATGTATGGACATTTATCGAGGTAGTCAATGTCGTCTGCTGCCTTTCCAAAAGACATTGGTAGTATGAGCCTTCATGTTTTTTTTTTTTTTGCGTTTTTTTTTTCAACCTGTTTTCTTTCATTCCTTTTGTCTATCGCCTTCTCTAAATCGTTGTCGTCATCAACGTATGCCCATATCAACATCACGAACAACGAGCAACGACGACAACGACAACGACGACGTCGATGATGAGGAGAGGAACAACGAAAATTGAGAGATGGGGAAATGCAATACAAAGGTCGTTGACATTCAACATGCCCACACAATCGCCAACCACAGGTTTTATATATGTATGTATACAAGCGCAAGAGGATCACTACTACTTGAAAGCTTTGCTCATATAATAAAATATTTCGTGTGTTCCTCGCCGCACTCGGCACTGCGTCTGCTGTACATATCCGTATCCCTATAGTACACTTGGAGAAATATAAGAGAGAGAGAAAGACCAAAAAACTGAAGCAGCAGCACAGCAGCAGCAGACTGCTTGAGGAGGATGAACGAACACATTTTTATGGTGTGGTGGCGGCTGTGGACTGTGGAGGGTTCACCATGGCGATGCCATGTCATTTTCGTCAGCGTAGGCATCTCTCTTCTTTATTCGTTTATGTATGCGAAAAAAAGCTATGAATTTATTGGAGTATGCGCGGAATCGGAATCGGAATCAAATTCAAATACCAATAGAGTTTGTATGTAACTTTGTGTTTTCTTTTTCTCTCTTTTGTTGTGGCTGTTCGTTGCCTATGCAAATGCTTGAATGCACTTCTTGGAGGACGAAAGTCGTGAAAGCTTTTGATACGCACACAAACACAATACACGTATACCGACTCATCGAAAATTGTTTACGTAATACCGGTATATTTTGTGTAATACCGACATTTCATGTCGAAAGGACATGAGAAAAGTATAATATGAAAGGTTAATGATTTTTTTCCTTTTTCGGTTGGGTTAGGTACCTACTATTGGAATTTGTTTTCCTCTTCTTTCCTCCAAGGAATTGTGCAAGTGCGGACTCAACCTTCATGTCTGTTTGTGTAGGTGTTCGCTATGTACATATACTTACTATTGATTCAATTACGAATGCATTTACCGAAAAATATCGGTATTTAATGCAATTACAGAATTTATCCCGCGAGAGGGGGTTACCTACCATTCGGTGTAAAAAGCCCTTGCCGTTTCAATATGTGTGGGTATTTTGCTGTCAAAAAATACCAAATTCAATTTACACAATACTGGGACTCACAATTGGGAGAATGCAAAAAGTAGTTTGGCTCATATGCATATGAGTGGATTTATTGAAGAATCAGAGATGTGCGCAAAAAATGTCCCGTAGACTACTCACCAACACATACGCATGAATAAGATGGAGGCATTCATACATGTGTATGTCATTGCAATGTAACCAGAAAGGAAAAAATAAAATGTACCAAGGTACAGTGAGTCGGTAAACGCTAGGGAAATTTGTCTTCCTTTGGTTTTTTGTGGAAATTCAATTTAACATAAGTACGTACTAATTTTTCAGGTCGGATCTATTCACAAAATGAAAACACAAAATTATGATCACACTCTTTAGTCGAGCCGCATGCGAGGAAACTTTCAAATATTTAAAAGCGCTAACCTAAGCTAAGACAGTGGTAGTCTCTCCCCCAGTGTATTGTATAAGAGGCTTAAGACAAAAGGGTGTGAGCCCAACTAATAAAAGCTAAGAAATGAGTAGACCCTGCCTGCAGCTCTGCATGCAGCTGATGCCAGTCAAGCAGCATAATAGGTCAATCAAAGATATGCAGCAGGACAACATATCAGGAGAGATATTTTAACCAACAGCTGAACGAGGAATATACCTTCTCAATGTCACGCAGGGACCAACAGAAGAAAAAGCACGAGCAAAAGCTAAAGATGGCGTAAAGAGTGTCAAATATGGAAAAAGGAAAGCAGCTAGTCCGGACAGCGGTACAAGAGATATCTCGAAAATAAACAGAAAACCTGATAGCGAATGGCTCGTTATCGTCTTTAAGTTGTTACTAGATACCAGGGACACAGGCCAAGTATCATAGTACCCAGAAGGAAGGAAATATACAGAACCAATTTATAGCACCCCACATCCTAAAAACTAAGGAAAGGCATGTGTTAAAGACTGACGAATACAGTTCCCGCTACCGAAATTCAGTGTGCAGAACGGATTGAGCACAGAAACGGCAACATCATTTTTATCTTCAACAATCGATTTAGCAATCAGGTCTAATCATTACTGTTGTCAATGTGTTTTGTATCTTTGGAATGTTTTGGTACGAAAACTTATGTTTCTGCTAAAAGATGGCAAAATGTCCTCAAAGATAGAGAATAAAGATTCACTGCAGCAGTAAGGATCGCAAACAGCTTTCCCGTAAGAGTTAGAGTTCACCAAGGTTCAGCACTTGGCCAATTTCTCTTCTCATTGGATTAGGAAATTGTAGACACAATTTGATCCCGTCTTTTTGAAGAACCACACTGACAGCTGTTTTCAGATCTCTTCTGTTTAGGGACGACGTGGATCAATTCCACTTTGTATAAGAGTTGCATTCGTGCCTTGGGGTCTTTCCGATCTTCTGTCTATAGATTCTTAGCCCGTATCCGTGTCACTTGAGGGACAAAAAACAATCAAGAAGATTCCAATTATCGCAGCCGTAAAACAGTGCTGGTTACATGTTGCAGCTTTAACAGCTTGGACTTTAAAGTGAGAACATTTCAAACCAAAAACTTCCAAATCGTTGCCACCGTGATGAGTTCAGATTGGACTCCCTAGCTGTGGAGAGGTGTTGTCATTTCGGTTTTTTGTCCAAAAATGTTGAGGCTTTATTTATTTTGAATCCCAATTTATTTGCCTTTTGCCTTATGGTCATTCTTTCAATATCAGTCAAGAAACTATATCATTCAATCATTCCGTCAATGAGTAACCACAAAAAATAATAGAGGTGAAAGCAGGAACACCTGAAGTACTCCAGTTTCAAATCGTTGAACTTGGCGTCAAACTAACTATTCGCGAATGTAGTTTTTCTGGGATACCACTCCTCTGTAAGGCCAAATAGGTAGCATCTTTCTTTAGCTATCTTTAGCTATCCAGAGCCGTCTCGCAGTCGATGAAAAACATATATAGTAAAGCAGAAACCTGCTTCTCTATAATGATCTGTGTTTATGTGATCGATAAAGGATAATCAGCTTATTCCACTGTCTTAGTTTAACTTGAATATTTCTTAATCCTAGCTGGGAGAACGTATATAGCTGCTGATATATTTTACATTCATAGTTTGGGATGTCATCGTTTCTTTTTCGGTTTTGCTGAGGGGCTGAGTGCAAATTTGGAGATTTTTTGCTTCAGAAGACTTATTAGAGTTCGAGATAATCCATCACTGCTTGAAGATCGTAGCGAAGTGATCTCTCAGTTGATTCTCATTTTAAATCAAATAGTCGCTCTTTACTTGATGTTGTTTCAAGATCCGATCATCAATGATCTCCTTTGTGTTAGATTGTTAGGTAGCCCTACTGTCACACCTGTTTGCTGCTTTTTCAACTCTTGAGGCTACTAAGCTAGTGTACTGCCTCTTTTCCCATCTTTAAGACAACATAAGTTTTCTAGTTCGGTCCTTTTGATACATGCTAAGCCATCCATCTCCAAATGTTTGGCGGTAGCTACAGCTACGACTGCTGGTGCAGACTATTTCAAATAGCCTACTGCATTTCATTACTGAGTAGTAGTGATCGACGCACGATCGAAAATGTCATGAGTTTTAAATCATCCCTGAAATGAACTTCACTATCTCAGACGGACCTTATTAGTCGGAATTGAAATGACAAGTTTCTTCTCGATCTTGAACGAACAAAATCCAGAAAGTACAAAAATTTCGAAAGACCATATTTAGAAAA
Organism: Chalcosyrphus nemorum; assembly: GCA_949716465.1. Taxonomy (NCBI): domain Eukaryota; kingdom Metazoa; phylum Arthropoda; class Insecta; order Diptera; family Syrphidae; genus Chalcosyrphus; species Chalcosyrphus nemorum. The sequence goes on from OX454335.1 coordinate 26,474,657, forward strand.
AAATCTCGAAGAAGCTATAACAAAGCTTGCCGTTTTGAAATCAATTTAAACATTACTCTCATCTGGTTCCCAGGACATAGCAATTCTGAAGTTAATGAGCGAGCTGACGGCTCTTAACGACTCTCCAGCAGACTCCACTTGGTTTCGTTTATATTCCCTATGCACCCTTTCAATTCTTCCAGCTATTGTTACAAGTCGGAGACCATGCAGTCAAGTTTGGTATCTCCAATTCATTTTGCAGAAGCTGCAAGGATATCTACTAATCAAAAAAAACAAACTCTTTATCATCCTCTGTGCAAATGGCCGGCTAAGCAAGGACCAGACAGCTGTAATAAGGATTAAAGAGCTCTTTTTTTTACCAACGCTCGATAAAATGGTTTACGCATGTTCTGTGGTATCAAAACTACGCCCTTCAGCTCTTTAGAAAAGTTTTATTACCTACCTACCTGCATAACCATCAAATCTATCCACTTTCTTGGCTTAGAAGCGATTTATCACAACCGTATCAAGTTTAATTTTCGCGAATAGGTATGTTTACTACTAGCCGGTTTGTGGGTTTTTACACGTAGACTCTTGAGGCTTGACTCTTTTCGAAGTTCTCTTTTGTTATTTTCTTCCGTGAGTCTCGCGCTTTTACACGTAAACCTTTGAGGCTTGACTCTTGTCGAAGTTCTCTTTTGTTATTTTCTTTCGTGAATATCCGACCCTACAAGCAACGAAAACATATGAAAGCAAAGCAATGATAAAAAGAAGAACAGAAAAGAAAACGTCAAAAAGAGTCGCCGAAAACTTTACCCTGGACTCACAGGGCAAAATATTTTTCTTCTCAACTTTTCGAACTTTGTTTCTCTTTTGCACTTATGTGAGTCCAGCCTCAAGAGTCTACGTGTAAAAGCCCACTTTGGAAAAAGTTCTCCGAAAATTTGATCAAAATGGTGGAGTAGGTTCACAAAGAAGCGGCTGCACTATTTATCCAACAAATTAGATCTGTTCGCGTCAAAAGTAATCGGTTTCGTGAATCACAAAGAAATTTATTGTGCTAAAATTCCCATTTCTTACTCTCTCGTGAGCGGTCGCTTCTTTGAAAAACTACGAAACATTGGCGTGCAGGAACAGGAAACTCACAATTTGTGCACTAAAATTGTCAAAGCACGCAGCTTGTCAAATTTCTAAGAGTGGGGGCAAAATTCACTTTATTTGCGGGACCGAGTTGAACAAAAAATCTGCTCACTTTTTAGACGTCACTTTTTTTTGTATGGATTTTGTCAGCCAACAGCAACACAACCATTTGACAGAACTCATATTTTTGCCCACAGAAATTTCGTGGACTAAAATTCGTAGAATAGGGAAATTTCTTACTCTGTCGTCAGCTCACTCTTCTATGAAAAACTACGAAATGTTGACTTGCGGGAACCGAAATTCGGTATTTTTCGTTAAAATTTCGTAGTTTAAGTCAGTGTGGGAACAAACCTACTATTTTTTGTAAAATAAATAAAAGCGTAGGGTTTCCTAGATTAAGTCAGAGGGGGAACAGAGGGAGGGTACGCAAACAGACGCAATATTCAACAATTAACTCAAAAATTTTACACTATAAATCAATAAAAATTGCCCGGCGACGAATCGTTTTTAAAAAAAAGTTAGCTGAACATCAAAGGCTTTCTGTTTTTTGCTTCAAAAGACCCATTTCAAAAGACCCAGACAAAACAAAAATGCCTACAACAGTGCATAGTACATAATTATTATTATTCTAGCAATTATGTACTATTACACTGTCCTACTACCCCACTATGTACTATAGAATAGAAAAAAACTCTACTACCACAAAAGCATATATCCATTTTGCAAAAAAAAAAACACCGCTAATGTGGGTTTCAAATTGAGCACTTAAAAAATTAATTCATAAAAAAAATACTGACGCATAATATGCGCGCACCGCACCGTAGGTGCACCGGTAGTATGCTGTTTAGTATTAAAAATCAAGTATAATTCCTTTTCCGGGCGCAACTCTTGAATCATTTAGTATTGAAACTACTTTTACCCCCTCCCCTTCCTGCTACTAGTATGTAGTACTTGCATTTTAAGTACGATATGAATTGAAGAACGCAATAATTTTGTATGTACCTAGTAAGCAGAGTATACCTACACACAGTTGCAAAAAAAATAAATAAAATGGTCCATGTGTTGTATTCTTTGTATGATAATGTATCTACCTTTTTTTACATAGATAGAAAAAAACACTAAAAACGTAAATTATACAAGAAAAACTTGTAAATTTTCTAGTTTAACCTCACTAATTTTACTATAGTACACACCAACCACATAAGTAAATTTTAAAATGTTTTTTTTTGAGGAAACACACAAAATAATAGGTATCCCCAAAAACAGGATATAATAAAGAAGAAGAAAAATTTTAAAAATAAAAGTAACGGAATTAACAACATACCTCCATTTGTTATAATGAATCCAAGTCAAAGGTTAACAAACTTCCCGACGAAGACGACGACCGACGACCGACAACGATTCTTCGCAAAAAAAAAAAAAAATAATAAAAAACACACAAACGAACACGAGAACGGAAAACAAAAATCCAGACCTGCCGTACTAAAATATTCGTGAAGGAGTGCAGCAACACACAAACTCCATACCAAAAAAAACGGATGGGTTTATTCACCCAAATTTTTCTCTGGATTTTCTCCACCACCACCACCACCCTTCGGTTTTTGCACTTTTTTTTTTTCCTCGCCTTTCTTTCTTTCTTTCTTCAGTGCAAAGCAAAGATTCTCTTTCTCAAGTCTTCCTTTTGTCCTTCTCGTCATAGGTATTGGTTTTTTGGCGATTGTTTTTTTTTTTTTTGCGAATTGAATGCAAATTGTATCTGTGAAACTTTGGATACAAGAGAAGAAGAAAAAAAAAGCGCATGATCGATAGCTTTTTTGTGCATAAAAAGGAAGTGAAGAGAAAAAACGAAACAATAGAAGAAAATATACACAAACTACCTTTGTTGTGACAAAAAAAAAAATAGAGAAAAAACTGCAACACTCACACATGCACACAACAATGCATATGCATTCTTTTCAGTTGGAAAAATATTTAAAGAAAAGTATCTGTATCTTAACTGCACTGAATTTGTTCATTAAATTTGTCCATGATATAATTGTTTCATTCGGCAGATACATACACATGTGTCTATATGTAAAAGTTACAATTTTTTTTTCGACGAGAAATGCATTGCACACTAAAAATGCACTTTCAACTGATATTTTAATTCAAAAACGAAATTGTTATTCGTTATTCCATATCTTTTGATCCCCGTTGCACCTTCTTTCGGATTGGAAATTGCTGGCGAATTTTTTATTAAAAGAATTATGAGATATTTTTCGTTTGAAGTCACGAATATTACTAAGGGTAGAGAAAAGATGAACACGGAATGCATCCGTACTTTTTTTTGTTGCTTTTTTATTTTTCATACACTGGGAATGCATTTTTTTTTTTATTGTTCTCAATTTGTATTTTCCATGCAATTCTTTTATTTTTACTTTGGATTGTGTGTATGCACGGAGAAGTACAACACCTTATTGTATATAGAAATGCATGGGTGTGTGGGTGAGAAGCGAAGAAAATATACGGGTTGTATGTGTGACAATGACAGTGGTTGGTGTATGACGAAAAAGTAGGTTCTGCAACTGTATTGCATTTCCGTGCAATGGTGGTCATGCAGCAGCGAATTTGCAAAAAAAAAAAGCAAAGAGAGCTTTATTCTCCATGCACATGAGTGTGTTGCAGAAATGCAGAGCTTTTTTGGTTGTCGTACTGTGGGAGCTAATAAAAAGGGGAAATAAAGGGAATATTATCCTGAATTCAGGAAGGTGGAATGGATAAAGTGAAGAATGGAGATAAATTATGTATTTTGGCATGTACCCATGTGGATATGGATTTAAAATGCTGCCGTCTTTAGGTGCCTACCAGCTGATAATCAACTTGTATCGATTTTTCGCAAAAATTCATTCTATTTATAAGTAGGTACCTTCCACATAAAAAGTAACAAAAGTCACAAAAATGGTAGTTTAAAATAATGTTTAAAACTCTGTTCTAAATCGAATCGCCAACCCAATCCAGAGGTGTTAGTCTGGTTTTCTTTTTTGAATTAGGTGGCATTTCCGCTTTGAGAAAAAGTATTAGCTACATGCCTGGCAAAAACTGCCATGAGCTTTTTTTTTCGTCTCATCAAAGATTGCGTTCTAGTGATGGGACTTTGCTAAGGAAAATTCATATATCGAATTTTTGCATTAAGGTTGTGAAAATCAAAATACTTTCAGTTAAGTCAGAGCATTATAACACCCAGTGTCCACGAGACATAATTTCAGTCAAGTCTCAATTGGTGACATTAATATGTTTCATGTGGACCGCACTTTTATGGACTTGACTTACAATCGGACATCTAAGACAACCGTTTTATCTTGTCTTCTCTGTGGACATCAACGCTGACTGAAATCAGTTGTTTTTTCTAAGAAAAAACATGAGGTCTGTTCGCGTACCCTCCCTAAACAGCGTTTTTTTTTTTTTCTTTACAAAAATTTACGAATTTTTAAAAAAAAGCTGTTCGCGTAGGAAGAATTTTCGTAGTTTTTCGCAGAAGAGAATGTTCACAAGAGAGTAAGGAAATTCCACGTTTTCATGAAACAAAACATTGAGACTTCGATGAACTTTTGCCAAAAACTCGTAAATATCTCGCATCAAATGTCAAAATAAGAAAATATAGAAAACTGTTTGTTGACGAAAAGTAACCGTGTTGTGAAGAAAACATTTTAAAAATGAGCTCAGTTGCGTATAGTTAAAAAGCAACACAAAGAACTTAATTTGGAGAATAGAGCGCGGAATTTTAAGAAACTCATATTCGGAGCACTTTCTTGAAGTATTTTCATTTGCTGTCACGTTGCAGCACTTTTTGGCTACAAGAAGGGGAAGATTTGGTTCGCGAACAACAGGAGCATATTTCAGGAGGTCAAAGAGCTCAGACATGGGCCGATGTAACAACTTAAGCTTGTCGGTATTGAGTAAGGCAGCCAAAACTGCTATAAGATTGAGGGAAGGCCAATTGTGGTCATCAAACGCCTCCATTCTGTCCCGATGGGAGGCGACCAATGGATTGACGGAAACAGTTCACATGAACCTGATGCTAACATTTGAAAGAAGATTCAATGCAAAGACTACTGACAGAAGTTACTGGAAGAGCTGGAGAACCAAGAAGGAAAAGTAGTTGGCTTTCTATACCGACGGTTCTAAGATGGACAGTGATACAGGAGCCGGAGTTTATTGTGAAGCACTAGGAATAAACCGCTCCTTAAGAATAAACGATGAATGAAGCGTCTTTCAAACCGAAGTCACTGCCATTATGCAGGCTGCTGAAATTATGAGCGAGAGTAATATCGTTGGAAAAACGATAACTGTCTATATAGACAGCCAGGTATCCCTGGACTTTGCTATAATTCGGTCGAGGCTTGTGAGAACCTGCAAACCACTTTTAAACGAGATATCCAGACCCAATACGGTGACCCTCAGTTGGGTACCAGGGAAACGAGACGGCGGATAAAATTACTAGGAAAGGGTCTACGTTACACATATCGCCGGACCCGAACTGTTGGTCTAAGTGAGCAGTGATTTTCTGGTCACAAGACACCCATCTACCTAACTTAATCTTACCTTCTTCTCCTGATTCATCTCAAATGGGAATGTTTTGAAATTGATTTCGTCCTCGTTCTCTTCGTTGTCGTTGTTGGTGATATCATCCGAGACTACAGTCACACTGGGAATAGCACCCTGTTGTTGTTCCTGCAGCTGGACTGGTCGAATCAACTGGTTTGCAGCCAAGTCTAATGGAGTCGGTAATAAAGGTAACGGAAACCAAGTTGATTATTTGAGAAGAGCTACAGTGAACGATTAGCTCTAGGTGTTATCATTTGCATCTGTATTCACTAATATAATTCATTTTATACACCCGTGAGTCTAAATAATGTCAAAACTTTAGGGCAGACTTCTTGCGTGAATTTGTTTGAAATTGTCTATGAGGAAGTGTATCGCAGCGATGTTAAAACTGTTTTCTGGTTTCACTAGATTATGCTGAAAAAAAGAATAGAAACAGGGTCTTTCACTGGGGCCGAACGAAATGAAAAAAAACATAGAAGTGAGTGGTAGTAAAAAAAAAATTAGAAAACATCGCGTATACGCCAGAGTATCAGGTTGTGTTGGAAATTTTTTTTTTTTATAGGAGGGTAGGATCCTAGGAGTACGTGGCGCAGAACAGTGGAAAATGAAACACGGCAACTGGGAAAGAATTGGGGAGCTCAGGCACATTTCCAGAAATCGCACATCGTTGTAGAGTCCCTAGGAACCACAAGGGGATACAGGACATAAGTAAGTAAAGTAATTTAGGATAATGACATAAGGTCTTTTAGGAAGCTGTGAGATGCTTTTCGATGTCTCCATCGAGGCAGGATCATGTATCACGCAGTATGATACAATTGGTTCCTTTTAATTTACATATATGGTAGAAAATGATTGATTTCGCATGAAAGCGATCGATCATTTCAAATTTGAAAATTTTATCTTACAATGGTGATGATGATAAGTCGCCCTCTGGCTCTGGGTGATCTTTAACTTTGGGAAGCCCCCGTACATGTGTAATTTTCATTCAAATAATTTAGGAAATGTATTGAACTTAAGCAATTTTGTTATTAAAAAAATTATAAAAATTAAACTAAAAAACTTGGTTATCGAATTCGCATTTATTTGAGTTTTCTCCGACCAAAACTCCCACACATTTCCATAAAAAACAATCAACATTCACGTTTAAGATAAATTTAGGACATTCGTATTAAAATTTAAATGGTGTCCCATGTATTATAAAACAATAAACTCTGAGGATTTCAATGGAAAAAGGGCGGAAGATATTTTTATCTCACATTTAGTTTAAAAAAATCCTAAAGGTGAGTTCTAATAAGAAATGAAATGATGAAAAATCTTCAGCAGCTGAAAAAAATTGTATTCTAAAATTAGGTTTCAAAACAAATCCTCAAGATGGCGTGCAACGCAGATTACGAAGTTCCAATTAGAATTGTGAACGATTAACCACGTCTATGAGTTTGATACAGTGAATGAAACTATGCTTATAAATGCTATAAAAAATAAAAAATTAAAGAGTATTCCGTTGAGTGCAATGTGAATCAATTTATACCCCTACTACAATTAAAGTTAACACGCATTTAAAAAATAAAAAATAAAATATGAATTCAAATCCATTGTGACCTAGCCTTTTCCGCACGCACACTCCACACACACTCAGCAACGACAAGTTCTGTCATCTTTCCAGTGTCACCCCGTACTTCCAATCTAATTGGAAAGCTGATCAAATGTGTCATTCCCATTTAGTCGGCAGTCAACATTTATTTCCTTTAGTGGTCGGGGAGTTGTCATCCTATCAAAATTACTTCAACTGTGCTCGAGTAAAAACCTCAAAAAAGTCCAACAAGGAATTGAAAGAAATAATTCTCTTATATTTTAATTCGTCACTTGTGCAATAACGAACAAAAAACGGTCCATTCGCGTTCGGGAAATAAAGTTTGTGTCTTTTTCTATTTTTGTTTATAGCACACACTAGGTAGTGCATTATTATTCTAAAGAAAAAAAAATAGTGCCCTATTAGGTAAAAGGGTGTTAGTGTGCTCCCCATCACCCACGCTGCAGGTGCAGCAGCTGTCAAAAGTGAAGTGTGTGTCATTACCAAAAGAAAAAAAAAAAAAACAAACGCAATAAACAAAAAGTAGAAGAAAAAAAAGTTAAATTCATTGATAAGTTGCAAAATTGTTGTGCGCGAAGTAAAAGAAAAGAAAAAGAGTGTTATTTTAAGAAATTACCTCGCGAGTGAGAGTGAGTGGATGAGTTTGTTGAATGTTTGTTGCAATTGAACTACACCAACAACCCACCGGCAACAGGAGTTACCATCATTCTTTGCTTTGTTCCGCACAAAAGCTACCCCAAAATTTGGATTAAAAATATGTCTCTCTTCTAGAATTAAGGATAAGGTGAGTTCTAGTCTATGCATTCCACTTTTCTGTTTTACTTTTTGGGAGATGAATGACGAATCATACACAAATTCGATTTGTTTTGGATCCCACTAATCTTTTGGGGTGGGTCGCTGTTGCTGTCAGTGGTTATGGTCCGTTGATGGCACGTCCACATAATTTCCGGAGCGATGAGTTTTTTCGGGGAGTGTTGTGGCCTTTCGGCAAAAGGGTTGGCATAATTAGGGTAAAGCCAGAAATTAGATATGCAAATGTATGTACATTTATTCACACGTTTAGTTTTTTTTTTTTTTCTGCTTTTCTGCTCAAAAGCCAAAGCTACAGTGGCCATAGCTAAGCTCAAAAGATGTATAACGCGTTCTACCTGCCTACTCAATTATTAATTTTTTTTTTTGAGAATCTAAATTACGGTCGGGCGGACGGTCTATAAATAGGTTCAAATGAGTGCCGTCATCACTGAAGAACTTTAGTCGCGAATAGTTTGGTATGATTCCTTGGAAAATGAGCTTGGTTCTCTTATTTGTGGGCACGATTCGGCGTTTGTTTTATAGTTTTTCAATTGCCTAGCCCTTCCATAAGGAAAACATATTGAAAGTGGAATGTAAAAGAAAAAAATGGTTTCCTTGTGTACAGTGGCTACCAAAGTTTTACGAACAACGATATTTGAATAACTTGATCGTGTGTTGAACAATCTTCTTGATGTGAGTTTTTGACGCACCAGTTCGGTAGAAGAAATAGAAAGTTAAACTTAAGTTAAGACAGACGAGTCGGTGGTTGAAGTTCCTATGCATTGAGCTCGCTTTCATATGTACCTAGTGCCTCTGCAAAGAATATTGTCATCTTGTCACTCTTTTGAACTCAAAGTGGGCGAGATATTCTTCTTGTTGATCATAAGGTTTCAACTTTCTGTATTTTGTTTTAGTAGTAAAAATTGTGTTTGGTTTTGTATGCAATTGTAGAAGCAAGCAGCCATTTGTTGGACAAATAATCTTCTTAAGATAAAATGCCAGGAATACGGGCTACACACCACTCCCACTTTCTTTGTAAACTGCTTGTAGATGTCCATACATCGACCGGCGAATGAGTGAACTGCGAATAAACCATTTTGAGGACATTTGAAGGGATACAATTCGCAATATTACTATTCCCAAAGAAGAGAGCTAAATTTATTTTTAATTTCTCTGAAGAAATCAACAATTCGCGCAATTTTTCGCCAATAAGCGAATGCTTCTTGCGATCTGTCAAATTTCATTCACATTCCACAGATTGGAACGCAATCCATATTTGGACAACCAGCAGATCGCTGAGCTGTGAGCTAACTACATGAGGCCAAGCGTTGTCCTGCTGTAGAATCACTCCTTCTCGCCTCTGCTCGTATTGTGACCATTTTTCGCGCAGTGCTCGGCCCAATTGCATCAATTGAAGTTGATACCGTTCTCCGTGAGGGTTTCGTTGGGTTTCAACAATTTGGCATGGATTCTCATCGAGCAATACCTCCAATTCAGCGTCTTTGAAAGATTTTGGCCTTCGGTCGTCAACATCGAAATCACCGTCTTTGAAGCGACAGAACCATTCACGGCACATTGTTTCACGTAAAGCGGGCCATAGACACTCGAAGGTGGTGCTAGTAAACTTAGTTCGAGTAAACCCAGCAGACACTGAAAACAATTTGCTCGGACTTAATTTTTCCTTGTTTTTTAATGATATGCACTCGTCATCGTAACTCACCAGAGTTGATGAAGAGAAGATACTTTGGGCAAAAGGTAAAAGAAAAGAATTTTGACAAAGGAATGGTTGAACATAGGGAAACATCTACATCTACCGCACATCACACTACCAGAGGGTCCAATTGCAAATCAAAATGATGTGGTCGAGTAAACTAACAAGTAAACTACTCCGCAAATACTCGAACTTGGTTCGAGGTACACGTAGCTCCGCCCTCGAACATTAAAAAATTTCAAAGTACTTTTATTCGAACCATGAAGTTGGTACCCGAACAAGCCCGCAGACATGGGAAATTAACTCGAACATGGTTTGCTTACCAATATTACTCGCACCATGTTCAAGTGTCTACGGCTCGCTTAAGACAGCAAATTCTGTAAACTTTTTCGAGTTCTCTATTCGCTTGAGTTGTCCTTTCCTTTGAATGAAAGAAGAAAATCAACACTTTCGAAAATTACGATTATTTGGCATAAAATCAGACATTTTCACAGAATTACTAATGTTTCAAAACGGTATGTTTACCATATGTCTAAGCTTGGTTCATGGCGCTTTGGATATGTCAAAAAAGATCAGAACTTACTCATCTATTGACAAACAGGTCCGTTGGCGTAACTTCCTAAAACAGCGAATTTGTACGAAAATTTACGAATTTGTTCGTGTTCGGAGAATTTTCGCAGTTTTTCGCAGAAGAGAGCGCTCAGGAGAGAGTAAACAATTTCCCTATGCGTCGAATTTCAGTGCAAGAAATTTCTGTGGACTGGTTTTTGGAAACTGTCAAAGCTGTCAAATCAGTGTATTTTCAACTTTTTCTTGTTCAACCCGTTCGTTTACTTTTTCGTAATTTTCGCTCTCTCTGAGAGAATTTTACCCCCACTCTTCGATAATCTACGAATTTTAGTACAAAAAGTACGCGAACGGCTCTACTATATTATTATCATCATATTTCCAATGGATATATCTGGTCCACAAATTTCAAAGGGCGGACTGTGGAATACGAGTGATATCACATTTTTATTTTATTTTTTTTAAAATTTTTCACAAAAGAATTTAAAACGTACCTAAAGCCGACACCATGAGCTCATACCGGCAGCAGGTAGCACAACTACGTATATACCAACTACGTGAATAGCATACTATTGTGAATAGAACAATACCGTCAATCGAGCAAAATAGTTATGTAATATTCAAACATGGGGAATTATTACGATCATGTTCCGCATGAAGGCACTATACGTACGTACAAATGAAGAAAGCAAAACAAAGCAAAGAGGAGCCGAAGCAAATGGAAACCAATAAAGCAGACTCAAATGCTTCTGACCCCAAACCATTTATGAATCGAATAAGTTAATTACGTCATATTCATTACTGCAGATCATTCAACCCAAATGTTATTGAGTGAACGGGTAGTGGATAAGGTAGGAATCATTTCCTCTTTTCCCGAAATGTAATATAGGGTGACCAGATAAGAATGATAAGAAAATAAACTAAAAATAAAGCAACAACGCTATAAGATGCAAAATTTATTCTGGCTTTATTTTGAAGCTACGTTCGTGCCATTATGTTGGGAATAGCACATCGTTCAAGAGGCCGATTAGTGCTTCAAGTTGTCGGTAGAATTTGTGATGACTCTGTCCAAAATGTACGTACGGCGTTATTCCTTCAATATCGTCTCGAATGTTGTCATCGAGTTTGCTTAAAGTCGTTGGGTTGTAAGCGCATAAAATAAAGCTAGATACACACGAGGCAACCGTTGAAGCAACGTTTTGTTTGTTGACCACAGCACGGATGTATCGGTGTTGTCAAACTCTGGCCATAGAAAGTTGGATACCATCGCTCTATAGCTAAGACGATTGACGGCAACGGTGGCTCCTTTCTCAGGATGATGCCGTCATGTCATAATTCGCGCCAAACCGTAAATCTTTTTGGATGCATTGATGCTTGGTCGAACACTTGCGGATTGCGTGTGCTCCAATAACAGCAATTTCGCTTGCTGACATAGTCGCTGAGCTTAAAAGTGGCCTCACCCGAGAAGATAATTCCTAGGTCAAAATCCGAATCTTCGGTCAACATTTCCCGGCGCATAATTAGCGAACTCACGGTGTTGTCTTTGGTCGCCCTGCTTCCATTCTTGCGTCAGTAAAAACTTTTTCGGATGTCTGCCCAAATTCAACTACGAAATGAGTCGCGATGACTTAAAGCCTAAAGAGTGTACTCGTGCTCACACTTTTCAACAGTGCGACGAATTGCCTACACGCTGGCCATAGCGAACGACCTCAGGACGAAATTCGAGTTTCAATATTTCCATTATATTTTTTAATGATTTCTGCAAGTTCAGCAAGCTTGAAACGATGCATAAAGAAATGGCAAACCTTACTACCTTAGAATACTTTGACAGCTGTTGAAAAATAACACTGCTATCTGTCCTTATATCTATACCTTACCTCTTTCGATTGATCGCTTCCGAAGACAATTGCTAAAGCAAATTTTGTTTAAGTTCTGTTCAAACATACAACATATCTATGTGGGCAATTCAAAGCTAACCATCGAAAGTTCCCTATGTCAAATGTATCATTTTTTCGAGATGACTTGTTCTTTAGATATGTGTCAATGCAATTTACCTATTTTTGTATGACTATCAGAAAATTTAAAATCCAATTCATCCACAGAAGATTGCATTCAAAACCCATTTTGAATAGGTTTCGTGGAAATTAATCAAATTAAAGCGAATACCAGTGGATATCCATTTGCTGGAACATTTGCCTCTATTCCTTGGTCCTTTAAACATCTTGATTTTTTTATTTATATTTTCTAATTATACCAAGTTTCATTATAACAATTCGCAATGCTGAGGATATTGCTGTATCTGTCATATCTGTTCTGCTATATCTTTGAACTTACCTTTTTTAAGACTCAATAAAGTGAGTAATGTGAAGAATGTAAAAATTAGGTGTGCCAATTGGGCTTGCGTGTGTCTGCAAGAACAGCGACTGGATAATTTTGTTTTGCTTCTCTTTTATTGAACATTTTCGTAGCCAAACATTCTTGCTAGGTGTAATTATTTTTACGAACTTAAGGCAGTTTGTTTTTAGGGATGCATTATGGACTTGGAACACACGAAGTATTTGTCAGTTTTTTTTTTTTTTTTTTGTATAAAGTTGATTACTTTTGAACACTTTTGAATATTTTAAACGCTGAATAGCGGTATACCTACTGTGGGATGCAATTTATGTGTCGTGTTATGGCAAAGGTGATCGCAAAATGTAGGTTAGAAAACTTACAATGTGTAGAAGACTCAAACACATCAGCCAAACTATCACCAAAACAGGAAGTCGCCTAAAATCGTAATTTGTGGACGCCAAATTGGATAGCGGCTATCATATCGAAAAAGGTAAAGGTCTTATCAATTTTTTTTACAAAAGAAAATGATTGATATTCACTGAATGGAATGGCGTGGTTTAGATAACTCAAAATTTTATCGCATCACAGAAATGAATCGAACTTAAAAATGATCAGCGCTAAGTAATTAAATTAGATAGACACCGCTTTAGTTGCTGCATTGATTAACATCCCCACAAAAGGCAGTAAATCGTTGGAAGTGTGTTGTGGGCATTTGTGGTTTAGATTTTTATAGCTAACTTTAATTCATATAGAAAGCCGTCTGTCTCGATCTGAACAAAAGCAATCACGCGACTAGTATCCAGTGGGAAGTATAGATTTTTCGGCTATACATCATAAGCCGTGTTTTATTGGCAAGTGTATAGGCAGCTCTCAATAAAACGACCCTATTGACTTTCATATTCACTTTTGATTTATACTTCCTAAATCACATTCGAGTCTTAGATGGAGCTTAATCGGATTCTAGACAACAACCATAATCGTACTGTCAGCGTTAAAAAATTAAGGGTTGCTGTCTACAATTATAGTCTACGCCATCTATGATTCGACTTTCTCCACACTTTATGTTCACTTTTGGTTACTGACTAATTTATCTTCACTTTTCGTTTTGTTTTGCTTTGTGTGTGGAAAAGTGGCTATACTTTTTCGAAAAAACACTGCTATTGTTTGAATAATATGTTAAATTATATAGATGACGAAATGACGACTAAAATTCGGGTCGTGACAGATTCGCTTGCTGAAGATTAAAGCTCCCGATATTCATAATTGCATTCTGACGTTCAAGCGGAATTAAATGGGAGCTCACACACAACAAATTAGATTTCAGCGGTTGGCTTTGACAGTAGGTACTGGGCGCAGCCATTTTGTTGATGCCGTGCGTACAATTTGTTGTTGACAGGAAATGTGTGGGCAGATGCTTTGTATAGTTTGTCTATGAGAGCCATTGATGTTTGGACTTTGATTATCATCGTTTATCGATATTGAAATCGATGATTTACCATCATCGCTCATTCCTACACAGGACCTATTATAGTCCAGCAACTCATTAGTTTAAACTTGGCATGATAATATTCGGTTTTTCCATTCATGTCTAAAGATAAAGGCGAACTATTCGTTCCATCATTTACCGATTGAAATATGTGTAGTAACTATACTTGTTAAGGTCAGTTACATAACAAGAACGTGTTGTCTCTCACCCAAGTGTGTGATTTGCTTTGACTCAGTGTATTTGACGTTCGAGCGTTGACATCTCTGATTAGCATAACAAGTTAAAGGTTAAAAGCTAGTCACCAACAAGTTGCCGGTCTATCAAGTTTTTTTTTTAATTCCGAATCTAGGTTGGAAAGGCTATTAAACTTTTTAATTATGGTTAACGTTCTGCACCACTTTCTTATGGATTGACTTGAAGAAGGTTAAATACTTTTTTTGTCAAGTTTTTGGGTTATGATTGTTCGTAGGAATTAACTGACAATTTGGTGTAAATGTCATAGCATTTAGTAGTTGTCAAGTTGGAGACATTAGGAAAACATAGAAGAATAGAATTCCTTTGAAATACTTTCCATTTTTTATAACAACTTATTTTTAGCATGGGCGTTTGGGCAGATTGGTAAAAAATCTGATCATTGTTGTATTATACATTACCTTCAGTTTGATTTCAAGAATACTTTCTTGCAATCGCATTAAACATTTGTACATATTGTTATGAGATATTTATATTTGTCAGATGTTCGCAGGAGTTAGGCCAACGTACTAAACACCCATCCTACACACTTCAACAAATCTCCCCGCATGACTGTCGTCTGGTATTTCTTCCCAGGCTGCCTCTGGGGGTCTTCTTAGGACTTCTGTTCTTTGCAGGTCGTTTTGGACACGCAGTATGAATGAGTAGATTTCCGTCCACTCGCCCTCTGATTCCGTCATGTGACTTAGTTGGTATGCAGGTTGGCAGAAGAAAAACACTTCCGCCGAAAGGCATTCCCATGTCCATTTAACCCTTACAATGTCTAAAAACTACTTAGTAACTTACTCACTTATTTTCAAAGCATACAAACCATCCTGATGATCTGGTCAAGTTCAGCATCTTGTCAATGTTTATGCCAGAGAGTTCATGTCAAGTGACTTACGAGATCTTCTGCCCAGCTTCTGCATCCTCCTCTTCATTTGGACATTCTGGGCATAGGGGCTACTCCACCAAATCGGTTGTAGGTGGTAGTAACAATTCCTCCTCGCTCTCCTTGTCTATGATTCTTTGGAAGAATGAGCTTATGGGTCCAACTGCCTTTGGTAGAGTTATCCCACCAGGCTTGTCACTGCATTGCCGATATTCTTTCCTCTTGTTGATCTTTTTTTTGCCTCTTGCTGGTTCTAGGGTTCCTTAAGGTGCTCCTTTTGCATCTCGTTTGCGAGAATGTCCATTGGAACCATTCAGGCTAATATGCAGACTAGGAAGCCGTTGATCACTTTGAAACATACATTTGTCGCCAGTATCGCCCATATCGTGGCAGCGTGTAGGAGAACCCATCTGCCCGTTATGGACCTCAGATTCCATCCATGCTCGGGAGTGTTCAATCGAGTGCTGCCTGTACCTATATCGACGTACTCGACCTAACCTATTGTCGAGAGTGACTCCGAGGCACTTCAAAGATTCTGAATCTGATTGTCTGATTTGCTACCCGAAAGAAGAGATCCAAGAACCGAACTCCTTTGGAAATGCTTTAGTGTTTAGCCCTATCGCCAGTATGACACCTTACCTTCCTGTTGCTACAGTGGTCCGCGATTATCAGGGATCTCCTAGTGACTGATATCTATATCACGTTTTAAAAGGATGTCTATCCTAGTAACTGGTCTCCCAAACTTCTACTTATGAATGGTACTCTTAAAAGGTTAAATAAATTTTCGACTCTAGAGCTTTGAAACTAGTCCCTTTGGACCACTTTACTCAATTAATTGACAAACAAATTTTCTGAATAAGATTAATTTGTAATTCGTCGTCAAAGAATAGCTTAATCGCTGAATTAATTTATGTAAAATTAATTCTATATAATTTGCATTTATTCTAAAAGCTAGTTTTTTTTTTTTTTGTAAAATCTTCTTAAGCATGTGTTACATTGAAACTATTTTTCCTTTCCCTTTTGGGACTATTAGCGGAGTATTCTCACGCAAAGTGGATAGATATTAGCGGTTATGTCTTTTTTAACTAAATGCTGGATGATTTTTTTGAATTCTCATTTGGATTGCGTGTAAATATTCTCCTTTGGAACATATTCCCTTCTCGTTTAGGTACAACTTTCTTTTAATTCTCTTCAACTTGCATCAGACACAAGAAAAAACCCCATTGCTGACAGGGAACTTTAATTGGACTCGTATCTAGGGACTTGAGGAATTGCAACCTGTCTACGTACGGGAACGTGATACCATAAAACAAGAAACAATAAATGATACCATTCTTCCATCTGACACCACTTTTCGTATAAAAAATTTGTTGATATAGGTGGATGCGGCGGTTCATTGGTGGAGATTCAAATCCAGAAAACACTAACAAGTTTGTTCACGGTACCTCTTAAATCTTACTAGCGTCTGACAAACATCAAAGAGAAGGTAGCTGGAACTAGTGCTTTAGGATCTCGGAATCCGTCACGTTCCTTTCCTAAGAGTGCGATCTTTGTCCTGAAAGAGATCTACGAAAGTCATCAGTTTTCAGCCTGTGTAAGGGTACCTACTTTTGGAAGGGCATGTGGCTTAACTCAGAACAAAGTGCTTCCGATCTGCACAGCTATGATGAGACTGGTAACTAAGCTTTTCAAAGCATGCCGGGTGTTACTCTAGATCAGGCATGTCAAAGATATGGCCCACGGGCCACGACTGTCCCGCAAGACAATAACTTGTGGCCCGTGACATCATAGAGCTCTAATGTCATGTGCATTTCAATTAAAGCATTCAGATGAAGAAAAAGTTATGGTCCTTTGAGCGTTTCCTATCTTTAATTTTAAATGAAACAAACTGTGGGTAAGAAATAAGTCCATTGTGGCAAGAGCCGTCCTGTTGAAACCGCATGTTTTCGTTGTCCATATCATTCAATTCGGGCCAAAAGAAATTTTTTATCATTAACTGATAGCACTCGCCATTGACGGTGATGGCCTGGCCAAATTCGTTCTCAAAGAAGGATGGACCGATGATGTCGCCAGTCCATCCATAACAAATCTCTGAATGTATTCCAATTCGGTTGACCTCATATGGATTGTTATCGTCCTAAATTCAACAATTTTGCTTGTTGACGAACCCATTCATCCAGAAATGAGTCTCATCGTTGAATATGATTTTTCGACGAAGCGTGCAAAATGTTTCTCGAACAGAAGCCCCACTTTCATAAAACAATTTAAGCATTTTGCACATATTGTTGAACGCTATATCTCTTCTTGTTGATTTGGCAAAACAGATTAAATAAGAAACAGCTAATTTGACAGATGTAGCCTGAACAATATAGTCGCCACCACCTGTCAAAGATCAAAGATCCCTATTGGACAACCCTTTACATTTTTCATGTGACCTGCTACCATCTTCAAACAAAAAAGTGGCACTAAAGAAGTTTGAGTTTGACACCCCTCTAGATGATCGGGTTCAATACTTATCCTATGACTCTTGTACTATGGATATGCCGCCTCATGCTATAATGTCAGAGCGTCAGCTGTGAAGTATTCCGATTTCCAGAAGGAGATTTTTGCTATCCTTATAACTGCAAGCCTCTAGCGGCATCGATCGTGTTTTTCGTTTGAGGCTATCTAAAATTCAAAGTCTACATGCCAAATGCGAGTATGATTGAGCAAATGGAAGCCAAATACCACTGAAAATTCTCGGACGTATCATCGAAAGTTGGAACTCTAGAATCGACCATGTTATCAGCTGTTACCGCCAATAAAAAGGATATAATATTTACAAAAAATAAATGTCAAGAAAATTCCTTTTGTTTGATAGTGAAGATAACGCGATAAATTTAAAATTTTTGTATTTATTTTTACTTTTGAAAAAATATTTCTAAATGAATCACCCTCAAATTACTCTATGTTGTTGTTTTTATTTACTGTTCAATTCAATTCATTTCAATTCAAAGTCGATTGAATGGCGTCCGCATCTATGTAGTTGTGCGAATGAAGTAGACCGGCAATCGATAGAGTTCGCCCGCGAATTAAATAATACCAGATGCTAATTCACTCTAAAATGAGCTTCGCATAATGGACCCCTGGAATGTGCATAATTTTAAATTGTGCTCTTCCCATTAACTTAGTGTTGAACTAAATTGATTGACTGTTTGGTGAACATAAGGGCTTAGGAGATGCGATTAGATTGGAAGCCAGATTATGTCCTATCGATCGATGATCACTTTACGCTCAACATTCAACCGATCATATCACATTATCTTTATGGGCCATTAGCAATTTAATTCCACTTTCAAAGATATGTACTACGAACACATAAACAAAAAATCTTCTGAAAGCAAAATTGTTCACTCGAAAGAAATCATTGGGACTAGTGCGCACAGATGTGGTCAAGATACAATCAAAAGCACTAAATTATAGACCCCCAAAGGCTGGAGAATGACTACATTACATTTCGAGCTAGAAATTACGTCAGCTATCTGCGACATGCGTTGGTATACATTTTTCTCTCCAGTTTAGTCATTAAGAAAGAATAATTTCTTTGTTTAGTTTGTTCTTAACCTGAATTTGTTTCTTTTTTGTTTTATCTCAAGAGATACGCGGTTACAGGGGGTAAAACAATGACTTTGTATTCGTTAATCTATTTCACTTAATGTCTAGTGTACAAGGTTAAGATTCAGTAAAGGTTTGACGAACCTGTAACGCGTTCAATTCGGTGCCACCACCGCAGTTAGCTCGACCACACATTGAAGACCTCTAAGAATAATGGTAGTGATTTTTTTTAAGGATGGTGAGGGATAGGAAAAGACGATAAGCATATGAAGCAATACGACCCAGGAGGATCTTTAGTGCTATTGTGTTGATATGAGATCTTCGGAGGTTTCTTTGTAATGTATTCTCTGGCACAGAGCTCAATTGCATGGACCTCTACCTGAAAGGTAGTGGTTGTTTGTCCTAAAGGAACTGATAACTTGTAGTGTGGACCAGAGATTCTAGCTCCAGACGCACACGACATCTTTGATCCGTCAGTATACCAATCTAATGATAAGGATGTTTGGGGAATAAGCTGATTGTCCCAGAAACTTCCGATTGGGAGATCAACCTCAAAAGAGTGATGGAGATGGATTCTCTTGGGCATGAAGTCGGAGAGGCATACTGCTGGATTGGATAGCCGAGGAACTCCTTCAAGGATTTTCATGTGTCCATCTAAGTTAGGGGAGGAATTATTGCGTAGTAGTTGAAGCTTTAATGCACTAGCTTCAACTTATGTGGAGGGGCGAAGAGCATCCGCAGCAGCTTGAATGGAATTAAATGTCGTGTTATCGAAGGCACTAGAGATGTCCAGAAAGGAGCATAAGGCGATTTCCTACTTTGACAAAGATTCCATAACGAAGCTGACTAGATGGTGTAGATTTCCCAGATTGATACGCAAATTGCATATTGTTTCATGGATATTGAATCAAGGCGCTATTGGGAATATGGAAATCAATGATTTTTTGCATTACCTTTAGAAAGACAGATGTGATACTGATAAGCCTGTAGGCCTTAGGGTCTGAAGGTGATCTATCGAATGATCGATATGATCACATTAATTTTCAGATTTCAATCTGAAGACTTTGATATAAGAACAAAAAACAAAAATAAAAAAATACTTTGTGCAAAAAAAGTAGCAAAACTCTTATGGCGATAATTGGCAATGTAAACAACATATTAGGCACTCCGTGCGATTGCTTTGTTATTAGTCACACGCTTTTTGTTGCAGATACTGTGTTTAGGGGAAAATGGAAGGGCAATGACCAAACCTGGATTTATTGTTCCAAAGATAAGAGCACTTACCAGCTCGAGTATCGTAAGCATGTTTATAAAAGTAACAATTACATTGCAACCTTATCAGTTATGGTTGGACATCGTGTTAAGTGTTTTGTTAATTTTTATTTCCTTTCATATATTATCAGGTACGCGTGAAGTCTATTTGGTTGTTTAGATACATTACGGTATTTGTGCATCAGGCATACACAAAGAAAAGAAAATCAAAATATCTTTTAGTCACACCTTCCGCATTTGACACATTGGAGAAATAAGTAGAAGAATTCTTCAGACACAGATGCTGTAACAAATGCTAATTAGGCCAGCACAGTAATAGCTAGCCGCTGCGAGTAGTAGAAGAGCACAGTGTGAGGATTATCGATACTCGATTAACATTGATGTTCTTAGTTTGACTTAAATTCGACCGCTGTCAATTGTTGACTCATCAGCAATACAATACCAGTTTGTAATTGCTGACTTTTGATATTCAGTGTAAGAGAAAGATATTTGTATTCTCTGATTCGTTGTCTCAATTAAAATCGACCAGAGTAGACTAGTGTCGATCGCCGATTGTACCTATAAATCGACCGGAGTCAATCGTAGTTTATCGACTTTTGATCTGTGATTGTTCTCCTTAAAATAAAATCAGGCGCGTAAATTTTTGACAGAATCTAGAATCACAATAAAGGCAACCCATCTCTTTCCACCTCGATAAAAAAAAACACCTCGGTATTGCTCCTGGTTGTAGTCAGTAAGTTTAGGTTTCTGTTGACTGCGGCGGTTTCTGGTACTGCAAACAAAGGCGGATATGAGTCAACATAAGATGGTGATCGCGCACACATCCAATATTTTCTCCACCTTTCTTTCGGACGTCTAGAAGAAAATTTCTAAAGCAGCGTTGTTGTACTTCTAGTAAACTAAACTCGTATGGCTCCAAAACCGAGGAAGGAGTCGTTTTCAAAACACCTGGGCATCCATCTCTCCTTCAGCCTTCCGAACTACTGCAGCGTTTTTCAAGCCGAAGTCACCGCTATTCGTCCAGCAGGCGACTGGCTGGCGGTTAATGCAGTATCAGTATCGAATATTGACAGCCAGGCGGCCATCAAATCCTTTGGATCGAGCACAATGAGATCCAAGACAGTGAAAGACTGCAGCGTATCTCCTCTGCTGGGTGCCGGGTCACTGTAACATACCAGGGAATTGTGAAGCTGACGAACTGGCCAGACGAGGCTCCTCAGGTCTAAGTAGCATAAGCGTCATAGACATCGAGAAGTCAACCATCGGTGGCAACAACTTGACCACTGTAACAGTGCAAGGCTTCTTTGTCCCATGCTTAATAAAACTAGGTCAATCGGACTTCTAAGGGAGGAATTCTTTTCTAAAATCCTAAACACCCTCACCGGACACTGTGCTATAGGAAGCACGAACTGGGCATCCCCTGCAGTGACTTCTGCAGAAGCTGTAGAGATGAAGAAGAAGAGGAGACCATCAGTCACACATTAGGTGAATACCTGTTCAACTATCTAAACGATCTCACGGCTAAAATTGGCTCCTTCATACTAAGGATAAAATGTTTGCAAATGGTTCCAAGAGTAAGGATTTTGGAGAGGGTTCCTCTCTTGTTGTTTAGAAGTCCTATGGACCTATTCTTGGTCTAAGTGCCGGTTTCAATCAACCAAGCACCCTAAACTATGTGATCATTACAAACGTTCCTTGAACATGACAGAAGGCAGATAAGTATTCACACTAGCTTCGTTCACATGGTCTACATTCCAAGTGTACAAACTTTCGATTATTTTGTTCTATTTTAATGTATGCTATGCACGGTTGAAAGGCCCTCCAATTATAATACGAATATCCATGCGATAAAAAACAGACTCTCACTTAAATCAAAAACAACAAAAATAGATTTAGATACTGTTTCGGTTTTTTTTTTTTTATATTATTTAGATAAGCTATGGGTGGTATCTATACGTATGGCATAGATACTCCCAAAATTGATTGATTGATGACTATCATTAAATACTAATTTCTCTATTCTTACTATATTTTTTGAGTTTTGTTTAGTTACACTTGAATTACATTAAATGGTTTTTGTTTTTTCCAAGAGAAGCTATGTACTTCCAATTCTCATTCGGGCATCACTAATAAAGGCGGCCACGAATTCTATTGACTTTTGACCAGAAACAATCAAATTATAATTTAATGTGGCACACAAACATGAGATAGACATTCTTAGGGGTTGCTCTGTGATCTGAGCGAAAGATTTTATGAGAAAATTCAATTAATATTTCCATTAATTGAATGTAGATTGTAGAACACAAACATAATGCAATAGAAGCGGGAGATATGTAACAATAAACATTAAACAGTTGCGGTTAACTAAAAATAATCTCAAAATCGGGGTCACTCGATGACATAAATTCCAATTACAAATCAACAAAAATATGAATTTGAAATGTGGAATCTGTAAGTTACATTTGTTTTGATATAGAACCAAAAAAAAAAGCGAATGTGATAAGATTTAATGACACGGAAGGCTATAGCTATATTTACGTTTGGTATTAGAGAGTTCTACTGAGGTTTGCTCACCCGATGACTGTACTCTCTGGAATGCTAACAACAATATGCAAAATAATGGAAGGAATGTGTTTCCGGTGGACGCTAAGTGACTGCAGTGACTAACGCTTCAAATTTTGATTTGAACTTATGTCCCATGTGATTTGATTTGGACATTGGCAGCAGCTGCGCCTTTTGGAGAAAAAACAAAAGCATCAACATGTTGCCATAGATCGGTCCACATGTCACATCTTGCACGGAGGAAGGCTGTCTGAGGAATTCGAAGTTCAGAGTGGGGTTCGGCAAGGCTGCATACTTTCAGCGATGTACTAAATGTGGCCTTATCAAAAGGAAATGGAGGAATTCGATGGACTCTTACATCTGATCTCAAGCACCTCGAGTACGCCGATGATGTATGCCTCACAGAATAATGGACCTTCACCAAATGACAGCAAATGTGGAGAGGGCAGCAAACTGGGACCGAACTCATCAACTCATATATGCATTGCTGGACAAACGGTTTAGAGAGTAGAGAGTTTCCAATTCCTTGGGAGTATTGGCTCAACCGATGGCGGAACCGAACTGGATATAGCCAGCCGAATAGGTAAAGCAAAATCTGCGTTTGGGATGCTATCCACAGTTTGGCGAAGTAATGCAATTAGTTTAAACACCAAGCTACGACTGTTCCGTTCCAACGTTGAATCCGCGTTGCTATATGGATGTTGTACCTGTGACCGTTACTATAACGAGGAAGCTGCAAACGTTTGTCAATAGCTGCCTGCCCTACATTTTAAGGATATTTTGGCCAAACAAAGTGGCAGTGGATTGGTCCCAATCTCCGAAAGGGTTACAGATCCATAGCTAACCAAGCGATGCAATGGAACCCGCTTACCCAGGATGGGAGGATACGCCGCGGTCCTACGAGTACATGGAGCAGAACAGTGGAGAAGGAGGCACGGCAACTGGGGAAGAGTTGGAGAGAGCTAAGGCACATTTCCAAAAATCGCATACACGTAGAGTCTCTGGGACCCACAAGGGGATACAGGACATACATAAGTAAGCATAGCATAGCATCGGCTCACAAACAGTAGTAGTATACATATAGTAGTGCTAAACTATATGACCATGTACATGCATGTTTATATATTCTGTTGCTTTGCAACTGGTGACCAGAAGAACTTAAGTCTTATGCCAACCGTGCTCTCTTTACAACCAGGGGCCAAATTAAAGCTGACGACGAGCGAGTTGGTTGATTTCACGTTTATCTCAGGAATTAGGCTGTGACTAGTTTGGGGGATATTTTTCGATGGGTCTTAAGACAGAATCCTTATACTGTGACACAAAAACTGAAGTCGAACAGTTATCAGTTGCAAAACTCTGTGAAACAGTTTTTAGCGATCAAATCCACTTTTGGCTAAACGGCTTCGCTTATAAGCAAAATTGTCGTATTAGGGCAAGTAACTATTCAGAATCCATTCACAGAAGGCATCAGTGCCACAAAAACCAACTCTTCCGTTGGAGTTTCATCTTGGAGATACACTACTTCTTGAGTGATGCTAGAAATCCAATCAGTCAATTGAAATCGCTACCAAAGGACTACTGGGCCATATAAAAAGAAGAGAAATATGCATCCGCATTCTGACAAGTATATTAAAAGGCCACGGTAGGCTTAACAAACACCTTAGGAAGCTGGGCATAGCATAGGCTGGGCACTGCAGACTCACTATACCTCCACACCAACCAACATCCTCATAGTATGTGATGTATTAATTCACTAAACTTGGCTGGATGCCTACATTGAATCCAATAAGGATGCATACTGGCATTGAATCGACGGAAACTAATCACAATTAGCCCGATACTAGCATTCGAAAGGAGATTCTCACTAAAATGGATTCCTGACAGAATTCACTGGAAGACCAAGAAGAAGAAGGAGTAGGCGTTCCAAACTGATACTCCTAAGATTGACATTGGCGTTCCTTTAAAATAAATAACGACATCAGCGTTTGCAAGCCGCCCTCGCAGCCATCATATAGGCCATCGATCAAGACGAGATCATTGTCTTATAGACCCACGAAGACTGTGGACTCTGCTGTAATTGGGTCGAGGCTTGTGAGAAACTGCAGACCACTACTAAACGAGATATCCAGAGCGAGCCAATAGGGAGACCCTCAGCTGGTTACCAAGGCATATGGATATCGACGGAAATGAAAAGGCTTACGAGGTTGCTCTGTGATATTGTCTGGGGTTATTTCAACTCCATGGTCAAGTTTGGTCAAACAACTCAGTCAACCTCATTACATCAAACCATCTCCCTACTTTCAATTTAATGTCTTAAGATGTAGGTCATAATAGTCAGCAAATAAAGCACATGGGAACGAAACGAGTGACTAACAATACGCACTATTGACCTTCTATTGTGAATGAATAGTTAAAGCCTGAATCACAACTTAACAAAACAAATATGAGCACGAAATTAAGTTCTGTTCGATTCATGTACAATTTTCAGGCATTTACATACGATTTACACTGGAAAATATGCGCAAATAAAGGTGTAGATCTTTAATTAGATTCTCTAAAGCTGAACACCTTCAGAACGTACTTATGTATGCAACAACTTACTCGAACGTATCTCCTATCAATTTGTTTCTATTAACTTGTTTGACTCTTTTTTTTTTTTATGTGAAACTCAATTGTTTTTAATTTAATTGTAATTTTTTTGTTTGTATTTCTAGGTCGTCGTGTGGTTCTATCAACTGCAGCATCTTTAAATTCCAAAAATGGCATTCAGCTACGCTTGTCTTACACTGCAGCGGCTAGTGCTGCCAGTCGTCTTGGTATTGGGTAAGTTTAATTAAGTAATTTCTACATATGTATCAAGGTGGTTTGAGAAGTTAGTTTTGTTAGAGTTTTATCCCGCAATGGATTAATGTTTTTTTTGAATAAAATTTTAATCAGATTCTTCTTCTGATTGTGGCCTAATTTAACACAGGGATGATATAGTGTGTAGAGCTAGTTTATTTCTTTAAGAACAAAATTACTATTTACCCCACTCTGAGCCCGCAGACAACTCCATATAATCTATTTATCGGAAGTTAAATTGCTCATAGAAACCTTTCCAAAATCTTAAAAAAAAACTTACTTCAGGGCATACACAAACTGAATTAGACAGTGAACTCAAACTTCCTTGCCCCCTTAGTGAGGAAAATAGGAGAAGCTTAACTACCATTTTTGTGAATAAATGGGCACATTCCGAACTCTAGGCCTACTTTTTGAAGTAAGACCTAACATATGGAACGGCAAACTAATTTTTGACAGTTTGCACATTGACTTAAATGGTAGGGAAAATTTTCTTACCCTCAAATCCAGTCCACTACCTCAAAAAGAAATGCCTTACTTTGTAGGCAAAACTGAATCTCAATCTCAATCAAAAGCGTTTGATTACCTAGTGCCCAGAATGCGGAACGTGCCCAATGTGACAAAATGGCTGCGACCATAGATGTCAACAAAAATCGCCAGATTTTGTAATTCTTGTGTGACCTTTGTGTGCTCGCATTTGTTTTTGCTTGAACGTCAGAATACAATGACAAAATCTGGCGGATTTTAGCTTGGTAGAGAAAATCCGTCAAACGAACCGAAATTGATTGTCTACTTTAGTTTGTCCGTGCTTCAGGGAAACTCGACTCTTGGAGAATCTCTGCCTGTTTGTTTTCAGTTGTGACTATCAGGTTTTTTGCAAGCGCGACAACAACAACTTGGTCTTTGCATCGCTCTCGGTCTTCTAGTCTTCTGTTAGGAGAGGAGAAACGACAACACTGGTCTACAGTGACTTCATTAGTACATCCACGATTGCCTATGTCTAGCTTGTCTTTGATATTTCGATAACGCCACGCCAGCTTCAAGCTGCTTGCCTTTGCAATGAAAACTTAGAATTTGTTGGACTCGCGAGACTCTTCTATACCCTTGAGTTCGGAAACTTTCCTTTCCACGCAAAGTGCTCTACTTTTTCCTTCTTCGGGTCAAATACTCCTTTGTCGCTGTTCTTGTTATTCGCCGCGTTTTTATGAATGGGCCTAAAATAGACGAGGATGGAAGCTCAAGAATCTACTCAGAGGAACCAACAATTGCCCTATCTAAAAATTTTCCCCGTCATATAAGTGTGCTCCCAGGAACTATATGCAATCCAGACGATATATAGACATCTGCATAGACAGCTGAGCTGCCATCAAAGTCATGTCATCCAACTCAAATGCTATGCTATGCTGGATCGTGACACATATGAATCTTTACGGCAGTAAGATGGCGCATGAGGCCTAACCTAGTCTATATCAATAGCTCACTTTGACCATGTTAAAACGTTTCTTCCAAATGTGCCTATTTTGTAAGCTACTGTTTCTTTCATAGATCCCCAATGGGTCCCACTGTTTAAAGGTTCTTTGCAATCTAAAATAGAGAAAACTCCCTTCACTACACGTATATGTTGGGAGGTTAGCAGTTAAGGTCCATTCACAGCTCAGCGATCGGCGAATAAGCGAACTGCAAGTTCATTTAGAGGCAACAATTTTCCTATTCTCGAAGAAGAGGTCTTAATTTACCTTTCGATTTATGAAAAAAAAAAAAAAAAAAAATTCTAACAATTTACCAATTTTTCCATAAATAAGCGAATGCCTCTAGCGAACTGTCAAATTTTGTTCACATTCCACAGATGTAGAACGCGATCCACATTCGCACGACAAAAGCATTAGCGAGAGCACCTAACTTCATAATTCTTTGTTTTCTTTGATAGATGACAAGTGATTGTTGAGAGTGCTGAGAGCATCTTGAACCAAATGTCAAAATCCGCGAATATTCGCTCGTTCGCATCCGCAGGTCGTTGTGCTGTGAATGGATCTTAAAAGGATACAAAGTTTAAAAATTCGCCCACATTTTTCAAGGCAAATATCCGCCATCCACGCTCTGTATGAATAATATTTCCTCCTCAATAGTTTTTCGCGTAGTCCCTCACAAGAGCTAGAGTAATAAAAATAACTTTCCCTAGAATTAAACAACATCGCATGGTGAAAATTGACGAACCCACACTTTGTTTTGTATGAAACTGTATCAAATGTCCTGTCCGGTCCTTGTGTCGCTTGACCTAATTAATTTCTGTCGGAATGAAACGCATTATCTACCGTAAAAATGTAAGTAAAGCTAAATCCGCCTCCTAACAATGGCTTTCGTAGAAATTTAATCAAGTTTAATGCAGACTCTTATACCGTTCAAACTGCTTTTTAATTGTTAGTTACTCGGTGAGTCTGTTTTTTTTTTTTTTTTTTTTGACAACTGTCAAGATAAAAACGTGTCTGTGTCCTAGAAATGAAAGTGAAGCTATTTTTTTAGGGCGTGAGGCGGGAACGCATCATTTGTACTAAAACAAAAAAAAAAAAAAACGTGCAAACGTTTGGCTTCCAGTGAAAAGGATAACAAAATAATTTGCGTGTTAATTAATGTTGGTTGGGCACGATTTACGTTGTAAAGATAAAGTGTAGGGGTCAGGGTGCGGACCGGAAATTTATGATTTTATGATTTAGATGCGCTTAACTGAGTTGCACATTGCTTGAGAACTGTTATTAAGTCTTTTAAAATGGGGTAGGGTGTGTGCGACAAAATTTGCTACTCAAATTTGCATGTTTTGTACTTTTGAAAAAAAAGGAGCGGTAAATAAGCACAGTTATGTTATATAATTGTTGGAGTATGAAATGAAATGTATGCCTGTTAACTGATTTATAAAAACTACCTTTGGGAGATAAGTTCTTTTGGGAGTTAGTTTTGTACAGTACGAGATACAATTTACACTATTAAATGAGGTTTGTTCAATTCCGTGACGGAACTATTTAGGCCGACCAAATCAGTTCCGTATTTGCGTTTGAAAGGGAAATGAAAAGTGACAGTTTAGTCACGACATGCTTCTTTTTCAGAAAAGTCTCTAGTCTCTAAACACAGATGCGTGTTAGGGTCCCGAAATGTGTGCAAATTTTAGTGTCCTTCTGCAATGAACATGAGCTAGAACAATGAGCAAGAACTAGACTTTTCAGAGACCAGAATAATGCAAAATAGAAAAGCCAAGGTTTTATAGGTATACTGTGCATCTTAGTAATAGCCTACCAAGCTGTCTGGTACCAAATTTATGTGAAAAGGCTTAACTTTTATCGGTTTACATTAAGAAAACTTGGCCCCCATAGTATGTATAACATCACAGGCGATATTCCCCAAGGAATATCGAGTAGGTGCTTCAGTGATGAAGAGCTTACATTGATAGCACTCACCACATCCGCACCTAGAATCTGCCGCCTGATATGAGCAAAGGCAGGACAATCACATAGGCAGTGTCGTCTCCACAAGCGTCGCTGACTGATGTTTCACTTAAGCCAATCATACTGAGATGCTTAGCAAAAACGAAGTGCCCCGTAAGAAGCCGAATAAGTTGTCTGCAGTCTTTTCTGCTAAGAGACAGCGAGAGTGCCGCGGATTATTCACTGAAGTCTGGGACCATCCCTTTGATAAGCCTACATCCAGGAGAGTCACACACAATTGTGTTCATAAGAAACCCAACCATCTATGGAAGCCCTGACCGTAGATGCAGGAAGACCTAACGCAGGTTCTGGTCCTGAGAAACTCTCTTCTGAGCCTTGTCTAGCAATCTCATCGGATATCTCATTTCCCACGACACCAGTGTGACCTGGCACCCAGATGAGAGTCAATAAATTGAATCTTGCGACACAGTTCAAAGCTCTCTCTTGCATTCATCAGCTGGTTTGGATTAGGTTAAAGGGTTAAGCAAGGCCTTAAGCGCAGCTTGACTGTCACTACAGACACAGATACTACGACCCTTCCACCTATTCCCAACGATGTGCCATTAGTATTGCATAAATCTCTGCATGGAAGACAGAGGCATGCCGGCCATACACCGGCCACTGAAAACTGCGACAACACCTCATTCCTGGCTCAGAAGCTGGCGGTCGACCTCACACTTGTGCCGCAACTGAAGCTTCGGAGTCATAGCATCAGACGGCATATCCATAAGACCAGGGTCATAGGATAAAAGACCATCAAAGCTCCAGTGCGTTTCATACCAAAAACCACCTGAGGTGAGTCTGTGAATAGCCTATAGCGAACACCCCATTTTATAAGTATCAAGAGGATGGAGATTCAGCAGTACATCTAGAGCAGAGCCCGTTTACAGATGCCCAGGTTCCACATATGTAGATCGTCTTAGTGATCGTAAAGGAAACCTGATCATGAGGTGTGGAAACAAACACTTTAAACACTTGAATTTCTTCTGTGCAAGGCATTCCCAATAAAACGATAAAGATTTGGTTAAATGGGAATCCAATTAACGCACTGCGCGTTAATGATCCACAAGGTGTTGATGTGGTCGACAGAAGAGGATCTAGAGTAGAAACCTGCGTACTGTGCATCAAGTGTTCTTTGATTCGCTTCAGGGTAATCCTGGCTTTTACCACAGTCACAGCAAGGAGTACTTTGACACCTGTCCATTTTTTTTTACTGATTTAGGCTGCCTACTTTAAGAAGCCTAACGATGAGGAAGCATCCTCCATTTATCTGGAAAACTTTTGACCCCTCAAGCTATTCCAAAAGTGGAAAAATTACTATGGGCCATGCTTTTGGTTTTAATCTTTAGCCAATGATTTTTACCATCTGTTGAGCTCTTTCTGGTACGAAGTAAGTAATGAATTGTCTAAGCATTTCACTGGCTGCTGGTTGGATCTACGGCTACTTGTTGCCTATAACATAAGGCGAAGAAACCTAAGTGGTGTTTGTTCAACTACAGTAGGCGCTTGTCTGGTCGTTCGTTACGCTGCGTTTCCTTTATTCGATATAGGGACTTCAGCTCGAACTTCCCTGGTCCTGGAGCTGATGCAAGTCGAAATTTTAGTTGTTTTCGGTCGTTCATCTCTTTTTGACTGTCCTGGGGAGCCCACGCTCAACAATCAACACCACAGAAAAAATATTCTCTACTGCGAGCAAAATTGCCATGACTCATTTTCTTACAAAGTAACAACTTCAAATGGCCATTGATTGTGATTTATCACCATTCTACGGGACTATGTGCGAGACTATTTTCGGGCTGAAGGAAGAAATCATACGCACTGAGTTCACAACATGATTCTAAAGTGTGTTTCCCAATTCCCATGGGGAGGAGTTGTTAATGAGAATCCAAAGTAGATTTTTCGGTTGCCTTGTTTTCTGAAAGGACACTATGACACCGATTTGTTTTTATAAAACCGATTATTATTATGTGTATGTTTTTGTTTCCTCTTTCCAAAAATGGCATTGAAAGTCCTTTCATTCAGTTAGGTTAGGAAAGCGTGAGACGAAAATGCCATTCAACTGAAGTAATGTGACATTTGTGTTGTCGTCTCACTTGCAATTTCTTGTAGTAAGAGGGTCAGGAAGGAAATCTGTAGCCATATATGTTCTTCTTGTATATAAGTTGGTCACGCAACTACAAATTATACTCCACCGTCGTCGATCAGATTTGGCAAAAGTTTCAAAGCTACTTTCCAAGAGATATAATTTAACGATGAAGACATGGCATTCACAGGGAGTCAATACACTTTCATACCAATGCAATGGGTCCAACAGCGATGACGTGTTCTTGTTCTTGCTCGTTGCTTTGGTATCGATTTGCTCCTTTTGACTTTGTTACTATAGGACACTTCTGGTGGAGTATTCAATATTGGTTAACCGAACTTCAACTTTAACAAAATTTCTCAAACCAATATTCATGTCCTTTAAAAGTTTATAATACATTTATAGTGAACTAAATTATAGGGTGGTTAGGTTAGGCATAGTGGCTACGTTGCCCCCATAAAGAGTTTTCCAGTTGGAATTTCTAAACTTTGAAAGTTGATTCCGGCTGATTGTTGAAGCTTCATCAAGTCAAATCAGCAGTAATTTATTTATTCTGTCCTGCCAAATCAACATGAAGAGCTATAGCGTTCAACGTTTTATGAAATTAGGTCTTCTGCTCGAGCAACATTTCACACGCTTCATCGATTTTATGGTCGCCGGGAGGACTGTCGAATAAATTCGATTCAACCTGTTCGACTACCATTCTGACAGCACTTGTACATCTACGAATCGCAAGATCTGCCAAAAATATCCCCAAGAAATCGCGCCTCGCAGACTACAACTTGGCAAATTTTGGTGCACAATTTGGGCCTACATCCGTACAACTGGCTCAGGACATCAAAGTTAATGACCATAAACAACGCCAGTTGTTCGCTGACAAGGCTCTCGAGCAATTGAAAGTTGACGCCAATATCGGTCGAAAAATAATATTTAGCGACGGAGCTCGTCAACAAGCAAAATTGTCGAGATCGTGCGATTTGACCCCGTTAGACTTCTTCTTGAGGGGTTTTCTTAAGTCACAGAGCTTGGCCAATAAACCGCCAATCCCTGCCCTGAAAGCCCACATAATCAATGCCATTTTTCAAACTCAGCTTGATTTATGAGCCTCAATCAACAGTTCACACTTCCCTTATTTCGATGTTTAACTAATTGCTTCTAATTTCACACTCCAAGTTGGTCCAGGTCCCCTTGAACTTGTTCACCCCACCTACTACGAGGAATCTCTAGACTGGGTCGTGGATTCGACAACTCTGCTGACCGGAGCGTTGGATTCCGTCTGCGTGTACTAGCCATCTCAGACGTCCAATAAAATAAATAAATAAATATTAGGCCGTAAGCAGCCCATAGAGGGCCAAAACCTAGCTTCTCACAACTGTACATGTTGTGCGTGGTATACATTTCTGCATGTACAGAAGGGACCTACAGTTTTATGCCGTATCCGAAGGGCAGAGGGGTTTTTGAGAAGCTTTCTCATGACAATTATACTCTTGAATGTTTGTCAGACACTCGGAAGAGGTGGGGCCGTGAAAAAACTTTTGATGGTATTTTTCTGGATTCGAACTTGGAACCGCTTGCGCAGTAGTCCAACGCACTAACCACTGAGCCACGGCACCCACTCGTCGCAGTTTTTTTTTTTTTGACAAGGTATATAGGCTGTATAACTTGTATAGTTCGTGGTTGAATCTTCATCTCCAAAACCCGTCAATCTGAATATCTTACGAAAAATTTTCCTCTCAAAGCGACCAAGGATATCTTCATCCGCTTTCAATAAAGTCCATGTTTCAGCGCCGTAAAGCAAGGCTGGAATAATCAGGGTCTTATATAGAGTCTCCTTAGTTCTTCGAGACAGGGCTTAACTCTAGCGGTTGGCAAAAGTGAATAACAGAGCCAAGCTAGACAAGCCAAACTAGTATTGTCCAATTCGTCAGTGTTGATTATCCCTTCTTATTGGCAACATGTACTTGGTATTGCCCTCGTTTACTACTAAACCCATTTTGACCGCTTCTTCAATTTATCGTCTGACCAGATCTTAGAGATGAGTTGATGAATGCTCTCTATCAATTCATCCCCAGCTGCCTTGAAATGTTCAGCCGTCAAATCGTGCAGCCTTATTTAAAGATGGGAAATGCTTAATTAAAGACTCTTTAGATATGTATGTACAAAGTGAATTGTAAACTTTCTTACTGATGCCGTGTTTTATTGGAAAGTGTTTAGTCAGCTCTTAATAAAACGTCCATACTCACTTCTCATCTTCAAAATGACATTTGAATCATAGATGGCGTAGACTATAATTGTAAACAACAACCATTAACGAATAAATCGTATTGTCAGCGTAGGTTGTTGTCTACAATTATAGTCTACGCCATCTATGATTCGACTTTCTCCATACTTTATGTTCACTTTCGGTTACTGGATTTGTGTGAAAAAGTGGCTATACACATTCGAAAAAACACGGCTTGCTTTACAGAAATGTTTGCTTTTGAATTCAATTTTACGGTAGAAATTTTCTGAGTAATAAGTTACAGCTTTCGAGTCATTTTTAAGGAATTTCAGAAGAATATAAATTATCTCGAACCACATGGTTTTTTTTGACATTTTTACAAAACGATAACGAATTTTTCTTTTCTAGCTGCACTATTCCGTCCAGTAGGAATATCGTTCGTGTACCTGTTAATGTTTTTTATATCACCATTTATTCCCGTCGCAACAGCACAAAATTTTAAAGGTAAGATGACAATCGAACCGAAACCAAAATATTGTAATATTTCTTCTCTTTTTTTAGGATCAGTTACTGCGTACTTAATAATACTAATAGCACTAAGTACAATCCTGTTACTATGTCACGTTGCACTACAAGTGGCAATAATTGCATTTGACATTGAAAGTTCAATTGTTGCGTGTACCTTCACAGAGCAACTGTTGCGGCACATTGGTTTTATTAATTTCTTTAAGTTAAAGTAAGATTTATTTCTTAATCAATTAAAAAAAAAATAATAATTATGTATATCTATTTTTTAAGAGCACTTGCCATTGTCGAATGGCTATTACCTGAAGTTGTAGTCTTTATAACATCAATTGCCATTTATTTGGTCACAAAACGAATTTCAAATGAAGACATCGCCGTTCAGTTAGAGAATGGCGATGGAGTTAATGTTGAAGATGGTACTCTCAATCCAGAAAGCAGTTCAGTATCGGGTCGATCGAGAAAAACGAAAAATCGAAGAAATGCGAAAATTAATTTCGAACAATTGGTGAAAATTGGTAAGACTTTTTTGAAATATATAATTTTTTTGAGAATGTAGGCATAGGTAGCCGTGAGGCCAATTCGAAAGAAGACTTTTTTAGATCTCCGTAAATTGGAAGAAAATAAAAAACAAAACTTTCAACATTTCCCATAAACTTTTTAGTGCAATTAAAGCCCCACAACTTAATCATTTAATACATAATAGAACAGAGTTTAATTTATCCATTGAATAAGTGAATAGTTGTTGTGAATGTCCAATTTTATATTCACATTGTGTGTTTCAACATGAACGCATAAAAATACTGTGAATTACAAACGAATGCAAATATCACACACAACTCTCCCAAACAGCATCCATGCATCCATGTTTCAGCCTCGTAAAGCAGGGCTGGAGTGATCAGGGTCTTATACAGAGTCTCCTTAGTTCTTCGAGGTAGGGCTTTACTGTTGAATTGTTGTTGAAAACAGCGGTTGGCAAGAGTTAATAACAGAGCCAACGTAGACCTTGCTACCTCGAGATTGTAGCTCCTGACTGTGACGCTTTGTCCAATTGAACGAATGCAAATATCACACACAACTTTCCGTAGTTAGACAGCATCCATGCATACACCTATGACTTGAGTTAAGTACCCATATTGTCTTTTGCCCAGCTTCATACTTTCTATCAGAATCCATAGCAGACTTCTATTTTGGGTCCTAGTTAAGGTACCCTTCAAGATCTTTGACCTGTCTGTCTTTGGTTAGCTTAGGTATATG
The DNA here is from genome assembly GCA_949716465.1 of Chalcosyrphus nemorum. Lineage (NCBI taxonomy): Eukaryota > Metazoa > Arthropoda > Insecta > Diptera > Syrphidae > Chalcosyrphus > Chalcosyrphus nemorum. Next base: position 26,509,786 of record OX454335.1, read on the forward strand.
GGTGCATTTCTTGGCAGCAGGTGACAACGGGTCACTTCGACTGCTATGACTTGTGCCCAAGGATTAAAGGGAACCTAAGCCCATAAGAAAACTTGGCCTTCACAACTGGAAACAGCGTGCCCGGGACCACCAGAGAACGGAAGGCAACGATGTCTCAGGCAGAGACTACAAGGGTCGGGAGCCCTTTAAGTAAGTAAGTAAGCCCATCAGACCCCTCAGATAACGCAACCAGACATGTGTATAAATCTCAGGAGTTTGTTGAGCTTGACCTGCCTTACAAAGGGGAATGTGATTCCAGATTAAGTTCCAGTTGATCATTTCATCTCATCTTTATCCTGTGCATTTCTATCCCGCTAAGAGACTCTGGTTCAAAGAATGAAATTTTTGCGCTTCACTTTCCTCAACTGCTACATGTTCTGGTTCCAAACTGATGGTGACGCTAATTCATGTACTTTTTGTCATATATCATACAAGTTTGCTGTAGTTGCATAGCTGTCCGACAGACTAGCGACATGTTGGCTTACCAATCTTGTGTTGGCCACATCTTTCGATCCTATGAGCCTCGGCTTGGAATATAGTCAGGAACGGCCTCAGCGGCTTTACCATTCTCTCTAGCTATTTATAGGGTAAGCCATACGAAAAACTCTGTTCTTAAGGCTTCTGTTATGAGGTTTCAATATTTTTTTTGGTTTGTGTCCAAACTTTGACAGGGGAGGGATGCAGGTGATTTTTGCAATCGTTTGTAATTCGCAGTATTTCATCTTAACGATGACCACTTCGTGGAAAGCCGGGTCTTCAGCTGTGCAGTTCTACAGAAATAGGTTCCTCAAGCTTGGCACTACGGCTATATATATAAATATTAAAATTTACTTACTTACATGGCTAATTTTTTGTATTTTATTTTAGCGCCAATGTTCTGTTTAGCGACGCTGTTCTTTTCTGCTATCCTACGGCCATCAGTTCCTGGTGGGTTTTACTTTTTATTTTTCCTACTCTCAGGATCATACTGGGCCACATTCCAGTCATTACAAAGGTGAGTCTCTCATTTTAACTCAAATTTAATTGAAATTCTTTAGACCTCGTATATATTATTTAATTCAAAAGGGGATTTGCAATTCTTATACGTTTCGTGATGGTGGTTTTAGTTTTACATACAATCTCAATTGTATCCTATCAAACGCCTTGGGTACAACAGCATGTTGACAATAGTACTTTATCTGCAAGGTAAGCTGAAACTATTTTAACAGGAACTGCTTGGAGATTTATGATATTTATTTTGATTAGACTGGTTGGTCTAGAACCTCTTATAACATCCAGTTGCTCCAAGGATATTCGATTGATATTCTACGACACGTGGTTTAAGCTGGACTCGTTTTTAAGTCCGATTGTGATGCTTTTCTCATATTACGTTTTAGCTTTAACATCAAAAAATCTCATCGATATAAGGGTGAGTACTGTCTTTTGTATAAAAAAATATTCACTTAAAAAAACATAGTTTTTTATAAAACAAAAACATGAAATCACTTTATCACTCTCTAAACTTCAACTAATTCGATTCTATTTCCTTTTCCAAAGAAGTAACCTAACCAAACAAAAAAAAAAAAACTATAAAATAATGGTCTCTTTTTTTTTCTTAACTTAAAAACTAGTTCAACTAACAAAATGCTTTTCTATTCTGTTTTTTTTTTTTTATTGCTGCTTTGCGCCTGCCTTCGCCAAACAAACAAACAAATAAAAAAACACACAAAAATTCAAAACAATTTCACTTTTCCAACACCACTATTAAAATTCTATGATAATAATAAAAAAAATAGAGCGTAAGTAAACCGTTAAGTGCTTTTGGACAACTCGAGAACGGTACCAAGATCAATCGACAAATCTCACTAAACACACGCACAACAAATTCCAGTAAAAAAAAGGATAGTTGGTCAAAGACTCAGCGATTAAATGTAAGATACGACTTACAGTTTTACATATTCTTCTTAAATCTTTTTTTAAAAAAAAAAAAAAAAACTTTTTTTTGTTTTCTAAAATTTTGCAAGATTTTCTACTTTTTTTATTCTTCTTTTTGATTTTTTTTTTTTAAAAAACCTAAATGTGTATATATATACTTTTCTCTTTTCTTCAGTCATTACTATGTATACACGAATTTGTGCAGGGCTTAAAAGTTTTTAGTCTTAAATAAATTTTAATCAAACTTAGGTATTTTTTTTTAAAATTATTATATTCAATTTAAGGATATTTTATGAAATGAAAATAGAAGCGAGGGTGTTCTTCTTATAAGTTGAATAATTTGTTTTGCTAACTTTATATTTCTTGTAAGTTTATTTTCTATTTTTACTTTGAATTATTTCGCTAATTCTGGTGGCGCAAATATTAAATTCATGCGAATATGAGATACGTGAGATTGTTGATATTTTAACGTAAGAAAATAAATCAGCCTAAAATTGAAGAAAAAAAATCGAACGTATTTTTAAAAGCACACAAAAGGCGTGTTTTTTTTGGAACCTTTATAGACAGTAGCTGAAGCTGAAAAGCTGAAGACTACAGTGTAAAAAAAGCTACTAAAGCAATGTATAAGGCATGAGTGATCATCAATAAGCATGGAACTTTAAAAGGTCTTCTGTGCTGCCTGTGAATATTTTGTTTTATGACACATTGCCTTGTGTCAGAAATTCAGTTCTGTAATGAAGCTATAGACAGTTTGAGCTGAAGAAGATGTAACATTAGTGGGTGATGTGAAGCACTTGTTAAAGTGCTTAGCAAAGCCGAGCCATTCGCATAGTATTTGTTAGGCTTTTCGGTGTCCTGAATGATGATATCTGAGAGAGAGAGAGCTGCTTAGCTATCTGACATTATATTTATGTTTTATTTGTGGAGGTTTCTTCTGATGCATTTTCTGGTACATACAAAGCTCGATGGCATATACGAGTACGTCTGCTCTGCTTAGTAGTAGATTGCCAAGTGAAGTGTAGTTATCACCAAAGACATCAGCTCCAGCTCCATTTGACATTTTCGAACCGTCGTGTCAGTGTATTAATCAAGTGAAGACCATAGACAAACTAATGTAGACAGTCGTCTTCACGTTCCCCTGCCAAAAATTTTGTAAAGTAGGCCGAGTTTAACCTTCATATCTGTGAATACATGTGAACGAACGTGTGAACTTTCTTTGCTTTTGCACACCACATTTTCAGCAGACTGTCAATCATTTAATGACAACAAAATGTACAGAAGGACTCTACAAAATGGCTGCGCCTATAAAAACTACCGCCAATTGAGAATGTGTGCGTGATCTGTGGTAGTTTTGCTGTTGTGGGAGTTTGTCTATGGTGAAGATGTCGATGTCAAAACGTCAGATAAGCTTACTTTTAAAGTTCACAAACGAAGAACATTTGGAAATTATCAAAAGTTTCTACTGAAATTCTGAGTCAGTAGTCGCAACTTGAAGAGGGTTAGGGTCCGTTCACATCTCAGCAACCGAACCATTTTAAGCACATTTAAAGACACGTAATTGATATTGCTATTGGTCGTGAGCCTACGGTAAAATGTACCAAGTTGGTGGCAATTATTGGCTGATAAGGTTTCAAAAAATGTGGCTATTGTTGGATTTCCAAGGTCTCCGACAATCGTTTCATCTGAAGTAACGCTGGAGGTTGAGGTTGGCATACAAGACAGAGGTAACTTTTAATAAAAAGGAAGTTTGTAGTCAAAGCTATATAAAGAGACCCACATTTTTGGTAGCCATCATTAAGTCACCGGTATTCACAAGTCCCAATCATATCCATTTATTATCGGTTCTCACAGTAAAAGTTAATAATTCACTTGGACAATACCAAGTCAATTTCAACGTTGATGCGAATGGCTGTGAATTGCAATAGAATTAAAAGAAACCGCAGCAATTCTCTCCAATAGACGGGACGCAACCCATATAATGTATAGTAGACTTGTTTGTTTTAATTTGATCTTATCGCAGACACGATCAGATAGTTTCGAGTTGGAGGAAAAATTAATTGGTATAACAACTCACTGGCTTACACTTAGTATTATAATAGAAAAGACTTTCAAACAAAAGCACCTTAGACACTGACAAGCAGTCACAATATAAAATGTTTGGTTTTTCTTTTGCGAATATACCTATAGATAGATTTGTTCGATTCGTTGGCACAATCTTTTAGAGAACTGCTTACTATAAATTTCTGAATACCTCACTGAACCTCTATCTGTCAGCATCACATACTCAGTATCACAAAGAGACCAATCACCTGAAAACCAATATGCAATTTGCTTGAAATGCAACTGTGTAGTGCATATTATTATTAAGTATATGTTCAACATGTCAATGCACTTATTAAAGATTCTAGGTCCGTTCGAGTACTTCTTGCCCTAAAATTCGGAGATAATCGAATTTCCTTCCGAAAGAGCTAAAACTGCGAAAAAGTAAACGAACGGGTTGAACAAGAAAAAGTTGAAAATTCACTGATTTGACAGTTTTAATGAACCAGCCCACAGAAATTTCTTGCACTAAAATTCGTTTCGTGGGGAAATTTCTTACTCTCTCGTGAGCGCTCTCTTCTGTGAAAAACTACGAATTTTCTCCGTACGCGAACAGCTTTTCGTAAATATTCGTAAATTTTCGTAAAAATTCACTGTGTTAGGCGGGTACGCGAACGGACTTATTAAAGCTGCAGATAGTTCGTTTTGTAAGAACCATTAAGTATTTTGTGATTCGAGTTTTTGTGTGGTGGTGGTGGTGCTTAGATTGTTGTATAAAGACAGTGTGGTGGTTTTCCTATTTCCTTTTATGAATATTTTGATGTGTCATACAAGACTTGATATAATTAATTAATTTGGTGTAGCATGGTGCAGCAAAGGTCTTTTGCATACACAAAAATGGGTAGTCACCTTAATTTGCATGTATAATTGGTATCATCCTATAAAATAAGTACATAACTATCAAGCGACATAGAGTGTGAAGGCATCTCTGAGTAAATAGTGATCGGAATGGTAACAAAATTCATCCTCGCTCTTATAGAAGTTGTACTTATTATCTTCAATTGAGAGGCACAAATCTGTCAAATTGTTCTTACTTTGAGGTGCTTCTGATTATTGAACCTTGGTATTCACAGAATTCTTAATTCAGTAAGAAACGATCATTAGAATGACGCGAATAGGTACTGCAACAATAAAAAAGAATGACGTTATTGGCTTCTTTAAACTTTTCTGTAATAAGTGTTTGACGCCCTCTGATTGTCGACATTTCTTTTTCGGTTAGGGCTTTCCTGTTAAAGTTTGCGGTTCCGAGGAATGTCTCTCAAGTTTCCCACAATTCATATTTTTCAGAACCACTGAAATGGCAACTCGTTCATCCATATCTTTTGACAGGTCGCTGAATTTGTCTTCCCACTAATGAACTCATTTTGTTTTCTCTCTTTCTTTCTTTTGGGGGCGTCGTCGTCGGCAGGAACGAACATGGCTGCCGTGTTATAGTCACGTCAAAAGTTTCATAATTCAGTAGAAAGTAAAATTTAATAAATTGTAAACTTGAATTATTTAAATTAAATATTGGCATTTGCCTAGCAGAGCCACGATATGCCACCGACAAGGATTTTCTTCAAGAGTCTCTCAATTCTATCGTCTCGTCCCTTGGGAACGTCACACAAATTGAGTGTATATGGGCGATCACATTTCCTCGGTAGGTCTTATTTTAGAGCTCGCTGATTATCTCAACATTACGCCACCTCTGTCCGTGATGCATTTGAGGGCCGGTATCTACAATTGCCCTAGGTTCAACCTAGTTTTCATAAAACTACTTGCCAGATAAGCTTTTGGGTAATGAACCGCTGTCTTATGTCCCTTTTTGATAGCTCTGTAGACGCCAGGTGTTTTCGACGCTCAACACTTTTTGAAAACTGCCTAGAACTACTGATTACTGATGATCAGTACATATAATTTTAGAAGGAATGTCAAACGATATGATAGATAAATGTCAATGGTCGTAATGTGGCAAAAAATATTCCATCATTGGTCCCAACGATATCCATTAATAAAAGAAAATAAGTCACTCATTCAGCATGTAGTGCATTTTAGTTCAAATGAGAAAAAATACTGTGAATTATAATATGTATAACCGAATGCTAAAATCACATTCATTTCTCTCCGATAATTTGGACGTCACCCACGGGAAATAAAGTATTGTGGCTATAAAATAATCACAAGAACAAGTCGTGGAGAAATCTGTACAGCACACAACACGTATACCTGTGAGAAACTAGGATTTGGCCCTCTGTTCTGTGGGCAGCTTATAGACTTACATGACCTGTCCCGCTTCATGTTTTTCGTATGTGATGGACAATTATTTAATCAACAATAGCAGTGGGGTATGCAATACAATTTTGAAAATCGCTTGGTCCTTTTTGTTTAAACTAGCTTTGGTGAGGTAGTTTTGAATTTACTGCGATCGGGTTGGGTGGTTGGACGTAAACTTCTCACTACGTAGAACGCTGTCGACTAAGCCATAGTTCGCTTACAATATTCATGCTGATTTCTTTTGCCTTTTTCGACTATTTTTTTCATTTTATCATAAAATAATTTGATGCCTAAATCAACAAATTTGGTGGGTCACAATGATCAGCGAATGTTCTAAAGGGTTTTCCAATAAGGGGTTTTCGATTTGAGATATTTCAAAAACTACTATCGGCTTGAAGTACAATCAAAATATTTATGAATGGAAATCGACTTCGGTCATATGGCTACCGCAGGCACGTTTGGAGTGGTCGGTTCGTTGGACCCGATTCAATGTTAGCTCTGAGATCTTCCAACGTCGTCGGCTTGTTATTCTTCAATATTTCTTCAATCGATTTTAATGTGTGCTGTATGGCTTGTGGCACCATCCTGTTTAAACCACATGTCGTCCAAGTCCATATCCTTCAATTCGGGCCAAAAATAATCGGTAATCATGCCGCGATAACGCTGACCATGCGATCGTTATCGTCGACGAAAAAATATGGCCCAATAACGCTGAAGCAATGAGCTTCGTCACTGATGATGATTTTGCGATGAGAATTTTGCGGAGAACGTACGTCGCTTCAAATGGTCCATCGACTTCAATTCTTGAGTCAGCTTGATCTTGTATGGGTGTAAACCAAGATCCTTACGCAAAATACGCCATAATGTGGTCTGAGCGATGCCCAACTCTTGAGAACGCCCTGGAATTGACTGATTTGGATCGTTTTCAACGGACGCCTGAACGGCAGCGATATTTTCGACACTTCGACCAACGCGTTGTCTCACTGACACGGCAACATCACACAACGAATATGTAGACACAAATTTTTGCACTAAACTTGTTGTTGCCTATCTACTAGGGCGATAATTACGACCGAAAACTGGAGTTGACGCTCTTAAAGTTGCGATCACCGACTCCGAATTTCGGTAGAAATTTTTTATAATTTGTAGACGTTGCTCGTTCGTGTACTTTACCATGGTGAAAATGTTGAGTTTCCTGAATAAATTGACAGTGACAGTTTGATGATTAGTGAAAGAGTGCGTTCACAAATTAAATTCAAAGTTGTCAAGTCCCTATTGGAAAACCCTTTATAATCAATTTCAAATGATCGCGGGACAAATGAGCCAAAGACAGTATGCAAATTTACAGAAGAAATCGCGATCCTTCAAGCTTGCTGTTCAGCCTATATAGAGTGCTAAGTACACATAGCTTGAACCGATTCTTAAAGAAAGTGATGAGGTCCTTTGAATTCGATATTCACACACAATTTATATTGGCGAACCGAGTACAGGATAACCTTTGACTAATTGGTTTCGACTGTTTTTATATGAATTGTACATCTATAATTATTTTTAAATTAATTATTATTTCATTTTTGATTTATGTTTTATGCCGTTTATGCTTTTACTTTAGATCTCAGTGCAACCAAACGAAAGAACAGCCGAACCCACTGAAACCACACCCGTACGTAAAGACTTGACAAAATGATAGTGTAATATTTTTATTCGTTAAATTGTGTCTGTCGTCTCAGTCGACAAAATAGTGTCACAAAATTATTATAATTTCATGCTTTTTAGTTTTGTTTTTGTACGGTACACATACGTGTACTTGTGGGTGTTGAACTTGTATCTAATGTTAGTACAAAATTAATGTGAATAACTTTTTGGGGATATTTGGTTCACTATTATAGGTATTTCACCTGGTAATTGGTATCTGTTATAATGTCTCATATCTAGATGCTCTAGTTTACCATCTTTAGCACATCAAAATTAGGTTTTATTTTTCTTTACCACAGACTGTGTAGAAAGTGTGTTTTTGTTTTCTTTTAGAAAATCTATTTTAATCTAACAAAATTCATTTGCTTGGGTCTCTATTGGGGGGTTTTGGCTTGGAGTACTCTATTTTGTATTTGTTTATGTTTTATGAAACTAACATAAGAATTAAACATCTAGTTGGTACGGCACAAAAAGATTTCACGTGCAAGCAGTCGCATCGAGAGTAGTATCGAGCCCCAAAGCTATGACACGGGTGATATTCCAATGCAGTCGTTGACCAGTGGAGTAACAGAGAAGGGACCCTCACTGTTCGATCAGATTTGTTATGGCATCGTTAGTGTGGGCGGATTCATCTATCAGAATAGTTATATATTCACAAATATTCTGATGATGGTAAGTTGTATAATTGGATTCGAAAGAGATCCTTGAATTTGTTTGGTTTCTGTTAAGGCTTGGAGTATAGTGTACCACAGTTGGTTGACATTTGTGTTTCTACTGTGGGCTAATGTCCTTTGGATGATTCCAAATCAGCGAAAGGCAATGATGCGATCAAGTCCCTTGATTGTCCTGTATGCGGAGGTGTTGCTGATTGCGCAGTATATTTATGGAATGAATTTGACGAATGATGAACTGCCTGCGAGTGTTAATGTAAGTAGAAGCCTTTTGCTTGGTTCACTTATGTATATTTCTAAATGGTTTTGGTTTTATTCTTAGACCACGGGTATTAATTTACAACAAATTGGTTTGGAACGTCCATCTGACAATGGAGTGCAGCCATGCATTCCGCTTATAGTGAAAACCTCGTTCCTGCTGATGTTCTGGGTGACGTTGCGTCAATTCTTCAAAGAGAAAACCGAAAAGAGAAGGCACAGTACTATAGCTGATATGGTGGCGCCCTTACAACTTACCGTTAGTGCAGCTTCAGCAGGTAATAAGAGCTTTGCAATTTGAAATAGCTTTTGACGTAAGGTTCTAAAGCTGAGTGACATATTTGTCAAAATGATCTTGATTGGCCCATTCACTCTCTTTGTTTTCGAATATTTTGAAATTATTTTCCCTTTCAGATCTACGTTCCGAGCAGGATAATAGAAAAACATCGAAATTCCTCAAAAAAGCCGGTGATATAATCAAAAACCTTCTCGTCCGCCTATGGATCTGGCTCTTGATCTTGGTGATCTTCTTGTGCGCAATAACTGGCGTCAAAATGACGGGTTTCCGCATTTGCTACATGGCACTGTTTCTATTCTTCCTATTAGTATTCCAGACATCCTCCAAGGCTTGGGTGAAACTCATGTATGGCTTTTGGTTGTTCTTAATTTTCTACGCGATGTCAATACTCACGCTAATCTACACCTATCAGTTCGATAAATTCGATCAGTATTGGAATGACTATTTGAATATATCGAAAACATTGTAAGCAAGTTCACTTTTTGATCGATTATCTAATTTGTTTATGCCTGTCTCTTTTTTTTTGTCAGGCAAGAGGATATAGGCTTGAAAAAATATGAAACAAAAGATCTATTCTTGCATCTTGTATCGCCGACAATTATTGTTATCCTAACCGTTATTCAGGTACATTATTTCCACAAGAGATTTATTGCTGCTCTACAACAACAATCGGTAGCTCCAACAGAGCCGAGGATAAGGTATAATTCATACTCGGAAATGAGTGTGGCTGGCAAGGAGCCGTCTATGAAGGTGACAAATTTGGACTCGCTTGGCACTTCGATAAAGGATCTAGTGCGACGGTTTATAACTGACGTCCGAAATAAAGCAGGAAATATTGCGAAAAATTTCAAAGGTGCCTGTTGGAGATTTTTGGAGCTGCATTTGATCAAGGCGGTGTATATAAGTGCGTTTGCTTGTTGTGTCGGTGAGGTAAGTTTATCGGTATTCAAGCTAAAGCGCCTTGAAATTGTAAGAGATTTCAGTTAGCGAGCTAATTGTTCAATTCGGGGCATGAAGTTCTAAAATGTTTATTACTTTAGCATTGGCGAATCGAGAGAGAGAAATGCAATGGCCGAGTTCCCAAGACTTCGCTAATCTAGGTGCTAGAATACTTTTGCATCGGGATGACAGATTTTGTCCTAGACAATCTAGCGGCCTCTAGTACAACATGTGTCATCCCGGTGCAAAAGTATTCTAACAGCTAGATAAGCGAAGTTTTGGGAACTCGGCCAATGTGTGCTTCACTACAATTTCGTTTCTTTTTAAAGAAGTTACATTGCAGAAAAGTACCTTAATAAAATTGTACTAGATGTTGTATTACATGCACCATACTTTTTCAATGTTTTCTGACGTTTCAGCTAAATGAAATGAGAGCTCACATTCACAAGCTTATATTTCAGCGGCTGGAGTAATACTGAGTGCGGCCATTTTGTAGATGTTGTGCGTTCAATTTGTTTTCAATGGAATAACAACTTTTAGAAAATGGGTTCGTTCGCGTACCTTTTGCACTGAAATTCGTAGATTTATCAAATTTCGAAGAGTGGAGCTAAAATTCTCTCAGAGAGAGCTAAAATTACGAAAAAGTAAACGAACAGGTTGAACAAGAAAAAGTTGAAAATACATTGGATTGACAGCTTTGACAGTTTTCATAAACTAGCCCACAGAAATGTCTTGCACTAAAATTCGTAGCATGGGGAAATTTCTTTCTCTCTCGTGAGCGCTGTCGTCTGCGAAAAACTACGAAAATTCTCCGTACGCGAACAGATTTTCGTAAAAATTCGTAAATTTTCGTAAAAATTCACTGTTTGAGGATGGTACACGAACGGACCTACTATGATTTGAGTGAGTGAGTCCTGTCAAACGGTTGTGTTGTTCTTGGCTGGCAAAATAAATTGATGTAAATCAACCCAAGAAAAGTGACGTCTAAAAAGTTGGAACCTTTTTTTTCAACCCGTTCCCTGCAAATTTTAGTATAGAAAGTACTGGAACATACCTAATATTTAATCAATTCAAAAGAAAGAAGTAGCAGAATATATTTATTGTTAGATCTTGGTCACACGCTAGTTCATATTTATTCACAAATAAGGCCAGTTTTTCGGAAATGATCGGACAGAGGTAGTACGAGGTGACTGTCATTCAGTGTCAATTCATTCGGCTACTGTTAAAGGCTGTTTGTGAAAACTTTCAAATCTGTCAGTGTACCCGTTTGCTTGTTCAACCCGCGCGTGTACTTTTTAGTAATTTTAGTTGCACTTTTCGAAATTTGACAATCTATGTATGTTGGTACAAAAACTACGCGAACAGACCTTTTAACTTTCGCTGAGTTTCATCAAGTTTTCGTTCACTTTTGGTTTCATATACGTAGAGAACAGTTTCATTCGCACACTCTGAATAGAGCACTGGGGATGAATTCATGGTGTGACAGCTTAAGACTGAAGTATAAGTTCTTGTTTGGAAGCAACTGTTAAGTAGTTTCATTAACAATCAAGAACATTATCTAGTTCCCCCCAGTTGACAGCCAAATGTTCGTACCAAAGATTAAATGGATTCGTTCTTTCGCAAATAAATAAAAGTGAACGAGAACTTAACGATTCCGAGCTCAAAGTAGGTATAGCTCGTCAACTACGCTTGTGCGCCCTCTGGAAACATTCATTAAGAACTCGATTATTCCTCGATTGTTCATCGACACGTTTGCCTAGAGCGTCTTTTATTTTTCAGTGAACCTGTCTTCGCGTAGTAATGCTCGTTCTCACGGCGCAGTTTGCGTCAGTTAATGGTATTCACCTTCCACACTTTAGAGCAGATCTTAGTTTCCAGATATCATACAAACTTTTAGAGCATTTTAACTGTCAACATTTAAGTTTTATTTCGTTACGCAACTAAACGTACAGACAACTGAGTTCAGTTTTTATTCTTTCATATTTTTTTTTTTAAATAAATTTTCTTGAATTTTCCAGGTTTGTGTTCTTCACATAGTGTTTTGTGCGCTCTGTATAATCGGTGTTATATCGAGAAGTAAAGTTCAAATATTTATGAGTCGCGTAATCTCACTCGTTGTATCGATAATCATTCTAACAAAAATGATCTATCAAATACAGTATATATCTCATGAAAAATACAACGTAATATGTAACGGGACAACTGTAACGACTTTGGATAATAACGCCCTCTGGTTTGGTCTTCAAAAAACCACCGTAAATGGCGGCCTAATGGATCTTATTAAAAAATATATAATATTCATGGTAATGATTACCCTGCATGCTGTGGTTACGTTACGCCAAACCCGATTGCGTAATATACAAGGTGAGACTCAAACGCGACCCAAGGTGCTATTCCCCGGCGTAGGTCGCGCAGACGCAGAAGGAAACCTAAAGGGAATGACAAAATACCTATTCAATTATGGTTTTTATAAATTTGGATTGGAATGCACGCTGATAGCGTTGGTATCGTTGATTACCTTCCGCCAGGATATAGTCGCCGTGTTTTATGTCATCTGGTTGTGCGGTCTCTTGTGGTTGCCGCGATCGACTTGCGCTAAAGTTTGGAGCGTCTTCCAGTGCTTCACTGCCTCAGTTATATTTTTAGAATATTTACTATTAGTTGGATTACCACCTGGATTGTGTTTAGGTATTTTAATTTCTTTGCTCTTTTAATTTCAACAAAATATGGATTATTTTCTTTTTTCCATTTTAAGAATTCATTTGGGAAAAGACGATATACTCGGAAGCCTTGCAGAAGTGGGCGATGCTGCCAGGCAGGCTGAACTATAGCCACGTTAATAAGCTTATATTTGACTTTGTGCTGCTGCTGTTTATCAATCGGCAAAAGAAAGTTTTCAACACGGAAAAACGACATCAGAACGACAACACGTTCCCTGGGGGATCGAATAAATCAGTCGTGAAAGATATCGAGAACCTGGGCCATGTGGAGTTTGTGAATCCAACGAGGGACTTTTTGTCGACGATACGAGACTACTTGGATGTGTTTAAAAACGCAATCTTTTGTGGCTTCTTTTGGGTTACACTGGCGGTGGTGTTCCTTGCTGGAACTAATATTTCAGACCTATTGGCGGTTGGATATTTGATAGGATCATTTATATTCTTGTGGCAAGGAACGGACTTCTATCTAAGACCGATTAGAGTGATTTTGAAAAGGTACATATAGATTGAACAATTAATTTGATTTTTTTTAAAGTAACAATGAATGGTAAGAGTTTGATTCGTAGCTGACTGCACATTCCATAGATTACCAGGCAGACATCTTTCTTTCATTCATTCTTTGTTGAGTCTTTCGTTACAAAACTTTCATTTATCTCTTTCTTACGAACAACATATTTACTTGTTTTAGGGCACTTTTGAAGTATGTATAGCCTTCTCTGTCATTGACAGGCTTCTTCGCTACTCCTTTTGACACTTTGCTCTCCAAGGCTGCAATCTACTACAATTGACTTTGAATGTATTCTGTCTAAAGACAGTTTCACTCCACCAAGCTAAAATACCCAGAAACGTATTTGTATTTTGACGTTTCAACAGCTGTGGGAGACTCGCTTGACAGCACAAAGGTGCGACCATTTTGTAGATGCTGTGTGTAGGTACAATTTGATTTTTTTAACCGAATCATAACCTGCAGTAAATTTATTGGTCAAAAGGAAAGAAGGAATCAGCAGCTCTTATCTTCGACCAAATTTTTCTCGATATTAATCTAACCTCAACACTTAAGCAATTCCTCCACATATCGATGCAAAAGTTAGCCACCAAGTATTCTGACATAACTACTACAAACTTTACATCTCGTTTTAAGGCGTAATCGTCTCCTTGCCGTTTTTTAATATAAAGCCATCAACTGTCACCTTTAGGAAAAGTGTAAACGCTCAACCGCAACTGAATTAAGACTCTGGACGTTGGCGTACGTACAAATAATTTGTATATTGCGTTCATAATGGCTTTCCGCTCAGTTTCGTCGAGTTTTCGTCCACTTCTGGTTCATATGTGGAAAACAGTTAGGTAACCATTTATTAGCCTTTCATCATTGGAAATAGAACCAATTTCTGTCGCCTTCGAAATTAATCCTTTTTCTTTGCGTCAGCTTTCAAATTTCCGTACTGAATGTCATATTTCACTTACACCTTCCATAAGCTCAGAAAAGTTAACGAAAATTGACCAAAATAAACAGAATCCCGTTCTGGTTATGGGCTCACTTTTCTGTGTAATAAGAAATTGCTTTACGCTGGCATAAGCCCAACTAAGTCCATTAGGGTTGGGTCTTGAAAACTAGAATAACTATATGACATACGGCTACGCTTTTGACAGTGCCCGAGCTGAACTTTCGTTCAATTATGACATAAGCTATCGCACGTCTAAAGCAATTATAGTTGGGGCTTAACCAGTTGCTGGTATGGTTAACAATGCGGCGTCTGTAGAACGTCAAATGTTGACAATTGGTGTGTTTCCATTTTCCCCAAAGCAGCTATTTTTAAAGAAATTTAACAGAGTTCTGGTACAGGGTATAGTGCTCGGGAAAAAGTATGAAATTAGCTTATGCTGAGAATTTTGTAGCAAGAAATTTGTTTGCAAATCTGCTAAATCTGTGTTCTTAACCCTTTTTCCTAATTTTAAGCCTCTCTCTCCTTGAGTGAATTCTACTCACTGAAATTCTGAAATTCGACAATCTACGAACTTTGATTCAATATTTATAGTGCGGCCATTTAATTTAACGAAAGACATTAGGACCGTTTGCGTACCCTCTTTAAACAGCGAATTTTTACGAAATTTGACGAATATTTACGAAAAGCTGTTCGCGTACGGAGAAATTTCGTAGTTTTTCACAGAAGAGAGCGCTCACGAGAGAGTAAGAAATTTCCCCATGAAACGAATTTTAGAGCGAGAAATTTCTGTGGGCTGGCTTATTAAAACTGTCAAAGCTGTCAAACCAGTGTATTTTAAACTTTGTCTTGTTCAACCCGTTCGTTTACTTTTTCGTAATTTTAGCTCTCTGAGAGAATTTAGAATTTTACTCTTCGAAATTTGACAATTTACGAATTTTAGTGAAAAAAGTACGCGAACGGACCTAATATGACTACTTTTATTTTGATGCGCATCTCATTTTGAGAGAGAGATAGCAAAGAGTTGGTGTATTAGTTGTGTCCAAATTGACAAGGGAAGAGTTGTATGTGATTTTTGCATTCGTTCGTAATTCACAGTATTCCACTTGAGGAGCTGTTAGAATGTCAATTCACCTTAACCTATTTTTTTCCTTTTTAGATGGAATTGCCTCCTGATTTTCACTGTTCTAAACATAACTCTGAAAACTTTCCTACAAATTGGAGGCTGCCTGTTTATGAAAACATTGCAAATTAACGCTTGTTGGTTAATCCATCTGCTGGGGATTGTGTGTGCGGCCGAGGAAAATGGCGACGAAACTGAACACAAGGAGAACGATTGCCCGGCATTGCACAGTCAATCGATCCTTGTCTGGGACGCCGTTTGTTTTGCCTTCCTTATTTTACAGATGAGAATCTTCAAAAGTCACTACTTCTGTCACATTATCAATGATACAAAAGCAAATGCTGTCTTAGCTTACAGGTAAGCATTAAGCTTAATTTCAAAAGAGTCACAGTTCAAAACCTCACCCCCTTTTCACAGAGGTGCAGAAATTATCGAAGACCTACGGCAAAAGCAAATCGAACATCGGAATCAACACGAACAAGGGGTATTGCGTAAGATCAAAAGAAAAATGGAGAAAATTCGTGCAACACAACAAAAAATGTTGCGTCCTATTGATAAGCCCTCGCATTATGATGGTAAGTTGATTGTTTCTCCAATTTGTTTTTTATTTGTCGCTCGTTGGCTATTTGATTTATTTGTTGTTTTTTTTTTACGAATTTATCGATTTTGTTCCTGTCTGTCCAGTCAAGAGTGACCTCGATCCCCCATTCCTCTCACGTACATTTCCTCTCTCAAAAAAAACAAGAACTTATCAAATCAAAAAAAAACTTTTCACTTTTTGTTGTTTTTCTTTTTTTGCTGTGAAGAGTGTTTTTTTGTGAATTGTTCGTACATTTTTTTGTTGTTTATTTGTAATGCATAAGTCGGGTAGAGAATATAACATTTTTTTTAACCGCCAAATCGGTTCGGTGGTACAGTGATTCAAAAAGTGTTTCTTAGCAAAAAAAAAAAAATAAATATTTACGACTTACGAGTAAGTAAACAATTTGTTGTAAGTAGGAGAAGTACCTCCACTGTTGCACAGCGGAAGTTTTTCATCGTGTCACGGTTCAGGATATCACACGCCTATCGATGATGATGACGAGAATGATGTGCGTGTTGAGAAGAATAAGACTGCTGCCGAAGAATTCGCTTCGGATATTGCATCGAAGGATGGTGGCTTAATGCCATACATTCCAGGACGTAATTCGCTACAAGTATTTGTTGAATTCACATGACTTTTGAATCTCATTTAAATAATTTCATTAATTCTGTGTAGATACACTCGCCGAGCTCTGGAGGCTTGACGATTTCTTTTGACGGATTCCTTGACACCAATCGCTTGTCGTTCGACTCAACTGCTGGATCGGAATTTATGCCAAAACCGCCGAGTTCTGATGAATCATGTGGAGTATTTTCACCGCCAGCCGATGAGAATAATGAAACGATTAGTTCCAAAGGATTCTTCAAGAGTGACAAACTTCAGGACAGTTATTTGCCGATGGTTGGTCTACTACCACCGCCTGTAACGCCGCAGACAAGTTTATTGGTGAACACAAGTGCGGGCAGTTCGGTGATATCGAGCACGCAGCAGAGTAGACTGCGGGAACATCGTCGACAGTCGAGTATAAATGCTGTTTCTTGGAATGAACCGGTCTCAGAAACTTTACGCGGCAAAGAGATTGACGTTCCACCGGCAGTCGTTGATGTATGAGAGTTTTTTCTGTTTCTAAATTTTTAGCAAAATTTTATCAAGGAAATTGATTCAATGGTTAGAACTTAAAGAGGAAAAGATTTTTTTATTAAAAATATTTTTTACCAATAGTATAAAAATGTGCTATGCAAAAAGTTTCGAAGACTGTTCTTCGCCTGACAGGTTTACTGTGGGGACCCTTAGGCTGAGATTGAACCTTTTTATTGCAGGTGTTAATACTTGCCATAACTTCTGGACTAATTTTTGAAAATGGCAAACGATTTCCACATTATGTAACTAGAGGCTACGCTTGCGCAGTTAAAATGCAAAAATCCCAGCCCATCGCACCTCTTTTCCCCTCCTTCGTCTATCTTTAGGTCTTCCTGAACCAGTTGTTGTCTCATTCAGTCTCGTTTTCACTGTTTTTGGAAGCTACTCCTTGGTGAGCGGTAGTTGAAGACGAACTACCATTTCAGTTCCACTTGTCATCTGTCAAAAGTAGTTTTAGAATAACAGGTTTCAACTTTCGGTACGGTCTTCTGACATCTTAAGTCACTAGGTCCGTCCGCGTACCCTCCTAAAACAGCAACTTTTTATGAAAATTTACGAATTTTTACGAAAAGCTGTTCGCGTACGGAGAATTTTCGTAGTTTTTCGCAGAAGAGAGCGCTCACGAGAGTGTAAGAAATTTCCCCATGCTACGAATTTTAGTACAAGCAATTTCTGTGGGCTGGTTTATGAAAACTGTCAAAGCTCTCAAAGTGTTTTATCAACTTTTTCTTATTCAACCCGTTCGTGTTCTTTTTCTTAATTTTAGCTTTCTCTAAGAGAATTTTTACCTCCACTCTTCGAAGTTTGGTAATCTACGAATTTTAGTGCAAAAAGTACGCGAACGGACCAGTCACTCTGTATTGCACAGTCAAGCACAGAAAATTATAGGCTTTTGCGTTCAATGAAAGAAAAATATCGTATTCGTGAGAAGTGTCAAAATTGTTTGACAACGTATACGCATTTTGACTTCTAAAAAGAACAATGCTTTGGGACACGTTCTGACTCATCAGAGGATTGCAATTTTCAGTTCTAATCTATTCTGATAGTTTTCACAAAAATAAAAAACTATTGAATCCATTCCCTTAGTTCCTTTATAATTCACTCTAATTGGTTAACTTTCTATAACAACAAAATTCCTATAAAAAACTTGTAGGTCTCAGAAGATGTTCCTGTGACGCTTCGCGAAAAATCTCTTCACCGCCGTCACCTGAGCATGGGCAATGCAACTTACTCTGTGGATGAAAATACCAGCCGTCATCGATACAGTAACTTGTCAGCACCTGAGGAATCAATGTCGCGTCGACCGAACAGCTGGGGCCCTGTTGACAACGTATTCTACTCCGAATCACTAATAATGGACATATCACGCGTCACTTCACATGCGGAGTGTAAATTTATTCTTAAAACAATACAATTATTTATATTCTTAAATTCTCATGTGTAAATAATAAATAAAAAATAAATAAACCTTGTACATAAAAAATTAATATATAAAATTTTAAGAAAAAAATACAAAAAACGTAATTTTTCTTTTTGCTCTTAAAAGTTTTACAAAAAAAAAATACTATCTACACGCATTGACTTTTCGTAAATCACTGAGTGGTAATTTATTCTACAAAAAAATTAAAATACTTATATCAAAATCGGTTAAAGTTCACCGACAAGATGTTAAGTGTTCACAAATATTCCAATCTATCTGGAAAAAAGTGTGTGACATACTATAAATCCTTCTTTTCTCGCTACTTGATTTCGTTGGTAGAAAGTAGTAGAGTTTTTCGTTTTTTACTTTTTTTTTTTTATTTTAGCCGCTGAT
Source organism: Chalcosyrphus nemorum (assembly GCA_949716465.1). Lineage (NCBI taxonomy): Eukaryota > Metazoa > Arthropoda > Insecta > Diptera > Syrphidae > Chalcosyrphus > Chalcosyrphus nemorum. The sequence goes on from OX454335.1 coordinate 26,528,774, forward strand.
CTGATCACGTGGTTGGTGGTGAAATTTGATTGTATTGTGTTTTTGTTATTCAATTTTCTTTCAAATGAAAGTTTTAAGGTCAGTAGAATACTTAGAGCTACATAGTGAATGGGCACGTTCCGAATTCTAGGCCTTGAAATCCAGACCACTACCTCAAAAAGAAATGTCTTACTTTTTAGTCAAAACTGAATCTCTTGACTAAATGAGAAACTTTTGACTACCTAGTGCCTAGAATGTGGAACGTGCCCAATCTAACTTGAAATTTTTGAAATCATAACCAAGATATTTAGTTTACGAAAATTTTGAACTAAAAGTTTTCACTTGGTTGGCAACCGATTACGTTTCTTATTGCCGCTGTCAAATTTAGTAAATTTTTGAAGTTTCACTTTATTTTGGTTAGGTTTTTTTCACTTATCAAATTTACTGTGAAGGTTTAGCATAGAATTCTGTGTTTTGCCACTCAATTTGTATGCTATCTTATCCAACATCAGCTGGCGGTAATGAAGCAACTTCCAGGAGAGCTTTTCGTCTCCCGATTTCATTTAGGAAGACACTCTGTTAGTTTATACATAAACTTTTGCATTGGACTACTTGTCAATGCCATGTGGTCCTGCTATTTTTTATAGTAAAAACATAAACAAAAAATATGGCGGTTAACGTACAAATAAACAGTTGAGCGGAAGACAAATTTTATGTTCCATTTGAATCCAGAAGAAGAGAATTCTTGAGTGAAACCAATGGAAAACTACATTCGTGAAACCCAAGTCCAGTGTCGCACTGGTGACATTGTTTTTGACACATAAGGGAATCATATTCTATGTGAACAATTAAGTAACTTTTCTACTTAAGCTCCAATTTGATAGCTCAGGTGATGCATTGTTTCAGTTTGGTCGAGATCAAATGCAATGCAAACAATCCACTTCTGTGCTCTGATCGAGATCAAAAAAGAATTGATCATTTCAACTGCAGTTTTCACTTCATAACAAGCATTTCTTCCCCATTCACATGTGAAAAAATTGTTGGAAGATTTCAATGTTCACATTTTTTTTTTATTAAAATCAAAGCAAAATATCAGTTTCTAGCCACAAGAGTACAAGTTCAATTTCACATTTGTGGAAAAAGAAAGAAGCAGGCTTCTACGTTATGCTGCCAATCACTAGGAGAGAAAATCCAAGATGTCTACTAAGCCACGAAGCGCCATTCTAAATTTCACGGCTTCTTCCAGATTTATTGTGAATTTTGAGTACTGGCTAGGCATTACGAATTCAATGCTAAATTGGTACACATGCTGTTGAGGTTAGGAGGGCATGCTAGGCAACATCAGATGCCTGGACTCTGCATGAGTTCATTGTGAAGTTATTCACCAAAATTCTGACTCATCGCCAGATTGTTTCTTCTTGTCCTTCGGCACATCTGTAGCCATAGCACGGCTGTTCCGATGCTTACCGTCAGTCGGTCTTATGTGAACAGCTCAACGCTACTGTGTTTGTGCAATTGTTGCCTTACGTAAAACTCCTGATTTTTGTAACTGTTTCTTTAAATAAAATGGAAGCTCACACACACTATGTGCGGCCATTTTGTGTGTACAAATTGTTGTTGGTAAGGGAATGACAACCTGCAGAAAATAATTTGGCCAAAAGGAAAGAAGAAACAGCACGATACATTCATAGTTTGGTCTTGATCAAGTGCTGGTTTACATTTATACACAAATAGGACAAATTTAGCCTCCGCCTATTTTTAGAAATTGTGAAGCAAGAGAAATGCGTGTACCAGCCACAAGAAACCAGGAAATAGCCTTGGCAGCCAAATCCATGCAAAAATCAGCGCTCGATTATTTGTCAAAATAATTGGCATAATTATTTCGCTTTCTTGAATCTTGAACATACTCGTAAAGTAACTGATATATTAAGACGTCAATGCGTAAAGTATTTCATGGCGCTGCGTCCATTTACTTGACATATGTCAATACGATGACATAAGGTACTAATTGGAAAATGAGGGCATCACTCGATAGCGCTATTGCAAAATACTTTTTGCTTTTACAAAGTTAAGATATGCAGCGACAAACTGTCAAATTTCAGGGATAGAAAACTGTCAGAGACGTCAAATTACAAAGAACAAAAAGAAATGTAAAACTGCTTTGACAGATGTCATAAAAAATCGTAAAAATTAGCTTTTATGGGAGAATACACGAACAAACCGAATGTATTTTGGCGTTAAAAAGAAGTTTTACCGTAACTTAAATCGGAAGTCGGTAACAACTAAAATTTTTATTATTTTCTTAGTGAAAGAAAAATGAAATACACAAAAATATAAATCACAATCGAATTCCACCACATTTCCATCTTGTATACTCTGATTTGCATAATTCTTTTATGATTTTCATCAGTACTATTACTTTTTAGAATTTCTTTTCTCTCCCCTATGATGGCAAATTTAAAGAAAAGCAAAAGCAAAAAACAAAAAACCAAAAAAAAACCTGGAACAAAATCATATGCAAAAATGGGAATTACGTTATAATTTTTTTTTGTTTATAGTTTTTCTTCTTTAGTTTTGGCTTATCTTAATTGTTTTTCCTCATATCCTACTTATAGAACATGGTTTTCCTCTTCCTGGCCCACGAGCTCAAAAGCGGAAAGAGATTAAATATCATCCAATGGGTAAAATAAATATATCTTTTTTTTTTTAATTTTTTTTTCAGTATAACTAATTATATTATATTTTTTTTTACATAATTATAAAAAGATAGAATTTCTTGTGTTTTGTTATAAATCTATTTGCATATTTCAAATGAGATGTTACATATATATTAAAAAAATAATAACAATTTTTAATTTGTTTATAAAAATGCAAAAAAAAAAAAAAATAACCCGCAATTAAATGAGTTTGACAAAATAAAGTTAATGCTAGTGAAAGGGAAACTGTGGTGCGACGAAAAAAAATTAATTTATTTAAGTTTATAATTATGCAATGTTTAATTTTTTTCTTCCTTAGCAAAGAAATTTTTTACTTAATGCAAATTTTAGGAACTTATTTCGCATTTACATATTTTCTATCTTCTTTTTCTGTTTTAATTTTTTGACGGTATTCCTTTCAAGGGGGTATAGGAAATCTTGCTCCTTTTGATATATATATATGAAAGCAATGAAAACGAATAGAAGAGGAGTATAAGGATAAGAATTATTGACCTAGTATATGTATATTTATATGACGATATTGGTAATTAAACCAAAAAATATTCTAAATGTAGACAGACCATTGATATATTCAAGTGGAACCAAGTTCAATCCAATCGCCAACAAATAGCTCCAGAGAGGCTAAAAATTCTATTCATAGTCCTACTATGCCCAATTGTGATTGTAAGAGCCTCTCTACAATGCTTACGCGCGATTTCTATGCCATATGCCTGAAATCTCTCCATTTATTCCCAATTTATCATACAAATCTAAGCTGGCGGATTCCAGAGTATTGCGTCGCTATCTAAAGGTACATTCACAGCTCGGCGACTAGCAAATGGGCGAACCACGAACAAATCATTTTTAGCACATTTAACGTCAAACAATTGACAATTTTACTACTCCCAAAGACGAAAGCTTTGGGAAAGTATCGTTTTGTATAAAAAAAGTTGAATAGTAATTAATTTCTGCAAAAAAATCATTAATACTTTTTGCGAACTGTCAAATTTTATTCACATTCCACTGATGTAGAACGCAATCCACATTCGCGCGACCAAAACATTCAAGACGGTTTAACCTCACAAATTTATTTTTCTTTGGCAAATGCCATTCGCCGATTGTAGCGACTAGATAAAAAACTTGCAGTGAATGAAACGTCAAAATTGGCGAATATTCGCTCGTTCGTGTTCGCAGTCCGCTGAGGTATGAATGAACCTTAACACCTATTCGGCGACACTGCCATTTCCGTCGCTGTATAATTCTTCCTAATGGTTTCTCACTCGCTGCAATACCTATAGACTGGCGTCAAAGCAGTTCAAAAGCACCCCTTTCGGTGGCAGATACTACTTTGCATAAGTTCTGCTTTAACCGAGTTCACGTTCACCTTCATCTCCACATCCACTGTCATTTGGAAGAGGTCTACGAGAGTAGGCATAGTCAGTGTAATCGTTTACTTTAAGTTCGGATGTAAGAATCCATCGTATTACTTCATTTCCCGTCGACAAAGCAGCATTAAGTGCGTCACTAATCACCAATAAAAAAAATATTGGTGAAAGAACGGATCCTTGCCAAGCCCCACTTTGAATTTCGAATTCCTCAGGTGACCCATCCATGATACATAGCTTGGATAATTTCTATGGGGTTACACTACACTACCAAACGTCTTTTGAAAGTCGATGAACAGTATCTAGCCCATTGAGGACCGAGGCCTAGCTTCTTACAACTGCACGTGTTGAGCGTGATATATATTTGTACACGTACAGAAGGGACCTACAGGTGAATGTCGAATCCGAAGGACAGAGTGTTTTTGAGAAGCTTTCTCATGACAGGAAATACTCTTGGACGTTTGTCAGACGATCGGAAGAGATGAGGCCATGAAAAAACTTAGATGGTACTTTTCTGGATTGGAATTTGGTACCCCTTGCTCAGTAGTCCAACGCACTAACCACAGAGCTACGGGGCGATATTTAACGCACTGCTTGATGATGATCCGCCTGTTGATGTGGTCTATACAGGAGGATCCACATGGGACACTTTCTTGTTCTCTTTTAGGTATAATTTGATTCAGTAAAACTCTAGCAGTTTTGTCGTGCTGCTTGACCTTAGCCAGGACTTCACAAACAGTCTTCTGATTCTGCAGAAGGATTGCCCCATAATCGCTCAACGTTTCTACTATTTTGGAGATTTGAACATACTTACTTAAAAGGCTCCCGACCCTTGTAGAGTCCCTGCCTGAGACGTCGATGCCTTCCATCCTCTGCGGTGCACGCTTCTTCCAGTTGTGAAGACCAAGCTTTCTGGCATCTGCGACAGCTTCGAATTAGATCTTAAAAAAGGAACTAAAAACCCCTGTTGACAGTTTCGAGGTACCTACATATCCTACAAAAATTTTATTGTTCCTAAATATTGGAGGACAGAAATGGAATAAGGACTCAAATATTGAATGTTTTTTCCTATATAAATGAGTTCCTAATTAGTTAGGTTTTACTGTACCTGCTTTACTTTCCTTTTTGTGGTTTTTAAATCCGCACAACTGCGAAATAATAGATTAGTCTTTTTGAAAATCTCATTCCGATTTATAGCCGATGATTTTCGACTTCAAAACAGAGTGTTATAGGTTTGGAATCTTTTGAAGAATAACAATTTCAAGAAACCTCAAGAATTTTTTTGTAAAACAAGATTGAATCAGGTAACGCAACTCGTTTTTAAAACAATGTTTAAAGGGACTCTTTTCAGGAGATCGTGTTTCATGATTGGATCCAAGAGCACTTGTCAATCAAGAAATATTATCAAGAATTCAAGCATTCTCAGACCAAGAAAAGCAAATAATGTTTAGATTTTTATATATAAAATAAATATTACAAATCATTTTTAACTAAAGAATAATATCTTTCTCTGTTGAACACTAGAACTCTTCTTTTTCGTCAAGTTGAGCTAAGAAATAAAAGTCTGAGTGTATTGTTAGATGTTTGCAAGTCTTGCCAGGAGTAGATATATATATTTTTTAAATGTCAAATTTTATAACCGTTTTAGGTCTGGTTTATTCCTTACAAGGAATGTTACAATACATCGTGAATCTATAACTGAAGACACAACTAAAAAATCACTTAAGAAAAAAAGAAATACCAATTCCTATACTCCCTTACAATTAATTTTTTTTATAAAATACAACCTTCGCATTATTTTTGTTTGTTCATTTTGAACTAATACAATTTATACAAAGTTTTATAAATGTTTGCTACTCAAAATGTTGAGCACAATTTGTTCGTTTGTCTTTCACGTAGCACACACCGTAGGGAACATTGCAATATTAGTATGAATGCACACAAATAGTTTCCATTTAAATTAAAAAATAAAATATAAATAAAAATAAAATTGCATTTAACATTTCCTCTGCGAATGATCTCATATTTTTAACTAACTTGCAAGCTACTCTGGCACTTTTTTCACATTTAAAACAAAGTATTAACTAGTTTATTTTATATTTCCTTAATCCTTTATCATTTTTATTAAAATTTTCCGACTTTCCTATAAATAAAAAAAACAGCAATATAACCCTGTATTCATTGTACATCTTCTCTATGTTCCCTCTACATAGAAGTAATAGACAAGATAGAGAATATATAAAAAAATGCACATACATGTTGTAGAATTGAAAATAAGTAATTTTATTTAATAATCTTTGTTAAATGTATTTATTTTAAACTAGTTCTTCTGTTTTGAGGTTGAAGCACTTGGCAGGTTGAATAATTGAAAGAATATAATTCCTGTTGTCCTAAAAACCTTTGCTCTTTTTAGAAACGAATATGTTTCTAAGGGCAATTTAATGCTGAATAAAGTAATGATTTCATATTCACGTTTTAGAAGCAGAGATTAAATTTTAGAAAACATTTAACTACTCAATTATTTTATTTAATATATTAGTGATAAAATTTACTAGTTGCTTGTTGTTTTTACAACACAAGTAGAACTAATAAAAAAAATCTTTTATATAACTAATAAATTTAAAATTTAGGATTAAAAAACATAGTATGTAGATTATTTTTCAAAATTGTATTTTTTTTCTAGTTACAACAGTTGGACCAAAGAACACAAGAGCTTTTTTCGAGTATTTGAGAAGTTTTGCGTACCAAATTCAATTCTGCCATCGAGTAAATGTTTGTTGATGTCGTATTGCATTATTTCTCCTACAGCGACAGACAGCTGATTACTTCAATAACGTGTTCAATTGTGTTCAATACATATTTTTACGGGTGGTTTTTAAAAATATTACGCCAACATAACTAGCGCTCGTGGTTCGAAGCAGAAAAATTTAGAACTAAATGCCAACCATTTTGAATTTTTGCACAGAACGACAGAGACATCTTTTGAGTCTGCGTGAAAAGGCTAAGTAAAAAAGATTCAAATTTCAAACGAAATCTCAAAAAAGTTTGAATTTCCAATTTGTTCCGCTCTGAACCATGAGCGCTAGTTCTAATGTTGGAACCAACGTGAAGTTGGCTACTAGCAGTCGATATATAGTATGTCAATGTCAAACCATTAGAAGGAGCACAGAAAGTAAGAGCAAAAATGCGGAAAACAAATAATAGGAAATAATGTTATTAGTCATAAGGCTTCTAAAAAGCGGGCACTTCGCTTCGCTTCGCCGCCGTCACTGCTAGCATGGGTATCCTCGCTGCCAGTGGCACTCGAACATCTAATCGCACACTAACCGGTGCCGAATTGCATCCATCGGTGAATTAGGCACAGATGTCCTCATTGAAGCCCTCATTCTCGGCTGTCATACAGGTATCGTTACGTCCTCGTAGGTTTTCTAGGTTCCAGCCACATCCGTGGACGATACGTTTTTCACCGGTCACATGGATGGTAGACATTGTTTTCCGACAGAAAATTCGCTCAGCCGATTCCTTCGGCTTGCAATCGGCCAGATACTGTTCGTCGCGTACTCCACGCGGTACAGAAAGTCTCAGCCCGTTGCAGTCCTCATCCAGATGAGAGTTTCTAACATAGTTACTACTCATGGCTGAAGAATAATGAACTGAATCAATTATATCGAAAACCTTGGGCCGATTTGCGACAATCGATTACGAAAACATGTTTTCGAAATGTGAGGATTTGACAGTATCTCTCTCTCGTAACCGATCAATGATATTTGAGATGCCAGCACACGTTTTAGTGCGTCGCTCCATTCGAACACTACTGTGCTGTCGAACATGAGTTTTACGCACTCACTCCTTACCTTATCGATAAGGATAAGGTAATTTGGCCTTTGTGATGCCGTCAAATAAACTATGGATTCGTTTTCAGTGCCGAATTTTAATAAGTTTTTTGTTTAATTATTTTTCGAGGATTTTCATAACAAACTTAGACTTGTACCCAAACAAATATTGGATGACAACAACAACGAATATTGTAAAACAATCTGTTGCCCCAATATGGGCCAACTGTTGGATTTAGTAGATACAGGCGCGATACAATCTATGTACGATTTCTTAACAAGTTCCGCTCAGTTCTTCGTTCTTTTTTTGCTTAAAAATTCACGTTTAATTTAAAGAATGCTCCAGTGAATTGCATAAACATCTAATATTCCCACATTTCTATTCTCTTTCCTTAAGGTATATTACGTTTAATACAGCTTGTCATAGAGAAATATTTGCCAGAAGTAGACCCTATAGAGTCAACATAACTAGCTTATTAATGAATTGATACAAAAATCTGGCCCATAGCAATTCAATTTGCATATTAACAAAATGAACGAAAAAAAATACTGGGAACTGCGAATGAATGCAAAAAGCACATAGAAATCTTCCCAGTTAAGTTGAACACTACCTATGGAGAGTAATGTCACCTGAGTTTAACTATACCCAATCGCTGAACATGCATGCTGATTAAAAAAAAAAATTTAGTCCGTAGACCATTTAAAAATATGATAGAATTTCTAACTACCTTTTTTTTAGGGAGATTGTAAATTTTCTGTATGTTTTTTGACACTTTTCAGACAGCAATTTTTTTTATTAAGACCCTTATGACAAATGTAGGAATGTTATACTTAATTTACGACAATTTAGATTAGTTTAATGTTTCTCGAGTATTTGGAGTATTTTTTATAGTAACACTATGATTCAATTTAATTTTTAGTAAAATAGTAAACATTTTTTACTAACTAAAGCATTTTAAAATTTAAAAATAAAACAATTATTACTTAAATTGAATTAAAAAAAAACATAAATATCTATATGTATGTGCATTTTTCATATTTTCAATGTTGCTTTTGATTTGTGTATAATTTCTATCTTCCCTTTACAAAAAAAACAAAAGAAAAAAAAGATGATGTATAACTGTGTAGAAACAACTATTCATTAGCTAAAATGGTCCAAAGTTAATATTTTAAATTTATCAATTATTTTTAACACATATTTAATTTTATTCTTTAGCCATACGTGCCGGAGATTACTACATGTTCGATGACATGGACGAGAAATTCGAACTAGATCTGATCGAGGACGAAGTGGATTTCCTAGAAGATCAAGGCAAGATCGACGAGAGTGAAAAGAAAATGACTCGCAGAAAAAATCTCTTCGAAGTGAGTATTTTCTTTCATAAACTATCGCGACACAATTTTATTTCTTAAAGGTGAACATTTTGCTAGCGTGATATCCGCCTTCGATTATACTAGTATCTACCATTTTTTGCCTGTCTCTCCCAAATCCTATGGCAGATATTTTACGTGTTTTATTTTTAGTTCTATGTTTTGAAATGTTCCCTATAGCACAAAAATTAATGAAAAAAAAAAAACAAAAAACAAAATTTTATCAAAACAATATCCCTTATCTTTTATAAATAATCCAAAACATACAACACACAAAAAAACTATTCGATTGAAACAATGAAAAAAGGTTTGTAAAGAAATCAGCAACGATAGGAGAAAGTCCTTTAAGCGACAGCGTTCATATGCCTCAGCACCAGGATCGCGTATTGGCATTAAAAGTGTGGAGCCCGATATACCAAGGGCATCAGTGATATCCGATCCATTGGTATATCCTGATAGCTGTGCCGGAGATGACGTGAGTTGGTCAAAATGAAGTAATATAGAAATTCTATGTTGTGTCACCCTTCGACTTCGTATTTTCTATTATATTTAAATATTGCTTCCGAACAAAACATATGTATTTTTTTTTTACTGTCTTTGGCACTTAACCTGATTTAATGTTTAAGTAATAATACAGTCACTCTTCTCTTCGCCAGACAATAATAGAACTAATCACGGGACACAAATAACCCCATTTTTAATGGCGCACCGATATATACATACGTACATATATATATTTCCTTTTTACTTACTTGTAGATGCACAAAAACTGCAAAATACTGTTTGAAAAATCACACTTGAAGTACCACCCTGCTTCAACAAGAACTCTTACTGAACAAAGAATGTTTTAATGCTAGTGTTTTGAATCCCTCCAACAAATTGTGTACTTTTTTCAACCTAACCTCTGTAGTCACGTTATTTAGTAAATTTGTAGTGTGTATCATCTTTGTTTTGACATTTTGATAAAATATTCTTTTAGACGGAAAAACCAAAGGCAGAAAAACCGAAGGCAGAAAGACCTAAATCGGAAGTGCCATCCACCAGTAAGGAGGTTCAGCCCGATGAGTACGCGGAAAGTAAAAAGAAGACGGAAACTGACAGTGCTTCTATTGGAAAGGATTCTGATGGTAAGTGAAAGAATTTTTCATAATTTACTGGTCCAATTTGGCGAGTCTCATTTTGACTGTCAAACTTCGAAGAGCGGGAGTAAAATTGTCTCAGAGAGAGAGCTAAAAATACGGAAAAGTTATTTGACAGCTGTCACAAATGGGACGCTCTCTTCTGTGAAAAACTAGGAAAATTCTCCGTACGCGAACAACTTTTTGTTAAAATTCGCAGTTTTGCGAGGGTACGCGATCGGATCTATTATAATTGTCAGGTCATATTTGTATAGTTTTGGCAAAGTTTTTATGCTGTGCCAAGTGTTCAAATTGTATGACCGAATCGTTCAAATATTGGTTTTAAACAGATTCGTTCTTTAAAATTAATCATTCAATGACAGCGACATGTTTTATAAGTTGAATACAATAATCATGAGGCGAAGCATGGCTGTAAAAGAATTCAATCATTTCGGAATGCATTTAATGAAGTCATCCATAGAATTCACTTGGATTTGTTTCAACTCAATGACTTCAACTTCAAAAATAACAATCACTATTCATTTTGAAGTCATGAATTAGCAGCTGTCATTTTTCATTTTTGCAATCATTATTTTGAAGTCAAAATGAATGCAACAATTTTGATTACTCTGCCTTAATAAAGCCACTAGCATTCATTGCCTTCACTTGAAGTCTTTGAAGTCATTGAAGTCATCTGCAGTCATTGAAGTCATCTGAAGTCATTGAAGTCACCTGAAGTCATTCCAGTCACCTGAAGTCATTGAAGTTGTAACGAATATTAAAACATCTATGAGTATGATGTATTTATATTCCTTAAGACTTCAATGATTTCAGATGGCTTCAGAGACTTCAGGACGGTTAATTGAGACCTAAATGCTAGTAATCGAATTCACAATTCACTGAGCCACGGCACAATACATAGGCTCTATGTGGTCTTAAAGACACGTTGAGAACTTGTTCATTCATTCAGGCATTCATCTTCCTATGTTGCGTTAATTGATATTACTTTTTTAGAAGACTTTGAACGTTTTCTCCTTGAACATGACAATAGCAACTGAGCCAGTTCTGTTCATCTTGTTTGTGATGGGTATGGGTCCCATGTATGTAAAGGATGCTTCCTTGAAACTTCAAACTTGTCTTGTCATCTTGTCCCAATTCATTAAGAACATTGTTCAACATTGTGAGCTCCGAACGTACAGCTGCGGTGTAGTACATTCTTTCAGCTTAAGAGACATTTTTCGGTCAAAAATCTAAGTTAGCTAAGTTCTCTAGGCATTTCATTCACCCTGCCCTTACGCTAAGATTGACTGATGATTGATCATGATTGTGATGCACTTTTTCATTCAAGTAAATGCCTGAAATATGCCAATGTGGATCCAAGATTGGGAAGTCATTTCTGATCTAATTCGGTACCAATTTCTCTCCCAAACAACCATTAATACACAAAGTGCTCGAGCTCCTCGCTTCGAAGATTGATCTTCACTGATGATAGTTCACTCTTCCTTCAAACAGATAGTTAAAAAATGCAATAAACAGCAAAGGACTGATCACGCTTCCCTGGTGTACACCGACTTTGTTTGTGACTCATGCGGGACATCTTACACTTGGCTTTGCTCCTTTATATGGACATGTCTATAATCATCCAAAATACCGTCGTCATCCGCTGAAAATTTCATCGTCTTCCTCAGGAATTTCGTCTCAACTTTGGTTAACAAACTTTCTGAGTACTTCAGCTATTTTAAAGACACTTATTCTTTCTGTTTCGAGATTCAAATACATAGATTTAGATGTATCCACATTTTAAAAAAATATTCTTCTTCTTTCTTTATAAATTTGCACAACAGAGGAGGATGCGCCCAACCCAATAATTCGCCTCCTGGAGGCTTTCATGGTTTCTGTAGTTATTCGTTTGAATCGATTCTCCCGCAACTATCGATATGTGATGAAAATTTTAACAGAAGAAAAGAAAATCCTCAAGGTAAGATTTTATTTTTAAATTTTTATCAAAAAAAGTAAAAATTTCAATATCATCCAACAGGAATCAAGAGCATTTGAGGCAGGAAGCCTGGGTACAATAAACGTAAATGTATCTACAGCCTCTGTACCTGCATCGAAGAAAATATTGATAAGGTATTTTTTCACAGTGATGAATGTATTTTTTTATTAAATTAATTTAATTTTACTCTCAAATAGACTCTTAAATATATCTAAAATAGCTTTCATATTTTAGTGAGCGGTTTGCTTCTTTAGAATAGTCAAATATTATACGGCATCAGTAGATATACAAAAACTGCAGTACAGTAACATTTTCCACAGCATTATTAACCAATTGCAATTGTTATTATGTAATATTCTATTTATTTTAGTATAAGGTGTAGTCTCTCTTAAGCATGCTGTATTATGTATGAGTTTAGAAAGCTGTGCACAGGCTTATTATATAAAACAGCCATCTTTGAGTCTTTTGACAGATTCGCTCCTTCAAACCGTAAACTCTCGATATTCATGATTGTAGTCTGACGTTTCGGCAAAATCAAATGGGAAATAAAGACACGTCTTTCAGTGGTTGGCTTGACAGCATGAGAGCGCAGCCATTTAGTTGTTAATCTAATGACAGGCTACACAAAATTGTTTCCATAAAAAGAAAGAAAGAAACATCAAGATAGTTAATAGACATATAACTATAATGGTATACATCTGTCAAAAATAGAATACGCTGACGAACGCGCCTAGATTTTGACAGATCGTGAGCAATATGAAGAGATCACTGTCCTGCGAGACATCGTTATTCTTAAATTCAATGCAATCGACAGTCTTGCCACAACACCAGAGAATAATTAAGACGATTTGAGCTATTTGGTATCACCGGCTTTTGAAGATTCATTTCTTATTTTTGCTTTGAAAAGATGGAGGAGCACATTCGATGCGAAGCATATGCACGTCAGAAATGTATGCACGTGTGTTTCAGGCACAAATAACCTATATTAGATAGTCCACTTCGGAGGTTAGGGAGAATATTTACGAGCTTTTACACTGGTGAGCGGTTTATGGTTAAGGAGAAAATCCCTCGACGTGGACTATCTAATAATAGGTTATTTGTGGTTTCAGAGCTGTAAGCAGCACTGCAAGCACAACTTCGGCACATGTGTTTTGGGCATTACTTTGAGCAAACAATTTCTTTCCTTCTTTCAGATCAGAAAGGAAAGATTGTGGACCGAGTTTTTTAATCATTCAATCATTTCAATTTCTTTTTGAATACTTGAGCGCAGAAATGAATGTAAAGCTAACACTTTTTGGGTCGAATTGAGCTAGAACCGTTACTTGCAGTGTATTGCGTATTGGAGCGGATAACTTTTATTCTGTTCATCGATTTTAATACAAATTTTCTTCTATTGGCCATAGGCCACGTATTTTTATGTAGACTGTATGGAGCTGACATTTTGAACTAGCTAGCATCTTCGTCTTGTGGAATGTATAAAAGAGAACTTACCCTTTCAAGAGTTAAAGTCGCATGCTTCTGTAATTCCTCGTAACGTTCACAAAGACCCTGTCGAATGAACTAAATGTTGTTGTTTTCATTCCTGCACCGTGATGTTTAAATTACTAATTACCTTTTGCATGTCTTTTTATAGAAAACCTTAATTTGAAAAAAAAAAAGTTTTTTTGTTGTTTTTTCCTTTGATTATCTCCCAAAATTTGTTTTGTTTTCTTTTTTTTTTTTGTTTTAATTTTGCTTATAGTGATGATGAAGCTTCAAATACAATTGCACAAAATAGTCAAACAAATACAGAATTACACGATACCGACACCACCACAACCACAGCTGCATTACATCAACCACTCGTAGATATCAACGAAATTCAAGTAGATATGACTGATGCGTTCCCTAGGTAAAAACAACCAATCATTGCGTAGTATTTTTTTTTTCCAAACTTACTAAATTTTGAATTAAAATCTATTGTTTTCCATTTCTTATTTATATTTTACTAGTAGATTGTACATTTTTACTTAAAAGAGTATTTCTTTTGTTCTAATTATTTTCTATAGTTTTTTCTATTTAATGCTTTTTTCTTTCTTTTTAATTTTTGTTTTTCTTAAAGTTAAAAACATGTGAAATTTAATTTGGTTTAATAAGATTTTTTAATTTAATTTTACAGGAGAAGTTCTGGCAGTCTGGTGTCTGTAAAACGATCTACGGCGTAAGTTTATTTCTTTTTCTTAAATATGTCAGCGATAAGAAGGTAAAACTATCTCACGAATGCATGCGAAAGGGGACTTAGGCATACTTCTGAAGGGCCTAGCTTAAATCTTTGCTACATTTTTTCGAGTGATTCAAAATCAAGAACAAACACAGTTTTTTTCAGGTCGTTTTTAACCATAATGTCAAAATTTGTATATTTTTTTTTAAGAACGAAAGCCTTTTTTGTGTTCAAAATTCAGCTTCTGCTTAAGTATTTCATGTTTAAGTTCTAAAAAAAAAATTTGGGTTGATATTGAATTTATTTTTCTTTGCAAAAAAAAAAAAACTTGCGAATTATATTGCTAATCAAACTTTTATATACAGGCGAAGGTCAAGTGGGGTGCCTGGCATAAGAGTGATGCCACCCTCAGTTGAGCTGGGACTAGACGAGACAGGCACCTTAAGTGATGAATGGTCTTATGAGAAAGTCGACAGGTATATTTTGTATAAAAAAAAAAAAAAAAATGGAATTGGCTACTTTTATGCACGTTTTTTGCATCATGTATTTAATTATTTAGCATTAAACAAAGGTTCAATATTAAAAAAAAAAATGTTTATAGTGCACATGCATCTAAAAAGAAAATACAATTTGATTCATAGTTTTCGTTAAAAGGCATCAGCCTGAATGCATTCATTCGAAATAGTAAATAGTATTTTTCATTACACTTACCGTTAGAATTGTTGCATAATTAAGGTTATGAAACTTTTCAACAAAAAAAAGTACAGAACTAGGAGTTTCTAGATATATTAAAGTTTTAAATTACTTAGCTTAGACTTTCATTGAGGTAGACTGTTTGAAAATAATTGCCATTTTAAAGGGCAAATGTTTGCACCCATCTGTTTTATCTCGTCAGCTTAAAAATCATCCTGTCATTTGGTCCTAAATACTTTCCATATAAACTCAATTCATTGTAGCGAATCGTGGATTTCATACATGTAATTCTGACTTTAAATTTTTACGAAATTCAAATGCATTTTCACTTTATTTACTTTTAATTGAACTTTAAAAACTTGTTAAGCACTCTATGCACTTAATTCATTCTTTTAGCAAAATTTTATTTACACCGAAAAAACACGATACCTTAACTACTAATATACATACTTTTAACAAAATACCGAATTGTTTAATCTTACGTATTTCAAAAGTTAGTCAAGGCAATCCATTTATAGTAGAATCGATTTGTTAATTTATATAAAATAGTGGTACTAAAAAAAATTCTGTAAATTATAAGTAAATGCAAATTTCCTTAGTCAATTTAGCCTGAACTTAACTACACAACAACTCTTTAACTTCCCTTCTTCTCTCTTCTAATTTAGCCAACCCTCGTACCCTGTATATTTATAAAAGAGTATTCATATCTTCCAAACCAAAAAAGGCCCCATCTAATAATTCGTACTTCCAGATGATCCAAGAACATTTTCCGGATCTCATTGGTATCAAAGCAAAATCTGCAGAGACCAAGTCTCTTAAGGTGGTCCTTCAGTTCACAGTGTCTCATTAGAATACGTAGGTTTCATTCTTCATGCAGAGAGGCCTTGAGGTGGTTTTGAGCTAAATATTTTGAAGTTTTTTTCCTGATCAGATGATCATGATAGGTCCGTTCGCGTACCCTCCTAAAACAGCGAATTTTTACGAAAATTTACGAATTTTTACGAAAAACTGTTCGAGTATAGAGAATTTTCGTAGTTTTTCGCAGAAGAGAGCGCTCACGAGAGAGTAAAAAATTTCCCCTTGCTACGAATTTTAGTGCAAGAAATTTCTGTGGGCTGGTTTATGAAAACTGTCCAAGCTGTCAAACCAGTGTATTTTAAACTTTTTCTTGATCAACCCGTTCTTTTACTTTTTCGTAATTTTAACTCTCTCTGAGAGAATTTACCTCCACTCTTCGAAATTTGATAATCTACGACTTTTAGTGCAAAAAGTACGCGAACGGACCTACATTAATAGTATTTTGCCATAACCTGTATGTTGCTTTCTACATTGCTTGTGGATCTTCTTGGCCTTGTAGTGCTGCCGATATTTTTGAGTAGAGAGTTTGATGAGTATAAATTAAGGTACCAGTACACATTTAAGGCAGCCTACGTTCATAATGCATGACGTAACCGTTGTATTACAGGGCACGAACATATTACAGTTGTAGAAATGTATTCGGTGCTCAGGTCCGGAATAAATCAAAGCTTGATAGTTAGCTCGGAGACTATTTGAATAGAAATCCGAAAAAATTCTATAAATTACAATCGAATATTAAAACCACAAGCAAATCCCTCAATAACTTAGACACAAACCATGAAGCGTAATTATCATTGGCTAAGTTCGTATCTCGATTGAGTAAAGTGCCCGGCAAGGTTTGTCCAACCGCTTAACCTACATTCAGACCGACAGAGACAGATTCAGCAGACATAGTCTTTCAAGCTTTTCTTTCATCTTCATGTCTGAATTGTTACCTCAAGTTCGTTTTGGGATCTGTCTGCTATAACCGCGTAGTCGCATTGAAAACAGTGTGTGAACCATTAGTCAAGGTCCGAACCAACATAATAGTCTTAGATGTAGATATAAGGTGGGGTTGTCTCTACACCTAGCACCGTTGTAAGCTTTTACCAAGTACGGTTCATTATCTTTTCTTTTTTTTTCCAGCAAAGATACGTTTACCTTCCGATGTACAATATTGGGCAAATGCAAAAAGCATTTATTAAATTAACAGAAAAACTCAATATTTCCCTTATTTACTAACTTTCAGAGCTGGAGATTTCACCTACGAGGAAGACTTTACCAGCAGAGACCACCATATCATCATCGAAGCTCTTATATCGTCGTGGTATGCTATTCTATCGAACACCGATCTAATCTGCTACATTATAGTCTTCATAAATCAGGTACTAAATATAGAAAAAAATATATTTTTAAAATAAAAACCAAATAAATATTTCAGGTTACCAACGCGAGTATAATCTCGCTGCCCTTGCCATTGATGGTATTCCTCTGGGGTACACTCTCACTGCCTCGTCCGACGAAAACCTTTTGGATAACAATGATTGCCTATACCCAAGCATTGGTTTTAATTAAATGCATATTCCAATACAGATTGATTTGGTCAAATTATATTAATCTGCCGAATCAACCATTGGCCGCAGCTAAGATCATTGGCGTTGAAATAAATAATTCCAAGACGCACTACGACTTGCTGCTACTGTTGGTTCTATTTTTCCATAGGTACACATTCTTGGTGATATTTTCCAATAGTTACAATAATTTTGGCTTCTTTAACAGGTTTGTACTGAAAACGCAAGGTCTGTGGAAATCAGAATATAAAAATGAAGTAATGCAGGAGCGAGCGTTGGTTCAGAGGGATAACATCTTTAAAAGTGCTTCGTAAGTTGATATATTTTTTTTTGGAATGGTTTTGAGGTTTCCCACTGTTTCCTATTGATACATGGAATGTATTTGCTTTCTAATATACGGTATGGTATTTATCCTTTACAGTGAAGGGAATTCATCGGGTAATCAAGAACAAAGCACAGTCTTACCCACAAGTGAAGTTCCCAACTATCAAGATCAAAATACACAAGACTCAAATTCTGTGCAAAACCCCGATGATGATATGACGATATCAAAATTAAAGTATGAACATTACTTACTTAGCAATAAAAATAATACAGGTTTAAGAATGCATCCTTGTTGAGCCTCACTTTCAGCTTCGTATTTCACAGATGCGATGTCAATTCGCTCCACGATAATTACACCTATTAAATTCTCATACTTCTCCCCTCTCTATGTGTACTTCTCTCTCTCCATGAATCGACATCAGAATTTTGTATTCAGTTGGAGAAGAATAAATGTCAATAAATCATTGAATTCAATGAATGTATTGTTGCATTGAAGGCATTTGAAGTCATTTAATGAAGTTTCAAAACTAAGTTTAGGTACACAAAAATGTATGTCCCTTTTCAATACTATCCACTATTCAATTGACTTCAATTGCAAAAGCTAATTGTTCAAAATATTTTCCGGTCTACATTGAACTTTGCAATTGCCCATTCTATTAAAGTCTTACACAATTACTCTTCGGAAAATGTTTGGTCAATCCCTGCAATCAATGAAGTGATTCGTTTTTAGTCAGTCATTGAAGTCAGTGAAGAGATTGATATATAATATCGTATAATAACTTCCAAAACAAAGTTGACTTGACTGCAATCAGGTAGACTTGAAGAATATGATTGCCTCAAATGACTTCTTGTCCTGTCTTTAAGAAGATTAGTCGTAATAATAATATGAATTTTATTTATGCTTTACAGTGAAGAAAATTCATCGGGTAACCAAGAACAAAGCACAGCCTTACCCACAAGTGAAGTTCCCAACGATCAAGATCAGAAAACACAAGACTCAAATTCTTTGCAAAACCCTGATGATGATATGACGATATCAAAATTAAAGTATGAACATTACTTACCTATAAAAATAATACTGGTTTAAGAATGCATCCTTGCGGAACCCCACTTTCAGCTTCGTATTACACAGTCACCCTTAAGCGCCAAAGATGACAGATGAGATGTCAATTCGCTACACGATAATTCTACCTACTAACTTCTCATACTTCTCCCCTCTCTATGTGTACTTCTCTCTTCATGAATCGACATCAGAATTTTGTATTTAGTTTGAGCAGAATGAATGCTAATAGATCATTGAATTTAATGAATGAATTGGTTGCTTTTAAGACATTTGAAGTCATTGAATGAAGTTTCAAAACGAAGAATTGGTGTACAAAAATGTATGTCCCTTTTCAATATTATCCACTATTCAATTGACTTCAATTGCAAACGTCTGATCAAAAGCTAATTGTTCAAAATATTTTCCGGTCTACATTGAACTTTGCAATTGTTCATTCTATTAAAGTCTTACACAATTAGTCTTCGGGAAATGTTTAGTCAGTTAGTGTAATCAATGAAGTGATTCATTTTTAATCATTCATTGAAGTCATTGAAGCGATTAATTGCTAATATTCTCAACAGAGGTTCACAACTTTGTTTTCTAACTAGAGGATATGGCAAATAATCTAGAACATACTCGTAGGTTATTGACTTGACTTCAATCCAATAGGCTTGAAGAATATGAGTTTTCTTGTCTTGTCTTTAAGAAGATTAGTCGTAAAAGGATGCAATGTGAAATGAATAATATTTATTAATTTATTTATCCTTTACAGTGAAGAAAATTCAACGGGTAACCAAGAACAAAGCACAGTCTTACCCACAAGTGAAGTTCCCAACGATCAAGATCAAAATACACAAGACCCAAATTCTGTGCAAAGATCTGATGACGATATGACGATATCAAAATTAAAGTATGAACATTACTTAGCTATAAAAATAATACTGGTTTAAGAATGCATCCTTGCGGAACCCCACTTTCAGCTTCGTATTACACAGTCACCCTTAAGCGCCAAAGATGACAGATGAGATGTCAATTCGCTCTACTAACTTCTCATACTTCTACCTTTCTATGTGTACTTCTCTTTCCATGAATCGACATCAGAATTTTCTATTTAGTTGGAGCAAAATGAATGCCAATAGATCATTGAGTTCAATGAATGTATTGGTTGCATTGAAGGCATTTGAAGTCATTGAATGAAGTTTCAAAATATTCAAATATTATTTCAATATTATCCCTATTCAATTGACTTCAAGTGCAAAACTTGTGAAATAAATAGTAACTGATTCGTTTTTAGTCAATCATTGAGGTCATTTAAGCGATTAATTGCTAATATTCTCAACAGAGGTTCACAACTTTGTTTTCTAACTATAGGATATGGATCTAGAAAATTAGTTATTGACCTCCAATAGGCTTAAAAAACATGAGATTTCTTGTCTTGTCTTTAAGAAGATCAGACGTAAATGGATGCAATGTCAAATTAATGATATCAATTTTATTTATCCTTTACAGTGAAGAAAATTCATCGGGTAACCAAGAACAAAGCACAGCCTTACCTAAAAGTGAAGTTCCCAACGATCAAGATCAGAAAACACAAGACTCAAATTCTTTGCAAAACTCTGATGATGATATGATGATATCGAAACTAACGTAAGAATATTACAAATGATGACTTAGTTAACAATTGATTGAATTATTTTAATTGTTTTTTTAGGAAAAATAAATATTTGTCATCGTTTAGTAAGTTCTTCATTAATTTGGTTCATAAAACTCGTCTTCCAACGGATGTGTACGCACTGATGTTCTTGTGTGACTTTATCAACTTTTTCGTACTTCTATTTGGTTTCACCGCATTTGGGGTAAGTTGATATTCATTTCTTAATAAACATACATCCCTAGTTTTGAATTTAAA
Source organism: Chalcosyrphus nemorum (assembly GCA_949716465.1). Lineage (NCBI taxonomy): Eukaryota > Metazoa > Arthropoda > Insecta > Diptera > Syrphidae > Chalcosyrphus > Chalcosyrphus nemorum. The sequence goes on from OX454335.1 coordinate 26,549,728, forward strand.
TCTTTCTTTCAGTCACAACATGGCGATGGTGGCGTCCAAACATATTTAGCTGAAAACAAAGTGCCTATACCATTTTTGATCATGTTATTGGTTCAATTCATATTAATTGTTATCGACCGTGCGTTGTACCTAAGAAAAGCTTTGGTCAATAAAATTATATTCCATCTGTTTTCTGTGATTGGTATTCACATTTGGATGTTCTTTGTAATACCCGCGGTGACGGAGCGTAGTTTCTATTCTCTAGCTCCACCAATAATATTCTACATCATTAAATGCTTCTACCTACTGCTTTCGTCGTATCAAATCAAATGCGGCTATCCAAAGAGAATTTTGGGTAATTTCCTAACAAAAGGCTTCTCACTAGTCAACATGATCGCCTTCAGAGTGTAAGTTATTTCTAGATTTTATAAATATTTTTTTAATTTCCTTTTTCTTCTACAGCTACACACAAATACCATTTTTATTCGAACTACGAACAATACTCGACTGGGTGTCGACAGACTCGACAATGACACTCTTCGACTGGCTTAAAATGGAAGATATATTCGCGGAAATCTATTTCATAAAATGTGGCAGACAAATGGAAGCTGACTTCCCTGCGATGCGAGCAGAGAAGAAGGCAATGCTTACGAAGATACTTCTAGGTGGAAGTATGATTCTACTTATTGTTGTGGCTATTTGGGGTCCACTGTGCCTCTTTGCATTGGGCAATGCTGTTGGACAATCGAATATACCATTTGAAGTGTCGGTAACGATTCGTATTGGACCATATGACTCTATTTATAAATCAGACAACCGAGAAAGTATATTACCCTTCGAAGACAACATGTTTTCGAAGTTCCAAGAAGCCTACAACAAGAAACGATCTGCTATTACTTTCCTAACTAACTACGATGAGACGGACATTGCTGCTATTGTTTTGAAGGGAAATTCGCCATCCTTGTGGGAGATTTCGCCACCGGATAAGGATCGACTAACGAAGGATTTAATAAACAGTAAGTGACAAGTTGGGTTTGAGTCTGTACTTAAAGATTTTAGCTTTGAAAAAAGCGGCTCTAAAGCGAGCCTTCGATCTTTAATGGACTTTCAACTTTTTCCTGTTCAACACGTTCTAGTACTCTCTCGTAATTTTAGCTCGAATTTTAGTAGAAAAGTAGGCAAACAGACTAAATGTTTTGGCACATTCCTTTGGGCTTTTAGTTCATCACCAGCTATGGAATTTCTAACTTATTTTTCACCTACTTTCAGATGTAACCCTGATCGCCCGATTCGCATACTCACTAGAGCGGACGCCGCCATCAAAAGACGCTGTAGGAAAGGTTTCGAACGAAATTAAATTCGAATTAGATGAGAACTTCACCGGAAGAGAAACCATGATTGCAATGCTAAAAGGGACTGCAACAGAAAATAGCGAAGTTTTCATTCCGAGTTTCTTGCCCAAGTTTATTAAGGTTCACAATTCGGGCGAGTTACAAAATATAGTCCAATTGATGCCAGATAATGAAGGTACATTTTGTTTTTTATCTTTTTTGTCGGGCAAGTTCTAATTTCATTCTTCTTTCTAGCATATCGCCCATTGGTTGTTAAACTGCATTCAGATGAATCTCAGCGATTGTGGTGGGAGATTAAAGAAGCTTGCAATGATACGTTCTCTAAAACCACATTAGAACAACTACCATATTCGAAATGTGACTCAGGAATTGTTATGTACACGTTCAATGATAAGAAATTCCCATCTACATTCAGTTTCCTTACAGCTGGCGGGTAAATATTTTAATGCACTTGAATATTTTTATACTCTTTAAATAAATTTGTAATTTTATTTGTATTTTAAAGAATCATTGGTGTGTACACTACTCTCGTGTTAGTGTTATCAAGAGTTCTCAAATCTTTCATTGCTGGTCAAAGCAGAAAGATCATGTTTGAAGACCTTCCCTATGTGGATAGAGTACTCCAATTGTGCCTTGACATTTATTTGGTAAGTTATAAGCTTAATAGTTCATTTTTTTTCTTCAAAGTTTTGTTCAGTTCATCTCAGCAAGCAAGTACATATACCATACATGAATAGTGTCCAAACTATTGGGATGCGCTCTTTTGCATTCGTTTGTAATTCACAGGAGATGTTGTCTGAGTCATTTACGATGATGTTTGTTTAGAAGGGCTCGAAAGATCTGTTTCCGAGTCACATAGAGCATCGCTTGTTTACACGATATATGTCAATAAGTTTTAATGATAAGCCATCGTCTGGTTAAACTTAAGACGATGCGATCAATGCTCTCATAAATGCCTTTAGAATCAATGAATAAGTCGTGAGCTTGGATCTGATAAGCCGGTGTTTTCTCCACTATTTGTCTTAGTGTGTAAATGTGGTCTATTGGGAGTGCTGATGAGTACGTTGCAGAAGGGTCTAATGGATCTTTTATGCGACGTTTTAGAAGACATGGGATCTGTTTCAGTCGTCGGGCATGTTTTATTCCACCTATACTCGAGTAGTTACTTGGTACAGACATCCTATCAAGACATCATCTCCATATTTAAGAAGATCTTCTGGAAGTCCATCAGAGCCAGCGACTTTATAGTCTCCGTCTTATTGATTACTGCACTAACTTCTGCAATACTGAGTTGGAGTGAAGTGTGTTATCTTCTTATCACATGAATCGCCCTGTTTACCACCCGTAAAGCTACTGCGAAAAGTGTTTGTTCGACACATAACCAGTTCCCTGAGCTTCGATGACTACGTTGCCGTCGCCATTTCAAAGACCCTTCTCTGCGAATTTGAAACTTTGGCTTTCCGATAAAAACGTCCGAATCTTGTTGTGCTCACGAGACTCTTCTATATCATTGAATGTTGCCTTTCACGAAAATGTCTCTTCTTCTGATCCGGTGCCACTCTCTTGTTGCTCTTATTTTGCGATACGTTCTCTCACCCTATTCCACTGGAACGCACCTTTTCCTCCTTATTGCGAGTGACGTTTTAGTTGATCGACGCTTGTCATATTTTGACGAGGCGGTTTTCGCCACTCGCTCCTTTTTTTGTGCCAGGTCGTGTGGGCAACCTTCTAAATGGTGTTCCAATATTTAGTCTACTGGTTGTTTTCGATTTAGACGCTCTGTTAGGTGCTCCTTGTAGGCTTTCTGGCTGTTTCTTGCATTCTAAGGCGCCCAGCGTTGAGCTCGTTCTTCTAGCCTATTCTCAGCTTCTTATCGGAAGTCGGGAATTTGAATTCAGCTAAAACAAGAAAACGTTTGAAGACATTTGTATATAAACGGTTTTCCAACAGGGACTTGACAACCTTGAATTTAGTTTGTGAACGCACTCTTTCACTAATCATCAAACTGTCACTGTCAATTTATTCAGTAAACTCAACATTTTCATCATGGCAAAGTACACGAACGAGCAACGTCTACAAATTATAAAAGTTTTCTACCGAAATTCGGAGTTAACTAGAATTTTCAGTCGCAATTCTCGCCAAAATTGTAAAACTTCTCTCTATTCTCTAAATATAATAGATCCCACATTCTATAACAATAATTTGTATACTTGCAGGTAAGAGAAGCCTTAGAATACGCCCTCGAAGAAGATTTGTTCGCGAAACTTCTGTTCCTGTACCGTTCACCGGAGACAATGATTAAGTGGACGAGACCAAAAGAGGAAACCAATGACGATGAAACCGACACAGAAAGTGTCCGGAGCAGAAATAGTCGTCGGCCAGAGTAAAATGTAAATACATCCTCCGATAAGCTCTCTAAATGGATAATAACAAAAAAAAAATGGTGCATGAAACTGGTAACCAAAACTCAAGTTCAGGGATTATTAGCATTTTTTCAGTTAAATTTCTTAATTGTTGCGCTATTTCTATTTACAGTTTTTCTTTTTTTTTTATATTTTATTTAAAGTAATCTAAGTACATGTTTATTTTTTGTTTGTTTACTTAAGAGAAGATCTATTGTGTACCTTTGAAAACATACAAAACATATTTACTAATAGCTGTTAAGTATTACATACCGTTTCAATGCAGTAGTATTGTACATAGAAATATTTATACACATGCATATGTATATATGTGTGTATGTATATAAGTTGCGTGTTAAGAGAACTATAATCTTTAAGTTTGCTTATTTATTCTGAACTTCTAAAATATACATTTAAAAATAGAAATTGTATCGGACTTTACGTGTGGTGAATAATTTTGAATAATTTTATTCACCACTGTCAAACGTGTGAGAGTTCGGATATGTTTTGTGTTTGGGTAAGAAGTGCTATACAGAATGCAGACAGATCAAGCAACCTTCAATTGAGGCTACACAAATACTTTTTTTGCTACACTCAAGTGGTTGTTGTTCTCATCCTAACCCGGTCAATTTTAAACATTCTCTAATCACCATCTGGCGTATCAATCTATCAGTTGCTATCTGTTAAATGTCATACTCGAACTATAATAGACAGATATCATCGATCGATTTGACGTTTGGCTCCCCTAAGTTGTAAACTACCACCGATTTTGAATAAATTCTGACGTTTCTCTCAAAATCAAATGGTACCTCACACATATTAGCTTTGTTCAGTGACTCTGTACTGGACAGTCCAGAGCATGATTATATGCACTTGCTTTTGGGGTAGAACACATTCATGAGAACTGTCATAAACGAAAATTGTTTGACAACTTAATAATTTTGACTGCTATTACGAGTAAGAAGAATGCTTTGCGAAACGTTCTGGCTCATTGAACAGAAGGTTGTAATTTTCTGTTCTACTCTGTTCTGACAGTTCTTACAAACTTGTGCTGTTCTGTTCTGTGCTGTGCTACTTTTACTGAACAAAGCTTTCTCAATTTGTGATACTTTTAACGGACGCAGCCATTTTGTAAAGTCATTCTGTACATTTTGTTGTTGTTAATTGAATGACAGTCTGCTGGAAATGTGTGTAAACCTCGTTTACACATTGAGGAAAAGTTCACTGATAGTACCCGTCCTAATTTTGTTGTTGAAATTCCCAAATGATGGAGCCCTCTTCATCCTCGTCCATACATCTTCTACAGAACTCATTGTACTGTGACCATTTCTTGTCCGGTTCTTATGTTGAAGTTCTTGTGTTTCAAGACTCTATTGGGCCTTACTTACGTTGGATAAAGTGTTCTTGATATCTTGTCACAATCATCTCGTAAGCAGCAAAGGGTGTGGAGCATTGTCCAGCTATTTCCATTAGGTGATATGCCCAAGTCGTTGAAAATGCTTTCCGTACCTTTAGGTCCAAAACTTGATCTCCTTTTTGACTTTATGCATCAGTTTTTCCTTCTCTTGGATTCAAAAACACAAAACAACACTTTTTTCTTATTTTAATACTCATTCTGCCGTTTTCGGCTGTTTTGTTTGAAGGCTACAATAAAAAATGTCAAAACTTTTATTAAGATTTTTCTAGTCAAAGAAAAGAGTGATACAGAAACTTCGAACATCTAAATGTTTTGGATTTTTGAATAAATTAGTTATGAAAAGCTTTTGAGAGAATTGGACAAAGAGTTTAGTTAGGAATAACAAATGGTATCAGAGCAGATGCTCTTTAGTGCAAGACTTATTAGCATAGACGAACTTAGTTAGACAGTCAATTCGCACATTTCCTAAAATAGGCGGAAACCAATTCGTCTCATCTGTAAATGCATGTGAGTCACACCTAACCTAACAACAACAAATTGTTTACACAGCATCTGCAAAATGGCCGCACTCTTGTGCTCTCCATCCAGCGAAACTGTCAAACGAGTTGACTGTAGATACAAGGCATCTCTGTAAATATATTTAAGAGTAGTTCGCCTACAAAATGAAAGCCAAAGGTTGTTTTCCATTCAAGAAATGACTTCCCAAAGCTGTAAAATCAAATGGGAGCTCACACATAATATATCTGTTCCTGCATTAAGGCTCTGCAACTACGAAAGTCTACGAATTCCTGTTCCCGACGACAAATTTCGTAGTTTTTGACAGAAGAGAGAGCTCACGAGAGAGTAAGAAATTTCCTCATGTTGTAATTTTTTTTTTTATAAAATTTATGTGTTCCGTCAAATGGTTGACAGTTGTTGTTCGTTGGCAAAATAATTGGAAGTAAAACAATCGCACAATCGCGTACTTTTTGCATTCGTAGATTATTAAATTTCGAAGAGTGGGGTTAAAATTCTCTAAGAGGGAGCAAAAATTACGAAAACGTGAACAAACGGGTTGAACAAGAAAAAGTTGAAAATACCAGGCAGCCAACAGAAATTTCTTGCACTAAAATTTGTAGCAGGGGGAAATTTCTTACTTAGAATGCAACTAACTTTTATCTGATGTAAGGATCGCAAATTTCGAAATTTTGGACTTAGACTAGTTCTGCATTGTAGCGACCATTTGTCCATCCCTGAGAGAATTTCTTGCCAAATCTTGGAAATTTTGCAACTATTTTTAACCCTAAATCTATACACTCAAATTCGAGAATTTTCACGAAACCAATACTGGTTTTATAGGTGCAAGTGAAAATATCTATCAACCGTATTTAAAGTTACATTGGAATTGAAAGTTTCATTCGATTAAACTTTTTATATTCTAGAATTCGAGTTAATCATTTCAAAAGGGTGACTTCAAACTCAGTGACTTAAATTCACGACATTTTTTTCTAATTTTTTTTCTCAAATATGTGCAAATATTTACGTAATTTGTAATTGCCAACATGTAATTTGCATATATAGGTAAAAAGGTTGTCTTGTGATGAAAAATAAAAGAAAGCACATCAAGCTTCTGAAACTAAATAAGGGCGTGTCTGTATTTAATGCCCAAAGGAACACTGAACGAAATTGTTTTTTTTTACTACAGAAACGATTTGCTATTTAAGTTAGGATTGATTCTGAATTTCGTTTTACCAGTCAATAAGCAAGCTCCAATAAAAGTCGATTTACCAATGTCCTGCAAATTTTGGCACCTTCTGACTTTCAACTCTTCGAACTATAAAACAAAAACGACCCATCAAGAGTGACTACAATTTCCTGATCTTACACAATCTGTTGTGAAATCTAATATAGTCCATCGATTAGACTAAAATACTAAATAATTTTGTATAAAAGTACATTTTTACAGTTTCCACTACTTACTGCCTTTTCAACAGAAAAAAAAATAAATAAATATAAGTATCAAAAATGAAAATAAATTTTATATTCAAATAGCTAAAAACTTATACTAGCAGAGGATGAAAACTATTTAAACTATTTCAACTTGTTTCTGTGCTTATTTATATCAAAAAACGTACATAACCTCTTAAATCAAACTCACAAAACTTTATAATAACATCAATGTTTAGTAAAAAAAAGAATTTCACTTATGTTTTCAAAGGTATTATGTATTAAAATAACTTAAAAAAAGAACAATAAATTAATATTTATTAAAAAATTTTAAAATATATATCGAATTTTGGCTTGAGAAATCTCATTATTTCAACTGTGTGCATTATTATAAGAAAAAAAACTCTTGCAAATATTTATCTATATTCTTGCAAACTGAACTATTTCCACAAAAAAAAAATGGTGTATAAAATTTATATGTTAAAATGCTTTATTAGGAAACACAAACTAAACAGATCGTTTTATATGAAAAAAACAAAAACAAAATAAATTTAAATAAGTAAAGAACATTTTTTATAACTAAAATAAATCAAATAGATTAAGAGGAACGAATCGTTTGTATTTTTTGAATAAAAAGTTACATGTGAACTATATAAACATACAAATCTGGTAATAAATTCAATAATTTAAAAAAAAAGAATACTATTTAATTATTTATATTTTATTTAAATTATGACGTCAAATGTTTGCAGGTTAGAAAGACTTTTGTTGGTACTACGTAATACGTGTAGAACAATGCCGACGAAATCTATACGGAGGAGTTTCGTTTTCACTCGTGGTATCCGCTGCAGAGCTCTTATTTTGTCTTGGCGGTGTTATTGGATTGTTAAGTATTGAGGTGACACTTTTTGAAATAATTATCGGTTGAATTCGGTTATAACCGTTATAACCACTCTTGTATCGTTCCAATTTAAGGGAGATGCGTTCCACTTCACTGCACACCCATTTCTGACCACGTTCACAGAATCCTTGGACCATTTTGTTGATATAATTTTAATCTGAAAAGATTTAAAATTCAGCAAAAAATTATGTTTTATAAGTTTCTGCCTAAATGACATAACATATTTGAGATAATGTAGTAGAGTAGTATATCATGTAAACTACTCACTGTTCTGTGAGTACATGATAATAATGTTTGAGAACCGATGCTCCAATAGTTTCTACCGAAATCAAATTGCATACAGAACTGGCAAGTATGTACATATGTCTGGTGAATTTTTTTTATAAGAACCTCCCTCAGGATGGCAGGATACGTTGCGCTCGTGGCGCAGAACAATCGAACTGTTCGACTGTGAAATAATTCAGGAGAGCTAAGGCGCAATTTCAGAAAGCGTACACGGCTCCAGACCCACAAGGAGATACAGACAAAAATAAGAGACATTAATTTGAGGCAGATGGAGCAAGACTTAGAGCTGTCATGAAGTTCCTTTGCTTGAAAAAAAATCTACCAAAAAAAGATACCTACACGACGAAACGGAGGACACACTGAAAAAGTTGCTTCCTCCATACTCCATAGTAACACGCTGGTGTACGGAGGATATCCTGAACTGGACGGAAATTCTATGGAAAGTAAACACGCCAAAGGACACCAACTCTATTCCCAAAAAGTCGAATAAATTGTGTTGGGAGAGGAAATAGTGACCACCAGATATTTATTTTAAGTCACCGGGATTTCATATGGCAGCATTGAAAGGACTTTTTCCGAACTAACTCGATATAGAAAATATCTCCGCACGATGGGTACTGCGGGACAAAGCGATGAGTGTCCATATCAAGGGAAAGTTCTATCTGAGAAAGTTCCTAGCTAACTCGGCATATATTTTTTTTTTTTACGATTTGTGATAATAGTCAAAACTTATGAAGATTCATCAAATCGATCTTAGGCAATCGCAGTAATGGGAGGAGGAAGTGCAAGGGACAGGAATGTTTCATACACAAAATGCAACCGCACACAAAGCCGAAATTGTACATGGGTCCCATTCGAGTTAAAAAACTAATTTTAAACATTTTTGATAGTCTACAAAGCTTGGTGATCAGAAATCTGACATCCTTATCATATAGGTACATTTACCACTGAATATACACAGTCTAAATCACGTAAAGTCGCTTGAAAACAAGAGGCGAGTGATCTTCAACCACTTATAATTGAAGATCACTTCAAAGGAATGCGAATCTTGGAGGACCTTACCTGCAGTCAGTCGCGGACTAACCTAACTAACTGGTAGGGGGGCGGCAAATTGTGTACATAATTTTATTTTTATTCTCAAGGAAAATGAACAATTTCATCCTTGGCTAGTATAAAATATGTTTTCCGCCTTTCCTGTTAAGTTCCGGAACACTGAAAAGAAGGGCGGTAAGCACTGAGCAATGAGTGTGCCTCAGGCCGCCGAGAAGGTTAATCCGCTACTGCCTGCATTGAATGTTTAGCTCTGAAGAGGACTTACATATGTCTAACTGCCTTAAGTCTTAGTCTCCACGAGACATACATACTACATATGTATGTACTTATTTCTTTCAAAGTGACTTCAAGTCAATCCTACAAGCAAGTGTCCGTTTCATATTGAAAGGGACAATTACTGTACGCCTCTTTACCACCTAATACCAAAGTGATTGTTTGGTTTCATACATATGTACATATGTATCTGCAAGCGCTTGCTCTCGATAAATTGTACTTTGAATCTTTGAGTACACCGAGTACATCAAGTAGGACGAATGCACCTCCATTTGAATGGGTACTTGAATACTTTTCTGGCTTTTATCAATTGAAAGCGAAACATGTTTCTTTTTTATAGCTATCATTAAAATGCATCATTGAAAAGACGATTAAGCAAACAATATTGGCTTTAATTGGTTTCAAGATGAAGCTAATCACTTGTAGAATTTTTTACAAAGAAAAATACCTATTTCTGATTAAAACTTTTCTTTAAATCCAACTTCAATATTTCACTGATCAAAGTCGGTTTCAATGAACAGCTGATCCTCGTTTCTATAATTTAGAACACAATCGTTTCACTGATTTGTTCTATTCTCTTTCTGTTCTCATCTGTCATTTTTCCTTTCAATGGTCAACTCCAACCTCAAAATCTATACTTTGTTGTTGCCATTACACTGACATAGCCTTCCACTGATAGAAAATTTTTAATGATTGCTATAACTGACTTGTCAAAAAAATGAAACCACTGTTTCACTGATTTGTTCCAATGCTGCATTTGAATGATAGCTATAATTTGCCCCTATAAAGAAAATATTGAGTAGGTACATATTCCGTTTTTTTCCCATTTTTCCACATATTTCTAATCCAATGATAAATGCTTTAAAATGGCCAGAAATTCCGTACATCTAGCATTGCTGATTCGGAGTTGTTATTCGGCGAAATTATAACGAAAACGTAATGAAAAATGTCACCCAAAGGATTACCAGTTGTCGTCAGAAAAAAACTTTAGAAAACTATCAAAAAATCTCATCACTTTTTAGAAAAATATTGCATTTTTTCTTTGTTTGGAAATTACACTTCATTTTGACTGACCCTTTCGTTCTTGCGATATTTTTGGTGTGGACATCGTATATGAGGTAAAAACAGATAATAATAATATACTGTGATCCTTGTATGATAATATCCTTAGATTTAGTTTCCTATAGCAAAGAGTCTTGAAACTTTTTTAAAACTCAAAGGCATATCACTCAAAAACCCTATTCAAAACCACACTAAACTAAGGATTCTTCAAACACTGTTTCAGATTCGCTTGATGTTCCAATTCATAACGATGCAACTCAAATTGATAGAAAAACTTGTAATAATAAAGATTTACAACTAACCCGATTGGAAATATTCAAAATACTAATGAAACTAATTTCAGCTTATTGGACTACAATCAAAGACAAACTAAAAGAATTCGCTTGAATTGTCTACAGTTTTATACACAGACATGCTCAACTAATTCGAATAATTAGATTTGGTGTCTGTCCGCAGATTGTCGTAATTGATTTTGTCTTTAGTTTTTTTGCTTTTCTTTATAAGTATTTGTGTTTTGTTTTTTTTTTTTCAAGGGTAGTTAAGGATTTGGCGGTAGAGAAAGTGTTACGCTGCAAAAGGCTTTGGGTGTAGTAGGTTCATGGAATAATTTGCGCAAGGTTGTTAGCGGTAATTTTCATATAACTTAACATTTTCATTGACATTGAATGTGAGTGTAATTCTTTGTTATTCTTATTACCTAATGGCGTATTCTAATTCGTACACAGCCCACGCTTGTTATTGTCACGTTTGGCTTGATGTTTACATTGTCGTAAGCATTATTGATTTTATCTAATGCAGAATAGTATCTAGCTACTCATGAATGAAGTTAAAGTAAATACCTACAAAGATAGCATTTACTCTTTTGAATAGAAAAATGTGAGAGTTTTCAATGAGAACCGATGACTGAGCTCATCATGAGCATTCACTTTTTATTATACCTCTGTAATAATAGGGGTTCGCGTTTCTTTTTAGCTATGCGTAGTCAAGGATCAATAGAAGTCAACATCCATCAAACAAGTTAAAAAAATACTATTGTGCTTCGAAATAGAATATGTAGCAAGAAACGTAACAAGTGCATCATATGGTCATATGGACTGCTTTCGCCATTGCCTTGGCTTACTTTTCTATGACTCGGTAATGCCTCCTCGTCATAGGCAGCCCATAGAGGGTTCAGGTCTGGATTTATGCACGTGTAGTGCACAGTATACATTTCTGGGAATTGAACCTTAAACTCCGTCTACGTTCAACGCAGTAACCATTGCTCCACGGCACTTACTCTTACAGGAATTCGGAATAGAAAATCGAATCCGTATAGAAAATTGACTGAGAGAATAATTAGATAATGCTGTCAGATCAGAACAAGACACAGCCTACCAGTATAGCTTACAGGTCAGGTCGTAATCAGCTCATCGACTTCTTTGAAGTGACATGCACAGTATCAAAAGCCCCATGCAGTTTTCCAGTGGCTTGATGGAGGCCACATCTCCAAGGACTTTATTTCCTGAGTCAGGAAAAATTTGGCCAGTATTTGTCCTGCGAGACTTCCGCATATAACATTTTTTTGCACCAACCTTAGAGTAGCTTCTTTAAGACGTGAATTTGTAAAGATGACCGCTGTTTTGTCAAAAATTTCAGACATATTTTATTCTTACTTTAAAGTATGGAAAGACTAGCTAAGAACTGGGTCTTTGTGGAAGGCAACAAAATTATGTATGTATCTGTCTCTTAGGTTGCATGGTAAGATTTTTGCAATCTTATTAGCCACAAGCTACATTGTTAGGAACAGGTAGAGAGTTAGTACTATCTGCGTCTATAGCGACAGACAAGCCAGGCTTTAGTCTAGCTCCTTTACCCACTTCCAAACTAAGAAGTGAATTTGAAGCCTCTCTGAGCTGCGTCTTAAGATTGAGCCTGAACACTAGGTCAGATTCTGATCACAGAAAACCAGATTTTACAACAAAACTGAGAGGAAAATTTCTCGACTCTGAACCTGCGATGTATTTTCGTAGGTAAGAGCTTCTATTGTCACTTGAGTTCTCCACGTGTGTTATTGTGTGGTAGGTACATGAGTCTTTTTGATGCAGGCTAAAAAAAAGGATGCTCCTGGACGTTAGTAACAAATTCGCATCTTTCTCATTGTTTCATAGAAAAAAAGACTGAGGAAAACTTTTTGGTGTTCATACGTATATGTTGAGAAGAGTAAGTTGTGGGCCTAGTCTTCTGTTTCTTTTCATAGGCTTATGCTTTTATTAGACACGATATGAGGTGAGCTAGCTCATTGGGTGGAAGCTCACATTTGATTCAACGGAACGCGATGTCATGCGTCGAGCTTAGGGATTTGAGCTCCTCTTTGCATCTCAGGACCAGTATTCATTTGATTGCTATCGATGTGATGGATTTGATGGCTGCTTTGCTGCCTATACATGGTCTCGCCGGTTAAACATACTTCCGCCTTAAACGCAATTTCATTGTTCGCAAGTTTTATGGACTTGGCAACGATTTTCCCTTCATACATTTTTGACGTCCAGCTGTCACGATCGGGAAATAAAGTGTCCAGGCTAAGGACAAACTAAATTCCGTTTAGAGGTTAACATAGTTTGAAAGCACACAAACGTTTGACAACTATTGAGTGATGAAGCGCTGGCCATAGGTTGGCTTGTCAGAGCCACAGAGCGTCGCATCTTCTGTGGTCAAGATAATTTACCCCTATTCTCGTCGTCTGTCGAAAACGACTGGCGACATCTGTTGAGTCGAGGCAATTTCACATTGCGTACCTAGAACGACGCGAATCTACATTCCACATACATTTCAGACTTTTGTCGATAATTGTCTCGACAAATAAGTTGTTATTTATTTATTTATTTGTTATTTGTTGTCGCGTCGTTTTTTTTCCCGAGTCGTGGACGAAACGACAACGACAATAAGTAACTGACTGAACACTACTTCGAGGGCCGTGGTGACATTTTCAACAGTGGGTCACAAGCCAAACATCCGTGTGTGGGAATGGGTCTAACGATGGATGGTTTAGGCCCCAATTTTCAAGCGAAAATTCAACTGCCTATCGATGCTTTTTTTGCGTGTTCTAGTGAATATAGTGAATATTCACTCCAGGTCTGTGATTTGGATTTGTATTCCAATAAGTCTTGGTGACTCAAAGCCAGGTATATTTCTTTTAAATCGAGGCCTTATGGTTCTGGTTTCTTACACTATAATGCACTAGCTGAGTCTAACTTACTTTACTTATGTCCTCTATCCCCTTGTGGGTATTAGGGCCTCTACAACGCTAGCGCGTGTGCGATTTCTGGAAATGTGCCTCAGCTCCCCCCAACTCTTTTCGGTTGCCGTGCTTCCTTATCCACTGTTCTGTGCCACGTACTCCTTGGACCGCCGCGTATCCTGCCAGATGTGTCTAAGGCCTCCCATGAAGAGTTACAATTCCGAAAAAGATAACCATCAGACGATAAAAAAACGCACTGACCTATAGGGGTTCGTCTAAACTTGGCTTATAGGCGCAGACTCTAAACGTTGGTAAATCGACTGCCAAATTTCGCTCTTTGTAAAAATTGTAGTGCGAATAGATTGGGGGTACAAACGGCTACATGCAAATTCCCCTGCTTCTTTCATTGGGTTATAAAAAGCTAAGCCACTCTGAACTTTGTTTGTAAAAAAAATCTTTATTTCTAACTCAATACATTAACAATAATATAGGTTTGAAACCCCTTTATATATATATATTCGAAATTAATTCAAAACTTCATATGTAAATATATGTATGTATTTAGGTGTATATGCTACTAGATTATTATAAATCAAAACTTCATATAATTGTAAACAATTAGCAATACATTAACTGAAAAAAATATTTGAGATTGTAAAAATAGTTCGAGACAGTTGAAAAAATATTCGAAAGTAGGAAGAAGGGAAGACGTTTTGATTGATTACTGATGAGTGCATTTATCTCTTGATCTCTTCTTTCGTTCCTCATTTGAATTGCACCTTCGCGTTCCTTGAATCGGCATATAAGGCGGTGCTGGACTTGAACTCGGTTCTACAAGGAAAATGATTAATTCTATAACTCAATATTCAACAAGGAATAACTTACCAAAAGAACTAGACATTGAATGATTCATACGCAATGAATCAATTGGTTCGTGTTGCGTTTCCAATAAGGAAAACTGCTCTGATCTCGTTAGAGAATGATTGTGCACGCTGTCGGCTTGCTGGTGGTTGCTCCCTGAAACCGTACGATTGGGACCACAACTATCCACAGGCAGAGTATAGATGTCATCCTCTCGACTGTTGTCTGCGTGCTCTATCATAGAATGCCCATTGCTGCTGCCTCTATAGCTTTCACTCTGTATTCTTTGGTGTGAAATTAAATCTTTTGGATTTGAATATGCTTCCAAATCGATGGGATCGATTTCATCAGATTTGGAAGTGGACGATGACAATAAGGAATCTTGTGGCAGTGGTAACAAAGGCCCACAATGCGAACTGTTTGATTCTTTTTGATATTGATGCTTGCGAAGTCGAGCTTTTTCTTTAGCTCTTTTAGCTTTGGCTTTTTCCTAAACAGAAGAAATTTTATATTTGATTTGACTTTGTGCATAGAGGCTTACTCTTTCTTGTAGCATTTTGGCCAGCTCCTTATCCTGCGCTTCGATGGCTAAGAGGCGGTCACGATCTTCCAGTGTGAGGCCATTTTTCTGTTCCATTTCTTGGAGTTTTCTTGCCAATTCCTAGAAAGTAGATGGTTATTGTTATAGGATGTAGGTGAAAAGAACTTGTATTCTAAATACTAGACGGACAAGTAGGTGTTATGGCCTTTCTGCCTACACGAGTGCCTACACACTAGTTGGCTGCAATAGAGTCGAACGTCCGATAAACATCAAAGAGTATGTACAAGTTTATAAAAAGGCCTTCCTCTTGCTTATGATGGGCTGTATGCACTCCGACTGTTATGTTCGGACAGACAAGGGGATCCTTTGTGATAGAATACACCTTCTGCTGCTTAAAGACACGAAGACACTGCTAACAACGACAATATAGAGCTAACGACGATACTATTAGGACACCAACGAGGGTTAGGCGAGCTCTTTAGAACTTTTTTACGAAGTTCAGGATCTGTTTGTTGCTATACGAGGACAGATCGAATAGATCATGGAAAAAGTAGGTTCAACGTGAATTCTTCTTTTACCAAATAGAGCAAGACAGATGCAGAGAAGCCGAGGAAGGTTTTCCTCTTGAAATATACTCAAAACTACTGGCTAAATGGTCTCAATCAATATACAGTTTTCGGACAAACTAATGCTCTATCTAAACCCAATCTATTATGCACCTTACCTCATCCTTTTTCTCCTGTTTGATTTTCTTGCTCATCTCCTTGATTTCTTCCATTGGTAGGCCAATTTCCTGCAGACTCGGATCGACGTACAACTCAATATCATCGACATGTTCCTGCATGTGCTGAGTACTCTGTTGTGAGCTATTGTCCAGCAACAAATTGTCTCGTGACAACTTCTGAAAATTGAAATCACCTCTTAGTAGCTGGCCATCACCACAACCTTCAGATGGTGAGCGCTTATTGATACTATTCTTGTAAGGATGATTGTGTGTAGGATCAGAAATGACAGACATTGAAGGCTCTGTAACCTCTGGATATGAGATAATTTTATCCATAGACAATGACTGCTGTGTGTGATGTTTGGAACGATTCTTGCTTAACAAATGCGCAGCATGTGCGGCATCATGCGAGTCGTGTACTGTTTTGTGAGACTTTTTCGACTGACGATTCTGCTGTACATGATCGATTGGTAAATGATACTGTTCTGGTTGTGAGTTTAATGGAAGTCCAACTTCTTGAGAATGAATTTGTGACGATGGTCGATGGTTATGCGATATACTTGCATTTTCTAAATACGGATCAAGTTGGCTGTCATGGATACCAGAAACGGGTAGATTAACGTAGATACTCTAAAATTACACAAAATATTTTGTATTACAACCATAAACAGAGTCTTTTTTTGTGAATAGAACCTGAAGTTTATCAGCCATCTCTTCACTCTCTTGCAGTTCTCGCTGCCTCTGTTCGAAGAGGTCTTTTTCCAGTTTCTCGGCAATCTTCATGGCTACGCGTTTGTCATGTTCTTCTCTACGAAATCAAATGTAAATTAATAGGTTTTTTGGATGAGTGTGATTGCTTACTGCTCCGATAGATATTTTTTGTATGATTCAGTCTGTTTTTGGGCATTTTCCTTCTCCTTGATCTGTTCTTCGAGTGCTGTTGGAAAATCTGTTCGGACAACTTCATTGCGATATCGATTTCCTCTGTAAAAGTCAGTAACTAAAAGCAGAAAGCGTTTGTTAATTTTTGATTTCGAAATCTGTTTGAGGAACTTACTCTCTTGAGATTGCAGCTTGTATGCAAGAGCACCATCTTCACGCACAAGCCATTCTTTACAAACTGAAAGGGAAGAAAATGTTAGAAATTCTAGCAGTGGAATGGTTATTAAAGAGCAAAAAAGAGATGAGGACAAACATATAAAGGGAGCAAGCACACGGCGATATCAGGGAAACCAAGAGGAGCTAAAGCGGAGTAAGTGTCTGATAGAAATGTTGGTCAGATCATGAGAGACAGGGTAGGACAGTTGCAATGAAGATGAGGGATCATTTCCTCCTCCTGCTAATCCCTGCAGCTCATACAAACGACGACAGCAGCGTCTTTCAGACCGAGGTCACAGTCATCATATAGGTTGCTGAAATCATACGCAAGACTTGTATTGTGATAGAAAGACGATCACTGACTATACAGACTTGTGAGAACCTTAAATTACTCTTAAACGATAGATCCAGAGCCAATGCGGGTACCAAGGCATATGAATATCGAAGAAAACGGAAAGGCTGACGAGCTCGTTAGGAAAGGGTCGTTGCTGCATCAACTATCGCGGGCCTTTCCTTTTGTAGTGGCTCCTATTACTACCTTACACAAGAAGACAGAAGATGGAGCCATCGGTAGACCAAACAGACTATGGGTTCATCAGGAGACATGCGTAATGGCCTTAAGCAAGAAGAGATCATCAACTTTGATTAAACTCAGTCGTTATTATACACTTGTCGTTTCTGGCATAAATACCGGCCATTGTACTATTGTCTTTCATGCGGAGCGACACGAAGGGACGAAGAGGCACTTTTTCTGCCCTTTCCGTCAGAAGAATGAGAACTCTTCAGGGTTGGACGACTTAGCCAACTTTGAACTGATAGATCCCTTGGGGTTTATATCACTTTCTCTAACAGCGTTTTCAGGGTTAAATTATTGGGCACAATGGACCCGATTTGTTGGTCTACGTGAGCATACTTTCTTGACACAAGTCACCCGTCTACCTAACATAACTCATCATTGAAAGCGACAATTTGTTTTTAAATTTACAGCATAAATATGTAGATTCCATTCATTCATGCGCAATTATAACGCACACAAGAAGGCGTATGGCAACCCGCATCACTCTGCGTGTTATCTTAGTGCCACCAGCAAGCATAGCACTATAAGGTCTTCGGGTTCAAGGTCACTGTTGGTATTATTCCGATCTGATATCTTTTCGCACGTAGCTTTAAAGCATAATCATTTCCCATTGTATTGCATGGTATTATATACCACGTAATTTCCCACGTTTCATTGCCTTTCACCAATAAGGTTGGCAGAAGTAGGCAATGTTTCCAAAACAGATGTTCAGATTTGTCAACAGCAGGCTCTAGCGCTATAAAAATGAAACTTGAGCCACCACTTGTGCCTTTATTTAGGCATTGTTAAGCAGGAGCACAGAACAATATCTATTTGAATATAGCTCAGGGTGTAGGAAAGGACAGGAATTGCAATTGTTTTAGTGGTAAGCGAGTAGCTTATCGGTGCTCCATTGTTTATTGTGCTTGCGGAGTCATCAGAGTTGATTCTATTTTCATATTTGTTTTGCTTAATTGTTGCTGACGCGTAAGCATACATAAACACATTCAAAAGAAGACGGGGAGGAGCAATTGTGACGACCAAGGCGTCAATCTGATTTCGGCATAATCTAACGCACAAACAAACTCGATTTATTTAACTAAAATAAGAGCCAATGAATTGTAAACATAGAAAGAAAGAACGGATGAAGCAGGCTAGAAAAATTGTGCAAAGTAAGTGGACC
Organism: Chalcosyrphus nemorum; assembly: GCA_949716465.1. NCBI lineage: Eukaryota > Metazoa > Arthropoda > Insecta > Diptera > Syrphidae > Chalcosyrphus > Chalcosyrphus nemorum. The sequence continues at coordinate 26,568,558 of OX454335.1, forward strand.
ATAAAATCAATAATAATGATATTGATATATCGACTCAAATGTATGGGGGAGAAAGAATAATAGGCAGTTACAACAATTCACATAGGAATCATACTTAGATGCGATTATGTGATTGCATGAGTTGAATGAGTCAATGTTAAATCCATAGACTACAAGTTCCGATATTATTTTAAGCCTTACTTGAGAGGCTTCCATAAATTATTTACAACGAATGGAAGGTATTTATAAATCCCAGTTAAATCAGTCATTCTTGTCGGACAATGAAAATCGCTTAAAATGATATGCATTCGTCAACAAGTCCACATTCATGCACGGTGTAGGTGTGGTGGAATTGTCCTGTTGGAACTACATGTCTTTCAGTTCCAATTCATCAATTTGCGGCTATGAAAACTGGCTGATCATGGTTTTGCATCACTTACCAGCGTCGGGTTTCGAAATAAAACACCGTAATGCACTTTAAGGCCACAAAATATAAACATATCCGGCAGAGTAACAGTCTTCTGAACTTCACCCATCAAAGCAGTGATTTGAAGGCTCCAAATACTCTTAGATCGAGGCCATTTACACGGCAGTGTATTTTCTTTTAGTTAGCATGCTCTTAGAAAAAGAAGTAAACAGCTCTTTTCGAATGTACATGTGTCCATATATGTGTAGCCATGCAATTACAGAACAAATTACACATGTGCAAAGGTCGATCTTGTTCGCAGCTGATTAATACATGTTCGCAACTTCCCATGACCTCACGTTGACAAGGGTAACTTCACTAAGATGCAATTTGAAGTGTAGAGTTCTGTTCGGTCTTCACTCTATTCGTACGTTACTCTTAAAACAATAGAAAACTAAGATGAACTGCCGCAACACAATGAACATTCGCTCCATAGGTTGTAGCAGCAGTATTATCTACCATATTCCGTCCCTGCTTACAGGGATCTGAAACACAAAGTTTTAACCTAATCCGCCCGTTTACGATACAGTACAAGAAAAAAACAAATAATTGTATTATAAGAGGCATTTTCTTGAGTATCATTATGATGACTATCGTTCAAGGGAGCTACTCGACAATTATGTAATGTACTTGGACTACTTTTAGAAGAGAATACGTCTCTATAACTCAAGCCATCGCCAGTGTTTTTCACACCAAAATCATTCTCAAGGTTTAGTCATCGTTTTGGAATTCATCAAACTAATTGCCAACGCTGTTCTAATTACCAACTGCTCGTGCACGATCGTGCAAACTATTAAATTGTTTTTCCATCGTCTATTACAAAACAACAGACAGGATGTGAAACAACAAGTGCGTTCTTTGAACCTTGTTTTTTTAGTAAAGCATCAATCAAATAGCAATGAGCACTTTCTCTCCTACAGCTAAACAACTTATGGTCCATATCTTAAGCCGTGCTTTCATATTTCCCGTTTTAATTAAAGTGAAAGTCGCTACTCTAATCTTTAGTTTATGTGAAAAATGCAAAAAGAAAAAACAAAAAAGATGAACAAAGGAATTTAAACTAGGATCGGGTAATGCTCTGGTATTCCTTACCTTCATTGACGTGGCCTCTCTTGGGCAAGGCATCTGTTTTGGGTTCGCTCATGTTTCCTCCCTTCTCTATGGGTTCTATAGAAAACATTTTCGTGTTTTTTTTTTTTTGTTTCGTTTATTTTCCTTTTTTTTACATTCTTTTCGGAACGCAACCTAGAATGGAGTTTCTTTTCAATCAATTTTCATTGGCTTCTCTTTGAATGGGTAAAAATGTGATTCTAAAACGCAATTTCACAAGGAAATAGTATTCTTATTTCACTGAAAGATTTCACTTTCCGCTTGAGCGAGGAATAGATAATATTTAAAACCGAGTTTAATACCTCTTGAGCGTAATCCTCTTTAGTTTACGCGCAAAGAAGATGCGAAGTAATCTTCTTTGTTGCTCAAATGGTCACTTAAAAAAAAAAGAAGAGAATAGTACACAAAATACAGTAAAAAAGCAAGTACAAAACGCAGAAAAAGAAAACACAGAACCGTCGACAGATAGAACCAAATCGAAATCCACACCGGAGAACGTATACAAAAGGTGAGACTGTCACTTTTCTCAGCTGGTTTCGCTTCGCATTTGTCCACAGCAAACACACCTGGAAAAGAAAGAGGCTCTCATGCACTTTCCAGTGGGAGTTCCGTTTTTAGTGTTGCCGAGGTGCGTTAGTAGTACCTAGCCGGCGGACTATTGAAATACTAATTAAATAGGATTCAAAAAGGCAGTACTGTGTATAAGTAAAAGGCGTTTTCCACCAAATCTGTAGAATAATGAAAACTCTGACAAGTTTTGATTTACCTTAAGGCCATTCGGCGATAAGATGTAAGTCCTGTTAGCAAGTGAACCGGAATATCCTCCCCAAACTCAAAATATGGCCAAATTCATCAACCATTCGGCCGAATAGGGTAGAGGATTCCTTTAAGGATTAACTCTGCTCTTCTCACTCATATGCATAAGATAGGAGTGGAAAAGTATTTGAGCTGAAGTAGATTGAATTGATGGTTAAAATGGCGGATTTTTTTTTATTTGTTGGGTTAGGAAAAGCTTCACTGGAGCACTCAGACATCAACTTGTCTATTGTACTACCAGAAAGCATCCCATTACGACCCTTTTTACTGTATAGATTTTTTCGTCTTCTTAATGGATTCGAGTGATGAAGAGCTTACATTGACAGCACTCACCACATCTGCACCTAGAATCTGCCGCCTGGTACGAGCAACGGCAGGATAATCACATAGGAAGTGTTCCGCATTATCGTCACCCTCTCCAGAAGCGTCGCAGACACTTAAGCCCATCATATTAAGATGCTTAGCAAAAGCGAAGAGCTGAGAGGCAGCAAGAATGCCGCGGATTTCTACTGACGTGTGGAAGCATCCGCTTAGTCAGCCTACATCCAGGAGAGTCATGCCATACACAATTGTGTTCATAAAACACCCAATCATCTATGGAAGCCCTGACCTAACGCAGGTTCAGGTCCTGAGAAACTCTCCTCTGAGCCTTGTCTAGCAATCTCATCGGATATCTCATTTCCCGCGATACCAGTGTGACCTGGCACCCAGATGAGAGTCAATAAATTTAATCTTTACAGTTCAAAGCTCTCTTGCATTCACCAACTAGTTTGGATGAGGTAATAGAGTTAAGCAAGCCCTTATAAGCACAGCTTGACTATCACTACAGACACAGATACTACGACCCTTCCACCGATTCCTAACGATGTGAATTGTATCCGTCAGGATTGCGAAAATCTCCCCGTGGAAGACAGAGGCATGCTTACCCAATGAATATGGATATATGATAGAATGGCGGGTGGGAGAAAATGCAGCCACACGCTAAAAAGGGCTCATTATGATACTACAGGATCAAATACTTTCACTCTATCCGTTAAACCATCGAGAAATAACTACGAAGCAATAGAGATTTTGATGTTTTTAGGAGACCTTGATTGGTACAGAGAAGGCGAAGTAGCGTCTCTTCCTCCTCCTCATCAATGCAGCTTCTACAAAAATCGTTACATGGAACACCTCTGCGTGTCTACCAATAACGCAGTATCTTGTGATGACAGCTGATGTTTGATCTTTCCCTTCATATAACAACTGCTTTAGTAAATTTTGAGTTATAATATACATATGTACATTCAAATGCATGTATGAAATTTTGATAACAACCAATTGAAAAATGACTCGTTTTGGTAGTGACTTTGCTAACGATCGTACTTAATTCCATTGTGCGCATTAAATGGCAACGTTGTCGGCGACATCATGGAAGAATTTGATGTAAATAAACCGGTGCCCGTCCACTTCTCCAATGTGCCATCTATATTTCAGTATGAGAACAAATTGAGGAGGACGCTAATGTTCATCAAACCGGAAATCGAAATTCTGTTCATTTTAAATGTCGGTTATTTTTGAAACTGCATGCTAATAAGAATTTCATAATGCATTTTGGATCTACTTAAAGCTGGTAGAGAAAAGCTATCGGATGAGTTTCGGATTCTTAAATTCTCGAGTAAAATTTTATGCATTAATTTAGATGTATCATTGTCTATTGGGAGATAGAGTCGTGATATGCGTGGTTTTTCTATTCCAATTAATCCAAAGCATGTGTGATAGGGTCTGCTGCGTCTCTGAATATTTTGTCCTTAGGCGCTATCATATAATCAGTCCTTTAGACGTCCGAAATGATTAGTCAAGAATGCTCAGGATCAATTTCAACAGACCTAGTGACTATCATTAGATCACTGAAAGGAGGACATCAGAAGAAGGAAACTTTTCCATGTTTATATTCGGCTGATACTCTGTTTGTTTTTCTCTAGAAGACTGGCTCTTTATTATTAACCACAGTGTCACATTGATTGCATCATTCATTTCGCTCAGACCTTACTATGTATTTGCCTGGCTATATTCTTCAGAATGGTGTCCTCGTCTGAGGAGACAGTTGCTGCCAGTCGGTTCTGTTGAATGTGACTTGCTTCACGTATGGACAAGATAAACAGTGCAAAGTCTATTAGTCAGAAACGTAATATATAATACGGGTTCCTTACAGATTTATGCATCGAAGTCACCGAGCAAATTCCTCCTCAGTCGATTTTTTTTTTTGCATTGGAAGATAGGAATCTTTCAAAGAGGAAACTGAGCGAGTACTGTCCCTGGGAGATGCCGCCTGTGACGTTATACTGCCTCATCCCGTCGCTGGTGTCGTAGTGCAGTATTTTATTTCGACAATAGTCTGTCATTATCATCTGTAGGTAGTTCAGTATTCTCTTGGCAATAAGTCATCGAAGAATGTTGCTACAGTTTGCCTTTTATAGCATCCAGCGTGATGATTGCACAGTACTGTTTACTTCTGTCTATCGAATCGCCTAAATTTTAGTTCCCTTCTCCCTCGATTGTACTGAGTGAGGATAGATTCAAGTTTTTGGGCAGCACTCTGGGTGTGCAGAGTTCATGGATGTTCTAGGACGTTTTGCCAACTGAAAGAGTGTCCCTGTTTTGTATGAGAAAGCAGTTACCCTGATAGCACAACCCCCAGCCTAGAGAACCAATTCCCTTGGACGAGGATCCGGTTAAACAAAACAACAGCAGTATCCAAATTCGAAGATGCGAGCGTTCCAGTAGGCACATTATACTGTCCTAGTTCAGTAGGGTTTAAAAAGCGGGAGACCTATTATATGATACAGGTGTATAGTCTGTTGTTTTTAATGTCCACTGAAGAATAACCCTAGCAAACTTTGGCTCGGCCACATCAAGCGAATGGACAACAATGCTCCAGCCAAGATGTTCTTCGAATCCCAGCCCAAGTAAGTAGTCGAAAGACTTACAGCCTTAACTTTCGAGTAAGTCAAAGTAACTCAAGTAAGCTGTCTGCCAAACTATCTATGGATTTCGTCTCGAATTTATCCGCCGTCCATTATCCTTCTGATGGCTCTTGTTAGACATCTGACGCTTAGCTCAACACATGGGAGCTGAAGTTTACCCAATGGAGCTTGTGTAGTTCTATTTCGAGGGGGCGTTCAATAAAGGTGATTATTCGGCATTTTTGCCCGTGCCCTCCGTGACTTCTTTGAATTGCCTTACTGCAGTTTTTTAATGAAAAAAAAAGGCTAGGTATAAACATTTTCTTCGACTGAACACCTTTAAAAACTGTGCTTCTTCTTCTTTTCCTTACTGCAAGGTCTAAAGTAGAAGGCTCACAACCTGTAAAAATTGTACTAATAGTCGTATAACTGTAGGAGCCTGTTTAGATGCTGACTCAAAACTCGGCTATGTCGGTAGTTTGTGGGTAAGAAGAGTGAAGGGTAAAGAGAGGGGGAGAGTCATGAAGAAAATAGAAAAATCGAGGAAAGTCGCGTTCTATTACCGAAATGTTCCGTCCCTATTCCATTTTATCATTTCTAGTTCGATCGTTGAGGAGGGTAGTTCGCGCGTAAAATGAGTAATTGGACGAGAGAACACACAAAAAATACAGAAGTGTTTCAATTTACGCATTCCCTCCCCTAAACTTTGTCAAAGTAGTGCAGGAGTGAGCACTATTGCATGTAGACACGACATTACTCTTTACTACGTAGTCGAAAATCATCATCAAAACAGGCTCTAGAATACACTTCAACAGAGAAAAAACTTTTTTTCAATTTAAATCCCAATAAAAATCAGCTGCTCAAGCCTAAACTGTCACATTTCAAGTGGACCACAGTTGTCAATGTAATCAGCTGTTCAAGTCTAATCTGTCACATTTTAAGTGGACCACAGTTGTCAATGTAATCAGCTGTTCAAGTTTAAACTGTCAACTTCCCAAGTGAACCCCAGTTGTCAGTGCTGTCAGTGGTTTTCAATATCAATGAATAAATGAATATAACGCTATCTATCTACAAATTCAAAACTGTGATATTCCATAGAATGTGTTTACAAATCACTACTTGACAAAAAATTGAACGATTTCAATGAATTTAATCTCATCAGGATTCGACTAGTCTCCTGCACTCATCCAATTTTTTCAGTTGATTTTGTGAAACCATTTCTATAAGCCGTAATGTGAGTGTCCCAGCACATGGCAAAGGAAACGTCGAAACATAAACAAAAAACTTTTAACACCTCGTACACCTGGCCCAAATAAATGAATCTCCCAAGTGTCCTTTCATATTCCAATGCCAAAATATTCGGTCTTAAAACCGCTACCGGTGTACAAAAGGTGTACAAACTCAAAATGTGTTTTCTGTTCTGACAACCAAAAATCGACCTGGTAACACTGACTACACAGCATAATGAATGATTTGTTTTGTTTCTAATATGCGGGCTGCACAATTTAGCGAAGCAACACTTCTGTTCAGCAAAATGCTCCATGTGCACGTGCATCTCAAGCAGTCATGCTCTCAATCTGTATGTACACACAAATCTTAGGAAAAAAAGGGAGCTAAAAATACATAGGTACAGACTTATCTTTATTACTTCCATCTCTTATATAACTTAAGGTTGAGCCACAAAAATAATTCAAAATTTATAAATAAGCGTAATATTTATTTAGTACAAGTCCACCCAAGAAAACTTTGAATAATTAAAACAATTAAGAATTTAAATGAATCATCCTTACACTGTAAAGTCTAACAAAAACGGATGCACGAGGAGAAAACACAACAAACGACAGAAAAAAAAAATTGAGTTTCCCTTCATTATAGTAGAATACGATCACCGATCGTATGTGGTGTGCGCATGTATCCATATGTACGTTTAACAGGGGATGGATGACTCGGAAGCGGGCCCAACAAGATGTTCGTTCGTTCTACAGCACAGCGCGGCGCGGCGTTCTCTTGGGTGCGTCTGCCGCCGCATTGATGATCGGAATATGATCAGTACTTAAGAAATCTTCGTTTGAGACGATACATAAGTTGATCTGTATCTGCGGTCGGTATAAAGAAAATCTTTTATAGATTTTAAGAGCAACAAATTGAATCCATACTTAACTATAAAATTTGTTTACAACGCGATCATTAAAAAGGAATAGATTTTGTATCTATTTTAGTAAAAAAACAGTCGGTTTCCTTTTTAGATTTATAAATAAAATTAAGTACACGACAAGCAGAGGGCATAATTCATAATTTCGAAAAAGTGTCTTTGTGTAGTTCGCGGCTCCGCGACCCTTAATGAGGGAAAATTTTATTTATTTTTAGCACACACTGATGTACAAGTTTATTTATAATTCGGTTTCCAGTCATATCTTTGATCCGATTTTGTCGAGGATCTGCGAAACAAACGTAAAATGTGTGATCTTTAGAATTTTTTTGCCGCTTCGTTGCTTTTTAGACTGTTTTTGACACAAGTACTCGATACATTCGGTTGACCCTAATGAGTTTTAAACATATGGCCAGTGATTGGGGAATAAAAATGTCAAGTTCATAAGTTAACAAAATAGTGTTCAGTTAACCGATAAGTTTTAAATCGATTTTATCGACAGTGCCATAGAGAGAGAGAGAGAGAAAGATAAAGTCTATCGGAGAGATTGCACATCAACCATGAAAAGTGTTTTTCCACGAAAATTGAATTGATTGCTCTCAATAAATTCTCATCACCGCTATTGTTAAGGGAACGTCTTATATGGATTGCAGTTTTATTTCTTTCCCCCCCACATGTAGACATCATGAAGATCAACTTTGGGATTCATTTAATCATTCGTCTGATATTTGTCTTGGCGTTGAGTATTGGGTCAACGAACTCAATGAAAGGTGAGTTATAATTTAAACTAGGATTTCAAATTTATCTTCGGCAGAAGCAAATTTAATTGGCACATAGATAGATACCTACTCTTGCGTATAGAGATGAGCCCCCATGCAAAAGTATTAGAACATACGTGTGCCGGGCGGAATGATTCATTCGTTCTACTTGTTGTGTCACACTTTGATGTACATTTTGTAGTAAACAAATGGAAAATGACGAATTTATTTTTTGCTAATTTTGAAATTTACTCTCTGAAATCGTGGACTGGTTGCAGATTAGATGGAAACATGGTCTTTGGGGTCATTTTTGGCTTAATTTAGAGCCTGGAATAGGCTCTTTTTTTTGATGCAAAGTAGACAGTAGAATCCATCTGTATGTAATGGAGATTTTTGCTCTCCAGTTTCGAGGAAAACTCGCTTATGCTCTTTTAGCCTATGGACGAAAATAGCAAGTTAAAATGACGTCACATGAAAATTTTACGAATATTGGTACCAAACAAAGGAAACTGCTGTCACTTACAATTGGCAATAAATTAGGCAGCCACTTTACAAAATATATACATATGTACAAAGGTGAAGCTTGACTTATCGCGGAACGAATTCAAGTAGTTAGGTGGAACTGTTCCATTGTACTACCTGTGAAATCATATATTAATGTATTTGCGTACATTTTTAAGTCGCGCTAATGTCCTGAAGCCTAAAATACAATTTGACAATTCGACAAGTAATAATTCACTTGTGGAACAATATTTTTCGATTCATCATTGATTCCAGAATACACAGACTTATCGCCTTGTGTTGCACGATTTTTGTGAAGAGTGGTTCATTTAGAGATACTTTTTTTTGAAAAGTAAAAATAAGTAAAGAAATAAATTCTGTCACATTATTTTTGTTACTTATCGGAAGAAAAATTATTGACATTTATTTATTAAGAATTATTTTTTTTTAATATTGGCCATAACAGCGGGCAACAAGGTTCACTTTGAAACTCCAATTTTCGATGACGCGTCCGAACATTTCGAACGGTATCAGGCAAATAACACGAGTAATGTTGGCCTCCAATTTCTCACTCGTGCCAAGGATATCTATGTAGACTTTGAATACTACATATGCCCCAAGAAAAAGGTCTAGATATCACGCGATCACTGGGTCGAAGCTTAAAAACAACTACATATTCACTGAATTGGTCTCGCAAAAAAGCTGGTTTCCTGGGTTGTATAGCAAGTAACGCCATTTTGTTGGTACTACATATCCCAGAGACTACAGGCTTCAATTTGAGGCAGAAAACAGTTCATTATCATGGCACCTTTGACAGTTATGTACGTTCTTGCCGGCATCGTCCTTCTTCTTTGCGGACACTCAGCTTCCGCTGAAATGTTTTCTTCATTCCGTAGGTACTGGACTTCGATGGTATAACGAACCATGAGTTGCTCTAAGTGTACGAAACCTAATTCCACGTACAACGCTGATTTTTTACTGCTGCGTCGGGATGCCTTTCTATAATAAAATGCCAAACGATTCATAACAAAACTACAATGACAAATTAACACAACTTATTGCAACATCTGTCAAAAAATCTCCGATAAAAAAGTACCTCTTAATGAGTCACCCATTACAAATTATTTAAAATTGTCGCGTTGTGTTATAGCCCACTGCTTACTTTAATACTGCTGTTGCATCAAGCTGCCTTTCTATGGTAAAATGTTAAACAATTCTTAACAAAATTACAATGACAAATTAACACGACTTATGCGACATATGTAAAAAAATCTGTAGGTAAAAAAGTACGTCTTAATGAGTCACCCATTACAAGTTATTTGAAATTGTCGCGCTGCTTACTTTACGTACTTATGTTACGCCTACGCACAATTATGTCCAGTTTCCCAGTTCCCTCTTATTGTGACCTAGTAGCCGTGCTTCCTTCTCGTATACTTCAAGGACCGCTGAGTATTTTAAAATCTTGGCTACGGACATGGACCCGTCACCCTTACGTCGCTAAGCACGTGTAAACTGGATGCAAGAAGATTAGGAGATCACAGGAGCGCCTTAAGTCGATATTCAAGGATATTCAAAAGTAGTCTTGCAATGTGATATATTCCAAAACAACGGAGGAGTCTGAAAGTTGTGTTTCTGCCAAAAGCCCGAGTTATACAGACCTATTAGTTTAACATTGTTGTGGAGAAAGCTGTGGACAACTATCTTAGAGAAGATGTTCTCCTTCACTACTGTGAGCATGCCTATAGAGCGTTCAGTTGCATTGAGATGGCTCTATATTAACTGTCAAACCATCGAAAGAAGTTTTGAAACAAAAGAGAGTCTTCTTTTATATCCGAGTACCATTTGACAGCAAGCAAATGGAAAGTAGTTAGCACAATAGTTTCTAAATGGATATACATATTAATACTTTATTTATATATATTTATATATTTATCCCTGCCACTGTCTGGAGCTTGCTGCAGCTTGACTGGGAGAATAGCATCGTCCTTTTTTGTGATGTGATTCTCTCATAAACATACTTATGTACATCCCTAGTTGTTATAGTCTTACATGGTATACTGTAACATAGAAAGTAAGTGTCTATTAGTACATTCGGCCTATGAGCGATTTATACTCTAAGAATGGTAGGTCGCTCCATTCTCGTGATCAATACCGATGTCAATAGGCAGATGCTGCTAAAGCCCTTGTTAGTCGCTTGCCATCCGAAATAGATAAGTGACAACTATCGAAGATGATTCTCTACTTTCAGATTGGTTGATGTCACCTCTCCAATCTTCTGATGCTAGACAATAATCAATTACAGACGATCTACTTAAAGATCTGTAAATAGGCATTTGGCGGCAGATTCCTGTCTCCGAAAGATTCTAGTTTTCGAGGTACCAAATGCTATCCAAAAAGTATAAAACGTTTTACTACAAAATATCTCCATCCGTTTACAAGAAAAAAAAAGATAATATTTTATAGATGCATCAACGCCATAAAACTCTTGATATAAATCTAATCCAATTTTTATTTTATGTATAGGTAGTTCCCAAAGTGCCTACAACCTATAAAAAGAACATACTTAGTATGTTCCCAACGCCTGTTGGGGGTGTGCTTTACCTAATAAAGGTGTGACTTGGCCTCAATGTTATATGAAATAAATATTTTCCCCCCAAACACCATAACATAAAAAAGGAATCTTGTAGATGTGTAGGTACCTATCTGACAATGGTTGACATTTGTTTGGCTAAACGATTTATGTTGCATTCTATGGAAATGGGAAAAATTAAGTTTCTTTTCCAAGCTCTCAACAGGCAACTAGTTATTGCGAGCTTATAGTCCCCTTCATTCAGTCATTGACTCAGAAATTAGTTTTAGATTTCAAATGAGTAAAGGACCATTCACAGCTCAGGGACCTGCAAATAAGAACAAGCGAATATTCGCAAATTTTGACATTTAATTCACAGCAGCATAGACGTTATAAAAGTCTTGAGAAGGATAAGCGACCGAAAGGAGGGCCTGTATTGGGAATTATGTTCTTCACTCGCTCAGTAAAACCAAACTATCTACAAGTTGCGACAAAACAACTTCAACAAGTTTAAAAAGAGCTTCGTTGGCCAAATTCTTGTGGTCGCCAAAGCAATTCTCTAAATGGAACAATTTCCCGGGCTATAATTTCCAAAAGCAATCTTTAGAGAGAGTTTGGAGAAGTACCTAAGAAGAAGTTGGTATAGCGTTCAAATACTTTAAAAAGGCTGTCACGCTGGACTCATGAGAGAAGATCAAATGCCTCATCAGTTAAGGGAAAGCTATCTTCTTCCTTTGGATAAAGAAAAGAATGACATGACATTCTATTAAACTTATGTCTCACACTTGCAGATCACTTAGCAGGTATGGGCATCTTAAGGGACCAATAACATCTGTCTTTAAACGATTTGGTATTTGGCAAACAACCAAGACATCTGTTATGTACGAATGATTATGGATTATGATGAAGGAGAAAAATTAACGGCAGCCGAGATGAAGATGCTTCGCATGGTAATTTGATCGAATTGGAAGTTCAAGGATTCACATCACAGAAGAAAGGCTCCTAAGAACTCTTCATAAAAGGAAATGCCAATCAACGTTCTCATACAAGCACACAAGAGAGCTGACCCATAAGACTTCTGAATCATAGAATTATTTACAAAAACAGCTTCATTTAATTGTCTTTTCCTAGTGACGAAGGGATCTGAAACTGGGAGTTCTGCAGACACTTTTTGAGATCGAATCGCCAAAGATCACAGGCTATATCTACTATACATATGTAGGTATCATAAACCTCCCAATAGCATCGGTCTACGGTGCTGATACTCATCCTCATCGCCACACGGACCGCCAGTACGTGGTAAACCGTAAAGTCACTTCTGAGTGAACTGTGTCAGTTAGCGCCAGTTCATATCTCTTCTTTTGCTATAGTGAAGCATAGTTTTCTTTAAAGGTGTTGTGAAGTTTATGTGCGCAAGCTTGCATTGGCAAAGTTGTGGTTGTTCCAAATAATGTTTAGATAGAAGGAGACTAATGAGCGCTATAAACGGACGGTCAGTCAGTGATTAGTACAATTCCATGTGAATACATGAAAGCTTGAAGCTATTCTTGGGGTTCTTCCTCGACACCTGACTAAAGTATTTATAGAAGACAGCATTTGATTGCCCTGAAGAAATTGAGTAAGTCCTTCACTTGGTTGCATGAACCTACCTCCTCCAGACTGCTAAAAAAGTATATAAGTATAGCCCTAGTCTAGTGGCGTGCCTTCTCAGAAGACAATGTCCAGAGAGGATCCCAATCATGGTTCTGATTTGTGTTCTCCCTGTTCTTCCCTGTGTCCCTCTAGATTAGCCCATCTGCGGTTAGCTAAGTTGTAATTGGTAATACCTCTCTTGGCAACGCACAGAGGTGTCCTGATATTTTTAATGACATTCCCAGGTGGGAGTTCATCAGCTCAATATCATAGTGTCCAGGTACCCAGCATACCCTTACACGATTCTGCGTGCATAATGTCTCGACCATTGCGTGGCAATCCCTGAATAGCTCAGTTTTGATGACAAACCTCGGCCTGGAAAACACTGCACGGGTCCGGCAGTTTTAAAAATAATTCTAGCTTCAAGTCTTTCGAGTAAATACATGACCCACCCGTCTGTATAAATGGCAATCTCATTCTGAAGGTGAACTTCGTCATTGTGCCAGCCTTCCCAGCTGTGATACACTACTTCGTACGGAGTATCGAAGTCTAGAAAATCCAAAATAGCATCTAATTTCTCCTGAGTCTCGGGGAATGCGCTCCCTTTTTGTGAGCCGGAGCCTAGCACCCCTATGTAGCACATTCTGCCAAATCTTCTGCCAAATCTTTTGCCAAATCATCTGCCAAATCTTCTGCCAAAATTAATTATATTTTTATGATTTTTTTTTATTTCAGTATCATTTTATGGCGATGGATACATATCAATGCCACTGCAGGAGGCCAAATCATCCACTAATATTCGTATAAAGTTCCGCACTCAACAAGAAAATGCATTTCTCTTCCTAGCCGATGGCAGAACAGACTACTGTCTCATACGTTTAGACGGTGGAATCATAAATTTCACATTTAAAATAGATCGCGATGTTATACAAGTTAGTCATTGGTCATACGTTAAATTGAAGAAATTTATTTAAAAGTGTCTTCCCCTAGTTACTCTCGCCAAAGAAACAAAGACTGAATGACCTAGAGTGGCACGACATAGCCATTCAGAGGTATGAAAACAATATCACCCTTCAGGTGGATGCCCACATCATTCGGAAATCCCTCAAGACCGCATTGGCTGCCTTCAATGTTCACTACGGAACGTACCTGGGAGGTGTTGGCGAGTTCAGGGCCGAGTACGTGAAGGATGTCAATAATTTTCGAGGCTGTATCTCTGATGTTTTCTATAACAATATCAATATCATCAAACGAGCAAAAGAACGAATCGGTCATGCGACAAGCATTGGTGTTTCCTGGTCTTGTTCGCCGGAATTTGATGCTCAGGTGGACGATGCTATAAGTTTTCTGAATGACGATTCATTTGGTCTGTTGGTGAAGGAATCCAGCCGGAATGAGGAGTCGTAAGTACTGTATCCTCAGTCTAATATTCTTTTATTTGAAAGAGTGATTTGTCTAGGCTCATTTTTGAATTGCGAACGATTGAGCCGACTGGGTTGGTGTTTTTCAATGGAGGCTACGATTTCATCCTCGTGGAGATCCAGGACGATGTGCTTCATTTGATTTTCAACAAAGGAGGGAGTATACTCAAACTCTCGCCCAATAAAACCATCTCAGATGGCCAGTGGCATAATATTCAAATCCGATATGATCCCATTCACGTTGAGCTAAGCGTGGATGGCAATCTTGCCACAGAGAAACATCCAAACAGCACAGAGAATGCAATCCAGCTGGAAAAGAGTCTCTTTGTAGGCGGTGTTCCGGAGAAAATGCGTCGGAAGCTACTAACCGAAGGACTTAAGGTCAACGATCAGAGTTTCAAAGGCTGCATGCGTGCCATTCAGGTAAATGGACACTCGCTAGGCTTCCCCCAGATGAAAGCAAGCAACAAGCTGTCTGTGGACTGTGTTTGGAAGTATCCTTGCATTGAGGAGAGTCCGTGTTTGCTGAGTGGAATATGCAATCAGTGGAGCGTCGACGAATTCATTTGCTATTGCGATCAAGCCTACTGCATCAAGGCCGACTATCAAGGACCTTTTAAGGTGATCTATTTACTTACTTAGTTTTTTTGAATGACAGTTTAAACCCTTTTCCATTAGATCTTTGCAGAGTCTCACACTGAAACTGAACTTCTGAACATTTCACCACTTCAGCTACTAGAGGGCGGTACAATATTCGTCACAACCCTCAACATAGACATTCTTTTTGATTTCAAGAAGTACGAACTCAGCGAGTCAGCGATACGATTCATCGTCGTCCAACAGCCAAAGTATGGAGCTGTTTTGCAATTCTCCAAAGACAAAAACAGTTTCATTGCTTCGTGGTCCTTCAGCTTAGTCGATCTCAGCACGGACAAAGTGAAATATGTCCACAATGGCGCCGAGAGCTTTAGTGATCATGCCACGATCGATATGCAAATCGATGATGGTCCAGCACACAAGGTCCCTGAGTACATTTTGGGTAAACATCGCTTCCTGCTTCATGCAAACGTCACCCCAGTCAATGATCCTCCGCAGCTTCGAATTCCCAGAAATAAGATCCTTCGGGTGATCGAAGGAATCGAAAAAGTCCTCGACAACGATTTGTTCAGCATTCAAGATCCGGACAGTCCACCGAATGTTCTCATTTATACAATCATTCCGACAAAGAATCCAAAAGAAGCCTACGGTCGCTTCGAAGTGAGTGGCAAGGCAACCGAAATGTTCTCGCAGATCGATGTGGACATGGGGAAAGTAACTTTCATCTTTAATGCCACGACAACAGAAGCTTTTGCGTATAATATCAAGATTCAAGTATCTGATGGAATTGAAACTAGTGATACTGTGAATCTACCGATTTCGGTTCATCCTTTAGAGCTGAGGCTGGTCAATAATACGGGTCTTATTATGATACACAAGTCGTCTTTGTTCCTGACACCTTTCAACTTGTCGATTGGGACGAATTCCGCGGACGAAAATATCGACATAAGATATGATATAGTGAAACCACCTCAATATGGCGCTATTCAGCGGCTAAGGCAGATAGATTCTTCGTGGGTGAATGTGGACTGGTTTAGCGATAGTCAACTCTTACTGAGCCATGTGCGGTATGTCCATAATGCCGGCACACCATGGCAGGACGAATTCAAGGTGAGTTGTAGTTATGTAAAGGAATGGTAAAGTATTAAATCAATCTGTGGGTATGTTCGCCAGTCAACAACTGAAGAGAGTGGAAGGACTTTGATCAACCTCTGGACTCTGTAGAGTCACATTTTTAGGCAAGATCGATATTTTTGTTCTCATAATGTAAGTCCAATTCAATTTCTATCACCAGCAAGGTAGACGAAAACGGCAGGCAATTTCGAAATTATCCTTGGCCACATCATTTGCTTTGACGATCAGTTGAGAGTGGAGGGACCACATATTCAGTCCTCGATCTTTTTTAAAGATGCACTTAATATGTCGAGCTTTCAATTAGGACTCTGTAGACAAGTCCCGAAGGTTTTTACTAATAAAAGTAAGAGTCGAAGATGAATTCCACCCAAAGCGTCATCAGCTTTACTAGGGCGCCAATTAAGAACTAAAACACCATCCACAGTTGAAAACTTCTCAGTAGGTATGTCATAAAAACGAAAGGAATCCTCTCAGGACATTAGCTTCTTAAGACTATCAAATGCATGCAGGCACCCTAGTCACATACTCTTCCCAGAGAACATCAGACACATGCAAAAGCAATGTCCGTTAATGTTGTCCTCTGGTAGATGACACTGAACAAAGTCATTCATTGTAATTATCTTTGACTATAGAGTTCTCAAGACTACTCCAATGGTATCTAGGCAAACTAGAAGGCCTTCCAAAGACACCGACTACACTCTTGCAGAAATCCTATTCGGTGAGAGCTTTGAAACCTACATAGCCTCCAGAATTGAGTAGGAGATTAATACAAGACTTCCAAATTCCATCTTACCGACCACTGACATTTTTGAGCTGGAAACTATGACCAGTGAGAAGGTCTTGTCTTAGCTAAAGATGGGTGACTTGTGACAAGAAAGACACTGTTCACGAAGACCAACAAATCGGGGCGATTGTGTCCAATCATTTATCCCTGAAAGTGCTATAAGAGAAAGTCAGCTAGTAGAACTACCCAGATTGGGATTCACATCTTATAATGCCCATCAGTTCAGCGTTGCCTAAGTCCTACAACTCTGAGAAGAAATGACTACACAGAGCTCTCATTCTTCTCACGGATAGGCAGGACAATCACACAACAGGTGAGGGACAGTTTTGTAACGCACCATGTAAAGACCAATGGCACAATGGCCGGTAATGGCCAGAAACGATTCGTCAGTTCATCATTTCATTTATGTCCTGTATTCCCTTGTAGGTCCTATGGCCTCTATAACGCCTATGCGCCATCGTGTGTGATTTCTGGAAGTGTGTCTCAACTCTTTCTCAGTTGCCGTGCTTCATTCTCCACTGTTCTGCACCATCAGGAGGATCCAGATCGGAAACCTGCTTGGTCGGCGTCGAGTGTGTCTTTGTCAGTTGATGATCTTTGCTATAGCGTCCTGGAAATTACACATGTCTCTAGATGAACTCGGCGTCTGTTTGCTCGACTGATGGCTTCATCTTCTATCTTCTTCCATAAGGAATTGAATGTTCCCACTACAGAAAAAAGACCCCGCGATAGGTGCAACGTCGTCCCTTTCTTGGTGAGGTCGGCAGTCTTTTCGTCTCTTTCTAACGAAGTTCTAACAAGCCTCGACTTAATTCCAGTAGAGTCAAGAGCCTTAGTGGCTTCCTGGCTTCCTGGCTCCTTTTTTCTTTTCGCTCCGTTTCGCCATAGAATCATCTGTGAGTATTTTTAGGTTATTTGACTTCCAACACTGCGTTACCTATATCTACTGTCTTATCGACATGGATGTGTTCAGAAGTGAAACAATATTACGAAGAATTTTTCACTCAAAGCGATCAAAGATAGTTTCGTCGTTCTTTAAAATGGGCTAAGTTTGACAGCTCTTTAAAGGTGGACTAGGATGTTAAGGGCCTTGTATAAAGCCTTAGTTGTTCGGAATAGGTCCTTACTACTATCTTGTTTTCGAAGCGATTTGGAAGCATTACTAGTCGTTAAATGTCAATTGCTGGAATTAATTATCATCGTGCATGAGCTCAAGATTTCTCTTTAGGTTCTAGTCTATAACTTATGTATTTGTCTGCGTCATTCTTTCCACAAACAGATCATGTGAAACTAATAATTCATTTCATTTTGCTTCATTTCAGTTTGTTGCATCACATGGACTCGTCACGACGCAGACTTTTGACTTTCGGATAACATTTACCAGTCTTCGTATAACTTCGAAAAAGCAGTCTATCGTCGCGATAAATGGTTCAAAAGAGTTCATATTCAATAGCGATGTGCTTTCCTTTGAAACCGTTCCCTTGGTCACATTTCCAAGGAATATAATTTACAAAATTCTACAGCCAACAAAATACGGATCAGTCTTCGTGGAGGGATCACGTAAATTTGCAAAGGTGAGTTCAAATTGCGAGTATTAGTGTTTTTAAAGGAAGACAATGGCGTCGCTGTCATGGTCGCACGAGCCCAAAAATGTGTAAGTGTGAGTAATCGGTGTGGAGGTGGTATCATTTGGGCAATTTTTGACATAAGTAAATAAATGGAGGAGAAGTGGTACGTATGTCATATCATTGCGAATGAAACCGCTCTTAACGAATGAAGCCAAAAACGAATGAACGAGTACTTGACGAAACTGAACGTAGTCATTATGGATGCTTAGCCTTAATTCAATTATTTTATTTCTTTTCCAGGAAATGGATTCCTTTACCCAGTTGGATGTGGACAAGAACCGCATTCGCTATGCACTTCATCGGAATTCGTACTCACCCTTTGTAGACTATCTGGACTTCGTGGTGTCCGTTCTGGAATGCGACAATGTTGTTGGAAAGTTAAAAATAGTATTCACACCACTGGAAGAGCTAGAGAAGAAGTTATCCTTCCAAACGAAACAAATCATACGTGTGCAGGAGGGCGATCGTGCACTCATCACTAAAAACAACTTTCAAATCGCATTCAATACTTACGAAAGCCTTCGTTTCCTAATATCCATACCAGCTCAGCATGGCAACTTGTGTCAGCATGACTCCAGCACGTCAAAATTGAACCCAATCTCAGAGTTCACCCTAGAGCAACTCTTCCTAAACGAAGTCTATTACTGTCACGATGACACTGAATCTATTGAAGATTCCTTCAGCTTGCTTGTGCTATCAAACGAAGAGACAGACATGCAGTTCGTCTGTGATATAGACGTCCAGATTAAGCTGGTGAATGACAATCCACCATATCGAACAGTGGATCGTATATTTCATGTTGTTCGAGGATCAGTACGGACAATCAATCAGGATGAATTGCAGTACATGGACGCTGATGTGAATACAAACCTCTCGGACATTCACTATATCCATGTTTCCAGTACGAATGGTGGATTTTACAAGTCAGGACTGTACATGGACCACTTTAGCCAGGATGACATCAACAACAGGCGAATTGTTTTCCAACATTCAGGACCTGACATCGGAACTGCCTCGTTCATTGTCACAGATGGACAGTATGAATCCACGGGGATTCTCGAGGTGCACGCGTCCGAGCCGTTTGTTTCGATGTTGTCAACTAACGCCACCACTGTGCAGGAGGGGAAGTTCGTGATACTGCGGAATAGGGACTTTGTTTTGGAAACTAATTTGGACATTAAACTCGATGGGATTCACTATGAAGTGATAAGTCCGCCGTCATATGGTATCCTCATGTATTTGGGCCGACGAACGAATGACTCTGTGCATCTCAAGGCTTCGAACTTGACGTCGTTAACTAATTTCACTCATTTGGATATCGAGAGGGATCGATTGGTCTATTGGAATACTGAAATCGCTTCGATGGATAAAGTTCGGTATGTCGTTTCAAACCTTTCAAAAAATCTTTCCTATTATTTTGAATTCTCAAAGGTATCGAGTGCTTATCAAGAACACATCAGCCGAGGGTGAAGTCATCTTCAGAATCTATCCATCGGCGTATTGGGAAAATCTGCAGGTTATAAAGAATCAAACGTTGTATGTTGAAGAATCAACCAGTGTACTACTATCGAGGGACATTCTTGAGGTAAGTGCTTACTATTATGTATATTTTTTTAGAAACAAAAATCTGTAAGCACCGGAGAGTACATCATTAAACGGGGGACATGAGAACATCTCCAACCGAAGCCTTGAACGTAACACTGTCACTGTCAGTGCTGTCAGACTAAGAGGAAGGGGATGCTGGAGCATCATACTCTATGGCCACAACAGAATCGTGTAAATGTTACCATCAGATCTGGTACCTAGTCTAACTTACCTACTTATGTCCCTTATCCCTTTGTGGGTCCTAGGGCCTCTACAACGCCTACGCGCCATCGTGAGCGATTTATGGAAATGTGCCTCAGTTCTCCCCAACTCTTTCCCAGTTGCCGTGCTTCCTTCTTCACTGTTTTGCGCCATGTATGACCATAGGACCGCCGCGTGTTCTGCCATCCTGGATAAGCGGGTTCCATTGCATTGTACCTAGTCTAACCGACTATATGACTCCTAGATTCTCAACCAGGAAGAAGTGGGAAATAGGCGAAAAGATTTTCTATGACACAAATGGACTGTGGGGTACAAGCGGGGATATTTTCTGCCTCCTCGCTTCCCAGACTCGTGAAGTGTCTTTCAAACTGAAGATCTTGCTGTACGGGAAGCAATTCTCATTGACAGCCACTACATCTTCGAAGTTGGTGGAAAAGCGCAAAAAAGACCTCGCCTTTGGATAGATTAAGGTATGAGGATGGGTGATGCAAAGAGAACTCATCACATGGACTAGGAGACCCTAAGGGTCCATTGTGTATACCCTTGGTAGTAGAGTGGGAAGGAAAGGAGTGGATGTGGACATATATCTTGATGTCCGTTTCCTCTAAAACCAGTAGGTTTATTATTCTTGACTCTGCTACCGCTGCACTGTTGGAGAAGAATCTGTGGCCTAGGATTCGAAGTCGTTATTCTTGTAGGACACAACATGTGTTGGATTGACTCTACCTGATCCTCGTCTCCGCAGCTTCTACTATAATCGCTAGACTCTACATTCCATTTGCGGAACATAGCTCCGAGAGCGCAGTACCCTGTGATTACTCCATTGAACACGCGGATAGAGGTTTGATTCATTGTCAGTACTTTGTCTTCAGTTTGTTCAATTTTGGCCATAAGGCACGTGAAGCAGTGCAATCTTCTCTGGATGACCAGGAGGCGTTGGGCTCATTCTCTCCGATGGGTGGCAGTATGCGAGCAGCCTCACTGATATTCATTTGCCTTTTCGTGTTCTTCCACATTGCGATGTACAGGCCAACATAGACCTTATAGTGTCCAATTTGTTGACTTCCTTTGATTTGACTGTATTAAGACCTCGCCTTTCTGGTCCATCAGATCAGGATCAGTCTCCTTTGGGAACAGGGCCACAGTAACACTCAGAGATCTGAGCAAGTTGATGAGCTAGCAAGACTAGGTTCGCCCCTTGATAGTTGCCTTGAGGAGTCGGTGAACGTTACACACCTTTAGTGGTGGATCTTTGAGCACTGTCTATTGAACACCAAAAGTAGATGTCAGAGGCAGAAGAACTGTATTATTATTTAGGAAGATCTGGTCCAAGAGTTCAGGCAATTGGTACTGACCATAGGCCCATTTGCTATCTCCCATTTATGAAGAACTAAACAATGGTTTCCTGTGAAATGGTTGGAGTTGTTCTTTTTGATCCATGATCGAGTAATTGAAGTGTTTACTGCATCCATTTCGTGGATGAGGCAGAACTCCTCGTTGTGGATAGTCTGTAGAATCACGTTTCAGATTCCATTCCAATGCCCCAAAAGCTTTCAATGGCGTTCCAACTGGCCAACTAAAAGTAGACTGGGAGCAACTAGAGGAGCTTAGCTTAAAGTATCCACAGCTGTCGACCATAAAATGGGCTTAGAGCAGATTTAAACACTTCTAAAAAGGCCTCACTACCCAATCTGATATCTGTCAAGCTTAGGGCGCCTACAGATTAGAGCCTAGGGATTAGAGTTTTTATTACCTTAAAATGTTTACTACATCCTTAATACAAAACTTACAATATCTTTGGTTTCTTTGGACAGGTCTCTCATCCCAACATATCACCTGGGGACATAACCTTCCTGGTGACATCATCACCAATGCATGGATATTTAGAAATGCAATCGATGAGCTTCGACGACGAGTACAACTGCAAAGTATTCGATCAATCTGCAATCAATACAAACAAAATGTTCTACATTCAAGCCGGAGTCAATCAATCAACTGATCATTTTGTTTTCGACGTAACAAATGGCATAACTTGGCTACGGAATCTCATCCTCAAGATCATAATTATTCCCGAGAAGTTATACATGGTCACTAACGTAGTGACTGTAGTAGAAGGTTTGCATTATAACACCGGCTTTAGATTTATGATTTAATTTGAAATATTTACAGGTAAAACGGTTCAGTTAACTCCAGCGGACATTCAGCCTTTTTCGGAATATTTCAAAAATAAAATTTTGGAATACAAAATCACGAGAACACCATCATCGGGATTTGTTATGGCTGGCAACTCTAAAGTTAAACGTTTCACGCAAAAGCAACTGGAAATGGGAACCATTCAGTACATTCACAATGGAAACGAGAATTCAACGGATTCGTTGACTTTAATCGCCTTGGCTAGGAATAAGGAAAGCGTGCCTTTTGAATTGAATATCTCTGTGACCCCGGTAAACGATGAAGTGCCCTCGGTAGTGATTAATACTGGTCTTCAAGTGTGGCATGGAGGAAAGTACATCATCAAGAATAGTGATTTGAGTAAGTAGAAAATAAGTCCATACTTACACATACTCGTTGTGAGTAGCTACTCGAAGTTAAAAGCGGTTAAGTATAATTTTGTTTGACGGCTCAGTATTTTATTTTTTGATCAGTGAGAATCAGCTTAAATAAGTCTAAGATACTTGAGTATCTACTTGCCATACTTGTTATGATTACCGAGGCTACTCGTTTCAAAGTATTCACCAATACTTGCTAAAAATTTTCTCAGTAATTTTGAGTTCATCAGCAAAAACCAGCAAATGGTACTTTAGGGTACGTGGGTATCTACTTGAGGATGTTAAGTACTTACTTATGTGTACTCAGAACTAGAATAATACTTAATTAGGTACTTGCTATGTATATCTGCTAAATTTTTATTTTATGAATAAGTGTTGAAAAAAGAGATTAATTTTAGTACGACTGCCATTTCGTAGTATGTATTCGCAAGTGTTTTGAAGTATATACTCGAAGTACTAGAGAACATACAAGCATTTACTAGAACCACAAAGGTATTTCTACTTGCTGCTGAGTATTTGCAGTAACTTCTAAACAAATTTTGTTGACTTAGGGCAGAGTAGGTTGGACTATAGCACTTGAAAGCATCTACTCATGCTTAAGTATCTTCTAGTATTTGATCTGACAAACTTAATAGAGACATTTAGTGAAGCTCATCTAGAATATTTCGACAATTTTAAATGACGTTTTAGGTGTATTGGGTCACTGTGCTAGTACTTTGAAGTATATACTCAAACTATTAGGGAACATGCAAGCATTTACTGGAATCACAAAAGAATTTCTGCTTGTTGCTGAGTATTTGCAGTAACTTCTTAACAAATTCTGTTTACTTAGGGCGAAGTAGGTTGGACTATAGCACTTGAAAGCATCTACTCGACTCATGCTTAAGTATCTTCTAGTATTTGAGCGATTAATTTGATTTTGGCAATTTCAAATGACGTTTTTAGGTCTATTGGGCCCTTGTGCTGGGGCCCTAGTCGACGCGGAGGTAATCTTTAAGTATTAGCATGCCTCTTAGGATGAGATGAGGAAGCCCTAAGTATTAATTTCCTCTCTTCTTAGCTCTTCTCATATCTTTTGCGATCCTATTCTGCAGAAAGGTTTTGGAACTAGAAACAGGGTTTCTGGGCCATTCATTGGTAATGTTACTGATGCCCAATAGAAGGTGACTCTCCAATGACTGCATGTGAATTAGTTGCCATTTTCTAGAGAATGGCACCACACTTCTTTTAGTCCTTTTGTTGATCTGTCAAGTTGTGTAGGAGTTCATCTACCAACTAACTTCCACCACTTCTTGCGGTGGTGGTGTTGATCTTGGTTCCAACTCTATCTCAGCAGTCCTAGTAGTCACTGTCTTGCATATCCAGTTGGACATCGTAAACTCTTCATCTTTATCTTCGAGTCCTCTTCTGAGTCAAACGAAGTGCTCTTAAAGGCTCCTTCAAAGCCTGGCTACGGGCCAGGTTGTCTGATGCCAATCCACCCCAAGGGTCGCACTATGAAATGAGTTCCCTGGAGAGTGCAGTTCAGTGTATTTCTATCATTCTTCTTCCGTGAGCATTATGTGGTTGCCTTATCTTTAGAAGGAGCCTTGTGTAACACAGCCACTGGGTGGTTTGATGCTGTTTCGTAGAAGGTTCTGAAGCTCTTCTCTTTAGGTTTCCTCGATGTTATATTGTGAAAGCTCGTCAGTTTAGGTTTGCCATTGCAATGGACTTAAACGTCACATCCTAGCAAGTTGGTGTTCAAGTAGGCAATGACGATGACGCAGTATTTATTCCCTATGTCGACGAAGGCCTTAATGGTGGCGAGATCCAGGATGATCATGAAGTCTGTGAGATTGATGCACACCTTTCTCATATAGATCCTCGCAGCTACTTCAGGATACTTACAAACTACACCACTTGCTCACCCTTTCATCCATCCATTTCTCACGTTTACAAATCTGCTCTCTCCTTTCAGTGGCACAGGACTATGATACACCACCAGAGAATCTAACATTCATCGTCAATCACATCTACGGCGGTTTCTTGGCCCTGAAATCAGACCTCAGCGGAAAAATTCATCAATTTACCCAGAACCAAATCAATCGTGAAGAACTATACTTTATCCATGATGTCAATGCTCGTCGAAATGAAATATCCTTTATCGTAAACGATGGCTTATTCAATACCACCGATCAGATACTAAACATCGCCATCAAGCCAGTTGTCATCATCGAAGAGCACAACGAGAACCTTCACGTCTTCCCGCTGACCAAAAAGCAAATCCTCAAGGATCACCTAAAGTACAAATGTTCCGATGATAGTCGTAAGATCCAATATAATATAACAATGCCCCCGAATTTGGGAAGGATTCTCTACGAATACATGGAGAATGGACACACAGCCGAGGTGAATGTATTCACCCAAGAGGACATCGACAACGGACGGATATTCTACGAGCACACGGCTGTTATCCTAGAGTTTCGTGTCAATGATTCGTTTCACTTTGACGTTGCTGCCGAGGAATCCGATAGACTGTTGAATCAAGTGTTCAATGTTGAGATATCAGTGTCCTCTGGAGGGCTATTACGCTTCCTGCCGGTGCCTAAGCTGCAGGTCGATGAAGGTGGCCTAACGCCGATTAAACTTGATTTTACTAAAATCTATGAGTACCTCAAGACCAGGGCGGGTATAAACAATCCTGAACTGTACATTGAGGTGGTGCAGAAGCCAAGTCATGGCCGAATCGGACTTGGTCATGATATGAAGCCAGAGAATCGAATAAATCCAACAGACTTTCTGACTAAGAAGGTTTACTACGAGCATGATCATGCAGATACATTGGAGGATACCATCTTGATGTCAGTGTACTTGGCACAGGGGTGAGTTTTGGTCAGTCTCATGTTGTATCCTTTGTCAATTTTCCTTTTCCTTTTAGAAACATATTCCTCTGCAACTTGACGATTCCAGTATCGATCGATCCAATCAACGACCAGCCGTTTACCCTCGTCACCCATGCACCCCAAATGCTGGTTGTTGAGAGTGAAAATCGCACGATCACACGAGACATTTTGCTTACCGAAGACAAGGACACTCCTCCGGAGGAGATCCTCTATGACGTGATGAGCGGACCAACGCTGGGAGTCCTCAAGAAAATCTCCCCCGATGGTCTAGCTCAAGACTTAATAATTTACTCCAATCAATTTACACAATCCGACATAAATAACCATCGAATCGTCTACGTGCACTTTGGGACGCCACAGTCTACGACATTCACCTTCACCGTCTCGGACGGGCAGTTCAATCCAGCCTATGAGATTTTCACAATCAAAGTTGATCCCATCACCATCGTCCCGATGGAAAAACAGACTCCAGTCCTGGTGCAGCAAGGAGCTACAACCGCTGCTCTGCAAGTTGTCAACATTGCTCTCAAGACCAATGTGGAACAGAATCGGCTGTTGTACAACATAACCAACTCCCCGCTGTATGGCATTATAGTCTTGAGACATCAGCCCACTCTACGGTTCACCCACGACCTCCTGACGGACTCCCAGATAAGCTACATGCAGACCGACTTGAATAGATCGAATGATACATTCCAGGTGTATGCCTATGTGCCGAATACAAACTATGGCACCGTGGTGGACGTATTGGTGCTCGTTGAACCACTCATCAAAATCAGTGACATAATACTGCCAAAGGATGGTAAGGTACGCTTGGAGACATCCCTTGTAACCAGCAGTCCACTCCTATCGAAGCTGAATAAGTTCACCTCAAAGTTTGTTATAACCCGGCCACCAAGCACCGGTCAGATTCGGAAGATTATTCGAAGCTCGGGCGTGAGTGAAAGTCAAAACGAGCGCAGCACGAGCTCCTTTTCCTACAAGGAATTGCGTAGTGGTGTCATTTACTTTGTCCCCTTTGTCCCAGACACCACTGAGTTGATGGACAGCTTCGAGTACAGCCTCATCATCAAGACAGTACAACCCGCTCAGGCTGTAGTTAGCATTGAGTATCAGACTCCTGAGGAGGACAACAAATCGGTAGTCGTGGAGGCTGGCAAGTTTTCCATCGACTACATTGCCATCATCTGCGTTCTAATCCTTGCACTTATAGTTATCCTGATTATAATGCTCATTTTTAAATTCCGTTGCCTGAAGCAAGCCAAAGTCAATCTGTGTAAGGAACATCCACCGTCTTTGCCTTGTCCGCCTGACCTAACCTCAGTCAGTCCGACGCACAACTACAATAACTCAGAGGTTGATTCGGTTCCAGTTACGGCGGCATCTACTCCACTTCCCTGCTTCAGCAACATACCCCACTGTAAAGTGATGCGAGTTGAGAGCTACAAAGTAAGTGGAACCGACTTTGACGAATACGATCCTGATTACGATATGAAGGACGATCAAAGGGAAATCCAACACATGGTACCGAATCAGTATCAGCATTCCTATGTGGACAACGATACATGGAGCTCATCCTGTGACATGGCCAACGATATGGGATATTCGACAGTCAAGTCACAGCAACCGTCCAGTAATCCGCTTCTAAGACGAAACCAGTACTGGGTTTAGTTAGTCTAAGGCATTTCAAACGAAAGACAGGTATTTAAGCATAAACCAAAGGATATTTCACTGAGAAATCTATTGAAACAATAATAAGGACATCTTCATGTCGCATTTGTAATTATGTATTTATTCGATAGTGAATAGGTTAAAGAAAAACTTAGGTTTGTATACGCATAGATAAGAATAACTTTTTGTAGTTTTAGTTTTTTTAAGAGACGACATTAGATTGCCATAACAAATAAATGAGACAACACACAGCTGATGCTGAAGCCTTTAGTATTTTATTATCCTTTTGTATTCATGCGAATCGTTATCTATAGCTTATAGCAGTGGGAGTGCAAAAAACCCAAAAAGGAGCGAAATTCGTAATCACCCACCCCAAGTACCGAAAAAATGGTGACCCGAAAACCAAAATTTGAAGAAAACTTTAAATGGGTATAACTCGTAAGCTAAGCTTCGTAGTGCAGAAAGGAGCGAAATTTGTGTAAACTTATCCCAAGTACCGAATGGTTGGTTTGTTGGAAGTGGCTGCCAGCTTAGAAGCGCCGACACACTTGGACCAGAAATAGGTCCATTGTGATACCACGGAGTATGGATCCTAATTCTCCAGTACTCGTTAGAACCATTTTGAGCTTTCCTCCTCTTCCTCATCTCTTCAGCTTCTGCAATAGTCTAGCCTAGCCTTATTGTGTGGTTGCCTACTAGACAGTGTCCAGTGATGACACCTATTGTAGTGTGGTGTATGCAACTTGTTGAGAGAAGTCAAAGTCTTAGAACCTTTCAAATCCAGCTTAGGCCGAATTTGTTTAGTCGCTAGACATGTTGTACTACTTGTCCACCTTAGATTGGTATACCTATGGTGCCTTTTTCTGGTAAATTGGGTAAGGTTGTTCCTATTCTGGCGAGTTCATCGGCCTTACAGTTCCCTGCGATATCTCTATGCCCTGGTATCTCCATAAGAGACGATCGACAGTCGAGGGCTACTAAAGAGATATAGAGATAGAGTCCAGGGATTTGAAAAAAACTTGGCTATCTGAAAAGATAAGGATATCTTTAGCGGACATCACGTTTTTCTTGAGCCACGATAAGACTTCTTTGATCGCCATAATTTCCGACTAGAACATGCTACAATGGCTTGGTAGACGGAATGAGAGCTTAAGATTTAGGCTTTCTGAGAAGACACTGCCCCCCACTCCATCTCAGTATAGAAGTGTATCGCCTTATGTTCTATGAAACCATTTTCACTCCAGTCTGATCTGGAGGGAATGGTGACATAATGGTTGCATGTGCATGCTATAGTGCTTACGCTTAAAATAGACTTTCGATAGGTGGCAAAATGGTGCTATTAAGAGCTAGAATGAGTTTCATATGACACAGCGACGTAAGACTTCCTTCTGTCGCCTGTCTCCTAACTACAGGCTCTGCAAGATGCACGATAAAGATTATGTTTCTCTTAAAACTGTATAGTAAATCGTATATATTGTAACTTTTAATGTAAGATAATTAAGTAAACATTTTATCACTGTCAATGGACGTATTGTTGGCAATAATTCTTAACCTATTAATGTATTTCATGGAAATGGAGGTTTCGTTGAAGAGGGTGTCACTTGCAATCCGCCATTATCGTAAGAATAATCCGTCGTTGTACTATCTTCCGCCGGATATCTTGTGCTCACTGGGGTAGTAACTGTTAGGACGGTTGAACCTTCCATTCCTAGAGGAGTAAACAGCAAAATAATAAGTATATCTAACCCTGATTTATTTGTAAACTTACCTGTTACACTGTAAATCTGGGAAGGTGGCCTGTCGGCTTCATTCATATGCATCACATTTGAAATTGTTCCGACACCCTGCTCCTTTCCCTTTTTGTCCTTCTTTGCGGAGAGTTTCTTGAGAAAGGAACTTATACACCCTCTTCTTTTGAGCCATCTAATTAATTTGATTCCATTCGAGGCAATAATTAGAATGAGAAGAACTATAACAACAATGAGAATCACATTTTGTTGGTGTTGCATTGCACGGACTTGACTCCGGAGACTGTCATCTTTGCCGTATTCTGTAAAGAGAATTGTTCAAATAGTCTATAGGATGATGTAAGATTAAATAGATTTTAGGTTGAGTAAGGAATAATCCAAATCGCGTTACTTTAGATACAAGGTTATATTTTAAGCAGCATCTGCAATATGAACCGGAGAAGGCATCAAGAACAAAAGCTGCCCTAGCCAGGATCATGCGGAGATCATGGAGTACCTAAGTAAGAGAAAAGACTACTTTTGGCAAGAGTGGCAAGTTCAATGACGCACAACATCATGGTAGAAAGACAGAGTCAGTTTAAAGAATCAGTGCATTGAGAGCATGCAGAGCCTTCTGAACTACCGCTTACGACGCAGTATGCGTAGTGGCTAGACTGGTGCCAATAGACCACTTCGTTAAAAAAGCCGAATGGGAATATCCTCCCAGTGATCGTGAGGTACCACGAAGAACAAACCTGGCAAGATAGATGGAGCTCTTTTAGCAAATGTAAATGGACACATATCTCGATCCCCAATATAGACTCAATGGGATCAATAGGATGCAAAGAGAGAGTTGAACTTCTACCTGACGCAGATACTTAATGGTCGTGGATTTTTCAAGGCATACTCCCCAGATTTGGACATGAAGAAAACACTTATCATATTCCATTGCTCACGAAGGCAGTAAGTGAAGGCCGTAACCTGTTGGCGTAGAGACTGGGAGTGAAATTAACCACAGGGAACATAATCAGACTGATGCTGACCACACAATAAGCTTGGGATGTAGTCAGTGAAGCCGTGGCCACTATAACAAAGGAGCAACAAAGACAGCAGTGACAAGTCGCTTTCATCGCGAATGAGCCGAGGCTAAAGTTCCCCTCCCAATGAACTACTTGACGGCAGTGGCGCGAGCAGAGAAACATCTGGAATAGGTCACTGATCCAATTGGAAAATATGAAAACTGTGTTAGGATTCGTTCACAATGATCATCAGGTTGAGCATCGCCAAGAGTGCGTTTTGTCATCAGAATATATCTATGTCTGACTGGACGTTACAGTGAAGTCGTGTACGAAGAATATTTAGAAGCGAGAGACCTAAAGATTAGTCCTCTGTCTTTCGCTGATGATTTGGGTAAAATTCGTTTGGGACTCCAGTGCGAACTCGATAAGTTTGTAACGGTCTGTGGTGTTGTCGGAATGAGGATCAAAATGGACACAAAATCGGAAGTAATGTTGGTCTTCAGAACACTTGTGAATTATTCTACATGCTAGTGGAGTCCCATTGAAACAAATGGGAGCTTCGGTATCTCAGAATCGTACTAATGAATGATAGAAGGAACAATGACAGTAGTTTGGCTGAATCAGTTCCACAAGAGGTGACTAACTTGATAGCAAAGTCACTGATGATTACTGATACAAGTAAGAGTAGGTATGTCTTTACCTATTCAGCAACGCCATAGTACTCAAGAAACTCAATATTAGAAAAGAACTCCTGCGAACTCCATTGTGGAGGAAATGATATTGAGGTTTGACTCAAGGAATAGTTTCTTGTTCTTGAAGTTTGATATGGCTTCTTTGGATCTCGATCTGCCTCTTTTTTCTTGGTATCCTAAGAGACCTAGAGCTTATCAGGATATTAGGGTCTGGCTTTGGATGAGTCCGGATGTCCAATACTCAATCGATGAGATGACGTTCAGATTGAAGAGGGACAGCAGTCTTCATTGGCATCCATGTATGCCAGCCTCACATTATTGCGGTCAACTATTTAACCCTCTCTTTAGGGAGGTTTTATTCTTCACATAGCGCCATCATCGCCCCTTATTCCCTTGTAAACAGATCTATCTAAGCGACATAAATGCTATAAATGCAGTTATGGACCTTGTTCACACATGTCTTCGGTTGAGTTTTTCAATTTCTTACCTTCTTGGTCTAAGTAGCCCGTAAGTTCAGACCCTTTGTTTATTATCTTGAACAACTGGAGGTGGTGTCAAACTTTATTAACCCAGTGTGATAGGGTTCACCACTTAAAATGACTTCTTAGCAATAAAGTCTTTCGTGTGTTCATGTGAATCACACAAAAATGTGAAAAGATTGCTAAATTTTAGACCTTATTCATCTGGAAATTGCCGACATAATAAGCTGATAAGATAAACACTATCACATGTCGTGATAAATATGCTATATCTATGCAAACAGAGAGATTAAAAGAAACTTGTTTTTTGTTGGTTTTTCCTGTGAACTGTGCACTTGAACTTATTAGCTTGGAATGCATTGTTCTGTCTTAACCCTTTTGTAAGTAATTCTGCATTGATTTGAGTCATAGAATTTTAATCTAGATCTAGAGACAAACAACCTCCTCGTCGTGGTAACTTATGCATGCAGAGTAAACTGGCTCCAGAAGCGGATGTCAAATGATGGCAAGTACAGGCTTTAGATATTGCAAACTTAGCCATCCTTTGGAGCCATTCTTGAACATAGACATCACAATTTCAAGAACAGAATGTGGTGTTGTCTTATATCGATACTGAAGCTAAACAAATTGGTCTCACTCTTGAAGAGGGTCTTTTTTGTTCTTAACGACAAACCAGGACATCACCGACAAAACATCATGAGACGAAGTTATAATCTGCACATAAGTCTATGTATTAAGCTAACTCCAAACTTTTGATACTATTGAGGATCTTACAACTAGAGTAGGATCTTAAAATCAGAGATCAGGATCAGAGCAATACTGCGCAATCGCCACACTGATTGTCAAGAACGCCTTCAATATCACAAATTTGAGAAACACTCTGCAAGAGTACCAGGATACCAGCTGAAGATATCCTGGCTATTTTAGAAATGAGATTCTGCGCTATATTACCGATGATAGAACGAGGCAGTATTAGGTTCCACAAAGCTCCGTATTAAGACCGCTACTGTTGAACATCGTATGAACTGTATGACAGCGTACATTACAGTCTACTGGGAAGCCAATTATTTTCCAAGACATCAAAATTTTACGCCAATGTACGCTGTCCTACAGTTCATACGATGTTCAATCGTTGTAGTGACAAAACTTATTGAAAAGTTAGAGAACCACTGCAATGGAGCTATCGAGATAGTTCAGGGCTGACTAGTAAGTATGGGCCTATAGCAAAAGACACAAGAAGTGGTAATTAGTGATAGACGAGTTATGGAAACCATAAGAGTTATCGCAGGCTATCACCTTGTAGTAGAATCCGTAGTGTGTAAAGTGTGTAACTCCTTCCGCACAACCTACTATGACGCAGTCTTTTTAGAGAAACCACACGAAAATATCCTACCAAAGTGGGAGTGGTGTCAATAGCGATGAGTGGAGTAGATGGACACAGAGATTTATCCCTAATTTAGTTGGAGTTGGTTGTTTTGTTCATTACACAGTCGAGTACAGGCTGAGTAATTTTATTTGCTACTTACAGTATATAGATGGTTGGGTAAATAGGAATCATGGAGCGTTGAACTTCTACCTGATCCAGATGCTTACTTGGTATGGGTACTTAGGGACACGCACGAAAGCAGCATGCTGAACACATTATGGTACTCGTATATGGTCCACGATATTGTGAAGAACGCTATCTGTTGATAAACAAACCGCTTAAGGTCCTAATCCCAGACAACATCACTAGACAGATGAGCAAAGCCGAAGATGCTTAGGAAGCTGTTAGTGCCACAATCGCTTTCATTATGAAGGAACAGTGAAGGCACGAAAGACAAAGAAACGCATTCAACATCTTGGATATGCTTACCATTCGAGGAGCAAACGTTGGCTTTGACCACTAACTTGATGCAGCTAAATTAAGAGCCCGACTGTCCAAGGAGAAGAAGCTGCGAGCCGTCAAGAAAAACAAGCTTAACGTTGGACGCCTTAGCATGTCAGAAGGATCCAGAGCCTACAAAGAGCACCTGGCCGATAAACTTTCTGCAGTGCATTAACCCACGACAAATGCTAACAGCCAGTGGACCGGAATACTGCAACATCATCAAAAAGGGAGCTGTGATCACCCTTGGCTATTAACCATCACTAAGGAGGAGCCCTTGGTATGCGTCCAGCGGAAAAGGGTGACATAAGATGTACACAAGAAAGCACAGAACAAGAGCAGCGAGAGAGGAGTATCGGAGCAGAAGAAGGGAAGAAAAGAGCAGCTTCCCAGCTCAAGGATATTTAGGAGTTTCGCGAGCGCACCAACACCCGGTATTTTTATCGGAAGGCCAAGCAGCTGGCAGTTGGCTACACATCCGGCACGGAGGCTCTACGAAATAGCGAAGGCAAGCTAGTCACCGCCGCACAGGGAATTGTTGATGGATTTAAGCAACGCTTCTTAACGGGCAGCAAATAGAGAGAGTGATATGGCAAGACGAGAACCCACCTCCAGTCAATGAAGAACCAACGCCCCCACCCAGTATTGAAGTTAATATAGCCTTCAGAAAATTGATAAACAACAAAGCCGCTGGCTCTGATGGGCTTCCAGCTGAACTCTTTAAATACGGAGATGATGTCTTGGTAGGGTGCATGCATCAAGTCATCAACCAAGTATGGGTGGAGGAACGCATACCCGACGACTGGAGTATATGCCCCATCTTCAAAAAAGGCGATTCTATGTCTTGTAAGAACTACCGAGGCATATCCCTGTTAAATGGCGCATATAAAGATCCTATCCAACGTATTATATGAACGTCTAAAACCTTTCTGCAACACACTAATTGGCACTTACCTGTGTGGCTTCCGGCCCTGCAGATCGACAATAGACTAAATTTTCACACTCAGACAAATCCTGGAAAAGACCAACGACTTTCAAGTCGAAACCCACCACCTTGTCATCGACTTAAAAGCCGCCTATGACAGCATTCATCGTCTTGAGCTCTACCAGGCGATGGCCCCAAAAAACTGGATTCAAAACTCCCAACTCGACAGACCAAATTAATGCTCTATAGAACGCTCATCTTACCAGTTCTCTATGGAGCCGAGTGCTCTATGAAAGTAAGAAAGCGGAGCAAATATTTGGCACCTTCGAGCGAAAAATACTTCATCGGATATTAAGTCCCCTATGCGAAGAGGGCGAGCTGTATGAGCTGTACCAGGATGTGGATGTAGTCCAAAAAGCCAAGGTACGCAGACTACATTGGCTCGGCCACATCGAGCGAATGGATAACAATGCTCCAGCCAAGAGGATCATCGAATCCCAGCCCACAAACCTTCGGTACAAAGACCAAGCTGTCGTGGATGCCAGCAAACTTGGTCTTCACAACTGGAAGCAGCGTGCCGGGGACCGTAGAGGATGGAAGGCAACGATGTCTCAGGCAGGGACTCTACAAGGATCGGTATCACCCTTAAGTAAGATCTTAAGTTAGACTCTGAGCAATGTAACAGCGAAAACCACGCTCAATTTCATGCAGCACTTTTAGCGTCATGCGCAAAGCAAATATTTCAAAAACCACTATTTTTAGCCGAAAGACTCTCGTGTAGTTTTGTCTTAACTACCTTCAATGTACAGACACGCCTCATCTACATTTTAATTATATATACCTACACTCATACGTGTGTAAAGATTTTGTTTCACTGCCCATTTAATATGTAATAAAAAAGAAACGTCTTTCAATTTGTGACTAATTACAAATTAACTTCTGGTCACACTGGTTCTTAACCCTCTTACGAGAATATTACACGTCAAAGCCCAACTACTTTTAACAAGAGAGATACAACTAGGTTCCAAATCAAAAGAGAAAGTTTGTGCGTTTCGGTCAATTAACTTCAACAAAACACACGATGTACTCAGTATAAACTGTCAAAATAAATCATTCATACCTGCACAATATCGACTGCAATCACTCTCGTGGTAGTTGTGAGAATTACTATCACAAATTTCGACACATTTTTCACATTTTTCACTAAAAGGAGAGCAATACTCCTCCACGGAACACTTGCGTCCGCCACAGATTTGATCCATTGCTAAGGATCTACGAGTATGTATAGATACAAGTATCGCAACACTATTCACAGAAAAATTAATTCGCTTTTTAGTCTTTTATCACAGAATTAACATTCATACGTTAATGATGCCAATGATGACTCACATTTTACCACCATCACTTGGATGAAAATATATTTTTCCAAAAAAATAAAAAATCAAAATTTAGATCCGTGCTCAAAAGTTGAATATCGTTTCAGATAAAAACAAAACAAAACTAATTATCTGTAAAATTTGAGAGAAATTTTAAAACACTTTGCACGTACAAATTTGTGGATAAATTCAAAAAAAAAAATGAACCTTTCCTCTCGAGACACGCACCCTCAACTGATCGTAGTTACAGACAGGTACATTATGTATCTGTGATGATTCAGGTGGAAGTGGAAGCCGTGCTCAGAGAGAGAACGTTATTTACTAAGAAAAACTCGTTTACTATTTATAGAGCCTACCTGTTTTGATCGTGGTAGTTGGCTTTGGCTTGGCACTTGACGTTTTCCCCTGTTAGTGCGAAGAGATACACAGTTTTCTGCGCGGATTGTTTTTGTTTTTGTTTACTTACCTGTATTCATCGGCTTCTGGTTCTGATGGAATAGAAGGAGTTAGTTGTATTTGTAGTGATAAGTTTGTTCTTTTATTTAATAATTGATTAAAAATGAAAACAAAAATGACAAAAGAGTGTCATGATCGTCATTGATAACGATCAAGTATCTATGATTGGTACTGTTTTGGTGAAATACTTTGATGGAAAGGCTTTCACTGTTGGAAGAGCTCAAGAACTGGTTTCGTTTGTACTAATAGATACACAGAATCGATCATACTCTACCTTAGTTACTCATCAAATATTTGTGGGAAAACTCCATGGCAAGAAGTATGTACTTCAACTGTTAAGCAGAATGACTAAAAGGAATTCCAGCAAAGGCGTACCTTCGACAGAGATTAAGGGTGAGGTAATGCAATTATCCCAACCGCTAAATCGAATTTCTTTTGCAGGTTGGTGGGAAAGTTCATATCATCGACTTAGTCAGAGAGCCATATGAAGAGAACATGTTTCAGAATGATTGGTACTTAACGAATAAGATATTAGGTTTCTATCTAGCAGAAGCCATGGTCACAGATTAGGCAGCAAAAAGCTGGTGAAGACCTTACAAGGAACCCACAAAGATAAGAACCACAATTTACAGGTCCAGATGTCACGTCTTGCACAGAGGAAGGCTGTCTGAGGTTCGGCAAGGCTGCATATTTTCACCAATACTTATTGGTGATTAGCGATGTGCTGAATGCGGCCTTATCAACAGGCAATGGAGGAAATCGATGGTCTCTTACATCTGAACTCAAGCACCTCGACTACGCCGATGGTGTATGCCTTCTGTCTCAAAGAAAAGTGGGACCTTCACCAAATGACAGCAAATGTGGAGAGGGAAGCAGACGGGCTTCCAAAAACAAAAATGATCAGCCTAGGACCGAACACATCAACTCATATATGCATCGCAGGACAAACGGTTGAGAGAGTAAAGAGTTTCCAATACCTCTGGATATAGCCAGCCAAAAAGGCAAAGCAAAATCTGCGTTTGATCACAGTTTGGCGAAGGAATGCAATTAGCTTGAACACCAAGCTACGACCGTTCCGTTCCAACGTTGAATCCGTGCTGCTATATGGATGTGGTACCTGGAGAGTGAGCGTCACTATCACGAGGAAGCTGCAAATGCTTGTCAATAGGTGCCTACGTATCTCTTACGAACAGCTTTATCAGAGCACGGGCCATGAACCTATAGGCAGAGCCATACGACAACGAAAGTGGCAGTGGATTTGTCACACTCTCCGAAAGGGTGACAGATCCATAGCTAACCAAACGATGCAATGGAACCCGCTGGCAGGATACGCGGCGATCCTAGGAGTACTGGGAAAGAGTTGAGTAGAGCTGAGACACATTTCCAGAAATCGCACAAGATGGCGCGTACGCGTTGTAGAGGCCCTAGGACCCACATAAGTAAGTACTTATACAGAATGCAAGATGTTGGAGGTGCTTTTTGAAGCGAATTTATCGAGTATCGACTAACGCCTAAACTATGCTTTATTTGCAGCAAAGGGGGACGAGCCAGAGAGAACTGTAGCCTAGATATCATGGCACTGGCTACAGAAGCAGATGAAGAAGTAGAAAGTATTTGCCACATCAACAAGTGTTTAGGTTAGGCTGCAACTCTACCTATCACCTAATAAAAGATTAGGACTATTATTTGCTTGTGTCGTCTGAAGATAAACGGAACAAAGGAAGACAGTATTAGTGTATTAGCTAGCGACATGCCTTGAAACTGAGGTTTACGAGGTGAGAAATGACCGAATTCGTACCACAACCCGAGATAAAAGCCCTTAAAAGCATTAAGGGGGTACCTACGATTTGATGGCATATCCATGGAGTAGCGGCAGCTAGCCTACTAGTCTACACCACCCACTTGTTGATGTTGAGAGGTTTCCAGATGACATGAAAAAGGGAATGGACATAATCTATAGTGTGCTACCTGCTGTGGCTAAGGTAATAGTCAGAGTAAATCAAACAACACCCACTTGGTGGCAACACAAATTTCCGCTTCGGATCCCTGTTTTGTCGACCACATAAACACTCTGCTGATCATCATTAAGTATTGTTTTGAATATCGATCGTACTGCTGTTTATTGATTTGAAAAAGGCATATGATAGTGTCTATCGGTAATTACTTTGGCCCTGTGCAGGATGGACATAGCCATCGTTAAGGCTACTTTGATTGATCCGAGTTCCACGTTTACGAGGAACTCAAAGCTTCAAGTGGATTTCGGTAAGGTTGGATTCTTTGACCAATATTTGTTTTAATGGTGATTGACGATGTGCTAAGTGTTGCTTTATCGACAGCAAACGAACGAATCCTATGGACTCTTACATCCAAACTCAAACGGAGGAGGCACGTGCAGACGCTGTCACAGAATATTAGATCTTCAGAAAATGACAGCAAATATGGAGAGTGCAGCAACGTCGGTCACACTTTGCAATAGAGTCCAGAAAATCAGTATGAATATGCGGCAGTTCTAGAAACACAGAACAGTCGAAAGGGAAGCAGGGCGACTGACAAACAGCTGGAGAGAACTTAGGCACATTGTCAGTAGCTGTAAGCCAGTAACCAGCATTGGGTTATGTGGTTTAGAGGCTCGAGGGGATATAATGGTATAAGTAAGTAAAGTATGGACAGAACTTATAAGGAGTTTTAGGTGTTGTGTCCAAATTAAATCGGAGTGGCAAGTGGAAGAAGGACCTATGTGACATGAGATAAGCGCAGTTCAAAGTAAAAGGTAGTCCCTTCGTCGTATTCCTCCCTGCAGCTCCTGCAGAAATTGTTTGAAACGAGTCTCACTGCTGTGTCACCAAAACCGAACAAGTCTTTAAATTTCTAAGAAATAATTTTGTGCTTGACCTTGGCAAGAGCCTTTCAAAAATTCAGCAGAAATAGAAGTGTAGGATGTCCTCTATCAAAGTCCAGTCTTATATTCACTTGTGAACTCCGATGGAACGACTACAGCTTACTCCCAAACCTGATGGAATCGTATAGAGTAGGCGAGGAAGAGATAGATGGTGAAGAATTTGTTTAAACACGACTACAGTATGAGAAATTTTCCAGAACTTGAGAAAGTTGATGCAGTGGTTTATGATATGAGTGAGATGGGATACCAGGTTAAGTGTCCGTCAACTGATTGATAAGTGAATGTTGTATGTGTAGAAAATGAGAAAAGGGCGAACTAAGGTAGGTTCAGTTCCACACATCGAATAGGTAGAAAACAGTTGCTTTCTCCTCTTAAGTCCAAGCACAACTTGTAGAAGAAGCTTCCAATAGCAAGTGTACTTTAAGTTTAAGTACCTTGATGTGGTCTTCAATTTCAAGACTATAGAGGGTGGAGCAGGCCGTGAAGAATTGTTTCTGGCGTTGTTTCGCCTTTTGAACGAGAAGCAATATGTATTTAAGGAAGGCGGGCTACAGTTTATGGTTGGAACAGATTTTTGAAGGACAGATCTACTTTTTCTCTCGCACAGTTGCAGCAGTTCGCAAAGGTGTCTTAAACCCCTCTCCATAGTTCTGTAGGGTTGTTCATCCTCATCTGTGCTCGATGCATTACAGTCTCTTGCCAGACATAACAGGGTCAAAGCTACAATGAATCTGCAAATGAACTATCACGGGTCTGTCTTAAGGTGCGTATCCACTTGAGAGCACTTTTGCTAGTAAACTCTCGAGAGTAACTCTCGAATAGCTTCTCATATGAGAGTAAAACTTGTGTGCTTTACTATCACGACTAGCTACTCTCAGGATACGAACATTGTTTGAAAAATTCGAGTTCATCTCCGAGATTAAGATAACGTCAGCCCACTTGAGAGCAACTCTTTAAAAGTTTGAAAGCTGAGAGTAGTAAACCAGGTCTCTGCGAGTTACTCTCAGATCTGTACCGACTTATGAAATTTGTCTTGAGAGTGGCTTGGGAGCTTTACTTTCAAGTGGATAAGCACCTTTAGAGTCTACATTTATAGGTTCTCAGATGCATTGTGTTACAACTGCAACTTTTATTAATACAAGGACATCCTTAGCTTAAGGATAGAAAGTATGAGAATGCTATTGAGCTAGTATTGTGAGGACCAGCTCAGCTTTGCACCATTTCTCAAGAGAGCGTAGATTTAAATGGCTTTAAGCTGCGTATAGCCCAAAGTAGTTATAAGGATGTCATTGCATCAGAGGAGTAGATGAGCAGCTTATTCTTATTATTACCAGAGCAGTGCTTATGAAAGAGCGTCAATGACTTCCTAGTCCATTGACCATTAGAATTATTCGAGTAGTTGGTGATTGTTGGATATTTGGAGAGGGTGATGCAGCGAGGGGTTAGATGCTACCACAGAAATCCGTTATATGGGCTGAGTGACAGTTTGTAGGCTTACTTCAATCAATCGTCTCTTTAGAACTCTGTTAAACTTTGTCTGAACTCCGGAGGATGACGGGGTTGCTAGTTGGTGAATGAATGAATGCTACATGCTATTAATTTGATTTGACATATGACGAGTATGTAATAAAAAGAAAGACTATTATTGTTGTTCACTTGAATGAAGCTCATTTGAATGAAGTTCAAGGTGAAAAAATTAGGTGATATGTGAACTGAATACTAAGCACCAAAATACTAATACCAAAACTTAAAGACGTTGGAATAAGCCCACACCCATAATATTTTTGTAAATTGAGAGACGATAGACACGTACTGCTGACAAATGCATCAAAAGTGCTGAACGTGATTCTTTAAAGTAACTTTTTTCAACCGCAAAAGCTTCAGAAATATTGGAAAAAAATTCATGCAAATTTATCAATTGAATCAGTTCTGAACACAAAAGAGTGGGAAATCGAGAGATTTTTCTAAAAGATACTTTATTCTTTCTATTGTAACCTATCAAGTTCATCCGACTATACAGGATGACAATGGAGAACTCCCGCTGCTTCATCAAAGTCGGTAAGTACATCGCCGAACCGTCGGATGTCAGGAAATGTCTTAGAAAGGGTGACATGCTGTCATGCGATCTCCTTAACATAGCACTTGAGAGAATTGCACGAAACTCATAAGACAACAGCGGAGGTTGAAATACAGTAATGTCTTATTAATCCGAATCACTTATTGCAAGTGGGTACTTGGATTAGTGAGACATTACTCTAATCGAAAGAACTCAGTGGGTCATTGGCGCGTATTGAGATCAAGGCAGCTGTCTACCAAAAAAGGCACTCAACATCGGCGTCTTGGACAGAATGACACAAAAGATAGGTATAATTTCGAAGTAGTAAAGGTAGTAGGTAGGTAAAGTAGTCTACCTAGGTTCTATGGTGAGCTCCGCGAATGACACCAGATGCAGTGACAAAGAGACCAGTTCTCACTTCAACCCAAAATCTACAATGGCGCAGGGGCAATAACTTAGACAAATTCGGATGAGGATGGCCTGTGTTATTTTGAGATTTTCTCTCTCTTCGAGTGGAGTAATCTTTACTCCCGTGTGCATAGATGGCGATTGGAGAAAAAGATATAATGCCAAGCTATATGGCCTATACAAGGACATCGACTTGGCTAGAAGACCTTGCAAACAGCGACTAAGATGGCTGTTATTAAGATTAGGCATAATGGACACTTCTCTATCTCTAGAAGGACCTCAAAAGCTTAGAACATATACTACATCGGCTTCCTCTAAATTACAGAAGAAAAAGCTTCCTAAGTGTATACAATCAACAGCTGGTGATGCCCTCACTTTCACATAGAATGTGCCTTATCTCCTCCGAGACATGTTGAACGTTGCAATATCTGTGTTCGATAGACCTAGCATTCTGGCGAGTTTCCTTAGAAAGCAGTGCTCAGAGAGTATCCCTATTGCTATACTCAATTGTGATCTGCCTAATTAAACAAACTTCCCTGATTCCCTGTGGCCTCAAGGCCGATAGGTCTCCTTTACCATCTTAGACAAGCCTTTCAACTGGTTACATTTAAAATGTCCCTTTTGGCAACTATGGTCCCCAGTGGAAGTTCAGCATCTTCTTTCCCTTATTTGTCGGCGCATTCATAGCCTTCTATAACAGGTTCTCAAAGTGTCAAACATATACTGACAGGGCTCTTCATGTGCTAAACACTTTGTGCAGCAACTCATGATTATTTAGGTCAGATTTTGTGATACAAGACTTTAGCGCTTTGAGCGCTTTCGCCATCTCAAGCCTCAGAGACACGGTTACGTTTAATTCCATAGAATGAATGCATAACCCTGCTCCATTCTTAGCTTTGCACCCATCTGTAAATAGCTATAGAGATCTAGTTTCGGCCACTACTCCTCTGTTCGGATCCATCACTTTATAAGAAATACCCACCAAACACTCTGAGTACTTTGTCTAATTTTGGATATCAGGGAATGGCTTCCGAAGAATGGAACTGCGTCTTACGTTACTTGCTTTGAAGAGCCGTTACGTTAGTGAGCTGAGGAGCAATAGTAGTTGAATTTGATCCAGGGACAGAAAAGAACAAAAACATCTCAAGCGTTACTATAGGCTTGGTTAATAATGCGCCCGAGATGACAATACTCATCGTAGCCAACACATTCTTCGTGGCATACGTAAGTAGATATGTCTACTGTCATAATTGAACGAAAATCCTGCTCGCGCGCTGTCTAAAAATCTTAACAGATCCATAATTGCATTAAGAAAACGTGACCGTATGTCATGTACTTTTTGTCTAGCTCTCACACGATGTAGCGACCCTCAGCTTATGGAACCAAAATTGAACGAAACTTAGGGAAAAGTCATCATCACAGTATACAAATAGGCGCATGACAGCGTTCAGAACCTCAACTAAAATATGGTTGAGCTTGAGCTTTTAGTCTGTCAGTCATTTTATAGTTTAGCTTTGAGGCGTGGCAGAATAATTGAGAAACAAAATTTTTGTTAAATTTTTGATTCGTTTTTCAAGTCAATTATGGTGGTTCTTTTAAG
Organism: Chalcosyrphus nemorum; assembly: GCA_949716465.1. Lineage (NCBI taxonomy): Eukaryota > Metazoa > Arthropoda > Insecta > Diptera > Syrphidae > Chalcosyrphus > Chalcosyrphus nemorum. The sequence goes on from OX454335.1 coordinate 26,611,462, forward strand.
TATATTGTGACAGGTAAATATACACAAATTTGTCGACTTGTTTAGTTGTCATATATGTAAGACTTATCTGATCTTCACTAAAAATCTCTACCTAAAAAGGATAAGAAACCATCAGGCATAATCATTCAAAAATGTAAGCGCAATTAGGTCTGTTCCCGTACTACGAAAATCTACGAAACACTGTTCCCGTACGTTAAAGTTTCGTAGTTTTTCACAGAAGAGAGAGCTCGCGACAGAATAGGGAATTTCCCCATGCTGCGAATTTTAGTCCAAGAAATTTCTTTGGACAAAAATATGAGTTCTGTCAAAAGGTTGTTTTGTTGTACAAAAAAGTGACTTCTAAAAAAATGGGCAGCTTTTTTACGTACTTTTTTGGAGATTTTTCTTTCTCTGAGAGGCTTTAACATCCACTCTTAAGAATTCGGAAAGCTGCGAATTTTAGTGCAGAATGTACGGGAACAGACCTATTATTACTGTCAATTGCAAACTAAGCTTCATATCTATACAATAGGGCGTGGCAACACATGCCTTCCAATTAACGTCATTGGGCATGTTCCGAACTCTAGGCCCACTTTTAGAGGTAACGCCTAACATATGAAACGCCAAATGAATTTTTGACAGTTTGCACATTGACTTAAAAGGTAGGGAGAATTTTCTTACCTTCAAATCCAGTCCACTACCTCAAAAGGAAATGCATTACTTCGTAGTCTGAGTCTCTCGACCAATCAGAAACATTTGACTACCTTGTGCCTAGAATGCGGAACATGCCCATTCTTTAAAATGACAGCAATCCTTCTCTTTTCTTCTCACTACTATTCTCATCAGACATGACGTTTATAGGAAAGCAAGTGTTGCCACGCTTATGGAAAATGTTAACTCAGAAGAACTGTTGGATCACAAAAAAATATGGGGTCTCACCAGTTAGAAATTGACAGTTGCTGTGTACTAAAATTGTTTCCCTCTTGCTCCATGGAATATTACATCCCCAATCATACACAAATATGTACGAGTAGTTCCCCACTTTTATTTTCCAAAGTCTCACCAAAAATGCTCTACTTATGAGCCCACCCTCGCGACTATTCTTATCGACACAAATGGTGCGTACAAGAGTCTCTGATTTGAAAAGACATTGACCCGTAAAATTAAAAATATCATATCTAAGTTATCAGAAGTATTTTACGCCGTAGCCCACCACTCGCTCTGTATTTAATCTTCATAATCGCAATCTACAACAACGGATAACGATATTCACGGCAAAAAAATTCAAAAAAATATATATTTACTCACACACGTCTGTTTTTAGCTAAATTTTTTTGCAGCCGAAATTTTCCAAGCAATTAAACTTCTGCCGGCATAAATTTACATCAATCATTTCGAATTAAAGAGTCAGTCTGTCTGTCTGTCTGTCTACAAGTGCAGATAATGCACATTTTGCTATCTAAAAATAAATAAAAAAAAATATTTACTTATTCTTTAGTACACCTGTGCTAAGAAATAAAGCAGCTTTAAAGCTCTTGCATTTGAACTTGAATAATTTCGTTGCTCTACTCGAAATTTCCTCAATTAGCAGCTGTATTAGCTGTTTAGATACGCAGCCTGTTGTCTGCGTTTATTTTCATTTTTAATTTAATTTAATTTTTTTTTCAATTATTTTTCGAATGACCATGTTGAGTGAATAGAATAGTCGGCAGACGCACATGGTCGTAACATAGTCACGGTTGTTAGTAACAAAACGGCGGTTATTTTCGAACGGATATATAGTTTTGAAATTTTTTACAAGTTTTTGTGTTTCTAATTTGATCAAGTGGATACAAGAGTGGCAAAAAAAAGTAAGAATTTGTTTATTTAAGATTTATTTATGTTGAAATTGAAAAGTGCTGAAATATTGTTCAAAAAATCAGAAAGTGAAATCGAACTGATACGCTTTGTTTGTTTTAGTATATAAAATAAATAATTGATTGAAAGTTATCTAATTCAGTTTTAAAAAAAAAAACTAATTTATATGGTCAGCTAGAGATTCAGTGACAAAGATCAAACAGCCTGTGACATTTAACAGATTTTTATTAACCCAGTAAATTAAGATGAAGTTATCTCTTGTAGTGTATATTTAAGCGATATAGCAAATTATAAAGATAAGAGAGGGGTACAGTGACGGAGAAAAGTGACTTTTGGCTTATTGAAATGCATACAGTCGCATAAAACATTGAACTCCAAACTAATTCAAGAACTAGAATTTGCATTTGTGAACTTGTGTGCTGTTTAGCTGAAGTCACACCACATGCGTGTGCTGTATTCAAGATCAAGATCAAGGCAGCATTATTCATTGGAACTAGAACTACCATATAAATGTTTTCGTGGCTTTCTGTTGACAAAATGGGAAGTAAATTTGATTATCTCACTTTAATTGATCTATGCTCTATGAACTTGTCTGTGTCAGTTATTATTTTCTATTTTATTTGAGTTAAAAACTAAATCGGAATGGAATGAGTGGTATTCTCTTATCTTCGAATCGAAATCATTAGCGTCAACATGTCCAAATGATTAGCTGTGTGGATGGAGTTGAAATGTAGGGCGGGTTTTGCTGATTGAGCAGTTTGTGCTGACAGTGTAACGTACTGTACTGTACTGAAGACAGCAGATTGCTGAGGTCAGGGTTGCCTTCTCATCGACTGTACGTACTTCTGTACTTCCCTCATCCTGATTTTACTCCCTTTAAAACATTTTAGTACATATTTATTGTATGGGCCATCATAAGCACTGGTGCAATTACCCCGGGGTAAAACTGACTTCATAGAAGAGGGAGATGTAGAGTAAAGCAAAAAAAAGTCTTCAACCGTTGTTGCAGCAGTTGAAAGGCAAGTGACATTTTCTTCTTTTCTTTTGCGAGATGTCAATTTAGGGGAAATTAGCCGGGGTTACCCCAGGGCAAAATTACTCCAGTATGTGATGGGTCTCGTTTTGTACCTATCCTTGAAAGTGATGAGATAATTTTGTCTTGTAAAGTGCGTAAGCTGCGTAGCGAAAAAGTAAGCAGAAAGAAAAAGTTTAAAACTCAAACTGTACCCCTCTCAGAAGCAAAATACTCCTCTGTAAACTTCTAAAATACTCCCCTTCGAAATTGAAAAACGGCATCCCTGATCTGAGTGACAGTAACCTTATGTCAAAACCGAACGAAAAGCCCACTCAATTTATTCCACCGCTCTAGTTACCCACAAAGAACTTAAGCAAACTTCTTTAACTGTCAAAAAGGGAAAAGTAAAAACGAAAAATAGCTCAATTAACAAAAATTATTCCATCTCCATGAGATATTTGCTTGCTAAATACTTATTCACAACTTAATTCTATTCCCGTGGTTTAATTTGTTCCCTTTTTTGTTTGTGTGAACTGTCAAATTTCCCATTTCAGTTGCATGTTCCTTAACCCCACAGAAGTCAACGAAACTCGACTCATTATATCTATGTAATACTATTTCTGTGTAATGGGACATTACGTAAGCTCATCTAAAATTATTATGGTTGAGCCTTAAGAGATTCTTCTGACATCAGGCTTAGGAAATTTAAGGTGCAAGGTTAGACAAACCTAAACCTAAGATAAACCTACCTAATTGCCCTCAAGAGAGCACTCCAATCTCTTTTGATTTGTAATTTCCACTTTCAACACAACGCGATGATATACTCTACGGCGCCATTCCTCCAGATTAGGTTTGAAAACTTCACTAGTGGAGTTGACAAGTCAGTGATTGCTGTCATTGAAAAGTTTTTTTCAGTGGAAGGCTATGTCAGTGAAAGGGCAACAACAAAGTATAGGTTTTGAGGTTGGAGTTGATCATTGAAAGGAAAAACGACAGATGAGAACAGAAAGAAAATAGAACACATCAGTGAAACGACTGTGTTCCAAATTATAGAAGCGAGGATCAGCTGTTCATTGAAATCGATTTTGATCAGTGAAATAATAAAATTGGATTTAAAGAAAAGTCGTAATCAGAATTAAGTATTTTTGTTTGTAAAAAAATTATACAAGTGACAAGCTTCATTTTGATACCAATTAAAGCCAATATTGTTTGCTTAATCGTCTTTAAATTGGAAAACAAAATTTTCTATTATGCTATAACTGGTCCAAGTTGCAGTACCCTAAATTAGGTCTGCCATGATGAAGGTCTGGCTTGTATAGATCTTCTTTAATTATTTGGGAAAGAGCTTGACTGTCAATAATTAACCTTGTAAGCTTTAAATGATTGGAGAGAGTTGCAGAGGTAACATAGAAGCAAATACCTTTTCTTTCTGAGTCGAGGTGGCCAAATTTATATACATATGTATGGAAATAACAACTGCCATGACCCGATAGGATCTGTTTAAGGTGGTTGTTGTAGTCTCCATTCCCTCGGTCAAATTTCGACGTGTAGATCCGTTTTCCTTTGGTATACTGTTGCCTTGCCCAGATTGTCGGATAGCTATTGCCATTGCCTCCTCTTCCTCTTTTATTTCCTTGGCAATACCTGTTTTTTCTATTTTATCAGCTTCTCCTTCGTAGATCCTTGCCAGATCCTGCGATGTTTTGTAGCATTCGAGAGAGAGTCGCCTGCAATAGCCATCTCTTACACAGAGGGAGGCTGCCTGTGGAAGTCCAAAGTGGGGTTCCGAAATGCTGCATACTTTCACCAATACTGTTTTTATTGGTGATTAGCGATGTGATGAATGCGGCCTTATCAACTAGAAATGGAGGAACTCTTATATCTGAACTCAAACACCTCGAATATACTACCACTAAACAGTGGACACTAAGTTTTTAAAAAGCCATGTTCTCGGTTCAACAAAACAAAATCCTCTTCATTCTAATTCACACTTATAAGAGCTAGTACTTCCCCTTTCCGGATTTGAGTAGTGCATTGCATATATACATTACTTAGAATACTAATAGACGCGATATCTGTCTGTCTGTCAGTTAATTGATTTTGTAAAACCTACGTGAGGGTCATTAATTGATGAATCAATTTATTAAATAACTTTCGATCAGTATGCATGGAACAAGCGTGCATTCATAACTTGGTTGTCACTATCCGATACGCAACATAATAAACATGGCGATGCGTGAAAATAGTCGCGGTATCTAAGGTCAGGTACATGAATACTTTTGCATAATAATTGGCACGTGACAATCGCAGTTTACTACGAAAGAAAAGACACCCACAACTTGGCAGTCCTTTCGTAAGCTCACACCCTACAGTAGAGGGTTTCAATGACATACAACCACCGAGATTTGGTTCATTAAATAAGAGAAGAGAGGACATGGCAGCATGTTTCATCTCGGACGATGGGGATAGATTTTAAGTACAACAGAATAAATCTATGAGTAGACACTGACGCTAACCTTGACATTAAAATGTAATAAACTCTACTGGCGAAATTATCTTAAAAGTCATTTAAAGGTTTTTAGCTTACGCACGAGACATGACTTGCCAATTTCTGATGACAAGGATTTCTAAAGCATCAGAGTTAATTATTATTGATTGTCCCAACTGAGCACTACTGTATTCATTGGTAATTAGAAAAACAATTTGTTAATGACGAGGAAATATATTGAATTTAATAGGCTTTAAATTAGCTGAGGTAAACATTCCATTGTTATGATTTCTTCTTTGTATTTTGTACTTGAATTTTTAAAAGAACACCAAAGTCGTTGGAAGGTGCTAAATTCGATCTCTTCACTCAATCACTTGCGGGTTCTTTTTCCAGTTTACGATATATACCGACTAAATCCTTTTGAAAAACAACAAAAATCATTAAAAGTGGATTTGGTAGAGAAGCTATGTATATGCTCCAAGGGCAGTTTGAATAAACAATCAGCTCCTTTCAAGTCAGCAGCACTGGATTGTGTGAAATTAATCTTTCTACAAAAAGGACATTTATTCCTCTTCGGCCAGGATACAACAAAGTAGTCGTGAAGACTCCATAAAAGCGGCAGTTGACACAGCAACGTTGGCAATATATGAGAAGACATACCGATGAGGGAGCGACATGTATGCCTCTCCTGCGCAAGGCACGCCAAATAAATTCCCGATTGACACTTTCAAACGCCCTTTCAAAATCGATGAACAGCAGGTGAAGTGGTGATCTATACTCAACACCCTGCTCGATGATGAACCGCAAGGTTTTACGGGTCGACGCAGAAGGATCCAGATCGGAAACCTGCTTACTCGGCGTCGAGTGTGTCTTCAAGGTGTTCTTTGATTCGCTCCAGAATTATTCTAGCTATTATCTTGGCCACAGCAGGCAGCACACAGAAACCTCTCAAGTTAGAGAGTTAGAATTAGATTGCCTTTTTTAGGAAGGTTGACGGTCATTCCATTCTCCGACACGTGGGAACAGTATCTCTGCCGATAAATTAATTAAATTAAATTGTTTAAGAAAGCATATTTATTATTTAATCATATTCCGTTTGATGATGCTTTTAGTTCATTGTATGTAATTAAATCTCGGACTCCTCATTAGTGATATGTTTATAGGACTTGTTTGTTTAATTAAAGAGACAATCACCACAATTAGTGCAGAAGCCATAATGTTTAGAGGGTTTATTGTACATAATGTCAGCAAATAGGTTTAAGGTTAAAACATTAAAAGTGAAAAAATATATTAACCAAAAGATGACAAGAATAATTTTGAGATTAGACTTTGTAGTTGGGGTTGTAAATATTTGTTTACTCTACTTATTAATTGAATGACTGTTAAATGGAGTTCAAAAATGCACTTTAAAAGCAGCTGAGTGTACCTTCTAACTAAGTAGATACACTTTTTTCTATGCAATAGCTGGCAGGCTATTCTACAGTGTGTGGTATGAATAATTAAGCTCTTGTCTGTTGTAATATTGAAACGAATAGAAAACTATCAAAGTCGTGTTCAAGGATGAGGCGATGGTATGTGTTGTATACTTGGATGAAACCCAAAACCAGCACCTTCCTGTTGTAGGCTTTAACAGCAGTAATATAGCTCGCAGAGGCCTAATCTGCCGCAGCCGCACGGAGATAGAATTTTAACGGGCCCCCTGATGGTTCATCTGAGGAAGAAAAGGAGACCTTCTACAAATAGTTGGGAGCTGTTTATAATGCAACACGGGACATGAACCTATAGGCACAACAATACGACGACCAAAGTGGCTGTGTATTGGTCATACTCTCCGAAAGGGTGACAGGTCTATAGCTAACCAAGCGATGAAATGGAACCCGCCTACCCAGAATGGCAGGATACGCGACGGTCCCAGCAATACATGGCGCAGAACAGTGGAGAAGGAAGCACTGCAAAAGAGTTGAGTAGAGCTGAGACACATTTCCAGAAATCGCACACGATGGCACGTAGGCGTGGTAGAGGCCCTAGATCCCAAAAGGGATACAGTAGATAAGTAAGTAAGTGAGTAAGCTTACTACGCACGCTTATGAAAATGTACTTTAGTTTGTGAATTAAAAACTGTCTTCCTATTCCGAAAACTACAGACCACTAATCGATTCGGTGACTCAAAAAGCTGGACCAGGTTTCGTTGTTCAGAATTGAACCTTAATGCAATTCACCACTTAAAGTTTAAATGGATCTATAAGTACATGGATTTATAATTGCAGTTACCTAGTGAACACCACTAGGAGTGGTTTTGTCGAACTTGATTGTTGTACTACCTTCCGAATCTATGTTTTGGGCTATCAGTAGTTTTCACATCAATCGCTGTATAAATCCTCAACCAGTGTACATTTTAAATACATACATATACAAAAGGTGCCATAATCTAAATAAAGTAAATATGACAAGTAAAGAAAATAAATTAATAAAAATTTGTAAACAGATGGATAGTGGATGATGCAATATCTACGCAGACAGAAAAGTTTTCTTTATTTGTTTAAGCTTATCCCTAAATTATGTGTAACTTTATATATTTATTTTGCAGACGAAATTGTTTAAAGTGTTGCCGTGAAATAACACCGAGCGGTATAAGGCTGAATTCGAAATTTAGACTTTCTAAGAATTCAAATCACTGGTTTGTAACTTAAACTGACAAATGCTGACTCCACTTTAGGTACACGACTTTATTAACACTTTTGACGCTTCACTGTCCTTTGTCAGACACTGTGTCGTTCCTGACTTACCGGCAGATGGCTGTTGGCGGTCATTCTCATTTCTTTGGTAGGGTTCTCTTAATAGAAGAACTAAATTAGACAGGTAACTTGGAATACTGAATACTGTGAACTAGAAAACAGTATAAAAAACACATACACTTCGAATCAATGATAATTTAAGACATCTACCCTTGGGGGTAGCTTTTGACAACTTCAAACCAGCGACTGTTGTTCAAACCAGCCATGCAAGACCTGTAGTCGATGCCTGCCTTAGGAGGATATTGGTAGATCAAATACTAACAAGCAGGAATTGTGGGTAGCAGGACCCCTAGACAATTATGGTCAAAATTATACTAAAAACGATTTCACTAAGTCGTCCAGATCTGAGTATCACTATTGTGTTCTTACGGGACACTGCCCTATTGGCCTACGCCATAGATGTTTACGATTTTTGCAGGAGCTGTAGAGCTGAAGAAACGAGAGAACCATCTTCCATATTGGAACTGGACAGCCCTCAGCGACATGTAGTCAGGCTTCTCTGCTGGAGAGCTAAATATTTTGGAAAAATTAATAGCCATCATCGAGGTTGCGTACGATAGGTCCATATCACGTTTTCCTTGCAGCAATCTGTCTATCTGCGAAAAGTTGTCAGTCTTGTAGCTAGCGATACAATAGAACTTAGTGTTACAGGATGGCCTACAGTCACATGGGCATTAGAGTAGAGAAATCCTGGGGCTGAATGCCAGAAATAGCTTCTTCTACATTTAACAACATGCCAAGAGCTAAGTCCTTGTATTGGTTTGTTTAAGAAGAAGCTGTCTGCGCCAAACAGATTTTACCGTTGAAATAAAGAGTTTTCCAATAAGGATTTCTAACCTTTGACAGGAGATTACGTCCATATATTTGGTCTATTTTGCCAAATCAATTGTAGTCAACAACATGTGCAAATGGTTAAATTGTCTTATGAAAGTGGGTCTTGTGTTCGAGCAACATTTCGCTTGGCAATAATCGTCCTTTCAAGAGAACCCTTTTAGTGAACAATTCGTCAACACCCGTATGTCAAAAAAACGCATTATCTGAAGAAAATATAGCCGCTGTCCGTAAGTGTGTGCAGAAGAATCCGATGCAGTCAATTCCGCAAAAGAGTTCGTCCTTTCGCAGCCTAAAACTTGGCGAATTTAGTGTCATGATTTAGGCCTACACTCGTAGAAGATTGAACTGATCTAGCTCACTCTTATGATCAACCGCTTATTGGCTGACTGAGCTCTCGAGCAGTTGGAAGTTCCCCTTCAATTTCGATTGAAAAATCATTTTCAGTGTCAAGGCCCACTTCTGGATAAATGGATTCAAAATAATCGAATTTGGGATCCAGGTCCACTAAACTGCAATACATCCAGAGAAAGTCACTGTCTGGTGTGGATTTGGAACTGACGGCATCATCGGTCCATACCGTCAACGGCGAGCGGTTGATGATAACCAATTTCTTCTAGCATCAATTGGATGATATGGACACCGATGATATGTGGTTGTGACAGAACGGCGTTACGTACCATAATGAACATTTTGCACGAGAGATTTCCGAAGATGGTTAACTCTTGCGCAGGCGATCGGAATTAGCCACCGAGATCATGCACTTTGAACCCGCTAGACTCCTTCTTGTAAGGTTTTCTTAGGTCACAGATCCATGCCAATAAACGACAAGGCTCCACTGCCCTGAAAGCCAACATATATACGCCAGGTAAACGTTTCGGATGCCAGCCACTCAGCAAAGACACAGAGAACATTTGAATGATTTTATATTTTTTTGTACAATGGCAAATTTGGGCCTTTTAAATAAATAAATTTGTTAAATGACATCTCACTCACAATTTGTTTCATTCAAATTTAAAGATAGGAAATGATTAATGGAAAACCCTTTACTAGGCATACACCTAAGCTGCGATCACCGCCATCTACGAATGCTTATAACAAACACCAGGCAGTCTATTTTAGATTCTGTCAAACTAGCATGCATCCTCCTTAAAGCAAAACAGGTTATTAAGTGCTTTTGACCAGATTTTTCTCAAGATTTGTGGCGCTTCTAGAGATTCGCTTTGATAGATGCTTTGACAGATCTTCATTCCATTCCATCAATTTGGTATTTTACGTTTAATTGCAATTACTTTTGTTTTTGCTGACATTTCTACTAATTGACACTCACTTTGTCGACAAACTTAAACTCTTGTGTATCCACAAGATAATATTTCATAGTAACAAGTTGATTCAAGTATTTATAACGCGCCTCGTGAATCCCATAAATGTATCCATCTATTGCATGCACTATATGGGCTTTCATTATATTCAATTAATTTTATTTTAAGAGAAACTTTTATGAAGTCTCTAATTTATTATTAGCTTTCTTTGAAATAACGAGAAAAAATTATAAAAAAAATCGTTATCGTCTTATATTTTTATTTCTTTTAATTTTTTTAGATGAAGATCTCAATTTTGTGTGTAGCGCTATTGTTGGCGCTGCCACCACTCTCTACAGCGTACAATATTTTGTTTATGGGCCCGTTCCCGGCGCCCAGTCACTGGATGTGGTTGGAGCAATTCTTAAATGAGCTCCTCAATAGAGGGCACCATGTGACTTCGATCACCAATCACCCGCCAAAGCAACCACACGCAAACTACACGCCGATTATTCTAAATCCAAAATTTGACATCCCCAAATACTGTAAGTACTAGGAGTACTAGTTTTGGTGCTTTTTACTACCTTTTAATACCTTTTGTTTTTTTAGATCCGAAAAGTGTAATCTTTGAGATGCGCTACAGCAGTGATTTCCAAAATTTGCAAATGTGGTGGAATATAGGCGTTCTAACATCCGAATACGCTCTAAACGATGCCAACGTAAAGAAGCTAATCAAGAGCGATTCGAAATTTGATCTAATCATTTTGGAACAGTTCTTCCACGAAAGTTTTCTTATGTTCGCTCACAAGTTTAACGCGCCAATCGTAACCATAGGTATGGAGGGTATACACTATTTCAGATCAGAAGCTAATTGATCTTTAAGTTTAGGAACCATGGGCTATGCAGACAATATGGATCATACTATGGGTTTGCTGACACCTTGGTCGGTTATTCCGCACTTGCTGTTGCCATACACCGATCAGATGACGTTCCGACAAAGGGCCTACAACACATACTTGTCCTTGTATGATTATGTCTTTCGAAGGTGGCACTACATGCCAAAGATGCAGGATATGGCTGAGAGACATTTTAAGGATTATGTTAATGGTTGGGCGGAGAAGCTTTCCCTATTCATGTATTCGTTCTAAAGAAACTATATTTGCAGGACCTTTGCCATCGGTACGGGATCTTGAGAAGAATATCTCGTTGATGTTGATCAACAGTCATCGAAGCATTGATCTACCCAGGCCAGGAACGCCGGGGCTAGTGAATGTTGGAGGTGTACACATTAAGCCAGCTAAGCCACTTCCACAGGATATTCAGGTAATGATAGAAGTTATTTGTTATTGGGTCGGGGTCTGTCTAGAAGTTCTAGATTTGGAGAGGATTTTTTGCTTCTTAATGCAATCTTTCAAACTTTCTGCAACATTCCAAACTTTGACAAGCAAAATATGCCAAAATGAATAGAGAATTTGACAACTGAACTAAAAGTGACAGTTATTATGACATCTAGGTAAAAGGTAGCCTCTCCTGTCAAACTTCAATTGGGCCTTCCGAAGAGCATTCAAACATGGGTAATATTAGGTGCACGCCAACTCGCAGCTTGTCTGGTTTCTAAAAGTGGAGACAAAATTCTTTGAGTGATGTGCGGGAAGTTTGTGAACAACAGAACTATCCACTTTTAAGACGTCCCTCTATTCTGTATTGTTTTGCTTCCAAGCATTTTGACCGCTAATAACAGCGCAACCATTTGACAGAACTCATAAAATTGCCCAACACTCTCTCGTGAGCTCCCTCTTCTGTGAAAAATTTCCACACTTCGACATACTACTATTAGATTTATATACAATGCTATTAGTCAGTACGGGAACGGAACAAACATGAGAAAGCTTCTCAAACTTCCCCTGCTCTTTTGATTCGCTATCAAACTATAGATCCGTTTCTTTCTCTGTTTTAGAACAACGTTGTAAAAATAATTTCGAAACCAAAATAAATATGCAATTTTCCTTCCAGAATTTCCTTGACAACTCAAAGTTCGGAGTGGTCTACTTCAGCCTGGGATCCTACATGAAGAGCACTGATATGCCACCAGAGAAAATCGCCATACTCCTCAAGGCATTCAGCCAGCTAAAACAGAACATCTTATGGAAATACGAAGACGATAACTTGAAGAATCTTCCCAAAAACGTCATGATTAAAAAGTGGATGCCCCAAAACGACATACTGGCTCACAAAAAAGTCGTCCTCTTCATCACTCACGGTGGACTATTCGGAACGCAGGAGGGAATTCATTGGGGCGTCCCAATGTTGTGCATACCTCTGTACGGCGATCAACATCGGAATACAATTAAATCGGTCCGCGAAGGCTATGCACTGCAGCTGCAATTTTCCACAATGACCGCCGCCGATATTGTGGCTAATGTTCGGAACCTCACCGAGGATCCAAAGTATATGGCCCGAGCAAAGGAGCTGTCTGCTCTTTTTAGAGACAATCCAATTCATCCTTTGGACGAGGCAATGTTCTGGATTGAGTATGTTGTAAGAAATAAGGGTGCGCCGAATCTTAAGTCATATGGCGTTCATTTGCCGTTCTATAAGTACGTCCTGCTGGATGTGTTGTTTGTGTTCCTATCTGTAGTGTTTGTTGCTATAGTCCTGTTGTATAAAACTGTCAAATTTGTACTGAGAGTTTCGAGATCTTCTAAGCCAAAAAAAGAGTAGGTGAATGTGTAAAAGACTGTGTTATAGTTTATTTTGTTGTGAGAATTAAATAATGAAGCTAAAATGATAAATTTTTTGGTTTGATTGAGCACACTTTCAATAGTGGCCTGTACACACTTGATTGCGACGAGCCAGTCGTTATCGTATACGTATGGGGAAGCACCCATCAAATGATCACGATGAAGTTGAAGCGTGCTTCAAGTACACAGTATTCCTTGATAACATGGTCGCTGTTCTATTTCCACAATAACAGGGGATAGAGGAAATCGGGAAAGGGTCTATTGGGTCCGAAGCAGACGTGGAGCTGTAATCGGACAGGAACGCGATCACCATCTTTTGGTAGCTCATACATATACGCCTCCGTAGTGCTGAAACTTGCTAAGCAACACCAGGTTTATTACTGACAGGCTCAAGGTTCCCCAACAGGGCCAACAGTTCAGGGACCACCTTGCCTTACAAGCAGAAGTAATCAGCAGATCACTGTAGGAGAACATGGATGAGCACTGGAATGCTGTGAAAAAGGCTTTTGCAACGGGTGCAAGCACCTTCGTCGGTAAGAGGCAGGAACACCACCGCACATGGCTTTCAGCAGATACCTAGGGACGGATCGGAAAACGTAAAGGCTCAGATTGCAGCCGCCAGCAGTGGAGAAAACCGAGCTAGAAACCCAATATCGTCCGAAGAAAAAAGAAGTGCAGCGTAGTGTGAGGGTTCAAGGATTTAAGATGCAGCGAGCAGAGGCGACAGCAGGACTGTTTATAGTATCACCAAGGAGCTCACTGATGGTCGGAGCTCCAAACAACACCCGGTGAAAAGTCTAGCCGACAGCCTTCTGATTTCGAATGAGGATCAGCTCGTTAGATGGATAGAACATTTCGCCACAGTCTTAAATCACTTAGGCGATGTCGATGTGTTCTCAAATTTGAACGAGCAATCCGAAGCAAGAAATCTTCGCATCCGCACCGCACCTCCCAGTAAGAACGAAATCATAACAGCGATCAGGTCCCTCAAGAAAAACAAAGCGATGGGTATTTATGGCATCCCTGTCGAACTATTTCAATCGGCAGATTTGCTGCACGCGCTAATACGGAGAGCTTGGGATAGCGAAGAGTTTTCGCAGGAGTGGAAAAGAGGGATGATCATCAAGCTACCGAAAAAGGCAAATCTGATGGACTGTGAAAACTGGAGAGTTATATGTGTTCTGCCAGCCTAATTCTGGAAAGGATCAAGGAGCATTTAGATTCAACTCACGACGTCGAACAGGCAGGCTTTCATGCTGGAACCTCCTGCATTGACGACATTAACACCTTACCGAACATAATCGAGCAATGCGCGTTGAGAACAGGTCTCCGCTACATCTGCTGTTTATCGACTTCAAGAAGGCCTCCGACAGATTGAATAGAGATGCCCTTTAGTTGGCCTTGCGCAGGAGAGGTATCCTCGAAAAACGCATAGCTATTATAAAGGCTACGTATGAGGGCTGTAAGTGTCACGTCTTGCACAATGGCAAGGTGTCAGAAGAATTTGAAGTCCAAAGCGGAGTACGTCAAGGATGCATACTGTCACTCACCCAAGCCGGCTGAACAGCGGGACCCCCTAGGCAAATGTGGCGCAGAACAGTCGAGGAGGAATCGAGCTGTTTAGGAATGAATGGAGAGAGCTTAAACGCGTACGAACATGTTGGCGTGCAGCCGTTGTTGACGCCTTATCCTCCCCTAGGGGTTAAAGGACCTAAGGAAGGAAGAATTAGGTCCCAAGGCATTATGCCGCTCATTTTATCGAAATGGCCAATAGCCAAGGTAAAAAGAGCTCAGAATTAGATGAGTGCTCGTTCGTAAATTCTTAAGCTTCCACCGAAGACGATTGGAGGATCAGTGGTTTAGTGGTTCAGTAGTACATGCTTTCTACGGGTGGTGTCCAAATTATTGGAGCAAATGTTTATTATTTTTCATTCATGAATCTGAGGGGTGTACGAGAGGCAAATGGACGTAATCGTTCCGAAATACGCCAATGAAGAAACAACCTCCTAGTCACTTTTGAGTTCTGTACGCCACCTCTTGACTTGATGATCTACCTCATCGAGTCTTGTTCTGTTGCGTACAGAACTAGGAGGCTAGGTATGACCTAAAGGCTTATTCTGGTGGCTTCCAAGAGATGGGCCCACTATTCCGTTTCGAATAGTACGCTCTTCGAACAGGAAAGTGCTAAGCAATTCTCTGCTTGCTTGCTTGCTGGGCTTTTGATCTCACACTTTTCTTCTCTGTGCTCATGCTTAAGTATTCTGAATTGGTCTAAATGGTTGTGTCCTCTACTATTGTTAGCTGAGATTTCTATCTTTTTGTCTATCGAAAGCTCTGCAATCGACCAATTGGTACTTTCCACAGATGAAGTAGACTACTTTTAGGCGCAAGCAAATTCCCTACGCCTAATTCTGCACCTCAAATTTCTCTTCTTGGAATTAATCTAACAATTTTCGAATTTCGAATTACGTCACATCCCGTTCGGTTAGCAGCATTCAAACAAATTCCAATAAAATTAGTCACAAAATGCCAAAAACACGGTTAAGATCAAATAAATTATGAAGTTTTCATAGACGTATTCTGGAATACCAGAGGTTAAGCTACCGCATCCGCAACACAAATTGTCACGTAATTTGTTTTATGTGGAAAGTAAATCTTCGAATAAAAATTAATAAGAACCATGTGACAAGAAGTCCGTTCACATTGACGATAACACTTGATGCTGTTTCTAACCAGTTAGTTGAGTGATACTTGATTAAGTTTTACGTCAATACTGGTGGCGGTGTTTAGAGTCTCGAAACGTTTTATCACTTGGATTTTGTTGTAATCGCAGGGAAGTGAGAGTTAATTGAAGGTAATTGGGTGTGGTTGATATATATGACAGCTGCTTGGAACAAAATTACAACTTACGTGTCAAGTGTCAAACTTCTGACAGCGAATAGCCTCGCACAGTTTCGTTGCCTTTAAGATGGAGTCAGCATTTGTCAGATTTGATACGGCTTGAAAAAAGGTGACATGTGTCAGTAAGAATCTTAGTTTTGATCTATTCTTTAGGAAATAGATACATTTTTTGACGTTTCTTAATCCATTTCGTAAGCTCGACATAAAAAGAAAGTGTCTTCGACATTGGCCGAACTTATATTTTGAAAGTTTAAGCCGCAAACAGGTTCTGAACCAGTGAATTGGGACTAAGCACTTCGTTCGTTGGCAACTTAACTGCCAGAGTTGTCCTTATATTCAGAAATCCATGGTGGAGTGATTCAAATATGTCAAGTCAGCTGCAAGACTGTTTTAAGACAATGAGACACCAGCAGACTAGAGAGGTTTGGTAACTGCTAGGTTGTCAGACAAAAATGTGCTCCTTGGATGTTTCTCCTGAAGGATTCTCTAGTTCTTGGATAATTGTCAGACGCTCGCAAGATCTGGAATCATAAGGCAGCACTTAGGTCAAAGTAGGTACTGTACTGCAAAAGTGTAAATTGAAGAGTTTGTCAACATTTTGCTGTAGGAACCTTTTAGTCTTTTCTCTGAATCAGTTGATTTTAGTCTCACAAACGATGTAAAGCCTATTTAGATTGGTGTAGATGAAGCCTAGGATAGCTCTCCGAATGTTGGCGAGTGCATGAAAAGTACAGCTATGCCTCCTCGTCTCTACAGCTTCAGCAAAAATCCTTGTGGAGGGAGTACTCCTCTCTATCCGGTGAGGATGTTAACTAGCTCTCTCTTTAGCTTTAGAAGTCCAATGACCTTTCATTGTTTTCTAAAGTAAACCAGTTCAAGATTGGCTCCTCATATTTTGGGGCGAATGAAGTCGGTTTTTGTCGCATGGACGTAAAGACCACAGACCATTTGACTAAAACATTGAAAGCAGACTGCATTGCATCGGACAGGGTCAGCGGGAACTTACGGAAGCTAGAATAGCGACATGGGCAATAAGTGTGCATACAATCAGTCAGTTATAAGGTTCTTTAGAAGTGGTGATAGTAGTTCACCTAGGTGTGCATTTCCATTGACTCTCCACCTCCGAATGAAGCTCTGCTTTTTACCATGTGCTCTACATGACAGCAGATGTGTTCGCATATGCTGAGTCCTCGCCTAGCATTAGTGATAGAGTTTATTTCAATCATTGAGAGGGATTTCGCCAGTTCAATAGATCTGTCTTTTGTTTAGTCTCAGGGCCTTTTGTAAGCTATTTGACTGAGATCAACGAAGAAGAGTTTAGCTTTGGATCTAGGACTTATTTGACAAGCTGAAGAGAGTAAAGACGTAAATTACGACGAGACGTATATTGACCATTTCTAGTACAGTTGATCTCGAGGAGCTCCATCTGCAAGACAGACAAAGCTTGAGGGAAAAAAAGTCTCCGATATACTTTGTTGGGGACGCACTATCATCACTGAAAGACGTTTCTAGCAATCAATCAATTACATATAAGAAACACACTTTAGTTGGTCCATGATCCATCTTCCATTTCCACAGACGAGCCTACGTTATCCGTTCAACTAAAAGCCGAATCCATAGCGACATGGACACAAACGTAGAGTCTGAAAACTTCTCAGAATCCCTGGGGATAGCTAAATCTATATGACTCCCAGACCATAGCAGTGCTTTCCAAATTGTTGTCCTGGCAGTGACCACAGTCGCCCGTCAGTCTGTTGTAAGAGCAACCCCACCTCCTTAGTCGACAGCCAGGCTATAAAGGGAATATACGCTTCAGAAATTAAATCAAATTGCGTGAACTGCTTAAGGTTCTTGGAACAGAGCACAGGAGTCTACTACACGAAGCTGCGTCTGGCATATGATATGAACCAGCAAGGAAAAGATTTACTAGAACAAACTGATCTCTCTGTAAACATCCCGTCCTGCGCTCTCAGGCTTGAATCAGGGAAACTAGCTACAAGAGAGGCGAACTTAAGGATGAACTCCATGGAAACTTGCAAGATAATCATGGCCATCCTTTAAAAAGGCAAGGGCCGAGAGATATATTCGTAAGGACAGACGATCCCTTTCCATTCTCGTAGGGGTCTTAACAGGGCATAACAATCTGCGATACCATATGAAGAAGCTGTGTCTGATGGAAAGAGAACTCTGCAGAGGATGAGGCGATGAGAAAGGTTTAGATGGCGTCTTTTGCCAATACCCTGGGCTGAGCCATGTCTTTCTTAATGCGATGCAGTTTGTAGGACCATATTTTTCCATGTTTCTGCTAGAGAACCATCAAGGGCAGATCCCCTTCTGGCCAACTCGTCAGCTGCCCTCATAGTTGCTGTGTCCTGGGACCCAGATGAGGATAATTCTCAGGTGGATACCTAATTGGTTGATTTCGAAACGCCATTGCTCTATCAGTTTCGAGGAAATGGAAACCTCATCAATGGCCTTGATTTTGGTTGGGTACTGTACGATCTCTTAGAACCTTAGGCATGCTTCACGAATCGCAGTTCTGCCTGAAACACGCTAGCAGAGTCTGGAAGACGGAAAGACTTTGATATATTAAGTTGGTCCGAGAAGATGCAGTCGACGAAAACGCTTTCGTTTCTCCATTTTTCTCTTATAGGGAATCTAACTGAGAACAGTTTTATAAAATTTAAAGTGGGTATTCTATAGCAATTAGTTCATATGGAACCGTCTCCAATACCTTACTATGGCCATATGGTTTTGCGGTCCAGCAGATTCTCTGAGTTGAACTGCGCTACATTGAGCGGTGTGTTCTACGTGAAGTTCAGAAGGGATAAGGACATGATCTCATCCCGCTACAGTGATGCTAACACACGCTGATCTTTGTACTTCTTTTAATCTCTGAATGTTATATTTCATACTCAAGACAGGCCACCAGACGATGGCACCATAGGCAAGAATGGGGCGTACAAAAGCTGTGTACATCCATTGGGTCATCTTTGGCTGGAGTCCCAAATTCTTAAGTCAGTACCTCCCTAAGTAGTTTGTAGACCTTGTAAGGGTTGAATGGTCAAGGTTATAGATTTCTTCCTCCTATGGGTGATACAATGGGTCAGCCGAAGTCCCTTTCTTCTGCCAACATGCATACCTAACCTAATCTATCCGTTCAATCTTCGGAATTGGAAAAGCTCCACTATTTCATTTGCACTATCCGAACGCGCATTCCAAATTTGTATTCCAAAATTAAAAATACCTCGTCAAGCCATTAGTCAACTGAATCCATTAGCCGAGCTCATTATTCAAGTGCGACACACATTTCATTTCGAAGAATTTTCAAACTGCAAATTCAGTTCAAGAATTTCCAATTACCTGTGCGCTCTATAGTTTCACATGCCCTCTTATGATTTAAATAATAATTTCCAATGGAATTTTTCAATTTCAAATATTATTGCATTTTGAACAAAAGCCAATTGGTTTGCAAAAAAATAAAAAATATGTCAAAAAGCAAATATATTTTACGAGCTTTTTAATAATAACACGAAAGGGTCAACGGCCATTTGATTTTGGCCATAAACAGGGAATAAAGCGTTTTGGCACACCTGTTTAGAATCTCGCCGAGGCGTTAATTAGAGAACAACAACAGTTTTGCGTTACAAAAAATAAAATAATTATCATATATTTCAAGAAGTCTGTCAAAGTTATAGGCCGGGCCTGGTAACATATCGCCTTGAAGTGAATATCTTTCTTTATTTCTTAGTCTGAGGTCACGATTCAACGAGTTAGATTTGTTATAGTGGTGGGAAATTATGATCTCATAAGTTTAAATGGGCAGCTTATCCTTTTTTCATCAAACTAACTCAGAAGCTTCCTTGATCGCCGCCACACATTCAAACTAATCAGCAGCAATTTCTAAACTTTGACAGGTGATTGGGACCATTTTGGTGAAGCTATATCTGTCAGATTGGCTGTCATTTATTTAATCTGTTTTGCCAAATCAACAGCGAGAGCTATATCTTTCAACAACATGTGCAAATGACTAAATTGTTTTATGAAAGTGGGTCTTCTGTTTGAGCAACATTTCGCACTCTTCGGACATTTTACCGTCGCCATAATCGTGCTTTCAAGAGGACGTAGTAAACAAATTTGAGTCCACTGATTCAGTGAACAATCAGTCACCACTTGTACGTCAACGAAATGCAAGACCGGCCAAAAATGTTGCCGCTGTCCATGAGAGTTGGCAAGAGAATCCGAGGCAGTCGGATTCGGCGTCGCGCACAAGAACTCTGCTTTTGTCTTGGGTCTATGGACATTTTTGACCCCGTTAGGGTTCTTTTCGTGGAATTCTCTTTAGTCACAGGTCTCTGCCAGTAAACTACAAACCACTACTCCCGTGAAAGCTAACATAATCAATTCTATTCAGCCAGCGTGCGCCAGAGGTATAGAAAAGTGGACATTTTGGAATGCGCATCATCCAGCAAAACTGCGTCAAACATTTGAGTTATTTTTTATGCCGTACATAATGGCAAACATGAAAATTTTAAAAAAATACAAAATTTAAATGATATCTTACCCACAGTTTATTTCATTTAAATTTAAAGATAGGAAATGCTCAACTGGGCTATGTCTTTCTCGATATGACACAGTTGGGGAGATGGTTCCACAGACGAATTTCTAGCTGGTTGGTGAATATTAACAGAGGAATGCAGACTGCCTCTGCAAGGGAGACGATAAGGCTCAGCCCTCACCTGGTCAGCTCGTCTGCTAGTTCATTACCCTGTGTCGGGTCAAGAACCCTTCCTCAATAATTAGAGCTTGAACATAGCGAAAGTAATCAAGTTCCCATACGGATACAAGAAACTGGTTGGACTCCAAGGCCTAAATATAAAATGACTTCGACTTCCTAGAAATCCTATTCCAATGGTTGTAAATCTTGCTTCCATCTATTCAACAGATAATAAAGATATCTATAATAAATTAATGGATTTATTCAGTTGAGTTGTTATAAATTTGCACAGCGATTAGTCAGAAATGACTCACCAGTAGCCAGTAGCTTTTGACCTCCTGACTTCTTCTGAATGAATGGTAGTGATTTGTAGAGCTTTCCAAACCCGAACCAGTTAAATGAAGAACCGTAGATGACTTCGATTTGACACTGTAGCTGGCTTACGTCTGGTGGCATTCGTTTAGTTAGCCTGTCTACAGGAGAGATATCCCATCTGTTCATAAGAAACCGAACTATCAATGGAAGCTTTGACTGTGAATGCAGGTTTGGGGCTTGAGAAATTCTGCTTTGAGCCTTGTTTAGCATTCTTATCGGATAGCCGTATGATTTGCCGGTCAATGAACTGAATGTTGCGCCACAGTTTAAAGAGTTCTTGCAATTACCAATTAGTTTGGAAGAGGCCAAAGGGTTGAGCGAGGTATAAGGCACAACTTGACTCCCTACAGACACAGATACCATGATCCTTTCACCTATTCTTAACGACTGAATGAGTATTGCAGTCTAATTTCTTCGTCTTCTCCTGACCCTTGATCGGATGTGAGACCATCTGCGAGAATCCTTCTGCCGTCCATTCTCGGCTCAGACTCAGTCCTTTACATTACAGCTAGAGCCTCGTTGTCCCAGCATCAAGCAGCAGGATCATCAAGCCTTTAGTGCAGCTCATCCTAAAATCCACACCGTTTGAGTCTATGAAAAGGGTAGGGCGATTTAGCCGTGCGTCTAGAGCAGAGCCCCATGCATCCCAGATAAACGGCTGAGCTAAGACTTTGCATGATAAAATGCCAAATAATATTGCACAAAATTTTTATAACAAATTAACAAAAGCCATACGCCATTTGATAAAAAAATTATCATCAAAAAACTACTTCCAAATAAATCACCCATTACATTTACATTTGCTCAGAGACCATGGACCAGCTAGTCGGCTATTTTATAAGAACTACGCATTTGATTGCTAAAAACAAGTAAATATGATTTCAAAATCCATTTTATTTGAACGAAACGGATATTTGTGAGCAAAATCGCATTAAATCTGAACTAGGGTACCATTAGAACTCAATCATACCTCAGAACAAGTATGAGTATTAAATGTTGTCTGCTCAAAAAGAAGTGTGAAATTAAATCCACAAAACGGATATTAATCAATGCCATTGTCTGGTACTTTTGGAATTTCCCTCGATTTTGATGAAATTATCTAAAATTGAAATAACTTACATATTTATGAGTACAATGACTGTTCTATTCTTTTCAGCAAAATATTATAATTGCCAATCTTTCAATGAGTTATTTTTGATTATCCCAAAGTGAAGGTAATTATTTTTTGTTTACATCCAGGGGTGGGGTCTTAGACCATAAATTTTATTTAAAAAAAAAAAAAAAAACTCTAATTGCTGCAATCATCTTAAATTGGTTCTATCCTCACTTAAGCCTTACAAACTTGTAGTTTATTTTGAACAGGAATTACGTATAGAATCTTCTGTTTTTTTATTTTATGAAGATAATTATGGCTTTAAGTGGTAGAAGTAAGTAAACAATAAGACTTATGCCAACTTACGCGCAATTTGTTAGATTTTGAAGTGTGCAACAAGGAGGTGTCTAGATGCTTGTTCCCTAAGGATATGTCTATTCCTAGAGTTTGAAGTGTCCAAGAAAGAGATTTGCTGTTTGTCTATTCTCTAGCCCCTAGAACGGCTTTGGGACATGTTTTTAGAACTTGAAGTGTCCAATAAGAAGGCAATCTGAATGCTTGTTTGATGCTTTAGTCTCACGGCTAACTTCGGAACCTATTTCTTTAGTTTGAAATATGGAACGAGAAGGACTCCTGTCAATGTAAATACCTATTCTTTTTGTCGGCTATAAAAGCACTCTATTGTAACATTCACTCACTTACTGGTCCATTGCACAAACAAGGAAGGACATCATATTTTAATGGCGATTTCTTGTCTTCTTAGAGTCTACATCGTCGTTATCCTTTACACAAAGCTTGGGTTATAAGTGAGATTCCAGAGCATGCAGTTCGAAAGGTACGAAGGACAATAGCTGCCCTGACACGGATCAGTTCAGATCAGATATCGGGGGACCGAAGCATAAGAGAAGACTGCTCTTAGCAGAAGCTGCGACATTAGTTGGTGCCATAAAAACTTACTTGTACAGTAGAGTGATGGAATATGTATCGCCATCCGAACAATCTCTCCCGACGCAACATATGTAATGGCTCGAATAATCACTAGGCACCTTCTTGTCCAACGAAAATATCGTCTCGGCGGGATAGTGGTGTCATTAGCAACCGGTCTACTAAAGACAGACAAATCGTGAACAATCTCTAAAGAAAAGAGCAAACAGTGGATCAGAAACGAAACACTTTGGATCAATAGGCATGGAGAGCTGAACATCTGCTTCATCTAAATGTCCTTCGGTACTTTTCAGCTCCTGATCATGGGCTCTTGAGAGCCTACTCCCACGGAACACATCATGTTCCATTGTCTGCATTTTTTTAGAGAACGTAACTTGCTAGAGAAACTGGGATGGGAAGCAGCTAGATGGGAAGCAGCTAGGGACACTATGTCACTCAACATGGAGTAATAAAATAACGAAGACAGAAGTGACAATAAAAAGTGACACAAACGGCGGCTGTCAATACAAACGAGTCGAGTCCGTTTTGTTCCAAAGAAATGTTTGACGCGAGTGCAGCCTGAACTAGTGGCAGGAGGAGAAATGGTGGCTCGCATATTGCTAATGAGTAAAAATTGATAAAACCATAAGGAATGTCCACAGAGTATGACTTAAGCTAATGCACCTAAAATCAAAGCTGGCTGTACACTGCCATTGTAGCGATCCAGGACATACCATATGGATATGATCTGAAAAGCAAAGAAGACCTAGACGAGACACTTTTTTTGGCCCGCCTGTAATCCACATCAAATTGGATGTCAGGTCCTTTATTTTGAAGGAAAACTGTTTGTTGTCGCAACAGGAATAGGGTAGTTGGTGTCTTGTTCATATAACTTTCTTAGCATGTACAGTGGCAAAGCCTTTTGGGATAAGGATTTGCTATTGCCTTTTGCACAAAGGGTTTTACGAAACTTAACTCCTTGCAGTTTATTTTTGGCATTACGGCAAATTTTGGGACTTGTCAGTTGCGTGTGGCTGTATTGTCTCAATTTTCTCTCACGTCGTCTTTCATTGGCAAAAGAGGCTTAGCAAACCAAAGCTCAGTTCATCAAAGTTGAACAGGATGCTTTTGGGCACAATGGAGCCGAATTGTGGGTCGAAGTGAGTAGTAACCTTCTGGTCACAAGGCACCCATCTACCTAACCTAACAGGATGCTTTGATCAGCCCCTGCCAAGAAGATATAAACTGTATTTCTTTCGAAAAGCTTAGTCATCAAAATACACATCATAATACGCTGTTAACTTCCGGCATAATCACTGGGCACTGTGCTATTGGTACTATTCTTTTTCCTGTCATATGAATAAAGATCCTTGGTAGTTACTTCCACATGTAATCAAAGGACCTGAATAAAATCTCGAGCTGAGAAATTCATATCACCAAATGGACACAGGAGTCCTCGCCCCTCAGTTACTTTCAATGGTAATCGACAAACTGTCAGTAGATCTTTATAGAACAAGCGATATCACCATTGGTCATGCTGATGACCAGCTTCAAGTCTTAGAATCGAAGAAGGATTATCCCTCAAGCCAAGTAAGACCATTCGAGTGCCTCCTACAACGAAGACACAGGTCAACATTGTACCTCTTAGAATTAAAGACACACTAGTGTATTCGACCTAAAAGCTGTCTTAGGGCTAACAATCTTCTTAAGAAATCCGGCTACTAGATACGCCATCAAACTGCAGACTATAAGTACAAACCAGGACATCTAGTCGACCACCTAAAGACACGCAATTCAATTCCCAAGAGAGACATTTTCTGTACCTTACCAACATTATGTTATTTGGGGATGAAATGTTGGACCGCAGAAGCTGGTTCAATGGTGTTCCAACAGTAGAAGGGATAGAAAATAGATTCTGGAGCTAAAGCTGGAGTCCTAGGAGACCTGCGGCAGATACAATCTCTTCAAGGGAATCAAAGGCGCTAAAACTTAGGGCATTATCGTCTACTCTAATGGACTCCTAAACTGTCAAGTACTGATACGTTGCTTTACAATCCCTTGAGAAGCACAACAAGGCAAAACTCGGCTGTCTTCTTGGACAATAAGAGGTTGCAAGCAACGAATCTGCGGATGAGCTTTCCAGGGCTGGCTCAGAAACTGCGTTCATTGCTGACGCTGACTAATAAATGGAAAAAAAAACTTCTTCTAGATCACTGGGCTAAATTGCTGAGTCCTAGACAACTCAATAGATTAATTAAGCGTAAGTCGTACTCACATAGATAAGGAAAGCATTACGAATCTAGCGAGTTTCCTAACTAACCACTGTGGCCTAAGGACTGTCGGTTGCTTAGAGGAGAATGAATTGAATATATTTTTTGTGAATGTCCAGCACTACATTGGAACTAAAATCTATCCTTCATAAGGGAAATAGCATGTCGTCTAGGTTAACGATACAATAGATCTTTCAGGTCGCTGTGTCGTTACCGCGCGGGGAAGAGTTGTACAAGAGGAAAACAAAGAATACTTGTTCCAAGACATCCACATACCTTGGCTTGAATTATATTCATCCCTTGTTTGGTGCTAATCTAAAAGACAATGGGTACAATGAACGTGTCTACGTGAGCAGTGACATGGACTCTGTCCACCTAGCACACAGAACCTAACGCTGTCGCGAGACGAATTAATCTGCTCAAGTGTGTCTAAATCGTCTAAGGCTACGGGAAGCCTTCTGCTCTTCTATCTCCTTGGACGGATGCCTCATCTATCTAGTTCCATCCGCATTCATCCGCATCCCATTCAGATTATTATTTATTCTACAATTTGCAACTAATTATAATCATTTTTTGCCACTTAAAATCCACTCCAGCGATTGGTTGAGAAACCGCTTTTGACCCGTGACTACGGTACGTCTAATTTTTGCTTTTGGATTTCACTTCAAAAAAAAAAAAAAATTGTTTGCCCAATTTGCAAGACCATGTGTCTTGGTGACCACCTGACCAACCAAAAATTATTTGCTTTCATTTCGATTGATGATTAGTTGTTAATGAAATTGTTTTCAGACAATTTATACGAAAATGTTACTGTTTTTTTGTTTTTTTGTTTTGTTGTTGAAATTTTCACCTCTTCCTCGATGGCGATCGGATTTGTGATCAGATGACCAAATTGATGAAATACCCAAAGACAAGATGGCGCTTGTGAAACAGCTCGGACTGTTTCATTGTGTATCTCGGTGTGCGTATCTAAATGCGGGGAATGTTTAATTTGACATTCGCTTTTCAGTTGGAGCAGAAATTTGCAAGTGAGAATAGTTTTTTTTTGGTCTGTTTTATTGCATTGGTAACCGAGGAACCATGTGACTCTCTGTGGTATGATGTAACGAAAATGTAAGTATGGCACGAAACGACGACGACGACGACGACGACGCGAAGAAAAAGACAAGATATAATCGATCCATTAGTATTCTTCTTTCACCTCGGATTTAAATCAAAAACGGAGCACAAAGTTGGATTTGTTTGACTTTCGCTTGTGATTTTGAAGAATGACTTGGGAAATTTATTGCCTTGTTTTGGTTTTGAGTAGAACGAGCATCTTCTAACTGGAGTGCCACTTAAAGCGCACATAAACCAAGTTTATTGTTGTGAACTGACATTGGGGATGGTTTTTGCCATTAAAAATGTAATTTCCTGTCACTTAAGTCATGAAATGGTCAGTTTTTCAATAATATTTGCTAGGCTGTAAAATTTATGGCAATTCGGTTGTACTTTACAAAATTAAACATGATTTATTGAGAGGTACTATTTTGTTCATGGATTTCTTGACAGATGACTGTGGTGACACCTTTTAGGCTGTTTTAATAGTTTTGCTCAATATTATTTGGCATTTTATCGTAGAAAGTTTAAGTCTACAAATTATTCAGCTGTATCGGAAATATCAGCATTCTACGAGGAATGTGTTTCAACTTTGAGCAGCTTATGGCCTACACATGAGCCATATTTCTGTTTTAACTCTTCTTCTTCTTAGGTGGCGCTACAGTCAGGGAGGGATCTGGGTCTAACCAACAAACCTCTCCAGCGAACCCGGTTATAAGCCAGCTCCCTCCAGTTGCATACGTCAAGTTGGTTGAGGTCCCCCCCTCCCACTTGTTTGCGTCACCTACCGCGAGGTCCACTCTGACTCCACTGCCCATCCGGGGTGGTTTCGAAGACAGTCTTCGCTGGAAACGTTGAACTGCATCCGCTCTACATGACTCAGCCGTCTTAGTCGCTACATGCGAACTCTTTTGACCAAGTCGATGTCCTCGAAGCTGATCACTCGAAGCCGATCACTCGAAGAACTTTTCTCTCAAAATAACCAAGGGCATCCTCATCCTGGACTGAGATGATTAGTGTCTTATAAAGATTTACATTAGTAGTTCGATATTGCCTTCACCGATTGGCAAAAGTGATTCTTCGTTTGATCTCCCCACTGGTGAATTTCGTGACATCCAATGGTTCGGCGAAGTTCTTACCGACTTTGATGGAACAGCGGGATTTTTTCACTGTCTTTCTGCACAGTCGGACGAGCTTGGCAGGGATGCCAAGGGTGGATATGACTCTGTATAACCCTGTTTTAAACACGGTTCGATCGGTTTTAGGCGTTCACATAATACGGCAGACAGGATCTTATAATATTGAGAAGACCTCCGTAGTTGGCGCAGTTCAGAGGGTCTCCTTTCTTATGGATCGGGCAAACATCGCTGAGTTTCTTCAGGAACGAGGCAGAACAGACCATAAATGTCAAAAATAACCGTTATCAGGCCATGGTAGCCAACTATTTGCCGCCTGAAAATTAAAGCTAGTGATCTCAAGGACATAAGTTACTAAGAAGATTGCGCTACTTGCCACATCGGTCGTTAAGTCATGGCTTTTGGCCTCAATGGGCTGCTTTAGCTATTTAAATTATTGGGAGAGAAATTACATTTCTGGTAAGGATGCTAGACAAGACTCAAAAGAACTTTTTTACAGCCTCAGAATCTGCGTTAGGTCCTCTAGCAATCGCAATCACAGGCTTCCATTGATGATTGTATTATATATGAACACAATTGCACGTGCCATGACTCTTCTGGATACTGCTCCTAGTCAGAACACTTCTTCTATAATTGTCCTGCCTTTGCTCGTATCAGGCTGAAGATTTCCGGTATCTCCTCATCATCCATACACACGCTTCTGGCTTACAATATCCTTGTAAGGGTCGTCCAGGATATAATTGCATATTTTTCTCTCGCTGGAGTTTTGCGCCATTTTGACGGAACATCCAAGATAAATTTTCATGTCATCAATTTGGTTGGGCGTCGTCCGATTACTCGATTGCCGTCTTACCGTGGCAAAGAGGGCATCAAGTGCTAGCTACTACTGGTAGCCAAAATCCCTTTTTGGTGGTCTCGTCAGGTTGTCTACCGAAGATAATAGTCTCTCAAGTTGCAGCAAGTTCGTTACTTTGTCTTCAAAATCTGACACATGCCAAGGTGTGAATTCCATCCACCTACATTGCTTTTCAAATCCAGTTTGCAACAATGTTATAGCAGACTACAAAGAAGTGAAGAGATCAATTTAAAATCATTCACCAAAAGCCGCACCTTTATTTTATAATCATTAAGACAAACATATTTGATTTACGATTCGATTCTCGTAAAACAGCTCCAAAGTCAAAGATTATTCCTTAACGAGGCGAATACCTTCACCGTCATACGTATATGAACATCCTATTGCTACTCCTACTCCTAGATACCATCCTTTTAAGTGGCAGCTAGAAAAATTGTCTTCCTGCCCGGTCATTAACCCTCTCAAGAAGCCGGAGCGCTTAGGCGCCAGTCCTGTCATGTGAATGTCCTGCTATCGCTCGAAGCGAATCAACTACAAAAAAATCCATCGCCCAGAAAGAACAAATTCTCGATTAAGTTGTCCAGTGACCTTAAGTGTTCTTGACTACGTTTCTTTTGAGATAAAATCTACCAAAAAAAAACCAGTCCCAGTCTATGGCATTTGAGAGAAGTCTAGGGGGAAGGATGTTATTCACAGATTGACCAAGATTAGCTCGACTATTCGATGAGCGAATCAATTTACATAATATCGAGTTGAGATTTGCGTTGAACAATTTATATTTAGATTCAAAATATACAAAACAATTTATGGCGAGATTCTATTGTGACGTCACGTAAATTCTATTTTAGAGTTTCTTTGGAAAGAAAAATTTACATAAAAATGTGATGCATCACTTTGGAGTTGTGAACTCACGTGACGTATTTGCAAACTATGGTCGTATAATCCCGGATTGCATAGTTTTATGGCTTTAAACAGATTGATTTGGATTGAAAATAAAATTTGTTTTTTACCGGGTGGTGTGTCATGACAGATGTTTGCTTTATGGGTGTAGTGGCGGTGTATTGGGTGCTCAAGTCCAACCAAATAATTCGCTTGGGAAAATACTGTAACTATAAACCAATGCAAATAGTACATGCATCTATCCCCAGTCAATTTGGACAAGGAAGAATAAAGATTTCATCACATGATTTGAAATACCTCTCTACCAAATCCTTTCTAACCCTTTTCTTCCTTCTTTTTGACGTTTCAGAACACTCGCTCATCGACGTAGAAAGTCAGGAGTCCAGGCAGTGCATGTGGATTCTTCTCCTCTTCCTCTTCATCTATGCAGCATCGGCGGAGGTTATTTGAGGGGATGCTTTGCTTAAGCGTCTAGCATAAAGGCCAATTGGACAGTGTCCGGCAACGTTTTGATATGATCAACTCCTTAGGGCGTCTCTGGTTTAGCTTGAGCCAAAGATGTAGCATGTATCCCGGCTTCGACGCTGCACATATCGCAGGCCCTTCCCTTTGTAGCAGCACCAGTCAGTTCTTTAAAGAAAAAAGTAGAAGATGAAGCCATCGATCGTGCAAACAGACGCTGGGTTCATCTGGATACATGCGTAACGGCTTGAGCTCTATAGCTCTATTACGGCCTAATATTTCATTTTTTTACTAGTTGTGAGAGGCATACCCAGATTGTTTTTTCTGGAAAGATTTCTATGAAAGTCTGCCACTTCTTAGTCCGTCTCCTGATAAAGCTGTTCGTTGGAGATGTGGTTTGATTAAAAAATCTTCAATATGATTCTTAAAAATTCAATTACGTGTCCCTCGTGTGTTAATGTTTTCCATCTTCCAGGTACTGCACCCATAAAGCAGCGTTAGAGCGGGACTTGATTTTAACGCTGATATTATTTCTTTTCAGATTTTGTATAACATTCCGACCACAGCTTTAGGCTCTCCGATTCTGTTACACATAGAAAGAACATAGAAAGTTGCCAAGTTTATCGATTTCCTGTCGATAATGCTAAGCTTCCTGTAATGCTAAGCTGAGCGCTTGTGTTGGCTGAGGGCTTTTAAGCCGCAATTTGTTCTTGTAGATTGTGAACCATAATTTGAAGATCTATTATCTGATGTGAGTTCTATAACATCGTCGTCGTCATTGTCTAACGAGCTCTATAGTTGCCTTCCGTCAATGCTTCGCGGAGTTCATCACTAATAAGAACAATAGTGGTGAGCTTAGCCACTCCTGAGGTTTTCCACATTGAACTCTTCATTTCTTCCGTCAAAGCCTACTATAAGTGGGATGCTTGAGGAGTTTTCTGGTAGAAGTTCAGGAATTCCTTGTTTCTGGGTTCTCATTTGAATTCGAGTTCATTCTATCGCTATGGTCTAAGTGGTTTAGCAATGTTCTCCATCTAGTAAGCTGGTTCTCATCATCATCTAAACTCTTCACTGGATGCTGTTGGGAATTTCGACTTACTTGCTGCTTCTTTAGGCCTTGAAGCCTGTGTGATGCGTTGCCATTCGTCAACTCCACTTTCTTCTAGTTCACACGATATTGGACTTCTAGTTTCTCTACTGCTCAAGCCATTGCAATTCGAGCTTTGATTGCTATATGCTCATCGTACCGTCCCAGGTTTCAGTCAAGAGCCATGTGCCAAAGTTAAGTGCCAAAGCCATTTACGAAAGCCGAGGTACATGCCCCGGTTGCAAACACATTTTTCACAGTATTCGAAAGGCCAACCACGCTATAAAATAAATATCAGGCCGTAAGCAGCCCACAGAGGGCTAAGGCCTAGTTTCTCACAACTGTACATGCTGTGCGTGGTATACATTTCTGCACGTACAGCAGCACGTACCTACTGCTTTATGCCGTATCCGAAAGGCAGAGGGGTTTTTAAGAAGCTTTCTCATGACAATGGGGCTGTCAAAAAACTTTTGATGGTATTTTTCTGGATTCCAACTTGGAACCCTTTGCGCAGTAGTCCAACGCACTAACTACTGCGCCACGGCACACACTCATCCATGCTATCCTATGTTGTATTGCTGATTGCCTCTGCTTCTAAGGCAATGTACTCCCTGAATTCTTGGCGAACTTTAGAGTCTCTGAGCCTACCGGTATTGAACCTGGTTGTAAACAGCAAATTTGAGTGGTTGCTGGTGACGAATGCAGTATAAAGGCGCATATGAACTAACATAAAATGGTGATCGCGCTCCTACCCAATGGCTGCTAACCGCAATATAATTGCCTGTCAGTTAAGACCATAGAACAACTGACATAAACAGTCATCTCTGTCAATTTGACGTTTGGCTCTCTTTAGCTGTAAACTACCACCGATTTCTGTTGAAAATGTGGTGTGCAATAGGAAAGAGTCGTCTTCACTCGTTCGTTCATATTCGTCGACATATGTATAGGGATAGTAGGCTCCACCTGTCTTAGGAAATGTGTGGTCGGTCGATGGTTGAGATCCAAATCCCTAAGCAGCGTATCTCCAATGACTAGGCAATTGGGATTGCAAGCCAACAAACCACTCACTCATTCTAGTACTCGAAGCCGTGAACTCCTATTAAGCACCGTGGCTTTGAAGTCCTTCATTCAACTGGCCCCATTACAGATGAGCTTCTGCTGATTACTTCCTTCCTTTTCAGGGCTCTAATACCTCCTCTACTTACGTTTCTATGCTTTCAGGCTATGCGCTCAAGGCGGAATATGCCTCGTGTCTTCTCCTATCCCACTTAGTCTGGTACCATCTCAAAATCTCTGGCAATTCTTGGAATCCAAGTAAAGCAATAAAACACTTTAGTTTTTTTGTTACCAAAATTCCAATCAAATGTTGTTATGTTGATATTTTTTAAGAAGCAAAGCCGGCTTTAATGACTTGCAAATAAATACTTAAAAATCCCCATCCTCAAGATTCAATGTCAACACAACAAACTCAAAATCAACCTTCGTTTCCTATAATTTGTAATTCTCCTTCTCATTTGTATTCCTAGTCACCACCAGCAAGAGACATCGTGGTATCTCCAATTTAAAAATGCCTCACATCAACCGTCGTCATCCAAAATATGTTAACATTTACCTCTCTTCTGGATACAATCAAGTCACATGATATCTATATCAAAGGCAAAAAATAAACCAAGGAATCTCTCAACCTAATACGTTGAACTATTGTACCCGGATACCCCGCTTGTATCTCATCAAAAAACCAAAACAACAAATGTGCTAAACTTGTCCGCCACCAAAAGCGTTGACTCGAAAAAACCGCCCAAGCTAAAATAATAAATACATTTTGCTGATTGCTGATTTTTGTTGGTATCTAAGATCATTCTCCCACGCACGATACCGGATCAATTCCCTTCTCTACTTAGCACCTTGCCACTTAAGAAGTATCTCCTCAAAGAGCTACAAAAAAGCACTTCAAAACAAGTCAATAGACAAGTTTGAGGTACCACCAGGTACCCATCCTTACTTATGTAGTTCTTACAAAAAATTTACAAAAAAAAAAAAAAAATTTAAGCTTATTCCGTCTGAAGTCTGAAACAAAAGAGTTGAGCAACGAACTTGCATGTGATACAAAACTAAAGAATGTTTGTTTGTCTTCATCCAATAAATTACTACATCCGGGTTATCATCAGAGCAAAACATATGCTAATAAAAGGTACATTAAAGCTTATTCATTATTAACAATTTATAATTGCTCGGAGAATATTAACACAACAAACAAATGTGACAACACTCAAATCATATGATTACCACCATCCCGAAACCGAGGTCATGACAAATTGCCTATGCCATACCATGAAACGAAACATCTAACACCTTGCTAATAATGATGAAAAATAAGGATCGAATCGAACGAACATCTGGTCACAAACAAACAACAGTTTGTGCATCTAATCTTGACGACCTGCCCACGTCACCCAAATTCATTCTTTCCGCGTGACTCCTTTCACATGTCTAAGACTCATTGACCACCACCAGTCATACCGGTCCGCTCTTCTAATTCACACCTATTAGTCTACGTATCCCCCTAAATCAAGTATCAAACTCATACAAACTGACTCTGCATTCCCTGTCGAACCTGAAGTTCAGATACAAAACACCGGATACCTGCTACTACCACCTGAGCTTATATCACTTCAAGCTGCGTCTGTGGTTAGGCTTAACTTTTGGAATCTCTCTCACACACCTAAGCGCCACAATTTTTTTTTTTTTTTTGCTTTTTTTATGATGAAAAACAAAAATAAACGATAACTTTCTCCAACTAAAGCAAATATACAATTTTTTTTTATTAAAAGAAGAAGACAACGAATAAAAACAAAAAAAGGAAAATCCACCACCACCACATCTACGAATTTAAAGAAATTCTTTTGTGTATTGGAGAAGTAACCTCAAAAAAAAAAAAAAACTCCTCTATACTCTCACTATATTAAAGTATTACTAGAGCGACGACTGACGACGACGACGGACGGCCGACGACGACGGCGCGCAAGGTAACCTAACATAACACACAAAAATTCGCTTATATGCTGTGTGGTGTGCACAAAATATACCTCAGAAGCTTTAAAATCCCTCACACTATTTGGTCATAAATTTACCAGTTCGTGTCTGCTGAGACGTTCAGTTAGTCGCTGGCTTTATTCCCGATCGCGCGTAGTGTATCTTGTATCTTATTTCAGTGTGCCACGGTGTTTCTTTGTTTTTTTTTTCTTTTTTTTTTCTATCTATTAATCGTTATTTTTTTGCGCCGGGAAACTACCACTAAAAAGATACTCAGATACAAAGTTCCGAGCTTTTTAAACAAAAAAAAAAAATAATAAAAACAAAACAAAGCCCCCAGAGGTTTGAGAGACATCAGATCGATCAGCGCTTAGAAAGAAAAAAAAAGCCTCGCTAGTTTCATGACCCCAAAGTTGGCTCTGACATTAGATTGTTGCTTGTGTGGTGCTGCTGCTGCTTAGCTGCTGCAGTTTATTTATTTTTTTAATCTGAAATTGATTCAGCAGAGCTTCGATTGTTATGGTTCTTTTTATAGCGGTTTTTCTTTTTAAATCCACTCGCTCTTTATAAAATCGTTAAAGAATCGTTAAAAAATCGTTAAAAATTCAAATAAATGCAGAAATAAAGCGGTCTACATTCTTTGGATAGTGTGAACAAGTGTCGGGATCGGTGACGGTTAAATTGGAATTTTAAATTGAAAAATCAAAGAGAAAAAAAAAAACTTCAGATCCAGGGAAAGATTCGGTTCGAATTTCGGTTGCAATGACGAAGCCGCACCTGACGATGCTATTTTTACTACTATGGTGAGTGACAGAATTTTTTCAAATAAAAAAACTCCTAAATAAATAAAGATCTGAAACGATCTTGCTTACTGATCGAGCTGAGACTTTGTTTAGTACGAAATTGCATACTGGTCGAGCTGAGACTTTGTTTAGTACGAAATTGCATGCTGATCGAGCTGAGACTTTGTTAAGTACGAAATTGTTTACTGATCGAGCTGAGACTTTGTTTAGTACGAAATTGTTTACTGATCGAGCTGAGACTTTGTTTAGTACGAAATTGCATACTGATCGAGTTGGGACTTTGTTTAGTACGAAATTGCTTACTGATCGAGTTGGGACTTTGTTTAGTACGAAATTGCATACTGATCGAGCTGCGTAAAGCTTTTCTGCACTGCCTTCCAATAGTCTCTGCCTAAGCAATTATGTAAATTAGGTCAGCTCTAAGTGGCACCTAAACTTGTGCCAATATTGATCAGAAGTAAAACACACTCTTCTCTCGTTTGTGTAAGTCTCTCCTGAGCGAAATTCTTCCGCACTAGACCATGTGACCAAAACGAAATTGTGTTGTTGCCCAACAAAAAAAAAAAAAAATGTGAAAGCAGACATGAAAGTCATTAAAGAAAAACCTGATTTTGTAAGTCACGTGAAACTAAATCCGCGAAATCAAATTTTTTTTTTGTTAGTTTTACATTTACACCGATCTTGATGGTGAGATCCACCATCGATCGATCGCCAGAGAGAGAGACTTGATTATGATTAGATTCGTTTCGAGACGAAAAAGACAAAAAAAAAAATTATTTTCACTAAAAATCTAAAAATTGTTAGATCAATCGATCATTTTTTATCTGACATTCGATGCACGATCGTGAACGCATAATTTTTTTTTTGAATTTTTTTCTGTCGATCTTCACAGCTTCATGGATTCAAAGAGGCTTGGTTATTAAAATGATAGAATTCTTTCAGTTGCATACCTAGTGATCGACAACAAAGAAGATTATGAAACTTTTAACAAAACAAAAACACTTTTCCCCGCATAACCATGTTTACGTTGTTTTTTTTTTTTCACTTTCTGTTGAAGAATTCGTGTCCATGAATACAAATGGATGGTGTTGTATCTTTTTTTAGATACGAGTATATGGCACGATCATCAGTTAAACTACTACCAACAGCATGATGTGCAGGTCTTTTGTAAAGAAGAATCTATTATAATCTACTCAACTGAGCTTAGAATTTCAGTCGTGTTTAATGAGTAAAAAATCGAAAGCGATTTCGGTTTCGATGACATGCAATAAAACGTTTAAAAATATATATACTTTGTAGCTGTGTAGTGTTTGAGGATCACAAAGATCGTTGATAAATCGTTTGACAGTATTACTTTATTAGACGCTTGATTTGATTGCTTTTATTCACAAGACTATGATCAAAGACAAGGAAGTGTGACTATTGAGATATCATCAGAAATATTTTATTGATCTTTTCAAGTGATCAAGGGCGATTTTATCAGTTTCATGAGTCGAAGATATAAGGATTTATTGATGACATTTTTCAATAATATTTTCGATATTTTAAACATATTTAATAGTTTGAATCGGGCTACGAAAATATCTATCGAGAATGGAGAAGTGGCTTCATACTATAATTTCTTTCAGAATCACCTTTTGGGTCTTGTAGTCTTGCTTTGTCTTGCTCTTTGTTGATATTTGCCAACATTTGTCGACCTTTTATGCGATCTAAAAACAATGTAAAAATACCAGACAGGAAAATTTTTTCATCTGAAATTACTACTTTTAATATGATGGGTATTTCTCCATCTAGAAAAATATCAGTATCATGACATTTATATCAAACTCGTAATTGTCGAGCAAATAATATCAAGCTCACAACCATTTGGCTACTAATGTCAGGCTCATAACTAAAGAACTATCAACGTCAATCTTACGACTATCAAGCGAGTTGTCAATATCAAACTCATATGTCTCAAG
The DNA here is from genome assembly GCA_949716465.1 of Chalcosyrphus nemorum. NCBI lineage: Eukaryota > Metazoa > Arthropoda > Insecta > Diptera > Syrphidae > Chalcosyrphus > Chalcosyrphus nemorum. The sequence goes on from OX454335.1 coordinate 26,648,085, forward strand.
CTACATATATAAAACCCATAACTATAAGGGGAGTTATATCGAACTTACAACTGTCAAACTATAAATATCGAGATTACATCCATCAAGATATTAGAATCAAGTTGTAAAGTCTCTAACTCTTTGACGTTAGGCAACAAGATCTTAAGTCAAAATTCTTTCATTCTTTCATTTTGTGTTTTTGATTCAGTTTTACTCAATTCTTTTCTCTTTTGTTTGGTATTAACGACTTAAGTCTAGCTCAAGTGCTTCCCATCGTTATAATTTAGTTCTTAGGCAATAAGTCAGAATACAGCAGTTTCTGACTTAAGAGTATTCTGCCTAACGTCAAAGAACTGTCAAGTTTCAAATGTGGATTTTATTTAAATCAACCAATTCATCATCACCTTTTGACACACAATGATTTCTCTAATCCAGGTCTTGAACAAAAAATATTCTGAGGCCCACAGTGTCTGCATACATAAAAGAATGGTCAAAAACTGCGTGGCCCTACTCGTTGCCTCTTCTCTCCAAGGAAGTGGAATCTGAAGTTTATCACACAGTGTGCAGTAAGCTTACCCCTTGTGCAACTCACTTTTTCGCCAAATGCGTCAATTTTAACGAAACACGTAATTCAGTACTTTTATGTGGTAATGTATTAGAGTTACCGAGTTAAGGGTTATCAGCTGAAGTCTCAATCTGATCCATAGTATAGTACTTCACTCCATGAGCCACATATATATTGTAACATGGGCGGGGAAAAAATTACTGTGAATTATATTTGAATGTGTTAAAATTCCCAATCAATTATCAGCAATAGTTTGGACAGCACATGGGTAGTATATACCCAAACCATATCTACTACACCTACTCTTTGCTATCATTATTTTTCATTTTAATTCAAAGGAACTTTAGTCACAAGTCTTTACGTAAGTAAATTATGACAAAAAGGACATCAAATAGTTCACGGTTTCGAGGTGCACAAATATTTTCCATTTGAATGACAACTAGAGTCACAAGCAGATGAAAATGTAAAATTATGGCTCAAAAAAAGTACCAAGTACCGCTGTAAGGCGTAATAAAATTAAGGCTCTGGACGTTGCCGTACGTAGTCATGCAAGTATACATAACAAGTATAATGATCTTCGGTTCAGCTTCGTTGAGTTTTCGTTCACTTTTGGCTCCATACGTAGAGTACATTCCGTACAGACATGTGAGAGTGACTACATTGTGTGATAGCCGGAAAAAAACGATATGACATAGGACCACGTTTCCTCAGACAATTCGCAAGCTGAATTTTCGTCTAATTATGACATTGGCTATCGCAGACCTAATGCAATTACGATTGGGCCTTAAGACAACGTAAGCCCTTGCGGACCAAGTGTATTGCTTGTTGGAAATTGAAAAACTTAGTTTCGATCCTGCACAGAGATAAACTTAGTTGAGGCGGAACTGTGTCTCAAAGCACAAATCTCCCCAACAGAATCATATATTAGCCAGCTGCATCCAGTTTCACATACAATTTGATTAAAATCCTTTCCACCTGCATGTGTCGTCATATATGATAACTCCAGCCTTCCCTGTCCCGTCTCTGTATACGTTCTATAATTTCAAGTCAATTTTTCATTTCTTCGCCTTCACTACTCCTGTCTATGCAGATATCACCAAAAGTTGGTGCATCTATAGGCATCTTTTCCCGCTTAAGAAGTCCTGCTAAATGCTTTTCATGACCATATTCGAGATCTTTCAGTTCAGCTGTATAGAAGGACTCAACGCCTTGTGCAGCGTTACCTTACTTGTTCTAGAGAGAGTTGTCTGAAGCCCTGTTTATGACTTTTTACCAACAAATCTGACAAAGTATTGCTTGAGTCCATACAAATTTGATTACACAGATTCCACGCTTATGATCGGAACATCACGTGGACCATTTCACTTTCGGTTTTATAGACCACACTCTCTTTGGCGATTTCACCTCGTGATCGAATCATCCTTCGTCATCGTACATTATTGCATCGCCCTTATGTAGGGTTCGGCCAATTAACCAATCAACTTTGGCTTTCACTTTTTGTATGTGTAATATGACGTTATTTGACATACTTTGTTCTGTACCCATATGGCAAGTCATCCACATCATGTCGGAGGTTGGGTAGTGCACTGTGTGATTAAACTAATTATGTATATTGAGTGATATCTGAGCCATCCAAACCGTACTTATTCTGCAGAACGTTTCTTTTTCTTGTTTTAAAAACAAGGGCAAGTGTTAGGTTTTGCAGATAATGAAATGCACACATGAATGGAATTTGGTCAAAGTTTATGTGGAAAAGGCACTACAGTTTGCTTGATGTTCATCATCAGGAACTTGTCCTTGTTTTCTTCTAGAAATATCAGACATAAATCCATACACACAAATCAAAGACACTTCTCTAGTGTCAATCACTCGTATTTTCAGTGGAATTTGAGAAAGTTAGGGGCAAAAATCGGACTCATTCTCCTTTAAGCCTAAACACTCGGCCAACTTAGAGGATTCATGATGCCCGCAAAATGGCATAACACTAAGTAGCTATTGAGCTCCGAATCGAACTAGCCCAAGACCATACATTTCTCTAAACAAGTAGTAAGAATCTAGGTCTAAAACTTCATCATGAAGTTGGAGGTTTCGTTTCAATTGTGTGATCTTCTGACTGATCATTGTATGATCTTCATTATACTGATTCATGATGTTTACATTTCTATTGATCCTTAAAGTAAATCACAAAACTTATATTCTTAACTTATGATGAGAAAGAACGTGTATAACCGAATCGAGTGTGGAAGCCATTACAAGATATTATCGATCGGACTTCTATAGATCACATGCCAGATCATACGACCTACATTTCTTAATAAAAAAAAACTTAAAATTTAACCTGTTTTTGAGATAAAAACAATTTCTCTCTGTTCATACACCTGCTCAATAAAGTCGAGCCTTAAAGTTTTTTAAGGAAGTTGTCAAATGATCATGATCAATACTAGTCGACTCTTTCCAAGTAGAAAACCATTTCAAAACTTATCCTAAAAATACATAAAAAGGAAGTAAAAACACACGTTTCTCTGCGCGTAAGAGCTGTCAATTGTCTGTCCTGAGACCATTTTGAATAACCTCATTTTCTAAGCGTTGCCAGATGGGTTAAAGTAAAGAAAGATGAATATTTGACTACTTTTGAACTATCGTAGTCTTAGGGTTAAGACTTTCGAGACTCGTCATAATAGCGATAAATCTATCGACTTACAACAGTAAGCTGATTCTTTTTGCTGTTTTAAAGCTGTTTTAAAATGGGAATTACTAGATCTCACGTAGAATATATGTAAGTCCAAGAGTGATCACTGATCTGATCACTGCCTACTGATCACCCTATTTGTAAATAATTATCCTTAATATGAGCCACTGAAACCACTTTTGAAAGAGAATGTAAGTCAAAACAACCTAAGGGTTATATGTGGGCCTATTGTATAGCTTTGCTGCTGCGATACATTTTCTTAATTCTGGTAAACTTCTTACAAAATCTCTCGATTCTTCTTAATTGTTTACTTAAATTACAAGTTAGCCAACATTGGTTTCGTTTTGGTGAACTTTATTCTCACTTTTGGTGATTGATTGGTTAGGCTAGGTTCGAGAGTGACAGATGTCATGACATCTAAATATAAAGCAACTCCTTCTGTCAAACTTGAGTTGCACTTCCCGGACAGCGTTTGCAAATGCGTACCATTACCACAGACCGATGTACGATCATTGTGAGCTGTGTAGCTGTCAAGCTGACAAGCGTCTGGGCGTTACGCTAGTGGCAACAAATCTGTATGTTTGTCAGTTCCCCAAGGTTATTGATGAAGTACGTTCGTAAGTGTAGTCTTCATCGAGCGGAAGGAGTTTGACAAATGCAAAGGAAGTTAAGTACATCCTCTTCCTTCTCTTTGTTCATTTTGCTCGTCTGTCATTTTTGTGTTGTTTGTCTTAAAGGATCGATCTAGCCTAATAGCGGTCCTTTCTATGATGCAATGTCGCCTTTGGTCTTTGATTTAATTCATACGATTTACCACTAAGGGGGTGTTACTTGGACTGCTAGACTTTGATAATTTTATTCCTCTAATCCCTCTTGCCTATGTCGTTCAAAATCGAGCTGTACAGCGACATCGGCCTAGTCAAAAACTGCGCATTGGACGTCTGAGATGGCTAGGACATGTAGAGCGAATGGACACCAACCGTAGAGTCTTCGAATCAAACCCGGAGCTACGACGCAGTAGAGGGCCTCCTCGCCGCAGGTGGCGCGTACAAGTTGAAGGGGACCTGGAGCAACTTGGAGTCCGCAACTGAAGGCTAAAGACCGAGCTAAGTAGAGAGGCTTATTGAGGCCCAGGTTCACCCTGAACTGGAGCGCCATACAAGAAGAATGTAATGTCCTCAGGTATTTGAAAAGAGGGTATATTTGATAGCTACGATATGCTTCCGTAGTGAGAATCATCCCCTCCCTCAAAAACCACTTCTAATATCTCACAACCGATTGTTATGTGTGTTACGAGTATGTCTCAATAAGGTTGGGTTTTCCCAGCCGAAATACAAAAAGAGTAGCTCCTCAATGTGATGCAATCGATTTATAATCGGTTAGTTCAAGTTTTCACTGTCTCTCGTCCGTTTCCAACTTCACTCCAACTATGTAGAGCAATAAAAATTAAATTATGTCGATGTACTTATATGGATTTCGTCACCCAAAGTCAATAGACCTCTCTCTCTCTCTCTCTATAAGGTGGTGATGGCGGCGACCTGTTTAAAATTACCTACGACAAACGATGATTTTCACTTTCATTGGGCATCAAATCAATATAACAAAAAAAAAATGTGTTTATATTGTTTAAACGAACTTGAAGAGACGACACTATAAAGCCCATTAAAAGTTGACCGCATAAATGCAATCTATATAGATACATTTGTGTTGCTTTTGAATTTTCACAAGACCAGCTAAGGTAGGTAGGTATCTTGTATCTTATAGTATAGTCTTGAGGTGTATAGTAGCGTAATCTATTATATGTGTGGTGTGTTACAAATGAAACCAAGACTGTTTCCGTTTTCCCCTAAAACACGATCATCTTCTCGACCACAATAGCTAAACAATTAATGCTAATGCCACACAACTGTTCAGCCGGATGAGTTTTGTAATTTTTTTTTTTTATTCACTTTATTCACTTTATACATAAGTGGGACACTTGACCTTTTGGTCTTCGTTGTTGTTCTTCTTTTTTACTTCTTTGTTGTGGATGAAGATCATAGTAAGAAAAAAATGTTAATTGATTGAATTGGGCTCGTGCCAAGGAAACAAAAGATGAGATTGAGAAATAAATAGACTTAGTCAATATTTTCTTATATAGAAACTCTTCGTTTTGTGATAATTATAAATGTTAAGCAAAACAAACTCGCGACAAAATGTTACGACATTTTATTGTGTCCCTCTCTCTCATAACATACACAAGAGAAAGTTGCAAACAATTTGGTTTTTTATTTATCATTTAGCAGCAAAAAGGCAATCTAGGAAATGCTAAGTGTGACATTTCTTTTTGAAGACACAAACAAATCTGACAGAATGGCGCATATTGTTTGTTTGACTGAGGTGCGGCCATTTGGCTAAGGATACACGACAAATTGATTAGATGCATTTCTTATTGATTTTTAAGTGAAGACAAATTATTGTTTTTTGCCTCTGGACAGTCATCCGAAATCAATTAGACGACACACATCTGGTTTGCTATAAATAGTTTCTAGTAGACAGCTACCTAGAGGTTTGCTTTCATTAGAAAACAGGCTTTCGGTCGTTAGCTTGAAACTAGAAACAAAGATCTAAACTAAATTTAAACGATCTAGCCATTAGAGCTGGTTCAAACATCCCCTGTTCACCTTTTATAAGCTGTGTTTTATTCGAAAGTGTTTAGCCAGCTCTTAATACAACGTCTTACTTCTCATTTTTATCTTCAAAATGACATTGGAATCTTAGATGGCGCTGAATTGGACTGTAGACAACAACCAGCGTTAAACAATAAATGGTTGTTGTCTACAATTGGAGTCCACTTTTTCCACATTTTATAATCACTTTTGGTTACTGACTAAATTATCTTCACTTTTCGTTTTGTTATTGCTTTGTGTGCAAAAATTTACTGAGCTGGCTATACACTTTCCAAAAAACACGGCTATAATATTCTAGTTCTCTAATCCTTGTTTGTTTTGAGAAAATTCTTAGTTTTGTCTACAGTGACGTGACACCCGTTTTAGACAGATATTCTCAGATATTCTCCACAGATATTCAATTCATACGACCGCTGAAAGTAGTTCACTGTCTAAGAACAGCACGCCTTTTAAGCAACCTACTCTCAAACTGCCTTCTTCAAGTTTTCATTAATGATGAGAAAAGCAGAGTAAAAAAGCTAGACAATTGGCTTCCCCAAGCCTTCCTGCTTGCCCCTTTGCTTTTTCACCAGTGTATCAGCCAAATAGAGGAAATTTGGACACGCCGACCATCAGGCTGTATGTAGCTGCCCAGCAGATAGACAAAACGAACACAGGAAGACTTTAACTTTAGATCCCGAGCAACTCTACAGACTGACTTAACTTTTAAGGGAGCTGACAAACGATGAACTTCACGAGGACATTGCTATCTTCTGGTCACATCAGTAAAGACTAAAATCTTATCAGCCAACCATAAAGCTCTCTGGTGAACTGCCTGCTTTGAAAAACAGATACCAAAAGGGTGATTCATTTAGAGGTACTTTTTTTTAAAAGAAGAATCTTTTCTTTTTTTTAGGAAGAATCAAATTTTTCGGATTATCTTTATTATCGAACAAAAGAAATATCCTTGACATTAAATTTTCAAGAACTTTTTCCTTTCAAATATTAGCCTTAACTGCGGTGAACATGGTCCATTTTGAAGTAGCAATTTTTGATGACACGTTTGAGCATTTCCAGTGGCATTTGGCGAATAACGCAAGTAATGTCGCCTTTCAATTCATAAATTGTACCCGGATTATCCATGTAGATTTTGGATTTTACATAGCCCCAAAGGGAAATGTCTAGAGGTGTGAAATTACACGATTCAGGTGGCTAACTCATTGACACGAAGCGTGAAATTAACTGCTCGTGGAGTTCTTGCAATAAAGCCATTTGCCTGTGGGGCAAGTAGCAATGTCTTGTTGGTACCTACCAAATGTCCTCACAATAAGGGGATTTGATTTGAAGCAGCAATTAATCCATTATCATGGCGCCATAACAGACGGCATTGACATATACATACGTTCTGGCCGGCTTCGTTGTTAAAGAAATATAGAACAATGATTCCAGCAGCCCATAAACCCTTCTGAAGCTCTGAAAACTTAGATTCTTCTTTTATCTGAATCTAATGGTAGCTCTTCAATCTATTTGGTTGCTCTTTAGGTCAAATATGGCACTTTTGCTTAGTAAGTCAGAAATGTGCCTCATCACTAAACAAAATGTTTGCTTTAAGTTCAAGAAACACATTACTCGGAGAACGATGGTTTTCGTAACACGCCTAAACCATTTATAGACCTTATGTCAAGCTAATTTTTCCCAGGATAAAATGTCAAACTATATTAAAAAAAATTATATGACAGTTTAACACGATTCATGCATCATTTGTCAAAAAATACATAGGCAAAAGGTATCTTTAAATGAATCACCCTTTATAATAGTGTCCAAACACACTATCCTTCAAAGTTCCCACGTCAGATCAGAGCGGAGAGGATCATTTTGTCACATCCCATACAAAATGCAAAAGTCAAGAAGTATGTGTACTTACGGTGGGCCACTCCTCCAACCAATGGGTTCGAGCCCAATATCTACTCCTTTCAATCCTCCACGATTTTTGCGTCTAGAGGATGCTTCACTACCTAGAAAAGGTTTGCAAGGGATTGAAGTGCAAAATTTTGAACGCCATTGTGCATTTAAAAGTACGTTCACTTAAGTCTGCATAAACATACAGGGGCGTGTTCCAGCACTACAATAATTTGTCTCACTAAAAGAAAACACATGTAATTAAATTTGATCGTTTTGTTGGACACTCGACACAAAATATTACAAAATCAATTTACTGTGCATCATGTACCTTCAATATAATGAAAATGCGGCGTGCAGCGAAAAATTTCCAAACACTTTTGTACACTGGATTGAGTGTGAAAACACGTACACAAGAAAGTGTTTTGAAATTTTTTCATTACACGCCGCATTTTCTGCTCCGAAGTCACATGACGGATGTCATAACTTGTTTTTAAGCCTCCGATACAGGTTTCGAGAAGATTTCGATCGTTGAAATAATTTATGAAAGTAACGGATAAGAATTTGCTAATTTGTACTTGAAAGCATTACTTAAGATACATAAGGGCTTGCCTGAAGAATGATAATAGTGTGGGAAATAATATCCCGGATTAGAGCATAATCAAAATTTGATTTCGATTTATTTTCTTCAAATGTCTGCTCTCAGTGCCCGTGTCGAAGCTGCTTAAAAGGTCAGAATGTCGCCAAAAAACAAAAACTTCAATTTCTGACACAAACAGAAGTCATCACCATTTTTTGAATGAAGTTTTGATCATTCGTTGAGGCCGCAACGACATCTCGGGAATGCTAAGACCCCATCGCCTAAATCCTCCTGAAGAATGGTTCGAATAGTCTTTGTGTTGATGCCTCTTCCATCATTATCAGTGAAGCATTGTTTTTGGAACATCTTAAGTGTCCGAGCTGAAATTTCAGCCATCCTGTGTGTGTTTGTCATCCTCCAGAATCTCTCTGCTACCAAAAAAACGTTCTGATTTTTTTTTTTATAACATCAAATGTCAACCAAATGTCATGAAGCTTGACAGATAGTAGATTCAAGCTTTAAAACGCGTATTCGAACAACTAGATGGCGTTCTTGATTACTGATATGGGCGCTTTTGCCAACTAGAAGAACAAATCTACGAAAAGAAAGTGGCAGCACCGAAGGAAAGTTTACGTAGAATTATGACAGTGGTATCGAGTTGCTGTATGGGTTAGGTTAGGTATCTGGAGCTGGTCTTTGTGCTGAGAGACAGCAAAATACCGAAAGAGTCACGCTGTACACAATTCTGTACACAAGACACCCAATGGAAGGACTAACCATAGATACAGGACAATCCAATACAGGTTCCGGTCTCCTCCTCTGAGACTTGCATCTCACTATCGAGGCTAGCAATCTCACTATCGAGTCTAGGCTAGGGAGTCCTTGACTTTGCGCATAATAAAGCAAGTTGCTAAAGGAGTCACAGGACTAATTCTTGCAAGGCTTATAGTATGTCTAAATCAATAAAGGCAAAAAACACAAACTTTATTGCAGAACTTTCCCAAGTCCAAATTGAATTATATTTCTTCAAAATTTGAATGACATTACGTGCCTGAGCATAAACAAAATCTCTAAGCCTCGTCTGTCGGTGACTACTATGACGCAATGCGGCTTACCGGCAGGCAGCCCATTTGTATGAGACGAGCGTAACTTCACATGTGTCCCCGTGCAATATAAAAACAAATCTGAACTTGGACTACATAGTTGACAAATTATTCGTGATTCATCACTAATAAGCGTAAATTCCAATCGTTTCGGTATGATCCTGGATTCCATTGTACTCTCCGATACCCAATCCACCGAGTGACCTCAACTTTTATCATTTTAACATGGTCAAGAACATATGTATCTACATCTTAAGAAACCACTTGATTATCCAAACAAGCTGCAATTAAAACAAGTTGTAAACGTCAAATACCTAGTACCACAGAAGGAGATTAAATATCAAAAGAGAGAAGAATTGAAAGGCATTCAGATACATGTACCTAGTAGATTTACGAGGGCATAGCTTTGAACTTGAACACGGAATAGTGTATCAACTTTTTAAAATCATTAATTAAATTGAATCAAGGTCGGAATTATACATTTTGTTTATTTAATTTGCTTCTTCCTCTCTTTTAATGCGTGCCATCTATCTTTTTTGTTGCATAATATCTACAGATAGTCTACAGCTCGATTAGAGTTGTAAGTACGCACTATAATGCCTTTAATGGTGTGCTATGGATGGCTTGAGCATGAAGTTGTCTTAGAGTGGGACTAGATCAGTTTAGGCTTATTGCGAAACCACTTGTCTAAATTGGTATTTGGCATCACTTGAGGTGAACAACAAGAGTACAATGATCACATGACTTGAGTCATTATGCGGTTTGTTTGCTAATCGATTGGATTAAAGATTTAACTTGTGAGCCGTTGGAGTAATTGCAAATTCTTCAGCCATTGCATGAGCCACTTAAGTAAGAGGAAATATGTCCAGAGCATCCAAGTAGCATTGCCTAAACCTGGAAAAAGTCCTAGATTGTTGTTTAAGCCGTTTGCGTTCTTAAGAGCTGAAGAGACTTAATTTTGCCTGGCTATATCCAGTTCGGGTCCACGATCGGCAATAGGGATCATTTGTCCAGTAATGCTTATTTGGGTTGAAGAAGATGTATACCCTCTCCTGAGATAGGTAAAAACTCCCGAGTAATTCCTCTGGTTTATCAGCCTGTGATCTCACAATGGAACTACCTTCCGTCTACGTGTATCCTGACTCTTGTCAAGAAACTCACCTCACTTTTGCAGAGTAGGCCTAAGCATTCAACCCTAACTCATTCAATGAGATCCACCATAAAGTTGAGACTCTCTTGCTCTCATTCCTGAGAAAAGAGCACAATACTCTTTACCCTGACTGTGGATTTCATTTATAAAATTTTAAATACATTAATTTATTTAGAAATTGTAATAAAAAAAAAAAACAAAGCGTGCCTGAACACAAAAGATACACTTTTATTCCCATACTTACATACATCTGTGTATAGTTATGACGCAGCGTTATTTGCCGGCACACACCTAACATCATTTTGTATGAGAAGTATGGCTTTGAGTTTAAACTTCAAATGGATCTTAGGCAATATAAACAAAACTGAACTTGGACTGGCTGTGCATGGTAACGACATATTATAGACAATGTGGGCGCTGTGCTGACTTAATACTGAGCATAAATCTGAATTGAATTGCATCCTGTATGCCAAGCCAATATTGCCGTTGTCAAGTTATAATTTATCGACAGTAACAGTATCCCTAAGAACTAAATCATTTCATTCCTCTAAAGAAGTCAACAGCACATGCGCGCCATTAACGAACAGTTCTGCAACGCGTGTGAACTTTGCGAACAGCCCCTACCTTAAGTGGGACACACACTGGTATGCGTACTATATTCTATCCAACAATTCTGTAATTGTAATGTCACTCTAAAATCTATTATAACACAACGCAAACCTATTGAGATGCACAACTCTTGATATACCATCTTCTTACTGACTGTAGGGCCACTTCATAGCCACATTTTAGCCTTTGATTTTGATTTTCAATACAATCTACAATTCTCTACTTGAAACGCATCCTTCTCACTGGACATGACTTTCATTCCCATGAACATGAAGCCAGGGACATCATGCTTATGGACATAATCCGTCAATCTAGTAGAAAACACTAAAAGGGATATAATGGAGAGCGTGACCGTACGTCACAATTGTCCTTCTTTAAGTTCATAAAGATTAGGTCAAACCATTGAATTAAACGTGATCTCCTTTAGCTACCTTGTGTACAGTTCTTACTAATCTGAGGAAATATTATTTGTAATTTCAGAGATTCAAACCTTAATCTCATGCAACGACCAATCGGATTAAAGTCCCACGTACCCCTTTTGCATGAGTTAAGGTCTATACTTGCTTCTCGATCCGCTCATCGATGTACTCCTTTCAAACCAGTTTGGAATCGACTACATATGGTACTGATTTTGACAGCCTTAGTTCGATCTCTAATATTTAGGGGTTTGATGTGCGCTAGATGTAGATATTTCCCTTTGCTTCAACCATTCTTTTGAAAAAATTCTTTTCTTTTTACCTTGTGCCTAAAGTTTCTTGTCTTCATCAACTCTGTTGAGCTATGATGACGAGTGCATACATTAAGACACAAGAAGAAATGCAGTTCGAGCAAATGTCACTGCCTGTAGGGTTTATTCGAACCAAGTTTACTAGCACCACGTTCGAGAGTCTACGGCCCGCTTAAGAGTTCAATGTGACCTAATGCTACGTTCTGCGCTAAGACATTTTACTTACATGTTTTTTTCCGAAATTCTTAACATAATTTCAAAGTATATAATCGCGCTAAAAACACCGTTTTGGAACTCTTTCCACAAGATCATAAAATTTTGGTACGAAAAATGAGAATAAAATTAGTTTTTCTTTATAAGGCACAAGCGAATGAAAACTTTACCAAACTGAGCAAGAATACAAATTCCTTATATTCGGACAGTTCCTTAAAGACTGCAGACTATTTAATGAAATAAATATTTTTTTTTTCAAGACCTCCTTGTTGACATCAACTATGACATTTTTCTGACAGCTTTTGTCAATCTGACTTCTATTTTAGCAGAAATACATTGCCCCAGCCAATGCTTTTCAATAAAGCATAACACATTGACCACAGCAACAGCAACTTCAACGTTAGACCTAAGTTCTAAATCGGCTGTTGAAATTGCTGTTGTCAATAATAATAACAACTTGTCATTACTGTGTTCATTGTGTTCGGTTCCATTGAAAAGGGAACTCTACGCTGCTGTTCTTCCTGTACTACAGTATTTCACATCACAGCATCGGTCTATTCGCCTCTGCTGTTGAAGTTACTGTTGGCTGTTGCTGTGGCAATGTGTATCTTCTATTAAAGGCTAACATTGATATAAGAAGGCAATGCGCATCCGTTTCTTTTGAGTACTAGCAACTCCATAATGAAAAACCAGACATGACAGTAGAAATGGAAATTTTGGACTCTCTAAAGTCAGCCAAACATAGTCGATACGTTCGTACCCTCCCAAAACATCAAATTTTTAGTGAAATTTTGGAAAAATCGGTCCGGGTACGAAGAAGTGAAAGAAATATCTTTGGGCTGGCTTGTGAAACTGTCAAATCTGTCAAACATTTTCAACTTGTCCGTTTGATAAATTTTTCGCAATTTCAGCTCTCTCTCTAAGGGAATTTCGCTCCAACTGCTTAAAAAGTGACAATCTACGAATTTTATTGCAAAAATTACGCCGACGGGCCCACAATTTTACACAGCCTTACACGAGTGTTGCTTCCCGCACCTTTGTGGTGTGAAGTTGGTAAAGGTTTGATATCCGATTTTTATGTCATGTTTCCTTGTTTGGCGGCTTTCTACGGAATCGGTGGAGATGATGGGATACATTTATTTACTCTGGTGAATAGGTCATAAACTAATATTTAAGGCACAGCTACTTTGGCAACACTATTCCACCTACTAACCTGTCATTAGACAAAAGGAAAACAGACGCAAACGAAAAAGCTAGACAATTTTCTACAAAAAAAAAAAACGAGGTCAAACTAGTAAGCAGACACTGGAACTACTGCTTTCTAATAAATTACCATAAAAATACACATCAAACCGTTAATAATGTGGTACATACCCACTTTTTGAGTTCTTATGAAAGGTTCCAGTACTATTTCTGCATTAAATACGTATAACTCTGCATGCAGCAAACTTTATGCAATAGAAAACAAGAATACCTGTGGTTAGTTCTACGCAAGTGTTGATTAATGAATGAAAAAAAGAAGTAATTCTGCTTCTAAATTCCAGACACCAATGGGTTGTAAATTACCACATTAATTTTTTTTCCTTTGAAATATTTATGGGCCACTGGAGGTGATCAAGGTCAGTTTGGTGCAGTCAGCGTGCGTGCAGTCCCTGACAACGTGTTAAATAAGCTTTCTGCTGCAGAAATATCTATCTATAGGTACATCTTTAATGTGTCACTGAAAAATAGCTGTTTTTTTGTTGTTTTTTTTTTTTTTTTTTTTGCAACGGCCAAGCTCAAGACTTGGTTTAATGCATATCTCATTACTCATAGATGAATTTCTCGTTAAGCTTTTTTGGTGTCATCAATTTCAGTGACAACTATCCAAGTTTGTACTCAGCTTATATGGTCAACCGACAGAGTTAGATCTTCAATAGCAAAATCAATATTCAATTCTCGTTTGAAAAATCATTAAAAATGTTTTGAGCTTCTCTATAACAAACATAAATTCCCAGAATAAAATCCAAATAAAATGATGTCAAACAAAAAATTCAACTTAACACTCATAGATCGTGCCTCGACATTATGGTAAATAGTAGGTACCTCTTCCTATTTAAGTAGCACTTGTGCACATTTCATCCAAGTTTGCATAAGTAAGACGGGCACCGAACCAATGGACAACAAGTACATGACCAGTACTAATTTCACTACACTTTACACAAATAATAATACAAGCACGAGGAGCAGCAGCAACTGACAAGCATGCTTTCAAAAAAACACAGCGCTACAGCATACAGACCTCTTTCAACATTACACAATTGCTATGAAAAAAAAAATGATAGAGGATCTGTTAGACAATAAAACAAAGTTTCTATGGCACGTGACACAAACAGGTTTTAATTTCACTCATTTTATAAATACAAACTGAATAGCTGATAGTTTAATAGTACTCATTGTATCTGGATACACTTTATTCCCATCAATCTTTGCGCGCATCATCTTCAAATTGAATTGTATCTTTTGTTTAGTACTTAAAAGTGATTTGAAAATTTGGACAAAAAAAAAAAACCCAAATTTTTTTTTCTGTTGAACAATAGGCTAGACGTTAGACAGTTAATTTTATTTTATTTTATGGTAAAACCAACGATGATGATGCATTATACTAATTTAAATAGTAGAAGCTCATTCAAAAATCATAGCAGGGGTTCCGGGTTATAATAATAATTCAAATAAACGCGCTTTGACGTTTCGAAGAAGAAGATTCGAATTCTTCATCTCAATAGAGATGGATTGGACTTTGACACTTCGAAGATGACAAATGAAATAGATTTCGTAATTCGAATTTGACACTTCGAAGATGACAAATGAAATAGATTTCGTAATTCGAAATGTAAATGTCAAAGTCGCTCCAATTTCGAATGCCATTTAATTTTGCTGAATGGATCTATATTTTGATTTTAATTTCAAATGTTTTGCTACGCAAAAACAAAATAGAAACGAGATATTTGTTGATAGTTTAAAACTTGTTTTGCTTTTGTTTGTTTAAATTCTTTTTAAGTGGCTTTTTCTTTTATATAAATTTTTACATTTTTTTATGTTTATGCAAGGAAATATTTTTTATATAAAAAAGAACTGAAACTATAAAGTTCAGAAGGAATGTAGATCACAAGGAATATTTATAGTCTCATCTCTAAAACCAGCTGAGTACTGGTTTTGTAAACAAAAATATGTACGGTTTCCAGAATTTAATGAATCCGGATTTCGTAGTTTCGGCATTGTGTTTACGATCACAAGGAGCAAAAAAAAAAAGACTTCATTCGGTATATTTTTGCGTCACAAGCCGGGGAGAAATCGTTAAGACAAGGTTGTTTCGCGTTATGTGATGATACTTAAAACAAATTCGGATCCGATAGTTTAAGGCGGAAACCAGTTGTAGGGGGTGGACGTCTGATATTTTATTGGGATTTAACGGATATTTTTTTTTCTAGACAGTTGCAGTGGAAAATATGTTAGCACTTACTAAATGTAGCTCACTTTTGTTATTAGTCTCACGGATTCTTAACGTATGTCTGTCTGTCAGTCTGTTATCGTCTAAAATTGACAGCTGAAACTTTAAATAAGAATAGGTTAAGTGGCAACCCTTCTTGGAATGACAATAATGGGTGCTATTTCGCGGGGTCTTTCATGGCAACTTAGTGAGTGCAAAAAGTTATTAAATTAAAGAGAATTTTTAGCCATCTCTATCGATTAAATATATTAGACGAAAAGCTTGAAAAAAATGCAAAAAAAAAGAACCCCATGAGTCGTCTGACTTATACAAACTCTCACATCCTTTTTGCCCAAAACTAGACTATAACCAGTCGAAAAATCGACGACGTATTTTTGGAAAGAAACGTCCAGATACTCAGAAACAAAAAAGGACTGTATTTGACAGTAATCTTCATTTGACACATACACACGCTCAAGCTAAGAACTCTCGATTTTCAGAATCGCATTATGACATTTCAGCGACAAGTTCAGCTTTCCGAGGCTAGTTTGACAGCTCTTACTGCGGCAATTTTGTAGAAGAATGTGTGTACAATTTGTTGTTCTTAATGGAATGGCAACCAACAGAAAATACGAGCACAATACATTTATATGCGTCACACGTTAGTTCACATTTATTTAGATTTTGGACAATTTAGACAACGGCAATTTTAGGAAATATGTGGGGACTGGACTGTAGAGGAACGTCGGTACGTTGGTACGTTAAATAGAGAGAATCTCTCTGTCTAGTACAGTTGGCCTTTTTCTGTCAGATTCACAAATATGAATTAATATCGTAAGCTATCTGGTTTTGAGAAATTGAATTCGAAGTATGCACTTCCAAGGACCGCTGTTTTAGAAATGATCTACCGCGGTGCCACCATCTATACAAAGGAACTTATCCACGCCAATGCTATAAGTGCAACCAAACAACAATGGCAGCAAATAGAGCACTGTAACACTGATGGCTATACTCTAGCCAACACTGAGCAAAATTAGACTACCGGGCTCCTAAACCATAAGAGAGGGACCCTCTCAATACTAGCAAGCTTCACCATTGGATGTTGTGGAAAAGGAGGGCTAGGAGGGACTTAGTATCCGCTAGAATGACTTACTTATGTCGAAGCTGTGAAGACGAAGAGAGAAAAAACCACCTCCTGCTATCGCATTCTTATCGATGGCCCCCCTAGATGCAAATCTTTTTAAGGCATAAAACTTGTATGCATCAATTATGCCCTCAATGAATTTGGTTTGTCACTCGACCACTCAAACACTATTGTACAGCCAAAGACTATGTCCCTAAAGAGAAGACTCGCCTAGAGAACCTAGGTATGCCCTGCTGTGATGACAGTAACCACACGCATAAATGCACCCAAGATCTGCCAGCTGAAACAGAGGGTTTGAAGAAGATAGCTTCTCAAGACAGTAATATTCTTGAAGCTTGTCATGCGCTCGCTCCACCAACGTTGATGATATTTTTTGCGGATTTCTCCAACCTCATGTACAGTAGTCAAACGGACTAATCCCTGAGCCAAGGCAGTAATCTAATGAATACTGCGATCTATTGTTGATCGATGTAAGCCTCTCTTCTCTGATTTAGAAAACATCAGAGAAAATACGACTACTTCGGCTGAAGCCAGTCCTCTTAATATTAGGCAACCAGATGCACGGTATCCAGTTCTCCGCGACTGTAATTCTTCTGCCGATGTCTTTGACAACAGAGATGCCATTTCTTTCCAGTCGCACTTGAAAACCTCACTCGAGAGCTAAGTCACAAGCTTGTGTGCTACTCCTTTAAAACTTGAGGCTGACGTATTTCACACTATGTTGCACTGCCTTTTTCTAATGCATCCATAGCCATACAGTGTGATGTTGCCTAGCCTGATTGTTTTTAGTTCTAAAGCACAATGGTCCTTTGATTTTTTGCGCAGCTGGAGATCCTTGAGCTTGTCTGAGTCATCATGAGCAAGTCTCAGCAGTTTTGGACGCCTTACGAAGTAATATAGTATAAAGACGAAACATTAAAAAGTGTTGTCCCAAGGTAATTTCAAAAACTTCTGAACCGATTGACGTGAAACAAATTTTATAATATTCACTATTTTCATGAGAGTGACATAGGGTACTTTTTTTCTTCAAATATGTTGCTTTTTATTTTAGTTTCTTAAATCTTTACGATGCAAGGCGAGCGTGGGTGGGATGGCGACTGATTCCATGTTTCTTATGTCTAGGACACAGCACGGCTGATACCTGACAGACAGTGATCCATCTGGTTGGATGTTTGTTGCCGCTCTGTGAAGATCCTACTAATTTTTTGATAGGCCTAAAATTTGAACAGTGTGTCCCCAATAGGCCGACATTACCCACCATGTGTTTGGGCATAGTGTATACAAAGTAGAGTCTTCACAAGTTACCCTATTCAATTCCCGTAAAATGTACTTGCTTACCGAACAGGTAGTTAATAGTTAAACAAGCATTTGTCTAGTCCCATTTCAGTTAAAAATTTAACTGGCTTCATTTTCGCTGGTGAATGGTGACAAGGCGTTTGGCGTAACAAAAGTCATAAATCCTTCATGCATATCACTGCGACTGCCAATGTAGTTTCGATTTCATTTTCTAATCTGTCTTTGTTTGGCAGCTAATTCTAGGTAGAGCCTAGTTTCTCATAGCAACTGTAGTAGTATGTACTTGCCTTACTCTAGTTTTAAGAATGCAATATGTTCTGAGGATGGGTACTCTCTTCACATTGCACAGGTGGAACAATGCTTAGTAGCATACCAGTGCTGGAAGCAAATCTAGGTCGATTCTTTATATGACTAAGCTACGCACCCACTTGTATCTAAGCCCACTTATGCATCTATGACATGTCGCCTGTTCGAAGATAATTTGTACAAGTCGTGTTGGTATTCGTAGCATTCGCTTGCAATCGCTTCATGTGCCTACCTCGAAGGCCTGACATTTATCCATTGGCACACGAATATAATTGCCGACTTCCAAAATACAACTGCTATGATCATACGCACTTATTGGTGCAACTATTCATGTCTAACTTGTATCTTGTATCACCATACTCGCATTGATCTACCTCAAGAGGTATTAAAACAATTTTTTTTAAATTAACCATTTAATCTAGACGATAAATCAATTCAAATGCGAGAACATATTGACCATGAACAGTTGAGATTAAAATAAATAAAAGTTTTGTTTCTCCGTTTAATTGGTTCACTTGAATTAACCAGCCATGGGTTAAAAGATTTCTTTTTTTGTCTTCTCTAATTAAAAGTACACATTTGAAAATTTATTGTTTAACTGATAGTGTAAATAGTGTGCACTTGAAAAAATGTAGAAAAGATTTACATTAAAGGTCAACGTTTGAGAATGATATGAAGTCAAACAACGGAAGATAACCATCGCCGAAGTGGTGTATCTAACTCTTCAACTGTTTGTTGAGTATCTCTGTACGTTTACTCTTTAACGACCTTGGATATCGTTCCGCTGTTACATCTATTTACGACTTCCTCAGATTGCGCTGCGTATTGTTTTTTTTTGTTTTATTTTCCATGGCACGTGACCACGGTGTGTGAGTTTCTTTAAATGGTACCAAGCAACTTAAACTGTTTGAAAACGATTGCAAGAGGTAATTTTCTTTCTGCTTTAAAGGAGTAACTTTGTGTAGTTTCCGGTGGAAGATATCCTTTGGGAGTCCATATGCATCTTGAAATCTCATCTTCTCCAGTAAGCCCCTTTTTGATCAGGAGAAGAAGTTTGTAGGTCGTGAGATCGAAAGGGGTTTCCGTAACCTGGATTGGAGTTCATCTTTAGAAGTAGATCCAAAAGTAAGGACGAAGCCTATGGCAGGTTTTCTTGAAAGAAACAGGCACGAAGCTCTTGCTCAGTTTGAGAAACTCTTGCAGCGTTTTCCTAGCCAAAATCACTGTCTTTAGAGTAAGTGCTGACCAGCAGTCGGCTAATACTGTATCGACAACGATTATGAGATCCAGTGTATCTCTGCCGCTTCACCTTTCCCTAGATAACTACAACATATCGCGGAATTACGGAGCTAAACAGCTAGCCTGACAACGCTCATCCAGTGCTAGCGGCATACACATCACCGAAGTCCCTTACCAGACGCCAAGGTAATACTGCTGAGTTACTCTGACTGACGCTAAATAAAACCCCATTGGACTCTTGGAACATAAGAAAGGACCCCTCTCACACTCACAGACTGGCCAATGCTCATCCCTGTGCTCGCCAACATGAATAAGGCCACTCTGGGCAATACTTATCCATACAACGATCAGAGCAAGGAATAACTTACCTCAATTATACAAAAAGATAAATGGCCCCAAGACTGAGAAGCAGACCATAAAAATCGGCACCACAATAAACTTATTTCTGGTCTAAGTACATCCCATCCAACCCACCACCCTCTCAATCAGTGATCGAGACTGAAAAAAACCTTTAAAGTTACAACGATTAAAAGTTAAAAAAAGCTAAGAAATCGTAACTGACACGCCCACTTAAAAAATCTAACTAAACATTGAGTAAAAACAAGAACCAATTGGCAACACTGCTCTCCAGGGGTGGCCTCACAAACAGTCTCATCACTTAAACATCCCTGTACGCTCATTTGCTTGTTAGCTATCTCTCCTGTATTTACCGTTACAGGGAAATAAAATCCTCACTTATACTCCACTAATAACCATCCCTGTACTACACTCAAATGTTCCAAAAGTAGCTAGTACTTTTTAAAAACAAAAAAAAAAAAACGTTATGAAAGTCACTAATCCAACGTGTGATACGTGAACGTGCCACACTTTCCATTTCAATACGAGCACAATAATGATGTAAGCACTCTTTTTTAGTATTCGTAGGTTTTAGCATAAAAATGAAAGTGTAAATTAGGCTTTATAACATCTGCTTAGAGCCTCCTAATTAGCACCTTTTATATGGAAAAATTGTATTCGTTTCTTATTAGGAAGAGAAGGGCCTTCTTCTGTCAAATTGATTAAGTAATTTTTTTACTTATTTTGTAAGTTATTATAAGAATTTAAGTAGCGTTACCTACTTGAAAGAAGTAACAATATTCTTTGAATACGCCCGCTTAGCCATGACGAAGGCGCAAGTCTTTAAAAAGTCATTAGTGTGGTATGGGTTATGTTTTTTGCTTTTTATTCCGATAAAGATGGCATTTTATATTTTCTTGACCTTTTTTTCCGTACCTATACCTATCATAAAGAGTTACAGCTAATGATACAAGGTTAAATGGTGGCATCTTACGTTTTTTAAATGATTTTAAAGGTTATACTTTGTTAAGCACTCATGAGGTAGCCCATTGGATCAATTACAATCGTCTTGTAGGTTAGACATAGCTTTGGGTAGAGAATTTCCCTGAAGGCAATATTGGAACCCTTTCATTAAACTTGAGGCATGGAAACGAGAAAAGTTTGACATTTGGAGGCTGCGTGTGTTACCTGACAGCCACTCAGAATGGCTGGACAGATTGTAGGAAAGTTGGTTTCAGCTTTAAGCCACCCAAGCAAAAGGTCTTTAGTGGGTCTAGTGTTTTGATAACCATCACACGTTTGTCTGAAACAAAGATAAAAACTTAAAAATTAGTTTCAATCGTCGATCTTCTATTTATCTACACAGCTTTTCTTCTTCTTTGACATGACAGCTGTCACTTACTTGAGACCGATCATCCTAGCTCTGAGATCAAAAGAACATACATCAGTCTTGTCTTGGGTTGCCGAATTATGGATTCTGGAAGATCTAATTTCCCTATTGACCGTTCCAAAACAGGAAGCTGATGGTCGTCCAGGTTTTTCTTTTTTGAATGTCGATGCTGCGAGCTGTCGTCACCTTACGGCTATTGTCTTTCCTCATTTCATGACTATATCATCTGAGCCTTTTTCCTATAAAATTTGCGAAGAAGTATGCTGCTTTTTTTCTAGTATTCTGAGCCATACATAGGTGCAGGTCTTAGAAAGAATATCAAGAGTTTTCCCTTGGCCTAAAATTTGATTATTAGTCAAACGAAAGCACCTCTTAATCGTTATGGTGATTATAGAGCCCATCTTGTTCTCCTTCTTCTTCTTCTTCTTCTTTTCTTCTTCTTTTTCTTATAAGTACTTTCTTATCTTCTGTCCATTTCTTTTATAGCTACATATTCCAACGTACTTGCACTACTTCACCTCCGTACACGCTTGTCAATTGGCGTTCATCCTAAAAATATGCCATCAAATAGCTAAGCGTAGCAATTTAATAACAGTGGGCCATAGGCTGAACCTTGGGGCACTCCACTTTTTTATATAATTTTTTCGGAGAATACTGATTTGGGTGATGGTATACCCTTGTCGCTATCAATATGTTCTTGGGAAACTTTATGATGCCTAAGAGCCTACTAAATGGTGTTCCTTGGTAGTCTACTTATGGATTTTCAAGATTTTTGCTAATGGTTTCTGGTATAACAAAAGAAATTATTAGACGAAGAACCAAGCTTTAGCTCTTAATAAAACTGCGTGTTTTATCCGGGACATGTGTGTGCATAAAGTAGAGATCTACAATTCAGAGAGGTAGATGAATTTCTGAGAAACATAGGGACTTAAAGTTTAGAGAGGGAGAGACAGTATTTGCAGCTATTGTTGAACTTACACGGCTTCGTTTGGAAGATAAATGCTAGGATACAAGTACCAATTTGACGACATGTTGGTCTCTGAAAGTGTTTGACACAATTCCTTGAAAGGAGGCGAGATTATGGTCACGGATAATTCTTTTGGCAGGCTAATGAATTCATATTAGATCGCTTAGCTTAGCTTTTTTCGGTACTGGACCTTAGAAGCCTAACCTAGATCAGTTGAAGCTGGCGTCTGGGTATCTTGGAAACTCTTGGTCCTACTGAGTTCTAAGTTAAAGTCCCTGATATATGTATTAAGGACGCTGGAATACATATTTTCTCTGATAGCCAAACAGCGCTTAAAGAACTATCTCGGTGAACTCTAAGTCACTTAAAAGCTAATACGACGTTCTGCCATCTGTCCAAATAACGACCAAGTTTGTTGTGTCTCTAGTCGCTATCTTACATAAGCCAATGAATCTGCAGATAAACTAGCAAGAGCTGCTTTCAAAAGGCCAAACTTTGTCTCTGATCAGCGACTTGGAATACCAACTTCTTCTTGCTCCTATGCGGTATTCTGTCAGGGCCAAGGTAAGCTGGAGATCAAGACCGATATTTTCAAAGAAACCTGTTACTTAGACAAGGAATATATCAGAAAGATTATGAACAGAAGTGCCCATCTTCACCAATTCAATTCGTTTCTAGGGATAGTACATTAGTCAGTCGGGTTTCAAGGAGAATGAAACATCTGAACACATCTCTGTAAATGGCCACGCTACACTGGCTAAGAAGATGTGTCCTGCATAAGGAAATATGTTCGTCAGCAGAGGTGGAAACTTGAAAAAACTTTGCTCTACTCTATTGGTACAAAAGATAATTTTTGCTGTAGTGTCGGCCACACTGGCAAGCGATTACTCCAACTAACCCCAAGAATCTATGCCTTACAATTTCTCAAAAGACTCTGCACCGTAAGTAGCAGAGTAAAATCAAATAGCTGCAACTTAAGGAGGATGGATGTCTTCCTTTCATTCAAGACTATCCAAGTCTATCTATCTCCTTAGACATCTAGCACAGCAGCTAAACAGTGATAAATTCGACTGCATAAAGTGAAAAAACCGATTTAAGATACCTCTGTACACAGTAGCACAAAAAAGTAAAACAAAAAACCGAAAAAAAAGTAGTGAAAAATGGAAGTGCAAAGTAAATTGCATCATAATTCATCTGCATTCTTCCGTGACAAGGTAAAACCGTTTGCTTGCAAAGAGGTAATTTGTTTGGAAAAATTTATCGTTACAAGTAATGAGGAAGTTTTAACGGTGAATGGCATCAACATTTTTGGAGTAATTAGGCGCATTTCTAATGAAAAATACTTTCCCCTCCTCCCCTCAAACTATTTCGCTTCGTCATCGTAGTCTTACTGTTCAGAAGAACTATTACATAAAACAATCCGAACAAATAATTATTCAAATTTCAAATCTCTAGCCTCATATTGTAGATACCGTCACTTCTATGGAAATGGGCACCACATTATTCACAAACGAATTAAACCGACTATTAATTTTCATTCTCTCTCCCTACCCCAGCTCCTCCTCGGAAACCCACTGAATACAAAATATGGGATTATAATAGACCCTAAAGCTGTCTCGTCTCATTATAATACAAAAATCTACTACTAACTTTCAAATAGCTAATAGATAACACCGCCGCCATAGATGCAGCCACAAAATTCGAAGGGCACATAGTTTGATGGCGCATACCATTAGACTCTAGTCTTAGTAGCATAAACTACAAATACTCTCTGAATGTCCTACTTATCGCGCGGATAGGAAACAAATTAATAATCACCGGGCGTTGTAGCTTCTATTACATAAATTGCAAAATCTGTACGTGACATGCAACTTCATTATGCGTAACAGAGATAGAGAGAGATAGACAAATCAATTTTGTAATGTTTTTTTTTTTTTTTTTCTGTAAAAACAAAAATAAGAAAGCAAATAATGAGAAAAAATAAATTTGCATGTTTACGGTCAGTGTGAAAGAAAGAAGATTTGAATACACTTTCACTGGTCCAGCGGCAGTCATCTGCCTCAATCTATATCTATTCCCGCATACCTACGGAGCGGAGCGGAGCTTCTGCTTTTCTTCTTTCAGTATTTACTTATCTCACAGACTATGATTTCATTCAATCTGAGGTTTTTTTCTTCGATATACATATGGTGTGGGCAACAGAAGAAGAAGAAGAGATACAAAAAAACTGCGATTTGTTGCGAAGAAGGAGAAGTTGATCGTCATCAATAAAAAAACCGATGGCTTTCACTTGGCCCTCAGCACAAGACCAGAAGTGATTTAGTTTTTTTTTTGTTACCGAATTTTTGGAATTTTTTGAAGCATTCTTTGTAAGACTTTTCTCTTTGGCCCCGAGGATTTGCATCCTTTCATCGCATATTTTGATCTTTTTTCAGGGATCTACTTAAAAGAAATCCACAACTAAATGACTGGATCCGGCAGCATTTAGTAACGATTACCTTAAAAAATACTGTGAATTACAATTGAATGGAAATATTGCATACAATTCTCCAAACCAATTTGAACACCATCCACAGAGTGTAAACACAAGAACCTGCAGTTGATAGTGTCTTCGCTTTTTGACAACTGATGCACAAGAACTACCTGGCATCACTGCTCTCCAGAGGTGGCCTCACAAACAGTCTGACCACTTACACATCCCTGTACATAGGAAATTCAAAATTCTACCCAACACTTGGAATTTTTACGTTCAGAGAGTTGCAGAAGGTGCGGAAAGTTTTCCTCCTAGGCAGTGGTGTGTAGAGATACCTGTTTGAACTGAATAAGAGCGGCCCCGTCTGACTGGTGTATGAGCTAGATATCCGTTTTGACGTGAGTTTTACTCTTTTCCGTCCTTTCTTCTCTTTTGCAATCTATCAATTTCCGGGCTCATTCATACTCCTTTGGCGCAAGCTGATTGTAAAATAAGAAAACTAACGCCATTCCTTCGAAAAGTAAGTGAATGATCCTTGCACTTAGTAAAGCTACAATCAAATTGTTTGACAAAATGGTAAAACGATCGCAGAGCTCTCAGAATCTGAGGAAAATCTATGCAATTGAAGGCGAGATTAGCAAAAATGCATGCTTTTCAGTTAGGTAGACAAGGTACAAGGAGCCTTCTGACTAATAAAGGTAGGTACTGCTTAGTTCATTTCGGCGACTTACATATTCAGCCATGGAAAACTACTAAGGTCCTCCAGTTCCAAAAAACAACAAGATTCCTCAATCTTCTGACAGATAGGGCATGACATTTACATAGAAGATGGCGAATAGATACACTGGGCACGTTCAAAACTCTATGCCTACTTTTTGAGGTAATGCCTAACATATGGAACGGCAATCGAATTTTTGACAGTTTGCACATTGACTTAAAAGGTAGGGAGAATTTCCTTACCTTAAAATCCAGTCCACTACCTCAAAAACAAATGCCTTACTTTGTTTGACAACCTAATGCCTAGAATGCGGAACGTGCCCACTTTCTTCTTCGTCTCTAATAATCGTTGTGCTATACACCCAAGCAAGTTCCACTTGAATACCAATGGCATAGTGCCCAGTATGGAGATGACTCGTGCTTTATGACGCCCAAACTTCACAAAAAAGTGGATTTCTTTTTGCTAAGGCCGTTAGATGAACATAGGTTTGGAGTGCTTGAATGGTGGCTTTATTTCCTATTTTCTTTTTAAAAGTGCTAAGCCTTTTAAGAGCTCATCCACACTTTTGTTAATCCCAGGCATTCAGCAGACACAGGGTTAGCACATTGACTCCAGACATTTATTTGAAAATGACTTTCAGGACTTTGGAACCACTGGCGGCCAGGGCTAATCATAGTGTCTTAGCTTGATGCCATCCGTATTACTTAAAACTACAAGACAAAATTACAGCAATCGATATGCACATATAAGGTCTGTTCCTGTACTAACTAAAACTATGAAAATCTACGAAATTTTACAAAAAAATTACGAATTCCTGTTCCCGTATGACAAAGTTTCGTAGTTTTTCACAGAAGAGAGAGCTCACGAGAGAGTAAGACATTTCTCCATACTGCGAATTTCAGCCCAAAAAAATTTCTTTGGCCAAAATTTTAAGTTCTGTCAAATGGTTGTGTTGCTGTTGGGTGGCAAGATAATTTGAACTAAATCAATACAAAAAAAGTGACGTCTAAAAAGTTTAACCCGTTCCCTTACTTTTTTTGGAGATTTGTCTTTCTCTGAGAGAAAGAAATTTGGATAGCTGCGGATAGACCTATATTTGTTGCTTCGCTCGACGACTTGACAGGACAATAGTGTTCGAATGAAATGACGTACTATAACGTGTGCTGTCACTTCAAATTTCGATAGTGAAAGCTCGATTACGAGGGGGAAATAGCAAATCCTTATATTTCGATGAATAGTTAGTCGATATCGATTGTTGTTATTTGGCTTCTTGTATCACGTCTTTGCGTCAGTTTAAGTGGCTTATATTCCCATTCCTGGAGTCAGATTGCAGAATTTCCTTGGGAAAAAAAATGGTAATGGTAACAAGTCACTACAGTAAGTCACAGATCTCAAAACTCTATTCATCTTGAATTAGATTCCATTACCTCTAATATAAAAATCATGATTTACTAGGTATCTAGAGTTATGTCAGTATTTTCCCATTAAACTCCATCTTCATAGGTTTTTCCAGCAAAGATGATACTTCATGTAATAAAAAAATTCATTAGAATATCTTATCGATGCTAATTAAGTCTAGTTTACCCATTAAATTTTTGCTGTGAATTGAAGCGCCAATAATTGTGGGTTATTCTGTGTGTGAATAATTTTATAATTCATTCTATACCGTCAACAACTATTTGAAGACGAATAAACTAACGTCAATAGAACTTCCACCAGGGATGTACTTCCACCAGAGATGTACTAGACTTAGATTAGATTGTAGGTTAAGGTTGGAACTCGTCACCTAGTGGCAAACGATCAAAAGAGGTAACACATTTTAGCATCCTTCTCGCTTTCTCCACAAGAAAGGACTTTTTACAGAAGGTAATCTCCATTTACATTTGTATGGCAATTCAATTCAAAAGCAGCAAATACCTATTAAGGATAAAGTTATTCAGTTCAAGACCCAAGAAACTGAGGAGTTCTTTTTTTGTTTTTGCTTGATGTATTTGCGAAAATTAATAAAAAGCTATCCAGCTGTCAACATGAAGTTTAGTTTGAACTCGATTTAAACTGGACTCTGTTCCAAACAGGAAATCGGGTCGTGTCAATCCAGTTTAAACTCGTCTCGCATTTAGAACTTGTTGATGTACAAAGTACTTTTAATTTTTTTTTCTATTCAACTGTCAGGAATGCAGATGATTCATTAAAAATGTGACCATGGATCTTTCACGAGTTGCGATTTTTTTCCTATACAATTTCAATGAAAACTGAGTTCACCCCCAATACGCCTGGGGCAAAAACTTTTAGACTGTCAAAATGTCTTATGTCATTAGTAATGATCGTTTGCTTTGAAGTCGAGAAACTATTGTTATTTAATATTTGCGACACATGCAAGGAAAATTAGCATTACACCAAGTACACAAGATATATGCAAGATTGGATTTCATCTATTACAATTTCTTCTTTTGAAAAGTGTGAAACTCGTACATTATCGCAACAATCAAAACATTACCCACATCCCAGTGAACCCAGTGAACTCAGTCAACTCTACCTAAACGAAGATTCATTAAATTAAATACACAAGTAGCTATATACCTTGAACAAGTTAAATGACTTCTTGAATTGGATTTCACAATAACATTAAATATCACGTCCCTGGCATTTGGTCTGGGTTAACGTCAGCGAAGAGAATATTGCACAATGAAGCTGTCACAAAAAATATCTACCTACTGTAGTTTTATTTTACAATTTTTATGGTTAAATCTTGATTATAACAATTTCAATTGAATGAAGAAAGTCTGACCAGATGGTGGCTTCGTTGATCGACATTTCGTGAAATGATCCGTACTTTGATCTTGATTAGGTAATAAAATTATTATTATGTACTTTGAACACAGCTCTATTTGAAAATTATGAATCCTCAAACAAAGCATTTAATTTACGACGGTTTGTTAATTATTACTTAATCACGAGCGTTTTAGGTGTGAAAAACGAAAAGTAAATGATTAGATCAATTTGTGATGATAATTTACACAATCATTCTTAGAATGCTTTCAACAGGTGGATCCAAACAACTTTCACCATATGGAGAGTGCCTCGAGGGCAAACTGTGGGTGCACATTATTGTATTATCCGGCGAGACAGACCTAGTCCCTTCTCTTGATGAAGAGCGTAGGCGGACTGGTTACTATGTATTGTATTGAAAGAGATTCACTTGAAGCTTTGGAAAGAAAGAATACTTTTTAGATCGCAAATAATGGTTCTGAAATGTATGGTATCATGAAAATTACACGTCTGTTCTTAGGAATTATGACTAAAGATGACGTGCACTATTTGATAAGACTGAATCGATGCAAAGGAGGTGAACTATTTCAACTATTTCCAGCATCCAGAGCAAAAACTAACTCTAATAGACAGACATCGTCAGTCGTTTTGACGTTTGACTCCTCCAAACTGTAATGTACCACCGATTTTGAATTTGTTCTGACGTTTCCAGCCTTCCTTTCAAAATGGAGCTCATGCACACATCTTAACGAAGGCAGCCATTATGTAGACTTTGTTGTTGTTAGTTGTATGTCAGCCTGCAGAAAATGTCCATCAAAACATAGCACACGGAACAAATGTTGAAAGGAACAAGTATTGACATGTCAAAAGACATGCTGTCAAAAGTTTTTCTGTATTGACGTTGCCCTGATATCTAATTTAGTTACCTGGTCTTTAAACAAATAGCCTGTACTCTCAATGAAATGTTTTATGTTTCCGAGTGCAAGTTTACCAAATCTTTTAGTTCTGTGGAAACAAACTAGTATCAAGTTGCTCCCGTTCAGAAATGCCTATACATATCGGCTACTATTAGTTTTTTAAAGACCCCGACCCATACAATCCGTCCAGGTTGTTCCGTTTCGTTGAACGATGATGTTGAAGTTGACGTATTACCGGATAGAAAAGTCCCATAGAATCTGTCATATCAATCAGCTGATTGTCAGAAGCTATGACAGTTTCTCTAGCAATGATGCATGACAGATTCTGGTCCAGGCCTTTAAGCCTTTGACAGCACTGAAGTAAATTTAGCGTCTCATTATGACATTAGCTTCTTTTTACTTCTGACAATTACAGTGAGCTTCTCAAAGTTCGTGACTGAAGCGTAAGAGAAATCAAAATGTTTGATGACCTCTGGGCTATAGGATTCCATTGTCAGACTTGTTTTCCTCGGAATCTGTCAAGTTTTAGAAGTGCGTGCGCGATTCACTGCTCGGATTTGAAAAACGGATTATGACATTAGCTACCGCACGCTGAATGCAATTATAGTTGCTGCTTAAGTCTTGAGGAAAAAAATAAAACAATAGGGTACCTTATAATCTGTTTCAAAGATCTCGTAATTTTTCTATACATTCTTTTTGTTCGAACGATAAAAATCAAGGAATCTCAAATTCGCAAAATTTATTACCTACTTCCAATTTTAGAGATGACGCGATGATATTTACCGCTTTGTTTTGTTTAAGTATATATATTTTTATGCTGTCAAATATTTTAAGCTTTTGTAGGTGGTTTCAAAGTAAACCTTTTGACTATCAAAAATATGATAATGAGAGTCAAACTCTTACATTTTCTCAAGGGTAAGCCAACAATTTTCATGGAGATTGTTGAAACATAAACGTTTCAATCGACTTTTATTTAAACGCGTAGTAAACTCCCCAACTTAACGATGACAGCAGAAACATTGGTTGCTTCTAATCTTATTCTATAATTGTCCATAGGCTTAGGTTTGATAGAACGTCAATAGGTTAGTTGCCGAGAGAAGATGAAATAAATACAACTCATCAGTGTTTGGGGGTTCCCCTGGCAACAGGTTTAACGCGATCCGCCTAAGAGCCATTAAGCATAATGAGCTCAATAAATTCTATATAGACTCACTGAGAGTCCATAGAAATACTGGATAAATCTTATCACAGATTAATTACATTTAAAGATGGTAACACAAGTTACCCTAAGACAATCGACAAGCGAAGGTCACTTTTTGAACAAACTCGCTGGGATCATCAGCAACAAAAAAAATAATAAAAATCAATAAATAATGTATATATTTCGTGTTCCTTTTTCTCGGGTTGAAAATACCTATTAACAATACGATTATATCAATATGTATTCAAACGATTGTAAATTGATTGATCCTCATTGCAAAAAAAAAGTAAGAAACTTTGAACAATACAGAGCTCATTATCATGTGACAATCAGGGTTCGGACTTCAATAATAAAATTTAGCAGTAGATTCTTACAAAAAGTGCAGTAGATCCGTATTTTCCGCAGCAGATTTGTTTTTGTTGCAAAAAATACAACAATCCTGGGGTTTAGATTTATACACATATATTTTTTACGATAAAATAAGGTTAAAACAAACTTAAATTGCACAGTTTAAAGTAAATTTAATCACAAATCTTTGCACGAAATTATTTTTTTATAAAATTTTTAATAACTGATTAATTTTCAGTTAAATTCAGTCCTTAAAAGAAATTTTCCATCAATAAATTTACGTTTTTTCTAGATTGTGTTACGTTTTTCATCTAGAAAACATCAAATTTTCAACCGTTTTCACATTCAAAAATCGCAGTAGATTTCAAGTCAAGCGCAGTGGCGCAGCAGATTTTAAATATTTTTCAAAATCGCAGTAGATCTACTGCAATTGCAGTAAAGTCCGAACACTGGTGACAATATTTTCATTCCGGAGATATATATTTTTACTCGAGTATAAAACAATTTTTTTAATACTCTTTCAGGAAATAATTTCGAAAGATTATATGATTGTCAAGGCTACGGGTAAACTAATAAGCTTATATTTTTGTTTCGTGGTATGCTTATGGCTGCTTATTGTGAACTACTTTGCAAAGCCAAATGAGCTTTGAGATTAATCAAATCATAACTTATAGGTGTACGACATTTTCTGCACAAAAAAAAAAAAAACATTAAAGAAAAGAAAACAAGATAAATCAACAAATCCGTCGTAGGCACATACGTGTGAGCCGATGAAATGAGAGAACTACACTCAACGAAATTGAATTAGAAACAGTCTGTTTTCGTGATACAATTTTGACAGATGGAAGCTCTTTTTGAAAGTTGATTTACTGTCTAGAGGAGGTGAGATTCATCATTTGAAAACATAACTTAACGAAATGTTTTCCTATGTTCTGGAAATTCTAATCGATTCTCTTACTCCTGCCTGCTCCTGCAGAACGTGTAATCTGTCAAAAACGACTGAGAACACCCCGATTGAACCAGACTTGATTTACACAGATCGAGTTCAAAAGGCATCGATGTCAACACAGTGACATCTCCGAAAACCAAAGGGTTTTCCATTAGGCGATTCCTAATTTTAAATTCGAATAAAACAAACTGCGAATGCGATATTATTGATTTTTTTAGAAGGCCCACATATGTCATTTTATATGAAATATAACATCATTTAAATGTTTGCCGCGACTTCGCTGGGTGGGTGGGTGCAAAATGTCCATTATGACACGAGCTGTGTGACACGTAGCGCTGTTCTGTTGAAACTGCACGTAACTCTGCATGTTGTTGGCGCCATTTTATTGAAACCAGATACTCTACTCTCCATGTTGATTTGTCAAGACAGACTAATTAAAGAACAGCCAATTGGACAGATGCAACTTCAAAAGTATGGCCGCAATCACCTGTCAAATTTCGATATACCTATTGGAAATATCGTCTGTTTGTTCAGCACCCAGGAGCTTCTAGTTATGTTATGACATAAGAGTTTATTGCTATCGAAAATGGCGACACGGTCTACATCTAGAACTGATCTTATTTCGCTTGCACAGGATGTAAAAAGTATGACATGTGGGGTCTGATGACCTGCAGCAAAAAGTATTACACATTTTATTGCCTCTCATAAAATGAATCTGAAGTGAGCTCCCATTCAAATTCATTCCCAGAAATGATTATCTACCCTTACACATTGCTGCCTGGCAATGGCCTTTGTTGCTTGTCTTCTGGGATTTCTATCTCGTTTTTACGAAGCTATTCGTTCGTGAATCACTCGTACATTTCACTGTTTTTCTGAATACTCTGATTGAATGAATACTTTGAACTTGAGCCTACTACCCACTCAAGTATTCATGAATACCAACATCATGATGATTCGTAAACTTAATTATCGTTTCATACATGATTCACACTTACTTGCTTTCTGTGTGGGTGAGACTGTGAAAGGCTTGTTTTTTTTAGCGAATGATTCACAACTGGAAATGAATAGATTCAGGCAGTTCTTTGATTGGAACTCACTGGAATCGCACCCGATGTCCTCTTTGTTAAAGCATGGACAATATACGTAAAAAATAAATAAATATTAGGCCGTAAGCAGCGCATAGAAGGCCAAGGCCTAACTTCTCACAGTTTATCAGATACGGAAGAGGTGGGGCCGTGAAAAAAACGTTTGATGCTATTTTTCTGGATTCGAACTTGGGTTCCAAACCACTGTGCCACGGCTCGCAGATATATAAGTTAATCAAATGATTTTTACATTTCTTTTCCAAAATGTCTTTAGTTTCACGACGCTGAGTGTGTAAATTTCTTGAACATGTGAGTGTCGTACAAACTAATGAATACAATTTAATGAACGTTATTGATTTAATAACATATACACGTGTGTGAATATTTTTTATTCTTGTTTTATAAGTAAAATGAAAAAAAAGTACGAATGTTGTACCTACAACTGTCATATACAACATTCAATTCGGATCCATGTGTTTCAACAACCCAAATGTCACCAAATGTAATTTGCTTAACTTGAAGGTGACTAAATGCTAATACCATTTTTAATGGGTATCTTAAAATTGTATTTACTGTTAAAGAGAAACGACTTTACCTACTTATACTCGCGCAGTAACAAAAAAAAGTTAATTCGAAAAGTTTGTAGACAAAACTGTTTGCTAAATAATGTTTTATGCGCACATGTGTCTGAAGAAGCATTGCTTTGGTAGATAGAACAATATTGACATTAAAAATGCTTAATTTATACCATAAAATGTAGTTTTTAAAGACCATCACTTAAATTAATACTTTAAGGGGTAAGGTAGGTGGAAAATGCATATTAAGTTCGCATACGTTCATTTCAACACTTTGACAGTTCTGATAAGCAAGCTTATGTCGCACTTTAAGTATTCGATATCAAAAATTTGAATTTTGTGACCCAAACCATCATTTTATCAATACTACTTACTTTACTTACTTATGTCCTGTATCGCCCCGTGAATCCTAGGGCCTGTAGCCTCAGCTCTCCCCAAATCTTTCCCAGTTATCGTGCTTCCTTATCGACTATACTCCTACAACCGCCGCGTATCCTGCAGCGGGTTCCATTGCATCGCGTGGTTAGCTTTGGACCTGTCACCTTTTCGAAGAGTCAATACTAGTCTAGCTGTCATTAAACGTACATCGACATCCTACTGAAATGAACAAGGCTTGAGGCCTCTGGATCTACACAGTCTACCCGTCAGTTAATTGAAAGTTGGCTGCCTCTTGCCTTTTGCATACTCAAAACAATAGTCAAATTTGGATGCAATGGAGCCTTTTGTTCTGCTCTCGATGCACTGCTGAATGTATGTACCTATTCTTGAAACATATACAATGCCATTCCATTCTTAGTATACAGCACAGGCTTCGGCCAGAATCTGAACCAGGAATGGACTGTAGACAACATTTTTTTACGGAAGGTTCGTGATAAAGGATCCGGACAACATAAGACTGCAGTATTCATTACTTACTTAAGTCCTCTTTCCTCATGTGGATTCTGCGACCTCTAAAATGCCTACGCACCATTGTATGCCATTCTTGAAAATATGTTATGGGAAGAGCTTGAGACGCATTGGTAATATTTATAAGGCTATCAAGTCTCTACCTTCCAGATGGAGATTTGGATTGAAGACAGTGCTCCTGCATCTCAAAATTGAATGCAGTGATTCTTGTATGGTTACACGTCATATTGGGATCACAAGTCCGATTTGCATGACAAACCTCAGGGGGGATTTTCTCAGGCTTCGAGCCTACATTGGGTTTTCTTGCTCCATCGGTCAGAATTTCTATTAAGGATTGAAGATTCTCCTCAATTTAAGCTGAAGCGCCATTCTTGATCTCTCTCAGAGGAAAAGATTACGACCACTTGTTGTTGTGGTACTTTTCATCTCAATAGGTTTGACTTCAGTGAAATATCTATCTGTTCTGAAGAAGAGTAGTACACGAAGAGACTTAACCAGGCCAAAAATATTTTTGCAGTTGATCTTATAGACCCTAGAACTCCTTTCAACTCTTCTGGAAAGATACATATGATAATCCGATGAAAATATTTTTAGACCAATTGGCTTTAATTATACACAAAATTTCTGTTTTACGATCAAACTGAAAGCCATAGTTCAGAAGAAAGAAGAAAGAATCTGATTATTCAAAGATCAGTGGCTAACATGACTGACTCATGCTACCAAGCAAACCAGAAACACAAGACCAAACAAAATGAGAAGTTATCTAACTCGGACCGGATTGGGGACAGTCAATTTATGAATATTATTCGAACAAACATTTGTACTCCCCTCCCACCTATCTAACTCACATTTAAACATTTTTAAGATCCAGTCTAATCCCCCAAGATCAATAAATAATAGCAAAAATTAACTTTCTTGTTTCAGGTGCTCAATAGCTTATGTAACTTCAAACGATCTCCTAGAGAGTGCAGAAAAGGCTATTCTTTTGGAAAAATCGAATTTCCTAATCAATTGCCCGAGTAAGGATGACGATTTGGATATCTGTCCTCCTAGCAAATTCCGTCTGCCAACTGGAGAATGCAACAATATCATTCACCGAAAATGGGGTGCTCGTGGTGACATCTTCCTGAGACTGTTGGAACCTGACTATGCTGATGGTAAGAATGAAAGTCAAAGCCATCAAAGAATAGTATATAATCGATTTTTTTTTTTCAGGAATCAGTCAACCACGTTCAGCAAGTGGAGACTATGTCCTTCCTTATGCCGAGAATATAATTGAGAACCTGCAAAGCCATATTGAACCAGAGCTAAGGCATCCGCACATCACTGCCATGTTACCAGCTTGGGGGCAACTTCTGTCGGCGGATTTAGTTGAATTCAGCTCACTGCCCACGACTACCAAGTGCTGTGACAAAAACGCCAAAGAACTAACAGCTGAGCAAAATGCTGATTGCTATGTGCGACCTGGCGCTGACTGTAAGGAGTACAAGAGATCAACACCCGGGTTTGACAGTACCATCTGCAGCAATCGTATGTCCATTTATACCTTTAAATATCCCAATCAATTTGTAGGCAAAAGGCAGCAAATGAATACAGCTTCGTCGTATATTGATGGCTCGGGGCTGTATGGAGAAACTCCTGAGGAATTCCAAAAATTGCGAACATTCAGCAAGGGCGGAGTAAATGTAGATCAATGCAAAAACTGCAAAGCATCAGGTGCCACAGGTGCTCTGCATCGTGCCTTGTTACAAGAACATAACTCCATCGGGGAGCAATTGTCGGCTTTGAATCCAAACTGGTCTGAAGATACCATCTTCACTGAAGCACGTAGGATAATAATTGGACAGATTCAGCACATCACTTACAATGAATTTTTGCCGCTTGTTCTTGGACAAGAGACCACTGCTAAGGATGACTTGAAGTAAGCTCCTAAGAAACCGATCTTAATCAGATTCACTTATAGGCTTTTTTTCATTTCAAGGCTAACTCCCGAGAAATATTACACCAACTACTCGAGCAGCAACCGAGGTGGAGTGTACAACGAATTCGCTACAAGCGCAATGCCAGCCTTTCTTACCATGTACCCACCAGAAATGGTAAGGCACAACCATACCCAGAACTTGTACAGGTTTTAAATCTATGCACGTTCTCCTTACAGATAGGTCCTTCAATGTCGGCGACATCCCTGCTGAAAATTGCTGCCCTACAAAAGTCATTGGTACCGCCAAGTGTTACTTCAAGCGGCTGGAGCGAACTCGCCTTGGCCATTCATCGAGGACGTGATCATGGTATCCCATCGTACCGCAATGCCTTGGATTTGTGCGAGAAACGCTTTGCTGTTAACGATGTTTCCAATATCACTTTTGAGAAACTGTCCAGTGTTTCGAATATACCCGAGGAGCATATTACCATGCTGAGGGACATTTACCAGTAAGAGATTCAGAATTATATGAATTCCTTCAGCTCATTTTAATATTTGTATACAGAAACGCTGAAGATATTGATTTGCTGGTTGGTGCTCTGTTGGAGAATCCTGCTGTTGGATCACTATTTGGACCAACAATCACGTGCTTGCTGACACGTCAATTCGCTCAACTGAAGACTACCGATCGGTTTTGGTACGAAAATGAGATCCCGCCATCATCGTTTTCATTGGACCAATTGAAGGCTATACGTCAGACAACGCTTTCTGGACTTTTGTGTACGACAAGTCAGGTTAAAAAGGCTCAACCAAAGGCTTTTATTCGGGAAGATAGCTACCTGTAAGTATATTTTGTATTTGATTTGTTTTGTCATAGAAACTTGCGATATCTGTGTTTTTTTCAATTGAACTGAGTGACATTTCAAGCTAAGACATAGCAATTCAACGCCCCATATCAAAATATTGCTTTACGCTTCGGCCTCATGTTTGGCATTCGAAAATAACAACGTAATGCTTCGTAACGTGAGTTGAAATTTAGATGGCTTTTGACAGCTCAATCAATCAATCCTTATTTTAAGAATGACAGAGAGCGAAACTGTAAGAATCGAAGGGGAAAGAGAACATACACACGTGCATTTTTCTTTAAGTTTGACACTCGTAAACAATAACATAATGCAACGTAACGTGACTTCAAATCGAAGAAGAAGTTGGAGCAGAAATTCTTTTCAACCCAAAACAATCAGAAGAAAGGAAGAAGAATCAATAGGCTAGAGCTCACAAAATGGACTGGAGTAAAGTAGTATCATAAGCAAGAAGCTATTCAGGAGCCAAATACTGCCAAATATTCGATTAATTTGTTGGATCTTTACGTCCAACATACTTTAGCGGTGCGTCATTCATCGAGCATACGCTTAAATGTCAAACAAGTTCCATGGAAGGAATGCGTAACGAGTAAGCGAGCACAGAGCAATGACCGCTTTTGAATTTTTGAATGCATACCTTTACCCCTGAGCAATATTTTAGATTTTAATTCACTTTACCAAAGGAAAAAAAACTTCAAGACCGGTATTGCTTGTATTTTAGGAAAAAAAAAAAGTTTTACTGTGGCTAATAAAGCGGACAGTGAGGTTAGGTAGAATGGATATCCTGTGAACCATTAGGTTCATAGCTCCATAGCAACGACAGAAGTCTTCTTATCTCCCTCTGATTCATTTCCTTATCATAAACAGACTCACAGATCACATGTAGCCGTGCTGTGCTGACAGATGTCAGGTCGGGTCAGCAGTCGACCTGACATCTGTCAGGATAGAATCGATTTCCATTATTTATTACTTTTGTTTTGATTTTTTTTTATAGAAATACGCTTCTTTCTTGCAACCAATTGCCGAAACTGGACTTACGCGCCTGGAAAGCTGATCCCAATGAGGAGGACCATAAAGAACACGTTGAAGTAGAGCCCCATGTAAAGGAAGCTATCAGAGAGCTTAGCCCCGAACTCGTTGAGGCTGCTGTGGAACGAGCAAAGGAAGAACTCATCGCTAGAAAACGATTTGAATACGACTCATGGCTAGCACGTAAGTTACATCGAACCACGTAAAAAGAAAAGACACAAATTCTAATAAATTCCTTTCAGAGGGTGGAATTGATGCCAGATCACCAGATGGCGTTGCTGCTTCTTTCAGCAAAGCAAACAAAGCTGCTCTGCTTCTTGCAAATTCCTCACTTATGCTTGAGCTGACGTCGAACGAAATTTTGAACACTTTAAATCTAATTGGACGCAGAAAGCGACAAGTTTTCGACAGTAATCTAAACGCTTTCAATCGTAACGAACTGACAGAAACTCTTCAAACTATTGACATCAGCACATTCCTGTCGGGAAATGTAAATGCGCGACAACATGTCGAGCAGCAATGTGATGATCCAGCGGTACCATGTGACACAACCACACCGTTCCGTACATTCACAGGATACTGTAACAATTTACGCAATCCAAATTGGGGTAAAGCTCTGTCAACATTCTCACGTTTACTTCCCGCGCAATATGATGATGGTGTTTCCAAGCCACGTATTGTTTCCGTCACTGGAGCTCCACTGCCAAATCCAAGAACCATCTCAACTCTTATCCATCCTGATATATCGAATTTACACACACGTTACTCGCTTATGGTCATGCAGTTTGCTCAGTTCGTAGATCACGATTTGACACTTACTCCCATACACAAGGGTTTCCATGAGTCAATTCCAAGCTGTCGTCGTTGTGATTCACCACAAACTGTTCATCCCGAGTGTAATCCATTCCCAGTGCCAGCCGGAGATTACTTCTATCCCGAGGTAAATGTAACAAGTGGCGAGCGTCTGTGCTTCCCCTCGATGAGATCTTTGCCCGGTCAATTGACGCTCGGTCCACGTGATCAAATGAACCAGAACACTCACTTCTTGGACTCGTCTATGATTTATGGTGAAAATAATTGTGTTGCCAATAAACTTCGTGGATTCTCTGGACGCTTGAACTCAACCATCCATCCGGTGCGCGGTAAGGAACTTCTGCCACAGAGTAACTCTCATCCCGAGTGCAAGTCTCGTAATCGTCTGTGCTTCATCGGTGGAGATGATCGTGCATCTGAACAGCCAGGTCTAACAGCTATCCACACGATCTTTTTGAGAGAACACAATCGCATTGTTGAAGGTTTACGTGGAGTGAATCCTCACTGGACTGGCGATCAGTTGTATCATCAAACTAGGCGTATTGTTGGTGCTCAATTCCAGCATATTGTTTTCAATGAATTCCTGCCACGCATTCTCAGTTGGAATGCCGTCAACTTGTATGGACTTAAACTCTTGCCTCAGGGTTACTATAAGGACTACAATCCATCATGCAGTCCGATTGTTTTCAATGAATTTGCTGCCGCCGCTTTCCGTATTGGACACTCATTGTTGAGGCCACATATTCCACGGTTAAGTGTCAACCATCAACCCGTTGACCCACCTCTATTGTTGCGTGATGGTTTCTTCAAAATGGACGCTTTGTTGCAGGTGAGTTTGTTCGAAATATCGTGCTCTACGAGCATTCATAAGATCAATCTGACGACAGACTAAAATGAATAAAGAGTTTCAAATATTTTTGATACTAACGTGCTCTACGAGCACGAGCACTTTCTTATACCAAATTGCTCGCCATTTTAAATTGAGCCGCCATTTTAAACTGAATTTCTATTTTAGCCCGGCATTATCGACGAAATCAGCAGAGGTTTAGTAGCAACACCAATGGAAACTCTCGATCAGTTCATCACCGGTGAAGTAACCAATCATTTGTTCGAAGACAGAAAGATTCCATTCTCAGGCATTGACTTGATTGCCCTAAACGTTCAAAGAGGTAGTGTTCTCTAAATAATCAAATATATTTTATCTGGCTTACACATTTTCTTCCTTCTTTGTGTAATAGCTCGTGATCATGGTATCCCATCATACAATAACTATCGTGCCTTGTGTAACCTGAAACGTGCTACCACCTGGTCAGATTTAAGTCGTGAAATTCCACCGGAAGTTATTAATCGTTTCAAAAAGATCTACGCTTCCGTCGATGATATTGATCTATTCCCTGGTTCGATGACTGAGAGGCCACTACAGGGTGGATTAGTTGGACCAACACTAGCTTGCATTATTGGAATACAATTCAGACAGCTGAGGAAATGTGATCGATTCTGGTGAGTAGAAATCGTGAGGTGGGAGGCTTTGACTTGTATTCGTCAGACTTGGATGAGTTCATAGTTTTTCAGTAGTAAAGCCAGGACTGTAATAGACCTAACTGGTGATCTATGTCCTATCAGAGAATGATCGATTGATCTTCTCTAGACTTAAGCAAAGTCCTGTGATTCATCAAAGCAATTAGTACTCTACCTCGAGTCTTGCATCGACCAGATAAAGCACTTCTTCAATATTGTGTAATGTGGGACCGAGTAATGAATCTTGAGGAACTCTTGATTTAAATTTGTACCCCCGCTTGCCAAGAAGGATAACCCTATTCAAAATATCCCTTACAGTACATGCTCTCTATATTCAACTGCATTTTATTTATTTATAGGTACGAAAATGAAAACGCCGAAGTTAAATTCTCCGAAGCCCAATTGGCTGAAATCAGGAAGACAACTTTGGCAAAGATCATTTGTGAGAATCTTGAAATTTCCGGTGATATGCAACGAGCTGCTTTTGATTTACCCAGTAATTTCCTGTAAGTTTCCAAATACTCAGTAACTGTGTTCCGAAATTAGAATTCTTTTTTGTGTTTGTTTTTTAGAAACCCACGTGTACCATGCCAGTCTATGCCACAAATCGATCTTAGCGCATGGCGTGAAAATGTCCAAGGCTGCCAGATCGGTAATCGTCAAATTCAATTGGGAGAATCAGCATTCCCCTCACCATGTACAAGCTGTGTTTGCTCTGCAGATGGGGTAAGTTGTTTTAATTCTATTATAAGTTAGGTTAAGTTGAAGGAGGTAGCAGCAGAGGAATCCATTCAGTGTGCTCTCTGGGTGTGGTATCTCCTGTTTTGAACATTACTTACTTACTCAAAGGACTCCCGACCATTGTAGAGTCCCTGATTGAGACATGGTTGCCTTCCACTCTACGGTCCCGGTGCACGCTTCCTCCAGTTGTGAAGAGCAAGTTTTCTGACATTCGTAACAACTTGGTTTTTGTACCGGAGGTTCGGTCTACTTCGCCATCTCGAACCTGCGGACTGTGATTCGAAGATCCCCTTGGATGAAGCATTGTTGTCCATTCACTTGTTGTGGCCTAGCCACTGTGGTGTATCTAGGCTTTTTTGCACTACTTTCACATCCTGGTACAGCTCGCGCTCGTCCATTCGCCCTCCTCGAATAAATGAACTAATATCCGACGAAGTATTTTTCGCTCGAAGGTGCCCAAGATTTCCTCAGCTTCCTTACTTATCGTCCAGCACGCGGCCACATAAAGCAGAACTGGTAAGATAGGCGTTACGTAAAATGAGTTGAAAGTCCTCTATGACCGGATCAAAATAAAATCGAAAACACTTTTCAATTTGTTATACCGATTGCACTAGTTCACTGTTAACACTTTGATTGAACAAACTAGTTCATGTACCTGTGTACGGAAGTGACGTTTAGAGATGTCGCCATCTGAAATATACCTACACACATTCCCTTGACACGCTACACGTTCAAAGAAGACATGATTCGATCACGGGAACTATTCGTTCACAGGGTAGCTATAAGGCAGTTGCTACTGACATTTCGTGAAATTGAAAGAAACTAGACGATTGAAGGCAGAACTCCACTGTGAAGAAAGCACTCAATGTTATTTTAATTTTAAAACTCAGTCATAAGCAAATTAAGTATTAACAAATTATAATTTTTACTTTCAGCCCCAATGTGCATCATTGAGAATCACCGATTGTGGACAACTCATCCGACAATGGCCTCGTGATGCGATCCTACGAGACGAAGTCTGTAATTCGCAATGCGGCATCTACTTGCGCGGCAATACATTCCCCGCATCTGGGCCAGCAGTAAATCAACCATCACATCGTGTGCAAAGGTCTAGACCACAAAATCTTTTCAAATTCCCCGACCTAACACCATTTGTTACTTCGTAAAAACAAAACCCGACACAAAAAAGCATTGGGAAATAGAGAGTGTTTCCATCAAAAATAAAACCCAAAACCAGACAGATTAGGTCAAAAGGTTTTCCGTTTTAATTGACGTAATTAATTTAAACACAAAAATATATAATATATATAAAATAGAAAACTTTAATATAGCTCTAGTGTAAATTGTAAATATTCTTGAACGTATGTATGTATATATTTAATAAACAAACGAAAAAAAAAAAATAACAAAAACATACCAAGAAAACCATGTTTTCTGCGTTGAAAATATAAAATAAATATTTAACTTATAACGCACCGATTATTTGTATTATAAAACAAAGAAATTTGAGGATTTATCAGTCACAGAAGCCATTTTTATTTAAATTGTTTTTTTATTTTTTTTTTTTAGAATTGAAGATTAATTTTTTACAATTAATCGTTTTAATTATTTTCTGATGATGCGAATGCAATACATTCGATAGTATATGTATTATGTATAATTTCAACTTAATATTTGGTTGTTAAATCTGATAAAAGAATGTTTTGTTATACGTTACCGATTAAATATAAATAAAATTTAAATAAAATAATTTAAATGTTAATTTGTAATAGTTTTGTGGGGCCTGAGACTTAAATTTCTTTTGAACTATCCGAATGCTATCAGATGTCTTACATGACTGTTTTCTAGGCTCCACTACTGTA
Organism: Chalcosyrphus nemorum; assembly: GCA_949716465.1. NCBI lineage: Eukaryota > Metazoa > Arthropoda > Insecta > Diptera > Syrphidae > Chalcosyrphus > Chalcosyrphus nemorum. The sequence goes on from OX454335.1 coordinate 26,691,082, forward strand.
GGCAATAACAATTGGTAGGTCCGTTCGCGTACCCTCTTAAAACAGCGAATTTTTACGAAAATTTACGAATTTTTACGAAAAGCTGTTCGCGTACGGAGAATTTTCGTAGTTTTTCGCAGAGAGAGCGCTCACGAGAGAGGAAAGAATTTCCCCATGCTACGAATTTTAGTGCAAAAAGTACGCGAACGGACCTATTGTGTGGAAGCGCCGTAATAGCGATAGAGATTGTGATACGGACAGCGGGAGCGATCGATCGCAGCACGTGTATTCAAGTGCGATATATATCAGCGATTGTTGCGATAGATTAATTGTACTTTTTAGTTCATTCTCAGTACATTTCAGTACTTTACCAGTACTTTTTCAGTAATTTTCAGTACTTTACAACAACGCTTGCGCGCCATCTTGTTCGTAGTTCTGCAACGCGTTTGAGCTCTCTCCAGTTCATCCCCAAAGAGCTCGATTCCTCCTCGACTGTTCTGCACCACGTTTACCTAGGGAGTCCCGCTGTTCTGCCTGCTTGGGTGAGCGGATTCCACTGCATAGCGTATTTCGCAATGGAATTGACTTCGCGCCGTAGGGTGTGTCCAATCCACTGCCACTTTCTCTTTCGTTTAGTAATGTTTATAGGTTCCTGGCCCGTTCTCGTATAAAGCTGTTCATTGGAGATACGGTTCGGTCAAAAGATCCTCAAGATGATTCTTAAACATTTGTTTACAAAGACTTGCAGCCGGCGCGTGTTAATGGTGTCCACTTTCCAAGTACTGCAATAGATAAAGCAGTACCGATTCTACGTTGTAGCGAAACAGTCGTGGCTTGGTTCTTAAGCTGATAACATTGCTTTTCCAGATGGTGGACAGCATGCCGAACACAGCTTTGGCCTTCCCGATTCTACTGCACACATCCAGTTCGGTGCCACCACGGTTTCCCGAGACCAAACTTCCTAGGTATAGAAAGTTGTCAAATTTCTCGACTTCCTGTCCGGCAATGTTAAGTTGGGGCTGGTGTTAGAAGTAGATACTCAAGGCTTTTGTTTTGGCTGTGTTAATTTTGAGCCCTACTTTGTTTGCCTCCGCTTTTAGATTCTGGACCATAAGATGGAGGTCCATTGTCCGATGTGAAAGTAGACAAACATCGTCAGCGTAGTCTAGGTGTTTAAGGTAAGATGTCATAGTCCAGCGAATTCCATGATTTTCAATACTTTTTTCAATATTCTAGTTCTAAAGCGCGTCAATGTCATCACTGCCTTGTATTACAGTAAAAGAGACCTATGGCTCTATTGAAGATGGGGAATAAAACCTCATACCACTCTCTGTACGTCAAACTTTTTTATGGCGTTTCCCTTTGGTGGGCAGCTCTATCAAAGACTATCAACTTCACTCTCCTGTGAAGTGTTCAAAGAGTGTTCCCGTCTGTCTATGAACCAGTAGGGAACTGCCCCCATCCACAGATTTAGGTACTATTCCTCATTTACCGCTTTGAGATACCGTCATAAGACAAATGTCCACTTCAACGGCGATCGGTATGAATGCATTTTAACAGTCAGCCATCAGATCCTTAAAATCCTACACTACCGCATCAAAGGTCGTACTAGATTGCCGCTCATTTCCGATGGATCTTTAAGATGGGGCTTGGTATGCCAGCTGCCACTTGTAAACTAATGCCGAGGCTCAGTGGTTAGTGCTTTGGACTACTGCTCAAGGGTTTCCAAGTTCGAATCCAGAAAAATACCATCAAAAATTCGTTCGCGGCCTCACCTTTTCCGAGTGTCTGACAAACATTCAAGAGTATTACTGTCATGTCATAAGAAAGCTTCTCAAAACCCCTCTGCCCTTCGGATACGGCATAAAACTGTAGGTCCCTTCTGTAGGTGTAGAAATATATATACTCTGGGCTGCTTATGACCTTTATTTTTATTTATCTAAACTAATGCTCAAAGCCCAACGCTCTCTGGCCTTCATAGTCATTTCTTCAGATTACCCACATCTGCGTGGTGTGCCTATCAGGCATTATGCTTCGCTTTCTTCTAATAACCTCATGGGTTTGTTTCTTCTCTTTCCGTTTGCATAGTCTTTTAGTGTAATTTTTGTAGTTTTCAGTCTTCTCAGTGTCGTCCTCCTTGTAGTAGATAAGATCCGGTGGTATTTGAGCGCAGGTAGCCAGCCCAACCTAACCAACAAAACCTAACCTCGTAGTGCATCTTTTGGTGGGCTACTGGTCTCTTTCAAAGGCAATTTGTAAGTCACAATGGATTTGTATAAGCAGACTCAATTTCATTGCTATTATTTTTGAGCAAGAGTCTTTGAACTCCATCAAGTTAACACAACCGAGTAAAGCTCCTGCTAGCTTTTAGATTACCAACTCACACTCCAAACATAACACTCACTTTATTCACAAGGTTCGTCATCACAACTGTCAATAAATCGATGACAAGCTAGTGCGTTATCAGTTTCCTGGCAAAAATGAACCCATTGTCATCGAAAACTAAACCACTTCTATGCATTAGTAGTATAAGATTTCACTTTTATTTAACTTCAAATTTAATTTGTGCTTAAAAACGAATTCAATTCGTTATAAAACATCACGATAGCTTTTGTTTTTTTTACAATGGTGCCCTCCATTCGTTATGATACATCACGATAACTTTTTGGAATTGTGCCGTCCATATCGAAGCACTTGCAGGAACACAACGCGACTGGACATTCAGTGTTTTGACTAGAAAATAATACAACCTTCAGCATACAGTGAAATAGAAAACGATTTAAGAACTCACCTAAACCACTGCATGATGTGTTCAGTATGGCCACCATGACGACACGTCTGGCACCAAGAGAACCATTTCGAAAATGACTTTGACTGCCACCCAAGGCCCTCGTGGCCAAAGGAATTCTGTGGTGGAAAATGGACAGTCGTTCCCATGTGCAAAAGACACAAAGAGCATCTCGGCAAAGGCTTACGACAATTAGGACACGACGAAAGCTTAACAAAAATAAAATCCATTCTTAAAGGTTTTGCTTCAAACAAATCACTGAACTCACCTTATTAACATTCGAAGTCACATTACGCAGTCGTGCGTCCTCTTGCAAGGCACTTGATACAGATTTTCCACAAAAATTGCACAAAAGAAACACTGTGCGAGCAGTTGTAGGTGTTGCCCGAATGTTTTGCATGTTGATTTCCAGCTCAGCACGTTTCTCCCACAATCGCCAAGAATCCAACAGATTCAAATAACTAAAACGAATCATAATCATACAATTATTTGATGAATTATTTTGTAAGTAAGACTTACCTAGAAGTCCAGTACTGGATGCGACTATCAGCGTAGAGTTCATTGTGAAAGAACCAAATGGCAATAAGTGAAACCGTCTGCACATCATCGGTACGATCCATGTAGCTTTGGAGTATATTGATGCCTTCAACAGACTCGCCAGTAAGCAATAGACCATTCAGATCACCTTTCTCGATTGAAGTCTGAATGCAAAACTTCACGTACTCAGCGAGTTTGTTCTCACTGAGATATTTACAAGCAAAAGCTATTCTATCGGCAAGGGAAATGTCCTCTTCTTTCTGCAAAAAAAGAATGACATATCAAAAGGGTGGCAAGATATACAGAAGAAAGGATAAACCTACCAACACTGCATCAAAGTTCTCATTTTCTGTTGTTACAAAAGAAAAGATCACCCTCAAATGTGGATCTTGGATCTGTGTATTCGCATTGGATCTTTGGTTTCTCCATGTGGTGTTGCTGTTGTCGGCGTTGAAGCTCGACAATGCAATTGCAGCTATGCGGTACATACTGGGATCATCAGGCTGAAACGATTTAGAGTTTCTTAAGGATTCACAAGATTCTTCAGTTCTAAAGACAAACCTCTTCGGCTTTCAAGAGAATGTCGCAAGCTTGAATGATTTTCAAATGAAATGTACAGATCATTGCGGCTCTAGAGTACTCCTGCGAAATAGAAATCAAATAGAAATCATGTTAGTTACAAGTTGAAGTTGGAAACGAGCGTGGATTCTCCAGGAACAAATAACACTTGTGTCTAGCGACAAACATCGTGTCTAGTTGGAATATAGGCGAATGGCGAAAGTGATTTAGCAAGAGTAGGAGCAAGAAAAGTGTCATAAGAAACCCTCTCTATACAATCGCTGGAATACTCACTTTGTTATCACACAGCGATCGAATGAATCTATCCAAGTCTTGATCAAATGTCCAGCCGCACAATTTAAGCGCCGCATCACGTTGTTCACTCCTAAATAAAGAGAAAACGCTAAAGATCTTCTTTCAGGAAAATATATTTGAGCTCACCTATAGCACACGAGATTACTGGTATTTTTTATAGCATCTGGCCATTGCAGTACATGCGATTCAATTCCAGACGATGGCATTTCTTCTGTCTGAGCAGCTGCTTGACCAATCCTCAGAACATTCTTCAGGCCAACCATTCGATCGCCACGATATATATGCAAAAGAATCTTCCAAACCTTCTTCAAGTTATCATTGTTTAGGAAATCGCCAAAGTGTCTCAGTTCAGCCTACAAAAATGTCATAAGTCAAGTCAGAAATACGAGTAATCAACAGAATACCTTTAAACCATAATTGTGCTGCGCTCTTTTCCGGATAGTTTCTGAAATGTCCTCCTCTGTGAAGTCTGTGAAGCGGAAGGTTGACAACGAGGCCAATTCCGATGAATCAGCGCTGACTTGTGTGGCAACCGATGGATTTAAAGGACGCATTACAAGCCCAGTAGATAGCTTCAGCTGATTATTCCATACCATTACGATTTTGGGTGGAATTCGAAAATCCGTTAAGATACCTAAAGCTCACATGAAAATTTGAATTGTAAACCCTCCTTAGGTTCCTTCGTACCTGATTCGGAGAGCACCAATATCCTTTCATAATCCGTAGGATGCCAGGATGCCGACGAGGCGGTGCTATTCTTGTTGGAAGAATAAAATTTCGAATGGAACGGAGTGTACTGGCTTCTAGTGTGGTACAATTCTCTGGCGTTTTCTACATCAACCGAATGAATGTCGTAGACATAAATGAATGGAGAGTCACGTTGCAGCGACGATAGCAGACAAGACCTAGTCGGACACCAAGTCACAGAGATATTGTCTTTTGAAGATTGAATCTGTTTCAATGGTTTATCTATGCTTCGCAAGTCCCACAATAGTATTACGGAATCTAAATAGCTGCTAAGGTAGTTTCCATTTGGCGATACTGCCAAACCATGCACAGCTTTTGTGTTGATTGATGTGCAAGTTGCTGTGTTCTCTAAAGAAATACATAATTAGGAATAAGTAAGGAGACAGAGATAATGGGTGGTACTTACGCCTTAAGTCGAACAGTTTAACCATCTTTTGGCTCATGCCAGCAATGAGGACACGGTGATTTCTGTCCCAACATAATGAGTGCGCAGATTCCGATAGGCCAAAAAAGTTAGCTAAGAAAAAAAGTGTGTGTAGTGAAAGACAAATGTGGGATCGCAGTAATACTCACTAGATTCCTTTGGAAATCCACTGCCAACGTCCCATATTGTTATGCAAGAATCCGACCGGTTGCGGTCATGCCCAATGGCCAGGACATTTGTTTCGACATGATTCCACGCGAGGCACAAGCATGATCGCTGCTGTCGAGGAGCTGAAATCAAATCAAATTAGTTCTTAGACTGCAAATTGGGTTCCAAACTCATTGCTCTATTAACTGAATTCCAAACTTTGATCGACACTTGATTCGAAATTGCATATGCCAACTTTTCCATCGGCCAGACCGACCGCTAAGATCGTATCTTTATGATGAGATGGTTGCAGACATCTCACGTACTGGTAACGAGTGTCCGAAGCCAGAAACGATGCTGTTAACTTGGCAGAGATATGTAAGTCACGACCTGGAACATGCGTAAATTGAGATAAGACCAAAAACCCGAGTGTTTCAGCGAACATACTCTTTATCGGTTCCGAGTCACCTTTGGGATTCACTTTGTAGAGGTTGATCTCTTGACCCCAGGTGACAAATCTATCCTCACAGTTGGGGAACCAACTCAACCCGTGTATGATTCCGTTCATCACTTTAAACTTGTACAAAGGACAATATCAAACAACATTAGAGAAAGCAACTAGCTATCGGCTAGAAACAACAACTTTTGAAACAGTCACACACTGAACAATTTGAGTTTTACTTTGCATGCCGGACGAACTGTCAGTTGAATTGAGATGGCCACATGAACTATGTGATAGTGTGTGTGTTTGCGTTGGGAAATGTTTTGACTTACGTGTTGTTTACATGAGCTGCGACTTCAATAACACTGTGTCAGAGTTACCACTTCCACATACTGGAGCTGATTCCATTGTAGTACTATATTATTAGGAAGTTTATAATTTTTATTGATAAGAATTAAATAACTTATTTATTTTAGCCAGTGGACTGTGAATTTAATTAAATTTTTAGCCATTTTCACTAAACAGAGTTTCTTTCTTTAACAATTCGGTAGTGAGCGATTCAAGTTTTAGAGTTTGTTTTGCTTTTATACAAAAGTCTCTAAACTGTTGGGAACTAGTGCAAACTTCAGCCACTCTTGGGTACTAGTGCAAACGTCAGCCACTAATTAACTCTTATACTTCCAACAACGATTTTATAAAAAGTGTTCTCCAGTCCTCCAGTCTGCGTTCCTGGACCAACAATATTCTTTTCTGAGCAAAGTAGGTTTTCTCCCCAACTATGCTCTTCCACAAATTTTAAACCTACAAATACAAATCCTCAGGATTCTGAAAGTGATATACAGTCTTAAAACGGATCTATCTACTGTACAGACCTATTGGTAAAAAAGAGACGAGAGGAAGTGCCTCTCGTCTCATCTTCCACACCACAATAGGGTAGAGACTATGACGTTCTGCTGTGGTAAGGTATAATGCGCTATCTGCACGAAATGACACTTTTTTTACTGACAGTTTACAAGGGATTAAATCTTTGGAATCAGGAAGAAAAATCAGGAAAGTTTCTTAAAAATATCTTCCATCAACAAGAAGTAGTAGATTGGACGTTTTTCGAAAAAAAAAAAAAAAGTTTTCTGCTCCTAGAAGCCTCGTTTTATTTTTTATGCTGAATAACTTCATGAGCCTGTGATGAGGCCTAAGTTATGTATCAAAAAGTTGACACTTCATGCTGGTTGCCATGTTATTCTACCCAATATCCTCTTCCAGCTGCGTAGCGATTTTAGATTACTGAACCTTAAAAATCCTTAAGAAAAACATTGTGTACGTTCCAAACACTAGGCCTACTTTTTGACGTAAAGCCTAACATATCGAACGGCAAACGATTTTTGACACTTTGAACATTGGGCACGGTCCGAACTCTATGCCTACTTTTTGAGGAACTTTTGACAGTTTTTTTAGGGAGAATTTTGTTGCCTTCAAATCCAGTCCACTACCTCAAAAAGAAACTCAAAAACCGAATCTCTCGGCGAATCAGAAACATTTGGCTAACTTTAAAATGGTTTGTCCGCGGTTCGCTCATTCATTGTGATGTGGACCTTAAGTTCTTAATCGCCTGTCGAAGTTGAGTTGAAGTTTACGTTGCTGTTTTCAATTGGTTCTGTTCAACTGAAAAGCAGCATTGGTTCTAAGGACTTAGGTCTTACGTTAAAGTTGCTGCTGCTGTTGCTGTGGTCAATGTGTTCTGTTCCATGGAAAAGCATTGGTTCTACAAGATTTCCTCCGGTTGTCAAAGTTGCTGTTGCTGTCTACTATTAATCTTTCACTGCGTTTGTTGTAGATATCAAAGATGTTCTGGCCGTCACTGTGCTAACGTACATCTTATAGCAGCGGTCTATTTGCCTCTACTGTTGAAGTTGCTGTTGGCTGCTACCAGAATGTAAAAGAATGCAATCATTTTTGTATATAACTCCTTGGAATACTCCGAAAAATTATTTAAATCATTGACTTCAATAAAGGCTTCAGATTGAAAAAAATAAAACACCATTCATTTTAAAGTCATGACTGCAGCAATCAATTTTAGCAATCAGAATGGTAAAGTCAGAAAGAATACAATCTTTTTGAATGCTCTGCAGTCTTTGAAGTCACTTGAAGTCACTAGCATTCACTGATTGCATTCAGTTCCTTGAAGACAGTTGAAGTCAGTGATTGCATTCACTTAGATGAAGTCTTTGAAGCCAGGGTAGACAATGCAATCACTGATTTAAGTCATGACTGCAATATGAATGAAGTCTTTTTTGAATTCATTGAATTGAAACAAATCTTTGTGAATTTTTAGCATGACTTCATGTCCGCAATGATTGCATTCTTTTAGAGCCCTGGCTGTTATCATTTTTGTATATTTGTACTCGTTGATCATTCATTCCTCACCCACATTTTTCTCCTCCATAGCGTACTCATATACCCTATTCCAATTTGAGTTCCCACAAAGTTCCACTTCCTATTCCCAGCTTAGTTGTGTGAAGATCATGGTGGGCTGTATGTAGTCAAAACCCTTCCATCTTACAATGTATGTATTCGCATGTGAAATCAATTTCACATGCGTAATTGTTTCAAAAAAAAAAAAAATTTGACCACGTTAAAGGACCCACTACCTAAGAGATTAATAACAACTTAATGAATGTTAATTTTGGACACCGGTTGCGGGTATCCCCTCAACCAAATTCAATATTCTCCATACCTAACTGATTTCATCCGAAATACTCAATCATCATCATAATCAACGGCAGACTTCCTGATAGATGGGGCTTCTGGCCGCGCTTAATTCTCTCAACTTCCCGATGGTCTCTGCTTTGTGGGCCAATAGAAATTTGTACACAGATAAATGACTGTACTAATTAAGGAGAAGACAACAAAAAAAAAAAAAAAAAAACACAAGAACAGGGGAGAGGTGTGTTCTACTACCTGGAAGCTGTGTTTAATTTGTAAGCAGGTTCATCAGGTGAGCTCTTGGCTAACGCGGCAACGATAAATGTACCAATTTCTTTGGCAAGACGATGTGAAGGGCAAAACTCATTTATTGACTAACCTGTGCGGTATTTCATCGTTTTGACTGATTGGGGATGATTAATTTGACGAAACGATTATCAGAGCATGCGTTATTACAAGGTTTTCTTAATTGAGTTAAATTTTTGGTAAACGGTAGTAAGATGGTTCATATTGATTTATTAGTCGGTACTTATTCAATAATTGCAACACTTATGTTTTTTTTTTATTAAATAAAGCCCATGAAGTTCACTTAAATCTTTTAATTTATTATGACATACAGCGTTGCATACAATGTAACACACGCACAACTTAAGGCAAACTTTGTTGCAAAATTGACAGCGTCTGTCAAAATGAAATCGAAATTTTAATTTGATGTGAAACTGAGCCCTTTTCGTAAATTTTCCCCTTGGCGTCGTCGACTTAATTGAATCAAAGTAAAGTGCAAATCACACTCCTGCATTAAATCAACACGACACCATCACATTTTGTGGATGCAATGATGTCTCTTGAAGCACATGTATATATGTAGGTTTGTGGCTGTCCAATGAAGCATATATTGTTTATTGAGAAAGTCATGAAGACAAAAAAGAGGTTAATCGCTGAAGATGAATTTTCGATGAAATTCAAACCCAATTCGGAGAAGTTTGGGCGCTTTAAGGGATGAAAAGGGTTCAGTTCTTGAATCAATTTGATTTTGCGAGGATGTAGGCCACGATTTTTACAAAAAATTCACCACAAGTTGGACTAATTTGTGGAGACTCCCAATTTCTGTGAACGGCTCATTCGGAACTAAAGCACTAAAGGGTCCGATATTGTTGGTAGTTCGGTGGGCTGTCTGACTGGCACAGGAACATTAAATTGTAAATATATTGACTTTAATTTTTCGACAGTAGTAAGTACAGCCTGTTTGGTGTAACGATTATTTCTTTCGAAAATTGGAGGAAGATCTCTTAGACCAATGCCACAAGAGCTCCTTTTTCTGCTCTCCCATTTGTGCGCGCTCCATGATTATATACAGCAAACAAATAGAGCCGTACAAATGAGGGAGCACGACCAAAAAGCTGTCGGAATGGTCGCGCGAACCAATTTTATCAGTGACCTCCAAAATGCTACTCGTTCTGACAGCAACACCAAGCTGCGCTGACAATTGGGGGCGCGCCCATTTTGGGAGCTCGTGTGACATTAGCTTTAAGGTCCATTCGCAGCGTCATACCTGCGAATTTCACTTATGATTTACCAAAGAAGAAACCAATTATGATATACCTATCTCGCGAGTACATTGATCGTACGAATGTGTATTGCAATGTGAATAAAATTTGACAGTTCGCAAGAAGCATTTACTTATTCGCAGGAACATTGATAAATTGTTAATTTCTTTGTAAAAACTTGTTAAAATTTAACATTTTTTTCTATTAATCGATTAACTTCTCGTCTTTTGGAACAGTGAAATTGTCAATTGCATGCCTTTAAGTGAGCTTAAAATGGTGTGTTCGCAGTTCACCCATCTACCAGTTTGTGAGCAGTGAAGGAATCTTTAAACTTGCGACAGCGAACTCGGAATTTTACATTTATGTTACATTTTAGATGTAATATAAACCTTGGCTGATGTTTTGACATTGACAGATCGCTAAAGAAGTTTACGGGTGCGTTTGTATTAAAATAGGATTTAATAAGCAGAAGAGTATAAATGCGAAGTGATGTTGACACTATGTATAGTGACATTAGAATCAGTAAAAGGCAACTGTGTTTACTTCATAGGAACGTCATGTGATGTGAGGCGTTTTTCTTTTTTTTTTTGTTCTCGAGCATGCAATACTGGTTTATTGCTGAAACTTGCCTCAGTACTTAGCAGCGTAGCCACAGCCCGCTTTAGACTTTGAATTCCTCAGATTTCGTTCCTCTGTGCAATACCCTCTATGTAGTCTTGATAATTGCTATAAATTTATATGGAATACCTCTCCTATGTCAGTGATACCTAATAGATTCCCGATTAATACTCTCGAGACGCTTTTCAAAATTTATGAAGAAGTTGATGATGATCCACAAGGTGTTGGTGTAGCCAGAGTGTAAATCTGCTTTTGCGGCAAGGAGGGGCTCTCGAGGTACTCTTTAATACGTTTTAGTATAAGAGGAAGAAGATACGTATACAATTTTCGCAATACGATCATTTCCTTATTTTGCTTAGACGGAGTGCTCTTGGCCTTTCATGGTAGATGATTGCCTTGTGACGAGAAAGTCACTTCTCACGTAGACCAACAAAGTACATAGATCCATTCGCCTTCCATTCATCGCCAGTAAGTGAGAGTGGAAGCTACATATGCTGATGAAGTTGACGTGCGTCAGAAAAGATCACGGCTATATCTCCAAATCTCGTCTTGTTGCTTTGCAGTGCTTCGATTGTTTTAATGATCGTGGGTGACTGTGGGTGGTAAATCTCTTACTGGCTCCTTTCATCTCTTAACGTGGTTCTCATTCGATATAAGCCAAGAATCATCTTAGTCTTCCACTAGGAGTTTGAAGAAACTGCGACTCATTCTTCTTGTATGGCGCTACAGTTCGAGGTGAACCTGGACTCAACTCAACCAACAAGCCTCTCCACTTAGCTCGGTCTTTAGTTACTTGCCTCCAGTTGCACACTTCAAGTTGGTCGAGGTCCCCTGCAACTTGTTCCACTACTGCGTCGTCCCTCCAGATTTGATTTGAAGACTCTGCGAGCCGGAGCGTTGGTTCGCTCTACATGCCCTAGCCATCTCAGACGTCCAATGCGCAGATTTTTGACTAGGTCGATGTCGCTTTACACCTCGTATAGTTCGTCGTTGAATCTTCTCCGAAAATTCGACCACGGATATCTTCATCCGCTTTCAACAAAGTCCATGTTTGAGCTCCGTAAAGCAGTACTGGAATCATCAAGGTCTTATACAGAGTCTCCTTAGTTCGTCGAGATAGGGCTTTACTGTTGAATGCCTTAATAGCCCAAAAAACAGCGCTTGTCAAGTGTTAATCTTCGCTTGATTTCTGCAGAGCCAAGATAGACAAAGTCCTTTACTACCTCGAAGTTGTAGCTGTCCACTGTGACGTTTTGTCCAATCCGTCGGTCTTGATTGTCCCTTCTTGTTGACAGCATCTACTTGATTTTGCCCTCGTTTATCGCTAAACCCATTTTGGCCGCTTGACAGCCCTCTGTGTTCTTCCAATTATGCCGCTATCGTCGGCGTTTGCAAGCAGTTGTACAACTTTTGATAGATTGTGCCACGGGTCTTGGGTTTTGAATTCCGCACAATCCGCTCAAGTATGATGTTAAAGAAGTCACATGACAGCGCATCACCTTATCTAAAACCTTTTTTGACATCGAAAGTATCAGTATGGTCATTACCGACCTTGAATGAGCAGCGAGCGTTCTCCATCGTCATCCTGCACAAACGGACAAGTTTGGGAGGGATGTCAAAACTAGACGTGGAGTTATACAGTTCGTACCTATAGATGCTGTCATAGGAGGCCAAGGTTGGTCAAATGAGTCTGCTACCTGCTGCTTTTTCTGCTTCTGTAGGCACCATTCTTGTGCTATTCTACCTCGCTACTGTTAGATTCGCCGCACTTTAAGCTTCAAGCTACTGAAGTTTATTCGTCCTCTTGTTTTGTGTGTGGACATTGCTGATAGTCTCTTGGTTCTTATTGTATTTTGGGATCGATAAGCCTGTCACCTATCAGTTGACTGGCAACTGGATTTTGTACTCAAACATGAAGCCACCTACGGCAAGACGATTTGGTGGGCTAATCCGGGATCTTCTTCTTTCTTCTCATATCAAGTTTCAGCTCTTCTTTCTCCCTGACTTCTGTGACTCGTTAGTACGATCCTTAAACGCATGATTCTTCGAACTACGAAGAGGTGTGCGTAAACGCAACAACGTCCACCCTAATGGACACTTTACATCCAAATTGTTGCCTTATATGTATAATACTTTGACTAATTTAACTCAATTATAAACTATGGATCACAATTAAGATACTCTCTAGTACAAAGTACCTACACGTAACTACCTCAAACCTAAAAAAAAAAAAAAAAAGAAATCAATTTGGGAAAAGTATAACTAATGTGCAAGTTAGCATTGCCTTACGATTTCTATCTGCGCGGTAAGGCTCAAATAACCGCCTTCCTGAATATATTTAGCCTAATTAGTGAAATTATTTGTACGCATTAAGCGCGACCGCTCTACACCATGATTTCCCAAATAATTTTCGGTGCTTATCAAAACAATTTCATCGCACCTGTTCCATTCGCATTGGATCTGTCACTGCCATATAACTTACATGGAAAATTGTGTGCATTGACAGGAGTAGTACCAGTAATGCAAACTCTTTACTCTCAGTACGAGGGAGGGGAGATTTTCTCAGATACTTTGAAAATTAGATAAATGAAGGAACGTGGAAAGGATAGATACCATTGGACAGATACAGATCCTTCTTGCTTTCAAATTATTTAAAATGAAACTAGAAGAGGTAATTACGCGCGCGCAATTTTAAAATCTTCCACCACCAACCAAAAAAATAGGGGGTACCCAACCCATGTGCATGTACTTCAATTAAACCTAATTTCGTTGTCAATTTTTATCAAATTGTTTGATCTCCTCTAATGTTTTCTTTTTGTCTTTTTTTTTTTGTTTTTGTTTTTTTGGTTATGAAATAAACGCATAATTATATTCATTGTAATTTAATCTTTGTCTCTCTGAAACAAAACTGCTGCTCAAATTAGATTTAAATAATTTTAATTATTTCCGCTAAAACTAGATAATGGAAGTGAAATTGGAATGATATTTGTTTAATTGACTTGGAAATAGAGACTGGTAGAAATTAATTTGACAATTTCTCCTTTGTTTTTGGCGAAATGGAGACACAGTATCGCATATGACTCTCTCTGATAAAAGAAGAGGTAGCAGCTCATAGAGAGCCGAGGCCTAGCTTCTCTACTGTACGTGTTGTGGGTGGTATACATTTCTGCACGTACACAAGGGAACTACAGTTGTATGGCTTATCCGTAGGGCAGAGAGTTTTTCTCATGACAGTTATATGTACTCTTGGATGTTTGTCCGACGACGGGCGCAAGAGATGGTGCTGATGATGGGATTCGAACCAGGAAACGCATGAACAGCACTGACCTACATTGAGCTGATACATTGAGCCTTCTCGGTTTTCCGGATCCTTCCAAGTTTGATTTAAAGGCCGTTTATAGGTGGAGTCTAAAGCCCCTAAAGACCAAACATTCAAACTCTCATTACTGATACTTATGTCCTGTATCCCCTTTTGAATCATAGGGTCTCTACAACAACGCCTACGGGTCATCGTGTGCAGTTTCTGGAAATATGCCTCAGCTCTCCCCGACTTTTTCCAAGTTACCCTTTTCGACTGATCTGCTATCCTGAAAAAATGGGTTCCATTTCTTTACCTGGTTAGCTACGTACCTGTCACACTTTCGGAGATTGTGACCAACTGTCACAAGGCCTGAGGACTGAAACCCAGAGGTACCAGACAGGCTACAACAGAGGCATGTTGGCATATGAAGCACTAAGTCAAAGGCGATTTCTTAACCCCAGTTAGCAGGGGTTACTGTCTTGGGAACCGGTCATATAACAAAATAGCTAACATAGCAATAACTTCTAGAATGAAAAATGAAAAGTGCAATCATAATAATAAGTTTGTGTACTAGTGCGTCCTCCAGAATAGTGCATTGTCTCAAAGCCACGCAAGACAACTAAATAAGGCAAAAGCACCCAAGCCAAGATACGAATTGCTTATGGATACAAATTCATTACAATGGCACAGTGCGTGGCAAAACTCAAAGATGTAGGACTAGTCATATGTGCTGCATTTCCTGACAACATTTTGGACGTTCACCGGACGAGTTTGAGAATCTTATCTAACTTGTCATGTCTTGTAAATCAAGCTGGGTGTTCCAATAAGAAACGAAATCCTTCTGAAACAACATAGACGACCTGATGCAATCCTTTCCTATAAACGAGGAAAAATACATAGCATCAGATCTCCATGAGGAGAAGCAATGTTATACTCAGCAACGAGGCTACTGCAACCGAAGATACGGAACAAGAAAGGCGAAATACTGTAGTTTGCTACATCATGTGACTTAGATCTCAAATAGAACTGACCATCTTATCAGCGTGCTAACATCAATCTCCTCACGGAGGCATCCCGAAGGTACAACTCACGTCTCAACTCTCAACATGGGCTATTAACCCACGTAAAGGAAAGTATGTAAAGATACGTTGGGATAAGCTCAACAAGCAAGAAGGAAAGGATTTCTGTTAAGAACTTCGTGGTAACGCGGAAGGTAACGCGCTGATGTAAAGAAGAAGATAGAGGACGAAGAAGAAGGAGATATAGAGGACGAACAAGCAAACAGAGCTAAATTAGATAGCCTAACGAGAAGGCAGCCAAAAACTATCAAACCGTCTCAAAGAAACTCATAATGATATGAGGGTTTTGAAGCTGGTTAAACTAAGGCACAAGAATCCTGCTAGAAAAACACCGCGCCAATAGAAAGAACCTACATCTCGCATTCAAACCGCTTGACTCTTACGATCACAGAACGATCCAGAGGACTATATAGACTTGGAAGAATATACTTTCCGCCCACGACATAATCCTGATAAGCGACACAGCAGAAGAAGTTTAGAATATGTTAGATGAGTGGCAGAGTGCTTTAGAAACTCGGAGACTGCGCATCAGCAGACAGAAAAACTTTTCTGACCACCAAAAGCCAAAGAGCATTATGTACCTTGAAGGTTCTCAGTTGAATAAAGTCTCGGCTTCAGGTAACATCAATGTAGGATGTAGACAATCGCCTCTGCAGTGCGTGCATAAACTGAGACACGGTTGCCTTCAATCCAATGCGGTCCAGGCCAAGCTGCTTCCAGTTGCAAAGACATCCACGACAACTTAGTCATTGTACCAAAGCTTGGGTCTTCTTCTCCTTATCGAACCTGGGGGCTGTGTTTCGAAACTTCTTTTAGCTCGATGTAGCCGAGCCAATGTAGTCCACGTATCTTGGCTTTTTAGACTCTTAGACTTCGTGGTTGTATCCTCTCCTCCATTCGCCCTCCTCGCTTAAGAGACCTAGTCATGGAAGTCAGCACTCTAAAAAGAAAACCTAAGAGACCACGTTCATCTTAGATAACCCTTGTAAAAAAGACAGGAGAAATGTGCGACAAACCAGGACAGCAGGACTTGGAGTTTTCGTACTCAAAGGAACGGCCTCAAATAATCTGGAACAAAGGTTAGTATGGAGTAGAAGAAGAAGAAGAAAACATTTCCTGTGTAACTTACATTGAATTAGTTACATAAGTTACGTGGAACACCAACACTGGTTCTATTTCTTAAATATTGCGACCGTTTCGGCCGATATTGATGGATTTATCCTGTGTTTGGGTAAAGAACAATCTAGAAAGGACATTAATTTTCAAATTTTGAATCAGTTACAAAGGTAACGCCATCCATTCAAGTGCAAATACGAGTAAGAGCAACAAATCGTGCAATATTCATTTGTGTATCTGTTTCGGCAATATTTCTGGTAATGGCTTCAGAATGCGCTCAGCCACAAACCAATAATGGGAAATTCAATTTACGATATTCAGACTTATTGTCATTCTTCAAGACAAATGTGACCAGGTACCTACAACCGAAAGCCTTTTGCAGCGCGAAACTTAATCGTCTGCCGATGAAGAAAAACAAAATGAACTGCCCCACCACAAGGCACAAAGTGGTGTAGATACTCGCACAAAAGTATCTTTCATTGAGAAGAGCCTTCGGCATAAGCGCCATGGCTTGGTGTTTCGTTTCGTTTCGTTATTTCCTGTTCATCTTTCGTTTCTGTTTGTTTTAATTTGATCGATGCGATTCCTCGGCAACTGCAGGCTCCGCGCAGAATAATTCATAAATTTCAATTATCAATTTTAAATTAGTTTCGGTTCATGCATTACGCAAGACATCTTTTTCTTGTACGAATACGACGAGTACGGGTACTCGCCGAGAGTAGGCAGAGAGTAGGGAGCCCTGCTTCTCCCTGACGAATACACATAATTATTTATTTAATCAATGGGATAAACAAGGTTACGTTATTGGTTTTTCTGTGTGCATGTGTGTGCAGAGTATGCATACATGATGGTGCTCGCGCGGGCATTTCATTTCTTTTAGCTCTTCGGATCGGACGTGAACAAACTATTTTCGGATATAAATTGGATTGGCTACTTAGCAGCGGAGCTCTGTGCAGTGTGGATTCAAACCATCGGCTTATGATCTGCACTGTCCACCACCAATCAATTGAAATGAAAATGAGCAATCTGTGTAGGTATACCTCTGTATCTGTGCTGTGTTGTGTTGTGTTGTTTGTAGATACTTTTCTTATTCTCTTCTCGTCTTTTTTTCAATTAGTTGTGAATTAAATTATAAACTGCATCTGCTTTCTTTTTTTCTTCGCTGATGATGAGGTATGATATGTTTGTACATACTTGGGTTGGTACCTACCTCTACCTCTACCTCTACCTCTACCTATGCATACATTATTTATTACGTATGTTCATAAATAAATTAATAAAGTGTGGTTGGATTCAAATGGGTGTTGTGCAGTGAGTCGTATGTACAAAAAAGGGGCATTATCCGCTGGTGGTGTTTAAGAAAACGAGACAGGTAAAGGAGGCCTAAGTGGGGTGGACAACAGCCACAAAGAGGGGTCTAGCGGGTGCGTAGATAGGCACATATAGGAGGGGAGTTTAATTTTCGTTAATTTTTGCAAACTCAAATTGACCTGTCATAGGCTTGAGCCTCAGTTAGGTGTCAACTGACAGGCAAACAGCTGTCAATCGAGTTCACCATTTTGCTATTAGTCGCCATTTTGAAAGCAGCCTTTGTAGAGAGCAAAATTATGAGCTCTGTCTAATGGTTGTGTTGTTGTTGGGTGGCAAGATAATTTGAAGTAAATCAATACAAAAAAAAGTGACGTCTAAAAAGTGGGCAGCTTTTTTGTTCAACCCGTTCCCGTACTTTTTTGGATAATAAATCTTTCTCTGAGAGAAAGAAGCAAAATTTAGTGCAAAAAGTAAGGAAACAGTCTTAGTGTTGAGACGAGAAAAACATTTCATGGTAGCGACTGTCAGAAAAATGCCCAGATTGCACTTTGACTGGCTTAGTCATTTCTAACGAGATGTGAAAGCAATCAGAAGGAGACAGTTCTCAACTATAGAACAGAATCAACAGATGCCTCACAACTGGAGCTGAAATGATTGTTTATCGCTCGCAGAGAGGACATAAAACCTTATAAAAATACTTTCAAGAATTTTTATGAACGAAACGGCTTGATATTAGGTCCATTAGCGTACTTTTTGCACTAAAATTCGTAGACTATAAAAATTTCGAAGAATGGGGGTAAAATTCACTCAGAGAGAGCTAAAATGACGAAAAAGTAAACGAACGGGTTGAACAAGAAAAAGTTGCAAAAACACTGGTTTGACAGTTGTGACAGTTTTTATGAACCAGGCCGGAGAAATTTCTTGGGGAAATTTCTTACTCTCTCGTGAGCGCTCTCTTCTGTGAATAACTACGAAAATTTTCCTTACAGCTTTTCGTAAAAATTCGTAAATTTTCGTAAAAATTCATTGTTTTAGGAGGATACGCGAACGGACCTATTTAGACTCGTTTCCAGCAACACACCTACATAGATCGAGCTAGAGAAATGCAGCGTAACTTTCAATCGCATCATATCAGAAAGTAGGAGAACCAAAAGGCGGCAGGAGAACCGCTTAGAATCACTAAAGAGTTGATAGCTGCTTCATCCAACTTATAGTGAGAGGCTTAGACAGTTCTTCATATTGGATGAGGATCAACTCTAGGAGATGGAAGGAGCATGTTGCATCGGTTCTGAACTGAGTATTCGCCAGCAACATTGTGTTCGTGGAT
This sequence comes from Chalcosyrphus nemorum, assembly GCA_949716465.1. NCBI lineage: Eukaryota > Metazoa > Arthropoda > Insecta > Diptera > Syrphidae > Chalcosyrphus > Chalcosyrphus nemorum. Next base: position 26,710,018 of record OX454335.1, read on the forward strand.
AGAAATACCTGAAGTCACATCATAAACTGCAGTAGACATAAGATCTTCATCGTGATCGATGGACTACAAATCCATAAGGCGTAAGGATTTGATGGCATACCTGTATAGCTTTTGCGAGCTGTGTTTACTACATCGGCTGGACTACTAGTCCAACTTGTTGGGAGATTCCGGGAGGCCGACGGAAACACTCTTATGCTTGAACTCAAACACTAAGCTGACTTATAATGCCTATTGACTCAAACAAAAAAAGGACCACCACCAAATCAAGGCGACTAAAGAGGCGCTAAGAAAGCTTGGAACAAACGTAACTTATCAGCGCAGAATCGGAATTCATCAGTTGAAAGAAGCCTTCTCTATCTAACAGGAGAAGGAGAAGGAGATCAGGAAGAGAGACACTAGCGCCTATTTATGGAAGTAACTCTAAAATGCTCAAGGAAATACAGGACAAAACTAAACATAAAGCTAAGAAAAGATGGTGTCATTGGTAGTAATGTCGGAAAACATAGTCATCCGATGAGGTCTCTGGACTTTGCAAAACGTTGCAGTAGCAAACACGTCTTTTCGCATCAGAATCCATAAGGGAACATGACTACTTGTGTTGTTCACGCAACCGTCAAGCGAAGTATCCTTTTGCGGATTGGCACTATGAGAAAGTTTGATCAGCCTGATCCTTTGCCGAATAAGTATTCACTAAACTCCAAGGAAGTCGCATAAAACCAGCAATGCAGGAGGTTATACTCTTGATCCATGTTGAGAAAACTAAAACTCTAAGTGGATTCGAAAGATTACGAATAAGGAAGGAACACATTTTAACATTAAACGGCGTTGGTAACCAATATCAATTAAAACAAGCCTCTCAACACTGGCGGTGACAATCAGGATACCCGTCAACTCAACCAGAAGGAAGTGAGGATAGAGCTAAGCCTATGTATGTACATCCAACAAAGCTACATGATTCAGCAGCTTTGTCATCAGACAATTGGTAAGAAGCACACACTAGCTCATCAGCAAAATCGGGTCAGACGAACTTCGTGTGTAGAGACGAGTTATACAGAGCCATGTCTAGATTTGGCATCCCTGTCAATACGTCTGCCCTTAGAGATTGAGAATGGAAAGCACTAGCTGCTCCATCAGAGTAGGCGAGAACATCACCGAACCTTTCGATGTCAGGAAAGACCGTGGACAAGATGACGAGCTATCGTGCGATCTAATAACTCACAAGCCAACAAGAAACCACAATCTTTTCCAAGTTTATACATCTAGTTGCTTTCCGGGCTTACATTGTCATACAGTCATAAGAACTTACTTATGTAGCACCCTGTCAGTGAGGGCATTAGCAAGTATTAAGACAAAAGTTCCTCGAGTGATATTTCATCTTGTCTGAATAGACGGCAAATGAAGAGAACATAAGGAACCATATACTGACTTAGCCAAGCTACAAACTGATCCTCGAGTGGGTAGTGCACTAGAGGTATACCTCGCGGCATATAATGCAAACAAGTGGATAAAGTTTCAATTTACTTGCTGTGTCCAACTGGAGTGGTTTGCTGTTTGAGACCAAGGTCCATCCTGGACTATAGTGTCACCTAAATGAGAAACCAATTATGGTTTCAGTTAGTGAATCTTGTAACCCATCAGCAGGTATAATGGTCAGCAACGCCTGCTTGTTCTGCAACCCGTTTGAGCTGCCTCTAGATCCTTGCTAAAAAGCACGATTCCTCATCGACTGTTCGGTGTATTCTGCCTACTTCGGTGAGTAATCAAAAAATCCACTTTGCCCAGCTACTAAATCGTGAGCCATGAGATGTACATTATCCGGTGTAAAAGTAGACAAACATCCTCAGCGTAGTCTAGTTGTTTCAGGTAAGTTATTATTGCCCAAAGAATTCCATAGTTTCCTTCCATCAATTCAGCTGTAGGTACTAATAACTCATACCAAGAACAACATCGGTGACAGTATGGAAACTTGACGTACTCCCTTTTGGACTTTGAATTCCTCTGACACCTCACGATTTTGAAAGACGTGACACTTACTGCCTTCGTATGGAGCCTTTATAGTAGCCATGAGATGTCCTTCTGGCAGGTCTCTCCTGCGCAAATCCAACCAGATATGAACCATCTCTAATCAAGCCGTCTAAGGCCTTCTCAAATACGATAAACAGCAGAGATGTGCTACGTCGATGCATAAGGATCCAGTACAAAAGCATGCCTCTCTCCATTAATTAGTGAAAGGAGGCTCTTATTACATCTACCATCCATTTCTTATAAAAGAAAGTAAATATCATTCAATAACCATAAATTGGCGTCTCTCGCCTAATTGACTTGATAACTTTTTAAATAAAGCAATTTATTTATAATTTACTAATCTGCCTGAAATTTTAAAGGTCCTTGATAATTGAATTCACATTCACCAGAGCCACACAAACAAAAAAAAAAAAAGAATATAATTGCTCGAACACAATCGTTTACACTGGTCTTGTTGTCTGCATTCGGTTAATTTCCCCTACAAATATGTCCATGGGCATATGTCGCGTTGACCGGAAACGCTGCAGATGTCTTTACATTTCGCGAGAGAACAACGTGGGCACTTTGCATGAGGATTGATACCCAAGACAGTTGATTTAAAAAAAAAAAGTACCAACAATTCCTTTTTATCTTAACAGAGGACGCCAAATCTTATTGAGGCGTGAAATTGCCTAGTAATTGACATTTTGACAGAAAACGTTATTCGCCTTAAAACGGTAACAATCAACAAAATGGATAATCGGTTGTAGCATTTGCTCCAGTGTTACCATTTTATCAACTGAAATGGCGAAAAATAAAAGTTGTTTACGCAAATGTTTAACGAAAATTACTGTGCACTTTCAGGTGCTACACGCCCTTTTAAAGATAATTAAGGACAAATTACGTTATGTATGAAATTAAGACTGCTACTGGCATCGACACGTTTCAGGATATCAGGCAAAGTACACACAGCAGTAAACACGCTGAAACGAGTTTTAAGGATAAGTAGCGGAGAATACCCCAAAGGTGACGACAAAAACACTTAACGAAATTATCCTTGTATTCCTTCCCGGTGGCATGAATAATTACAACTCGGCTATCAGAGGAGCTTCTGTGGCTTGGCTACATATGTATTTCGTTGGTTAATTGAGGCAAAATGCATAAAAGTTGGTCTTGGCTCATTTGGAGCCTAGCTAGCCACTGGATTTAGGATGCAAGAATGATCCTACAGCTGCTAGAGGAAAATATAGTGCACAGGGAGTTTTTTTTTTAATTAGGATCCGCAGTGCAAAGAACTACATTCGTGCCGGAAGCCGAGGAGGCTTCGCTGGCAGTGCTTCAAGCGGTCGGTTCAATTTTTGATGATTCGGCCCAATTTGTACGGCGTTATTCCGGCAATAGCGTCTTGAATGTTGCCTTGAGCTTATCGGAAGTAGTTTTTGTCAGGTCGGCATGATCACGGCGGCCAAATGATGAACGCTCGCTGTAAGATGAACCTGTCGCCAAATTTCTCCTTCACAACTTCGAAACGTTGCGTCCCTTGTATGGCATGTTGCGCTTGTTGGAACCACAGGTGGTATATATCGAACTCTGGCTACACATAGGTCTATACCTGTAACCAATGACGGTAATGGTGTATCCTTATTCATTTGGAATGAAATAAAGTCCGTTGATGCCACCTTGCCATAGTTGCACCAAACAGTCAATCTTTTTGGATTAATTGCTGGTTGATTGAACACTTGTGGATTGTGTTCCCTCCCATAATGGCAATTTCGCTTATTGAACCAAATTTGGCCAAAAACCCGGATCTCTGGCCAACATTACAGGCGGCCAATGAGTCTTCTTCGATACCGGCTTTAGTTGGGATGTAATAGTCCATCGAATTCCTCCGCTTCCCATCGACAAAGCTGCACAGAGCACATCACCAATCACCAAGAGGATTAGAATTGGTGAAAGAATGCAACCTTGTCTTACCCCACTTTGGATATCGAATTCTTCTGACAACCTTCCTCTGTGCAGGACGTGACATTTTGAGTCAGCATATGTAGCCACGATGAAAGCAATTAATTTATCTGGAATACCTCTCCTGCGTAAGGCACGCCAAATAAACTCCCTGTTGACACTATCGAATGCCTTCTCAAAATCAATGAACAGCAGGTGAAGTGGCGAACGATATTCAACGCACTGCTCTATGATGGTCCGCAGGGTGTCGATGTGGTCGACACAAGAGGATCCAAAGCGAAAGCCTGCTTGTTGCGCATCTAGTGTAATTTGTTGTCTGATTCGCTCAAGGATTATTTTGGCTATTTCTCTCTCTCCAGTAAAGGCTCTCCAGTTTTAGCACTCCGGAAAATTTCCTTTCTTAGGAAGTTTGAAGATCATTTCCTTCTTCCATTTGTCAGGAAAATTCTCAGTTTCCCAAGCTCTTCCAATTAGAGGGAGCAATAGCTCAGCCGATGTTGTTGGGGCTGCTGGTAAGAGTTCGGCGGGAATATTGTCAGTCCTACCGCCTTGTTGTTTTTTAGTGCCTTGATCGCAGCAGTGGTCTCATCCTTACTGGGAATCGTGGTACGCATTCGGGAATTTTGCACCTCGGGTAGCTCTTCATGCCATTCTCTGTCTGGTTGGTGATTTAAGGTCTAAAAGACTGCACTCAAAACAATTCAAAACTCTTCGCCGTAATGATGACCGGACCTCATCATAATATTTCTTAATAATTTCCGCAAGTTTGGCATGCGTGGAATGATGCATAATAAAATGGCAAACTTTACTGAACACTTTGGCAGCTAGATCTTATTAGTAGCTTTGACAGCTGCTGAAACATAATAATTGAAAATAGTATCATTTCTATCTGGTCACTCTCATCACAATATGAATAAGGCTAGAAGCACAGCAAGCAAGCTCGCAAGGTGCTCTGTTTACCTCATGGTTGGGGCTTCGGACAAATACTTATGAGTGCTAATCCTCATATATTTGAAGTTACCTTGAAGAGGTTTTAGGTGCTACAAGAGCACTCCAGAGCTGTACCTGAGTCCTGATTGGTAGATGAACAATGCAAAATGATGCTTAAGGCAACATGAGAGGATCATTGCAGAACGGTGGTCAAGAGGACATGAGAGGAAGCCAAACTCGTCTATAATTATTTTGGAAAGAGCATACTATCGGTTGTGAATGTCACGACTGTCTACATGGTTTGAATCTCTGATAACATCAACAACTTTTTCATAACCTCACCCTTACACTGACATCCAAGAGTGCCCTGTGACAGCATAGCATAGACGTGTCTCTGCTTAGAGCAATTAAATCGTTCTTTCACTCGACGAGATGGATATACATTTGGAAAAAGGCACATGACAGACTTTGCCGGAATGTAGTAGTTCAGAAAAGCTGTTCGCAATGTACACAGATAATCATGAGTTGGACAGATTTTTCATCGAATTTCCTCAGCAAAATTAAGCATTTCGTGAATTTATTACGACCTTCCTTGGCAACCGTTCCTCTCCCATCTTGAGAGTCTTGCTGCTCGACATGTATATGGATTCGATGGCTTAGATTTTTTGAAAGCTTTCTTAGGATTCTTCGGAAGATTCCCAATGATTTGTCAAACAATACTGTGCATAAATGTCAAAGAACTGTCAGAAATGACAGCACATTTTTAAGATCTATCAGTCGAAGAGAAGCAACTTTATAAGGCTTCGATAGCGTTCTACCTTTGTCAGTAGCTGCTTTAAAAAGCTACTTTAAGATCAGCAAAGAAAGCTTATGCTATGAGGGGTGAGGATGGTGAAGTAGGTTTGGGTAGGTTAGGTGAAGTTGATGGAATCGGGGAGTCACGGACTATATTAGCAGTAATTATGTATTATTTCCCAATGCTATGAGGGGGAGAAGCACAGTGAAAAGGTCGGTGTCAACCAATTCAATTTTATTAGTATATTCTTAATGTATTCCAGTGTAAATGAAAAAAATACTACGACTTACAAACGAATGCAAAAATCCGAAGCAGCTCTATTTGTACACAACTCATGTGCTACACATTCTTCTCTCCTCCCTCTATCCCACCACCCATGCAATGCACACCAATACAAGAGCATTCCTATTGGCACGAGTTGATCTTAAAAAATAAAGTGACACATGCATTAATATGCATATCCATCTGTTTATACAAATTTTAAGCGAAACAAAAAATTACAATTTATTGTTACCCACCTACGAGATCGAAGAAAAAAAAAAAAACCTGAAAAATAGTTTTAAGAATTCCCCATCTCGATTGATACCTCAAATGTTGACCCCTGTTTAATAAACAACTTTTAATTAACTCTATTATGGCTTATTGTTGTCCAGTCGGCATTAGCTGCGACGTGTTGTATAAATTTTTAATTTTTCGTCACTGGAGACACGCCCCTTTTGGCTGAATCTGAATTAATCAGTTGGAAATGTGTTTAGTTGTAAATTAATTAATTTCCTATTTCCTCTTTCCTCTTGTATATTTTCTTTTCACTCTACTTTCATTGCTTTGTTTTTTTCGTAATTAAAATTATGGGTGATCAATCGAAATGCTCCACCCTCTAGCGTCGCGTCGTCCCCCTCGTTAGTTATTATGATTTTGGTTTTTTTTAATTGAAATGGAAATTTTGTTTTCACTTTGTTTTCACTTTGATTTGTTGGATGTTGTCTATTGTTATCCGGTTGCATAGGGATATACATATGTATGTATGTAATTGAGGAGACTCAATTGGAAGTAATCAGGCTCTCAAAATGGACGAACTTTGTTCCAAAGCCATTAAAACTTAACCAAAGGAGTTGGCTAAGATCTGTGAAGGGTGCCTGGAGCCCCTTCGAATGGAAGTGGCAAAGGGTGGTATTAAACCCAAAAGGAAACAGGTCCCTTGAGGAACCGTCCTCATAAAGACCGCTGTACATAATAGACACAGAAGCAAAGGCACTAGAAAGATAAATTGGACCAATATACACCAAACGAGACGACGTTCTATCCAAGGAAAAAGAAAAGCAAAGCCCTACTGTACGCTACGAGCTGTTTGCGATAATGCATCCGGTGGCATGTCGGGCACTTGATACTTTACTTACTTATGTCCTGTATCCCCTTGTGGGTCCTAGGGCCTCTACAATGTCTACGCGCCGTCGTTTGCGGTTTCCGTAGCTAGTGCAGTGACGTCTCACGGTACGCTGCACTTCTCTCATATTTATGCGATATAGGGACTCTAGCTCGATCCTCCCTGTTGCTGGAATTGCTAGAATTCGAGCTCGGATCTGCTGCTTTCGTTCGTTGATCCTCCTCCAGCCAGGCGCTATGGCTTCCCTGCACTCGGCCAACAATCCTTTCAGCACCTGAGCACTTGATGGAAGAAGGCCAAAACATTACTTTTCTGGACTTACACTTGGCGTAAGGAATGCTTAAAGCTTTACCAATTGGAACCGGCTTATGAAAGTGCTAAGGAACATATAAGTGCCAAAGTACCTTCCGTGAATATGTATTTACTAATGTGAAGCTAGAACTCTTTCCTAGGATAAGAAAGGGATCAGGAGGTTAGATTTAGAACCATGCTTTCTAAAATATTATATAAGATTGAGTACTAAAGGCGAGGAGTGGACATAATTGGATATCACAGTGGAGGCAGAGGCTAAAACTCTAGAGGAGGTGAAGTAACATTGCAACAACACCATAGGAGATTACTCTCATTCGCCCTGGAACACGAACTCGAGCGTCTGGTTATACAAAAAGGTGGACACAGTATCGAGCCAAAGCCTTGCAAAAAGTACCTAAGGCTTAACATAGAGAACCTCTAAAACACCACCGATTTGGACATGAAGGCAACCCTTATTGTCCAATCCGCAGAGAAGCAGTGAAAAACATGGAGCACATAAAGTTCCACTGTCCACGATATGGTGACGGCTGTTACCTGTTGGCTGGGTGTGACGTGAAACCCCAGAGAACATCATCACATCACATCATGCTCAGTACACAAGAATTTTTGGAAGGATTAAGTGAGAGACAGGAACGACAGCAAAAAGCAGCACAGAAAGCTGACAATACGAACGAGCCCTTTATACTTATATAATGTTGAAGGCCCCCGTCACGATGAAGTGCTGATCAGGCCCAAAAACTCAGTTTTGTCTCCGAAAGATTCCCACCTTCCAACGCTAAAACAAAAACACATAGCCTAGAGGCACTTTTCGTCAAGCAAGTCCAAATGCCAGCAAGTGAATCCTTATGTGTGCAGCCCCTATATGAGCAGCGTCTACAGCCATGTCCTCGTACATGAGAAGGATAAACTCAGTGCCCAAACAGCACCCCATAGAACGTGCTGTGCATGCAAAACAGTATCAGGGGACAAATAAGTGTCGCAGCGGGCGAAATGCCTATAGACCTGGTGGTCAGAGTAACAGAATGGACACACAATGGCGACAATCAAGAGAAAACTATCGGTCGACCTTTAAGCTGGGGCCGAAAATAGTAGAGTGGACTATGAGAAAATACGGGAAACTTATCTTGGCCTCAATCAACACTCAGTAACACCTGGAAGCTTCTGGGAATGCCTCCACAAATAAAACATCGTAGATGGCCCATTATGCCGCTCAGCGGAGTGCAGAACGCCGAACACTTGCTGCTGAAATTCAATAAATCTTCTAGGGATCCCTTCTTCTTCGGCTCTCGATGTACTTTTTAGAAGAAATGAGAAAATCAAACATCGAGAGCCGAAGAAGAAAGGATCCCTAGAACCTGAAGTACCTATAGAAGAGAACATAACGTGGAAACCTGCCATGAACTGCCTTGATTGGTGGAGATACCGTTGAGATGACAAGTTTCCGGGGCAAGGGAAGACGGTTTAGCGCATTTCTATGCAGGAGCATGGAATCGGTTATAACTTCGTAGCATAAAAGCTCCCCTCCAGCGCCTTTAGTTCCGATTGTTGAACTTTGCAGATTGTGATGATTACAATCCTTCTTTTCGTAAAGCAAGTTAGCATTAGATTTTTGTGTAATCTTTCATTCTACTTGGGAAGTAAGTGCCACAAGGATTTGAACCTGTTCTGTCAGTTAATAAAACAAATTAAAATCAAGCATAGAATTTGTATTCTTGGCTATGGTAGTTACACGTAGGTATTAGAACTTCTAAAAGGATGTGTCTTAAGCATAGTCTACTATCATTTATTGGGTTAGCCTAGCAGGGCGATAGCTTTTCGGATAAGTGGAGGACAGCCCCTAAACAAAGCAACTTTATGCAATGCAAAACATGGAAAGCAACCGCTTATTGCTTTAGCTATAGTAGTACCTAGAATCATCTTGTAACAAATTTATTTGTTTTCAATGTCAAACAAACTAGCTTGGGCTCTCCTGTGTTGGCCACATTAGCATATTACAGATCATTTTTGAACAGTGGGTTGAATATCAATCGCCATTTCGTCTGCTGTTTATTCATTTTACAAGGGCTTTGTCAAATAAGAGGATGGAAGGCAATGAGGTATCAGGCAGGGACCTCTACAAGGGTCGCGAGCCCTTTGGTTAAGTAAGATTTTTATTATTTATTACAAGATCATACACTTCCCCAAATGAAAGCTAATGTAAAGGCAGAAGCAGATATCGTTGAGCTCAAAATCAAATAGGGAAAAAACAAAAATTATCAGCCTAAAATCAAATTCATCGACTCATATGTATATTCATTGCTGGACCTGGACAAACTTTTCAGAGAGTAGAGCTTCATCATCTCAACAATTGGACAAACTGAATGGAATGGAGCCTGTTGTAGTCTACGACGGCAACTCTGAAACATTCTCAACTAGGTACTTGGCATCAAATTAGACAGGAAGTGTACCTGAACACAACGGCTCCAATTGAAACTTAAGAGCGTAAGTCCACCTACTTAAGGAAAACCAAACAAAAAAGGTGACAAATTGTAACCAACCCGCAAACTAAGAATGGAGGAATAGCTCCGCAGCACAAGCACGTGTGATAGAAAAGTCGAAAAGGAAGCATGATTCTGGAGTGCTGGGGACAGTGCACACTTTTGGTGGCTTGCTGAAAGCAAATTTGAAGATGCCTTCTTTAGAACAGTCCTTTACCTCAATAAGAAATATTGGACCTTCATAGCTTGACATCAAAATCTCAGCAATTAACCCATCTCTCATTCTTTAACATCTTGGACATTGATGAGGAAGGGGAAATCTACCACAGCCTTAGCAATCAATGCTGACGATCTGATGGACATTCTACAGCCTGAAAATAACCCTTTCGAAATGGAAGAGCAAAAACTTGCTGTCCATGAAAATCTCTTCTCAGTAAAAGTTTCCTGCAGCTTTCATCAATGCACCAAACATTTGGTGCAAAAGATTCAAAAAAATAACTTAAGAAACTACCTATGGATGGATGGAGTATTTTAAGAAACATAGAAGCAGACACTTTGCAGATTCCGCCCTCCAGCCTTCGGTGGCTAATTCTCGCATCAGTGGAATGTTTCAAAGGTCAGTGTGTATTTGATACGATACTTAATGCCTCTTCATTGTCTAGATCACAGGAATGAGTTCTTTTAGATGGAGAGGTATTTTTATGGTCTCCTAAGGGCCACTCTCAGCGCAACATCCTGCGAATACGAATGAGCTAATAGTTTAATATTTTTCCCTTTTACAGCATATTTGCCATTCAATCACAGAGATCTGTGAATTTTCTTTCGCAAAAGAACAAGAGAATTGTTAAGTTAAACTCTCGCGGATGTTTTGATCGTGCGTTCTACATCTGTGGAACATGAGTAAAAACTGACAGAGAGTACTGCACAATTTAAAAGAAACAAACATTGAAATCTGTTAAATGGGTCCTTTTATTGCCAATTTTTAAAAGAAACCAAAAGAAGCCTCTTCAAATTTCAATACTAACAGAGACAGCGACAAAATTATCGATTTGAAGTCTATTGGAGTCATGTAAATTGGTCTTGACACACTGGCGTAATTAAAATCGAATCAATATAGGTACATAGTCACAAACATACTTATATTGTACTTATATTATATTGTATTGTTCAATTTTTAATTTTAGGACAATGCTATCTGTCATTCGAATCAGTCTAATTCTAAAAAAAGGTAGATAGTTAGAAACCCTTTTAGTTTGAAGTCATTTCCTCCACGGTTGACGTTTAAAATGGACATGATCGGATATGGGTTGTTGACATCAACATCAAGTGTCAAAACCTAGGTAGGTATTCTCGTTAGAAACAAACAAAAAAACATAGCTATTTGCCAACACGCGTGGACTGATTTGAAATCTTGAACTCAAACAAAACATTTTTCAAAGAATCACGTGCATGTGTCTCTCTTTCTCTCTCACTCTGAAATTAAACAACCTGTGGATTCCCGCGTTTCTCAGTTAATTGAATCTAATGAAAATTACCCTCGTATATTCGTTTGTAAGTGCAAACAGAGCGTCTGCCCCCTTGCGCAAAATTGTTTCTTCTTCTCACATAACATCGTCGAGAGCGTGTGCATCTCATGGCGAAATGTACGCCCACCTTTTATCTCTTTTATCTTGTGTCACTAAAATAAAATCCACCACTAATAGCGCTGAATTATGACGTAGCGATTTTTCTCTCTCCCACTTAAATTTACCCAAGTGACAGACTAATAATATGCAAGGCAAACGAACATAAGAGCAGACAACAACAAAAAAAAAAAAAAAATGGCGGCAACTCCCTCAACTCGACTCGGCTTGTTACTTGAATTACTCAAACGTCCAACGCCTGGCAAAATGTCAACACAGAAATTGACATTCAAGCAAATGGTTTACTTGGCCAATGGTTACTGGGGCGGAGCGTCACCAATAAGCACATTGTAAATGGGCGTTGCCACTTCGTTCTGTCTCTGTTGCACGTTTATTAAAAATGGTCGTCATTTTCTTTTGTTTACCGGTCTAACTGGTGAAATACCTTGTGAACCTGTTCGCATGAACAGTGAACACACCTCTCACGTGGTTTTGTTCGGCAAGGTGGCAAGTTACCTTGACTCGGCATTATGGCATACAGTTAAGTTGCGACTTCTATAGCGATCGGTTGTGTTTTGTGTTTTAGTATCTATTTCGTATATTATTTGTTCACATTTCTTGTGTTTATTATACCTATTGCACTTTTGTTCCCATTGTTCTATATTTGAAAAGGCGTTTTCATTTTTACTTGTTTCTTTTCAACGGCAACGTTCAATAATATTTTTGACGTTTGGTGATCGTTTGTATGCGCATGAACGTATAGGTGAAACACGAAACGGAACACTTAGATACACTAGGTGACGTCAGTGCTCAATTTGATATGAATCTGTTCATTTTTTTGTTGTACTTTTGCTGACCGCAAATTTGTACAAATTAAGTTTTGATTTCATGGTTTTTGTTGGAAATTGATAATTGATTTTTTTTTTTCTGTTACCTTCCGATAATCAAAACGATTGAGTGCTAATTTAATTGAATTATTTGATTCTTTTTCACAAAACAAAAAAAAAAATAGTAATAGTAATTGCTGCCTATGGCTAGGATAAATTAAGTTTGTTGTGGTGATGTGACAGTTTTATTACAATCTTAAATAATTTAATTAAAACAAACAAGCAAAAAAAATCAACGCCTGTCAAAATAATAGTAGACGCGTATACACGTGTGGATTTAGTGTCAGTCAGTAGCTTCCGACGGATATTCAAAACAAATTTTTGTGAATGAAATTTGGCACCTGTGTCTGGTACAAAATATTATAGATTTTGTTCAAATTTCGGTAAGTTGGGAATAAAGTGTAGTTTTGATTATTTCAGATAAATGTTGTATCAATTTTAGCATGTGGATGTCAAGTTGTTTTATGTTTATGATGTGTAATTTCGGGTGGCTTTGTGATAAATGTTGTAAAGTACCAACATTTATGAAGTATGAGTCTTCAATTGGCTCAAGTGTGCAAGAACTGTCAACTTTCAATGCTTAGTCTTTTATGTTACTTCTCAGTCTAATTATCCATTAAAAGTCTGAAAAGATCTACATATGCATCGCTGCTTCTTACAGTTTGACGAGATAAAGGCTTACTGGAAAAGAACTGTCAAAAGCTAATGTCAAGTCTCTATAAATGTCATTTGAATGTCACTTCGAAACGCAATTAGCTCCGTTTTAGGTTTTCTAGGTTGCTTACGTACATGTTTCCTAAAATCAACCAGACCTCTTAAATAGAAGGAGATTTTGTCCTAATTCAATTACTACCAGCCAAATTGAGATTATCAAAGAAGGGTGATAATTGGTGAAGTATGCTTCAAGATGGGTAGTGGTTGCTATTTCTTCTTTCAGTCCTGCAGCTTCTGTAGAAGTCTTCGGAAATGCTAAATGCTTGAAATGTAAGAATTGTGGGCAGTTTCTAATAAAGACACTAAAGATGTTGTTCATACGAGAAGGTATGAATCTACCTCCTCCAGATTGCTAGAGAAGTAGCTTCCCAGTTGCACTCACACTTCACACAGTAGGTGTGTGATATCTTCTGTCCATCTCTATAACTTCCATGGATTTCCTACGGTTTGACTCTGGCTATCAGGCTTTGCACACCCTGTGTTCCTCCATATGAACTCATTTGCAGTTAGACACGTTGTATATTCTGTTGAGCATATTTCTTCTGCCAACACACATCGGTGCCTTGATGCCATCGACAATGTTCCCAAATGGAAACTTAGCGCCTTTTCTGCCTAATCTATTGTCGCATTTGTTGCCCTCTCTATCGCAGTGTCCAGGTACCCAGTCCATCTGGGACTCTCTATCGTAGTTTTGCGTTTGAACATAGTGAGGCAATCTCTGTCTAGAGTTCAGATTTGGTTACTAACGTCTCTAGCCCAACTGTCATTGAAGATGATGCTATCCTTATTGGATATTGATCTCAGTAGTTTCGCAGCTTTGAACACGGAATGGAACTAGATATTACAATAACATTGTGTGGGTTTTATAGCACTTCAAACATATAAAAATATATTGGATGTTACTGTTTTAGTGATCTAGAGAAGGATCTGTTTAACTATACCAAAGGACAATAAAGTGTTTGGCGACACGTCTTAGACTTATAACCAGGAAGGGGCATAGCCGTTACATAGCCTCACCTCTCCGACAGGACTTCGACCGTAGATTCCGTTTAAAAATCTCGTCAGTCTTCCAGATCTCTGACTTGCTTTTACGACCTCACTGCAAACACAGATTAAAGTCGATTTCCCGTCATCTGAAGGTGACACAATGGGCAATCCATGGTTGTCTTTCTTTTCTTGATCATAACCCCTCCAGTTCACCCCATCCCTACTGGGATACTCAATCTTTTTAGCTGTCACCCTATCACCTACAAGTTAAGGTACGTGAAATCCCTTTTCAAGTGAGTATCACTACTAACTCTACACTCAATCCGCGAACATTTAGCATGAGGAGGAAGCATGAAGAGGCGGTGCTTGCATACAAGAATAATACTCTGTCGTTATATCTCTTGATCAATGCCGGGTTCTCCAACAAGGATCACAATCCGTCTTCGCTGATCTAATCCGTGATTTGAACTACCTCCTCTTAACACACCAGAATAGGTCATCTAGCTACAAAGAGCTATTGTGTTAAGTGTTCGCGACTCGAAGGATACTTGACGGTTGATTGATAGAGTCAGCCTACTAAAAATGATCTGCTCAAGTTAGTACTTCATGCGTCAAACCCACTGAGTTTTATGGTCGAAAAATGCTAGGAAACACATCCACCTTAATGTGGACTGGACATAAAGTCAGCACATAGTCACTGATATCAGTTTGGTTTCAAATTATTTGAATTCTGCTAACTCACCCGAATTTCGTAACAAATAAATTGGGACACTGTTTATACAAACAATATCAGTTTTATAATCACGAATCTAGATAAATTTAATGTAATTATGTTCCTTTAATTCAAATAGATAAGTTTCAAGTTGATGTTAGAGATTAAGGTGGGTATACAATCTAAAATGTTGGTTTGTTTGTTCTATCTTAAGCTACAAACAGTAGGGGCAACAGTAGAAGTGGTGGTCAAATCTTTGATTGGGTTTTTCCAACCACTTTCGGCAGACTATACTGAGTTTGGGTCAACAACAATAGTCCAGGTATACAGATAATTAAGACGTTTTAGTGGAAGAGCTTGAGTGAGTGTAAAGGATACTCCAAAGGTCGTATGATTGATTGCTTTTAGAGTCTACTTCTCGAAGGACTAGAGAAAGTAAATAGTAGGCACAAGGGGTCCTTAGAAGGCTATTATTATTGCTAGTACTCTTTTAAGCCTCCAACTAACGTCTTCAAGAGGTAGGTATGTTTTCCCAAACGAGTAGGAGGAGGACATCTACTCCCCCACTTCTTGCTCAGTAGTGAAAACAAGTGTTTGAGCCCATGCTCACTGTCCCTCTCTTCGTCCTCTTGTGACAGAAAGGCTTTGAGGCTTAGTGGTGTCTACAGTTCAACCCACAAGAACTAGCAAATGGCGTGGTACTGACGTCGAAAACAACAGCGATGAGAGATTATGCCACGATCGCGCGGCTGCCACGCTGCCATTTCAGTGGCTTGGACCCTATGATGTCTTCTTCGGTGCGGAATGCGTAACAATTTCCAACTTGAAAGCTGAAAAACTTCTGCTCATTATCCTTACCTTTGTCAATGAAGTGCGCCACATCCACTCAAAGCCTTCACTACGGCAGTTGAATGTAAATAGATACTCCTGGTCGGTTCCTATACAAAGGACTTGCCCGATTCGCTCTTTGCGAGGTTATAAAATGCTCCTCCTTAAGAAGAGCCAAAGTATTACTCTCTCTTATTTTATTCCAAGTCGACTTTCTCATATTGACTTCAATGCTACCGTCCTAAGCCATACCAAAGTGCACAGAGTTTCGCAGTCGACCAATAGCATCATGTCCAAGAACTTGAGCTCCAGATACTGGGGCAGTCTTCATGACCACTTGTTCGACTCTCGTTGACATTATACTTTCACTACCTGTTGCTGCTGTTGCACCCTAATTACCTCTTCCAATTGAAACAAGCAAACTTCGCCGGCCTTGCCCTAGGGTTCGCCGCTCCTGCATCGAGCTAGAGACTAATGCCAACAAGTTTAGCTTAAAATCAAGTTAGTCTATTCCAAATGAGCTCATTAACCTTTGTACGGCTTAAGTCAACTCCTTCATACAACAGAGACCCCTCGTGTTACTCATCGGAAGTACAATAGACCTACTTAGATGCATCCTTATCTATGTACGTACCTTACCAACCAATCAACCAGGGGCAAATGCGAGTCTTGAAGATACTGATCGTGACACTCTTTCCAAACGACGACAAGGAACTTCTCATCGAACGTACTTCTCATCATTGACCATTTGTGTGTCTAAAAGTAACCCTATGCATCGCTTCTAGGAGTAAGAGCAGGATTAACCTGTCTTAAAGGTCAGCAGCACAATAGACATAATTCGGCGGTTGCTTATCAACAAACCAGAGGCGAATATCGGTCCTGGCAACACTGTGAACGTCACTCCTAGCTTACAAGTCCTCTTATGTCTCCAAAGACCCAATATATGTATTCACCTAGCCACGCCTACATACCACCAGTTGCAGCACTTCACCAAGGAGCTGTCATAAAATTTATGACGTCTCATATTAAACTGTCAAAAAGCTGTTGCTTCTGGAGAAGTGCAAGCAGGGGCCCCTTTAAAAAACTTGAAATAATGCTACTGGCTAATTTAATTAACATAAATTATCTGTCAGCTATTTTTTCTCCCAATAACAAACCCATCGAATTCTCCCCCCTCAAATGGATTGGTTTCCTGTTCTCGAACACATCTGGAGCTGTCACTGTCAGTGTTATCCAATTACTTAACTTAGCTATCTCTTGCGTTTTGATATGACACTAATAGTTTATCATTTTACATCTCTCAATATGGCATGATTTTGATAAGATTGTTTGACTGACTGTTGGACTGTTTCTAGGTTTGTCAAACGATAAGTAATAAGCTGTTTGCGTTCCAAATTCTATATGTCTACAGAGAGTTTTCAATTTGTCTAATATCAAATACTACAGATAATTGGATAAGTTGTTTTTTAATTTAATTTCTTTCAAAACTGACAGACAGATAAACGGGCGAAGGAAAATAGACCAAACATGCGAGTGTTCTTACATGTTACCTTACGAGATTACGAGAGAAGTGTCAGATTAGTTGATTGTTGTCACAATTATGAAATAAGGTTATAATTCGATGAAAATTCAGATTACAATAGTTGTGTAGGCTTTTTTTGTCTATATAAATTGGCTGTTAAAAGTTTGACGGCCGATAAATGCCCGCTTAAAGGTACTAAAGGAAGTGCAAACCGTGCATCCGCATCCCAAAGAAAACTTAATTTATCTATGGATTCATACAAAAAAAGTCAAATTGTAATTAGTTAGTCAACAATTCGCTGACTTTTCCGGGAATAAGCGAATGCTTCTTGCGAACTGTCAAATCTGATTCACATTCCACAGATGGCGAATGCAATCCACATTTGCAAGAGTTTAACCTCACAATTCTTCTTTTCTTTGGTAAGTGACAAATGAAATTCGCTGATGGTAACGACTAGATGAAAAAGTTTCTGTGAACGTTTGTCTAGGCTGTAGGACTGAGTCTTAGTGGTTGGTCATTGATTGATTTAACTCTGATCTTGTTGTAGTGGAATGTGACCTTACATCTTGAACACAGTCGCTTAGCAGTTCATGACCAGTTTTGAGCCGTGATAGCTTTTTCATTTTGTTTCCATTGGCATTTTTTGTTGGCTCAAAGCTCTTGAGCTCACCAACATTCCGAAGTCAAATTTAAACTACACTGAGGAATGCTTCCACCGATCCGAGTACCAAGGCAATAATCAAAGGAAAGCCGCTTATTGCGCACAGAACCTATATATTGTCTATAGCCTTCTTTTAGTCTTTTCAGTCAGACTGAAGTGAAATAAAACTAAACTACATTGACAGCTCTGGGAAAAAGGAGGATCCATCCAGGTCCTCCAATTTAAGGTACGAGTTAGAGAGCATTTGCAATGCTTTCGTCCAGTACTTCGTCCAGTTTAACTACTGTCGGGACGGCAGTGTCTTCAGTGAACCTGGTCCCCATCACCCCCTAGACAACGCTAAACGTAAGACTCCATCGTACATGATGTTCCACAATAACGGCCCTAAGACCCATCCCTGTGGAACGTCTGCAGTAACGTTGTAGTATCTAAGAGAAGACGGTATTTTTCTGAAGACAAATCCGTGGTCAGAGGAAGAGAAAGAGGCTTTTTTCTCGTCTGCCAATATAAATGGCGGAAAGGATATAATGCAAGAAGCATCGATCTAACTATTGAAGCTGATCTTGATTTCTTCAGACAGAGATCAGAGATCAAAAACGATCATTACCCCAATCATGATGATCCCGTCATAGTTTTCCACACGAGACATGCCAGTGTGAACAGTGCTTGCAACATATTCAAGAAATGATCTTTCCATTCGATAGATCACACCTAGACATATCACACAAGAATATGTAACCAAAGTGATCTCTGAACGACTGACCAAGATAGCTCCAAAGAACAATTTTTCATTGATAAAAAAAAAAAAACCTACCCATTGATCTGAACTAATAAATATTCATTTAAAGTCTGACTTATGTAAATACGTCGATATGTGTATCATTTGGAAATTTATTATACTCGGGACATGCGTGCGTCGGTGGAAGCATTCTTCACAGTTTTGTGGGTCAACTTTGGCATTGAAATATACTACAGATAGATACTTCCAAACTATGGAATACACTTAATCTTTAGAAGCTAGTCTTGCCATGTATAGGCTTTCGTTGTATATTGTAAAAAGCAATATGAATGTTTGTGGTTAGGAGATTAAGCCTTTTTCTTGACCACACTTCCTGGTAAATATCTACTGTGGTCATATGTACTTCCTTACTGATTATGGATTCAAATTTACGCAAATTTATTTATGCATTTTATTTAGCGGTTTAGTTCTGAAATTATGTATCTTGATGAATAAATTAGATTTGAAGTCATTGGACACGGACACACTTCTGATTGACTGATGGGTGAGGAATCTTACGATCACACGATCTTGCAATTATAATCAATTTTGCTTAGCGCAATCGATTTTCTAGTTAGCATTGCAATAGAGCTATTAACACGATCGCACTCCAGAGTCTTAAGACAAAGAAATGTCATAGAACTCACTCTCTCAGACCTCGTCGTCCTTTCGTCTAGCACAAGTAATAGGTACTTCAGTACAAGCAAGTACATACAAGTTTTTTTTTTTAAGAATTTAGGTGCTAATAGGAGCTATAATTCCAAGTACTTGACCAGTACCTTCAAATAGTTTCTAGCCCACTAAATAATACCTAATTCGTATCCGCTTTACTAACAACGCAGTGTGAACTTAAAGACTCTACTCCTGTTCAGAAAGGGACTCTAAAATAGTCTCCTCTACCAACCTTGCTATCAATAAAGAGACCAAACTATCGGTCTTCCTCGTAGCCAGCTAAAACCATTTCACTGAATGTGATCTTCAGTACAATCTCTGCAGGTGACACAGACGCAGAGAACACTTCCTTTGCAAATGCCCCAACCTCTGCTTTCAAAGTATGAAGGCTCTAAGAAACTTCTTCCTTAACGACCTGGGCGACCTGACAAAAAAGTCAACAAAGCAGATCGTGGACTTCACTAGGTTGTCTGGAGTGCGAATCCCTAATCCGTTTTTCTATTGCGTCGCAGTCTTCCTTCATTCCCACGAGGGAAGTACAATGGATCCTCTAGAGACCCGACTACAGAGTCTCTTCGAGGTGCTCTTTCATTCACTCTCAATTCACTACCTTAGCCGCAACAGACAGTACGCAGAGACTTCTTCAGGATTTGTACTATATTGGATTAACTTGTTTTGAGAGCTTGATCTTTGCCCAGTTTTCTGGACAGCTATTGGGTTCCTAAGCTTCCACCATAAGTGTGAGTAGCTCTTGGGCGAATCAGTTTGTGCAAGTCAAAAATGCTGGTATATTATCAACTCCCACCGCCTTGTTGCTTTTCAATTCCTTTAACCGATGGAGATTGCCTCCCTTGGACACCTCTTGGGTGCACATCTCTACTGAATACTTGGTTCAGAAACGCAGGGCAAGTCTAAGCCTTTTCTAGACTATTCACCTATTAAATCCTTGGTGATTCCTTGAACTGTTATGCAGCCTCACCTACTATGTCTATTATACTTGGAGTAAATACGAATCGAGTTCATTTTTGCTCCAACCTTAGAGTTCAAGTCTCAATGATCATCATGAAAATGTCGAAAAAACGACTCCCAAATAGTTGAGATGATTTATTCATTTAGACATACTTTTTTGTCTATGGATTTCTTGACAGAAGACGCGTAAGCTGTGTAAATCTGTCATATTGATTTTATTCAGCATTGTTTGACATTTAATTATGAAAAGTCTTAGCTTTACACACAGTCTACAAATTATTCAGCTCCTTCATGAATCTCAGCGTTCTACGATACATGTGTTTCGTGCCCTCGAAGCAACTTATTATCTATGAAGGCACGATTGGCTATATCAGTGAAAAGTTTGAAATCCAAAATTCATTAGTAGATATAATGCTCGTCCATATAGGTCACATTCAGCAGGAACTGAAGTAAAAATTGGGAGTGTACGCTGCGGCGGAGGACGAGCCCGACCAGAGTGTACCTGTCAATGTCCGACATCGCGCCATGTTCACGGAACTACTTGCTGTCTCAAATTAAAGACAGTGATCTTCAGGGCATTTTGTTCTAACAAGATGGCGCTAGTTGTTGCCCAGCTCATGGAACCATGACTTTGTTGCAAGAACAATACAATGAAATTTCGCCCTTCGGATCGGTGAATTGGCCGCCTTAAAACCACCTCTAGAATTTTTCCTTGGAGACTGTGTAAAGTCCAGAGTCAAGCCGGCTGCGACTGAGGAATTGGAAGCAAACATCACTCGCGTTTTTTGCCAAAAACCACCCGAAATGCTCGGACAGGTCATCGAAAATTTCATTCAGTTATGGTCATGAAAGAAATAATCTTTCAAGCATAAATGTCAATTATGAATATTTTATTTGAAAGAAAAGACAATTCAATAAAATTTAACATTTTTATTTCCTTTTACTTTAAAAAAAAAAAAGTACTTTCAAATGAATCACCCATTAGGTGTGGACAGTCACTTTTTACTCCGCGAGCTTTTGCATCCAAAGCACTGTTTAACATGAAATACTCATTTGCATGTCGTTTGTTATAACTTCACTTTTTTTTATTAAAACAAACACTCAACTCAATTCACACCATCACAAGCAAGTGCAACCACACAAAATCCAATTAAGAAATTACGGAAACTAATTACATATTAACTTTTAGTTATCGCGTGCAATCGCAACTTAGAAACCTATGCTTTGCACTATTAACGAGAAAATCTCTTGCTAATTTATAATTTAATTTAAATTTAATCTAAATCCATCAAAACTGCCTCTAAACCTCTCTTCACGGAAGAGTACTCCCTTCCGTTTCGAGTAATACCTATACATTGTTGTTTCTTTCGAAATTTAATGTAACGGAACGTGAAGCCCAAAAGAAATGCCATCGTGTTCGATTAGTTTTGCTCAATAAACATGAATAAATTATTTTTTTAAACCAATACAACCAAATGGAAACAATAAATTTCGAAATTTAGACAGATTGATCGAAATTAATGCTCGACGCGACGGTTGAACTTTCGATTTCGAAAATGATCGACTCTGCTTTGTTTGAGCTGGAAATTGAATTCAATTGAATTGAATTGGATTTCGAGTCTCGTGCTAAAACGTGAGTGGGAAATTTATCACCGCAATGAACCATTTTCTCTAACTAGCCCAACAGGCTGAAAGACTTTTGGAGTATAATAAATCAGGATCCTTCTTCTGGTCTTTTTCATGTACACAAGGCGTAATTGGCTTTGCTGTTGAGCGTTTTTCAAGTGGTTCTGGTTATTAGCAAGGCAATTTGATGGCCGTGAAATGGAAGAAAAAAAGGCAATACTCACGAAATAAATTTAAATTGAAAATAAAACGACGCTCATTGCATGTTGTTATGCGAAATTGATTTCACACGTCAATTGGGAGAATAAACGTCAAGACAAGATGTGCAGCTGTAGGGATTGATGCAAGCATCGACAAAGTCTTGTTAACGAATTTGTTTGCTGTCTGTTTGCACTTAATAAGGATTGTCCACGAGGAAAGTAGTCATGACTCATGATTGAGATCTCCAAGGCTACTACTAGGCACGATCTACAGAGCTAAATAAGCAGTTGATGGCAGGTATGCGCCTTCATACTTATCCCCATCACTCATGCTTCTAGTACTCTCCCAGCGGAACTGCCATTAAAAATTACTTCACGGGGCCGTATAATCTTTTGGGTTCTACCCAACTCCTCGTCTTTTTCTATGCTTAGGCGTTTCATTCCCTTGAATTAGAAGCTGAACGCTGGTAACATCCAGTGCCAGCCTCCGACGGAAGGAAAATATTGCCGAACGCATGACAAAAGCACGCTTAGCTGTCTATTCTTGAATAAAGGCATTCAGCAACTCGTGAAGCTTCAAATCAGCTGTGGAATGGATAAAGTACGGTTGTAAGACTTTTACTTACATATGGGTCACTAACAGCTTTCAAACCTGACCAAAATCCAGAGGACGGGGGCGTGCATTGAAATCATGGGATAGAACAACACTGACAGCGGTAATGGAAACTACGCTTCACACCGTTTGCGCTCTAATCTTGCAGCCAAAACTGCTTATGGGAGGCTACCAGTGGATCGACGGAAATTGATCACATGAGTCCGGTGCTAGCATTCGAACTTAGACTCCCCTAACTTAGAGGGACACATGAAAATCATTGAAAGAGTTCCTCTGCTGCTATCCAATCCAGCAGTGTGCCTCTCTCGGACTTCATGCCCAAAAGAATCCATCTCCATGACCCTTTTGAGGGCGATATCCCAATCGAGAGCTTCTGGAACAATCAATTCCCCAAACATCCTCATCAGTAGATTGGTATACTGACGGATCAAAGATGTCAAGTGGGCCTGGTCCAAACTAAAATTATCTGTTCCTCTAGGACAAACAACCACTATCTTTCAGACAGAGGTCCATGCTATCGAGCTCTCATTCCAGAGAATGCATTTGAACCTACGAAAATCTCATATCAACATATTCTCAGATAGCTAAGCAGCTCTCAAGGCTAGTTTGGAACTCTCTCTAATCCATCTTGCAGCTTGTTGCACATAATAATCTCACACTAACTTAGGTCCCTAGACAGAGGTGCATCCCTGGCAACGAAACCGCCGATAAGTTTGCCAGACAAGATCCTGAACCATTTTGTGGCCCACAAACTAATCAAATCAGGATAGAGCTTAGCAGATGGGAACGTCAAGAATCGGACAATGGTCGCCTATGGCTTGAAGACACTGAAACAGCCCAACACATATTGTGTGAATTTTCTGCCACAGCTCGGCTGAGACTTTAAGGCTTCTCTCTGATGTCTCCTCAGCTTCAGTTCAAAATGTCTTTAGATTCATAAATGAACTAGACTTCAGCTAAGATCCTCCTGGGTCGTAGTGCTTCTTAGGCTTATCGCCTTCTCTTATCCCTCGCTATCCTTAAAAACAACACACACACATTCGAATGGAGATTCAATACAAGAATTCCTAACAAAAATTACTGAAATAACTGGAGAGCCAAGAGGAGTTGGCCTAGTTAGCCTATCCTATCCTTCGACTATACAATGAGCCTTCCCTTAAGATTCTATTTAGTGGGCTAAAGTGCGAAAATTGGTCATAAGTTCAGCTGTCTCATCTCTAGTTGTCGCAGGACGGTTTCGTAGAGTCTTTCCATTAGTCTTGCTTTTGACATCGTTCTTCTACTTCAATGACTTCTCCATACTGTGGACAAACCAGATTCCTGGTAAATGCGAACATTTCGTTTCCTTTGGGCACTATTCTATGGGCGGAACTAGCTTTTAAGGCTCTAAGCTGATAATTTTCGTCTGAATTCTTTAGTTATCGTAGCATCAGCCCACAGGGATGACACGAACAGACACTCTGTGCCTACTACTCTGGATAATAAGACTATCGGTGACTTTTAACGATTTTAGTGTAACCTAAGAACCATTTAGACTTTTGCCTTCTCGCAATTAATATACTGAAACAGGTTAGAGAGTTGAGCAAAGCCTTTAAAGCAGCCTAGCTGTCTATGGTGGAGTTCTGTGACTAACTCTGCTACATGGATATGAGGAAACAGGTTGGTAACTCATAGCTACATCTCTGTATTTGATAGCATTTCGAAGGAAACACTGCTCAGGATCAGAATTTGGCCATATGTTGCCGACCAAGAACTAGTTGACAGGATAGAGGCTGATAACTTTTAACTATCTATTTGAGAACCAAGCCATTATGTCTAAAGAGACCATGAAAAACCTAGTCGTTAAGCTTCAAAACGGACGTCGAGTACTCAAATAAAAGTCATCCCAGATGCAGGCTTTGCCGTATGTTACCATACATGGGTGGGCCAGGATAGGACAAGAGGAATCGAGAATATATTAAATACTTAATAGACTCAATTCGGTGGTACCACAATGGGCCTTTTAGGCCTCTGTATCTGGGCGCTAGCTGCCACGCTAACCTAACCTAACCTATTAGACTCAATTCTTTCCTACTCTGCTCTGGTCTGGGCGGATGCTCTCATCTCTATACAAGAAGGCGGTTACTGAAAATATCTTCACATATTCTGGACAAGCTTGCCCCTCTGCTTAGATTGTCCATAGGGCAGGAGGACGCAAAGCATACTATTATCTATTGCAGTCAACTTACAGAGGGTAGAATGAAAAGCCACATTGAGATCAATAGACGACTAGTTCAAGAGCTGTTTCTATCTACTATGAGTACAAAAAGCCGAAGAGAAAAGAAGAGCCAAATGACAGTTGGTCAAACATTACCAATGGTCCAGTGTTCTAAACGAGGTTTGCTTTCCCCTTTCTGTTGTGAGTCAGGGTATAGCCACTGAGGCAACTTCGGTGCAGTGGCAAGTGTGCCACCGTCCAGCTTGCAGAAGTTGTCTCAGTGGCAATCAGCATGGTGGCTGATGGCCAATCGACGCCACAATAAGGTTTAGGACCAATGAACGCAGATTCGAACCCGGCCCTTGCAAGCTCATGCGCACAGTCATTGCTCACTATTCCTTAGTGTCCAGGAAAATAGCAGAGTTTTACCTTGTTGTGCTTCGCAAGGGGTTGTAGAGCATCGTGGCAGTTTTAGAGTCCATTAGATTGGACGATCATGCCCTAAGTCCCGCATGGTTTTCAACCTTAAACACAGTGGAAATCATACACATACATATGTAGGTACTGGCTTCAACTCCAGAATTAATTTTCGGTCGATCAATAAACCAAATCAGACTTCAATGTTTCAGCCTCAGAACATCAGTCGGCCCGCTTCTTCGGTCCAACATTTCTACCTCAACAATGTTGTCAAATAAACAATAAACTTTCGAAATTTAGACAGATTGATCGAAATTAATGTTCGACGGCTGATCTTTCGATTTCGAAAATGATCGACTCTGCTTTGTTTGAGCTGGAAATTGAATTGAATTGAATTGGATTTCGAGTCTCGTGCTAAAACGTGAGTGGGAAATTGATCACTGAAATGAACCATTTTCTATAACTAGCCCAACAGGCTGAAAGAGTTTTGGAAAGAGTCTATCGGACCACTTGTCTTGGTATAAAACGTGTCTCTTCTAGGAATCGAGTTGAGTATCTTTAGACAGTCCACTAGGTCACCTGGTTTGTACTCGTAGAAGGCGTGGAGATCTCAACCTTCTTCTTAAACTGCTGAAATGTTACACTAAAGCCATAATGTCTGTCTGTCAATACCTTAAGCCCCTGCCACCTCCACAATATACATGTTCAAAGCCAACAAAAACCATTTACCATTAACCAAACTTATTGCAACTTTAATATTCTTACAAACACCTACCAGATAAGTATCTACACACATTATCTGCTAACTATCTTTAAATCGCGCATTAGCGAAACACGGATGCAGTTACCAACAAGCAGCGGAGTATTAATTATGAGTATGTTATGCATGTTTAGTGCACAGCGTGCGCCTTGAGCGACAAGTATTACTTTTGACATCGCCGTGAGTAATACCCACTGCAAGACACGTTTTCTCCAACTATTCGACTGTGCGTTCGAAACCTCATCGATTTTTTACTTATACATTGTTTTTTTTTGTTTTTAATTAATTTTTTAATTGAATTAATGATTGTATCTAACATAGAAGCAATGTCGGAAAATTGCACAAAGATAAAGCCACGCTGTGATTAAATATGTTTATTAACCCATCAACTAAATACCACTACCATCTGGTGTATCTGAATGCAAAGTTAGTGGCGCTCATTTAAAGATAAGTTATTTCCACTTAGAGTTGAGATTGTCTCAAGGTAGATGTTTGTTTTGGTACTATTTGTTTAGATCCACTTGTTCTTTGGAATAAATAAATAATGAAACTGGAATAACAATTATAGTAAATTTGAGGGCTACGGGTCTTTGAACTGAAATTTAAATACCCATTCTTCTCTAGGAGGGGTCCACATAAATTCTTCTGCGGGGGGCCAAGAGTTCAAAGGCGCGCCATACTCATAACTCATAGGATTTGAATATCTGGGAATTGTTTTGTATCATCAACTAAATTTAGGCATATGACTGTTCATATGTGAGACCCTTTTTCACTTGTCATTTTTTCGACTCACCTACACAATCTGTGCTTGGATTTAGTTAGATACTTTCATCATGGACTAGTTGCAGGGCTTTTAACACATTTAAATATATTGACTGAATTTGAAACGCAATGTTATGCTTTTTTTTCTTGTCATGTTCAGACAATAGATGGCGCTACATCAAAATAACTCATGAACAGTTGATTGCGTTGACAACTACTGTGAACGGTCGTTTGAAGGGTGACAGTTGAAGCTGGAATTTCTGTAGTTGTTGTACATTTACAATGGAAGTTTGGACACATTTTGCAATGCTACTACGACAAGGGTAACAATGCTTGTGAAAAGATGTGTGCCAATCAGCAGCTCGAACTGGATTCGCTCACTTTCAGTGGGGTAGTTTTGATGTCAAAGATGAACTAAGCTCTTCTCTTCCAAACCTGATGAAATTCCTGAAAAAACTGAATCAAGGCCGGCTACAAAACTCCCTTGAACTATTTACAGAATGCTGGTTGCAAAAATTTCACGCAATGAACTTCAACTAATTCTCTGGTCACTTTTGACAATAGGAATCCTCAAAGAAGCGTTTGTGAAGTCAGGATTGATAAGTGATTCTGTATCTGTGATGGGACTAGTGGGGCATCATTCAGCATAAGGTAAAGACTTAATTGTCAACTCTACTGTGAACCAATTGGAAGATTTCGCCAAGCAAAATTAAATGAGGGAATTGACAAATAGGAAAAGTGTTGTCTTCCATCACGACAAGGCCAGTACAACACTTTTTTAATGACCCGTCAGAGATTGCCATTGGTTGAGAAGTTTTGATCCACCGAACATTTAGAGTCCTGACATAGCGCCCTCTTTCTGTCACTTGTTTCAGTTTCAGAAATCTCTCAGCTGGTTTCAAGACAAGACTGTCAAACACCCTTACTTAGTTCTTCAACCTAAAACAACAAATGTTCTTTGCTGAACTAAAGCACATCTCTGAGACAAGCTGCGCACGAATCAAATTTTAATAGTGAGACTTTGTTCTATATAGGTTCATTCCGATTGAAACAAATCTCATTTGAATATTTGAAGTAAAATGACAGGAACTCATGTCAAACTTGTTTTCACGGTTTGAAAGAGTGAAAAAGGCTACGTCTCTCTTGGTTCACTATGTTCCAAAAGAAAAAGAGTAGTTCTAGTTCATAGGGATAGAGAGGCATTTATGTTAGAAAGGCATTTGCTTTCTTGTGCTTGGTTGTGAGGTTTCAGGTTCGAATACCAGAAAATACCTTCAACGTTTTTTTATATAATATTGATTAAATTTTTTCTATAAATCCAACACCAAAACCTATACTTTGTAGTTGCCATTTCACTGACAGAGCCTTCGACTGTTAGAATTTTTTTCAATGATTGCTATAACTGACTTGTCAAAAAAATGAAACCACTGATTCCACTGATTTGTTCCAATGATAGCAATAAATAACTGGCCCCTTAGTCAGGTTTACGAATCATGCTAGTCGAACGCCGGCTTCTTTGGCATTTGACTTATATGACTACATTAGAAACTGGAGACAGAGTAAAGAGTTCGTACGAAAACAGCAGGTAAGAAATGGGAACTGAAACCACGATGCATTGGCTATATACCACGATAGTCAGACCATGCTCACGTATAGGGCTCAAACAATATACAAAGGGTACGTTGACAGAAGCACAAAGATCAGCCAGTGTTGCCATCATGAACGCGTTGTGCACCATGCCCACAGCAGCAATCGAGATGGTTTTGAACCTACTCCCACTACATTTACAAATACAACTACAGGCTGGAAGATTTGCGCTTCGGCTCACGAAAAATTGCGTTCTTTAAGAGTAGCAGTATAGAGCACAGTTCAATTCCTTCCTTGAGACTCAATGGGAATTGAATGATTTATTGGGCTTTCTCAACTTTGACTCACCATACAAAGGAGCTTATTGGCTAAATGATAAAGTTCACCTTCAGAATGGGATTGCCATTTTTACAGATGGGCCCAATGAGGGAACAGGGACAGGTATCTTTTCAAAAGGCTTGACTCTAAAACTCTGGACTTATGCAGTGGTTTCCAGTTCGAGACTTAATCGTGTTCAATGCTGCGGAACTAATTGGGATGAGTTCAATAAGGATATTACCATCTACATTGACAGTCAGATTGCACCCAAAACGCTGGAGTCATTTGTTACCAAATTCGAGATATACAGGCATAGTTCTTCATTGTATGTCTATCTATTTAATCAGACCGATTGAAACCATACAATTTTTAAAGCACTGTCGGTTTGTAGATTGTCTATCTATCTGTCATAGTTTTATCACAATCAGGCGCCTATAAGGAACAGATTCATGATTTAGATCTTTGATTAGTCATAACTGAGCTAAAGATGCGACATCTGACTGACATTTGCAATAAAATCATTTTATTTCTTTCAAACTAATATCGAAAAATACTTCATTAAATATTTTTAATCTTTTCAGCTTACGCGACCTTAGCCTACTAAATGAAACCGCTCTAAATGACTGCCAAATAAGTAAGTTCATTCTTCATTCTTATTGAATTTTAAATCACCATATTCTATTCACACTAGTCTTTTGTTGAACTTAAGCCATTCCCATAGCTAGCTAGTTGGAAGAAAAAATTAATACCTACACATACGAGTATTAATGGTCCTTATCACCGTTTTTTCAGAAAACACTCTGCGGATATAAAGGGTTTTCCGATAGAGATTTCTAAACTTTGATAGGTGATTGCGGCCATATTGTTGAAGCTACATCTGTCAGACTAACTGTCATTTATTTAGTCTGTTTTGCCAAATCAAGGAACTTTATATTCAACAATATGTGTAAATTATGAAATTGTCTTATGAAAGTTATTTTGCTCCAGCAACATTTTGAGCCCGTTTTACGATCGCCATAATCGTCCTTCTGCCAGGTGGATAAAAATCGACCGATTCAGTGAACAATCCACCAAAATCGTACGTCAACGAAATGCAAGATCTGCCAAAACTATCGCTGCTGTCCGTAAGAGTGCGCAGCAGTCAATTTCGCATCGCACACAGGAACTCGGCCTTTCGCAGTTTCAACTGACCCACGAGCTCTCAAAGTTAATGACCACCAGCGCCGTTCGTTCGCTCCTTGACTCCCGATCTGACTGCAGGTATACCTATCCAAACTCATTCATCGAAAAATAAAATAAATGAATACATCCATCATTATGATCCAATAATAATTTACTCAACAATTTTAATTTGTTGAACAATGATAATTATCACTGCTTCCTTATTTGTTAGACTTTTGTAGAATAATTCCGACATCTTTCCCGATATAGGTACCCACATATTCCTAATCAAAAAAGGAGAAGGATCCATCTCCTAATTATAGACCAATTAGCTCTCTGCCAGGTAGATTTGTGGCCGCGTGCGAACAAAAGGAGATACATATACCGCGCGGAACTAATTTCGTCGATTTGTGAGATGAAACCACTCGTTGGTGCATGCTAACTCTCGAAATTGATTTCGGATGTTTGATAGTCTTACAGCTGTACATATGTCTGGTGGACAGACAGATAAAAAAAAAAAAAAAAACAACACCACTTGGATTGTTGAGTTAATTTATAGGTACCTAACTATGACGTGTGTTTGTCTACCACATTGTGGATATTATTAAACTATGAGATGAATGGATGGAGCCGCAGATAGTCTACGAAAAGATTCACAGCAAGGGCAACAGCAACTTCAACAGCCGATTTAGGACTTAGATCTAACCAGTTGCTGTTCTCATAGAGAAAGAGAACCATCGGTTCTAAAAGTTTCCATACGGTTGTATAGTTTTTACTTCCCAATAGAACTGAATGGACACAACAGGATGTCCTTTTCCATGAATCTTTACGGATGGCTCCAAAACCGAGGAAGAAGTCGGTGCTGGAATCTTTTCAAATACTCTCCTTAAGCCTTCCTGGCTACTGCAGCGTTTTTCAAGCTGAAATCACCACTATTTATCAAGCACCCGACTGGCTGGTGGTTTATGCAGTATCAGTATCGAATATTCTCACATCGACAGCCAGGTGGCCATCAAATCCCTCGGATCCAGCACAACGAGATCGAAGGCAGGGAAAGACTGCCGCGTATCTCTGAACGAGATAGTTGGACATCACAACCTCAACATCTGCTGAGTGCCGGGTCACTGTATGGAAATTATGAAGCTGACGAATTGGTCTGACGAGGCCATTTACATCGAGGCTAAATACATTATCCATGTTGATGCAGTGGCAACAGCTCGACCACTATACCACTGCAAGGCTGCTTTGGGCCACAAAGAGGAACCCTCTCCAAAATCGTAAATACCCTCACCAGACACTGTGCTATAGGAAGGCATGCATGCCCAAAAACTGGGCATCCCCTGCAATGACTTCTGCAGAAACTGTAGAGATGAAGTAAAACAGGAGACCATCAGTCATTAGAAAGGTCACATTATGTGAATACCTGTTCAACGATCTCAGCAACGCCTGCATGGCTAAGATTGGCTCCTTCATACTAAGGACTAAATGGTTCCCAGAGTACGTGGGTGACCCATCCACCTTAGGTACAAATCGGCAGCTCTTGGTCCTATTTCAACCATTGTTTTTACTTGACAGCTGTCATAGAATCACAACTTTCTTTGATATTCATTGATATCAATTTCATAGATATCAACGGGGGATGGTGGATCTGTACAGGAGTTCTTCTGAAAGGTGAGCTCCTTGTGAACTCCATTAACTAGTACTAACAGTGGGTTCCATCTTTGTCTCCGTAGACCTCGTCTTCGGTATCTCGCACATCCAGTTTGACGTTGTGTGTTCTATTGCTTTCTTGTGAGATGTTATCTAGGGCGAATTGCTGTGTCCTGGATGCTGGAGTGTCTTTTGGCTGAGCAGATGTTTTTAGCTACCACCCACTCTACTATCTACCCTGGCCTTTTGATGCCCATCACATATCCATCTTATTAATCAGGCTATAAACTGAGCTGCCTGGATAGTGTGTTTCGAGTAGAAGACGAGTTTCCTCCTCTTCATCGTCATTGTAGCTCATATTTTGATTCTTTAGTGATCATAGTGCGTATTCTTCTTGTTCTCTCAGAAGTTCCTCAAGCTCCTTCATCGTTTGTATAATATAATATGTTAGCTCCTCCAAATGGGTTTGCATCTTAGCTCGCTTAGTATTTAGTGCCTCCTTCTGTTCCTTAATGCAGCTGATGGGGTAGCTATATACACACTCATAAACTTGTTGCATAGCCCAATGTGTCCTCTATTTCAAGGAAATTCCTTGCTCTGCTGCTCATATGTTTCATATTCCTCTTAAACGTGAATTTTTAACTTTCTCAGTTATTTTTGGGGGGTTTTCTTCAAGAGAAGATCTCCGTTCTGAGACCATTTACCTATGACATTGATGTATAGTGGCTAGTTCGATAGTTCCTTTTATAAGACTCCTCAGACTCCTTTGGAGTGGAATATGCAGAATGTCTTCCCTTATCCAAACTGGAAGTGTTGATGTACTACCCACATACATATAAATATATAGAAGTCCTTTAAGGATGAACTCTAAAAGGCATTTAATTCTTGTGTTCTTCTTGCTACATTCGTATGCGGTGTATCCCCGTCTCCATCGAAGTAGACTAAAGAGCCACCCACAATTGAATTAAGGCTCTGGACGCTACCATATGTATGTAGTCAAGCGAATACACATAATTTGTATACTGCTACTGCACTCATAATAACTGTTCGCTTAGTTTCGTCGAGTTTTCGTTCACTTTTGCTTCCATACGTAGAGAACTGTCTCATTCCCACATTCTGTATGGATCGTCATAAGATGGCTACATGGTGTGACTGTGAGAGCTAGACAAAAACGATAAAACGTTCTCAGAACTCTCTTTCGATTATGACATTAGCTATCGCACCCTTAACGCAATTATGGTTGGACCTTAAAACAATGACATTAGTGCAATGTTTATTCCCCATGTCGAAGAATGGTAACGAGATTCCGCGTCATGAACTCTGAAAGACAGTGCTTTTGTGGCTGCCATCTACATACTACCTGTCAAAAGTAAAAGTTCTCCAAATAACGTGGGACAACCCTACCAGTTGTGAAATTTCAAATACTATTTCGTTACTGTAACCCGAGACAGTCACTTTCCCATATGTACAGCTATCTCCTCGAAATCGCCATCAAATTATTCGCAAAATCCATAAATGGTCTGCAACTCCATTTGCGACTTGTGTAAACCCAACTCAAATCGCTTGCTGCTGTCATTAAAATTGCAAAACACTGACTAAAAATACATTGCATAGCAATCATTAAGCATTCCATTGTGTGTACTGTTAATTTATTTATATAAATCACAATCTATGGTATAATTAAGTACAAAATTTTTGCGACATTCTAATTGTCATTCGAATAATTAAAAAAAGAAAAAAAAACTATCGAACCCAAGACCCCGTGTATATGTATATTTTTTTCTTTTTTAATTTTTATTATGTCAACTAATTAATTGACAGTCGATCACTTCACAGAGTCACAACATTGTAATCAACTGTTTACCGTACTACGTCTGACAATTTTCCAAAAACTGAACAACTGACAGCATTGCATGGCGCACAGGTTGATAAGGTACAACTGATAGGAAAGCACTTTGTTGTTTGTTACCTTTTTTTTTGTTGTTGTGTGGGGCCTCTGTGTTATCAGAAGCCCGATCCAACGCAACTACCACCCAAATAAGAGTAAACATTATTTTTAATTGACTTCTGCAAACATCTTGCAGAACATAGGACGTCTAGGCCCATGTTTTCGACTCCGATAAAAATCTTATCGTTGACTTTTGGGTAGCAAAAGTAGGAGCAGCAGTGATTTTTGCTAAATAATATTCGAAATAATTAGATGGAGCGTCTGTGTTTGAAGCGTTTTTTTTGTTTGGTGTTGAAATTTCAGTAACAAGTCGTATCCGAACCGAAATATAGTGTAAATAGAGAGTCGTAATCATTTGGTTTTTTTTTTGGGAACCTGTTTGGAACGTTTGAGCTGTTGTAGTTCTATTTTTTTTCCTGTTTATCGTGTCCATCAATCGATTTGTGTTTGGACATGGTACAATCGATTCTATTGGCATTTTTGTAACTCAAATGAATTGCTCATGATCAGTTTTTTTTTGAGATAAGTGAAGCTTCCTAAATTGTCACATTTTTTGTCGATACAAATGTATGTCGCTTGTATCTTCCCGTACAAGCTATTACATTAGATGGTAGTACTAACTTGTGTAGTATTTGTGATAAGGCAGTTTTTCATTTCCTTGATTTGTACGAGTATGTACGAAGGAAGAACATTTTTGGTTGCATTCTTGGCAACTGCTCAAAATTAGCAGAAATCTAACACAGAAGCTGAGAATGTTACAATAAACATTCTGGTCGTTAGGCTTTCAAAATGATAAATATTCTTTTACAAGAAATCTACTACACTTACATATAAATCCGTGGCCGCGTTTTCTACGAAAAATTTCGCTAGCCCCTAAATTGCTAAAACCCTCTAGAAAATGAAACGAAAAATAAAGAATATTGAAAATTTAACGAGCCACTTCAAAATATAAGGCAAATAGTATCTGCAGGCATTGGGCGCGTTCCAAGCTCTAGGCATACTTTTTTGAGTTGACTTAAAATTTAGGGGCCACTTTTTTTTTCTTCAAATCCAGTCCACTAAATGCGTTACTTTGCAGTAAAAGTTCAACCTCTCGACCAATCAGAAACATTTGAATACCTAATCCCTAGAACATGGAACGCGCCCATTCCTTGTGTGATTTTAATTTGAAGTAATTTGTTTTCACTTGCTTTGCTTACTTGACTTACTTAAGTGCCCAATCCAAACAATCCGAGGATCCGTTGTTTCGTTAAACGTTAACATTCAAGTTGACGTATTGCTAGTTAAAACAGTCCCACAAAATCGCTCACATAAATCAGCTGATTGTCGATGACAGTTTCTCTCTCTCCTCTCTATTTCCACCAATGAAAATGCGTACTCTAAGTTTTCTTATGCCTGATGCGTGAACTTCAATATGTGAACGTGTTAACTTGAATGTACATAGAAAAGTGGAAAATAAACCTACTTTATCCGTCAAAGTCCATCCTAATTGTCATATGACAGGTATGGGCCGCCTCCAATAAGAATGTGTGTATTCTATCGAGCTGTCAGTTATAAACGACTGAAGAATGGATTGACAGATTCTATAGGTCTGGCACTTTAGTTCCATGGAAGTAATATTTAATTCTGTCTTCTCGCTAGAATCCGCTAAAATCTAGTCTATTTTCGATTTTATTTTCAGGTCAAGTGTCTTCGCTGAGAATAACTGTCAAAGCTTCTGTCAATCTCCTAATACTGTCAGTGGTATGCAAATGATTTCTAAAATTTCCAATTCACTGCTGGAACTCTATTTGTCAAAATAACGGTGAGTTATGGCAAATTCGCAATTGTTCACAGTTTCGTGACGTTTCTCCAACTTTCTCGGTGCGTGAATAATAATGTACTTGCATAACAGTGTATAAAATCTTCCTGGTCCCGACCGGTAGAGAGTATTTGCTTCAGCCAAATCAG
Organism: Chalcosyrphus nemorum; assembly: GCA_949716465.1. NCBI lineage: Eukaryota > Metazoa > Arthropoda > Insecta > Diptera > Syrphidae > Chalcosyrphus > Chalcosyrphus nemorum. The sequence goes on from OX454335.1 coordinate 26,745,424, forward strand.
CATTTCAACCTGCAGTGTCCCGAGCACTCTTGGTTGTTAATATCAAGTTATTTTTCACAGGTCTGAAGTTCGAACATTTCAATCACATAAATATTTTCATAGAAAATCCCGTAGTTGTCATGGTATGCTGGATGCGAAGAACCTAACTCACATGTATGTATATATGACAATAGCCAATGTTGACACCGCATTAATCCCGAACGGTAGTGATTTTGAACTGAAAAACGCTTTACTAGTTTGAAAAGTAAAGGCGGACGTGAATACACATGTGTTTCGAGAAGACTTCTTGGTTTTGACCGTGAATTTTAAAAGTGATTCAAGTTTTACAAACATCTCGTCTCTGGCATGCCCTGTATAGTGTCCTTTTCATTGCTTGAAGCTTTTCAGTCTTCTGTTTCTAACTTGTTGTCTGGTTGTCGTCCTGCATAGCTATCTCGCCAGAGGTGTATCACAGAAAGATGTCAATCTACCTTACTTTGCTCTGAAACCTGTTCGTCATCATTCTGTCACTACTCTGTGTAGACTGTTCTGAGTACTTCTGAGTAGTGCCGACTTCAATAAAACAAAAGAAAGTTATTCAATTAGTTCAAGTGTTAACACACGTTCTAACTCTTACAAGAAGCACTTGTCAAGCTTACCCTAAATGCCTACAACACGAAAAACCCTCATGAGTCATGTTCAACATATTTTCCTCTTTATGTTTCGGTAGAAATGTCCCCATCCCGGGACTTCTCATAAAGATACACACAAGATAAACCTAATCATGAATAATTAGCCTATCTAATGACCGATGAGCTATTGTAAGGTGACGGTAAGATGAATGAATGCCCATCATCATGAGTCGTTGATCACCCACTTTTCATCGGCGCCGCCAGCCGCCGCCACCACTCTCGGATGACTTGTGGTGATTTTCTTCTTCTTTTTTTTATTATTATTTTGGTGACTGTGGTGATTCCTTTTTTTTTTTTTTTTGTTAATTTTGTTTGCCCAGAGTCCCAATAATAGGATTTTTATTGCTTGCACAACAGAGATTTGGTTAAAAACGCAGAAACATAATAAAAATCCAATCAATATATTGAGTTATCAAATTAATTAATGGTAACCTGATATATGCATCAGTAGGCGGTTATATGATTCACTTTTCTTTTCTTTTTTTCAAAAATTATGTAAAACAGAAGAAAAAATTATAATCCGGTAAAGTGCACCCATAAGTCATGAATTCTTTTGTTTGAATATAAAATTATGTACTTTATGGGACTTGTGACAGGGGATTCGTTGGTGAAAGTATTTGTGTAATGTGGACAGTATTCTTTTTTTTTTTAGATATTCTCCACTAAAATATGCGCCATAAACGTTTCTCCACCTCTTGCGAGCATCTGACAAACATGCAAGAGTGTTTACTGTCATGAGAAAGCCTTTCAAAAATCCTTTGCCCATCGGATAAGGCATAAAACTGACAGTAAGACCGTTCGTTCAAAAATGTATACCGCGCACAACACATATGGATGTGCCCTCTATGGGCAGCTTACTTTCTCACATCATCCCAACTGTCACAATTTGTCAAGGTAATCTGTCACTTACTACTAAATGTTGACAGACTGCGCAGTCGCCAATCAATCATGGCGTCGCCTAAACAAAACTCCGCCCACAAACTTAACAAACCACTTATAGCATTGGTGAGTCCAAAATCGTCCTTACGAGGCTTGAAAGTTTACTCAAAGCTTATTTCAGCGTTTGCCACCACGAGATGCAAATATGTATTTTAGCCTAAATTTAAGAAATTTCGTCCACCATTTTTAGGGTGTGCTACGGCGCACTTTGGACTAGAAACTTACTTACTTATGGCCTGTACCTATTCCCTTGCTTGAACTATGGAATCTATTACGTAGTCCTACGTGCCATCGTGTACGGTACAAAGTGCCTCAATTCTTCCCAACTTCGCATGATAACGTCCGTCAATTTGCAGAACTGACTGGCTTGAGACTCTACATTGGTTGAGTAAATTTTCCCTAAATTATAAACCTCACATGAATTGTATTATTCATCGTTAGAATTTGGACTTTGTTTAGCTTCTAATGTTGACAATAGTGACATCATGTCAGTCAGAATGACTCAATTCATGTCATCAAGCCGAAGATTGACGAAGAGGCTTGTTGCATCTCAGAGTTTACTCGAAACATACATCTTTGGGATAAAGCGACTTGGAACAAACTAGAACAAGTTCGGGAACTAGTCTAACTTCCCTCAATAGAATTTAGAGTGGACACCACCTAACAGAACAAATCCTGCATCATAACCAAAAAACTCAGCTAGAATTTCAAATCATTCTCTTGTCTACATGTAAGCGTAAGAATACAGTGAACAGGCGCAAAGTGACGGAGTCCTATAGGGCTCTAACAGCAACCGAGAAAGTTTCTCGGCAGAGCAAGAGAGAAGTATTTGTGGGGAATTTTGAACGTAGGGATAAGCTGTCAGAAACTGTCACTAAGTGATAGAACGAAGGAGTAAGATGAGATCAATAAAGTGTGCTCAAAAGAATCCAGCAAGCAAATGTAAGTAAATAGTAAATTTGGCACTGAACAGCTGATAGCATCATGGGATATACAAGGGATATACAAGAGCATATAGTACCGATAGACATTTAATAAATGAAGGCCCAGAAGAGTAGCCAGAGCCGGTCCATGAGGAAGCAGAGGCTAACAGGTCGATTGGAGGCACAGCAATAGCTTCACAGCACAACCTTCAACCTAAAATCTGTCGAATTAAAGGAGATGTTCTTTGTGTGAAACACTCGAAACTCGATAGGTACGAATACAGCAATTCGATTGCGTGATCCCTGGATCTATTGCTGCATAGGTATATGTTTGCTGTCATCAGTCAAGCTGTCATCAATCAAGCCGTCAGCAGCCAATTCGCCAATCAGAGCCAATTTGTCCTAAATTAAGAAAAACCTATTCCCTACATCCGATCAGAGACATGTATGAATCTATCTAAAAATTGGTCCAAAAATTCATCTCTCCCTCTTATGCTACTATTCCCAATCTCGCAGACAGTTTTACTTCTTTTTTTTTTTTTGTTCGTACGGATTATGGAGCCGTCACCGTCGCGTCAGGCGTATTTTGTTCTGCTCGAGTGTTCGCGTCATCCATAAACATCAACACATGCGCGCCGCCGCAGTCGTTTACTTCATCACCTGAAAGGTAAAAGCGGAAACTCGCTACACATGTTTTTCGTGTCCGTACAAGAGGACGAAAGCAAAACAAAAAACAAAACAAAAAAAAAGAAGCCCGCGGTATGTATGACTTCCGATATTTATCAGATGGTCTTTAATGTCTCAGACTCGAACTACCTACCTGCTAGCCAGCGACGCGACGGAGGCAATTATTAGGATGATCTGGAATATTAATTTGACACTCAGCGATCACATAAGATCGTTAACCAGCCAACAGTTTTGTTTCACAAAAATTCATCCGTCGTTCATACACAATAGTCAATCATCTTAACGACAAACTAAAAAGAAAATAAGAACAAGATATCCATCCACACAAAAAAAAAATGTGATAAAACTAAAGTGTATTAAAAGCGGCGATTTTAATTGATTCCTCGTTAATTACACTTAGTCATGCTGAAGGGGCCCCCAGCGTTTCGACGTATAGACGTGATCTGCCATCAGATTCATCTTTTCAAGTTAATTTGTTCAATGACATACATACATACATACAAACAGACACACACACATATGTATATAACTTCTATATAAGGTGCAATTTTCGTAAAACCAAGCAGCGATCTTGGCGTCGTCGGTCGTCACCGCGCAACGCATAAAGTCATCGCCCCACTTATAGATTCGTAAAACACTCTGGCGGACATAGTACGTTCGCGTACGTATGTACAGAAGAAAATATGAAAGGAAGGGAGTGGATTCTAATGTGATAAGTTCCATTAGTGACTGAGTTAATGGGCTTAAGATAGCGTGATGGCCCCTGAAAAGTGGTGAGCGGCCAAGCAACAGGCTTAATATCCTCGCGCGTTGATACATTCTGAGGACTTTGATGATCTTTGTCATTCGGTTGTGTTGTGTTTGCTTTCGGTTTGTTGCTGTAATATATGGGAAATATAATGTGTCATCTTGTATTGGCGAACATTTCAAATGGAATTCAACGAGTTTTTTTTTTTTGTTTTGCTTCTGCTGTTTTGAAATGTTTCTATAGGTACTAATGTGTGTAGGCAATTAATTAAAGTCGGACATTAGCATTCAGGGCACAATGACGCGATGATTGCTGAGTGCAATAATTAAAAATTCAATTTGTCGACCACTATAGGGCGTATTAATTTAGATGACCTGCTACATATGTTTATTCCTCATACAGCGCATGAAATCTTGCAGGCATAAAACTCTAAAGTTCGCTCCTTAAACAGATGTCATCCTATAGATATATCTTACAAGTAGTGAGGCACCCAATTCACCTGCATATGCACCCTAAGAATAATCAGAATCGTTGCATTGATTCGTTAAATGTTCGTCCACTTTTGCACACCTGAGCGAAAATAGCAAAGAGCGCTTTCAGTAGCTCTTGCTTATTGCATACGTAAATTTGACAGATGACTTGTTTCTCCTGAACACTAAATTAGACAGTCAACTTCGACTCGTTTGACAGTTTCGCTGCCCCAAGCCAAAAACCACCCAAAAACGCATCTGAATATTGACGTTTCAGCAAAATTAAGTGCAATTTTGGGTGACTCGGTTCACAGCACAAGCGTGCGGCCATTTTGTAGATACATAACATGCAAAAAATATTTTGGTCAAAAGAAAGCAGCACGAGACTTTCATAATTAGGTCTTGGTCCTAACGCAAGCTCACAAATATCGACAGATAAGACAATTTAGGAAATGTACGGACAGGGTCAATGCGAGTTGACCGTCTAACGTAGGTAGTCTTTGCTTAGAATTCTTCATTTGACACATTTGACAGGCAAATATATTATGGCCACCGCATGGAGTTTACAGAACATAACACTGCGTCTCCACGAGTCTGAAAAAAGGCAGGCACTTTTCAGTCAGACTTTTTCCCCGCCAAACTTTTATGACATTAGATGGGCGAGTTTTGCTATAACTTTTCATGTCATCAACAGCAAAACAAGCTCATTTACTTTTAAAAAATCAACAAACTTATTGTATCTGTTTGTGAAAATCAAAAATCTGCCATCTTTGCTCGTCTGGAAAAGAATAAGAATAAGAAACGACTGCCAAACTTCAAATGTCAAATTTCAGTCAGGGATGATGGGCACAGAGAAGACAAAACAAAAAGGCTGTCTTAGATGTCAAACAACAAGTCAAGTCTGTAAAAGTGCGGTCTACACGAGACACATTAATGTCACGACTTGAGTTTTGACTGAAATTATGTCTCGTGGAGACTGGATGTAAGGAAGTATTTCGTTCAGGCTTCGTTGAATCTGCTACTGTCCAGAGTTTAGCCAGTTCCCTTGAAGTGTCTATCTATGCACGGCAGTGTGCATAATTTGAAATTAAAAATCAATAGGTCAAGATGATCTTAACAAGCAATTGGATGATCATGGACCTGTCTGACGGAATAAAGACAAGAGGAAGATGTCCCGCCAAAGTCACGAAAGTGTTCTAGATTAAAGTCGGTGTACACCAGGGAAACGTTTTAAGTCCTTTGCTATTTATTGCAGTCTAAGATGTACCTTAAACTAAAGCTTTTTCCTTTGCTGACAATGGAACCATTAAGGAACAAACCACTCTGTAAGAAGCTCTTGCTGTATGGGTGGATGTTTTGAACATTAATATCGTATTGGTTCACGTAGCGCCGCGCCGTCCTGTTAAAACCACATGTCGTCGGTATCCATATTATCCAACTGGGATCAAAAGAAATTGGTTATCACCCACCGATAGCGTTCGCTGTTGACGGTGATAGCCAGAATCCAGAATCCACACCAAACTTTCTCTGGATGCATTGCAATTTGTTGGATCTCGTGTGAATTTTCCTCCATTCATCCAGAAATGGGGGATCATCGCCCGAACACAAACCCTACTTTCCTTGAACAATTTAAGCATTTGCACATGTTGTTGAACACTGTAAATCTCTATGTTGATTTGGCAGGACAGTGTAAACAAGTGACAGCCAATTTGACAGATGAGTTGGGACAATATGGCCGCAATTGCCTGTCAAAGTTTAGAAATTCAAATCTTTTCTTACAAACTCTTTACACTCATCTCCAAATTCTTTTAATTTAAAAAAAAAGTCGCTCCAAATTTTCGAAAAAACAACAACAATTTGGTCCATTGAACTTGAGAAAAAAATAACTAAGACTCGTGGCGTCAGGCTAAAAGACAACAAGAACTACTTCATCTTGCAGATAACATAATTATTAAAACACCTTGTATAGCAATGCAATCATAAAAAGAATGTGGTCCAACATTTTAAGATCTAATTGATGTTGTTCTTAAAAAAAAACAATTATCGAAATGCCACTTTCACTTTAGCAGTGGTACGAGCTCCACATTACGTCCCAAACAACCTAAATAACTCTACGTTATTACTCTTAAATTAATTTTAATTGGTCATTCATTTCTGTTGTTTTCGTTGTTGCTAGTCCTCGTCAGGATGGACATTCAAAATTTCTTGAAATTTAATTGTTTTATGTGATGATTTTCGTTAGAAGAAAAAGCAACCAACCAACCAGCCTAATGAAAGGAGGCGGTACAAAATAAAGAAAACGTAGAACCGACAAAAAAAGAAAGAAAATTCTCATAAAATGTGAAACATGCAACACAGCAGGTGAGCACGGTATTAATCGTCGTCCTTCTAATAGAAGAGAGGAAAAAAAATACACTAAACAAGAAGGAAAACAACAACAACAAAAAACGAACGAGTAAAACTTGATTTCGCCGCGAACATGTGTATCTGAACACCATCATCGGATCGTTGCAACATCTGCGACGACTCCTGGACACTCATAAGGATGTGATATTAACAAAAATCTGCAACCCATCAACCCACACTTTTGTCGACCAACGACGACGACGAGGACGACTGCGACGACGAATTAAATTGTTTTTGGTTTTTTTTTCTCGGTTTTTTTTTGACCGAAAGAATAAAATCTAAACAATTTTGAGAATGTTCATTTAGTGGAGAATGTGAGTCATGATGTTCGTTGTCGTATCCGAATCCACTTGTTTTTTTTTGTTGTATCTTTCTCTCCTTGGCGCGGACGGAGGGCACACACATCAGTAAAACATTAAAACATTTACGACTGATAACCGCATTGGCGCCAAAACAATAATGAGCTTTACAATTCCTTGTCTTTTTTTTCTGGCCTGTTCTGTTGTGTTGACGTTCGTATGGTATTCGGTTGTGTCTGACTGTCATGTACGTATAAATGCATACATTAGTCTGGAGATTTGCTGGATTTTTTTATGTCAGGCGCTATAGGTGATGGTGACATTAGTTTCTATTTTTTTAGCAAATTTTTCGGTAGTCATGGCTGGGACTTGGGTGGTGATAAATCTGAATCGTTACATGTGTCGGCTTCTACTATTTTGAATAGGCACCTGTGCGTGGGATAGAAAAATGAAAGTCAATTAATTGGTAGCCGAGAGATGAATGAACTGAGGGAACAGGTTTGCCGGCTACTGTATCGAGGGCGTTCCAAATGAAATCATTAATTTATCTATACTCAATAATAGGTAGCGCCACAGTGTGGTAAGGCTCACGCATTTGAATGTTCGTTTGCGAACGAACAAAAAAATCCGCCTTTACTAGGCAATAATGGGGGCTCCATTCACTTAATGGAAGATTGTACACTTGCTGATTTTGGGGTTGACGTACCGTGGCCGTGGTTAGATGGAGATGGAGTCTCCGGGCTGTGCTCTAGACGCACTGCTGAAGCTCCCTCCTCTTGATACTTATGTCGTTCGTTAAAGGCCATTAACAGATTCAGACGAGGTGGCTTTTGGTATGAGACGCACTGGAGCTTTGATGATCTTGCACGAGACTTATGATGACCCTGGTCTTATGGACATACCATCTAATGCGATGACTCTAAGGCTGCCGATGTGGCGCAAGTATGAGGTCGACTTTGAAGGGAATTCCAGACAGGCTACTGTCTGCGTCTAAGCCAGAAAAGTGTATTCGTATTTTCACAGATGGTTCCAAAACCGATCAAGACCTGGTGTATTTGTGGAAGAAGATAACACAAGACTGCAATACTCATTGGGTAAGCTTGTCTCTGTCTTCCAGGAGAAAATATTTACAACCCTAATGGCTGCGAGTCACATTTTAAAGAATAGATGGAAAGGTCCTAGTCAAGCTACGCTTCAAAGCTTGCTAAACCCTTTAACCTCATCCAAATGAGTGGGTGAATGCAAGATAGCTTTGAAAAGTGTCGCAAGACACTGCTCAGAGGAGAGCTTCTCAGGACCCGAACCTTCGTCAGGTCTTCCTTCATCTACGGTCAGGACTTCCATAGATGATTGAGTTTCTTATGAACACAATTGTGCGTGTCTCTCCTCTATGTAGGCTGACTAGACGGATGCTCCCAGTGAGAAAGCCGGGGCATTCTTGCCGTGTCTCTCAACAGACAGTCTACATATCTTTGTGGAAGTTGGCACAAGAAGAGAATACTTCCCAAGCAGTGGAAGAAACAAGGACTTGTTCTCTTACCAAAAGGCAATAAACCATCGCAGGATCCCTCATCGTATAGACCTTTCTGAATGATGCACACAATGGGTAACATTTTTGACCGCACAACAAGAGACAGATTGGAGAGCGCTATCACTGAAACAGGATGCCTCGCAGATCGCTAGTTTGGTTCACTACTCATTTGACTTTCTCAAACTTCGATTCACGAGTCGATCGTTGTAGTGGTCAAAGCTACAAGAACAACGGCTAGCCTTGCAAGAAGCATGCCAAACATTGGAGGACCTAAATAGAAAAAAAGAATGTCGAGCTCCAAAAAATGGGTTGGGACAATGATCACCAAATCATACAGTAGAAAGATCAAAGCAGATACAGTGCCTTCCGAACAATCTCATACGACGCTGCATGCGTAGTGGCTGGAATGGTGCCAAAAGACCTCCTCGTCAGAGAAGTCGAATGGAAATGAGAACAGCGATCGCGAAGTACCACGAAGATCAAACCTGGATGGATGGGAAGATAGAAAGAACTCTTTACAAAAAGGTAAATGGACCCAGAGATTGATCCTCAATATAAACGTTTGGATCAATAGGACGCAGATGTTCATGGAAGTCATGGATGTTTAAGAGTATACCTCCACAGATTTGGGCATGAGGACAAACCTTATATGCAATAATATTCATGATTTCATGAAGCCCGTATCCTGTGTCATACGAACAGACTGGGTTTGGACTTAACACCAAAGAACATAATTAGACTTATGGTGAGCGCGCAAGAAGCAGTCAGTAAAACTGACCGAGTACATAGGACTGAAGTTCCTCCTCCCGATGGAATGCTTGACGGCACTACTTCAGAGGTCAAAGGGAAGAAGGGTTTAGTGTGTGGAAATCCCATACTGTTACTGAGTACAAGTTCGTCTTTAAAATATTCTTTTAGTAAAAAGGAATAACTTCCCTGGCTCAGCTAAAAGTTTTTCCAATCCTCCACCTCTTGCGAGCGTCTAAAACTGACATCCATACACTGTCATGAAAAAGCTTCTCAAAAAGGTGCTATCCTACACTTCTATCTCTTCTTTTCAAATAACCAAGCATAATCCTTTGAAACTCCTATAAGGGTAGCAACTTGCAATAATGGAACCACATACCTCACTGGCCAGACACTTAAGAATGCGTTCACTTCATGAACAAGATACAGTAATCAAATGGCTTTTTCTTTCGCACTCTGTTTGGCTCAATATTCCACCGAGTTCATTATTCGTATTCCTTGCAAGTATCACTACAATTTTGAGCATAATACGAGTACAACCAGTCACCGTTGATTAACATCAATTATCATTCCCTTAAGTAAAGAAATGAAATACCTCTCAATTCGAAGAACTGATTTGTCGTTGATGTCTCCTTTCCAAATTTGGACGCGCAGTCAGTATAGATTTTCAGCTGACAGTAATCATTTGCTGGTGAAGTCATTTGTACCTTGGGCATCGCCATCTGACACTCGTCCAAATTTGGACATTTTTAATTTTATTTTACGTTCAAGACTTAATTTGCTCACGGCTTTGTTTGCGCTGAAATGCGTAAATTGTTGACATCTTCATCTTCTTTGGCCAGAGAAACGTGAGAAAAAGATTTCTTTTAACATTAATTGCCAACATAAATTGTCATTAGCAGCCATTCTGACAGACAGACGAGTTAGGTGTACCTACTACATGCAGAAATGCAGAAATCGTACTCATTGAATTGCATGAACGTCCAATGGTCATGTGCATCAACTGAATTGCTTAATAAGAACATGCTTCGCACGCGTGTAAATTAATTTATACGGCAACAATACTCGTATCCACCTACTTCGTCCATTCGTTCCTTACGGTCGTACGGTTCTGCATAATTAACTACATCTCGACGGAATTAAAATAAAACCCAATTACTTCGAACAACTCAATCAGTAAAAGTGGCAAAACTAAATTCACAAGTAAAATAAATCAAATGTCTGCACTCAAAACAACAACAACAACAACAACAAAAAGGACTCACTCTTCACCATTAACTCTTCACAATCATTCGTTCGCCAGAGTACGAAACTGTGTTCAATTTGCATTCATTATGAAGATACATTGTCATTATCGACTACAACTATACGATACGCTCTCAGGACTCTCGACAAGGACTACACAAATACACACATACATATGTCATTAGTTGGTATTGTAGAGGATCTCAATTTTTGAATTCGAATTACAAATTAATGGAACTGACAAAAAAAAAAAAACAAAAAATAAACAAAACTGTGTTTGGACATTTTGAGGAGAGCGCGCCAACGAGCAGCAGAAGAGTAATAAATTAATTAACTGTTTGCGCGCGCATTGAAAATCACAGAAGTATCCTTCGCCATGGGATTCAGTGACTAAATTAAGTGTGGAGAACATGGCTACTGCTGCAGCCGTTAACGTGCATAAGATATTCATTAAAACAGAACACGTTCCCACTAGTTCGACTGTCAATAAAAACAAGTTACCAAACATTGAACGCAATATCTCTTATTTTTCCTTTCCAGAGAGGATTCTGTTCAATTGGGAGGTCGATGATGCCACTTGAGGATAGTATCCTCCATCGCGTGGTGACATCCAGAAAATGTGCATAATTTTCTTCTTTTTTTTTGCTTTTATGGAATGCGTTTCTTTGGTATGTGCTTTCTTTTATGCATTCTTAAGTATAAATTGTGTGAGTTGATGGGATTTGTAGGAAGCATAGGCGCCAAGTTTTGGAATTCGTTGAGAATTAGTAAAAAATAAGTCCTTTAGTCGAAATATATGCTTGCAATGTTGACGTGACGCTAAAAAATACTGCGAATTATAACCAACCGAGTGCGAAAATGGGTGGGTGCCTTGGCTCAGTTGTTAGCAAAGCCTAGAATATACCATCAACGTTTTTTCACGGCCCCACGAACATCGAAGAGTATTACTGTCATGAGGAAGCTTCTCAAAAACCATCTGTCATTTATGTCATGTTGACACAATGGCTTTAATGACAGTAGCAGACAGGACAGTAAGACTTTCTATATCAAGGAGAACATTGGTAGCTTCATCGAGTGAAGGCCGTAGACCAGTGCTTCCCAACCTGTGGGGCGCGGCCCTCCAGGGGGGGGATTTGGATGCATGGAATGACTTTAAAATTTGTTACTTAAGTATGTGGACAGTCCAACTTCGTCGTTGAATATGATTTTTCTACCGAAACTTCTAACTGCTCGAGACCCCAGTAAGCGAAGAGACAGCGTAGTCTATGATCATTATCTTTGAGCTCCTGGGTCAGCTAAATCTTATACGGGTATAGGGCCAAGTTGTGACGCAAAATTCGCCAATTTGACCAAGTTCTTGTGCGTGGCGTGCAATTGAATGCCTCGGATTCTCCTGCACACTCTCACGGAAAAGATCTTGCCTTGGCTCGGCCACATCAAGCGAATGGACAACAATGCTCCAGCCAAAAGAATCTTCGAATCCCAGCCCCCAGGTTCGAGGCGGCGAAGAATACCGAAACTCCGGTACAAAGACCAAGCTGTCGCGGATGCCAGAAAACTTGGTCTTCACAACTGGAAAAAGCGTGCTTGGGACTGCAGAAGATGGAAGGCAACGATGTCTCATTCAGGGACTCTACAAGGGTCGGGAGCCCTTAAAGTTAAGTTAAGTTAAGTTCCTCTATCATCCGTAGATTCAAAGTCGCTCTATCTACATATGTGTCCATCGGTATAACTTGTTCCTGTACTATGTTCGGGCAATTGAACTGGTTTTAAAAGTCAAATTCGCCAGACTTGGATGGACTAGGACTAGAATTTAAAATTTCATTCCACATCCATAAATTAGCACTAAAAGGAGTCACTTTTTTTTACTTACAGGACTACTTCCGCTGGATATAAAATAGGAAATAAAAAAACATCAAAACAATTCGTCCTTCATTAAGTGTATTGCCCTCGATTATGGGCATATCGGAGGAAGTCAAACTGGAAGACTTACCAAAGGAACCGAAATTAGCTCATCAGGAAAAGACTCCTGATCATTCGATTGCATTTTTGTCTACAACAGCGAGTGGCGGCACCAATAGCCCCATTTCCGATGCTAACAGTGAAGGTGACCTCGACGAATATGCACCGAAGAGGAAGCAACGTCGCTATCGTACAACATTTACCAGTTTCCAATTGGAAGAGTTAGAGAAGTCATTTTCTAGGACTCATTATCCAGATGTGTTCACGAGGTAAGTTCGTTATATTATGTAGATCTAGCTAGTATGCTAATTGCTTTTCAGACGTAGTTTTTGTCTACCCAAGGGTGTTACTTTTCAGACAAGTAGGCAGTGACAAGTAGCCACTTGATAAGGCACCCATTTACCTAACCTAACCTAAGAACTCTGGAAGAAAACTCAATTTCTAAACAAATCTCAGTAGGAATAGAATAGAATAAAATGAATAAAATTTCAACTAAGCTATTTGAAACATAGAAACATGAACTGCAGTAGCAGTAAGTTTGCTTTTCCACATTAATAAAGGGTTTTCCCATAGGGACTTTCTAACTTTGACAGGTGGCGGCCATACTGCTAGAGCTACATCTGTCAAATCAACTGTCATTTATTAAGTCTGTCTTTCCAAATCAACAAGGAGAGTTATAGTACTCAACAACATGTTTTATAAAAGTAGGTTCGAGCAATATTCCGTGTTTGCCCATTTATGGATGAATGGGTTCGTCAGCAAGGGAAATTTTTTTCCACCAAATTGAAATGCATCCAGAGAAAGTCGCTGTCTAATGTGAATTTTGGACTGGCGACATCATCGGTCCTTAAGAAGCACATTGGCCAGGCTATCAGCGCCAACGTTGAGCGCTATTGATCGATGATAACCGATTGCTGATGACATGTAGTTTTAACAAGACGGCGCTACAAGCCACACATTCCTTGCCATAATGGACATTTTGCATGAGCGATTTCTGAACATGGTTCTCTTACAATTGGCCACCGAGATCATGCGATTCGACTCCGTTGGACTTCTTCTTGTGGAGTTTTCTTAAGTCACAAATCTATGCCAATACAATACAAATCAACACTCCGCTGAAAGCCAACATAGTTAATGTCATCGGTCAAATTAAACCTGGTTTATGCGCCAGAGTTATGAAAAATTATACGTGATGAGCGCCACCAAGCCGAGTCGCGGTAGCCATTTGAATGATGTCTTATTTCACACGTAATGGCATACATGGGCCTTCTAAATAAATAATAAAATTCAATTATATCTTCCTTACATTTTGCTGTATTCAAACGTAAAAATAAGAACCTCTTAATGGAGAGCTTTTTATGTTACTGACTAGAATTCTAAACGGAGCCTTTCACCCATTTAATTGGTGATCGCTGTCAAAAACTTGTTAAGGGTTTTCTCTTGAAATAATGTCTGACATTTTGGGGCCATTTATATAGGTTCATTCGCGTACTTTTCGCTCTAAAATTCGTAAATTATCGAATTTCGAAGAGTGGGGGTAAGATTCTCTCAGTAAACGAACGGGTTAAACAAGAAAATGCTGAAAATACTGATTTGTCACATTTGACAGTTTTCACAAACCAGCCCAAAGAAATTGGGAATGGGGAAATTTCTTACTCTCTCGTGAGCGCTCTCTTCTGCGAAAAACTACGAAAATTCTCCATACGCGAACAGCTTTTCGTAAATTTTCGTAAAAAACAGATCTATTCAAAGAAATTATTGGAACAAATCAATGGAATATCGACAAGCCAGTTATAGCAATCATTGTAAAAATTACTTCCAGTGGAAAGCTCTGTCAGGGCAACAACAAAGAGGTTAGAGTTGATCTGACAGATGAGAATAGAAAGAGAATAGATATAGAACATATCAGTGAAACGATTGTGAAATAAGAAAATTGTATTTAAAGAAAAGTTTTCATCAGAATTTTGTAAAAAAAAATACGTTCAAAATAAGAAATACTTCATGTAGCTTGACTTGAAATTCCCTTTATTACTTTAACAACTATAAATTATCAACCGTCTCCTTCGGCGCTGTCGTCGTGAATGCCCTTCTCTCCTGCTGGTGTTGCCGATTTGTTTTTCTTTATTCTCCGCGTCACAATTTTGTTTTATTTTGATACCAATTAAAGGGAATATTGTTTGTTTGGAGTTGGAAATCAAAATTTTCAGTAATCCAATTTTTGTATTCAAAATACGCACCTCCATTGGAAATTTCTGTAACATGAAATATATCTTAACAGAAGTCCCCACTGGAGGACTATGTGTTGTTATGAATTAAATCCCCACGTTTCTTTAAGGTTCGCTTCACATCCGTTTGCCCTGGATCAAGGGCTCTTATGAGTAAGTCATAAACTCGTATGATTATCCGCTCAACAAGCGCCAGTATACTTTTCAATTAAGTAAATAATTTAATAAAAAAAAAAAATATTTGATTGACCATTGACTTGTTTCCACAATTGCTTCAATCGATTTTTTTTTTTTTTTTAATTTTCTATAATTGTACTAAATACACGTGTCTGTCTGTCAGGTAATTAAAATTATCGGTGCCTCAACACATTTTAAAAGCAAAAAAAAAAAGAACAGAAGAAGAACCGAACCCATCGGTCGGTCATCTCTTTGTGGCTCGACTGTACAGCAGCGACAGACAGTGTTGCATACAACGTTGAGACTTAATAGCAGCTTTATACACGAGAGAGATGATGATCGCTGTATCAAAACTGCAACAGGCAAGATTATGCCGGGGCGCAATTATGCCGCTCATCAAATTACTTCTTAGCTTGATCAATTTTCCATGTTTTCTGTAATTGAATTTGTATTAATTGAGTACACTTAGCAGTTTAATACACTTGCAGAGGACACCACACCAGTGGATTGGAATGCATGCGCAAAATATGGTGTTGGCTGTGGTACCTACTCTTTTGACCGGTAGATCAACAGGTGATTGACTGAGGTGCAATTTGTTAATTGTATTACCGATGCTGCGGGAGAAACAACGGTCGTCGTCGTCTTCGTCGTCGGCTGGTCATTAACTTTGATTTGGCTAATAGTGATCTTGCGTCGCGTTCGCGTCTAGGGGAACGGAAGAGAAGCCCACAAATTTTATGTTCGATTATTTTGTGATTTTCTTTCGTCACGATCAATAGCAGGTGTATTATCAACGCCAACTAGCATGGTCGTTAATATTTCTTCACAATTTTTTTTTTGTTTTTTTTTTGTTTTATTTTATTTTTTGTTGATTAACCCTCAACCCCATAATAATCTCTTCTCTTTGGCTTCATATTATTCTTTTCTGTTTCTTTTACAAAATCATCTAAATGGGAAGGAAAGGAAGTTGAATGATTGAAATTTTTTTTTAAAAAAGAAAAAAGGAAACCATTCGAATTCAAGTGATTATTTATGAATTTCGTTTTGTGAATGGGGCAAATAGTTTGTGTGTGTATTTGTGAAAATTTTATTTTTTATTTATTTTTTTGATGACGAGTGCTTAATTTAATATGAGTTATTTATTATTTTCAGGGAAGAACTAGCAATGAAAATAGGATTAACTGAGGCTCGTATACAGGTAAGAAAGAAATTTTACACAACCAGTTACGCGCTTGCGTGTTTCGATAGTTTATAAAGGGTTTTCCAATAAGGACTTTGACTTGACTTGACATCGGCTTGAAGTACAATCAAAACACTAATGAATGGAACACGACTTCGTTCATAGGGCCACCGCGGGCACGTATGCAGCGGTCGATTCGTTGGACCCAATTTTCGACACATTTCGGACGAAACGACCGTTTTTTCGTGTTCAATGTTGGCCCTGAGCTCTTCCAACGTCGTCGGCTTGTTGGTATAAATAAAAAATAACGCATATTTTGCTTATTGACGAACCCATTGAGCCATTGATGCGATGAAATTCATCATCTTGGGGCATCTTCTCCCGAACCCAATCGGAGAACGTACGTCGTCGCTTCAAATGGTCCATTGGCTTCAATTCTTGAGTCAACTTGATCTTGTATAGGTGTAAACCAAGATCCTTACGCAAAATACCCCATAATGTGGTCTGAGCGATGTCCAATTTTTGAGAACGCCGCCGTGGAATTGACTGATTTGGATCGTTTTCTTCGGCACTTCGACCAACCCGTTGTCTCACTGACACGGCAACATCACACAACGAATATGTAGACTCAAATTTTTGCACTAAACTTGTTATTGTCGGTCTACTAGGGCGAAAACTACGACCGAAAATTGGCGTTAACGCTCTTAAAGTTGCGATCACTGACTCTGAATTTCGGTAGAAAATTTTTACAATTTGTAGACGTTGCTCGTTCGTGTACGTTACCATGATGAAAATGTCGAGTTTACTGAATAAATTGACAGTGACAGTTTGTTGATTAGTGAAAGAGAGAGAAAGAGTCCCTATTGGAAAACCCTAAAGTATGTATGAGTACAAGTACAGGCGAATATTAAGTATGACAATTAAGTATGTCTCAACAGTGATAGTGAAAATTTTAGTGAAAAATAACATTCCGAATGCCAAACTATCTGCAAATATTCCATGTGTCAAATATGCCTGTTATATCGTGAAATGCTCACAAAAGTAACTCATTTATGACACTTGTTTAACTCACTCAACTTTACTCAATATGGACTCTACTGTCATACGAAAAGTCAGGTGGCTTGTGAGCTAATTCTCAAACTCTCCACCAATCAGAGTCAGTTTATGATGTAGTTACTGATTAGAATTCTGAAGGCCTTCAATTCTTTTAAAGGATTAACAATTGTGAGGTTTAGAATTCACATACCTGTTAACATATCTGTGAAATGTACAGTGTTGGCCAAAACTAAAGCAACTAATACACCTCACAATTGTTTTAAGATTTAACAAGTGCTTATGAGCCAGAATATTTTTATATTTATTTTTCCCGATATCTCTGAATATTATAGATTAGTATATAGAATCAGTAAACGCTCTTATGAGTAAATTAAAAAAACAATAAATACAAAACTTAATTAAGGTCCATTTTCAGCTGGCCAAAACTAAAGCAACTTTTCGTTTCTTTCTTCAAAAAACGATTTTCTGTTACGGAAAACAAAAAGTAACCGTTGTTTTGAGTATTTACTGCTATAGAAATGCTGCCAATGAACAAACAAGAAAAAATTGGACGATTTTCGGGTATAATTTTGCTGCAGAAGACATAAAAAGCTGCTCTAACTTATTTTGTAAAAATGGCAAGGAATAGTATTCTGAACGGACAAAAAAAAATTCTGATTTTGAATATGGAATTACACAAGGAAATCTATGCGAAATTCTACTCATAAATCAGTGAAACTTCATTTAATTAAATATTATAAGGCCAGCAAATCCGTCAAAATGATTCATCGAGGGGGCAGGCCAGGAGTTAGGACGCACCGGGAAGATAAATGTGTGATAAGAAAGATTAGGAGCAATCTATTCATGTCATCTGAGAATTGAGATACGAATTGAACATGAATATCCGCACCAGAACGATTCGTCGAAGGGCAGTGAATGGTGGTCTTTCATTTTTCAGTGTCGTGAAGAAACCCTTTATTTGGGTCAAAAACAGAACGGCTTAATTCAAATTTGCAACTGGCCACATCAACTGAACAGTGTCTAAATGGAAGACAGCTCTATTCTCTGATGAATACAAATTCAATTTTAAGAGTTTGGATGGATTTCGACGCCTTTGACGGCTCAGCAATGAAGCACCTACTTCTCGATATTCGATGGGTATGGTCAAACATGGAGGAGGCTATGTCATGGTCCGGAGATACTTCCATGGATATGGAATTGGCCCAATCCATAAAATATATATAATTATGAACCGATTTGTGTACAAAACTATCCTGTAAGGCGTTACGCTGCCACATGTCGAAGAGGAGTTGCCTTTGAAATGGGTACTTCCACAGTCTACCGCGCCTAAACATACCTCAAAACTTGTAAAAAATTGGTTTCAGGATAGAAAATTTGGGATTATGGAATGTTCTAAGAAACTTTATGCTATAGAAAACCTCTTGGAGGTCGTAGATCGGAGAATAGTTGGGGATACATATCGAAATATGGGGGGGTTTTCACTCAAGTCAAGGAGACATGGAATAATATCCCCAGTTCCATAATTTAAAATATTTTGGAGAGTATGCCTAGGAGGTGTGCAGCGGTGATCTGAAATAATGTTTTTGCATTAAAATATTGAGTTTAACACAACGAATTTGAATATAAATACAATTTTGGTATGGAGTTGCTTTAGTTTTGTCCAGCTGAAAATCGGCATATTTTAGTATTATTTGTTTTTTCTTTGTTTTTGTTATAAATAAATGGATTTTTTTTTTCATAATCTAATTTTGGAATGTAACTACTACATTCCTACATAAAAAATTTAAGGAATATATTTTCATTTAAGCAATTTTACTCATCTGTTTGTTGTCTGTGTTTAAGTTGCTTTAGTTTTGGCCAACACTGTACCTGTCATCTAACTTACTTACTTACTTAAAGGGCTGCTGCCTTTCATCCTCTGCGGTCCCGAACAAGCTGCATCCAGTTGCAAATACCAAGTTTTCTGGCATCAGCGACAACTTGGTCTTTGTACCGAAGGTTCGGTGTTCTTCGCCGTTTTGAACCTGATTATTGTGATTCGATTCCATTAGCTCGATTCAATAAAGTCAGCGTATCTTGGCTTTTTGGACGACATTAACATCCATAGACATATAGAGCTGATACTCCAGTCGTCGAGCATACATTCCTCTGCCCATACTTGATGGATTGCTTGGTGCATATTTAAAAAGTTCAGCTGGAAGCCCATCATACCCAGCGGCTTTGTTGTTGTTCAGTTTTTTTTTAGGGCAACATTAAACTGTCATCCCAGTGCAAAAGTATTCTAGCAGCTAAATTAGCGAAGCGTTGGTAAACAGTGTTCAATGGCAATGACAACATAAAGGCCCAGATGCAATTTTTTGTTGGAATTTTAACATAGATTTCATACAAAGAGCGATCATCAATTTTCACGCCAAACTTGGTAAAAATGCATTCCGATTGTTGCAACAAGTACACTGGGACTGGGATGATTTTTTAAGTTGTTTCTGAGTGGTATAAGCGTTTTTTGGACGACAAAGAAACACTGGAAGATGACAAGCACACAGAAAAGTAAATTCCAATTTGGATGCCTAAAATAATCTAAAAAGTGCATACGAAATGTGCCACAATGTTATTTTGGTATTTCAATAGTCATTAGAATTGAAAATGCCATAGTCACAAATATTGCATGTACAGACGCTGGGTTATACTGCCATTGTTACAAATATTGCACATCAGCTGAATGCTCTTTCGGGCTCCACGTTGACAGAAGCATATGTAAATCCTCGGTTTAGTATATTAAAAATGATGCCATAGCAGTGCGAAATTCAAAAACCAAATTTCAGTCGAAATTATTCACCAACCACGCCTACTGTTTTCAAGTTTGTGAAGAAATTAATAAACCCTCACATAGTTGCAATTTGAATTTAATTTTGAGTGTCCAACTAGTACTGTTTACTAAATAAAATCCGCTACCAAATTTCCAGTACTTTGGGAAGACCCAATGTTTTGTTTCAAACCAACACTAGCTCTAGAGCTCTGTAAAGGAACAGAGCGAATAGCGCAAACTTTATCTGCATCAAAAGTGGTATTTTGTTGAACAGACTGTATGTCACTTTATGTAAATAATACCTCAACCGAATAAGCTCACATTTTAGGCGCCATTGTATGTATGCCAAGAATAACTAATAAATTTCGCAACAATTTGAGATATTGCCATCCAATTATACAGGAAATATTTCATTTCTTACATATATTTTGAATGTGGATCTTTTGCTTTAGTTTATTTCTTCATTCCTCGCATCATTGCAGGCATTGTGTTCCGATTTTATTGTTATTTCATCTTCGTCTTGGTTTTCCTTATTTTTTGCTTCTGATGCGATTCATGGAGTTATTTCTGTTGGTTCTTTTTTTTTATTTCAATGTCAATTAGCTTGGAGACCTCTGAGTTAACATTGAAAAGGAAAAAAAACCATCGACGTCTGAAGGGGAAGAGAGATCCAAGAAGAAGTGGTTGGCTGTCGTAAATTGCTCCCTGCTCCGAAGACGGTGATAAAAACTACAAGTGTAACTTATAAATAAGCTGTTCAATTTGTGCTCAATTTGTGATTGGAGTTTATATCTTTTTCTTCGTTATTTTTTTTATACCATATCACGTATGATATATTAGTTTTACTTGTTTGATATGAATAATAGAATTATGCCTACTCATTAAGACAGTAACACGTTTGTTTGTTTAGAATATTAACTTGTATAGTCCGGGCACGAACCATAACAAAGAGCGCCATCTATTTGCTTAGAGCTTGAATCTTTCTCTAGCTACTACCTGTCAAAGTGTTATGTCATTCGGTTGTTATTTAACAGTTATACAAGTTGACACCGAAGAGATCATAAAATTCCACGCAAAAGTTGGTTGTCTGTTAAGACATTGATGAGAGAATGAAAATATGCACAGAGCAGCACTGGGTTGCACCTTAAAATGCAGACAAAAATTACTCGGAATACTTTAAGGCTGCCACCGATATAAGATCATAAGCCTAGCCATATCTGAGTGTTAAACTTCCCAGACAAGATGCTCATGTGATTTCGATTCTCCAGAGAATTTGGTCATTCGTCTGTGCGCACCGTACGATGACGGGGACCATTAGTGTTGTCCACTAGCATACCAGTCTCACGTAAGTTTGCACAAACTTGCGTACAGCAGGCGCGGTGAGTACTTCATTTCGGCCAAAACTTCTTTTCAAAAACGCACTGTTTGGGCTACACAACACTCACTTTGGAAATAATTTTTTCAATATTTCCCAACGTTGTTCAAGCGTCTTATTTCGGTTTGCGGAGGTATGATACTGACCTTCTTTCAAGATTTTGAGCGGGAAACAGCTGCCACTATCAAAGTAACCTATAATTTAAAAAGAAACCACTAGATGGCCCACACTTTATACATATTTGGTTTCGCCTTTGTCTATAACCAAGCCCATACTGGCCGATTCTACTTTATTGCTTACTTTATTGCTAATTTTTTCAATTATGTCAATAACTCCGGTATAAACCAATAGTTGTACGAACCTCTCATAGATTTTAGCTATGGTGCTGGCTTGTGCATTTTACCCTATCCGTTCACGACCTACGTTACGAAAGTATTATGATGCGGCATCACCTTATCTAAAGCCTTTTCTGATATGAAAAGTTAGGCTCATTACGCATCTTGATGGATCAGCGATTGTTATTTGGAAGAATTTCAAAACTAGACAAGCCTCTATATATTTGTCCATCCTACAGATGCTCACAAAGGAGTCATTGAAATCGACAAGGAGATGATGGATATTCCTTTGGACTTCTTGGGTTTTCGGGTTTATATCTAAACGATTCTGTTGACAGGCCATTCCAAACTCCTGAAATATCTCAGTGTCATGTATCTCACTTTATACGGTTGATTATTCTAAGGCCTATGATCTAATGATGTGATGGTCTAGTTCCTAATGCCAGGATAAATGAAACTACATTATGAATGGCCCTACCTCGTGCTACACTCTGACCATTTGAATGGATGACTATTCGGGCCTGGTTTAAGGCATTTTCTTTCACTCTTGCCAGAATTTTCGGCGATAGGTCCTTGCTTCATATACCTAGTATGTACCACGCTTCAATGGTCTTAGGCTTGTTGACATAGACTTCTAGCAATCCTTAGAAAAATAAGTCTTCAACTCTTAAATCGGAGAATCTTGTCAGCCAGTGCAAATCGCCAAAAAGAGAGAACCTCTCATTTGCGACCCGGAAATGCAAATCATAGCAATTATTCCTCATTCTTTAGGAGTATAAGCATTCAGGTCTTGTTAAGTTTCTGTTTACTTCACAGACGTCAAAGTAGAATTGACATCTCCCGCCATTTGCAAAAATTATGACTTCTGTGCCACCTGTTCTATGTTATCTCCTTTATTTGGTTTGAGACTTCACCTTATGCCTTATGGCCACCAAGAATAAGGCAGCAGTAATCTCATAATACCGCCTAGAGCTGGTACACAAATGTCCATGGAGTCTATCATCTCAGCTTTTAGCATTCAGCTGCACTTGGAAAATTAACCAAGATCTTTCAAAAGTATGTCCATGTTCATAGTTTAAGAATGCCTTTCGGAGGAAGGCTCAACGAAACACTCATACCAATAGACTTTCATGGGAATGATTTATCCCACTCTCAAGACAGTCTTTGAGGAAAATCCTACACAGACTGTCTGACGAGAAAAGGACCTAGGCACGCACTCGTTAGACAGGTTTGAACTACCATCTCCACAGTGTTACAAGGAAGGCTTTTCGAAAACTGTGCAGAAAGGTCCATCCACGATAGTTTGCTCTTTGTACCGGAGGCTCGGCCTGTAGCTGAGACTAAA
Source organism: Chalcosyrphus nemorum (assembly GCA_949716465.1). Classification (NCBI taxonomy): domain Eukaryota; kingdom Metazoa; phylum Arthropoda; class Insecta; order Diptera; family Syrphidae; genus Chalcosyrphus; species Chalcosyrphus nemorum. The sequence continues at coordinate 26,768,551 of OX454335.1, forward strand.
AGAGATCCTCTTGGCTTAATACTTGTCGTACATTCGAACAATAAGACCAAAGTAAAGTAAGGAACGTGTGCAGCCCATAACGTTGCACCTTCTCCTTCTTTTACAATCATCGCCATAATGCTACCTACATATACAATACTAGACGAAGAATGTCCTATATTTGCTGCAGAAAACCCTTGTACATTGGGAAGAAGGGCTTAAGGCACCTGGCTGTTTTGGATATTGTGTACGACATTCAAGACGGATATACCTCGCTAGTTTTTACAGGATCCCTGATCGTTATAATTTTTTTGCGCTATAACTCTGTCTCGTAAAACAATTGCTGAAAATTTTTTCTTCAAAACATCATCGATTACTCGTGCTTTGGTGACCATCCTGTCTTTGCTTTCTGGAGTTGGAGCCAGGTGCTAGGCTTTCCGGCAAAAAAAACTCGCACTCTTCGGTATCCTTGAGCTGAGAAGCTGCATATTCCTTTCTATTGCACCTTCTGTATCGCAGTCCTTACAGGATTGAGCTCCAAATACGTCGCAGCAGCCTGTCAAACTGTCTTTGAATCTTGCCCTAAAACACATAATAGATGTCCTTTTTGTTGAATAAATAAAAGTTAATTGATTTTTTTTTCTCTTTTTCCAGGTATGGTTCCAAAATCGTAGAGCGAAATGGCGGAAACAAGAAAAAGTTGGACCTCAGTCGCATCCCTACAATCCATACATTGGTAGTGGACCAAATCAAATGCAAACTATTGTGGGCTCCACATTACCACCAAGTCATTTCGCCCATTTAGGATTTAATTTACGTAAACCATTCGATACGTCTGCGAATTTGGTTGCACTACGATATCCGCACTTGTCCAGTGGGCCAATGATACCATCTGGATACTTAAACCAATTTCAAAGGTAAGCAATCTCCAATTGGCTTGTCTTCGTGGTATAGTGTTGTAATGTTGTTGGAAACTATTGTCATCATAATATTTTGGAACAAACTGCGTAGTGCATTTTCTATTGGTTACACTTGGGTAAGGTTAGTGGAAGCCGTGATTAGTGCCTCACCTCTTGCGAGGGTCTGGAAAGCACTCTAGAGTATAACAAAACACCTCCACCCTTCGGAGACGGCATAAAACTGCAGGTCCCTTCTGTAAGTGCAGAAAGATGTGAGAAGCTAGGCCTTGACGCTCTATGGGCTGCTTCCTCCAAAAGGTTGTCAAGGAATTGTTTATTGTAATCCTGATTATCTTCTCGAAAGAAAATGTATGAACGCCAAAGAACATAATTTATTCTTTGCTAAAGATGGAGATATCAAGGCAAGGCTCAGGCTTGCACTCCTCAGCTGCGGAACTAGTCCTTAGAAAGACCAACGTTCAGACTTCTGGCGATCCATCCATCTTCTTAAATTCCACAAGTTCGTTCTCGATTCTCCTCACTTATACAAAGATAACTTTTTCTCCATTGGATCGTGAGCCATCTGTGTCCAGTGTCTCCAATTATCTTTTGCAAACCTCAGAGGGTATCTCATCTGTCCCAACCGCTATTTCATAATTCAAAGGAGGTCGTTAAATATGTACCTCCGCAATCAATCTTTTTCGACTCAAATTTTAGTTGCTTCTTCGGAGCTGAGACCAGCTGATGGAGCGTATTGTCTTACCACCTTGGCATCTGTAGTCGTACCGAAGAGTATTGTTTCCTGAAATGAGTCTTCTTTTTTAGGTTGATCCTTGTTTTTCTTGTTGTAGTTCCCAGAAAGCCTACTTTTTATACAAATACTAACTTCCGACACAAGGTTTTCCTTGCAAGTCTTTCGTCCTGACAGCTTAGGTTAGATGTCAAGATGCCTTAAAGTTGTAAGTCATATTCTAGACATTTTTCCTCTCGTCCACTTAAGGACAAACCATAATTGAAATACGGTTCTGTACGCTTTTTCGTTCACTTTTGGTTTCATACTTTACTTATTTATGTCCTGTATCCCCTTGTGCCTCTACAACGCCTACGTGCCTTCGTGTGCGGTCTCTGCAAATGTGCCTCAGCACTTTCCAACTCTTTCCCAGTTGGCGTGCTTCTCCACTGTTCTGCGCCACGTACTTCTAGGACCGCCGCGTATCCTGTCATCCTGGGTAAGCGGGTTCCATTGTATCGCTTGGTTAGCTATGGATCTGTCACCCTTTCATGTAGAGATAGAAATAAGAACATCACTGAGCCGTTCGATATCAGGAAAGATCTTAGACAGGGTGTCACCCTTTCGGAGAGTGGGACCAAGGTATTGGAAACTCTCTCTACTCTCTCCTAGGTCCTTTTGGTTTCATACGTAAAAAGCCAGACGAAAACGATATGACATCGTCAGCCATTTCGGTCAGCCACATTTGTCGCCTTTCCTTAATGCAAGTGTGTGTCCGCTCAGAAGTTTCGTTCAAGAATTTTCGTTCAATTATGACATTAGCTATCGCACGCTTTATGTTGTCATTGGAATACGTTTGACGTTTCCCCACATATTCGTCCAATACTGCCTAACCAACAGGACGTTGTTGATGAGTTTTCGTTAAGTGTCCACAGCCGAAAACATATCTTAGAGTGCAGACGTACCTCTTTTCGTTCAACTTGAAAGTAAGTAACTTAATGTTAATCAATTTCCAAGCTAGGACTCATTAAGGCTATTCACATACCAAAAACCAATTTACCATCTCTCATTTCTATTTACAATAACCAAATACTTATTTTGACATGTATGCGCCCTCTTCCATTACAGGGCACCTCCACAAATGATACCACACGGTATGGCTTCCATGTATTCCCCATCGACGTCCTTTCAATCGCTTTTAGCCAATATGTCAGCAATTCAACGCCCACCATCAGCTACTGCGAAACAAGTTAATCCTGAAGTGATATCATGTAACCTCATAGCCTCGCCAACCATATCACCGACTTCCGCTATATCAAATCCTATCACGTCCTCCTCACTGACAACCAGAAGGCCGACACCACCCGAGGATAGGCGTAGCTCATCCATTGCCGAGTTACGATTAAAGGCTCGCGAGCACGAAATGAAGTTGGAGATGTTGCGCCAGAACGAAGATGGCGATGTGATAAGCTAGTGAACCTTTCAAAAGTCAGCCTAGACTATTTCTGTTATTAGAAATTAAAAGTACAGTAAAAACAAAAAAGAAAATGTATGAGTAAGGCAAATTGAAGTAAGTACTGAAAATTGCTTATCATGTTAATTGTAATTTATAGTTCATTTTCGTAAAATAAACAATAAAGTTGTGATAAATAAATTGTATATTATATTTTTGTACGCAATGAGTTTCATTTAATTACGTTGGCGTTGGAGTTTGGAGTGGTCTTTGCGGGTTTTGGCGAATCCATTATAAAGCCACGTTTAGGCCACGTTCACACGGCAATGTGAATGGCGTCATGTGACGCCAAGTCAAGTGCTGTCTCATATTCGAAACAACCGTAAACGAGAAAAAATCGAATCGAATAGACGTCGTTTGAACGAGGTCGTACGTTTCTTTGCTTGCTCATCGCGTTAAAACAACCACATAAATTTAAACAAGGCTTCACAGTTCAGAGCTCAGAGTCTAACTCAAAACTTGGTATAAGTTTTCTGGCGATTTGCCTTCTAAAAACTGAGATCTACATATGTACATAACTTGGTTTAAGCCCGTCAAAATGTGTAGTGATTACTCCCGGCCTTATTAATCACGTCTGAATGACGCACCTGCAGCTTTTGAGGAAACTGAAGCATTTAGCACTATCCTTAGTTGTGCCTGAAATTCACATACTTCATACTTTGACTCTAGATTCCTTCTTAAGACACAGGAGACCAATTTACGCTTTTAACTCAACTAAACATTCACAATCGATGCAACTACCAACGTGCTATCTCAGTTTCGTAAAATTGATAGAGTGAGCGAAGTCAAGGGTGCTGCCGAAGGAATAGATTGTACTACCAGACGAGACGAGTGACAGAAAGTCAGAAAATCAATAATTAGACAGAACCGATTATCCCGATTATGGGTGGCCACCATGTAGTGGTAGTGAAGAGACCTTTGGCGATCAATTTCCGACCGAAATTTCACAGTCTTAAAATTAAATAATTCGCTCAGAAAGCACTTTGTGTATTTCAACATGAACGCGAAAATTTGAACCCAATATCACACCAAATCTTTCCTTCTTTTCCTTCTTTTTTCTTCCAAATTAACTAACACCCCTTTGGCATAGAAGTAAGTATATTCGTCCAATACGACTTCAACGGGCTTACGCTGCAAGTTTTGAAGTCTGCCATAAGAGCAATACCACCAGCAGGTATTACCTTCTTTATCGCCAGCCAGACAACTATAAAAGCAATGACTTGCTAGGTGCTGTCGCGGAAAGCTTAAGGTTCTTGGAAAAAGAGTAGAAGGTTCTGCTCTGTTAGGTTCCTGTACACGGGGGTGTTCTCTAGCAATAAAAAAGTGGATGAATTAGCAAGGAACGGTCCTGCGTTGGTGAATTAGAGTACTACCTAACATCAGTTCATCATCAACTTACTTACTTATGTCCTGTATCCCCTTGTGGGTCCTAGGGCTTCTACGTGTGCGATTTCTGGAAATGTGCCTTAGCTCTCTCCAACTTTTTCCCAGTTGCCGTGCTTCCTTCTCCACTGTTCTGCGCCAAGTACTCCTAGGACCGCCGCGTATCCTGTCATCCTGGGTAACCGGGTTCCATTGCATCGCTTGGTTAGCTATGGATCTGTCACCCTTTCGGAGTGATCCACTGCCATTTTCTTCCTATAAGTAGGTTCATGGTCCGTTCTCTGATAAGTCTCTGAGGGAAAGCATAGCATTTTATTTGATTTAAAAACTTTCTTCCAGTTTACTGCACCTCAAGAGTATTATCATTAGGCAATCAGACGAACATCATCTCTCTGCCTGGAAACCAAGCAGTTGCTACTCACTTAGACCTACAAGATTGGATTCAATATGCGCATTTATGTATCACCGGAAATGCTGAAACGAAAGACTGCCACTGTGTCAGAACCACGCTGATATGAAACCAAGGATTTCCGACAGCTCAACATTGCTCAAGTCGCTTGGATCAGTCAAGGAGTAACTTCCAAGATTCCTCATTTTTCTGACAAATCGAGAAAGGCAATCACTCAGCAAATGTCGTCCCTGAAGGTGTTCCACAGGAAAACCATGGCTGTCCAGTAATTATGTCATGAAGGACCCATCTATGATGTCGACTGAATAGAGAAATAGATGAGAATTAGATCTCTTCGCACTAAAGGCGTGTGTCTGTGGATGAATCTATAAGCTCATCTCATTTACTTTAAAGAACTCACTGGAGTGGCTACAGAGGAGAGCCTGTGATGCCCTGGTACCAAGCAAAGGGTCGCCGCTTTATCGTTCAGTAGTGATCTGCAGGTGCTCACAATCTTCGATCTAATTACGACAGAGCCTTAAAGCCGGCTGTCTATAGCGATATGGGTGGTTGGCGGACTCCCATCCCGAAATTGTTTTATGGGTCAGCCATTATAAGAAGCCACACTAGGGGAGATCTGCAGGCCCTGTTCTTACAAACTCCATCGAGTCTCTAAGCTTAAAATAATGCCAGAGAAGCATATTTCTGCAAGCATTTTTCGTCCCTTTTATGAAGCGAACACCCATAATTTTTGTGTCAACTTTCTCTCTCCTCAAAGATCAGCATATTCATCGATCAGTATTCTCTTTTTCAGCCGCACCACCACCAGCTTAAGTTGCTCCAAACAAAATAATCTTGCAGCCTTTTTATACAGAAAATCAAAGGATACATCGCGATAAAATTCAATTAACTCCTGAATCTCATTTCTTCTTCTAACACTAGCTAGGGCAGTGTTACCTATAACATATTTTCATAAAACAGATTAATTAAAAAAGGGTATACCTTTTGACCGATGCCAAACCTGTCAGAGGCAAGGTGCAAGTCGACCGACTTGATTCCTCTTTTATGGTCGGTCGACGGCGGAGGGAATTACTTGTAAATTAACTAAACGCCACTTGAGGCTCTGAATATTTTCACTGGTTTCCTTGGAGTCGAGTCCAACACATAATGTGCAACTAATTCGTTTGGGATGCTGTTTTCGTTGCTTCTTTTTGCAAAAGAGTTGACCACTTGACTGGTGGCTACGCCTCCAGATTTCGGGCACATAATTTAAGCTTTATTAATTACATGCTACAGTGATTGACGGTGGGCCATCCATTTACATATATAATTTGTTCTTAATTTGATTCTACTGCTGAATGATGATGTATTTATGCGTACTTAACGTGATTTAATTAAGTTTCTTATTACACCATAGCAGGGTTCCATTAATTTTCGTTATATTTAATGGAATACCTACTAATTAATAACAACAGAGTGCATAAAGAGACCTAGATACTGCTCGCTGAATAAGGTTTGTAGGTCGACAGGACGTTATTTATAAGAAGCTAGAGAACCTTCAAAGCAGAACTGTACAAAAAAAAAATTCAAAGCTTAGGATTAAGGTCCAACCATAATTGAATTAAGGCTCTGGACACTGCCCACAAATATATGTATATGACCATAATGACTCTGCGCTAAATTTCGTCGAGTTTTCGTTCACTATCGGCTCCATACGTAGGCAGCGGTTTCATTCGCGAAATCCGTACAATGAGCTGAAGGTAAGCTGAGACAAAAACCATTTGACTAGGCTCGTTTCCTTAATGCAATTATGTGTGCGTCGAGTTTTTGACAGCGAGCTGAATTTTCGTTCAATTATGACACTAACTATGCTTGTGCCATAAGACATAAAGTTGAGGATGTAGTTCAAAAACTTGTTTCGTCTGAAATGCCTAGTGTCAAAAACCCAGTTTTCTGGTGAACTTTAAATCTGCAGCCACTGAGATAGGAACTTTGAAAACTTATAAACCAGCAGTTTAAAAGAGACCTCAGCATCACCTGATGTTTATGTGTTAAAACATAGAAAATCAATAGGTCCGTTCGCGTACCCTCCTAAAACAGCTGTTCGCTCACAGAGAATTTTCAAAGTTTTTTTCACAGAAGAGAGTAAGAAATTACCCCATGGTATGAATTTTAGTGCAAGAAATTTCTCTGGCCTGGTTCATAAAAACTGTCAAACCAGTGTATTTTCAACTTTTTCTGTGTTCAACTTTTTCGTAATTTTAGCTCTCTCTGAGAGAATTCTATCCCCACTCTTCGAATTTGATAATCTACGAATTTTAGTGGAAAAAGTACGCAAACGGACCTAATGTATCCTATCGCAATGTCACTTTGACATCGTGCTTCGGAGAGAAAAAAAAAAGAGAACGAGACGCAAACACGAAGCAGACATTTTGATGGATGCGTTTCCGGTCAAATGGAAAATAGACATTATCTCCTACCATGTATTGTATTTCAGGATTTACATGGTCTTGAAGTTGTTGGTAATGCTTAAGTGGATATTTTTTAACAATATCACAAACATTCTCTACTTGTAAGTGCCTATGTAGGTTGTCATTTCTTATATACCAAGGCGCATCAACCATGCCTCTTAGTACTTTTTTTAATGTGAATGTTTGTATCATTCTTAGATTTGTCTTTTGGGTACAGCCCCAGAGCTGTATCCCATACATCCAAACAGGCCTCAGTATTTGCTTGTATAAAAGCAGCAGAATTCCTTTCCATTAACCAATGCATTTGTCTGAGTCTAATATTTAGCTCCTCTTTTTTATTTTTGACATGCTACTTCCATCTGAGCTTAGCGGCCAAATATTTGGCAGTATTTGCGTACGAAACTTCATTTCCATCAATATTAACTCTTACGGTATTTATTTTCCTGTTAGTAAAGTTAACATGGATAGATTTAGTTTCGTGAAGCTTTATTCTCCACTTTAATTGCCTTCAGTAATTTGTTCGCTGCTTCATCTGCAATGTCGCCAATAGTCATCATTTTGGAGTTTTATCTGCGAAAGTCGATAAGCTAGCTTCTTCAGGCTGAGGAAGATCTCTTGTATATAGGAGGTAGAGGATCGGTCCCAAGACACTTCCTTGTGGAACTCCAGCAGATATTTTTCTTAAGTTGCTGTATTCATCGTCATATCTTACTCGAAAGTAACGATCTGATATATACGATTTTAGAATTAAGAAGAACTCTTCGGGGAGATCTCTTTTCAGTTTAAATTCCAGGCCTCGGTGCCAAATTTTATCAAACGCTTGTGCTACGCCAAGAAAGATGGCTGAACAGACTTTTTTTGTTCTCAAGTGCTTTTTCTATTGTACTCGCAAGTCTATGCACTTGTTGTACAGTAGTCTAGAATTCTGTAAAAAAAAAACTCAATTCACAAAGAAGTACTCAGTGAAACTACGTAGTGTACATCCAATTGTGAAGAGGAAATGTCATTTGCATATGCAGTGAGTTTGAGCGTTCAGAATTCTAGACTACAAGTGCAACAAGTGCATAGACTGAAAAAGAATGAAAAAGGACACAAAAAGTATAAAAATGGACTACACATAAGATGCAATTTTTTTAAGTGAGATTACATGCACATAAATATGTGCTAAGAAAGTAAACTATGGATATTTACATTATAGGCCAAGTTATACTTCTCATAAACGATTTTCCGAGTCAATAATGCACGCACTTTGTATGATCTGAAGATGGGTTGCACACGGTATCCCAATCAAATTAAAATAATTATTCCTTTAATCGATTTTTGTTCCATTTTAAGTAAATAAAAATTTAAATATTTACGCGTTAAATATCTTCGGTTTTATCTTTAGTTGATTCTTTTTATTTTATTCCTCCAAAAAACAATTCATATTTTGATAAAACTCTATTTCTATTCAAATATCAGAATTATCAGAAAAAACTCTAAAGTACAGCCATTTCCCAAATAATTGCCAGCCGAAGCAGCTACTTTCTGACATTTCTCAAATTCACTAACATGTTAGTCGAAAATTTTTCGCTAATAATCCAGTCGCTACCTCACAAAAAGTTCACTAGATTTGCAGTGCATTTGCAGGCTCTCAACCAATCAGATCGACCAAATCTGACTTCACTACGCAGTGACTAGAATCCTGAACACACGCAGTGACTTCAAAATGAATAGTGTCAATACGAAGAAGTTTTTCTTGTGACTTCAATGAATGCAATCCAATTTTTACAATTTTTCGGCACAATGGACTCTCAGTGAGCCGTTGACACTTTCTATCAACAAGGTGACTCTTAAAAAATATATGTCCGCATATTTCCAAACATTTTCTACCCAGGAAATGCACAAAACTATAACAATTCACAGACAACAAAGTGTCAGCACTAATGACATTCTTTTTGTTTAGCTTTTAAGGTGCACTGATGAAGCTATTCATATAAAGTTAATTAACGCAGTAAATCGCGCGCGTCATTGACAAATACCCCACTAAATTCATATTTACAATAATTAAATCTCATCACAGGAAGATATTTCATCCGCCCATTATACATAATTCAACTTAAAATAGAATCAAATTAAGAACAAATTAAATATGTAAATATATGGTCCACCGTCAATCACTGTAGCGTATAATTAATGAATTTTGAATTATGTGCCCGAAATCTGGAGGCGTATCCCCCCGAACCAAGTGGTCAATTGTGTGTATCCATAAGCTAAGAACCCCATCTCACATAGGTACTAAAAATTAAAATACAAATCATTACGATGGCCATGAAGCAAATTCGATTAGGATAAATTGCCAAGGTGAATCTCACACAAAAAAGAAAGAAGCTGAACGAAGTGGTCACAGAGAACTACTGAATAACAAATACCATCCACACACACATGGATGGTTATAACAGCTCCACCCATCCGGGCAAATGAGTTGCATTGCATATCCACCGTTGGATGAGAGACTGTCTAAGGAACAGTTGAGATATTGAGAATATCAAGTGGCGTTTAGTTTAATTTATAAGTAATTCCCTTCGCCAGACTATTAGAAAATATGAAGGAAGCTTAGGTATACCTACATATAGTCGTACCTACTCCTGGCATCTGACAGGACAGCACCCTTTTTAATTAATCTGTTTTATGAATAACCCCACATGCATATGTGTATAGTGTTTTTGAGGAGTGAAATGAGATTCAGGAGTTAATTAAATTTTATCGATGCCGAAGTGGCAATCTATCTGTTATGCTTTTGGACCCGGAGGAGCTGGAGTTGGAGCCTTTATTTTTCTTTATTTAATGTTGGCTCCTGCAACTTTCCTATAAAAAAAAAGAAAAGAAAACCACTCAAACAAACAAAATAAATAAGCGAACATATGTACATATGTCAGAGATGGGAATTTATTGGGAAATAAATTGATTGGAGGGGCGTAACGAAATGTCAGATAAAAGATCGTTTATTGAACTGCTTTTTTATTTCTTTTTTTCTCGAATTCTCTGCGCAAGAACAGGAAGTTGAAGTTATTTTTCCGGAAATGAGCTACATTGTATCGTTGTCGGCTTTCAAAAATCTTCTATAATCAGTTTTCTTGTAGTTCAGTGGTTCCTAACCAGAAAAATAAGTAAATAAAGGTGTTTTCCAATAGGGATTACCGAACTCTGACAGATGACAGCAGCCATTTTGTTTAAGTTCCGTCTATCAAATTTAGTTTGTTTTATTAAATTTGTTTTGCCAAATTAACACAAAGAGTTGTAATGCTCAACAACATTTGCAATTGATTGAATTGCTTTATGAAAGTGGAGCTTCTGTTCGAACAACATTTCGCGTACTTCGCCCATTTTACGGTCCCCTAATCGTCCGAGAATACCTACTATTCGCAACGTGGTAGATAAATGTAAGTAGAACGGTTCAGTTAACAATCGACAAAAGGCAAGATCTTTCAAAAATATCGCCGCTATCCATGAGAGTGTGCGCTCACGGTTGGGAACCACTGTTGCAGATTGACAGAAGCTTTTTACACATACAGGGTGGCCAAAAAACACTCAATCGATGTTGTTTTTCTATGTCTTTAAAATGAAACTGCTTTAAGATCTTTTAATCTAGTATCTATCAAGCGAGCGAAAACACCTTAGTGGCCTCATTCTTCTTAAGTAAATGGGCCAGTAGTTAGAAGTAGCCTATTAAGATTGGCATGGATTGTTTAGGGCCAAAGTAATTTGGATATGAAAAGACTAATGGGCACTTACAGCAAGTCTACTTGCGGTTTGTTTGAAACAAGACCTTTTCACTGCCATAGAAGCCCCTATGTCTTGATATACAGCAGACTGGTATGCTATGCTTGGAGCTTAACGATTTCAGTTCGTCTTGGCATCTACCGATCAGTTTTGAATTGATTGTAGGATGCGATGACTTTGATGGCTATTTGACTCTAAATGTCTATATGCACCCTGATATACAGGAGTGGATTAATCCCGGTTTGCCTCACCAATTCCATATATGTACTTCCGAGCTTTGATCTTGATGCTTTGATCTTTGGCTACAAGACTGCAGCCTTGCCGAATCCCATTTTGACATTTGACAATTCTTCAAACAAGCTTCCTCTATGCAAATGATGACACATGGACTTAAGTAGCCTAGATAATTGCTATCTGCTTACCTGGAATGCTTCTGCGCAAGACAAACCGAATAAATTGCCTCTCAAACATCTTTTCGAACTTGAGGAACAGCAGGTAAAATGGCGATCGATATTTAACGCATAGACAAACAAGTATAGACGGTCGTCTTTACGACAATTTTGTAAAGTACGCCGAGTTAAAATTTCCTATCTGTGAACAATCGTGGCACATCACATTTTCAGCAGACTGTCATTCAACAAACAAAATGGACAGAACGACTCTATAAAATGGCTGCGCCCATTAAATCTATCGCCGATTGAGAGTGTGTGCGTGAGCTCCGCTTTGATTTTGCCGGAAACGTCAGAATACGTTCAAAATCGGTGGTAGTTTTGCTCTTGTGGGAGCCAATAACGGTTAAATCGACCAAAGACGACCGTCTATATTAGTTTGTCTATGTCGGTGATGATCCAGAGCACATATAACCTACTATTAGATAGTCCACTTCGGAGGTTAGGGGGAAGATCTAAAAGCTTTTACTATCTGTGAATATCACGAACAGGGAAAATCACTAACACATTCTCGCTCACCAGTGTAAAAGCTTTTAGGTTAAGGAGAAGATCCCTCGAAGTGAACTATCTAATAGTAGATTATTTGTGATCCACAGGGTGTAGACTTACATCTATTTCAATGTTTACAATGTCTACGGTCACAACTTTAGGGCCTACATTCCAGATTGTCCTATATTGTATTGAGTTGGTTTTTAATCTTGTGTGCCACTAATTGTCGTAACTCTTGTACTGAAATGGCAACTTTAAATCACTGTTTATTATTTGCAGTGTAATTTATTGATCGTAAATGTGTTAACTCGACCAGCAAAGGGCCATCAAGTAAATACAAACAGTAACTACCCAGATGGATGTGCGTAGTGTAGGTTGGTAGCTGCTTCGAAATTATTAACATTTCCAAGTACCCTGCTGATTGGAGAAGAACACCCACAATGTCGATAAGTCGCTTTGACGTTACAGAGCAATGCCAGATTGAAAAAGCGTTCGAATCATGAAAAGCCCGCCATGTTTTCAAATTGAGAGATACACCTAGCAGTAAAGTCTAATTATCATTTTAATTTATTTGCTGTACAATAAATAATAAAAGCAGACTGTTTTAATTATGAAAATTGATTTAGTTCCTAATAGTTTCACCGACACTGGTACAAAGCCAAACGTATGAGTGTATATTTGCATTTTTTTTTTTTTTTTTTTCGTTTTCAAAAACAGCAGCTTTCACAATATCACTGGGACCAACTGTGTTGGTTCGTCGTCTGCGTCCGAATCCGAAGGTGGGTCATGGCATGGCACACACTCACTCAGACAAAATCAAATATTTTATCTTGTTCTAATTTTCTTATGAGCTACGGACGATTTATTTAACTCCTTCGGACCATTCAAGGGACCCCCATCGTTCTGTTAAATTAACAATGGCACCATGCTGAGCATGTGGCAGTGCAGTTAATACGTCGACTTATTTATATTGTTGTTGTATTTTGAAGAGTGACCGTATTTAAATATTTAATGAACTTAAATGTTGTTAAAGGCATTTATGTCATTTGGTGTGGTTCATTCATAAACGTAAGAGTAGAATAATTTCTTTCTTCTTTATATTTTGTTTTCTTTTCGGATTTTTTTTTCATCCGTATGGTGATGGTGAACCACCAGGTGAGTAGTGAGGGGAGTAGTCCAACTATCACTGTTATTTAATGTGATCAGTGAAACTGAGTTGAATTATTGAATGCGTTTATGAGTTAAATTTATGGCATCTTTTACCCAATTTGTAGTAATAATAAGAATTATTGCCGAATAAGGCAATTATAGATAGATAGTCCTGGGGTTTTGTTAATTGAAATAAATTTCTCTCTCTACTATGTACGAGTATATAAAAGGTTCCGTCAATTCGTGATTGGGATTTTATGTACATCCCTGGCATCTGTCAAATAAATCTACATATGTCATCCATAGTGACAGATAGTGGGCATGTTCCGAACTCTAGGCATACTTTTTGAGATAACATTGACTCAAAAGGTAGGGAATTCCCCTGTTATGTGACACAGCTGTCAGATAAATAAACGAGCAAGGCGCATGCGCAATACCTAATCTTGTGTTCTTCTATCATTCTACTATTTCCGATTTCTACAGTTCTTTTTCGCAAGTGCGCCGGTGAACATTGTAGCTTTGTGTTCGATTCCATTCGTTATACTAGATACCTTATCTTAAACAATAATCTGCTGAGAAGTATTTTAAAGTGTATAAGTTCTAATTTTACTAATTTTAGAAGCATATTATGAGTTTAAATAAAAAGAAAATAGTGAGTTTTAATTACTTGCAACAAAGAATATGTAATTATTATTAATTATATATTCTTTGCTTGCAATCTTTAAGTACAATCGCTTTGTGGTGAAACCAGCATTACATCATCGATCAAATAGATCGAACTCTTATCAATTTAACATCGGACAACTGCTTTATTTGGGCGATTTGCTATTTCCACTAAATCTCTGCACATATGTATGTACATATGTGAGTGACTAAAGAAAAAAACATTATTTTAACAGACTGTGCTACCGGAAAACAAGATTTCTTGAAATAATATGTGCTATAGCATGTAGAAGAATGGTTTCGTACGACCACTTCCGATACAGTGCGAATCCAAAGTATTTGTATCCATACAAAATATTAAAATAGTAGTGCACTACCATAATGCGAATGTGTTCAGTTTCGTCGAGTTTCGTTAACTTTTTATATAACGATTTTTCGATCCCCATAAGAGTAAAGGAGAAAAAATAAAATTCAAAAGATGAGACGGGTAACAATTGACCTGTGTCGCGTTGATACTATTTTCGGTGAATCTTTTTGACGTTTCTCTTTGCTCTTGTCCGTATTTCTACGATTCTGCTTCATAAGGTTTGGTTGTTCGTGGAGTAAACATCGAGGCAATGCACCAAAACGTACTTATTTTAAGGAACACAAACCAACACGAAAATGAAAAAATAAAGAAAATGTCAAACCGGATTCATGAATCTGGTTTCACCGTGTAATTTAATGGGCTTTTCGTTGGGTGTTGACAGAAAGTTAATCCCACTTACGGGTGGGACTTTAAAAGTTTTTGGCTTCTGGCATAACTCCGTTTTTTTTTTTTCGAAACAGTTAGCCGCCAGACGGCAATAATGTCATGTGTGTCACGTTTAGTTTTTTACAGTTTTTGATACCATATCACACAATGGTCAAATTTGAAACGATGCACAAAATCTAAAACCAGCACTGCTGAATAACGTAATTCTCGTACATTAACGTGACGTTAACTTAATGCACTTTTTGTAAAACAAAATAATATTGCGCATGCACATCAACTGTCAGATGTTGAGACCCTTCCCTTCTGGTTTTCTAATTCTGATGTCATAATGAATTATTTCTCTTCCTTGCCTTACGTTTTAAGTAGGACAATGAAATTTTGTATTCAAGGTTTTTGGATATCGAAACAGAACGAGTAACAATTTTTAAAATACCAGGCATACAATACCATCAATAACAAATTAGATTTGGAGGTATACATACATACATATATTTACCTTCTCTATCTGTCAAACTCGATCTTTTGATGTGCTTCTTAACTCGCCCGCAGAATATTATGTCATTGGATAAAGTCAATCCTATTCCAATCAGATTTTCTTTTATAAGACACTGGAACCGAATTGAATCTGGATTGAATAAACAGAGTAAAACCATTTCACATGCTAGTTTCATTTTTTACCACATCTGAGGCCCAACTATGTAACTCGATTCTACTTTTGATTCTATTCTAAAGTTTTTTTCCGATTCTAATTTCAAGTGGCACTATGTATGAAAGTAGAATCGAATGTTAGTAATGCCAACTTTTTCTCACCAAATTTTCGAATTTCGTTCGAGTATCGAATTTTACTGACATAAGGAAACGTCATACAGAGAAGCAAAACAAAAACAATCATTAATTGAGGAAGCAATAACAAGGGTACTAATAAGCATATTTGTGGCTAAATAAAAAGTTTTTGAACAATTATTGAAGTAAAAGAGAAGATGGACAGTGTCGCAGTTTGGTTTTGGGCTAATGAAAATGAGGAACGCAAGGAACAAATTGATAGAAGGCGTATACGAGATGAATCCAATATTAGCTCTTTTGACAAATTCGTCCATAAAAAGTGTGAAGTTTGCCTGGCCTCTGGGGGATTTTAAATATCCTTTCGATATATCATTTCGCTTAGTTTTTGGGATGAATATGACCTGCTCGAAAACTAATTTGCATTAGAATAAAAAATTGAGAATGCGGATGACTTTGACAGGAACTTCCGAGATATGTGGTACAAATTTTCCGAAAAAAAAGGCAATTCTAGATATGTTTGGTTTTAGTTTTGTCATAGGTTGCTATAGAATTACAGAGTTGCTATTTTGCGAATTCGATAATTTTTATTGTAGAATCTAGTTACATAGTTGGTCCCCTGGTATACAATAAAATATAAAATTAAAATTCGGTAAACTGCATAAATGTAGATATACCTTTAAGGTAAATCAGCTGTTAAGTGTCAAAACTAATTCTTTAGAATTGAATGTAAGATGCCTCCAATTGATTTCGTAAATTCTTTTTCAGTCGGTTTTACTTTAATTACTTACACAGAACAAGTTATCAACTGATTTCGAAAGTAAGAAAGTTAATGTGAACATAAAGATAACACATCTGAAATATTTATAAGATTAAAATATGTATTTCCTTTAGCTGCCTTACTTGCATATTTTTCTTAATTCTATTCTACATACATATATTTCTTTATTTTGTATTTGCAGAACTATATCTATAACACAAACTAGACAGAAAGTAGATAAGAAACCTTCTGGGTTTTTAAGAATCAAAAATGGGACAATCACTAAGTTGTTTGAAGAATATTGAGGACTCTCAGCCTGGAACATCGAAATCTGTCAACATTAACATACAAGAAGAGATCTGCAATAAAAAAAGGAGTTCATCGCCAGCTCATCAACCCAGAGATCAACAAAAAGATTCAAAATGCACATCCCCTGGCATCATCGGTGAATTGTATGAGTTGAAATTGATTATACTTTTCCTATTCCGCGGACTCACTTTCGGCTACACCTTCAAATTGGGATCAGAAGTAAAGCAAGCCAAGAAATTCAACGACATTGTATTTCAATATGATAATGTCAACGGAAAAAAGCAATACCGTCTCTTTCAAGTTAAGCATACATTCGACGAATCTAGAAAGATTGTCAATGACAGCCTATTCACAGAAGAGGACTCTAATTTTAATTTGGTAAAATACTTTTTCTCTTATAAAGATTTAAGACAAGAAAAATTGTTCAAGGACGCTTCGATCAAAGATGTTACACTTTGTACTAATATTACATTTGAAGATTATACAAACGTTAACGAGATAGAAGATAAAGACGATATTCTAGATGTTAAACATAAAACCAAACAACCAAAACGCTATAGATTCAGCAAAAATATTATTCCATTACTACGAACAAAGTTGCACAACTATAATCTAACTAGATTGGCAAGAAGACTTGCAGAATGTTTCTTAGAAAACAAACCCATAAAACATCATGATAAGACTGACATTTTTGCAACTTTTCATCTTGCTTTAGCTGAAGAAGTATTGTCGATTGATCCAATTAGGAA
Organism: Chalcosyrphus nemorum; assembly: GCA_949716465.1. Classification (NCBI taxonomy): domain Eukaryota; kingdom Metazoa; phylum Arthropoda; class Insecta; order Diptera; family Syrphidae; genus Chalcosyrphus; species Chalcosyrphus nemorum. The sequence continues at coordinate 26,785,778 of OX454335.1, forward strand.
TAGAAAGAACCACTTGTTTCGTGAGGCATTTATTAAAGGCGAAAACTTATCAGATACTGCTGAAAAATTTCGATCATCATTTATAAAAGAGCTCAACAAAAAATCAGACAGTCAATTAAAGCTCAAGGATGTCAACGAAGCGATTACAAATAAACAAAAAATAAATGACAATACAACACACGTCGCTTTAGATCTGTCATCAAATTTTGGAAAACGTCAAAACGATAACTCAATCTCAGAAAATCCCCCTCAATTATGGCCCGATAATTCAATACCTGATGGAGATATAGAAGATTTTCTGAACCACCTGGTATTCGCAGTAGGTCTGCCGAATGAAGACGAGCTGGGCAACCTTTTAAAAGACGAAATAGATAAACTGGTACATTTTGATTATATAACACAAGAAGATGTCTATAATAAAATATTCACATCCTCTCTAGACTGGTTTAAGGCAAAACCAGAAGCACATTTTTTGTCCCACACTGACGCCAGGGCTATTGTAGAAAATGCAATTAATCGTCCTCCAATTTGGTTTGGCATGAGGCATCCAATAGACTCTTTCATTGGACGATGCAATGAACTTGATGATTTACATAAGGCACTACAAACAAGACATACTACAGCGATTCTGCAAACAGTATCTATTAGCGGACTAGGTGGTATAGGCAAAAGTGAACTTGCAAGAAAGTATGCTTACCAACACAGCGGAGATTATGATAACAAAATTATATGGATCAATGCTGAAAGCTATCAAACTCTTTTGAAATCATTTCAAAGCTTAGCTCAAGAGAAGTTAGGAATCAATATCAAAAATTCGGACGGAAAAGACAAGAGTATAACGACCATTCTTGAGGATGTCTACAGGTTTTTCTCGAGGGGAAAGTCCCTATTTATATTCGATAATGCTGAAAAGCTACGTAGTGAAAAGGATTTTGATGAAGGCATAGATAAATTTTTACCATCTTCAGCCTATAATATGAATAAGCCATCCGTTCTTATTACTTCACGCAACAAAGAATGGGGCAGAACTACAAAAATTATATCTTTAGATGTTCTTACAAAAAATGAAGCCATCGAGTTAGTAAAAAAATCATTAGATATAACAGATGATTCAGAATCAAAAGAAATCAAAAAGTTGGTCACACTATTACAGTGTTTTCCATTGGCCTTGCAGCAAGCTATTGCATACATAAGGCAAACGAATTCGAAACTACAATACATGGGATTAACATTTCTCATAAAGGACTATATAAAAAAATTCGAAAACGAGAAAAAAAAATTGCTTACATTTGAATTTCCCAGCGATAGCAATGACTTGTATACCAGAACAACTTACACTACTTGGAAAATAACTATTGATAGAATTCTTGACAACCAAGAGTGTGGTCGCGACGCAGAATTACTCTTAAATATGATGGCTTTTTGTGACCACCCCGACCAAATGACATCTGAAGACTTTTCACTTATAGTAGGAAAAGATAAAATGGCATCTGCTATTCATTTGTTAAAACAGTATTCAATGATTCAATCAAGTCATAAGCAGGGAATGCTATCTGTTCATAGACTGGTACAGCTTGTCGTAAGAATTAATTTGGAAAAAACTATGAAGTACCACTACGGTCGGTGGGTGTATATATTGAGTGACAAATTTCCCTGTCGTGAAATTACACATTATAGAGCGCCAGTCATTCCAGATTACAGTAATAAGAGCTGTCTTAAAAGAAAAATACTGCACTCATTGCGAAAAACGTCTCGTAACTTGCAAAAAACGAGATTCAACTGGAGTAAAATTTGACTGCGCATTAGAGGAGGAATTATTCTAACGGAAACCAAAAAATTTTATCATCTGCGACTAACGGGTTAATTATGACGAGGCACACGCTTTTGTCAAACACACTGTAATTAGGTTTTCTAATGTAAACTTCAGAATGTAAACTATTTTTTATAGAAATAAAACAATTTATTGAAAATATTTTTTTTATTTATATTTTGAATATTTTTGTAGTTTTTTTCAATATTTTGTTGAGACACCTTTGGCTTTGATTAGAGCATCAATACTGCGTGGCTCGCGCTTTTACATGTTCACTCTTTTCCATGCCTCTTTTTTTAAAAGCTCTCTTTCATTTTTTCTTTCGTCTGTGAGGTGTTTAGAGATTTCATATTTTAAAACTGCTTGGCATGAAATACGAACAAAATTAAACGGAATAGAAAAATAACGAACAAATAGAAGAAGAACGTCAAAAAGAGGCAGCCAAATTTTGACCCACGACTCACAGGGTGTGTCACATGTACAATACAATTTGTTGGATCTACGATTTTATGAAAATTCTTCACTTCACATGCTTTTATTTCTATCCCGAAATTCCACAGAATTTCATCGGATTTCTATCTCTCTACTTATCTAAATATATTCTCGCTATTCCACATTCAAGCCATGTTCGTGACTAGCTGTGTGAGATATGTCCACTTGCTAGCAACTCTTTAAAAGTTTAAAAGCTGAGAGTAGTAAAGCAGTATCTTAGTATCTAGTAGTCCGTTCGCGTATCCAGCGAATTTTTACGAAAAGCTGTTCAAGTACGGAGAATTTTCGTAGTTTTTCGCAGAAGAGAGCGCTCGCGATAGAATAAGAAATTTCCCCATGCTACGAATTTTAGTGCAAGAAATTTCTGTGGGCTGGTTTATGAAAACTGTCAAAGTTGTCAAGCCAGTGTATTTTCAACCTTTTCTTGTTCAACCTGTTTGTTTACTTTTTCGTAATTTAAGAGAATTTTACCCCCACTCTTCAGAATTTGATAATCTACGAATTTTAGTGCAAAAAGTACGCGAACGGACCTATGGGCTTCCATCAACCTCATTTCTATTCCTTTTTCAGTGTAGGAAAGCCGCAATACTTAAAGGTTTGAAACGGTGTGTCTATCTGTCCGTCAGTCTGTCACAGCCCGCACAAGATGAATTTCATTTTGTGGGTACTTTTTCAGGCATCCAACACAGTACCTTGCAAAAGTGAGTAAAGAAACCCATGGGATTTCTGGAGTTACATACTTGCAATTTAAACAAAAATACGATTCTAATCATAAAAAAACACAAGCTTTATTCAGTAGCAATAAATAAAATACAAACTCAAAACAACACTTACGTATTGTTTTGCTGTTTTTATAATTTTTTTGTTTTTTTTAAATTTGAGATTGCAGTTTCATTGAGAGGCACCAATGCGGCCGCCTTTCTGAATCTAAACCTCGTTTAGATAATATCGTTATAATAACATACTTCTATTCGAACGCATAGCTTCTGCTGCTTTCTTTGCCTGTATATCTGATTTATTAAGAAAGATACACTTTTTGAGATAAGCTGTTAGTTTAGCATTTTTCAAATCATTAGCAATGGTAACAGCTATATTTAGCGCCTCAAAGGTCTTTTCAATTTTTCTCAACAGGGCATGTGATTTAACTTTCAACATTGTTGCGTGTAACATCCAAACATTACTATTGCATAGTGTTGCTTCTATGTGCAAAAAGGAAACGTCAAAACGTTTTAGGTTATAGCAATATCTTAAAAATACTCCAATGTACCTGCAACTGCTTTTTCGGCAATTAAGCAGCATCTATCGTAACGGTTTTGTTTCAAATCACATCTGGCAATCTCATGCCATAAATACGCCCTCTCTAGTGGATATTTGGCAAATACCAAACGCTTTTCATATCTCATTGCTAGTACTCTATGGGGTGAAGGGTAGAAAGAAATTTATGTGCTAAAAGTCTAAAGGGCCAACCATAATTGAATTAAGGTTCTGAACGCTGTCGTACGCAGCCATAATGGGCACGTTCCGTATTCTAGGCACTAGGTAGCCAAACTACAAACAGTTTTGACTACAAACTAAGGCATTTCTTTTTGAGGTAGTGGACTGGATTTGAAGGTAAGAAAATTTTCCCTACCTTTTAAGTCAATGTACAAGCTGTCAAAAATTTGTTTGCTGTTAGGCATTACCTGAATTGTTAGGCATTACCTGAATTCGGAACATGCCCAATGACTTTTCACTCAGTTTCGTCGAGTTTCATTCACCTTTGTTAACATAGTACGTAGAGTAGTACTACATTGTGACATATGGTCTTGGATTTTGGCAACATTTTCATACGATTATGACATTAGCTATCGAACGCTTAATGCAACTACGGTTGGAGCTTAAACGTAAATGCAGACTTAACAACTGTTTTTTGTTTTTTTTTTTTAAGAATAAGTACTTACTTATAAGCTAAGTTCTTATCAATACTGCCTGAATCCTGATGGCTAGGTCTTTTGCCAAATACAAAGCCTATAGGCTCTTTTTCTCCTTCTGTATCCATGTTAAGATGGACAACTAAACGGTCTCTTTGTGGTATTTGCTCAAAATCTATATCCCTTGTGACATACGTATCACAGAGGGCCAATGCCAAAATATTATAAACTTCGTTGATAAACTGAAATTTCCAGGGCATCACTCGGTGCGTTTTTAACACAACATAATCGCCCATTACCTCTTCCACATATTTTCTTAGACGCTATAAGAAAACAAAAAAAAAATAATTTAAGGCATGACTTCAGCTGAGCAAGACATGAAATAATACCCCTGGTTTGCGTATTTCCCTAAGGTGTCGCATATTCTGTAGCATTTTCAACATACTACGGTGTACTTGGTATTGAACACGAAACAGGAAACTTTCTGTTTGCTGCAATTTCCTGGCTTTGCTGGGACATGCTTTGCGCTTCTCTGTATACAGTGGGCTACGAGCATGCAGCATTTTCTATAAAAATTAGATTATGTTACGAGTAAGAACAAAGTCTAGCAATTATTTACTATCATTTTTGTCACTACGTCGGACTTGACTTTAGTTAAGGCTTCCAATTGCGGTGTACTCCATTTGGACTGCGGCAGCAAGAGGTTGCCATTCTTTGTTAAAGTCTTCAGGAAGAGCACGTCAATCCAACTCCTGTGAAGATAGATTTGATTGAATATTGCAAAAGCTCGTTTTCGTCTTGCAATTTCTCTTGGCGACAGAAGTAGTTCCTAAAAGTTTTTTTTTTCATATTAATTCCTATCTTCAAATAGAGATATAAACTCTTGCAGACTTCTCTTTCGGGGATGCTTAAAACATCACATTTAGCTTCTCCCCTTAAAATTTTCCACAGAGGTCGCTTGTCAGTTGTACGCTCGCGAAGCATTTCTTCATTGACTGTTGAAAAATGTTTACCATTTTCTAAGATAAAATATCCCAACGTATTTCCAAGGGAATCGTTAAGATTTTCGTTCAGCTACAAGACCAAAAAGATACATATGTAGGTTTATTAAAGTCGAATTTCATTTTAACCCCCCCGACAGCATACCGAATCTATACGTATATTGAAAGCATCGACTTTCTTGCCAGTAAATTTTCTTGACAAATTGCAATTGGATACCATGGTTTTCTCAAATTCATTGAGTTCATAGATGCCATCGCAGACTTCAAGATTGAAGGGTTGATTTAAACTGTCAATAGCTATTATTAGAATGTACTTAATTTTTTATAACTTAGGATTGGTATGAAAAAGACAAACCCAAAGCCCTTTGGGCATCATTTAGGGCGCCTCTTGTTTGAGCGATTCGGCGTTTACATCGACTCCGGGAGTACAAAGCTTTGGGATCATTGGGATTTAGGTCTAATGATTTGTTGTAGTACAAATCTGCAATATCGGGTTTTTGCTTTTTTGTATAGAATAATCCCCATTCTCGGTAAATTATTTGCTCTTGTTCCGGAGACCAAGCGATGGTTTTCCAAGGTTGTGCCATTTATAATTAATTAAGATCAATTTAGAAAACAGAACTGGTTTCCAAATTTTCAATAACAATAATGAATAAATTTTGATTCGAAACTAAATGATATATAGCTAGTAAGAATCTATTAAGTACAACGCTATTTACGTACAGTGCATTAAGAAAAGTGTTCCCATATCTATTCGTTTTTCACAGCAACAAAAAGAATACCGTGAATTATGAACGAATGCAAATAAATCATTCATTCAAATCTGCCCAGTTTATTTTGGACAACACCCATGGAGAACAAATGAAACCTTATATTACATGAATGTACATATGTATATCACTTTGTGACAAAACAGTACAAAATCACAAGTTTAAATTGATTTCTAATAACTCTGCCATGACGGTTAACCGTGTTTTTTTGCCACTTATAAATAGTGAAGTAAAGTGGAGTAGAACGACTCTGGAAAAAAAAAAACAATCGCCAGCTGTCAGATTTGCTGCATTTTGAAAGGTGGTACAAAGTGGTGCAAAAGTCACCCCCCTTTCGGGAGATGCTATAATTTTTGCAAATGGTAACAAATGACAATAATCTACTTTGACATTTGCGGAGTAAATATACACAAAATACACGTCAATAAGACATGAATCGCTATACTCCTAAAGAGGGTGGAATAATAGATTCGTTCGCGTACTTTTGGCACCAAAATTCGTAAATTATCAAATTTCGAAGAGTGGGGGTAGATTTCTCTCAGAGAGAGCTAAAATTACGAAAAAGTAAACGAACGGGTTGAACAAGGAAAAGTTCAAAATACACTGGTTTGACAGTTTTCATAAAGAACTTTCTTGCACTAAAATTTGTAGCATGGGAAATTTCTTACTCTCTTGTGAGCACTTTTTGTGAAAAACTACGCGAGCAGCTTTTCGTGAAAATTCGTAAATTTTCGTAAAAATTCGCTTTTTTAGGAGGGTACGCGAACGGACCTAATACCACCAAATTTGCTGAGTTAACCCTGAATTAAATGAAAAAATATTTTTGACAAATACTGAAAATAAACAGCAAACAAGGCGAATCATTTTATTTATACTTTTTGTGAACTTTAAAAACAAGTAAAAACTTAATTACGTTGTATTGTTGCTACATTTTTATTTTTTGCGCCAATTTTCCCTTTCAAAGCAGTATCAGTATTTTTAAGCCATCAGCAGACAGACAGATTTCGACAGTCTCTTGACTTCTGAACGATACAATGGCCGAGTTCCTAACACTTCGCTAGACTAGCTGCTAGAATACTTTTGCACCGGGATGACAGATTTGTCGCTAACGAAAAGTATTCGCAAAAGTATTCTCGCTGCTGGATTAGCGAAATCTTGGGAACGCGCTCATTGTCTAGAAAACTGGGCCAGCTCAACGTCAAACTAATATTATGTAGTAGATTCAATGCAAGTGTAGTAGATTCTTTGAAAGCGTGAAGTTTAGATAAAGGCTAACTATTCAAACATTATTAGTATACTTTAGACTTAAGTGTGTGTTAATACTTAAGTCAGAAAACAATTTTTTTATTTAAAATATACATATCTACTTATTCTATTATAATTTATCACATACTATGTTCATCTTCCTCAAGTTTGGGAACTTGATACTCCGTGATGGGATTTTTATAAATTGGGCTCTCCATAACAGTGACGAACTTACCCTGCTTTTCAAATTTCGAATACTCCCTTGCATCTGCTGCTCTCATGCAACAAACGTACAAAATAAGAATTATCAGTCCAATTAGGAATGTAAAAAGGGATATGAAGCCGCCCATCATTATGTAATTAACCGGAGTGCAATCACTTATTTCGATCTTAAGATAACTACTTGAAGAAGCTTTCATACTATATGAATAGTAGTGATCACATTTGATACCATTATCATCAACAATGCGAGCGAGACAGCGGTTTTCATTGCCTGCAATGGTACATATTTAAAAACTGAAGAATATATATATAGATATTAGATATTACCAATGCCCTCTGAAATGAATGAGTATCCAAACATTTCCCCTCTTTTGTTCGAGCACAATTCAGTCAGATTTTCACAATAGTAAGTTCCCAGCTTCTGTTGAATAAGACATTTGACACAAGGCTCAAAGTACTGACAGAGTTTATTCTCGTTTTCCCCTCCACTTTCACAGAACCTTCCAAGATACTCAGCTTTGCATATACATTTGCCACAATGACATTCACCACGTTCTGAACAGACCTCACCGTTTGGAGACCTACAATCATCCACATCTTCTGTGCAATCGCAATTACTGCCAGACCAACCCTGTTTGCAAGCACATAATCCACAGAAGCATACAGCCCTTTCTGGATCACAGTCAAAGCATTCGAGACACTCGCAATACTTGCCAGCGTATCCTGGAGAGCAATAGCATGTTCCACAATCGCAATCACCTCTGTTCGAACAGATGGGTCCAAGCTCGAAGGGATTGGTAAAAGTCTGTTGACATCCTTTCTCAATGTTATGTGCCGTTGAATTAGTCAAATCACACGAGCAAAATATTCCACCCCTGAAAATATTTTAACAAATAATAAAAAATGTATTCCAAGCACAGATCTCTTAAAAAAAAATAACACATGAACCTGAAATTGAACGAAGACTCGACGAAACTGTGGCAACGTATGGGAAATCGAGAGCATTCCTAACGCACCTGTCACAAATCTGGAAGAGTAGTATATGCAACACTAACCTCAACATTCATTAAATATCGAATAGCGGAATATCGTCAACATAAATAGATTCAACATTCCAACTTTATCTCATCTCTAACAGTTCCACTCGAGAACTGACCAGGAACCAATCAGCAAAGCATTTATAGGAAGGAAATGACAGTGGACTGACCTTACGCGACTTGCGAATACGAACTAACGAATATTCGCAAATTCTGACAAATAAGTTCACTTGTCATCTACCCAAGAAAAAAAGAGTTTCGAGGTTAAACTTTCTTGAATTTTTTGGTCGTGCGAATATGAACTCAATACAAACTAACGAATATTCGCAAATTTTGACAGCTAAGCTCAATTGTCATCTACCAAAGAAAAAAAGAGTCGTGAGGTTAAACTCTCTTGAATTCTTTGGTCGTGCGAATGTGAACCCAATACAACGGACGAATATTCGCAAATTTTGACAGATAAGTTCACTTGTCATCTACCAAAGGAAAAAAGAGTTTCGAGGTTAAACTCTCTTGAATGTTTTGGTCGTGCAAATGTGAAGCCATCGCGATTCTTAGATTTCTCTCTTTTAAATTATTCTACGAGAAAAAAAATTAGATCTTCTTACAATTTAGTCATACAGAAAGCTATGTTCACTACCAAGCTTATAATAGTTTTTGTTGTGTTAAAACTAGCAACTTACCAACCCTCATCACATTGGCACATTCCGCAGTGTAGTACACCATGCTCATTGCACACAAATCGTCCATACTCATCATCAATTATATCTTCCTCACATGGGCATGGCTTTTGTATCTCTATTTCCAACTGAAGGTACTCAGACAATCCAGATTCTTCAATTCGTATATTTCTGTGCTATAAGTGTGAAGTATATTTTCAAAAATCTCTTACAAACAGTACGTCCAACTTACATAAACTCCGTCGCTTGGAAAATCCTCTAGTGTCACATTAATGTGAAACTCGATCTCCTTTCCTATTTCCAAATCGTTGCAATAGTTTAATTTTCGTAAGTCATCGAACTGTCCCCCGCAAGTTGTCTCATACGTTAGACGTATGAAAGATGGACTGTCATCGATGAATTTAGCTCTCTTTAGAAAAGCCTCATAACTAAAAGCACACAACTCTAAGACTTGGTTATGAATTCAAAAATTATTCACCTTCTCACCTTGTTTTTATAAGCTCTAATATGTTTGAAGAATCTAAACTAAGTATCTCAACGTTGCTGATTCCGTTCATAAGACTACTCATCTGTTGGTAGGTCTCAACTACATCGGAAGTTACCGCAAATATTACGCTGATCTTGCGTCTTACTAGTTCTCTATAAATTTCTTCCAATGATGGATAATCAAAGATCAAACTTCCAGTGTATTCCCCTGTCTCGTCAAGGTGACATTTACGATCATTTCGAAGGCTAATGCCAGCTAAAATGCCATCACCAGCAAAATGCATGTATCCATCGGTGGCTAATATTACGATTTTTCTGGCTTCTTCTTTCCAGCCAATTGCTTCTGGACAAACAATAACTTGCATAAGAGCATCTAGGCCGCCTTCTAAGTTGTCCAAATTGCCTGTAACCCGACTTTTATTCACCGACTGAACAAAACTATCAATGTCCTTGGTTAAAGGAAGGTGATGCCTAAATCCGTAAGTGGTTTCGCAAACCTGACGCTCCGTAGCGCAGGGATTCTCACTTAAATTTGGCATTATCATTGGCATAGCGGGCTTATCAGCAAAGCTTCCGAATCCGATTCGATAGTTTCCAGTCAAATTTCGTAATGCTTCCGAGAGGCGCGCACCCATTTCGACTAATGTTTGCCTATCGTCACGCATTGTCCAGGTCAAATCCATAAGATAGTAAAGATCGAGCGGATTGTTTCGAGCCGGGCGATATGTCAATTTGATTTGCTGCGTTTGAGCTAGAAAGAGAATTATAAATTAAGATTCTGCATTCGAAGCATTCAACGGTTCAGGACAGTTCATCAGCTCAGTCGGACACTGACCCGAGACAACAGTAAAGATAAAATTTTGCGTTCAAAACACAGGTCCCCTGTTATTAGGTATATGCTGGACAGCTAAGCATAGAATTTCTGGTTCAAATCCCGAAAATCACTAACTTTTTTTTCTTGCGAGCGTTTCCAAAATTCAGATTGATTCCTCAAAACTCTGCTATGTTGATGCTATCGGCTAGCAGAGTCAAGAGCAAGGATATTAAAGGGTTAACCATAATTGCAATAAGACTCTGGACGCTGCAGTACATAGTCAGTCGAATACATATAATTTGTATATTGAGCCCATAATGACATTTCGCTCAGTTTTGTCGAATTCGGATTGAACAAAAAAGCTACGCACTTTTTAGACGTCACTTTTTTTGTTGTATTGATTTACTTCAAACTATTTTACCAGACAACAGCAATCATATTTTTGCCCAAAGAGATTTGTTGGGCTAAAAATTCGTTCTTACTCTTTCGTGAGCTCTCTTTTCTGTGAACAACTACGAAACTGTGACGTACAGGAACAGGAATTGTCTATTTTTCGTAAAATTTCATAGATTTCCAGCGCGTTTAGTTTGAATTAAAATGCAATTATGGATGCGCTCAGATTTTGACATATTTTTGCCCAAAGAAATTTGTTGGACTAAAAATTCCTTCTTACTCTTTCGTGAGCTCTCTTTTCTGTGAAAAAACTACGAAACTGTGACGTACGGGAACAGGAATTGTCTATTTTTCGTAAAATTTCATAGATTTTCTGCGCGTTTAGTTTGAATTAAAATGCAATTATGGCTGCGCTCAGATTTTGACAGCGTGCGCGCAGCATTTTCGTTCAGTTATGACATTAGCCTCAAAACCCGCCTGCACTTCTGATACGGCATACAACTTTAAGCTCGTTTTATTCGCTGGATTTGTATTCCACATACATGGGGTTTAGTTAAACTATCAACCAATATGGACTTTTTCTAACATTGGCAAGTACCTGCGACCCGGTGGGGCACTTTATTCTGTTTTCAAAAGAAAACTTTGCTATCAACTGACAACCTTATAAGCACTGAGTCAACTTTTTATCTTTCATGACTAAACTTCACACCAAAAATAGGAAAACAATTTAACTTACATTTAACCAATTTCATTTTTATAGTTTGAGGATTCACTTGTATGGCTCGACTACTTTCGCTGTCATAATCTTTCAGTTCATTGTCATCCACGATGGAGGTTTTCTGCTCATTAACCCATATATTTGAGGGATCACAGCCGTTGTTTATCAACTCATCTTGAGTCAAGCACCTATAATGTTGTATCTCATATGTCTGTAAAGATGAAATATTTAGTAAACAATTCTATGACTTGTATACCAGCATTTAGTCAGATTTTATTATCTTTTTTTTTTTGTGAATGAAAGCTCTCTTATAACCTTATCTGTGCACCAAGAGCAGTTGTAGTTTGCAGCAAGGCACTGCTCGCACGTGTCCTGGAATCGGCATTGTTTTTCTATAAAAAGCAAATACTTCCAATAAGGATAATACAAGTTGAATGATATTTATTTCAAACCGTTCAGTTGGGATGTCGTTATCCCTACACACGCAAGTACCAATAATATGCTAAGTGCACTAAATTTTGTTTTCGCGTTCATTTTTTTTTTTTACAGAAACATTATTTAGTAAGTCACAGCCAAATAAGCTAGCTTCGTGTAATAGACTAATTCGATAGACAATATTAAGAAAATATTATCTTTTCTTAGCAAAAAGATAAGAAGCATAAAGTTGTATTGCTTATCAGCATTCTGTAGCTGGCCATGAGTTATCTAATCATTTATATTATTAGTAAAGTTGTTTCGAATACCAATCTATTGACAATTGCAGACAATAGAAATATTTGTTATTAGATAAATAATTGCTAGCAACTTTTTCGAACTACATAGGTGCTGTTTTGTTTACTTATGATAACTGTGTGAAAACCAAAAAGTTATTTATGTGACATAGTAAGCCGTGTCTACGTACGTACAAAAATACTGTCGTCTTCAGAAATACTGTTATTGATTGAAATGAGCAAAATGTTTCTAGCTGTCAACTGTACCTATCGATGTAACAACATTTCTGACTCAATTCCATAATTTCAGTCGAGCTGTCAGTCTGTGATTCCAGCTCCAACATCAGGCCTCAACTTGTGATCCCAACTTTTGGCCTATCTACTTGTTATCATATATTTTTGTAACCAACACATGTGACCGGAACTCTTGACCACAACTATTAATTTATTGAAAATCGAAGGAGTTGCTTATAAAAAAAAACCGTTAATTTTGAGAAAAATAAAATGACAGTTCTGCTTGAAACTAGGTACATCGATTTAATGGGCACGTTCCGCATTCTAGGCACTAGGTAGTCAAACGTTTTTGATTGGTCGATAGATTCGATTTTGCCTATAAAGTAAGGCATTTCTTTTTGAGGTAGTGGACTTGATTTGAAGGTAAGAAATTTCTCCCTACCTTTTAAGTCAATGTACAAACTGTCAAAAATTCGTTTGCCGTTCCATATGTTAGGCATTTCCTCAAAAAGTAGGCCTAGACTTCGGAATGTGCCCAATGATTCTTTGGAAATAAATTATTTAAAATTCCTAGTGTCTGTTTTGGTAACGAATTTAGTCAAAACCAATTTTTAAACAATGCACCGATACATAACCTTGAAAACTTGTCGTCTGAAATGCTTCTCATGAGATTCGAAAAGTAAAATTGTCATTCGTTTGTGGTTACTCAATAATGTCCTGTTTGGCCTCTACGCGATAGAATGTATTATCGGTTGCAATTACTGTGACTTGACTCTCCCAACTGACATGCTTACATCAAATCATAAAACAATTCTGAACAAATGAAAAATATTTGACAATTCACTCCTGTAAAATAGTAAGTAAGCTTTAAAGACGTTTTTAAAGGAACGTTTTAGGATTTTGTTTCATGTGGTGTTGCTCAGTGCTTCTTTTATTCGATGTTTTAAAATGCGAAACAAAGAGAGTAAGTTTTTAATGATTTAACTAAATATTTGTTAGGTAAAAGAATAAAATACAAATGTACATAATGTGGTCTGTAATCGACTAGACTGAATAATAATTTACTTAAATTTATAATAAACTGATCTCTAGATCGTGACTTTCGTAGATTGATCTAATCTATCCATCACAACTCCAGCATTCACCTACAAAGCTGTCTTCCGAAAGTCTATTACATTTTAATCTTAACTCCACAAGAAGTATGCTGTGTTTGACATTACTCTCCGAGCACAATGATGAAACTCAAGCTGTTGTTCGAAGTGCTGTCAGAAAATCGCTCATTGAAGTAGCGGAGTACATAAATAACTAGGATGAGAAAATGGGTTCTAAAGGAAAGCAATCTACCAATTCCTGTTTTCGTACGTCAAAGTTTTGTAGTTTTTCACAGAAGATAGAGCTCAGGAAAAGGAATTTCCCCCATCCTACGAATTAAAGCCCGGCAAATTTCTTTGGGCAAAAATATGAGTGCTGTCAAATGGTTGTGTTGTTGTTGGCTGACAAAATAATTTGACGTAAAACAATAGAAAAAAAGTGACGTCTAAAAATTGGGCAGCTTATTCCCGTACTTTTTTGGTGACTTGTTTTTCTCTGAGAGAATTCTACCCCCACTGCTAGAAATTCGGCAAGCTGCGAAATTTAATGCAGGAAGTACGGGAATAGACCTAGGGTAGAAAAAGCTCCGCTCACAATGGATTGAAGCATCTCCACAGTTTTTTTTTTCAAATGTCAAAAATTGCGCTGCCTGAAGCAGAAGTAGACTTTAGGTCGTGTTTGTGGCGGTACGCTTCAAATTGTGCTATCAGTATCTGATGTTTGTCGATTTACATTGACAGTTCTTCGAACAAAAATTTAGTTTAGTTCTTTCGAACTGTCAACCCACAAAAATGACACTTATTTGTTTTCACCAATTTATTTCATTTATCTTATTTTTTATTTATTTTTTATTCAGTTTTTTTCCTTCATTAACCGATGGAGAAAGAGATAGAGAGGCAACATCTTTGTTCCATAAATTCAATACAAACCCATAATTTTCTATTTTATATGTATCTAAAGTGCAGATAGAAAAACACGAAATCTAATGTTTAACCCTTAAAAAATACGAAAACAAACGCAAAATATTTACATTAAAAAGAAGCAAATCACTTCGAATAAAACAATGTCTACAACGCTGTTGCTCAATACTTGGCGTCTAGTCTGACGTGGGGGTAATTTGTTTAACCCTTAAAAAATACGAAAACGAACGCAAAATATTTACATTAAAAATAAGCAAATCTACAACGCTGCTGCTCAACGCTTAGCGTCTAGTCTGACGTGGGGGTAATTTCGCTTGCAACAATAAACACATCCCGATTAGCTCCCTCTAGTAGGCTCAACGCTAAAGCATCCCATTTTTTGACAGTCACACTAGAATGCGTGGATGTGTTGAAAACTTGAATTGAAATCTTGTAAAGGTGACAGCTTTTTTTCCTAACTTTCGATTTTTAGATTAAGAATTTCTTAAGATTCAAATACCCAATTGGATATTTTTCTTTCCTGTTTTAAACCAAATTATTGCCTCCATCGAATGAAGTGTACAATATGAATTAAAACTCTTCTATTACCAAGTGAAAGTACCATCTTCGTTTGGTGTGTAGGTTTTTTTTCCTTCCTCTACTATGTAGGGGAGTGAAATAATCGACTAAATGTGTCCGCACCCTCAAGTTAATTTTTTTTTTCTTCCGTCTGCACATAGATTTTTTTTTTTTTGCTCCCTATAATTATTCAATTGAAAATAAACTTTAAATATTTAAATTCATTCAAAAAGAACAGTCGCGTAGAAAAGTGCTCAATAGTGCGGTGTGTGTGTAAAAAATAAAGTTCATTCAATCGATAAAATAAGAAAAGAAAAAACTGCCCCAAAGACCGAGACCAGTTGATGATTGAAGAGAAAAACCTTATAAAAGCAAAATAAAAGAAGAAAAAATCGCGATTTTCTCACAAATACAGAGATGTTTCGAAAAAAAACCACAAAGGTGTGAACGAGAAGCACTGATAGTGCCTAGTTCTGTTTAAATTATTTTTTTTTTATTAAATTTTCTACTTAAAATTGGATATACATAGTTTTTTTTTTTTCATGACTACATCTTGTGCGGTAAGTATATTCATACCTAAAGTTTGTTATCAAAGAATGAGAGGAAGTTCGAGATAAAATGGTGATGGTAGAAATTTTTTTCTTAGAAAATAAAAAAGGTTTCTAAATGTATTTCACTTTTTTTTCGGTTTGTGGCTACGTAATTGATTAGGGAAATGTTATTCGAAAATAAGAAGGGTGTGGCAATAAAAATTTGCAACAACATAAGAGTGTTGGGAATTTTTTTCCGTGAGAAAAGAAAGAAAAAAAATCACGAATTGCATTCGCATTGAATGCGCAGCAACCACTTGGTAAATATGTACACGAATGGAGAGTTGTACATAAGATGATGAATAAATGTACCTAATCGGCTTGCTAAAATGTTAAAACACTTGTTTTTAATTCAGTCGAAGAGGGGTCGATGGAGATGTACTAAGTAATAGGCCAATTGGGTGGATATTAGCATAATTGGGGCCACGTTTTTAAGTGAAAAATAACGTTGTCATAGTGTAAACATCATAAAAACAATCAATATTATTCAATTGAATGAGTAACAAGCCAGAAAATTGGTGTGAGGTGTGTCGGTGAATTGCTGATAGTAATCTGGCGATTGATTGGTAACCGTATTGTGACTTTAAAAACTTAAAAAGAAAGCCGAAATATTTCAACTAACATCACAGCAGTGCAATCATTAAGCGATGTGCATTTATATAGAATGAGCTCAGACGTCTGAGTAATATGTGTTAATAATGCCACAAGTCGAGGCGGCCGCTATGCTTGCATCATCTTTCAGAAAGGCTGTTTGGATAACTACACCTCATTCAACTGGTTTTCTAGCTTCATCAGAAAGTCTCACATGCACGTGCTATAAGTCTAAATCAGTGTATTTTTTTTTTGTTAGAAGGCGATATCTACATGCTCGTATACAAATTCTAACAGCCTTTCCGCCTTAAAGTTCACTTAAGCTAGAAGTGGAACGATTTAGCTCAATAAAATCCCGATTTCACTAACTAAAATCGATGAAAGAATGTGGTAGGGAGTCTATTCATTAGAACGTGTAATTGTACGCTCATTAATACTTCCAAAGCATGAGAGCGTGGCAACAACCGGTGCGATAAAAGGTTAATTATCTATGAGACTAATATGTGGCACTTTTATACGTAGCTGCGATTAACCATTTCATTGATTAAATGATAATTACAAACTATACTAGCGAGGTGAGGCGTCACAAAACCAACACGTCTCATTCTAGTGAATTTAAAGGACCCAATTGTCCCCAAAGGCACAAAATTGAAGGTGAAATTGACCCGTAAATGGTGTAAGACATTAGTATAGCCCCCCGTCGACAACATATATCGCTTTACTTCTACAACGACAAGCCAACAGGAGATAGATTGCAAATTCCAGTACCTAATCTACTGAATACTGAATAAGGCTTGATTGGGCAAACATTAGCTTCAGCCTTATTAGACAGACAAAATCGGGCGTTCTTTTTAGCGACTAGGTGTCTTCTTAGTAAAGGAGTATTCTATTCTATAGTATTCAGCTGTTGAGCTTCCTTTCCATGTTTTTTTCTCCATATTCGCCGTTTCCCTGTCAATGTATTCGCTTGACTTCGAAAGCCATCAATTTGTGTTTGTTTGGTTCTAATCAAGAAAACAATTGCGAAATCTATGTATATCAACACATGCATGCTATATTGACATATGTTTTGCCCTAGTCTATTTACAACATACTGAGTTAGAATTTAATTTAGAAGGCAGCCTATATATTTACATATATGCCCACGCAAAACTCAAATTTCTTTGTTCTATCTCATTGCAGATTACCATATTGACTCGAATCCTAAGGGTATAATGTTTTAAAAACAAAATTTCGGAAAAAAATAAATAATACAGCACAATGCCTCTTCCAAAACGCTCCATTGAACCGGTACACGTAGCCCGGTCTGTGTACCAACAAGAAGAGCTTCAAGCAACCGAACTAGAAACCGTAACCAATACAACGTTAACGAACATAATTCGTCAATTGTCATCACTCTCTAAGCATGCCGAAGATATTTTCGGAGAACTAGCACGCGATGTTGGTAACATTGGCGATCGAGCCAATTCTTTACAAGCTCGAATAGACAGACTAGCTATTAAGGTTACACAATTAGATAGCAATGTTGAAGAGGTCCCCTTGACGGATATTCAGCGAAAGAAAGCCTTCAAATCGGCCAAAGTATTTGATCAGCAGATATTTTCACGTGGCACAATGCCAACACCAATGCTAGAAACATATTCTCAGTGTGATAAGCCACCACCACTGGATAAATTAAATGTATACCGAGACGATGGAAAGGATGGCCTAAAATTCTATACAGATCCAAATTACTTTTTCGAATTGTGGCGACAAGAGATGCTCAAAGATACCGAACGGGTAATGCATGATAAGGGCCGAAAAATGCATAGACCACGTCAGGATGGAAGCAGCGGCAGTGGTGGAGGTGGCGGTGTTAGAAACAAAAAACGAATACGAATTCCACATAATACACGAGAGAAACAACGTGAGATCGTTATTGGACATGGGGAAACACTTATGCCGAACAATGTAATATATAGGACACCAAATTCAGTTGTAACCGATGAATCAGGATATAGCAGTAAGTATTTTATTCGTTTAAGCAAGTACCTAGGTCAAAATGTTTTTTATGCACCGATAAACAAAAGCTGAAAGTTATAACACATATTGCCGCAAAGAGCTCTGAATCATTGATAAGCTTGTAAACAAAAATAATCAGCAGTAGTAATGAGTAAAATATGTATACAAAGCGATGACTGAAATTCCATTGATAACTGAAACATTAATTGCTGCAAGTGTTTTATACAAAAAATAGAAAAGATAAGGTTAATCTAAAAACTGCAGCAAATCAAATGTTTTTCTAAGAGATACGCGTGCCCGGTTATGCCATTTTTTATTGCTATTCTCTCTCTTTTATCATACAATTTATCGAATCCTTTACATTCTGCCATTCTCTATTGCTATTCTCTCTCTTTAATCATACAATTTATCGAATCCTTTATATTCTGCAAAAACAGCTCGGATTGCTTTCTTTTATTGAATGAAAAAGGCTTCGCTATTCTTTTCTGTAGGCAAACTATTAAACAAATAATATAGCTAGTCGTCTATCCTAGCCAAGTAGTGGTCTATAATCTCCTTCACCTCTATGTAGAGTCATAAGTTAGGTAAATGGGTGCCTTGTGACAAGAAAGTCCCTGCTTTGCATTGTGCCCAAAACGCTGTAAGGAAATTCCGCTGTTAGTACCAGTGTTAGTGATAAGAATCTCAGGAGCGCAACGTTGCCTAAGTCCTCAACCTCCGAAAGGAAATCAGTACTAAGAGTTCTTCTCTGATTCGACTTCTTTTTCATCCCTGTGAAACTTCTGCTCTAGACATTATGCACCACAACGAGTGAAGGTCACTGACACAATGGCCTGGTAATTACGCCAGAAACGATCCATGCGTTAAAACGACAGACGTTAACCAGAGTTGGTGTTCTCTTCTTGCTAAAGGCCGGCCATAGCGTCCTGGCTGTTACGCATGTCTCCAGATGATAGCTTCATCTTCTAACTTCTTTCGTAAGGAACTGATTGAAGCCGCTACAAAAGGAACGGCCCGCGATATACGCAGCGTCGACCCTTCCATAGCTAGTTCGTCAGCCTTTTCCTTTCCTTTGTTTTGGCACCCAACTGAGGGTCACCTCATAGGCTCTTGATATCTCGTTTAAGAGTGATTTGATCAGTGCCATTGTGGCACCCATAACCCTTACAATGACTAAAACCTGCTTAGAGCATGCGAATCAACCTGATCATCTGCTGAAGTTGAGCATCATGTCAATGTTCTTCTAGATTTTGAAAGAAGTATTTGTTGAGGAATTTGTTTCTGAAATTCAGGAGTCCATGGCACTGCGTTGGTGTCCTCTACATCTTCCTCATTGCTGCATCCTCTGCAGAGACGCATGAGTCTCTCGGTCCTTGCTTTTTCGAAGGATGGTCATAGTCATTTACAGAGATATCAGTTTGTCCACTTTTCCATTGCCAGGGACTCCTTCGAGTGGTCATATTCAATTAGGTATACTTATACAGCAATTTTAAGTTTATCTTTCATACAACACGCAGACCTCGTACTTGATAGGGATACACAAATCAATAACATCATAAAAAATGTTTACTTCTTAGGTATGGGAATGTATGATACAAGGCCACCTCGCCCTAGCTCAATTGAACTACGACGCAGCTATCCGGCTGATACAGTGGATGTCTATGGTCCATTAACGCCGCATTCTGCGGCATCAGTAGCTGCTATGGCCGCAGCTGGCAATGGAATGAATCCATCTCAACATCAACAGCATCAAATGCAAATGCCACAACAGCTACAGCAACAATATGATGATGGTAATTATACTTGACTACCTCTAGGACCTAATTGATTTTCCCATTAAACAGAGGTACTATATGCCGCTGGTACACCATCGCGAACGAAACCTCGCCCATCGCAGCCGCCACCTGCACCACCTTCAAATGGAAGTGGCGCCGGAACACCAAATACATCTAATGCCAACACTCCAACTCGTGGACGAAGCATGTCGACAAGCCGAGATGCTTTACCGCCACCACCACCAATTCCAGATGGTTTAACATCGCCTTCTTTAACCACACTAAATGGAGGAAATATTGCGGCTAAATTATTAGCCCGTACTAATAGCACCTCGCGAGTTAGCTCTCCACAATTGGCGCCTAGCAGCAGTGTACAAGATGCTAATGCCCTAGTAATGGCTCAATTGAGTAACCAGATTAACAGTTTCAACAGCACCAATTTGTCACAACAATTGAACTCGCTCAATGATCTTCCACCACCGCCACCAATTCCAGATCAGGTAGGATGAATGTTTGTCTTTCAAATAACCATTTTTATAAATATATATCCTTTGTGTAGCATTTACCAAAAATATCACAGCCAGCTCCACCACCGCCACCTCCGCCACCACCAGTGGAGGCAGCACAGCTGACAACACAACACCACGTATTGAAACCAATTGCCAATGGTGATATTCCAAACTCTATATCGGCTGCAAATGGTGTGATTCTATCAAGCACTGGACATATGGTTGGTGCCAAGAAATTACTACCACCATATCCCCATGATTCGAGGAATGATTTGATGAAGGCCATTCGAGATGGTAAGTTGTAGTACTAGACTGGGTAGATTCGTCAAAATTTTGGGCTTATTTGTAGTCACAACAGACACAGAACCTAAGACTCTCTTCTGATCGAGCGACTACGGGTATATACTGTATTCAGATTGTGGCTCTGTTATCTTCCAAACTACAGGCCAAAAACGGCTGAATGCGAACTTACTAAAAATATTAAGATTAACATTCAGTCGACAGTCGTATTTTATCCGATCATAGTCGTATCTTGCGAACAAATATACGACTAAATACGACTATGGTCGGATTCGACTGCCGTATTCGAGTTCACGGTCAATGGGGTGATTGTTGTATGTATTTTTCTTACTTAAATGGCGCTACAGTTCAGGAGAAACATGGCCTTCAGTCAGTAAGCATCTCCACTTAGCTCGGTCTTTAACTTATAGCCTCCAGTTACGCACTCAAAGTTGGTCGAGATCCGCTTGAACTTGTACGCGCCACCTACGGCGAGGAGGACCTCTACTGCATCGTCCCTCTGGGTTTGATTCGAAGACTATGGGCTGGAGCTCTATGTGTCCATTCGCTCTACATGTCCCAGCCATCTTAAACATCGATGTCGCTGAACAGCTCGTGTTTCTGAATATTCTTCTCCAAAACCAACGCAAACGGGTTTATTTTTATTTGCAATTTATTCTCCTATTTGTGACGCCCACTTTGGCTAAACTTTTTACTAGTTTCTTTGGATCATTAGAACAACAATTATTCCTTTTCTTGTTTATTCCATTCAGGTATAACACTACGCAAAGTTGAAAAGTCCGAGCAAAAGGAAATCGAACGTAACACAGCATTACACGATGTAGCTTCGATTCTTGCCCGGCGAGTTGCTATCGAATTGTCTGAATCCGAAGAATCAGAAAGTGAAGACGATAGCGAAGGTTGGATAGAGCGAAACGAAACGTCTGCCTAGAATTGGGTCTATAAACTATAAGACAGTAAGAACTGATGAACCGTGTTATTACAGAAATTCATTACAGAGAGACACACACACACACAGAGTTAAGTATTGAAAACCCATCAAAATGTTGAACTTTTTGAGGGCAAACATAAAAGATTAAAAAACCGAAGACAATTTATACATTGTCTTTTATAACAATATTTATATTTATTGCACTATTTAAATGTTCTTTCTTTTTTTTTTATTAATAATAATTGCGAATATACAAAATAATATACAAATCAAATTAAATAGTTACCAAGCAAATATAATATATTAAATAGGTTGTAAAATATTAAAGAAAACAAAAGCAAATAGACAACTACTTTTATGTAACTGTATTTAATTGTTTTAAATAAATTTATTCATACACATGTATATCTAAGCACAAAGCCTAAACATGTGAAGTAACTAGCATTTTCTTTCTTATCTAAAAAAATAAATAAATTAACAACCCCCCGTAACAACCATGGACGCACATCCAATGTTTTTTTTTTTTGTTTGTTGATTATTGTGCTCGTTAGAATTGTTGCAATAGATTTCTAGAACTAGATGAACGCGCATTTTATTTGCCTTCATTGTATGCCTAAGTAAAAACAAAAAAAAAGTGCAAACGAAAATTTCAAAATAAATTCCAAGCGATCGATTTGATAGGTAGGTTGTAGGTTTCGATTGCCTAGTCGAGGAGTTTTTTTTTTTAAAAAAGAACATCTTAAATAGATGCGACAAAAAAAAATCGCATGTGCGCTTCCGATTATACAGAAAATACTTAGTTTTATTTGTAAATAACAGAACAGAATTGAATTATTATAATAATACTACATTTTATTATTGTTTTTAATTTTTATTTTTATCTTTTTGTAAACCTCTATAAAATTTTTAATGAAATATTTATATTCGTACCATTCGTTGTTTTTTAAATAAAACAAATATATTAAAAAAATGGTATGCATATGCAATAAAAACCTTCAATACAAAAGAATTGGTTGTGTTATTTACTTCATTGGTTTCTATACCATTGGTGATGCTAAGGCCACTATTGTGAACGACAACTGTCAGATTTTGGCATTGTGTATTGTGATTATGATCGACATTTTTGTCGATTTGACAATCGCTTGTAATCGATCAGCAATTTTTGGACGATGTTTTCTGTGTGTGTAGGTATGAAATGTAAGTAATTTGAATAAAAATAATGTATTTTTGTTAAAACTAAACAATAATACTTATAAACTATAACAAAACATGTTACAAAAAAGGAACAGTTTCATTTTCTGCGTAAAACCCCAAGCAAAAAGTCGGTGGAAAAAATTAGCAACAGAAATAAATAGCTATGGACCTTCCGTGTATTGGTGGGACATAAATGGCCTGTTATTACTACAATTCAATATTTGTTTAATTCTTCAAATTACAATGGATATGGAGATAAGAATATTGGTGCTGATTTCTACCGCTCCGTCGCTTCCACAAAGTTCTTCGTCCAAAAATTTCTTCACAATTATATGCTGCATTCGCTTATTTGTCACTGTACACTCTTCCTCAACCAAAACAATTATAAAATTACTAAAGGAAATGAAATGAAATGCGACCTTATAACGAAATAATTCGAGCACATATTTTTGCACTAAAATTTATGATATAGCACACAAAAACAATAGCAAACTGTCAACTGTCAAAGTTATGATACATTCACAATATTAAAGCTTTTATTCACAATAATCTATTTCTGCATCGATTGGGTTACACAATTACCACAATTGTCTTGACGATCGCTGAACGAAGCTCACAAGACAACGAGGAGTCTCGGAGACCTACGTGCAAGTATGAGGGAGCAAAGACTAGAGAAGGATTATTATCCCTCATTGGCTAACCTGAATACCTTGGACTCATCCATGGCAGCCCCTGATGGCAAGGTTAGTGCGGACGTTCCGTCAACATGAACTGGCCCACAGCGCAGGACTTCCATCCTTAGACCATCCTATAATGAAACCTCAGAGAAGCCGGATTATAGGAGATGCCACCCTCCCAGTTCCAGATTATTATCCAAATGAGTGCCGTGGCTCAGTGGTTGGACTACTGCGCAAGGGGTTCCAAGTTCGAATCTAGAAAAATACCATCAAACGGCCCCACCTCTTCCGAGTGTCTGACAAACATTCAAGAGTATTTACTGTCATGAGAAAGCTTCTCAAAACCCCTTTGCCCTTCGGATACGGCATAAAACTGTAGGTCCCTTCTGTACGTGCAGAAATGTATGCCACGCACGACATGTAGAGTTGTGAGAAGCTAGGGCTTTGCCCTCTATGGGCTGCTTACTGCCTATTTATTTATTTTTTGAGATTATTATCCAAGTCGATGTACATCAGGGAGGAGTGCTTTGTCAAGGGTCCTAGGAGTACATAGCGCAGAACAATCGAGAAGCAGCACGTCATCTTAGAAAGAGTTTGGGAGAGCTGAGGCACATTTCTAGAAACCGAGACATGAACCTGGAACCCCATGCACCTATTTCAAGCATTTCTTACAAGTAATCGCCCCTTATTCTCAATAATACGACCCGTGTTCGTTAAAATGGAAATACTTTACAGACATTAACTTTAAATGAGAAGTTTTTATTTTGAAAATAGTAAGTACACTTAAAAACTTTAGAATTTCTTTCTCTTTTTCGCTTTTAGGGCAAGTGGACCAGGGGTTTTGAAGACAGTGCTGAAAAAAATAAAAGTGTATCTCATTAAAAGAACACTTCAATAATATCTATTACGTACTGGCAGGTTGTGCAGATCGGACTGAATTTACAGAAAACTGAAACGAAAAATAAAAATTAACTTTAAAATAAGGACTTTAAAAAGATAAACAGATGCCAGTTCCATTGTATAACAATACTCACTTGATAGGCAGGCTGAGCACACGTACCCAACATCGATTACCTCCCTATGACAAAAGCATGCCGCTCGATAGTCGACCTTCTCAGCCGGTGGAAGCACTAATTTCTTCCTCGTCGGCGGATCGGGAAGAAACACCCAAAGCAAATACTGTAACATACCGTCTATCTGTGGCAAACGCAAGTAATGACCTCCCGTAATATCACAACCTTGTTGGAATAATTTCAATGTTTTATCAATTGCGCACACATCAAGTGTGATTTTTAGCTTCCTAGCCGTAAAGAAGACATTCATGTAAGTTAGATACTGCGAAGCACACTCATTGCTGCCGGTTATAACTAGAATCCGTGAATTGATATGAACATTGTCATCCTTGTGTCGCAGAACCTGACAAAGGAATAAATGAAGAATCATATAGATCAAATATTTCATGAAGACTCACATTATTGATGTGGCACAAGGCAAGAGTCATGCATCCTGCCAGCTTCGACTCACATAATGTTGTGATCTTTGGCGCTGAGTTCATTATTTCAAATAGCTTTCGCTTTATTGTCTTCTCGACTGAAGTAAAGGCTTCATATTGTCCGTCGACCTGACGAAACTCCATTGGTGTTGGCACAGGATAAAGGTATTCGCTGTAGTTGAAAATGCATGAACTTTTTGATAGATTTGCAAATGCAAATGCAAATACTTACCTCGCATTGTGATGACATGAGAGAACAGCCAGTTTATTTTGAGTCTTCTGCATGAGATGAGCATTTCCAAAGGCAATCGTTGAATCCACTAGTTGTGTTAGATGTTGAGGATTTTGTCGCAATATACGTAACGAGGGATTAGTGTCGAGTACTATTACTAGAAGGCTTACGCTATTTTCATCTAAAATACAAAATAAAGGCTAAAATGCTTTAAAATTTAATCAAGAAACTATCTCACCTTCTGCCATGATTACTTCGAGAAATAAACAATAGGAGTTTGTACTTTAAACGCCGGTCATCGTTGTTTCTCTTTTCTACACTCGTTCTTGTAATTGGATGATGAATGTGTGGTGTACAATAGAAGGTGGTGAGTTCACAATCAATACCGAATGGAATATCCGCTAGTGAGCAATTTTTCGAAAATATTTTTTTATAAGCATTCTTCGGAAAACTTTCGTAGTTTTTCCCAGAAGAGAGCGCTCACGAGAGATAAATGTCATTTTCCATTTTGCAAAAAGAAGTCTTCCTTGCTTTTATCTTGCGAAGAGAAAACTCACGTTCCATTGGCTCGTGTAAAGCATCTTCTGGAAGAGATTAGAATTCACTAATCCACATAAACTCTTTCATTGGACTCAATGCCATTTGGCTCAGTGATTTTTCATTGTAAAAACAAAAAACAAGGAATATGACGGCTCACCAACATATAACCAGTTTAGCGGGAGACAAAATGCATGTTCAATTGGAATCCAGTAGAAGAGAGGTACAATTTTCCACGATGGACTTTGCTAAGTATTTTTATTTAATAGGAAATTTTTAAAAACAAAGTTTGCGAAGATTTGATTGAAAATCCTACCTGCGTTCTCAAAAGCCGTTGGTCGAGTCGTATTGTAGAACACCGAAACTCATTCGACTGAACCTATGTGTGAGTGAATAAACATCTGAAGGACAACCAGACCGAAATCTTCTTCGAATAAACCATCTGTGGCATTTGAAGCATGTGAATTTTCTGTCAGAAAGGTGTATTTGACAACAGTCGGCAAAATCCTTTTAGAATAGAATAATAAATGTTAAAATCGCGTAATATATTGTTTAACCAGCGACGATGGAAGGGCGGAAAACAACGATGGGTAATATACGAAATGCTAAGTGATTCAATTGATTTTAACAATCATATCTCAGTCTGTTATGCAAAAGAAGAAGACGGTTACGGATCATGTGCTAATGAATTTCGATGACTTCTATGGGTCGGTATTTGGTATACGATGGAGCAACATGCGAGCAGCGTTGCTGACCGAACACAAGTATATAGCAATGGTCAATAATTTCGGTGACACGGAAAAGACATGTAGTCTATTAGAAAATGATGGTAAGTTGAATCGAGTAGGACCACTTACGCCCTCAATATAAAAGATTCTATAAGGTTTCTTGTAGCAATTTTGTATTTCACTTTTCCAATAAAAAAATCTTTATATCTTCTAGGAGCGATAAATATAAAATCACTCGTACAGCTAGCGAAAGAAAGACAAGAAAACGCTGGGACCTTAGCAACTCCAACTGTCTACAAATTAGAAGACCGTCTTGATTCTATCATCAGAAAACAAGAAGATCGAGAAAAACAATCAATTTATCCCGAAACCACTGATCAAGATGGTAATCAGTCTAGTCAACATGCGTTCAAATCCGAAAATCAACCAGAAAACGAATCAAATGCCTCCAATCCAGATCAAGACAACGTGATAAGAAATAAATTCAAAGTAAGCCAATCCCTTCACGAAGCGATCAATGAAAATACAGAGCTCGACTCTCGTCGAATTATAGACACCAATTTGGAAGCCGGAGGCCTATATGACTTTATACCAGCAACAAAAATTAAAGGCATGGAAGATTGGATACCGGAATCAAATTATTTTAAATACTACCAAACAACAACGGACTTTCCGCTCAAAATCGAACAAGAGACTGATTTTGCTTACCCCGAAAATCTCTGCCTTTACACATACGAAATGGGAAACTGTTCTAAATTTAAGTCACCTTTTAAGAGTCTTACTGGATCGCTGTCACATTACCTAATGGATGGTGCCTCAATTTTAGCGCCACTCTTTTTGGACGTCAAGCACGGCGAAAGAGTACTCGATGCGTGTGCTGCACCCGGTGGCAAAGCACTTCTTATGCTAGAAACAATGCATCCTGAGCTACTTGTTTGCAATGACATTCAAGAAAGTCGAGTAACTCGTATTCGCAAGGTAATGAATGAATATCTATTTGATTTCAAAGAACATTGGGAGGGTAAACGTTGTATACTTACTCAACGTAACGCTTGTAGTATTGATGAATACGAAACGTATGACAAGATTTTGGTAGATGTTCCATGTACTACAGATCGACATTCGCTTAATGAAAGTGACAATAATATCTTTAGATCATCACGGCTAAAGGAACGTCTTAAAATACCTGAGCTACAATCTGCCATATTGATCAATTGCTTAAGGCTTCTTAAGCCCGGAGGAAGTTTAGTATATTCAACGTGTAGTCTCAGCCCTGTGCAGAATGATGGTGTGATACACATGGCAATGCAGAGCGCCTTCAACGATCATGGAATAACAGTTACCATCAAAGATTTAAGTATGTTGATTCAATTGTTTGGCGACGTTTTTAAGTTTGAAAATCCCAAAGGTTTGAAATACGGTCAGATGGTTATACCTTATTTGCCGGCAAACTTTGGGCCGGCATATTTTTGTAAAATCACTAGAAATTAAATAGAGTAACTCATTAAAATGAATGCTTCCAAAGAAGTTTAGTCCAATTGTTTTTATTTTGTGTTTTTCTTCTTTAATTTTGATAAAGTGTAGTTGAAATCGCCCATCAGAAAGCATAATGGTAAGTCTTTATAAGCTGTCACCAATCTGCTGGTTGGGTTCCATGTTTTTACACATTCTAGTGCAACGAATTTAGCTAATATCCGACATAAAGGCTCCACATGCCTCCACATGTGGTTCACCCTGGCCAAATGTGTCCAAAAGTCATCTTATTGCTAGATGCAAAGAGAAAGCTTTTGCGACAGAAAGCGTCAGTCTTCTTTTAAGGTTAGTTCGGCAGAAACATGGACAAACTGATGTTTCCAACTCTAGACAGACGAAAACAGGGATCTTTCGTTTCTCCCGGAAAGCACACAAAATACACGAACACCCGCTTAATCTAGAAGACCGCCTACCGATGGCGATTTGTTCTTACAAAGTCTGTGTGAAGTTACCTAGGGCCGGTACCTCTAAGGGTCACAATTCTAGTCAACACAAAGTGGCACTTGCTGTCAGTAGGAGATTTTTAAGTAGGGTAAGTGCGTTCTTTCCAATAAGACAGCACCAAAGCTGTCCGCTCTTCTAATCCGAAATGCTCTGCTATTTGCATACAAATTTAACACGCACCTGCTGCAGGTCCCAGCATAAACGGAATCATGGGATATGTCCGAAGTATACAGTGCTACCTTTGTCGGATCTATGAAGGAAAGTAGTCCCTTCTGATGATAAAAATCCAATTGACCCACAGCACTAGTGGACAAAGTCTATTGTGCTCGAAAGTACCCAACATTTGCTCTGCTTTTTTTTACTTATCGTCCAGTACTCGGCTCCATAAATTAAAACCTAAATTTGGTCCGTCGGGTTCGGTGTTTTGAACACGGTTGTTTAGCCGAACCGAGGTAGCATAGTTCGGCTTGGTAGGGTTATACTTCTTCGAATTTTCACTGAAGTGTCATGTGTGGCTAGATGGATAACATATACATACTTTACATTCACTTCAAGACCAACTCCTTTCGCCTACTCTTTAGCTGCCTTAAACGCCTCTTCGACTGCCTGTTGGGATCTTCCGGGTCCGTTCGCGTAGCCTCTTAAAACAGCGAATTTTTACGAAAAGCTGTTCGCGTACAGAGAAATGTTTGTAGTTTGTCGCAGAAGAGAGCGCTCACGAGAGAGTAAGAAATTTCCCCATGCTACGAATTTTAGTGCAAGAAATTTCTGTGGGCTTGTTTATGAAAACTGTCAAAGCTGTCAAGTCAGTGTATTTTCAACTTTTTCTTGTTCAACCCGTTCGTTTACTTTTTCGTAATTTTAGCTCCCTCGAAGAGAATTTTACCGCCACTCTTCGAAATTTGATAGTCTACGAATTTTAGTGCAAAAAGTACGCGAACAGCTGTTTCTAAGTTTCTTTTATTTACATCTCAACATAAAGTAATTTCCCCTAAAAATAATAAATAACAACCAAAAAATAGTCCACTGGAAGATATATTTTTTATTTATATTTTACATATCTCTCCTAAGTACATTTATTGCGATAAATAAATATTTTAAGTATGCTTAACATTGATTTTGGTTAATAAAAAATAATCTCAGTTTATTTAACAAATATATATTTGTATATTTGTATATTTTTTTCGTAAAAAACTATATGTAGGAAAATAAAAAACATTAATTTGACATTTTTAATACATTGTACAACTGTGCAGTATTTAAGTACATTAGTTTAGTAGATCTATTCACGTACACAATTATATTCTATAATATTAATCGATTTACTTAAAAGCAAATGAAAGGCAATGGGATAAGATTAGAGAGCAAGGTATACCTTTCTTTATGACTTCATTGTAAGTAAAATTACAAAAAAAGGAAAAGCTAGTAAAAAAAAAATAAAACGCCTTACTAAAAGTAAAAATTTTGGCTTAAAATATAGTATCCTTGGATAAGAAAAAGGCTTTTTTAGGTGGTTTTTTTCAAGTATCGCTAAGTCGGAGGTTAATAGTTTCTATTTGATTGAGAATGCAGTTTAAATTATATGACTACACTGGTTTCCGAAGTAACTCTCTCAAATCGCCAAAATCTCTCGAAAAGTACGTGAAGAGGCCTAGTATTTTTTGAAGTACAGAAATTTCTTAAATTTTAATAAAATTTAAATTAATTTATTTAATAGTAGATAATCAACTTCGACCTGAGTTTGACAATACTTTGATACCAACATAGAACTCTTTTAGAATTATTTCCAACTTAAGCTCTTTGTTGATTTATAGTCTCTCTATTTTTGGACTTGAGTGGGGTTTGTAGTATTTTTCAGTGGAGTATTTTCATCTTGATCGGCCCGTTCACTGTCTGTCTTTGCTGCTTTTTTATTCCATGATTGTTCCTCACCCGAAGCAAATATGGTGAATACAACAAATTCAATGGCAAACAGAACAATTGTTACATAGAATATTATTCTCCAAGCGCCAATAGTTTGCTAAAATTAAAAAAAAATAAGACAACATTTATTAAAATCTATTCAATATCTCGATGAAAAAAGTCACATGGATTTGAATATTTAGCATGATTTCAAGACCTGTTGGTATTTTTTCTAAAGTACGTTTCCAAAAATTCTAGATTCATAACCTACAACATAAGGTCCATGCGCGTACTCTCCCAAAACAGTGGATTTTTACTAAAAGCTGTTCGCCTATGAAGAATTTTCGTACTTTTTCACAAAAGACAGCGCTCACGTTCGTGAAAGCTGTCAAATATGTCAGATCAATCTATTTTATTCAACCTATTCGAATACCTACTTTGAGCACTTTCAAACAGGAAGACGTTGACTCGAGACTTTTTGACGTTCTCTTTTGGTGTCCCTCTGTTACTTTCATTCGTCGAGACTTATACTTTTATATTTCTGTTTCTCACTTTAATTGAAATTTTACTGTGTGCCGGCACACGCAAGCAACACACTCTCACAAAAATTCTCCTGCACGAAACTCAACTCAAGGCCGAGAACACAAAAATAAAGCAAATTAATGAAATTACGAACGAGATAAAAGAGAATACGAAAAAATCTTTCAAATTCTTCCACACACCCGACACAGGCTATCCCGTTTACTGCTCATCTCTCTCTCACACTTTTGAGAGTCTCAAGTCGGAGTCTCCCTGTGTGAAATGCACTTTCTAGTATATTCTCTCTGAGAGAATCTTACTGCCACTCTTTCCAATGTAACAAGTAACAATCTACGAATTTTAGGGAAAAAAGTACGCGAACAGACCCAAAATCTTTTTCAGGGGATTCAAAGAACGACAATACCAATTGAACCGGTCGTGCTCTATCCTGCTTGTGATGGGTTCTTTTACATGCAGGAGTCCCCGAATCCATCGTAAATTTTCAGAAGAATGATATGCGCTACCAAAGCTCCTTGTGTAAGAGATTTTAAATAAGGTTAGGTTAAGCCTGGACATTATCCTAAGTAGGTCTGTTCCCGTACTTCCTCCACTGAAATTCACAGCTTGCCAAATTTTTAAGACTGGGAGTGAAATTCCCTTAGAAAAGACAAAAAAGTACGGGAACGGGTTGAACAAAAAAGCTGCCCAGTTCATAGACGTCACTTTTTTTGTATTGATTTACGTCAAATCATCTTGCCAGCCAACAGCAACACAACCATTTGCCAGAACTCATATTTTTGCCCAAACAAATTTCTTGGACTAAAATTCGCAGCATGGGGAAATTTTTTTCTCTCTCGTGAGCTCTCTCTTCTGTGAAAACCTACGAAACTTTGACGTACGGAAACAGGAATTCGTTATTTTTCGTCGAATTTCGTAGATTTTCATAGTTTTAGTTAGTACGGGAACAGACCTCATATTTATGTAGTTATCTCATTACAGCTACGCTCGAAAGCACATTTAAAAAAGTAAACTATACCGTTAGTACAAATACTCTATTTCTTTGTAAATCTTTTCCTTTTTGATAAATTCAAGGAGCTTTGAGTTAAATATGTTTTTATTGTTTAAAACTATACTTACATTTCCCCTTGTAACAAATCCGACAAACAGCGGCACAATAATACCCGGCAGTGTAGCAGCAGTATTGGTCACAGCTACCAGAGTTCCTGCGTAATTTGGTGCAATATCAATGTGATTAGAAAGGAATCCAGAGAACATTCCACCCATTCCAATAATGCCCAAGGCCATCAAAACAACAGCAGCTGTGTGTCGGCATCCAATATAGCAAAGACTAAGCAAGCATATTCCAGGAATTAAGGTAGCAAAACTAGTGGCAGTTTTTCTGCACGTGGTTGTTGTTAGTATGCCTACAAACGGAGACAATTTTTCAAAATCCTATAGAGACTTTCTGTATTTATACGTACCCTTTGCTTTTAATGTATCCAAAGTCTTTCCCAGAACAATACTGAAGAGGAACATTGGATAGTAAGGAAGTGCACTCGCTACAGCATTGCTCGAAACGTTGAACTCTAAAACTTGCTTCATATAGAATGGAATCTCAATTAGGAACATGTACCAGCCCCAGTTACTGCAGCAATGAGCGATAAGAATAGCCCAGAAAGGCAATGAAGTTAATACAGACTTCCAAGGAACCGGGGGATGTTCCTCTTTAACTCCTGTAGTATTGCCCAATTGTGAATTGATCATTGTGCGCTCTTCATAACTGATAAGTGGTTGTTTACTGGGACTATCCTGCACAAGAATCACCCACAAGACCATCCATAAGCAACTTAAGCCACCCATAACGTAAAATACTGATTCCCAACCAAACTTTCCAGCTAGTACTCCAGCCATTAAGATCGATTTTGCAGTACCAAATGCAGTTCCAACATAAATTATGGTTGACATGACACTACGTTCATTTGGTGGAGCCCAGGCAGCAATCATGCAATGCATGGCGGGGAATGTTGCTCCACCACCAATACCTTCCAGCACACGCAAAACAATTAGACCAACATAATGTACTTTGGTCAAAACTGGAGTTAGCAGAGTACAGATCACATTAATGGCGACAGAGAAGAACATCACCCACTTTGCGGAGAAGTTCTCAGCGACACGAGCTCCAGGCATTTGAGATACAATATAGCCCCAGAAGTAGCAACTGAGAAGGGTTCCCTGTAGTGGTTCACTCCATGTGAATGGACCATTCTGAAACCAAAAAAAAAAAAAGAATAAATGATTACAAAATTTTAGCAACAAAAAATCATAAAATATTCAATTTATCAATCATTAGCTTTTGAGGCAACCAAAGAAATGTGATCTTCAAAGATCAATGTGATTAACAAGCGACACCGATCCTACTCTGTTGAACAGAACCCTTATTGTCGTCGATGACTACCGACATCTGTCCAGTCGAGGCATTCTACACGCATTTCAGATGACTTTTGTGGATCACCTCCTCAACAAAAGTCGCTAATTTTTGATTTTTTCTTAGAATCGTGGACGACAACAAAAATAAGGGTGATTATCAATATTTCACTTACCTCCATTGCGACTGCAACTTGCCCATCAGCAGGGGCACATTTTTCAGGATTTGTTACATTAAGTGAAGCATGACTTGATGAACCATGTCCGCCTTCATGCCCAATAGCTGTATGGTTTAACATCGCAACCATTGCAACACTAAGATTTACTTTTAGACCGTATATGATGGCCATACCACAAGAGCCAAGAATGGCAAGGATATATCGTGCGGGAACGCATCCTGGAAAAAAAATTAAAATAATTTTTATTAAAAATTATAATGATAAAGCTAAGAACAAGGAATGGAATGGAAGGGATCGAGTCAATGGTACATCCACAGAGCATAGAGTTTTATTGAGATTTTTTATGACAGTAATACCCATTCGAAAGATCTGGATTCCGTGCACAAAAGTCCCAACGCACTAGCAGCTGAAGCACACCGCCTCAACATTGTAGTGGTTAGAATCCTTGCCCGTATTCTATTCTATTCTCTCTCTATTGTTGAGTGGAATGTATTGTGCTCAAGCTCCAACCATATATTTACATTAAATTTCCCCAGTACCAAAAGTAATTAATTCTCCTACTAGCATCAAGTGGGTACGAGAAAAAATAGTGTGAATTACAAACGAATATAAAGATCACAATCAACTCTACCCATTCAATTGAAAAATTAGCAGCGAAACCTAACTCAATCCAAAATTTTACCTCTGAGCTGTTGGACGTAGAATATTGAAGTACAAAAGAGAGTACGTTCTGGACTTTTTGCCCTAAAATCAGTAGATTATCAAATTTTAAAGAGTCGGAGTAAAATTCTCTCAGAGAGAACGAAAAGGTAAACGAACAGATTGAACAACAAAAAGTTGAAAACACACTGGTTTAACAGATTTGACAGTTTTCACTAACAAGCCCCAAGAAAATTCTTATACTCGTAAGCGCTCTTTTCTGTGAAAAACTATGAAAATCCTCCTATGAAAATCCTGAAATCGGGGATAAAATTCCCTCAGAGAAAGACAAATGAACAAAAATTTGCAGGAACGAGTTGAACAAAAAATATTGCCCACTTTTTAGACGTGGGCAAATTAGCACGACATTACGAATTTATTTTCGATGTAGTACCGAAGGCATTTCAGTAGTTGCTAGTACTCAGATAGAGATGAGCACTAGCTCACTTAAGCCTAAAAGGCCCATTGTGGTACCAATGGATTTAAAACACAATACGAAAAGGACAAAAAAGGAAACTACAAGGAGTTTGGAAGCTAGATTTTGCAACATAGTTTAAACAAACAGTGGGAGACATTGATAAGGGGTTAAGCTGCTAAGTCAGAAAAACCAGCCGGAGCTTTTGATAAAGCGCAGGTGTCTTATGGGTAGACCCGTCAGATCACCAAGGTCATAGAAGAAATAAGACCCCAAGTGGAGTTTCCTTCTTGACGCTAGAGCAGGGCAGTTACAGAGAAGATGAGGTATCGTTTCATGCAGAAATCATTTTAAGGGAGTCCCAGCCGTCTGGCATGCAAGCCAATCAGGCAATATCCTGTAAGGACACCGATGACGATGCTCAGGTCCGAACGTTTCAGAAACATCAGTTCGTTTGCTTCTGGTTGGGCCAAAGGTCTCTAGACATTCTGGGAGGCAAGTGTTCCCATAGAGCGTTGGCTTTTCTTACAGAACCTAGTTTGAGCATTAGTTTACAAGTAGCAAGTGACATACCAACCTCCGTCCTGTTGGATTCAATTGGGAGGTTTGTGCCAAGTTTGGCAATTTCGTCAGCCTTACAGTTCACTGGAATATCTCTGTGGCCTGGCACCCACCATATGGTTGTATCGATCCGAGATGACATTTCTATACTACACGTTAAAATTTCTTAAGGGGTGAAGGGGTAACCACATTTGCAGAAAGTCGTTATACACCTC
Source organism: Chalcosyrphus nemorum (assembly GCA_949716465.1). Classification (NCBI taxonomy): domain Eukaryota; kingdom Metazoa; phylum Arthropoda; class Insecta; order Diptera; family Syrphidae; genus Chalcosyrphus; species Chalcosyrphus nemorum. The sequence continues at coordinate 26,821,318 of OX454335.1, forward strand.
TTTAAGCACCATGTGCACGTGTTGTTTACATTCAAACCCACCGGGCGCCCCACTGTCCTTTTCTAGCTATTAATACTGATTGATTTGAATAGTTTTTTAACTATCATCCAGCACGTGAAAAGTTATAATGAAATATGTATAAGGCACCCTAAAAATAAAAATTTCCCTTAACCTTAACCACTTCCATAGATTATTTTCAGCAAGATATGACTTCATACATAATTTCTACTGGACGACGTATAAAGCATACTCGTACATATGTATGTATATCAGAACATTAATTTTTTTTTAGATCACGTCATAGATAAACCAATTTATACGAAATGATACGAACATTAACCCAAAAATCCACTGGCACAAATGCATCATCCACAATTTAATTGTACGCGTAATTGAACAATCAACAACGAAATTATTTTCTTATGGAATTGTTGGATCCATAAAACTGCTCAAACATTAACAAAAACATGGTCAAGAATCAATATCAATGATATGAATGGGGAGCGATAATTAATAAAACGTTCATTTGAATTTTTATGCCAGGCGTCGTCGGCATCAATACTGGACAACAATCAGAAGGTAGTGCTGCACTATGAACATTTGTACAATTTTAGGAAAAAAAAAAATCTATAAATAAATTTCTATGGATTAGACAATTTTGGCTGGACCAATTTAGATGGGAGAACGCATTTAAATATGTAGATCGTGATAATGAATGAGTTCGTGTGCCGCCGGCCTTGGGGTTGCATTTAGCTATTCAGCGCACGAAAAATGTTTGCATTACGTCGCCAGACGTGAATAAAAATTCCAACTCTTTGGAATGTTCTCTCGAAGAAAATAAGAGACGAAGATATAGTATGTAAATTTGTTTGCGAAAATAAAATATAATATTTAAATTAATTACAAATTCTATTGTGAAAATAGTGCGGTTAAGCTCCCCGAAAAACAAGCGTTGCAATCGAATTTGTGTCAACAGAATGAGGAAACTTTAAAAATAGAAACGTTGTGCAAAAAATTTAAATCAAGTTTTAGAATAAAACCATTACATAGTTGAAAATCTGTCAAGTTCTTGTCAATTCGGCAAATTTCCCTGGTTTCATTATTCCTTAATATTTTTGTCTAATTATTGACTTCAATTTACAAAAAAAAATGTAAATGCATATAAGGTCTGTTCCCGTACTTTCTGCACTAAAATTTGCTTCTTGCTAAATTTCTAGGAGTGGGGGTAAAATTCTCTCAGAGAAAGACAAATGTCCAAAAAAGTACGGGAACGGGTTGAACAAGAAAGCTACCCACTTTTTAAACGTCACTTTTTGTTGCATAGATTTACATCAAATTATCTTGTCAGCCAACAACAACACAACCATTTGACAGAACTCATATTTCTGCCCAAAGAAACTTCTTGGTCAAAAATTCACAGCATGGGGAAATTAATTTCTTACTCTCTCGTGAGCTTTTGTGAAAAACTACGAAACTATGATTTGCTGGTTAGAAAGTCGCTGATTTCGTAAAATTTCGTAGCTTTGCGTAGTTTTAGTCAGTACGGGAACAAACCTGTTATGTATACAGACTCGAGGGAGATTTAGCATATTTTTGATTTCTATGTATTTAGAAAAGATTCATATATTTGAAAAACTAATCAATAGGTTTTTTTTTCAACTTTTAACTTTTAAATGGTGATTGAAGCGTTTGATTCTCATAACACAATAGGCTCTCCTCTTTTTTGTACCAAAATTAGTAGTTTATAAAATCTCAAAGGGCGGGGGTAAAATTCTCTCAGAGAAAACTAAAGTTACGAAAAAAAAAATCAACGGGTTGAAATAGTTGAAAATACGCTGATTTAACAGATTTGACAGTTGTCACAAACCAGCCCCAAGAGATTTTTTGCACTAAAATTGGTAGCATGGGAGATTTCTTACTCTCTTGTAAGCGCTCTCTTCTGTGAAAAACTACGCGAATAGCTTATTGTAAAATTTGGTAAAAATTCCCTGTTTTGAGAAGAGACATAATATGATACTCTTTCACACAATTATATATAGGGTAAAGTCCCTGCTCACGTCTACCAGAACCCTAGAGGTGGATTGACTACTGTAGAGCTATAAACCCTCGAATTGCAGCTGTCTTAGCAGTAGAGAGAACCGATCAGGAAAGGAGGGTTAATTTCGCACTTCGGATCGGTGAACTGGCTGTTTAAATCGTGTCATGTCACACCTTTAGGCCTTTTTCTTGTAACCCAAGTCGAATTCAGAGTGGACCATGTTAAGCGCAGTTACAACGAACATTTAAACAAAAAAAAATTCTAAAAAAGTAAATGTCAAGAATTGTGCTTTTCAAAAAAGTACCTCTAAATGAATCACTCCTTACAATTACATTATGTAGTTTAACTTAACACCCAATATCGAGCATAATATTGCAATAATAAGCACAAACTTTGATCAACATTTTATTGTAAATTATGTATTTAAATCTTAGGGTGCCGTGGCGCAGTGGTTAGTGCGTTGGACTACTGCGCAAGGGGTTCCAAGTTCGAAGCCAAAAAAATACTATCAAACATTTTTTCACGGTCCCACTTCTTCCGAGTGTCTGACAAGCATTCAAGAGTGCAACTGTCATGAGAAAGCTTCTCAAAACCCCTCTGCCCTTCGGATACGGCATAAAACAGTAGGTCCCTTCTGTATGTGCAGAAATGTATACCACGCACAACATATACAGTTGTGAGAATCTACACCTTGGGCTTCTTACAGCCTGATATTTATTTATTTTTTATTTAAATCTTAGAATATTCTAATTAAAAGTAATAGCCAATAAAACAAAACATACACACGTTCTTAAATAAGCTTCCCTCTTCACATTGGTTCAAGAAGAAAATTACCTCAAAAATTAGGGTGTTTTCGAGAGCTATTTTTGGACAAAGGGGTCGACATCTAAGAATCTTTTCAGATCGATTTCTTTGATGAGAAACTTCCTTAAAACTCGGATATATACTAGTAGAAGTTTTTAAAAAAAAAAAAAATAATTCCATATGGTAATATATGGCCAGGCAGATGTTGGCCTAATCTATATCAAGAAATATTAAAAATATTATAAATTGAAATTTACATTTATTTCTGTTCAAATGAACTGGACAAAATTAGTATGTCTTCTTGGATAAAACAATTCCAAATAATTTTCAAATAGTGTCTTAAAAATTGAAATCCGCATTCTATTTAGACAGAACATATTGACGATTATTCTTACAGACTCCGGAGCTCGTTTTTGAACAATAATATTCATATGTAAGTGACAAAAAATTGAAACAAAAAAATCCTCTTATAATCATCAGAATTCCACATTACACATCATATTTCCAACTCTCTACCTCGCTTTTCATGCTCAAATCAAATAAAATACATACATATGTAAGTATGTAAATACAAATAATAGATAAATAAAACCTTGAATCGGCATAAGAACCTACTTGCCGGATCTATAACAGCCACTTATCTTATTTCGAATATCAATTCTATCGCCAACATTTGTTGAAATAGAGCTCCAACATTTGCCGGTCATTTTTGATGTTTGTCTAGTAAAACGTACAAAGAAGTACCGGCATACAACGCACAGATGGACTGTCAATATTTTTAGATTCCTCTCTCGAAAATTCATTAGGTATTCCATAAATTCATATGAGGATATGTACATTAAGAATGCACTTTGTATATTTGCGCGAGGAAAATATTTTTGTTTATTTAAAACTAAGAAACAAACAAAAATGACACGAAGATACGCGATAATGTCATATTTAACTTGGTACTTAATTCGAAATTATTTATTGCAATTTCACAATGTCACCAGATTTTTAAAATCCCAATTTGTAACTGAAAAGACTTCCAAATGCCCTTGAAGTACGAGCGAAGCACTCCAAACTAGAACCATATGAAAGCAGTTCAATATTTCACAATATGTTTGGCTTTAAAAACTATCACTTAAATTCGTCCTTTTCAAATACAAATAACATCTTTATGACGCTATGTATTACTTCATAAAACACTGATCCTTTTATTATACCGGAAAGACTTTTAAATGACCTTCAACCAGTCCAAAGGATGGGTGTATCACAAAATGTTTTTCGTTCTTTCTGGAACAACCCACATTATTCAAAATTCATATTCCTATTTTTCAAATCATTTATTTCACTTTTATTATAAAATACTTTATTACACTGGATTTAATGGAAAAAAAAGAACAAAGAATTTGGGGGTAATATGGTTGTTGTTATTATTCTACGACCTTTCGTTTGTTAGAAGGTCAACTGACTTAGTCCTTATGGAACTTACAACGAATAGATACTTACTTCCTAATACGTTCCCTCTCGCTGGTACTTCTTCAACCATTTTTATTATTTATTTCAAATTATTTATTTTTCTGAATACACTCTTATAGTTAAAAACATATATCAACACTCTGTACAATAATACTATTTAAATTGTTTACGTTTTTTTTTTTCTCTCTTTTCACATTTCACAAGAACAAAAATAACACTTTAAAATTTTGTGTATTAACTGCAAAAGCATTTATCCACGCAAGTATCTATACAACAGCCACCAAATCCAACTCAACAGTTCGGCAGATGGTTACGAACTGATGCCATTACTGAAGAGTATTTTATTTTTCTACGCATGACCAGTGTTACCACGACACGTTGTAAAGTATCGAAATCAAATAATAATGTTTGTTTCTATTTCTTTTTATTTTTTTTATTTAATAAATTAAATAATAATGGAATGGACCAATGATTGATTACATTAGGCATTGAACTTTGTTTATGAAAAAATAAAAGTTTACATCTGTGTTCAAAATTTTTCTGTTGATGGAGTGGACTTTATTAAAAATTTAGATCTTGTGTGCTAAACCCTTTTGTCATATAGGATATAATTTAATATCTTAAGTTATGTGCATGAGTTAAAACTAAATTTGCATGGACAAATTGGAATTTATTTTATTTATTTATTCAGTTCAGATTGACATTATTTACGGTCAAAAATTATTTAAGTTATTGAAAGCTTAGACAATTACTTATGTACATATGCATCTTTGAATTTTCGAAACAATTGGAATTCTTATAGCATTTTTGGGTACTTGCTCCCTTTTACTACTAAATTAGGAGTGGAGTTTAGTATTAAATGTTGTGGAATAAAAGCTAAAATAAACTATCATTTACTTGAGTATAGTGCGGTCAACATTAATAAACGAAAAACAAATGCGGTTTTTCGGGTCGCACTTCAATTAACTCCTATCACTTGAATTGCAATTGTCAATCTAATGGTCTACTAATAATTTCGCCGCAACCAACTGTTGAATACATGGCGGAGCATACGAAATTAACCTCTTGAGCTTTGTGGGTGTTAACACAGTATTTGCCCATTCGGTCTCTCATTTGGAGATGGCATTCATTTGAATGAAGACAAGAGTTTGTTATTTAAATTTTAAAATGTTTATCAATTTTGCTACTGAAATTTTAATTACGTCATACAAAAAAAATTGTACTGTGCAACTAGATCTGGATCTCCTTTTTAAGGCTCAATTATCCTGCCTTCATTCGGAGCCGGTTTATTCCCACAATTTTGTCTTTGAATCGTCCCCATTGAGGTTTATTTTATTTTTAATTTTTATTTTTGCTTGTGAATTCAGATCAGGTTTAATCAATGAAAGAACTGCGCATATGCCTATGGAAGCAGGCATATCCTGATAGTAGTTTCTTTTTTTCTTATGGAGGAATGGGAACCCTATCATACATAATGTTCTTTTTAAGTTGCTAACGTATTCACCATAAGAATACCTATGAAACGATTTGAATTTATGTGAAATACCCATTGCACATTGTGAACTCTGTGGCGTAATGTTTTATTGGAATTTACACCCAACAAATATGATTCACATCATTCACTACGTCACAGATTGAGCAGCTTTCTTCTTCTGTATACGTGATCGTGAAAGCATTCCTTCGTCATCGGCTTGATGCATCATTCCTTCTTCGTTCGTATTGCGCTTTCGTATTACGTACACGATCACAAGCACGTTCGCATGTTTTGGTACAAATACCCTTTCAAAAAAAAAAAAGAATCATATTAATGTGAGTAAAGGTAAACGTATTTCAAGTAAGCTAACCTACATTAGATCAGTCACCTCGTATTATAGAAAATAAATGAAGCAAAAAGTGAGAGTATAAAGATTAGGGGAAGAAGAGTAAGGCAGAAATGAAATGAAGGCAGAGCACACAAACCTCTAGCTTGAAAGTGTACTCTGTTGCCAGTGGTTCTAATTTCTGTACAGTTGCCATTCATTGCTAATAATTAATTGATAGCCTGGCAACAGCGATCGTGGGCGGCTGATGTAATTCGTGTAACAGTTTCTTCATATAATTGATTTAAAAATCAGCCTTTTGTCAAAGTGATTGATAAGAGTTATTAGGTCTGTTCTCGTACTTTCTGCACGGGATTCGTAGCTTGTTAAATTTTTTATAGTGGGAGTAAGATTCTCTCAGAGAAAGTCAAATCTCCAGAAAAGTACGGGAACGGGTTGAACAAAAAAGCTTGCAACTTTTTAGACGTCACTGTTTTTTTTTGTGATTTACATCTATTTATCTTGCCAGCCATCAACAAAACAACAATTTGACAGGGCTCATATTTTTGCCCAAAAAAATTTCTTGGACTAAAATTCGCAGCAGGGGGAAATTTTTTACTCTCTCGTGAGCTCACTCTTCTGTGAAAAACTATGAAACTTCGACGTACGGGAACAGAAATTCGCTATTTATCGTAGAATTTCGTAGCTCTTCGTAGTTGAACTCACTATGGGAACAGACCTATTATTTTAGCAGTTTTTGGAGGGAAAAATACAAGGTGGCGCAAAACTTATTTTATCGAATAAATTTTGAGTTACCTACTTTTTTACTAAACAAAAAGGAAATGATTTTGAGTGATGGAAATCTATATTTGGACCATTACAGTTCTTTTCTGTTAAGTGGAAAAGATGATATCCGTCAATTGTTCATAAATGTCAAATATGATTGACGTACGACACAATTTGCAAAAACCCCATCTCCCGATGGGGTGATTAATTTTGCGCTACCTTTTATGTATGTACATATATAGGATCGCTAGATAAAAAAATTAAATAAAATAAAAACGGCTTCGCTAGTAGTGCTTCAAGCATCAGAGCTGTAAAAGAATGCAATCATTGCAGAATGCATTCGCATGAAGTCATACTAAGAACTCACGTAGATTTGTTTCAATTCAATGACTTCAATAAGATTAAGCTTCAGATTAAAAAAAAAATAAAGTACCATTCATTTTGAAATCATGACTACAGCAATATTTTTTTTTTTCAAGTCAGAAAGAATGCAATCTTTTTGATTGCTCTGCATTCTTTGAAGTCCCAAGCATTCAATTATTCCATGCAGTTCCTTGCAGTCAATTGAAGTCAGTGACTGAAGGCAATGTAGACAATACAATCACTGACTTCAAAGACTTCAAAAGACTTCAACTAAGTGAATACAGTCGAAACATTCCAAGGAATTATATTCAAAAACGATTGCTTTCTTTTACAACTCTGTTTAGAAGTAAGTCCAATTTTTGATAACTCGGCAATAGGATCTCAACTGTTGTTTTCGAGTTCTTGAGTTAATGATCCCAACAAAGCAAAGTGTTTTTTGTTTAGTTTGGCTGTTGGTAGGAATCACTTAAAATCCCAACTCAGCAGAAGTCTCATGTGTTAAAATCTTGCATAGTTACATAGCTGTCGCAAGCAAATTGTCACGCTGCAATGAATACAAACAATTAAATTTCATCACAAAAACTTGTCATTAAGTTAGATATAGACATTACATGAGAACCACAATCAATTTGTCAGATGAATAGATTGTAATGCCGTCTGCATCTAATATTGATGTTTGTTTTTCAGTGATATGAACTTATTTATACTTACATTGGAAACACATAGAGTAAAGATTTAATGCGTTTAATCGTGTGCACCATTTAATTTAAAAAAGGATCATGTTCGTGGATTTCCTTGTTCCAAATACTAGGAAGATAAAATACATTTTCTTGTCCTTTAATGGGTGATTCATTTAAAGATACTTTTTTCAAAAGTAAAAAAATATAAAAAACTTTGTTTTTATAAGTTACTTTTATTGTCAAAACACAACTATTCTTAAAATTTAATTTTTAAAGAATATTTCTTTTTAATTTTGCTCTTAACTGCAATTAACTTGGTCCATACTTTAGTTACAAATTTCGAATGGTATTTGGCAAATAACGCGAGTAAAATTGGCTTCCAGTTCCTCAATCACACCCGGCTTATCACTGTAGATTTTGAACTTTATATAGGCCCAAAAAAAAGGTCTAGAGGTGTGACATCACACGATCTAGGCGGTCAATTCTCTGGTCCGAAGTGCGAAATAAACTGCTCAACAATGGTTCTCACAATTAAGCCATGATTAGGTGTTGGCTTGCAAATAGCAAATAGCGATGTCGACATAGGCACTTATATTCTTGCCAGCCTCGTCCTTGAAGAAACGTCGACCAATGATTCCACTAGCCCATGAACCACACCAAAACGTGGTTTTGTCTGGATGAAATGGCAGCTCTGCAACCTCTAGGGTTTTCTGCCTAAATATGGCAATTTTGCTTATTGCCGTACCCATTTGTCAGAAATGTGCTTCATTGCTGAATAATTTTTTTGTTTAAGTACATGAAACCAGTCCTCATAGAACACTAAGTTTGGGACGGATGACTCTCTTCAACACATTGTTACAATTCTTTTGCCTTTTAGATAGCTAAATGCAATAATGTCCAAGGATAATTTTTAACTTTTTTGCACTTTTGAAGTACAATAATGTCATTGGACATTTACCCCGTTTGTATGGCAGATTGAAACCGAATTCAATTCGGGTTAGGTACCAAATAAACGCAAATCGGATTGACTCGATCCGATCACAAAATTTTCTACAATCGAGTTGAGTTTTTCTATTCTTTCGCGGATCGAAAGATTGAGTTTGACAGATGAAGACAAAAAATAGAGAAGGATAAGAAATTACTTGCTCTTTCGTGGATTGAAAGTCAATCCCATTTCCATCCGATCTCTCAACCCGGTCAGATAAACGTGGTAAATGAACGAGTTTTACGCTGCAACGCAAAAGCAAAAGTAGAAAAAAAGTTCCACCTTAAGTTTGGGCCTTTTGCATAAGAGTTAATTTCATGGCGCCATAGTTTACAAGCACTGAGAGGCTAGCATAGATTCCCCATTCAGCCATACAATTAGATAGCTGGAATGCCTCTATAGCCAGTGTTGCCAAAATGATACCAAATTATCAAAAGTGATACTTTTTAGTCTTTACTTCGATGTGATATTTTGTTTTCTTTAAAATGCTTATGTTGATAACTTTTAATTCCGACAACACAACACTATAAAAGCCCAGCCAATCCCCTTAACCACTGAACTGTGAGTTATTGTTCTGTCATTCTTTAATGTTTAATGGCTGTTTGACTCATAATTCCTATTATGATACCTGTTGATACTTTTTTTTCAAACTCTTGCGGCAACACTGTCTACAGTCCGCCATGCAGATAACGTGAATTTTTAAACGTTTCGCAATATCGTTAAAAAAGTAAGTGCAGCTTATGTTTATTTCTATAAATAAAAAATAAAACCCTTTCTATCCACAACCACCACCGTAATAAGTTTTAAAAGATTTAAAATTGACATAAACTATTTAAATTCAATTCAAAACAGCTAGTGAGGATACACCATAAAAGTGTGTTAGCGTCAAGTCAAGAGTTTTTAGGTTAAAGCTCAGCTTCTTAATTACATTAAACCCAACCGACGAAAACCAGTATAATAACAAAAAAATAATAATAATACCCAAAGTGTCTTTAAATATATTCAATTGCGTTATTGAACTCAATTGATTTGCCCATCAAAAATCTTTTGCCATCTAACTTACATCACAGAAGACGATCCAAATAGTTAAGCGTGTGAGCAAATTTTTGAACTTCAATAGATGTGTATGTACTCTTTTTAATTAACAATATAAAAATACTTTATTTTATCAATTTCCTTTTATATACATATGTATGTATCTCTCTGTATGTACATATTATGTTCCGCAGACCACAACACCATTTTTGGTTCAATGGTCCAGAAAAGTACTATGGATCGTGTAAAGAAAAAATTCCATCAATAAAAAGGCCCCAATCAATTTAAAGAAATGGCGACAAAATACAAAAAACGAAAAAAAAAAAATAGTAAGCTAATTAGAAACACAATCCAAGACGGTATTGTTGGCATATGTACGTGTACGTAGACAATACAATTTTATGATCTCAATTAAATTGAGTAGAGTTTAGACGAAAAATGTCAAGTTCGAGAAAATAAGACCGAACTTTCTGGTATGAAGAAAAATATTCGAAAGAGTATTACGTACATATGTATTATTAATTTATATATTTATTTTCCAAGTTCAAATCGAAAAGTCTGCCAAATGAGTGCAAATGTTTGTTTGTTACTAAGAAATTTTGACCACATCAGCGCTACCCGATTCAGTTACCAAGTCAAATCAGACACAGGTCAGTCCTAAAATTCTTTTGTGATGGATTAAGTACCTACATAAAAATATCTATCTACGAATAAAGTACTGGAATCAAAGGCTTTGGTTGGAATCTTTTAAACAGGAATCTGAGCCCTTACTCAGTAAGAGTGTGGGATTTCCACCCCCTTAACCCACTGCCGTCAAGCATTTCATCGCGAGGGGGAACTTCAGCCTAATCTACTCGGCTCGTTGGTATTGGCAGCTATCTGCGCTACGTTAAGTTGTCGTTCTTGTTTTCGTTGCTCCTTTATGATCGTAGCAACAGATTCACTTACTGCTTCCCAAGCTTCTTGGGTGCTGAGCATCAGTCTGATGATGTTCTCTAGGGTTAAGTTCACACTTAGTCTGTTCGCCAAGAGGTTACGGCCTTCACGATGCAGAGGACAGTGAAACAATATGTGCTTCGCGTTTTCCACAGCGCACATTGGACAATAAGGGTTGCCTTCATGCCCAAATCTGTGGAGGTATGCTCTGAAACCTCCATGACCAGTAAGCAACTGCGGAAGATAGAAGTTAAGCTTTCCATTGTTGACCCAAAGGTCGATATTTGGAATCAATCTCTGCGTCCATCATATTTAAAAGTCATAGAGCATCATTGTTCGTCGCTGCTCCTGCCAAGAGTAGTCTTTTCCTTTATTTAGGTCCTCCAATAATTACCCTTGCATTACTTTAAAAAAAAAAAAAAAGAAACCCGAGCACGTTGCGAACTCGACCGAGCGCCCATGATCGTCGATATGGAATGAATGCTCAGTCGAGCAGCATATACAGGACTGAATTACTCTACCTGACCTAACACAATATTTAGCATGATCCTTGCCAGGGTAGCCATTGTTCTCGCTGCCTTCTCCACTGCGTATTGTAGATGTTGCTTAAAAGTTAGCCTTGCATCTATAGTAACACCAAGCTACTTCAGTTCTGGTTTAGACACTACAGTCTCCATAACCCGTCTGCTGCTGATTAGTACTACTTTCGTCTTTTCCTCTGCTAGTCCTAAGTCCATGCTTACTAGGCAGTCCTGTACCGTTCCGAAGTCTTCGTTGCAGTCATGTTCTTGCTCTTCAAGGAGTTTGACCACAACAACGATCGCTTTATCGTCGGCGAAGGCAATTATTTCGATACGAAGTTTGAGGACGTCTTCGTATATAAGGTTACACAGTTACCTAGCCCTTCCACCGTCTTCCTGTTATAGCTTTTTTCGCTGTATTTATGACTCGTTAATAGCGTCAATCGTGGAACGTCCCATGCGGAAACCATACAGATCTGCGAGGCCTCCAGCTTCGGCAATCATACGATCCGCACAAGACGTAGGTAATGGTTCCAGGTTCAGAAAATACTATCAAAGCGAGCGTCTGACAAACACCCAGGAGTATTACTGTCAAGATCATGGCAGGAGAAGAATTCATTCAATAAATGCATTAGAACTACAATAAGGTCATCTCATCAAAGTGCCTGCTGTGATAATGATTTGGTTTAAGACTAGAGTCACTCTAAGGAATCAAGTCTGTTAAAGCATCCAAAGGAGCTGCAGAGACAAAGAAAAGAAAAGCTTCTGTCTTGTCAACAAAAATAAAGACTTGTCTCCTTTATTTAATAACCTCAGTGATCGTCCTTCCATTGGTATCAGACATATGCTGTAGGTAAAGCTTTGATTACTCTAAATGAGACAGCACTTGACTTTATCTGGATGTGGGCAGACTTAAAAAAACAGGATCATGTTCGTGGATTTCCTTGTTCCAAATGTAAAGATATTTAAAGTCTGGATGTCGGCAGACTTACTTACTTACTTAAAGTCTCTGCCTGAGACACGGCTGCCTTCCATCACTGCGATTCCGGGCAACTTGATCCTTGTACCGGAGTTTCAGTCTTCGTCTCGAAAGCGGGTTGGGAATCGAAGATCCTCTTGGCATTGTTATATATTCTCCTCCATTCGCCCTCCTCGTATTTTTCGCTCGAAGGTGCCCAATATTTGCTCAGCTTTTTTACTTATCGTCCAGCACTCGGGTCCATACAGTAGGACTGGTAAGATGAGCGTTCTATAAAGAATTAATTTGGTCCCATTTATTTTGCCAAACCAAAGTAGCAGCGGTTTGCTAGGGTTATTCTTCGTCGGATCTCTACAAGGGTGTCGTTTGTAGGCTTTTTATTTGTTTCGAGCTAGGTAAACTCTTTAACTATCTTGAAATTATAGTTATCAACAGTGACGTTCTGCCCATTGCTTTGGGTAGATAAATTTTTGTTTGTTGATAACACATACTTCACCTTGTCCTCGTTGACTTCAAGCCCAACTCGTTTCAAGACAATAGCCGTAAACGCATCTACGACAGCATGCCAGGATCTTCCGATGGCGGCAATATCGTATGCGTATCCCAGCAGTTGGACGGATTTGTGAAAGTTAGTGCCTTCCGTGTTGACACCTGCCCTGCGCACTATCTGCTCCAACACGATATTGAAGAAATCACATGGCAGCGCATCTCCTTGCCTGAATCCGGTGCACGTTTGGAAGAGCTCCGAAGAGTTGTTTCCAAGTTGCACAGAGTCTTCCAGCGTTACGCGACACATATAGATAAGTTTTGCCGGTATCCCGAATCGGGAGAAGGGTAATTTTTAAGCTAAGATTCGTAACGCTTCTTCGTGGGAAAAGAAAAATCGGACGGAGAAAATGGACCTTTAACTTTTGGTAACCTTTTGATGCTCGAGAAATTGAATGTATTCCCAAGGGATGGATATGCGAGATCACGTATCTCGTTAATGTTTTGTGCACTTAAAATTTTGGACAGATATGCATCGTCACTTAAGTACTCTACATTTTTAAACTTGTAATATTCCCCACCGATGCTTTCAATAAAGATTGATACCTCTATTAATCTGTAATACAAAGCAAAAGCAAAACACATAAATCTTAGCTTAATATTATCATGCTTTCATTTTTTATTTGTTCTTAGTATTTATGCGTACATTTTTATTTATATCTTGTTACTAACATTTTTAGACTTAAATTACTATGTTTTTTTTTTTTTTTTTTAATAATTTTATTTTATTTTTCTGCTTAAATACACATACATAATATATTGTCAAAAAGTGTTTGTCTTTACGTTTTCCTTTTTGTAAGTCGCACTGTTTTTATTTTTATTTTTATTTTTCAATAAATCATAGACGATTTTTTGTTACAAGGTCTCGTTAAATTCAGGCTAATACCATAATTTCGATACGCCCTAGTGGTAAATCCGAAGTTTATATATATTATAAAATAATGTTATTATGAAATAAATTTTAAATTCTATTTATTCTGTACAAATTCGAATATATTGAATTTTATTTTCTATTAGTAATTCTATTATTATGTATTTATTTTCAATATATTTTAAGACTGTATAATTTAACGACTTATATTTATAATTTATGGCAATTAATTAAATTAACAAATAAGAAGTGAGCATCTATAAATGTAAAAGAAAATAGTAAGTATATACACTTTTTGGATTTGAAAAGAAATATGTAGTCTTCTTATTTAATGCAATGTCTAGACGGTCCTTAAATTAAGTATAATTTTGAAGGGCTTTGCAAAAGTATAAATATATATTTTTTTGGCTCACATTCCGCTTAGTTTTGCTGCATAGCATGATTTTTATTGCTAAGCTTTGGTCGTTCGCGTTGATCGGTCGTTCTATTTGAAGGTTATGTATTTTTTTAGAAAAACAAGTTAGGTTAAGCAAACAGACTTCGGGTTAACAAACTGACCGAAAAGCATTGCAAAATGTGCAAAATGAGTTTTGTAGTGTTCAACTCTACTAGTTCACTGGTCCGCCTCTGGGATTTGCCAAGGAACTGCCTTTAAATTTAAGCTCAAGTGACTTTCAAGTAAAAGAAAGCAAACAGAACTTCTTTCAGTAAGATTATCTGATAATTATTCGCAGCAATTCAGATTAATTGCGCTTATCTACTGTTTTTTGTGAAATTAGAATAATTTTTACGAAATCCTGTTCAAGTATGTAGAAATTTCGTCATTTTTTACACGAGACAGTAAAGGCTGAGCTATAATAGTCGAAAGAAATCGGAAGCTAATGTCAAAACTCTACGTTAAGTTTCTTCAATTCAGTGATTTCCTTAAGGTATCCATAAAAGGAGTTTGTGTTCGGAGACATACAATTGTTTTGAGAAAATTAATAATATAGAGTCTGAACCATAATTAAATTATTATTTGTGATTTCTATACTACACATACAATGACTTTCCGCTCAGTTTCGTCTAGTTTTCGTTCACTTTTGGCTCCATACGTAGCGAGCAGTTTCATTCGCACATTCCGTATGTTGGCTGAGGGTGACTACATCGTGTTAGAGCCAGACAAAAGCGATATGACATACGGCCACGATTCTTTAATACAATAGGTCTGTTCCCGCACTTTGTGCACTAAAATTCGCAGCTTGTCAAATTTCCAAGATCGGGGGTGAAATTCCCCCAGAGAAAGACAAATGTACAAACCTTTGGGGGAATGAGTTGAACAAACAAAGAGCCCACTTTTTTGACGACATTTTTTGTATAGATTTACATCAAATTATTTTGTCAGCCAACAACAACACAACCATTTGACAGAACTCATATTTTTGCCCACAGAAATTTCTTGGACTAAAAGTCGCAGCATGGGGAAATATCTTACTCTCTCGTGAGCTGTCTCTTCCGTGAAAAACTACGAATCTTTGACTTGCGAGAAAAGAAATTCGCTATTTTTCGTTAAAATTCGTAGCTTTTCGTAGTTTTAGTCAATGCGGGAACAGACCTAATTATAGGTACGCTTAGATTTTGACAGCACGCAAGCAGAATTTTCGATCAGTTACGGCATTAGCTATCACACGCTCAATGCAATTATGGTTGGACCTCAACGGGTTCAAGACTATGTACAACTTTAGAATTTTCCTCAGCTAGCTGTCATACTAGCTTATGATGGAAGTTATCGTAAGGTCGGTGAAAACCCTATCAACGCAGGTACGCACGAACCCGCAATTGTAATTTGGTCATTATGCGCGTATAGCTTTGATCTCACTCTATCTCCAAAATTACTATACATAGAATCTGCTAAAATCTAGTAAATATTTGGTTCTTAATGCAGCTATATTTTCTAGGACAAAATCTGTCATCCCAGCGCAAAAGTATTCTAGCAACTAGATTTGTGAGGTGTTGGGAACTCGACCAATAAATCAGTTTAATAGATAGCGTTGCATATAAAAGAAGTACAGCAGATAAAAAAAAATAATGGCAAGACGTAGGACTTAATATATTTTGAAAAAGGCACATTAATGCTTAGAAAAAGAAAAATCCATTAGGATAAATTTCTAAAATGCAAAATTTTTAAACTCAGCTGATTGAATGATTGACATTAATGACATTAATGATTGACGTTAACACAGACGCTTCTCTTATGTTTTTGCCTTGAAAATATTTTTTTATTTTTTCCCAACTTTTGGTAAACTTTAAATTAAATTCAAATACATATTAAAGTTGGCAAATTACGCTACATTAAAAAAAAGTCCTACGATTCGGTGTCTAGTACAATATTATTAAATCCTCAGTAAATATTTAAAAAATTGAAGTTGCTCAGTAATAACATGCAATAGGAGGAAAAAGAATTATTCAATATCTATGTATAAGGACTAGACTGTAAAGGCATTTTATTTTATTTATTAACTAGGAGGTAAAAGAAAAAAAGAAAATTACTTAGAGCAAAATCGAGTGAAAAAACAAGAAGAGTTTCCGATTCAATGAGAAGAAATAATGAATTTTAAGCGTTTTCTTTTGGAATACGATGAAAAAATTGGCCGTAAGAGTTAATGCATACATTTTGTACATGATTTCTTAAATTGAAAATCTTTAGTTAAACTGTCCGACTAAAAATGATAGTACTCTTTACCAAGCAATACAAACACTGGTAAATTTATTGCTGGATTTGCTGTTCAAAGCGAAATGTTCGTCAATTAATACCGTTATGTACTTATTACCGTTATATCTAATTATAGAACAAAGATTGGAATTAAGTGAATAAGTTTTTGTATTTTTTTTTTAAATTTATTACTATAAAAGCATGCAGTGGACGTTGTTTGTATGTTCTTTCACATTTTACTGTTTCATATTTTAAGTGTTTGTACGTGTTCGTTGTTAACTCCCTCTTTGTTCGTTGTTCGGTTTTGTCATGTACAGTTTCTATGTTCCGCGTATGTATCTTCAATAACGAACACCGAAAACCAAGGAAAAAAAACGAAATTAAAGGTAATTTTGCGACATTTGAAATATTTAATTGCTAGATGAAATGGAAGACGGAGATCTCGGCACAAAAAAAAAAAAAATGTAGAAAAAAAGGTGGCAATTTTTAAGTTATTGTAATCGCCTTCAGAATGTTAAAGGTTAACAATAATTTAATTAAGTCTCTGAACGCTGCCGTATGTAGTCTGCGAATGCAGTATTTTTATACTGTACCCATAATGACTTGTCGCTCAGTTTCGTTCAATTTTCTTTCATACGTAGAGAGCTGACATTCCATACATCTATGCGTGTAGTGCGGGATATACATTTCCGCACGTATACAAGGAATGTACAATTTAATGCCGTATCCGAAGGTCACAGCATTTTTGAGAAGTTCGTCAAACACTTGGAACTGGTGTTCGAACCTGGAACATCATGCACAGTAGTTCAATGCACTAACGCTGAGCCACGGCATCGACGTTATTACTTTTGCATAATTAACACGGAATTGAATATATTGACATTAAAAGATGAGAGAATATGGTTCTCGCTTAAGTACTTCGGAAAACTTGTTGAATTCGTGAAAGTTGTTTGCTTTTCAAAAAGAAAAAACCTTTTCTACAGATTGATCAAATGATATAAAAAATATTGAGATAATGGAACAAAAAATACACGTAAAAAGTCAGTCAAATATACCTTTATACGAGAGGACTACTTAAGCAAAGATAATTTTAAAAATATGGACTAAAACTTAGGGTATCCATGCAACATAAAACTTGACAGCACTTGCGAAAACTATTTTCCTTAGGAAGGTAAAGGATGTCTAAATATATAGCTTGAAAGTCGAATCAACGAACCCAAATATGAAAATACAAAGCATCTATGACTTATAAGATTAAAACTTATTTAAATATTGCATTACTAATGTTTCATTCATTGTAAATGACATCATTTTATTTACTATTACAATGAAAAGCAATTCAATTGCCATTCAATTCAATTTCGCACGCTAGAAAGTATATTATTTCTTATTACTATACATTTCTCATTTTTACCATAAAACTATTTTTATTTTTTCTCTAACAGTATAGATGTATAGATCAGAAAGAGAATAATAATAATAAAAAATAAAATCACATTGAGAATAATGAAGTAACTTCATTAGCAATTTATTTATCTTACAGAACTTATTTTTCCTATCATAAATCTCTATCTATACTCGTATTATATATTTGTGCATTTAATTATTTTATTTTACACGCTATTTACACATAAAGAGGAAAAGTACAGGAAGTAAGGTATTGAGGAATGCTTCACTTGTTTTGCTATTATTTGTATATAAAAATAAAAACAAACTCACTGACGTTATTTTATTGGGTTTCGTTTTTCAGAGTTATTTCGTATTAAAAATATAATTAATACCATTATTGAAGGTGGTGGCAGCGATTGAGCGTCGAATAAACTTAAAATATGTTGAAGATGAAGATGACGATAGGGGGAATAATGATAGTGTTTTGGTTGCCAATAGTTATCGTCTAGTTGTCGAGCGATAGTCCTTCTTTGGTTTTCTACTGATGCTGCTGCGACACGATGAACAACAACAGTATATAAGGTTGAAGAATTATCGAGCAACAAATTCAGCACTCGTCATTCATCCCAAAGGCACTGTTGTTTTTGACGGACATAGTAAATATATTGACTACATTTTCGGCAGGTTTTAATGCCACAGCGATAGTTGGCTGAATTTTGTCCGCTATTAAGTGATTGATCTGGCTTTCCTTTGCAGTATTTCAGGCCGCAGGGATACCAGCCGATGCACATTTCCAATGTACACAGACACGGTGCCCAAAAACTAGATACTTCACTACAGTGCGATATTAGACTATCGGGGAATATTTGGGTAGCTGCTTCTAAACTGGATATTGATGATCCTATTAAAAAGAACACAAATTTAATTTGATTTTATTAGCTTTATGATCAAAATTAAAGAAAAATTGATGGCAACTTTGGATATTGGTTAAGTTTTCATCGTACTACGCACTCACCTGGAAGTTCAGCCCACGCTTTAACGTCCACATCTCTTACGTACGTTGCATCAGCTGCTTCTGAGCATAAACCCAGTAAATGTCGCGATATCGGAGTGGATTTATTCAAGTGTATCCATGAAGTCATTGTCAAAGTCTCTTTTCCTTTGTCTTCTTCCGGTATTCGAACCGTACTCGGGTTCTTTTGACGCAATTTAGCCATTGCATCTGCCGAAATGAAATCTCCTTTTATAAATTTCGTCACAAAGCACATTACTTGGTACTGGCTCTGACCACGTTCTTCTTCACCCAAGACGAGGGCTTTTAGAATTTTTACTTCCTAAAAAAATAGAAGAAAAATACAAATAATGTTGTCAAGATTCAAATCTTTTGCAGCAATTGGTGTTAAATAACATAAAACACTAATGGCTTATACTTACATTTCTGAAATCGATTAGTTGCGATATAAGTGTTCCGTCAGTTCTTTGAAATTCTAATGTTACTAAGTCGTCGCTCACGTTCGATGTAATGGTTTCTTGTACAACTTCGCCTCCCTGAAAACAAAACAGAATAGTAAAAAAAAAAGTAGATATTATGTAAGCGCTTGTATATGCATCAAGATAATTTAGTAAGACATATCCGAACCCTGTGGAGAATCCTTATCTTATATACATCTAAGAACAGTTCAGGCATCGATAAATTCCCTTTATTCTTGTATCCCCACTAGATCCTCCAACAGTTTCCTCACAATCACTTTCAGGGAAACGAACGGGCAAACTCTCTGCCAAATACTAAGATAAACTGTAGGGCCTAACTCAAGCGACAAAGTTTTTAAGGTCCAACAAAAATAGAGAAGGCAACTTAAACCAAACAAGAACGATTTGCAAGCTCTAAAAGGGTACATAGCAGCTCAAGCTCAAGATCAGTCTCAGGTTACAAAGAAAACAACATTTGGCTCAAATGGTTCGAGCGCAAACCTCAAAAACTTATTTTTCGGCGCTTATACATATATATTTCTGGTTGTGGCTCAATATCGGTAGGGAATCATACCTTTTTTAACATAAGAGTCAACTGCTTAGATCCTTAAGGGACACTGTATCACAAAGTAGAGTTAGTTATGGGGATTACTGAGAGGTGATCAAACTTATGAATCGTTTCATAATTACAAAATAGACAATCGTTAGTTACAACGCCGATGTCATCGACCGGTCTGAGTCGGTATCTAAATACACCCAGTTGCTCCCAACTCATCTAACCACTGACATTGATCGTGCATCTATTCCGTTGTTGTTTATATGTACTCCTACTTTTGTTATTTGGAGGCTTATAAAACTTCTTACATATTGCCTTATGTTTTATCGTGTATGCTGCTGCATGAATGTCTTTGGCATTCGGATTAAGCGACTGCCGGCTGTAACGACCACAATTGGTTGGACTCTAGCTGTCGTTCTGTCTCTCTACTGAAAACTTGTGATATTACAACTGACCTTTACCATCTAAGTGAGCTGCCTAAGATAACCTTTGGCTGTCTTTCCGTCAAGATAAGACAGATGGACTAATTGCTTGACAAAAGTACCCAAAGAAACATTAGCCACCCTACTCTCCTTTTATTTCTGTCTAGTGAGCCTATAGTGAATACTCGCTTTTATCAAAGATAGAGTAGCGTACAGAAAAGTAAGTAGTTAATGCCTTCACAAAAGCCTACACCTATATTTATTCATCCAGCCTCCTGTATGCACAATTCAGTAGTAATTGACTTTAACTAGAAGCATTGTGTATTGCACATTTCATTTAACATAAAATACACAAAAAAAGCGATATTTTTTACCTGATTTTGCACATTAATCAAAAGCTGACTTTGAACATTTGACAGCAAATTGAAAAGAATTATCAGCCCGAGTGTCAGAACATTAAACTCTATTGTGTTGGGATTTATCATTTTTTCACTTTTTTCCGCCTTCACTCTTTTGGTTAGCACTTAATAAATAGACAACTGCGGGTCTTATTTTTACTACTTAATTACGTGAATTTGGAAAAACATTGCAAGCAAAACAAAAACTTGTTCACTTCACTTTTCTATTTCGCACTCATCACCTCATCGCACACACAAAAAAAAAAAAACAAAGTAGTGACAGCGCCGACCCATTTTAACTCGGAGAAAAATGACATTTGCTTTAGAACCTACCTAGGGTAAGGTATGATTTGCACAAAATCCCTAGAATTTCGTTACGTAGTTACGGTCGATTCAAAATTTGTCATTTCTACTAATTGTGTTGACATATGACAATGAGCGCGTTCCACATGCTTGTCTGTCAAACGTTTCTGATTGGTCGAGTGATTCAGTTTTGACAGACAGTCAACTCGTTTGACACATTCGCTCCCCCAAGCTAAAATACACCCAAAAACGAATCTATATTTTGGTGTTTCAGAACTGGATTTAAAGGTAAGACAATTCTCTCTACCTTTTAAGTCAATGTGCAAATTGTCAAAAATTTGTTTTCCGTTCGATAGGTTATGCCTTACCTCGTAGACCTACAGTTCAGAACGGACCCAATGCTAATATGGTCAGTACGAAACGGACTTACCTTAAGGAAAACAGAGGAGATAATGTCATTAGCTATTCAAACATCATCACAAACTTAGTTACAATATCCCTAGTGGAACATGAGCAGTTATACCCTGCGGAGGAACAGCAAACCTCAACCAAATCGAACCACGTTCTTAAACCTTCCTATTACTATATCGCGTACATGTGTGTGTTTTTTTTGACATATTCGTTAGAAACAATAGTCTCTTATGGAGCAATCGGATACATCTTTCCACACATTTTGTTGTAGGTAGATCGCAGATATTGGAAACTTAAAACTAAACTCAGAGTCAAGGTCCATTCATAGCTCAGCGAACTGCGAAGACGAACGAACGAATATTCGCCAGTTTTGACGTTTCATTCACAGCAGCTTTCTTATCTAGTCGCTAGAATCGGCGAATTTCATTTGGAATTTAACAAAGAAAAATAAATTTGTGAGGTGAAACTCTCGCGAATGTGGATTGCGTTCTATGTACATCAGTGGAATGTGAATAAAATTTGACAGCTCGCAAAAAGTAATCGTCTATTCGTGGAAAAATCAGCGAATTGACGATTTCTTCGCAGAAATTAATGACATTCAACTTTTTTTTTATGAAACGACAAATGAATTTAGTTTTCTTCTTTGGGAATAATAATATGTCCAATAGTTTGCCTTTTAAGGGGCTAAAAATGATTTGTTCGCGGTTCACCCATTCGCTGGTCGCTGAGCTGTGAATATACCTTTACTTAGCTCAGGATTAAAATGTTTGTTTGAGGGTGCAGTTACATTGCTGACATAATCGCCTATGACAAACATGGCGAACTAAACTCCGCCCATACTAGGCTATGTTCACCACTACATAAACACTGTTCGCACAGTTCCTACAGTATCTCCAATAGTTTTATAGGAAACAAATTATGGTTGTCCCTCGACCCCGTCCCAAAACGATAATTTTCTACACTGTCTTCGGTCAGTCGTCTCTGGCAATTCACGTAAATTTCAACTAAAACTTCGACTGCTATGTTTTCCAAACTAATTGTTTTGTTTTCGCCGAAAATCGATGATTTCACGACAATCATCATACACGTATAGAATGCTAATAAATCAAAAACGGAAACAATGAATTAAAAAGCCTAAACATCCGGACGGAGAGTATTCGAAAAAAAAAAGAATTTGTTTCTTCTAAGAACATCCATTTAGAGCTTATAAGAAAAAAAAATGGCTGTAACACTTCATTGCAATCGAATCCATAACTCAACGACCACGGGCCACTCACAATTGGTCCGATCGCTGGAAAGGATTCTCGAGGAGGCCAATCTCAGCGGGGAACTTATCCTGACCAATCGCAAACTGAAAGACTTCCCAAAAGCTGCAACCAAATACAATCTATCGGATACTGTAATTGCAGGTGGGTGTGTGTGTTTTTTTTTCTATTGAAGAGAAAAAAAAAATTAATATTCCTTGGGTGTGGTGTGTCTGAAAAAAAAAAGAACAGGGAAAATCCCTTGTGTTCCTTATTTGGACGATGTGCAAACATATGGGGGTCTTAAAGAGCCCCATCCCGTGGCGGTTTTTCTTAGATTTAAGTTTATAGCCGGCACATTTTAACTTTTGTTTCTTTTTTATTGTGAAGGCCCATAGTAGCCGCTCGTTAAGTTGTGCGCTTCATAGTCTGCGCTGCTTCCACATATTTTATGGGTCAAATTAGTATGGCCATATAACGTTCAGATTTTACTAGTTTGATAACTTTGTTTTGAATATAAATTAGCGTGGATATACGCAGTTTAGGGAGGAATGGCGACAACAAGGCGGGGTAGGGTAAAACAACTTGGTTACTACTTTTGATACCAGTTTAATAGAAAAAATCACCCTCTTTTCTGACTATTTCCTGTGTAATAAATGAGAGTATGTCTATCTATAAAGCAAGGCAGTAGGAGTTTAGGGAAACGCCCACTATTTGGAGCTCCTTCTGAGAGTGACATTCAACTCTTTGTCTCTCTGCATCCGGTATAAAAATGCAAATTATTTTCAAATTAGGTAGTATATCTCCGCTGTTGTTTTAAAAACATATATGTATACTACTTTGCATAAGCTGTCTAAACTGTTTCATGATTTTCAACTTAACATCGACCTTGAAAGACAATCTTTGAACTTTTTCAACTTGTATACTGCAGGCGCCTTGTTGAGTAATTTTAGTTTCCTTTTAAAAGGCAAAATATACAACACAACACGATTGCCAATTAAGTAATAACTAAGACCTTACCTGGAGGCTTGCATGCTGTGGCAGAAGGTTACAAGTTGCTAAAGGTGTGGTAGGATTACGAGTATAGTAACGCTTCATTTACCAAGTCAGCCTTACAGCTGCATTTGTGCCCTAGCACCCATAATATTTAAATTTTAAAATACACTTCCTTGGGTCTTTGAACTTCTGCTTTCTTGTTCCTGCTTTCATGCGAAGCATCTGTTGCACTCTAAGGCCCCTCGCCATCCTTCAAGCATGTAAACTAGGTCTGCAATAAATTACAAAGGGTTGGGAACGCTTCCTTGCTCCACATCGACTATAATAGGACAGCGGCGGAACCATAGGCAAATCCTTAAAGATAGAATGATGTGTTTTCCATAAGAATTCTAACAGTCTGTGCTTGATTTTCCCGCGGTGTATGACATCTCATCATATTTTCAGTGCTGTAAGGCTCGCCATAAGAATCCTGCATCAGTTTCAGAATCAATAAATAAATTGCTATTTATTTTTATTTCAGATTTATCCCGAAATAGATTCTGTGAACTACCTGAAGAAGTAACGACATTTGCGTTCCTGGAGACACTACTGTTATATCATAATACAATAAGACATATTCCTGAATCGGTGAAGCACTTGACCCTACTCACTTATTTGGATTTACGTAGCAATCAACTTTCAACACTTCCAAGAGAATTATGTTTTATGCCCTTACAAGTGCTATTGGTGTCAAACAATAGGCTAGTATCGCTGCCGGATGAGCTAGGTCGTATGGATAAATTGACAGACCTGGACGCTTCCTATAATCAGCTAACAGCTCTGCCAACTAGAGTTGGTGAACTACGCAGTTTAAAATCATTTTCATTACGAAATAACCAAATACTATATCTTCCCAGAGGTGAGTCATTATTTACATGTTCGCTCTGCAACTAATGACAAAACTCTTTCTCTTTCCAGAATTAGCATGTCTCACATTGGTTTCTCTAGACGTGAGCAACAATCGAATAGCTAGTCTACCATTAGAAATACGCCAAATGACCACCTTAGTGGAATTTAATTTAGGAAACAATCCATTGACATCTCCTCCAGCAAGTGTAAGTGATACTTGCTTCTCTGTTTGTCGCACAAACAATATTCAATTTGTTTTTAAATAGCTTTGTGTTCGAGGACTTGTGCATATATTCAAATTTTTGGAAACTCAAGCAACCAAAGATGAAAAGGGTTGTCGAGCAGGTGGCAATTACGATGGATACACAACCCTGCGAAGGGCACCGAAACAAAACGCCGGCAGTATATTTGAATCCACTCGGAATCCACGTTATCAAATCGATTCCGGATATAGCACATGCGACGGAATGGATAAGCGTTGGTCACATGACCTACCAAACAGTAAGTTGGGACTCTTCGATGTCCTTGTAAACAATTAAAGAGAATCTTTTTTGCATTATAGAAACCTCCAAAAGCGATTTATCATCGCCAAGAAAGGTCTTAGCACCAACAACTGTGGACAACTTTCTTTTGGATGTGGGTGCAAATGACGAAGTTATTATTTCGAAATCAGCAGCCGCAGAGGAACCAGCAAAAGACTCTTCACCAGAGCATACTTTTTCCCAGCAGGCGGCTCCAGCCAATGACGAAAATATAATATATGCTCATTCGAGTTCAACAAGCAGGTACTTAAAAAAAAAAAGAATGCAAACCCTTTCAATTTGGTTTTAATTTGTTTTGTGGTTAGTGGCTCTACACCCGAGGACGACATGCTTATTGAGAACAACGCCTTTGTTGACAAAAACAATAAACAACTTGGGAATATTCAAACCTACCGTGAATACAAAGAAGCTCGGAAACAACAACGTAACCAAGAGATCTCAAGTGTTTACAAAATCAAAGCCAAAGCGCAATACGATATGAATGAAGCCAATGGGACGAATCAATACGAAGAATTAGAAACTCGATGCAAGGAAGAAAAGTCGAATATAAACAATCTAATTGGAATAACTGACGATCATTTATATGTGCCAAAGAAGCCTGTCCAAAAAGTGATTCCATCACGAAATACTGAACTTACGTCTGGCAGTAGATTGAAGGAGAAGAATTCTAGTCAACATGCAAATGGTGAATGCTTGGGTTATGTTAAACCCAATAGTCCAATGAAAACTGCAGTGAATGGTGATGTTTCCACCAATAATAATTCAGTTTCGACAAATGGAGTTTTTCGCAATCAATTTGTTGTACCTGGAATGGTTTCTAAGCAACAACAACAGCAGCAGGCGCAACAGCAATTTATAGCACAGAATAAAGCAAGGTACATTGCAAATAAATCTAAAGGGATTGTTCCTTTTTATTGTGTATTTTGCTTTACAGATCTGTCACCTGGAATCATGATATACCACCAGAGAAACTGAGCTTTACTATGCGCAGAGAGTTTGATAGACAACGCGAGGAGACAGAGCTAATGACGCAGCTTAGAAACGTATGTTTGCATTTTTTTCTTTCTGATTGCATGATATTGCTATTGATTCGGGTTCTATTGTGTTTCAAGTTAATCGTAAAGCAATCGTATTTATATCAGCAGACATTTGTGTGTTTATAGAAAATTTGTAAAGAGAGACTTTGTATTGCTCCAGCTAGAACATAAGTCGTTGCTTTGCGATCTGTTTTTGTTTATAAAATGCGTGCTTAGCACAAGCTCCGAACTAAGTCCATCAATGGTTTTCAGCTTTACGAAGAAAGTATCGACACATGAGTCTTCTGCAGTTGAATTTTGATGGGGATATCGAAACCTTCTTCAAAGACTGTTGCATTGAAGAGAGGCCAGTATCGTTGTCATCAGTTAGACAATGTGTCAAAGGGTTGAATCTTGTTTTGAATCGGAGAACGGTCCCACTTTTAAGAAACATTCAAGTGTAATACTGCTATGGAAAGCCTTTGCGTTTTATTTAAGAAAAAAGTTGTCCTTATTGGAAAACGCTTTATAAACTTTCTTACCTTAAAACCTCGTACTAATATTCTTATTTTTTTATTGCAGATTATCCAAGTCCGTCTAAAGACGATTCTACCAGAAGACATGGCATCTGCTTTGACTGATGGTGTTATCCTCTGTCATTTAGCGAACTACGTTCGACCAAGATCTGTCGCTAGTATTCATGTACCATCACCTGGTGTTGTAAGTTTCTCTTTAAAAAAGCTTTTAATATAGAAAAAGAATATTAACTAATCTCTATTTGCAGTCTAAATTAACAATGGCCCGATGCCGCAGAAACGTCGATAATTTCCTTGAGGCATGTCGCAAAATCGGAGTTGATGAGGTAAACTATTGCTTTTATTTTCTAAACTCATTTACATATTGTATACGAGACGATTTAGTTTCATTACCTAAAATTATATTGTGGACAATCTTTCATTTAACGAATTTGCTTTAGATTAATATATTAGACTAAAAATTATATCGGCTATAGTTCGTAGAGCTAATGTTCGCATTACTAAATGTATTTTTCAATGCTGCTTATGTCGGAGTTGTCTGTTAACTCGTGTAAGCCACTTGCAGTTTAGTGAAATGTACTTTTTTTTCATGTCCATTAACTAAAAGAGTTATTAACAACTAACATATTTGTAGAATAACTTTGCATTCGTTGGAAGGCTTTAAAAAATAGAGTAGACCTCTTGGAAAAATAATTATTTATTAGTTGGCCATACACAAACCATTGACGGAACAGGGAAGAAGTTTTATGGTGTACTAGCTCTTAACGTGAACAAATAACGCGAATTGAAACCAAATCCGGTCATATAAACGGTGGTATATCCTTACAACATTCATTTCATATCAAACTGTGCCTACCTTTTAGTGAGTTGTACTTTAAAACTTCCTATAGTTCTACAATAGCATGGAAATCATACGTACAAATGTACTTTCTTAATTCTTAGTTCGGGGTCAACCTGGGCTTCAAACCAAGAAGCCTATCCACTCAACTTCTTTAGCTAATTGACTCCAAGTTGGTCGAGGTCCCCTTAAAACTTGTACACGCCACCTGCGGCGATGCAGGCCTCTTCTGAGTCGTCCATTCGGGTTTTATTCGAAGACTCTGTGGGCTGGAGCTTTGGTGTCAATTCGCTCTACCTGTCATATCCATTTTAGACGTCAAATACGCAGATATGCTCTTATACTTACTTACTTATATTCTGTACTTCCTTGTGGGACCTAGGGCTTCGCCTACCCCTACGCACCATCGTGTGCGGTTTCTGGCAATGTGCCTCAGTTGTCGCCAACTGCTGCGCCTCCATCTCGACCGTTCTGCGCCTTTTTCTCCTCGGACCGCCGGGTATTCTGCCATCCTGTGTTAAGGGATTCCATTGCATAGAATGGTTGGTTGGAACAATCACCTTTTCGGAGCGTGTGACCAATACATTGCCACTTTGATCGTGCCTATAGGTTCTTGACCCTTTCTCTGGTAGAGGTGTTCATTAGAAATGGATGTAGCACTTGGAGAGTGACCATCAACATAGGGAGAAGGCTACAAACGTTCGTTAACAGGTCCATACGCAACATCTTTAGGATCTTCTGGCCCAACCGTATCTCTAACAGATCATATAGTTAATTGTTGAATCTTCTCCCTCGAAGCCCGCCAATAAAAAACGGGCTCACTTACTCGCCTCTTCCGAACGTCCAAGAGAAAGCTTCTCAAAAACCCTCTGCCCTTCGGATACAGCATAAAACTGTAGGTTCCTTCTGTACGTGTACAAATATATATCACGCTAGGCCTTGGCGTATTTATTTATTTTTTACAACACGGGACCGAATATGTTCTCTCGAAGCGACCAAGGATATCTTCATTCTATCTTCAGCCCATGTTTTAGCGCCGTAAAGCAGGATTGGCATTATCAGGGTCTTATACAGAGTCTACTTAAGTTCTTCGAAATAGGGCTTTACTGTTGAATTGCTTCATTGTCAGAGTTAATAGCAGAGCCAAGGTAGACAACGTCCCTTACCCACTGTGAAAACTGTAGGTCTCTTCGGTACAAGCAGAAATGTATTACACGCACAGCACGTACAGTTGTGAGAAGCTGAGTTTTCGTCCTCTATGGGTTGCGTATGGCCTAATATTGAACTATTTTTATGACAACAGCTCTACTTTTGCACGGTGACTAGCTTCAGGTTTGTTTGGTCCCACTTTTTCGCCTCCTGCAATCGCATTCAAAATCCCCATACAAACAACAATAAACTGAAACTTACGTCGAACGTTTAGCAAAGATCTGCAATTGGTGGAACTAGAAAACTCGTCTTTTTTTCTTGTTCATTGTGTTCTCTATACTCTCATGCCGATGTCCTTAATACAGTGCCACAAGGTCCATTACAAACACACACATGGTACTTAGGTGTTAAAGACCAAGCTATTCATATGTTCTTTGTATCATATATAATAATATGGGACTCGGACTCGAACTGAGTTCTGTACGGAGTTTTGTTCCAATCGCTTGAGACTTCATCGCTGTTCGTGTTTTTTTTTTTGATGCGCTGGAGGCGATGGACTCTTTATGGATAGTCGCAGCCCGTACTACGAAGTTATGCCCGACTCCATGCTCTAGCATGTTAACGTGCTAAACCACCGCCGCCCCAAACTGTCCTGTTGCCATCTACGGTACCGCCGAGCAAAGCATTCCTTCGTAGGGGCAGGTTTTTGACGGCTTCTTCGGCTCTTTGTGTTTGGTTTTCCAGCCGTAGCTCCTGTGGCAATAATGTTGTCGGCAATTACCCAAGCTTCTCTTCTTGACAGCATGAAACCTATTAGGCGCTTTGGGGTTACCGCATTTGCAATCTCTCGTTCTAGGATGTTTCTCGCAGACTCATATTGTTCGCACTCAACCCTTCACAGTGCCGGCAGAAAAGATCATCTGCGATATTGGTAGGAATTGAGTGAGGTAGAAGTTTACCTCCCCGTGTTTTCTTGTGGTCCACTCTTCGATAAGAAGGCGTCTGGCAGACATTCAAGAGCTAAAAAACTCTTGTCGAATTCACGTTCAAACGATAACTCTTATGTTTGCGAAAAATTATGCTCTAGGCTTTTAAGAGAAAAGAATATATACTCAATTCAAATAATATGTTAATCTAAAGCAAGTTTGAAATAACCTATAAAATTATTAGAAACAAAAAAAAAACAATTCCCTCAAATTTATACACAAAATAATAAAAATAAAATAAGAAAACGTTGTTGCTAATAACCCGTCTGTAATTGGTGTTGGTTGCAGGAGTTGATATGCTCTTGTGAAGATGTTGTGCCACCCCAAGATGATAGTTCTTTAT
Organism: Chalcosyrphus nemorum; assembly: GCA_949716465.1. Classification (NCBI taxonomy): domain Eukaryota; kingdom Metazoa; phylum Arthropoda; class Insecta; order Diptera; family Syrphidae; genus Chalcosyrphus; species Chalcosyrphus nemorum. The sequence continues at coordinate 26,851,301 of OX454335.1, forward strand.
CAAACGATGAATGTGATCCCCCGCAGCTGCCTAATCCATCAGCTCTTTTAAAAACAGTAACCGCCCTTCTACTTTTTGATGCGAAAAATACACAAAATGACCATCAAGAATTACATCAACTCCATCATCATCATCATCATCATCATCAGCCTCATCATCAATCAACAATAATAACAACAACAACAACAGAAGAACATCAACCATCTGCAACCAACATGCAATTAACAGAAAAATGGGAAAATAAAGTCAATACCATACGAGAGATGACAACAACAAGTAGAGAAGAATTAGTTACTGTTACAAAAGAAAGTCAAATTGGCAAATTCTTTCGTCATGCCAAAATCAAAACATTCCATAAGATAAAACTTAATTTGACAAATAATAATACGAATGCTAAATTCATCACTGGCAGTTGTGGTGGTGATGGTGGAAAAGATTGTCAATTGCAAACTATCGAGGAAACAGAAGCCGATAGCTATCAGATAGTAAATGAGAAGATATCACCGGTCGTCCTTAAAGTGAACGATCTTAATACTATGAAATTTAAACTACTCGAAATTAATTCGAATACGAATTCTTCGAATAATAACAACGAAAATCAAACCGATGCCGCCGGTACACAGCACATGTCAAAGAGCAATGTCGCTACTGTGATAAATGATGCCAGCAGTACACGGCAAATTGTAACGAAACGAATCGAATTCTTTGAAGATCGAAACATTTCACAAAATAGCCCAACTAATGAGGTCAATAACATAACAGCGAAGCATATTTATAGCATTTACCAAACAACAAATGATGATGGTGAAACGAAAGCCAACAAGGATGATCGCCTATTGAATCATGAGTTCAATGTCCTTACAGTTGTTTTGTCGTGTGTCTTCATAGCGACATTTGTTCTGTTGGTGATATTTCCACTACCAGATTAAGATTATATGTAGTTAAAGGAGACAATATAATTTGTACTTAAAATAACTTTCCAAAAAAGAAGAGACTTTTTTAGTTCTTAGTTTTTTTTTTTATACCTATATCAACATGAATTACATATTAACTATTTTGTAATACTAATAGTCCCTCCCCCAACGGAAGGGAGTTTTTATTTTCATTTTATAACAGTAGAACGTTGATTATCCTACATTATTTAAACTTTATCAGCGGATATCTATTTATTTTTTGTTTACTAATTTATAAAACATATATATGTGTGTGTTAAAGCTTTGAAAAATCAACCTTCTACTGTAGATCTTAGTTTGAAACTATATATAGTATCTTATCTATCAAATAAGAGATTGGATGATTTAAATGTGGCCTATAATATATGGAGCTTAAGCTTTGCTAACTAATTAATTAATTTTGAAATCGGCGAAAGAAAGACATGAAAGAAAAATGAATAGTATTAAAACAAATTGAGTGGGTAAAGTAAAAGTAGTTCTTGCCCACATTTTTTAGTTCTTTTTTATACTGAAAGTATGTTAAACACAAAATCACTTTTTTTTTTTATTTTTTATTTAAAAGCAATTTTTTTTGAAATTTTGCTACAAAAAGAAATGTATTTCTATTTATTTATTTATTTATTTTATAATAAAATATCAAAAGGTGCACTTGAACTTCAAAATTGGCGTATTTTTGTTAACAGAAAAAGAAACAGCTTTAGGGTTGACGAACAAAATTCTAAGAAGTACATATATATTTTTTACAATGACAGTTGTTATTTAAAAACATATGTAGCTATGCAAATGGTGTATCAAGTAAGTGCATGTTATTATCGAGGGCAACAAATAGAGTAAACCGAAAGATCAGAAGAAGCGAGAGCTAGAGATGCCAACTATGCGATGAGAGTCGTCCATTGAATGAAAAGTTCGGGGCTTTCTCTCAACCACTCTCAACCATAGCCATTCAATTTTCACAATAACAAAAAGTACTAAAATTCGCTTGAAAAACACTCGGTATATTTCAAGATGAACGCGAAAAAAATACTGTGAACTACGAACGAATGCAAAAAGATAACATACAACTCTCCGCAGACTATTTGGACACCAGCCACGGAGAATAAATGTTATACCCTACAATTAACTAAGTTTCAAATACCATTACACCAATTTTTCCCTATCCCTTCTTCTCTCTTTCATTTTACCCATCGTCCTTGCCCTGTATATCAGTTGAACGAGTAGTCGTTCCCTCTTTGGTGCGCGCTAGTTTGAAAACAGATCATTTAGATCCTTTAACCCCTCGGGAGGGCATACAGCGTCAACAACGCCTGCGCGCCATCTTTTCGTACTTCTGCAATGCGTCTTAGCTCTCTCCAAATCATTCCTAAAGAGCTCGACTCCTCCTCGACTGCTCTGCCTGCTTGTGAGAGCGCATTCCACTGCATGGCGTATTTTGCAATGGAATTGTCTTCGCGCCGTAGGGTGTGTCCAATCCACTGCCGCTTTCGCCTTCGTATTGTAATGTTAATAGTTTCCTAGCCCGTTCTCATATAAAGCTGTTCGTTGGAGATACGGTTCGGCCAGAAATTCCTTAAGATCGTTCTTAAACACTTATTTACGAAGACTTGCAGCCTACGTGTGTTAATGGTGTCCACCTTACAGGTGCTGCACCCATAAAGCAACACCGATTCTATGTTTGAGCGGAACAGTCGCAGCTTAGTTCTTAAGCTGCTTTTTCAGATGGTCAACCAAATAGCATCTCTATTCCAACTGTCGAAGGCCTTGTTGAAGTCTTTAAACAGCACATGTAACGGAGACCTGTACTCAACGCACTGCTCGATTATGATCCGTAAGGTGTTAATGTGGTCGATTCAGGAGGGTCCAGCCCGAAAGCCTGCCTGATCGACGTCGAGAGTTGAATTTAAATTCTCCCTGATCCTTTCCAGAATTATTCTTGCAGTTATTTTGGCTACGGCTGGCAGAACACATATACCTCTCCAGTTTCCACAACCCATAAGGTTTCCCTTTCTCGGAAGCTTGATGATCATCCCTCTTTTCCACTCCTGCGGAAACTCTTCGCTATCCCAAGCTCTCCGTATTAGCGGATATATTTGGCGCCGCTTGAAATAGTTCGGCAGGGATGCCATCAATACCAATCGCTTTGTTTTTCTTGAGGGACCTGATCGCAGTTATGATTTCCTTCTTACTGGGAGGTGCGGTGTGGTGCTCGTTCAAATCTGAGAACATATCGACGTCGCCTAAGTGATTTAACACTGTGGCAAAATGTTCTCTCCAGCTAACGAGCTGATCCTCATCCGAAATCAGAAGGCTGCCATCTAGACTTTTCACCGGGTGTTGTTTGAAGCTCCGACCACCAGTGAGCTCCTTGGTGATACTATACAAAGTCCTACTGTCGCATCTGCTCGCTGCTTCTTCAGCCCAAATGGACATCGCTATCACCATCAGTAAATCACTGATTTTGATCTAATTTTATTTCAACAATTTGTGCAGTAAATAAAATATGAAAACCTTAAAAATGAAGAAGAGATTTCCTGTACATATAACGTACATATAAAGAACGCTGGTGGAATGAAGGCTAAATGGAAGGACACAAATTCCAGAAACTTTCATTTTAACCACAAGTTTAATAAATTTTTCCATTTGTCACTCGAACTATTTTCATTGCAGTTTCTCGTCATTCGCAATAGGCGCGCCGTGGAACGCTCTTTTACTTGAATTATCCTTTTATATACATAAGTGTCGAGTTGTTTATTTTTCGAGTGAATAGATTTTGTAAACTACATTTTCGAAATCATCCCATTCGCGAGAAAACACAACATATTGGTTCCACTCACTCTGCCTTCGATTGCAATTTCTGTTTGAGTAGGTCTGTTCGCGTATCGTCATAAAAAAGCGAATTTTTTCGAAAATCTATGAATTTTCGCAGAAGAGAGCGCTTCCGAGAGAGAGTAAGACATTTCCCCAGCTACGAATTTTAGTGCAAAAATTACGCGAACGGACCTATTTAGTTTGACTCGATTAAAACCTTGTATCCATACATAGACAAGCAATGAATCTCGATCGATATCGAAACATGGAATGTTACCTGCAAGTCGATTCGACTAGCGAATAGCGAATTCCTGTTCCCGTACGTCAAAGTTTCGTAATTTTTCACAGAAGAGCGAGCTCACGTCATGAGTAAGTAAATTTCCCATGTTACGAATTTTAGTCCAAGAAATTTCTTTGTTTCAATACGAAAAATGTGACGTCTAAAAAGTGGGCAGCTTTCTTTTTCAACCCGTTCCCGTACTTTATTGGAGATTTGTCTCTCTCTGAGAGAATTTTATCCCCACACTTAGAAATTTGTTAAGCTGCGAATTTTTTTTTGTGCGGAAAGTACAGGAACAGGTCCGGTCGCCCAAACTCCCAACAGCGAATTTTTACGATTTACGCACATCAATTGTCCTTCCAATTGCAGTTAACAAACTCGAAAATGTCATACAATTTTTGTCACATTGGCGTAAAACATTTTATGGAGCGAAGGTTCGCTTTTTGGACCTTAATAGAGTTAAGTAAAATTTAAGGCTATAATAAATTAATGATTGCTAAACTAAGATGAAATAATTTATAGCACGTTCGTCTTTTTAGTGGGTCAATTGTCGATACTTCATTTTTTAAACACAAGTTATTGCAAGAGAATAAAATAGGAACGCCTACAAATTTTCTAAATAAAATGCGGCCCATTAATTATATCCAATGTATCGATCGTATTAAAGGCTTACAAAAGAAAAAAAAAAATGAATGCCTTGAAATATTAAAAAACAAAATTATAAAAGATGATATATTATGTCTATGTACTAAAAATGGATGTTGTATTGTATGAAGTGCCTTGAAGGGGACGTAAGGAACTATAAGTAAGAGAATGTTAAGTAAAAATTGTAAGTACATATTCAAAATGTTCGTTAATTACAAATAGCGGCACAAAGAATTCTTTTTTTTTTAAGGCAGAAACTTTATTAAAAATAACATGATTATTACGATTCATAATTATTAAAAAAAAAACTACGTATATATCATGTTAAGTAAAATTAATCTTTTAAAATTCAAATAAAATTTGAACTAAAAAAAGCCGCTTAAAGAAGAGCTAGAATAAAACAAAGAGTTGGGGAATGATGTGCGTGCATAATAGGTCTGTTTGTGAACCCCATTCAAAATAGTGAATTATTATGAAATTTGACACAACACTGCCCGAGTGCGAAGAAGAGAGTGCTCACGAGAGAGTAAGCCTTTGTCTTTTGTTCCGAAAATAGTGCTGAAAAGACAGAGCGCGCTCAGGGTTCTCTGGTTTATCTATGAAACACGCCTGAGCTGAGTACCTAACTGGCGTTATATTAAGGATCAAATCACTTGGTATCAAAATATAAATAATCGCACAATAAAGTTTATCAATAAATCTACAAAGATTCATTTATTAAATTTTACTTCTTTTTACGCCAGACCAGCCGCATTGTTTGCTCCTGTCAAACTCATCTATTTGCTCAGACTACTCCTTCAATCTATCCTGAGCTCCCACTCTTTGAGTGATCATGTTCTGAACAATAAAAGAAACACAATTTCGAAGCTCTGATTGATGCTACATAAAACGAGATATGATCTTTTTTAGACAACTCAGAAAAAACCCTTAAACCCCAACCATAATATTGAATTAAGCCTTCCATAACTAAAGGTACATTCACAGTTTAGCGACCAGCGAATAGGCGAACTGCGAACAAACCATTTTTAGCCCGTTTTAAGGCAAACAACTGACAATTTTACTATTCCCAAAGAAGAAAGCTTAATTTATCTATTTTTGTGAACTGTCAAATTTTATTCACAATACACTGATGTGGAACACAATCCACATTCGCGAGAGTTTAACCTCACAAATTTATTTCTCTTTGGCAAATGTCAAATGAAATTCGCTGATTGTAGCGATAAAAAAAATTGCTGTGAATGAAACGTCAAACCTTCGCAGAGCTATGAATGGACTTTAATGTCAAAATCGAACGCAAATTTGTCTCGCGTTCTGTCAAAATCCGTACGCACCCAAACGTATGTTATACCCTTTCACAAGATCCTCAGCGCTCCGTACAGAATGTGCGAATGAAACCGCTCCCTACGTATGGAGCCAAAAGAGAATAAAAACCCGATGAAACTAAGCAGAAAGCCATTATGTGTGAAACATGTAAAATATATGTATTGGCATGACTACGTACGGCAGCGTTCAGAGCGGTTAAGGCAAGCAATCGGAAGCGTTTGTCAAAATTCTATGTTTACTTTTCTTCAGTGCAGTCATTTCCATAAGTATTTGTTTGAAAGGGCATCTGTTAATAATATAACTCATTCAAGACTGTTTGACAGTCAAATTTGCATACAAAAGAACGAATGGCATCGCACTTTCGGCAGTTAAGCAAAAGTGACAGAAAACTTATCGAATACGAAACCATTCTTATATTCTATTTCAATCTCAATTAAAATATGGCTGAGCATTTAATGCTGTGGCGATTTTTTTTTTGTTGGGCTAAGTTTCGACTTTTTGTTGTTTAACCCGTTTTTTTACACTTCTCTCAATTTAAGCTTTCTCTGACAGAATTTCAACAACCTTTTTGAAATTTGGAAATCTATGATTTTTTGTGCAAAAAGTATACGAACGGACCTATTATGCACCACATACATATAAGCGGCAGAATTTACGCAAGATTACAAGCTCATGTTTGTAAAAATTATAAATTAATTAGCATAAAATTTGCTAATTATTCTGTAAATTTTACGAAAAACGATTCATCGAAACATCATAATTTGCAAGTTCGTAACATAGACCACTGTTCTTAGACGTATTCTAGTCTTATGAAAATCAAAGATTTTGTCTTTTAAACAATAGACAGGGACAAGTAAACAAGTACAGAAATTGGTATGGTTTTAAGTTTCTAAGCGGTTTTTTTTTTAATAAATAACGTGGAATTTAGGTTCATTCAGACAAAACTATCAGGGACCTATACCACAAAACTACAAGTACTACAATTACAAGTGAAATTTGACAACTGTTGAAATTGTGTGTTGCTTAATGCAATGATGCTGTGTAGTTTCTACAGTTGTCAAATTTTACTTGTAATTGTAGTACTTGTAGTTTTGTGGCAGTTTATTTGATATCCCAGATCCAATTGCGCATGAATGCTTTTTTTGCTCATCTTAATAGTTGTAAAACCAAATAAGAATCAAAAAATATTCATCTAATTCTGAAATAAGAATGTTGTAACTTAATAACCTAAACACCTATGCATGCATATTTTGTATTTAAAAAACTGCCGAGAAAATGTTTTAAAAAAAAAAAATGTTATTTTATATACCCAACAATATACTGAAACTATAATTTGTCGTAGTAAAAATGATTAATATAAACCCATAAATATACACAATATAATATATATTTTATTATCCCTTGAAAATATACTTTAAAGTAATTTTTCTAAAATCTTGTTTTTCTCAATGTGAATTTGCATATTTTCTTTCATTTTTAGAATCTCATTTGTTGCGCAGCAGATGTCCTTGAAGGTAAAGGCGTTGTTCAAGTAGCTATTACTGTTTGCGAACTTTTTCGAATGCATAGAGGGCAAAGTGACAATAGTACCGAATCACCGACTAGAATAATTAGGACATCGTTATCTCCGTCACCTGTTATTTGAAGCAGTATACAATTCGATTATTAGAAGGATTTAATTCCTTCTAACTACATAAATACTTACTTTGTCTCGAAGTGTTATTATCATTATTTTAATTTTAATTTTGTTTACATTATTTTTGTACATATCTGCACTAGAATTTCAGGCATGGTGTTAACGGCTGAATTCCAAAACGTGAAGCAACTGTGCATCATACTGCAAACTCACTTATAATGGACACGTTTGACAGTTTGTGCATTTAAAAGGTAGGGAGAATTTTCTTACCTTCGAATCCAGTCCACTACCTCAAAAAGAAATGCCTTACTTTGAAGTCAAAACTGAATCTCTCGACCAATTAGAAACGTTTGACTACCTAGTGCCTAGAATGCGGAACGTCCCCAATGGCCAAGTTACAATGTCGCGTCAGCGCGCGCGTGCGTTGACAGGCTTTTCACCGACTAGTTAAGTTCTGTCACAAGTGTGACTTCCAAATTTAACAATCCACAATGTCGCTTCAGAGTAGTCGGACGTTGTGAGGTTATGTCTATGAAAGGAATTAAGTATTGTTTGCTCAAGCCTCAAATACATACAACAACTGACAACCAGTAGCTGTCAAACGCACGAAAAAATAGATAGTAGCTCTACTCAGACGCTGAGGTCGAGTTTATTATATCTACAATCAAAAGCGTTCGAAGCATTGTTTCTACTCAATCACCCCAATTCTTGATTTGACTTCGCATTTAGTTATCACAAATTTGTGTATCTGTTCGTAAGATACGACTATAGTCGGATTCGACTGTCGTATTCGAGTTCAAGAATATGTCAAAGCGCGAACGCAGCACTGTGCAACATTGGCTTTAAATGACATTTAACAGATGCTCTGTTTGTTTTTGTTTGCTTTTTTAAATAGTTTGCATTGGAATTACCTTTTTTGTAAGCGTTTTGGAAGGGGTTGCCATTGCAGTATTATAGCAATGATGCGTTTTGGAATGCAGCCAACCTAAGCTAATCACGCCGTAATAAACGTATATTGACTCTGTGTAATAAATCTATTTTATTAATACTATAATATTTTTCAAATATTTGTTATTAAAGTTTTGAAGAAGTACGACTTTCAAATTTCCTGAAAGCCTTCGGCTCAAGAGCGTACAATTTTTTTTACAGGTATAAAAAAAACGAAACGCTACGCAACGAAAGTCGTCATTATAACAATTTGTAACATATTATAACTCAGTAGCAAAATGCATCCTATCCCTTAGTATGGATAGGATGCATCCTTAGCTTTAAGTTAAATCTTCTTTCAGTTTTTATTTTTATTTAAATGTCTCATAGTATAATGCTCATTGTTATAAATTTGCGTACGATTTCCCAATTTTTCATTTCGATAACAAATATTCAGTATTTTCCAAACAGTCGGTATTAATTTTAGAGATTATTTTTTTCGATTATCGTTAATATTTATTTCTTTTTCAAATTATTATTCATTTCAATCGTATTCGACACTAATTCTTATAATACTACGTATAAATTTAGATGTGTTTATATTAGTACGCATCGTATATCAGATAAGAGTATATAATATTTGTGCATTTGAAAGAAACAAAAATAATAAATTTTCAAAATTTGTATATGAAGGTGTTTTCTTTTTTAAATGTCGATTTACAGCTCAGCGAACACGAAAGTGCGAAGATTCGCCAGTTTTGACATTTCATTCGCACTTTGTCTATTCGGTGCAATTCGGAGTTACAGTTGTCATTAAACAAAGGGAAATAAATTTGTGAGGTTAAACTCTCGCGAATGTGGATTGTGTTCTACATCAGGGGAATGTGAGTAAAACTTGAAAGTTCGCAAAAATAGGTAAATTAAGCCTTTTTCTTTGGAAATAGTAAAATTGTCAATTGTTTGGCTTAAAATGGGCTAAAAATGGTTTACTCTCGGTTCGCAAATTCGTTGGTCGCTGAGCTGTGAATGTACCTTAAGAGATAAATGCGAATCTTGTCTTTTTTCTACCTTCTTCAAGCATCGTAAAACTCGATTATTCAAATACTGCTAATATTTTAATGACAGAACGACCGAGATATCGACTAGTGATACGAACCTAGCAAGCCGCTTTGAAAGATTTATTTCATCAGTCTGCGTTTTCCTGGTACCTAGAGCTGAGCATGTGCTAAGGAGGTGGAGGATATTTTGGTCTTCCTCTTCGTCTCAGCAACTATCTACGAAAAAAGCGAATTCCTGTTCCCGTATGTCAAAGTTACGTAGTTTTTCACAGAAGAGAGAGCTCACGAGAGAATAATTTCCCCATGCTATGAATTTTAGTCCAAGAAATTTTTTTGGGCCAAAATATGAGTTCTGTTGTTGTTGGGTGGCAAGATAATTTGAAGTAAATCAACACAAAAAAATAGTGACGTCTAAAAAGTGGGCAGCTTTCTTGTTCAACCCGTTTCCGTACTTTTTTGGAGATTTACCTTTCTCTGAGATAATTTTACCCCCACTCTTAGAAATTTGGCAAGCTGCGAATTTAAGTGCAGAAAGTACAGGAACAGACCCAATAACTCCTGGGAAGAAATCAAGATAGGCCTCGTACAGCACTGATCAGATTAGTCTTTTAAATTAATTGTTTTTAGTGTCGCGGACCTGCCTCGTGTTATAAATATTGAACCATTTGCGGCAGAGCATTGAGACGTTGGGTAGATATACATTATGGAGGAGATCGCGATAATGATCTTTCGTTGATGTCAACATCGTGTGAGTATCCCAGTAGTTGGGCAGATTTTTGAGTCCCTTTGATTGAAAGAAGCCATCTAACAACGCATCTCCTTGCAGGAATACAGTGCACGTTTGGAAGAGCACTGTAGAGCTGTTTCCGAGTTGCGCAGAGCATTTCATGTTTGCCGCATCTCGATAAGTTTTTACGGTATCCCTAATAGCGCTATCGCTTAGTAGAGCTCGACACGATGAATTCTGTCATAAGGCCTTAAAGTCGATGAAAAGGTTTCCTTTTTCCACGATTTGTCTGAGTGTTTGCGGGAGGGTTTTATAGGTTCACGCAATACGTTGGATAGCATCTAAAAAACGAAATTTAACAGCGTAGTTCTCACAAGACAGGATCGCCTTTTTTGAAGATTGGGCATACAGAGCCGATACCTCAGTCCTCCACCCACCCTTGATTGATGACTGTATGGGTGTACAAATGCACTTTATCAAGGCATGACCTCCGTATTTAACAAAGTTAAACTGGAATCCAGAGAGCTTTGTTGTTTTTCACCTTTATAATGGCTACAATATTGAGTGAAGGTTCCTCATTGACTGGTAGGTGGGTGCTCTTTTTGTCCTATAACTCTGTCTATTTGCTGCCCGCTAAGCAACTGTTGAAAGTGTTGCCTTAGCACATCCACCGTTCCCTGTGCTTCGATGATTAGGTTGCATTCGCTATTTCGAAGAGACTGTGTTCCGGATTTGAAGCAAGCTGCTGGGATGTACATATTTGTGTTCCCTTTCATATGTGCATTTTTTGTCACTCTTTTCCGCTGAACGAACTCATTATCGTACAAAGAGCTCCTTTTTGATGGTTGCTAGCCAAGGGTGTACACGGCAGGCTCTAGATATTCGGACTCTGAATTTAGCTGCAACAAGTCTTATGACAGCTGTAATATATGTCGCAGCTAGGCGTTTTTTGCATACCTGATCCTATCCATCGTACCTACCTGCCTTGTACTGCGGGAGGACAGATTATAGTTTTTGAGCTGCACCCGGAGTGTGCAGAGTTTATACATTCCACGTGCATACTCGTAAATCAAAGTCGTTGGACGTTTCTAGTTGTTTCGCCAAATGAGGCGAGGCTCTCCCATAACTAGAAGATTTTTACATGAAAAGGCAGTTACGTCAGGACAATAACAGCACTCATAATTGTTGCAAGTAAAATACTGGTTTTTCTTTTTTAAATAAATAAATTTTATTTCCGATAACGAACTAACAAAACAAAAATATAAAGGGACATACATAATTGATTTATTTATAAATGTTCGTATTATACCTACGTGCAAACTATGTATAACATTTAGATGAAGGCAACTTTAAGTTAGTCATCATTCTAATTAAGCACTACTATCATTCCAATCCTCCAAAGCAATTCTCCGTTGTATGATCACCGAAAGCTGCAAGGAAACCATATCACTATTAATTTCTTGTAAATGCAAACAAAAGCAATACCTTCACAACTAGCACAGTATTTTCTTTGTTCTGGAAGTTCACTCATATTATCATTGGCTCCAGCATCAATCGAGTGCACTGCATGTCCTCCGTCTCCGCCCTCTGGACCATCGGACTCTTGTACCGGACAATCTTCAGTTTCATGCAAATCAAATTGATCACAAATATCACAGAACATACGAGGGGCCGGTTTTCTCACTGTGAGCATGTTGAAGAAGGATCTAAGAAGAAAACAAATTAGTAACTTTTCACCGAAAAAGAAGTGCTACTCACTTTTGATTATCAGTCGTAAAAGATTCAAGCGTTGCGATCTTGGCCTTCAGACTATCATTCTTCTGTTGCATATCAGCAATAATAGAGTTCAAGAAATTGATTTGTGCTGTTTTATCCTCCATGCTATCATCCTAAGGAAAGACATTATTGCATCGAAGATAGTTATAAAGAATAAAAATGCAAACCTCATACTCCAAAGATGGTTCCCGGGAACTACTCGCTCTCGATAATTCCTCCGTCTCTGTTTTCGTCTGAAGAAGAATGGCATTAGGAGCCTTACCTGAGGTTATTTGGTTTTTCGAAAAGTCCACCTTTTGCAGCTGTGTCTGAACAATACCTGTATGTTCATTTGATGGAGCTGTTAAACTAGAAGATTCACTGCCATTCGATTGCTTTGATTTTTGAATATTTTTAATTTTTTCAACCAATGAATTTGATAAAACAGAATAGAAATTGCTAAGCTTATTGATTCGATCAATGAAACTGTCGATAGATGCCATTAGCTTGGCCTTATCTTGTAATTCCAAACTATCGACAAGAAACTTTGTAAGCTGGAAGCATTCGGATTGAAGTTTTCTATTCAAATCCGCGCATTCTTCTGAGATCTTGCCTATGTCGTAATCGTGCTTTTCGTCTTTTAGAATTTGACGAAATTGTGTATTGTATTTAGCTAGTTTAAACCACGAGTAACTGACCGATTTTAACGAGACTTTAAGCTCCTCGATTTTAGCAATGACATTTCTTATACTATTTACATCGATTAGAACAGAATCCGATTTGTTTTTTAACGAAATACCAGCTAGTTCCTCTTCCTTGACCATGAATACTAATTGGTAGTTAATAACTCTATCTTGTAACAATTTTAGGTGTGGTAGCAAATTTTCGTCATTGCTACGGTTTCCTTTAGCTTCTTCCAAGTTAATTAAAGATATGGACTCTTTAAGGGAAGAATAACTTTGCTTCTCATAATTATTTTTAAGGTTTTGCAATCTTCGGGTAATATCTTCGCATTCGAATTGCAGTTTACAAGACTTCTCCTCGGCGGTATTTAAGACGTCTCCGCGTATTTCGCTATCTGGCGAAATCAATCGAATATCTTGATCTAAGCTTTCCATTTGAGTCGTTATCTGGTTTAAGACTCTATTAACGTCTTTAAGTTCATTGCCAAGATAAAGGCGTTCAGAAGAAGAAGGAATCTGTTCTTCTGTGGCAAGCTTTTGAGAGTCGCTTAAGAGCTGTAGCTCTTCCTGTAGTTTCTTGTTTTGCTCAAGCAAACTATTGCAGTTTGCTGTAGAGGATTCAAGTTTTTGAACATAGTCTTTACGGGAAATGTTCTGCGATTCTAATTCTTGTTGCAATTTCTTATTTTGCTCCGCCAATTGCTCGCTGTTTGATGTGACTTGCTCAAGCTTTTGACGAAGTTCTTTACTGGCAAGCTCTTGAGACTCTAAATCTTGCTGGAGTTTTTTACTTTGGTCTGCTAAATTCTCGCTGTTGGATTTGATGTCTTCAAACTGTCGCGTTATATCATTATTTTGCCCAGCAAGGCTGTTACTCTTTTCTGCGTAAGCTTTCAACTCTTGCTGAAGCTTCTCATTATGTCCGGACAAAGTTGCAAAATTTGTGGTCATATCTTCCAGCTTTCGAATCATATCTGATTTCTCTGCTTCGAGTTGAGTTTTGCTTTCCCCATTAGCTTTCAGCTCTTGCTGAAGCTTCTCATTATGTCCGGATAAGGCTTCAACATTTGAGGTTATATCTTCCAGCTTTCGAAGTATATCTGATTTCTCTGCTTCGAGTTGAGCTGTTCTCTCCCCATTACCTTTCAACTCTTGCTGAAGCTTCTCATTATGTCCGGATAAGGCTTCAAAATTTGAGGTTATATCTTCCAGCTTTCGGAGTATATCTGATTTCTCTGCTTCCAATTGAGCTGTTCTCTCCCCATTACCTTTCAACTCTTGCTGAAGCTTTTCATTATGACCGGACAAAGCCTCAAAATTTGAGGTTATATCTGCCAGCTTTTGAAGTATACCTGATTTCTCTGCTTCGAGTTGAGCTGTTCTCTCCCCATTGGCTTTCAACTCTTGCTGAAGCTTTTCATTATGACCGGACAAAGCCTCAAAATTTGAGGTTATATCTGCCAGCTTTTGAAGTATACCTGATTTCTCTGCTTCGAGTTGAGTTGTTCTCTCCCCATTAGCTTTCAACTCTTGCTGAAGCTTTTCGTTTTCTTCTGTCAATTTCTTGCAATTTGACGTAACGTCATCAAGTTTTTCAGATATATCGCCCTGTTTGCCCTGGGTTTGATTATATCTCTCTTCGCTGGCTTTTAACTCTTGTTGCAGTGAGTTATTAAGTTCTGACAAACGCAAGCTATTCGATGTCGCTTCTTCAAGTTTTCGAGTAATTTCTAGCTTTTCCACTTCAAGTGAATTAGTTTTTTCTTCGGTGGATTGTAGCTGTGCCTGAAGTTTGTCATAGTGCTCTGATAGCCTTTTGAATTCTACTGAAACTTCTTCAAGAGTTTTAGAAATATTCACTTTTTGCAATTCGAGTTGATGGCTATTTTCTGTGTTAGTTTTTAATTCTTGCTGCAGTTTATCGTTTTGCTCGGACAAACTCTTGCAATTTGACGTGATGCTTTCCAGTTTTTGGGAAATGTCAAAGTTTTTAACTTCTAGTTGGCTGGTTTTCTCTTCGTTACCTCGTAACGTTAGTTGAAGTTTTTCGATTTGTTCCGATAAACTGTTACAATTTGATGTGACATCTTCAAGTTTTCGAGAAATGTCAAATTTCTCTCCCTCAAGCTGGTTAATCTTTTCCTCGTTGAGCTTCAGTTCTTCTTGTTGTTTACCACTGAGCTCAGACAAATTACTGAAGCTTGATGTAGAATCTTCCAGCTGTCGAGAAATGTCAAACTTCTCAACTTCAAGACGTTTTGACTTTTCTTCGTTAGTTTTTAATTCTTTCTGCAATTTTTCATTTAGCTCCAACAAATTCTTGCCGTACGCTGTCGAGTCCTCTAACTTTCGAGTAACATCATACTTTTCTACTTCGAGTTTTTTAGCCTTTTCTTCGACGAGTTTCAATTCGGATTGCAGTTTATCATTCTCTTGTAATAAACTTGCAAAATTAGACGTAGCACCTTCAAGAGAAAGCAATTCTTGCTTTTGCTTGTTTTGTAGTTCGGACAATCGTTCATTATCGGTTGTGATGTTTGTGAGCTTTTGGGAGATTTCAAAGTTTCGTACTTCAAGTTCATTTACTTTTTCTTCATTACTACGTAGCTCTTGTTGCAGTGATTCATTCAGCTCTAACAAATTATTTCTATTCAATGTGACTTCTTCAAGGCTTTTGGAAATGTCAAATTTCTCTACTTCTAATCGCTTTGCTCTGTCGTCATTGGCTTTAAGTTCCTCCTGCAGTTTATCATTTAATTGGGACAAGTTACCAGAGTTTGACTTAAGATCCTCTAACTCGCGAGATAAAGCGAACATTTTCGAGTCAAGGAGATTTGTTTTTTCCTCGCTTGCTTTCAGTTCTTGCTGCAGCTTGTCATTTAACTCTGACAAGTTGCTGATATTTAGTCCAAGATCCTCAAGCTTTTTCGATAAATCAAACTTCTCGACTTCGAGTTGTTTAGCTTTTTCTTCGCTAGCTTTCAGCTTAAGCTGTAACTTTTCATTGAGTTCTGAAAAGCTTTCACTGCTGGAAGTGATTTTTTCAAGCTTTCCACTTATATCCGATTTCTCTCCTTCAAGTTGTTTTATTTTCTCCTGACTTGCTTTCAACTCCAGCTGCAGTTTGCTATTCACCTCTGAAAAACTGTCACTGTTCGAGGTGACTTTTTCAAGCTCTCGAGAGACGCTGAGCTTCTCTTCTTCAAGTTTTTTGATCTTGTCTTCGATTGTCTTCATTTCTATCTTTAAGTTCTCATTAGCTTCTGTCAAAGTTAGAGAATTTGATGTCACCTCAGTGAGCTTTTGAGATATGTTGATCTTCTCTGCCTCAAGAAGCTTAGCATTTTCTTCACTAATTTGTAACTCTTGTTGCAGTTTATCATTTTGATTTGACAAGCTTTTACTACTTAAAGTGAGTTCTTCGAATTTTCGAGAGATATCGGTTTTTTCCACTTCAAGCAGCTTGGCTTTTTCTGCATTAACTTCCAATTCTTGGTGCAATTTCTCATTTTGTTTTGAGAGATTCTCACATTTCAATGTGAGCTCTTGAAGCTTACCTGAGGTATCAAACTTCCCTGTTTCAAGTAGCTGAGTTTTCTCTTGGCTGAGTTTTAACTCCTCCTTCAGATTTTCATTCTGTTTCGATAAACTAATACTGTTAAGTGTGAGTTCTTCAAGCTTTCGAGACAAATCCGACTTGTCTTCTTCAAGCAGCTTAATTTTTTCCGCGTTTTCTATTAGGTCTTTTTGGGTTTGTTCGTTTTGTTTGAGTAAACTTTGGCTATTGGAGGTAAGTTGTTCTAGTTCAATTTGGAGTTGCGCACTTTTGTCTAGGGCAGTTTGTAGCTCTTCTTGTAGTTTATTTTTGAGTTCAGTTAAGTTTTTAGTGCCTAATGTTGCTTCTTCGAGCTTTTGTGAAATATTGCTTCTTTCAAATTCAAGTCGACTTGATTCCTCTCCGTGATTAATTACGGTGTTTTCCAAGTTTTTAAACTTAGTTTTCAACTCCTCCACTTCAATTTTCATTAGGCTCAGTTCCTGCACGGCCATTGTAAGGCTTTCATCGAGCCATTTATCACCAATATGAGAGTCGGATAGAGCTCGACGAATTTCATCGGGGTTCTCAATCATCAGGTTCATTTTTTCTCCGAAATCTTTTTCTTGATTTTCCAAATTTTTGATTTTTTCTATTAGATCACGAAATGCGGAAACTACTTTTTCCGTTTCATCATTTTTACTGGTGTTAGCACTCATAGAAGATGATTGAGACGATTTCGTAATTACATCTTCGACTTGCAGTTGAGTGTTTTCATTTCCTACACAGAAAAATTTATACATACATACATATGTTGTTAAACTTATATTTGTTAAAAAAAAAAAGAATATCTTGTTCGGGTAGCTTTATGTTTTTAAAATAAGTATGTAAGTTATACATTAACACTTTAGTTCTCTTTGAAAATCCATTTCTAGATCTTCAAAAACATATAATTTGCCTAATGGAGGGACATTGCCAATAGCAGTATTCGAACGAAAATTCTGCATGCGCTCTGTCAAAATATGACAGCCATAATAGCATTAGGGGGACATGGTTATAGCTCTGTTCCAGTACTGACTCAAACTACGAAATTTTACGAAAAATAGCTTCCGTACGTCAAAGTTTCATAGTAGGTCTGTTCGCGTACCCTCCTAAAACAGCGAATTTACGAATTCTTACGAATAGCTGTTCGCGTACGGAGAATTTTCGTAGTTTTGAATTTTACCCCCACTCTTTGAAATTTGATAATCTACGAATTTTAGTGCAAAAAGTACGCGAACGGACCTAGTTTTTCAGAGAAGAGGGACCTCACGAGAGAGTAAAAAAATTCTCCATGCTGCGGATTGTTATTCTCCCAGAAATTTCTTTAGGCAAAGATATGTATTCTGTCAAATGGTTGTGTTGTTGTTGGCTAGCAAAGTTTATTTGACGTAAATCAACACAAAAAAAAGTGACGTCAAAAAAGTGGGCAGCTTTTTTGTTCAACCCGTTCCCGTCCTTTTTTAGAGATTCGTCTTTCTCTGAGAGAAGTTAACCCCTCCTTTTGGAAATTTAAGAAGGTGCTGGAAGTACGGGAACCGATTTTATATGTCATATCGTATTTGTCAGGCTTTACACTATGTAGTCACCGAACGAATGATACCGTTCACTGCGTATGGAGCCATAAGTGAACGAAAACATGACGTAGTTCTTAAATATTCCTTAAAATAAACACACTTAACTTCTTTTATAAAGTAAACATATAGTCACAGTCCTAGAGTGTAGACAAATTTATTAAATTAAATCATGCTTACGAACAAGATCAGAAAATAGTTATAATTACCTAATGACACTGCTTGCAGCTTCTGCTCTAGGTCGGATATTTTTTCTTTGTAAACTTGAGTTTGTGCCTGAAATGATGTTTCTGGAATAACTTGTACAATATATTTGGTTATCATATATACGAAATATAAGGCTAATTAAAATAATATACCGCTCTACTGCGAGGTGTTACATAAAACAAACAATCGTGCAATTAGGGACAATTGATTATAAAATAGATTTTGTTTGGTATCATATTAACAATTGTTATATAAAAGTCTTTCTTTCTTTCTTTCATCAGTCTTTTCAGTCTGTCTGTCTATACTTTCAACTGCTAATTTCAAATGACCAATAAATTTTTATTGCTCCTAGGAACACTATTAATATTAATAGCCTGAACGCAAGGTCACAATGTACTGTGTCTGTGTCCGTTCAGTAGCAATAGTTGTGTTTAGTTCACCTGTCGAATGGTTTGGCGAAACATTCGAAATATTCGCCCAAAAAGGTTTACCGTGCTAAGCAGGCAAATGAAGGCATACATTTATACTCCTCTTTTTCACAGGCTGTCAAACTACTCGTGTCAAATGAGGTAAGAGTTGGCTAAGTTGTACTACCAATAAAGCGAGCTTGTTTGGATGTATTCTATTTTTCGTATCATCGCGATTACTATCGACACAGACATTTGTATTCGGACACCAAACGTCTGCATTGACATAAGAACAAGATCTGCGCCTAAAAGTATGCAGATGTATTTCAATTCCAGGGGTCTTTTGTGGGACGGAGACTAGTAACTAACGGCCCAACCATATGAACTTGCATTAGACAGTCGACAACTAAAAAGCTGAGCGCATTCGCAGTCGCAGTAAGCAAATATTACAAAGGCATTTTTTGTTTCTATCTCTCTCTCGCTCTTAGACAATGTCCTCATCATTTACGGTCTCCACAGAATGTGCAAATGAAACCGCTATCTACGTATAGAACCAAAATGGCAGCGTTCAGAGCCCGAATTCAATTACGCTTGACTCTTAAGATATTTGACGGAAAAAAACATTCAAACATGTGTCTGATACATCATAGGAGATTGGTGTATAAGAATGTATTGCATACTTAAGGGATAACTGTAAGCAGAAAAGTATGCAATCAATTTTTGTTCATGAAATAACCTTACTTTTTAAGAAATACTATGGGTAGTTTTCCATTGGTTTCACTCAAGAATTCCCATTTCTGGATTCCAATGGAACATGCCATTTGTTTTTCGCTCAATTGTGACCGTCATATTCCGTATTTTTATTTTTACAACAAAAGAGTGAATGTGTGTTGATGTATTCTGACTCTGAGTGTCTTCCAAAGTGAAATGGAGAAGCGAAAGGTCTCCTGATAAATTCTTGCGAAGAGCCAACCGAACATGTGTTTTGCCTTCCTATCACCCAATGAAAAATGACATTAGGTCTGTTCCCGTACTGACTTAAACTACAAAAATCTACGATATTTTACGAAAAAAAACGAATTCCTGTTCCCGTACGTCAAAGTTTCGTAGTTTTTCACAGAAGAGAGAGCTCACGAGAGAGTAGGAAATTTCTCCATGCTGCAACTTTTAGTCCAAGAAATTTGTTTGCACAAATTTAGGAGTTCTGTCAAATAGTTGTGTTATTGTTGGTTGGCGGAATAATTTGAAGTAAAACAGTACCAACAAGTTGACGTCTGAATACGTTTCCGTCCTTTTTTGGGGACTTGTCTTTCTATGAGAGAATTTTACCCCCACTCTTAGAAATTTGGCAAGCTGCGAATTTAAGTGCAGAAAGTACGGGAACAGACCTATTATTGTATTCTCTTTTGTAATCTATTTTCATTGCAGGAGTTGATGGAGAAATTGATATGTAAGATATACTTACGTTCTTTTTCTTATCATCCAATCCAGAAGATAACACCAAATATTATATTTAATAGGCTATGGATTTTGGAACGTTTATAGCTTATCTAAACACCAGTTTTTACAAGGCTGTTACTTGACGAAAAAACAAATATCTGACTAACAAAAAAAGGGGTCTACATATTTGTTTAGCGTCACCTACATTCCGAAAGATACGGTTACGGTTGGTTCGAAGATATGCAGTACCTTAAGTGAAGAAATAAGATCTTCTGAAATGTCAGTCTTCGTCGAAATATGTAAGTTGGCAGCTGGCACCTTCATTTTCATGGATATATCTAAAAAAAGCGTTGTTCATCTGGAGATTCCCAAAACTGATATATATTTTCCATAACTTCTCAACTTTTTCAATGAGAATCTTTACAACCACTCTTAGCATAAAGAGCTACCCTGTCAATTCTAAATTGTAATTTGACCTAAACTACAACTTCAAACACACAGCTGAAATAAAAATATAACAATTGTTAATACGAAACTTATTTTTAAAAATTCAAAACTAAGCAGCAAGGTTCTCTACAAAGCGTGCTACTTGCATAAGTGCTAGGATTCATGCTTTGGTTCAGACGCTACTTTAAATTGTTATTAAAAATGTACAGGCTGAATTCCAAAACGTAAAATTATTAACAGTCAGTGTCATACTGCAAACTCCCTTAAAATAGTTCCGTTAGTATTGTGTTGCGTTTTGGAATGGTTGCAGTATGATGCGTTTTGGAACGCAGCCACAATTTTGAAACAGCAGTACTTCGTTAATACGAATTTAGTTAATTTATGTATGTGTTTATTCTAATCAAAAACTTTTACTCTCCAATAAATATGAATTCATATTATCGAGGTGCAACTATTTCAAAAGTATGCTCGCTTTAAGCGATTTTAAATACAATTAAAAAACGTAACCAATCCTACTATACTACAGTATCTAAGTAAAGGAATATTATAGCAACCAACATATACAAACACAATCTATTCGTCTAAATGCATAAAGAAATCAACCTTACATTTAATTCATCACCACAGAACGTTGCTTCCTCAATTGAAAGCTGCAATTCTTCTGTTTTACTTTTCTCATCCTCTAATTTGCTTTCCAAACTAACGACCTTTGCTTTTAGCTGAAAATAAAATTGAATTAAAATATAAGATAAAAGAAATGAAACAACATTAGCAAATAATAATATATTTTTCTCATTTTTCAGAATTAAAAACTTAAATATTTTTCGTGCAATTTTTATTGTCTTTTCTAAATATTAATTCACATTCATCGTATCGAAAGTGTTCCACATTTTATAGATTTTCTAATGGGGGGGAGGTGCAATTTGGCAGAAAGTAATGCTGTTGAAGATTCTATTACCATTCCTTCCACTCTAGGGTTAAGTCAGCCAATCTGTGAGTGCGTCGTTGAAAAAGTCTCGCTCAAGCTTCTCAATTATTCAACAATTGAATCTAGTTTTTTTTTTTTTAGCAAATTGAAATTGAATTTATTTGTATTTTACATCATTTGTTTAGTCTTTAAGTTAAAGGAATTGTTAACGAATATGAAGAATATTATTAGAGACATGAATGAGAAATTAACGACTTATGCTGACAAAAATTAGTGAGCGATGCAGAAGTTCGAGGGTGTAAGATGAATCTGCCGTGAAGGTACACATAAAAGCGTTAAATGAAGAGCGCATTAATTAAAAGAAAAACATTAAACTTTACGTCCTCATGATCATTAGGAAAATAAGCTTAGCTCTGAAAATGTCTCACGAAATAAATCAATTAATTTACGTTATTTTACCGAAAATTGTAATGTGATGTACATATTATCATGAGATTTTAATACCTAGACAGTTAAAATGGTGCTGTTTTAGTTTCGCACTAATGAGAGGTCTTTTTTCTGTCGTATCGGAAGGGCCGAGTGAGTTTAAAGCGGTTCATACACATCACACATGTGCGCGCACCGGTGTGTCATCACAACAATACAGTCGTCACGACACACATCACACCAATCGATATCAGACTATTTTTATTCTACTCGCATCGTGTTTGACACCATACACAGCACACCTTTTAGTGGGTTTTCCAATAAGGGCTTGCCACCTTTTATTTTAAATAAAACGCAAACCATTTGAGATATTTCAGAAACTTTATTATCGGCTTGAAGCACAATCAAAACATTTATGAATGGAACACGACTTCGTTCATATGACCACCGCGGGCACGTTTGCAGCGGTCGATTCGTTGGACCCAATTTTCAACGACTCGGTTACACTTTCCGGCCGTAATGGCCCCTATTTCGCGTTCAATGTTGGCCCTGAGCTCTTCCAACATCGTCGGCTTGTTGGCATAAACCAATGACTTAACGTAGCCCCACAGAAAATAGTCAAACAGCGTTAAATCGCATGAACGAGGCGGCCAATCGACTGGCCCATTTCTTGAGATAACACGCTTACCATACTAATAAGTCGATTGTAACGTGTGCTGCGTGGCTTGTAGCACCATCCTGTTGAAACCACATGTCGTCCAAGTCTATATCTTCCAATTCGGGCCAAAAATCGGTAATCATAGCGCGATAAGGCTGACCATTCATAATAACGTGACGAAAAAATATGGCTCAATAGCGCCGCCGCCATGCAAACCGCACCAAACAGTTATTTTTAGTGGATGAAGTGGTGATTCATGAAGAACATGCGGATTTTCACCCGCCCAATAACGCATATTGTGCTTATTGACGAACCCATTGAGCCATTGATGCGATGAATTTCATCATATTGGCGCATCTTCTCCAGAACCCAATCCGAGAACGTACGTCGCTTCAAATGGCCATTGGCTTCAATTCTTGAGTCAGCTTGATCTTGTATGGGTGTAAACCAAGATCCTTACACAAAATACGCCATAATGTGGTCTGAGCGATGCCCAATTCTCGACAACGCCGCCGCGGAATTGACTGATTTGGATCGTTTTCTACGGGCGATATTTTTGACACTTCGGCCAATCCGTTGGTAACATCACACAACAAATATGTGGACTCAAATTTGTGCACTTAACTTGTTATTGCCTGTCTACTAGGGCGAGAATTACGACCGAAAATTGGAGTTAACGCTCTTAAAGTTGCGATCACCGACTCCGAATTTCGGTAAAAAATGTTTACAATTTGTAGACGCTGCTCGTTCGTGTACTTTACCATGATGAAAATGTTGAGTTTACTTTATAATTTGACAGTGACAGTTTGATGATTAGTGAAAGAGTGCGTTCACAAATTAAATTCAAAGTTGTAAAGTACCTATTGGAAAACCCTTTACTATGGCTTGAACAATAATATCAAATTCGCTTCTAGCAATTACCCTACAGGCCTCAAACGATCAAATTCGTTCAACGTTGTAGCTTAAAATAAAGGTTCTTTAATGACATTTTATTTAGAGAATGACAGACAGTATTGGCAGACGTACTTCTTCTCTGTCATCGTAATGTCAGAATAGACTGTTATTTATATAAATACACAGACTATGCAAAGTAGGTGCAATCAAAAAGACTTAATGGCAATTAGTTTGACTGACTGAAACGTAAAATTGCAACACCCACAACCATTAGTCAATCCCAGCTAACATGACATTTATGCACATAAAAATACCCTTGTAATAGTAAATAGAATAGAACTTACCTCACTTATAATCTTTTGAAATTGCAATACTTGATTCTGGGCATCCTCCTGATCCAAATCTCTTTCGATTAACAATTGTTCGATATGGTTTTGTTTCTCTCGGATTAGATCCTTCAATAAAAACAATAATGTATTCAAAAATAATATTCGTGTGGGGCACTTTATCGTACCTGCATAGAAAAGGTGCTCTTTGTACTTGTTGGATGAGGGGGATTGACTGGTTTGATTCCTGAGGACCTCTGCTAAAAAAAAAGAAAGGTGTAATATAATTTTATCCTTTTTTAGTGTAATTTGCTCCGACCATCATTCTAAGGCGTGATGTATTTGTTGTTGCAATGCTATTCATAGTTCCAACCGATGTGAGAGATTCCCTGGAGCCAGCTCTTGATAGACGAGACTTTTTCGAAGACGGTGATAGGGAAACTTTTGCTATTGGAACGAAAATTCCATACTTGGCAATGCAATCGAAGTACCTTAAGAAAAACAAGAAACAGATGAGTAATTTAGAGAAAAATTTTTATATATTCTTTCTTTTTTACCTGACACCATCAACTGATCCATCATTTTTACCCGTGGGTTCATCTAGCTCAATACCACACCAATTACCAGATGCAAATTGTGTTTCACCGAGAAATCTTAAGGTACCGGGTCGACTCCCGAAACCAGATGAAACAATAACTCGATCACCCAATTGGAAAGCGTGTTCTATAATATTGATAAAGGGTTTTCAATAGGGATTACCAAAATTTCACAGGTGATAGCGGCAATATTGTTAAAGCTACAGCTGTCAAATTGGCTGTCATTTATTTAATTTATTCTGCCAAATTAACATAGATAGTAATAGCGTTCGTATGTATACATCAACAGATATTGAAAGGTATCAAAAATACATACTGCCTACACTTCTGTTGAGTGTGCTTCTGGTACTAGGAGTAGGTGACACTGTACACGATCTATCCGGTGACATCTTTATTGATCCTCTAGTTGAAGCACCATCTAAAGGCTGAACTGTCAGCCTCGTAAGCCGTGAAAAGATACCCTTTTTGCTTTCGCATTGAAAGTATCGTTTGCCAGCAACACAGCCATCATTTTTACCTTAAAAACAATAATATAGCATTCATTTTTCTTACCGAGAAAAATCCCTTTTTATTTTATTTACCATTTGGCTCATCAAGTACGATACCCGCCCATTCACCGGGTGCAAAATGTGTTTCGCCAATGTAAGCAATTTGTCCGGGACTCGTACCACCGACCCATACTTTTTGTCCGATGATGAACTGTTCAGTATTTGCTGTTAGCACTGTTCCTGTATCTGGAAGTGTTTATAAAAATTAGGTTAAATAACAAATCTATATCAGAAGGAGAATAAAATAAGTCATAAAATAAAGGAAGGAAGGATCATATTAGTGCATTGAAATGACCCCACAAAATTCTATGTAATATGTGGATGTAGTCCAAAGATACGCCGATTACATTGGCTCAGCCATATCGAGCGAATGGACAGCAATGCTCCAGCCAAGAGGATCTTTGAATCACAGTCCCCAGGTTCAAGACGACTAAGAACACCAAACCTCCGACCAAATTATCCCGGAAACCAGAAAACTTGGTCTCCGCAACTAAAAGCCGCGTCCCGCAGAGGATGGACGGCAGCCGTGTCTCAGGCAGAGACTACAAGGGTCGGAAGCCTGTTAATAAGTAAGCATTGAATCAGAGTAAAAGACCACTGTTCGCAAGCGAAAAAAAAAACTCAGAAAAGCAGTCACATCTTGGGACGGGAGCCCCTTATAACAGGATTAAGTGGTATGGTCAGACATCTATAGTTGTTCGGTTTGTCTTCTTTGGGCGCAGGCAAAAATTTTTACGCACTGTAATCTAATTCGAAAGATCCGGGACACAGAGGCCTGGACTATCAAATATGACCCTCGCTCGACCAGCGACAAATGCCAAATCATGAAATCTACCTGTACATCATACACATACATGCAGCATTCTCCGTCCTTCCAGCAAAATCCACGAAAAAATTCAACCCTCATCATTCTCGCCTCATCATTCTCTCCTCAATTATCATTTCTATCTACACACTGTAATTTTTCCATCATTCCAGCAAGACTGTCAGTTCAAAAATGATAGTGTGTAGCCTACTTAAAGGCATTGTACAGAATTTGTTTTTGTTGATACATATTTCATTCGGTTGAAGTAATTTTTACACTTTCGCATTGAAATACAAAAGTCCTTCTTGAATGGATATGGTCGGCCCTTGAACACATACGTTTGCAGTTTGTACTACACTACGATCATTATTTCATTCTGTCTGTCCCTGTGCTTGAGAGCGTCGAATTTTCTATGGGACAAATCCACTTTCGCACTCGCACAGTCGAAGGAGTCCTCAAAAGGTTCAAACATACACAAATCCGTTGGTCCAGACGGTATTCTCCCTATAGTTCTGAAGAACGCTGGCAAAACCTCTGCGTAAGCTTTTCTGTCTGTCCTACTATTCTGGCCTCTTTCCGAGTAGATGAAAAACAGCATTTGTCCAGCCTGTCCCTAAAAAAGGCGAATCTTCCTCTCCAACCAATTATCCACCCATTGCACTTACGTCCCTTCTTTCTAAGGTCATGGGAACGCTGATAAAACGTCAGGAGAAATATCTTGATTCACGAAAACTCCTCAATGACCGACAGTATGGTTTTCGTAGCAATAGGTCCACTGGTGCCTATAGGTTTCCGTGACGTGACGAACCCTACCTCAATCTCCATATCAGCTGTCATTTGGTGAAGATCCATAATCCTGTGAGAGAGTAAGCATACATCGTCAGCGTGGTTTCAGTTGAGTTGTAAGAGCCCATTCAATTCCTCCATTCCCCGTCATCAAAGCTTCACGAAGCACATCGACAATCACCAATAGGAATAGTAGTGGTGAAAGAATGCAACCTTTGCTTACCCCAATTTGAATCTCGAATTCTACTGTGAACCTTCCTCTGTGTAGGACGTGACATTTGACATTTTTGTTGATACAATCGAATGTCTTCACAAAATCAATAAACAGCAGGTGAAGTGGCGATCGATATTCGATGATCATTGATCTGGTAGACATGAGAGTATTCAGAGGGAAATCCTGCTTTTTCCACATCCAATGTGTCATCTATTTGTTGGTCTTTTATCCAATTAAAGTCATAGATTTTCACGTACCATATTTGCCATTTCTCCTGTGCTATTATTGTCAACAGTCATGAGGTGAATATGATTGCCATACCGTTTACTAGTAAAAGAATCTAACTCCAATTTCTTACCCATGAATTTACCATTTGTGATCACAGAATTGCAACAACGTGAGCACTGTGGCCTCTTTCCAATTTTTAGATTCGGGATGACAATTTTAAGATCAAACGAATTTTAAAGCAAAAATAAATAAGATTACAAATGACTCACAAATTCTATTTGAATCAAAATAATGCATGGAATTTAATAAACAAATTTAATAGGTTATTTAAGAGCTTGTGAATAATTTCCCAGCTAAATTTGGAGCCGACAATAGTTGACGGAACTGGTATTTTGTGGGTAGGTGGGAGCTCATATTAGTTTTCCACGTTATAGTATAGATGGACATGGAATAAACAATTGTGTAAATTATAATTAAAACTCGTTCACAGCTAATATTGCCTCCGCCTACCACTAACTTTGTGGGTGTTCTGAGATCAGCTCTTATGCGATTTACTTGTTTTCATACTTCTAGCCTATTTGAGTAGGTACCGACTTAGTGAGTGGTCTGAGATCAGCAGAACCTCTTATGGGGATGTGCCTATTTGCTTTCAAAAATGGTTATTGCGCAGCTACTGGACAAGGTCATCCTTTAGGTGACTTATGCAAAGGCTGAAACTTGCTTCAAAAATTCATATCTTCGACTAAAGTAGAAGAAATAAATCTGAAATTACTGGCCTATATGCACAAATTTAGCGTAAACAGATCAATTTGAAGTGAGTATTTAGTTATTGATTCTATAACCTCCAATATATGCAAATTTTTGCATTAATTAGTTATGCAAGACACGATTTTGTGTGACTTTATGTGCGTTCTTTTATTAGACCACATTTGATGTACAGTGAGTCATATTGAATATTGAGAATAAGTTTGTTGTTTGAGTTTGAACGTAAACACAAAATTAGTCAACTACGGGTGAGGTCATAGCGCCATGAACTACATAATTACGTATTCCTTTTCTTGATAAAAAGGGGATCATATATATATTCATATAATATTATGCTTTATCTACATAAGTTTCACATAAAGCTGGCATGAAAGATTATAGGGAATGGGTATGCATCATTCTAATACCATTTAACCTTAAGGCAGAACCACAATGAAGTTAGATGAGTTAACGCCATCTTCACACTGCGTTTCCACGAGTCTGAAAAAAAGACAGGCTTTTCAGTCAGACTTTTTGCCCGCTAAACTTTCATGTCATTAGATGGGCGAATTTTGTTATAACTTTAACAGCAAAACAAGCTTACTTGCTTTTAAAAAATCAACAAACTCATTGTTTCTGTTTGTGAAAATCGAAAATCTGCCATCTTTGCACGTCTGGAAAGCACTAATCGATCACAACACATGTTTTTTCTTATAAAAAACGACTAACGACTGCCAAACTGCCAAATGTCAAATTTCAGTCAGGGTTGATGTCCACAGAGAAGACAAGACAAAAAGGCTGTCTTAGATGTCCGACTGCAAGTCAAGTCCATAAAAGTATTAATGTCACGACTTGAGTCTTGACTGGAATTATGTCTCGTGGAGACTGGGTGTAATGGAATGTCCTATTACACAGAAATAGTAGTGCATCGCCATAATGGGAATATGCTTACTTTCGTCGAGTTTTGTTAATTTCTGTGGCTAAATGAAATGGGGCATTGAGTATGGAAATTTGACAGCTCACTCAGGCCAACAAAAAGGAAAAACAGAATTAAGTTTTGAATACATTCAATATTTATTTATACAAACAAATAAATGGCTATTTAAATATGTCATCCACTACAAATAGAATATTTTTAGTTTATTTAGTTCATTTTCGTTTTTATTTTTCCCTCTTTTGATAGGTTATGAAGTTTGCTTAAGTTCATTATGGGGAACTAGAGCGGTTGGAAGCAATTCAGTGGGCTTTTCATTGGGTTTTGAGTTTTGACATAAGGTTAATCTGAGTGAGCCTTTATTACTGCAAAGAAGTAACGATTTTTGGCAATCTCCACAGTGACTTACCTTTAAATCCAGTTCACTACCTGGAAATGCCTTACTTTGCAGGTAAAATTAAATTTCTCGACCAATCAGAAACGTTTGACTACCTAGTCCCTAGAATGGTGCCTTCCGCATTTATTGAATAAATTTGAGATTGATTTGAGTAGACATGTTTAATTTTAACAATGAATCGCTTTACGCCGAAATAGTAGGTCCGTTCGCTTACTTTTTGCACTAAAATTCGTAGATTATCAAATTTCGAAGAATGAGGGTAAAATTCTCTTAAATTACGAAAAAGTAATCAAACAGGTTGAACAAGAAAAAGTTGAAAATACACTGGCTTGACAGCTTTGACAGTTTTCATAAACCAGCCCACAGAAATTTCTTGCACTAAAATTCGTAGCATGGGGAAATTTCTTACTCTCTTCTGCGAAAAACTACCAAAAATTATCTGTATGCGAACAGCTTTTCGTAAAATTTGTAAATTTTCGTGAAAATTCGCTGTTTTAGGCGCGTACGCGAACGAACCTGAACCTAGTGACGCTGTACATTGAAAATAGTCGCTCAGTTGTGTTTACTCAAGGTGCATATCGTCGAAAACATTGTGGTCTAAAATCGCAACACTATTCGTCGTTTGGCGTCGAATTTTGTTATGCACGGGACATATGGATTGGGAGTACGTTGACATGCGGTTCATCAACGCCCAAGACGTTCCAATAAGATTGAACCGGTTGCACCGGCAAGAGAGAGTATTGCCAAGAGACCATGAACAAGTGTCGTATCGCTCTCAGTATTTTGGATGATTTGCATTTGTTACCGTGTAAAGTGCAATTGACTTAAAAGAATATTGACGACAGACCGTCCACTTCGCTTGGAATATGGCCAAATAGTCGCTCGAATGGTTGCCACTGAACCTGCATTTTGATAACCGACGAGGGTCATTGTACGCTCTCTGGCACCGTTAACAGGCCAAGTTACCGCACATGTGAAGCGAAGAATCCACACGAGATCCATGACCAAAAAGTGACTGTTTCGGTTGACGTTTGCATCAAAACCATCATTGGGCGAAACTTTCGATGGGAATTCCATTTCGCTGGAGGATGGCTCTTCAAGTCTGCCCACAAGTATGTGAAAAAGGTCTGGAATGTCTACACGATGTAACACTGCAAATTGAACAATGCAATTCCTGCTAGTAAAATTCCCTAAACGTGTGCTGTTAAAAAATAGCCCAAAATGACATTGACTGACAGGTCGTTAACACTTCCCTTATCTAGCAATTAGAATACTTTTGCATTGGGATGACAGATTTGTCGCTTACGAATCTAGGTGCCTCTAGGACAAAAATTAGACTAGATTTTTGCAGATTCTAGCGAGGAAGGCCTTCGCTATAATGTATTAGAACTAATTAATACTTCAATGAAACGTCGTAAGCCAAGTAAACAGGTGTAAATAAATCTATTCAAATTAAAAGCATTCAAG
Organism: Chalcosyrphus nemorum; assembly: GCA_949716465.1. Classification (NCBI taxonomy): domain Eukaryota; kingdom Metazoa; phylum Arthropoda; class Insecta; order Diptera; family Syrphidae; genus Chalcosyrphus; species Chalcosyrphus nemorum. The sequence goes on from OX454335.1 coordinate 26,881,693, forward strand.
GAATGCATGCAGAGCTCCACTTGCTGGCTCTTCAAATTTGTCGACTTTTACGGATAAGTGGATTTTCATTCTAGCGAACTGTTTCGCCTACTAGCGGGTAGGAAACGCGGTCAGTGTGGTGAATAACTATACAATTTTGTCTATTTTTCTCAAACAATAAGTGCATTTTCTAACACCTTCTTGACAAGTTATGAAACTCCGCGGCACGTATAAACGTTCTCCATTGAAAAGATTTCCTAACGAACGATCAAATTTGTATAAATTCTTACCTAAATCTAAATTGGGAGTAATGGAAGATCTCCAATGTCAATGTCACTGCTGAAATTGGGGAAAAAAGTTGTATGTGGCGCTTGACACCAAATTTACGTTTAAAGTAGCACCCAATAACATTTCAATTGGAAATAGGTGATGAGTAGATTTTTATTTTATTTTGATAAATCAATTATAAACATAACAAAGCAAGGGGGCGTCATGGAGTGGACCACTTACAAAGAACGTTTAAGACCCCATAAAAGGAGATACGAAATAGCTCGTTGTGAATTGATTCAACTAATAAAGCATATTGACTTTAGAAAACCGTGAAACACAGGAATTTAACTGTTTATTATCGTCCAGTGCGTTGAATAAAGATCTGCTGATCAGCGATTTTGAAAAGGGCATTCGATGGTTTTAACAGAGAGATTATTTGGAGAGGCTACGCAGGAGAGACTACATACCATGGGTCGAAATGTTACATCTAGTACAGAGGAGGAAGGTTGAGGAATTCCAGGTCGAAAGTGGCGTACGACAGGGTTGTATTTTTTCGCCGATTTTTTTCTTATAGGTGATCGGTTGACGTGCTTCATGTAGCTCTGTCAACGGGAGGTGGACTAGTTCGATGAACTCAAACACCTCGACTACATTAAAACGATGCATGTTTGCTCTTCCCTAGAATTATGGACCTACATCAAATGACAGCAGCTGTCAAGAAAGAAGCAGACCTTGTCAGGCTGAAGATAACCTGCCTTAAAACAAATACCTCGGCTTGAATTTCCATTGCGGGGCAACCAGTAGAGATAATAGTTTTCATTATTTGGATATAGCCAGCCGAATAGTTAAAGCAAAGTCTGCGTTTGGGATGCTGTCTAGAAACTAACGTAGTAATGCAATCAGCCTAAACACAAACACTGAGATTGTTTGAGAATCTATAACTGAGAACAGGTTAGAAATCAATAGGTACAACCATACAGCGAAGGAAGGCGCAATGAATTGGTTACACGATCCGAAAAGGTTCTATTGCATGTAATGAGCCCAGGAAGACATTAGACCTGTTGGACCATAAAAATATGGCGACGTACAATGGAGATGGAGGCATGGCAGAATATCGGTACACTGCTAGGAACCGTAAACGGTTGCACGGAGGCGTAGTAGAGCGGGTCATGGACCTAAAGGACCAACTATACGACGACGAAAGTAGCAGTGGATTGGTTACACTATCCGAAAGGGTAACAGGTCCATAGCTTACCACGTGGGGCAGAACAATTAAGAGGGAAGCACGGCAACTGGGAAAGAGTTGGGAGAGCTGAGACAGATTTCACGAAATCGCACATGATGGCGCGTAGGCATTATAGAGGCCCTAGGACCCACAAGGGCATGTAGGACAAAAGTAACTATAAATATTCGAGACATACAAAAGGCAGAGCGCTGGGGTCATTAAAGAAGACGTCTCAATGAGAGTCAAGGGGTAAACTAGGACGACATTTAGATGTAGTTGTAGATTTGAATTCGCGAGAGTTTAACCTCACAAATCTTTAGTAAATGACAAGCAGATTGCTGCGACTACAGGAAAAAGTTAGTGTCAATGAAATGTCAAAATTTGCGAATATTCGCTCATTCGTATTCGCAGGTGGTGGAGCTATGAATGGAACTTAACACTCTCAATGTCATTCATTACTGTACAAATGAATAACCCTTAATTTTCTTTTTTTTTTTATCAAGTTTAAAAGAATTCATGAAATAATTCGCGTCCGATGACTAAAAACTCTTACGAACATCTACAAACATCCGAGAGTAGTATATTATTGACTTTGCACGCCAAAAATGTAACACGCACGAGAAGATTCATTAGTTGCTAATCACCTCCTTTTTTGGAATCTATTTTTATTAGTGACCTGAAAACTCCCACGCGTTATTTTTCTCAGCTTAAACGCGAATAATTAAAAATACTCATATCACCTAACTTCATCTGAAATGCTATTGAATGCCACTAAGAGCCGGGCGCCACACTTATTTTGCATCGTATTTGGTTAGTGACATTGACATTGGAGATCTCTTATCGATTTTTACTCCCAAATTCGATTAAACACCAAATGTTCGTATATTTAATCGGTTTTGTGTATATGTACGATGCATGTTCCTTGTAAATTAATTTAATTTGTATTTCGACTGATTGTTATCAATGATTGAACGTGAGTCAGAGAACCCATATGCGTGAGGACATGGTATTGATTGATACAGTATTGTGCGGAACATTTGCAAGTTTTGGCTGAACAAATTGGAATAGAGATAGTTTCAAGGTTTGTTGTTACCGTATCTAAAGGATTAAGTTGAACATGTATGTGGTTTGTCTCAGTTATAAGAGCTGCACTTCAGAATGAGCCGCACAGAACTTTGTAATCCATACTGTGGCCAGTTTTGGATAAATACCTTGGCCTAAGGCCTTACAAGATCAAATTATCTTTGAAGAACTGAAGCATCCCGAACATTTCGAGCGTTGAAACTTATCCGATTAAGCTCCCATCATCATCTTCAGCGATAGAGCTCATTTTTTTTTTATTAATCTTCTTATTCTTTCTGAATAAGTAACATAAGCGTTACAGGACAGAAACAAACAAACCATGTACCTTAAGAGACTCCATTGCATCTACAAAAAGTGTCCATGTTGTGTGGAATTTTGTTCATCGATTAAAATGATTGCTATGTTACAGTCAATGGAGTTTGCTATCGTACTTTGACCCAACAAGGTGGTGCCACATAACACACAGCTTGAACGCTTGATCTATCTCGACGAGTGAGATGAAATTATTTTTAGAGAGCTGTACGTTAGCCCTTTGATTCATAGAATCGATCGCTAAAACCATGCTCGCGCTGGTCATTGTCTCAACCGATGCCCGGAATTGAACTGGACATAGCCAATCGAATAGGTAAGTAAAATCTGCGTTTAGGATGCTATTCACAGTTTGGGCTCTATTCCAAGTTGCTATATGCTTGTGGCACCTGCAGAGTGACCTCCACGATAATGAAGAAGCTGCAAATGTTCTACGCAATGTCTTAAGGATTTTCTGGCGTAGACTAACGTGCAGCTTTATCAGAGAACGGGCCATCAACCTAAAGACAGTGAATTGGCCATAGAAAGCTGGGAAATATCTGGGGAAATTTGAGGCACATTTTCAAAAAATTAAATCACCCGTCTCCGTCTGATTGTCTGCCACCTGTTTTTGAGCAACCACTCCCGTGCATTGCACCGCTTAATTGCATCACGCCCCAGGTCTTAAGATGCTATCATTATCCTTTTTATATCTTAATCCCAACATGTCCTAACACAATAAAGATAACGCATTCCAAGTACTTTTTAAAAGTTAAAACTAAGACCAAATTCAAGGGCTACATAGAAAAAAGTACTACAATCTGTATGTTATTCATTTTTACTCGCTGTAGCGAATACGGAACCCATTAGAATCACTTTCGAGTGTCACGAAGATTAATGAACGAAGCAAACCAAACCAGCCAAAAGAATGCTGGCCCCAAACTATTAACCAAGCAAGTTTTCTTCAACCCAAAAGATACTATAACCGATACTAATTGTCTACGTGGGAATTGGCAAAAATTTGAATTACACGCCCGACAACTTCTCCAAAAGATCTATACTCGCTGGCATTCTATTGAAATCGAAAAATATTAAATAAAAACCAGTTTTACTAGCATAATTCAATCAAATCGCAAATCACACACAGCAACCATGAACTAATCCTTGTGGTGATTTACTTTAATCACACTTTAGCTGTGAAATACTCGTTCTAAATTGAATAACAAAAAAAATACAAAAATATATACCTTTTGAGGAAGTGGAAGACCTTGGGGATAATTCGTGCTGATAGCCCGTACCGATTTTTGATGCAGTAGCAGCACTGTTGCTATTTTTATTATATGATGACGGATATCTCAGGTGACTGGTGGCATTATTCTCCTTTGTGGAGCCGACACTAACATCCGAATTGATAGACTTGGGTACCGAAGGATCACGTTCTTCATTATTGCTCATCTTCACTTTGAAATTTTTTTATTAATATTATCACATAAGACGACGTGTAACCCGAATGCAAACAGTTCAACTGATTAAATTATTCTCACGACGACGACGACGACGACGACGATGACGACTACTTCTTATTACACGAGTTCGAGTTCTTATTAGACAAAATATGAACGAAAAATTGATCACTCTTATTCACTAGAATGGTTAAGAGTTTCAAACTTAAACGACAGTTAATTTAAATTAAATAACAAATAACAATATTCGCGATTCGTAATTAAACTTTTCTATGATTTTTTTTTCTCTCGTTTTCGTGTGTTTTCGGTGCGTAAAAGAACAATAATAATGGAAATAGAAATGTGTCACAATCACAAAACTCAAAGGTAAAATTTTTGTATAGAGTAATGAGTGCAAATGAAAAGCTTCCAGTCACCTACTATATTTTCCAAACGAAAATATGTCAATTCGATCGAGTCTCACTCAATTTGCCACTCACTTATTCCAATGGAATGCAAGGCTTATGACAGTCGCGGGAAAAGATTTTCCCGCTCCTTCAAGTAACATCATGTGTAAATGGAGTTAAAAAGATGGTAAGGCCTGTATGACATTACAGTTTTTAATATGTCTGTTCTCGCACGGAAAAAGAGTGAACTCCTGTTCCCGTACGTCAATGTTTTGTAGTTTTTCAAATAAAACAGAGCTGACGAGAGGGTATGCTTCTAATTTCAGCCCAAAAATTTCTTTTGGCATATTTTTATGAGTTCTGTCAAATGGTTGTGTTTATGTTGGTTGATAAAATAATTTGAAGTAAAACAATACAACAAAGAGTGATGTCTAAAAAGTGGGCAATTTTTTTTGGTCTTTTGTCTTTCTCTGATTGAATATCACCCCCACTCTTAGCAATTAGGAACCGGACCTAATGCGATGTCCTCCTCCATCTGTCAGAGCATTGTATCTTCTAAGCCGCTTGGCATAGAGAGCTACTCCATACATGGGAGTCTGCACAAGATGACAGTATTAAATCTAATTTATGTGGACTTTTTTTTAAGAACGAGGAAGCTATATTCACATCGTATTATATGCCAAATAAAAGACGATTTCATGACGTTCTCATAAAATATATATACTGTGTCAAACGAACCGAAGTTGACCGTTTAATTTAGTGTGTCTATGCTTTTTTGTCTATGAATCTTTTGACAGATGACGCATGATTCGTGTTAATGGGCACGTTCCGCATTCTAGGCACTAGGTAGTCAAACGTTTTTGATTGGTCGAGAGATTCAGTTTTGACTACAAAGTAAGGCATTTCTTTTTAGTAGTGGACTGGATTTGAAGGCAAAAAAATTCTCCCTACCTTTTAAGCTCAAATATTTGTGCTTTTAAGTCAATGTGCAAACTGTCATAAATTCGTTTGCCGTTCCATATGTTAGGCATTACCTCAAAAAGTAGGCCTAGAGTTCGGAACGGTCCCATTTTATCATGCATACACTTATCCTGGCACAGCGTCTAGAATTATTCAACTGGCCTTAGAACCATTCGGACCGAGAATCATTCCGACCGGTGAATTGGCTTCCTAAATCGTATGATATCAAACCCCTAGCCTTTTTTCTTTGATAATAAGCAAAGTCCAATGTCTACTAGGATAAGCCGGCTACGATTGAGGAATTGGCGGTCAACATTACTCACTACATTGCATCCAAGTTCAGAGATTTACTCCAAACCTATTCACACTTGAAAGCCTTATTTCAAATTATAATTCAGCCGATGGGCTTATAATCGAGGCATGTTTTCATTCTGAAACGTACCGTGTCGTATGTAGTGAAATGTAACGCATAGCTATTTCCAATCAAAATTTCACTTCACTTCCATCATTTCCATCAGACAACGTCAACAAAAAACGTTGACGTGTTCTCTTGCCATTGCTGGCTCTTGCTGTTCTCTATTTATTTCTATTCTCTGTCTGTATATTCGTTTGAGGGTGGTTCTACTCTAGTAAATAATTTTTTTGTTCAATAAAAAATCTCGATTTACAAACAAAAGTACCACAAAATGATTGAAATAAAGAGCGTGCTCGGAAAATTCTACAGTGATTATGTCCATCACACGTCCAAGAAGCTGAAGATGGTCGACGCATACCTTTTCTACATCTTCATTACCGGCGTAATCCAATTCGCTTATTGCTGTCTCGTCGGCACCTTCCCCTTCAACTCGTTCCTCTCTGGCTTCATCTCAAGCGTGAGCTGTTTCATTCTGGGTGTCTGTCTACGGCTACAAGCTAATCCCGAGAACAAGGCGGTATTTTGTAAAATCTCACCCGAGCGAGGATTCGTGGACTTTATATTCGCTCACGTAGTTCTGCACTTGGTTGTTGCAAACTTTATTGGATAAATTTGTACTCCTAACACTTTTGTAAAGCACTTTATAAGTTCTGAGCATGTATTGCATTATAAATAAAATATTTTGTGTTCTCTAAGTGATTTCGCATTTTCTTTTTTATATATCACAACTGTTCCACATGTTGGAAAATATTTTGTTGCCTAAACTTCGGTAGTTGGGTTGGAACAGGTGCAACAGAGTTGTTTTGGCAGGTGTTCCCAATTAGGATGGCTGAATTCGCTTCCATTTACACATATTTCTACGGGTCGGATTTAAGGGCATTTCGCAACGGAATATTAGCTTTTCGACCATCAAACTATAGTTCTTAAGTATTATTTATGAATCAGAAACACGCAAGAACAGTCCTGTGAAGCTGGCGACGCAACAAGCGCTACTGTATCAATTGATAAGCAGTTAGAAACGACAGCAGACCATCGCACATAGCAGAAAAATATATCAACGAAGTTTTTCACCAATTCATCAAATAAGGGTACGTGCCTGGTAATAAAATGAACCGATTTGGATTTCCTTTTAATAAAACGACAATGCAGTCGCCCCAACTGTCTAGATGGAGCTTTTCCTATCACCCGTTCGGAGTATGCTTTCCAGTTTTGAACAAAATTCCTAAAAATGCAATGTAATGCAGTATATATAAGCTGAGGAGTTATGTATCTCTGTATTACTAGCTTTGGCTTAGGTACTAGACAGAATTTTCATGGACCAAATCAAAGTACTCCTCGAAGCCACATTCGATACCGAACATGTGTTTCTCTTTGAATCATTTGCCTCGCTCAGTAGAGGTATTTCTCTAATAAGGTAATAGCAATCAGGGCTGAGAAATTGCAAAAGAAAATTTTTTCAAGGCTGCATTCTTTCGTCAACATGGTTGGAGAGCCGGCTCAAAACTATCTGCATACACACAGAACTTCATTAAAACATTAAAACAGACTCCAAATAGTGTTTTAAAAATTATACTTTAATCTAATTAATAACTTTATAAAGTAAACATTCATTTTAGTCTCCACCCTCCTTCTTTTCCTTAATCGCGTCCTGAAAAGAAAAAGAAATACATGTAAATCGTTGCAAAAATTATAGCCTATGTACAGTATACCTTGAATCGTTCTTCAAACAGCGACAATTCGGCCAATAAATCAGTGATTGCATTCATAAAAGCCTCCTGTGGCGAGTAGTCGGGTGTTGTTTGTATTCTGATAACAAACTTATGCTCCAATGGATGAGGCACTTTGTATCCAGCGAACAAGACATTGGGATCCTTCAGTAGCTGACTGAAAATAACATTTAAATTACCCATGCCAATCTTAGCACATCCCTACTTACTTTCTAATCATGTTGCCCAAGGTATGATCCTCCTTATTGACTGTGAAAATAGCTGCATTTGTTACCTTTGTATCTAGTTCCTTAACAATTCTAGAATAACAAATAAAATTAGATAAGTATCTTGTGCGAAGCCAAATTTAAATACTTCTTTTCGCCTTCATAAAGAAGAAAGGATTCAAAAGTTGGTGGCGCATTCATTGTGGCAAATAGTTAAGTAAATTTGTACAAAAATAGCAAAAGTAATCGGCGACAAGAAATCAACAGAAAACAACAAATGACAGGCAATTATTTGGAAATTTTGCCGCCTGGTCTGGAAAGTATTTAGAACAAGAACAAGAAAAAAATATGACTTCCAGTACAATTTCCTGAGCACGAAGATGGCGTCAGGGAAGGTGTGTTTCATGGTACATGAATAGAGTTCGAAGATGAGTTCATATGAGCGAAAGTTTGTAATACGAAATCCTTAGCTTATAAATTTTGGAAAACCAATGAAAAGTTAAATATTTCCTTTCAGCGACGAGACATGCAAATAGTTCAACTTACAAGTTTTTAATTTAAAAAATGTGCTACTGTTTTTATACTTCTTATACTATTGGTTTCTTCCCATTTGAAGCAGCAATATCATTTAGGGTCCATTTACAGCTCATCTGCGAATACCAACGAGCGAATATTCGCAAATTTTGACATTTCATCCGCAGCAACCTTTCCATCTAGTCGCGAAAATTTGTGAATTTTAGCTGTCAGCTGTTTAAAAAAGGAGAACACCAACCAAAAAAGTTGACTGCCGCTTAGTCATAAATCCTAGGGCGTTTTGACCAATTGTGGGTTAATTATAATATAACCGTGGCTCAGTGGTCCAAAGATGGAATCCAGAATAAACCATCAACATTTGTTTTCACGGCCCCACCCTTCGCAAGCCTCTGACAAATATCCTAAAGGATTTACTGTCATGAGAAAGCTTCGCAAAAACAACCTGCTGCCCTTCGAGTACGGCATAAAACTGTAGGTCCCTTCTGTACGTGCAGAAACGTATACCATGCACAACACACTTACCGTATTTTTTTTTTTTTTATTTTTTTACAACACAATAAAAACGTGGTTAGTTTTTAAATTATTAAATCGAAGAACATAATAATCTATCCTTTAATTTTCTAACGTTTTGTTTCGAAATTTGACTGCAAATAATTCTTGCTAACAGATGGCTCTGCTTCAAGGACTCTCATCTCATTTTATATATTCGGCATGGTCTTAAGAGCATAAATCGCTCTTAAATCGCATCTTTATAAGCAGTGACGTTTTTGTCTGCTCTGTTCCGATTTATAGTGGAAACAATGGTAATATAATAACTAATTAAAATTGTTAAACAATTCCTAAATAAAATATAATTTTTTTTATTATCAGATGGTGAATTCTTAAACTACAGTGCATATCAAGGAACCATATTCACCACGAATTAAATTGAGCATTTTCGTCCCTTATAAATGTGAGTAAAACTATATCCTTAATACCTATAACCTATCGTAATTTTGAAAAATCAATATAGAGTAACGAGCTATTAACGCGCAAGTTCTTCCGTCTTCTATTCTATTCAAAATAAGAACTAAAGAGTGTAAAATGTTCCATGTTTGAATCGCAGGAAATACTAGGAAGACTTTCGCGTGTTTTCGCGACCTCAGCTCTTGTGATGGTCTCACATACAAGAACGATCTACCCTTCGAATAGGACATAAAACTTTAGGTCTCCAGAAACATAAACAACGCTAAGAACTGTGAGAAGCTCGGCCTTGACCCTCTAGGGGCTGCTGGTAACCTACATAGGTCCTAAAGCTGGGAATTTTCACGAAAATTTTCAAATTTTATCGAAAAGCTGTTTGCGTACGAAGAATTTTCGTAGTTTTTCACAAAAGAAAGCGCTCACGAGAGAGTAAGAAATTTCGTCATGCTACGAATTTTAGTGCAAGAAATTTCTGTGGGCTGGTTTCTGAAACCTGTCAAAGCTGTCAGTGTATTTTACTCCCACTCTTCGAAATTTGATAACCCACGAATCTTAGTGCAAAAAGTACGCGAACGGACCTGTATTTCGTTCAATATTTTTTTATACATTCTAGTGCAATTGTTTTTACAATTCAGATTACAAATTGTTTGTTCTAGGCAAACAGAGGAATCAGCATATCCAACTGATAACAGTGTTCAGCGTATATAAGCGATATTTAAGCAGAACGAAATGGCATATCCCTACAGTATTTTGCTGGTAGTATTAGGAGCTGGAGTTGCACTGTCCGCCCCCAATCAACGTAATATCGACTATAAAAATTCTAACATTTCAGAATCGGCGCGGGATGGTTTGTATAAGCCCATTATTTTTTAAGATTACACGTCAGAACTTCAGTTATTTATATCTTAGGTTATATTTAGGTTATTAATAAAAAAAAAAAAAATAAAAAAATAAAAAAGCGCAAACAACGCAAACGTTGGTATCTATGGTCTACCATGAGAACTCAAGGTACGTGTTTGTCGCTACATGGTGGATATGCCTACAGGGGAAGCCAGCCATGAGAAAAAAAATGGCATAACGCGCTCACGTGCAATACCTCAAGGGTGGTGTGGAAAGTTGCACTTAAAAATTCAATACGCTAGAGCTATTAGAGTGTATGCAATAGGTGGTATCAAGATTGACAATTGCATTGGAAAAAATAATCTATTACTTGTATAATTATGCAGAAAGGAATATCACTACTGCACAAATACAATTCAGGTATATCTATGTATTTTCGACCGAATCACTAGCATAGACTAATTAATATAAAAGAGGATATGAATGTCCTTTTACCGATATACAGACCATGGGCGTTGGTTGATTTGGAAGAGAGAAGAAAGGATAGGAAAGAATTGGTGTAGTGGTATTAGTTTTCAATATCTACTCTCCTTGGGCTGTTTCCAAATTGATTGGGAAGAGTTGTATGTGATTTCTGCACTCGTTTGTAATTCACAGTACATTTTTCGCGTTTATATTGAAATAGTTTGAGCACCAAACCTTTATAATATAAAAAGGATCACCTAGCGATCGTTATGGGTCCATAATTGTGCCTAGTGTTTTATAATAACCTCATAGCCCTTATCAACCCAAGCTAATCTAACTTTTGGTATGAGTGTTTTTAACTTGAACTCTTCCACTAGATTGTATTCTAAGGACTACGGTTTCTGTTTCTGTAGTTAAAATAAACAAAAAATATGATATTTCGTTTCGTTTAAGTTTTCGTATAATCACGCCCGTTTTGGAGCTGGAATACGACAGTCGAATCCGACTATAGTCGCATCTTATCTAACCACATTTAGCCACTATACTCGGATTCGACTGTCGTATTCGACTTCAATAATTTCGGGGTGAATATATGTATGTATATTTCGCACACATTTTCATTGCAAAAATTAATGCATACTTTTCGGTGCTCTGTTGTATAACTTTTTGCATGCTTGTAAAACAAACTACATATCTTCACATCACCGAAGTATAAAACATTTGGATTTGGTGGTTCGCTCGCATAATTTAAAACTTGACACACACTTTTGCTCAAGTTGATGGAAAGAAAAGAAAAAGATTTTTATACGGAAACTCTTAAAGTATGCAACAATTTTTAGCTGAGTGACAAGGATATGTGAATAAATTAGCAAAGAATGTGTACATAAATGCTTATGTGAGATTTCTAAAACTAAGCTAAGCTAATATTAAATAATGCAGCTAACATTTCGAATAAAAAGTATTTGTTTTTACTAAAAGCTTATTTCTATCTCTTCAAAGTATACAAGGTTTTTTTCTTTCATACACACAAAAACACTGGACATAGGTAACTGTTACGCAGCTTTTAGTGGTCCCTTAACTGCTGAGGCGTACTTGGTTTTCCTTAAGCCATTTCTGAACAAATATATGATCTCATGGGACGTGAACCACTCAGTTAATAACTCATTTTTACATGACTTAAAAAAAAAGCGCAGTCATAGGTCAAACTCTAACCGTAGGAAATGCATTGCATAGGGATCAAATTGTCTAAGAGGATTAAACGGCAACCTTAACTTTCGGTCATTGAGTGCTACTCTAGGTAAATTTGATCAAATCTGTGGCACGAGTGGAGAGTAACGTTAGTTTCCTTACTTAGTACACAACAATTGGTCAGACACCCGCTTACATACCTCACCATCATTCCAACCACATAATTTAAATTTTAAACCACTTCGGCCTAAACCTACAAATAGTAGACAATCCTGAAACAAGAGTTTTCCTTCAACATTAAGCAACAAAGTTTAAACGTTTTTTTTTTTTTTAGATTTAATCTTTATTTATTCCATTAGCCGCTGAATGAGCTCAACCACCGACAATGGGTTTCGGTATTCGGAAAAGCAATAAAAATAAATCGCCCAAAAGGCACATCTTAAACATCATAACCAACAATGTGTCGCTTGCCAATGCATTCGCCAATGTAAAACCAGAAGATCACCTCTGCCGTCACCAGGGTGTTGAGCCATCCCTCGCGAACTGTAACGTTCTTCCATGCGCCAGTGCGAGCTCCAGTGATCAGGCGACTGATGCCTTGGCGGATGGCTGGAATATCAGCGGGTGTTGGTGGAGTCAACTCTACCTTGGCGTACTTAAGAAAGACATCCAATTGGGGTCTCGCCTGAACCAAAAGTTCTATGAAACGAATGAAAAACATCGAAAGCATAAATTACATAACCTATTGGGGGTTATGGAGGATAGGGGACTTACTGTTCACTAATCCAGAACCTTTAGTAACAACGCTGGCCATTTTCACTGCTGTTATTCCTGTTGAAGATTTATAAATAAATTAATTATTGTATAATACTTGAAACACGAGTAATTCGTACCGTAAAACTTCACAAAATAATGTCCACCCTCGCACAGTGAATATTGACAGAATACGAGAAAAAAAAAAGAAGAGTCGAGTCGAATTGTCAAGTATTCCAATGAAACTGGAAATGGGCAATTTTTCACCTTCCAGTTTAGTTGACGCCAATATATGACACATAAATATAGAGTGCATTCGAAGTCTGAATAAAAAAATATGAATGCTGGTAACAGAAAATTTGTATGCAAGCTATGGAATAAACTCTTTCGCGGTTTGACGTTTAACGTTTGTGAGCAATAAAATTGTTAAAGAGCATTTAAGGAATGGAATGACAATATAAATCAGCCTTAAACTACTTTCTTTGATTTTTCAAACATTTTGGCATTCGCAAATGTTCACGAAAAAAAAATTTGAAAATTTGAAATGAAAATTATGTTTTCAAGAGTTGATCGTTTATTACTTGCATTCGTTTCACTTATTCATTAGGAAACGATAAAATACGATTGATTTTTGTTATTGACATCTGATATAGGGGTATAGACTAACTAGAAAATCTTAAACATCAAGTAAGACATTTATTCTTGAAGCGTTCCAGGCACCCTATTAAGATAGAAGGTTCCTGCTGTCTCGTAATTTTAGAAAAAATCCTTTTTTAAGACAAAGACGTAAATCCGATCGTTAATTTAGGTTTACATTTTTCTTAAAAGCTCCGATTTAAAGATCGAGTTTGACAGATAAAGAATTAAGACGGATATAAAGAGAGAAAAAATACTCGTTATGACACCTAATTACAAGAAAATTAACCTGGCGGATGAGGGTAAGTCGTTTGGCATACCTAACCATAGGTTTTATAAAAATCTTGAGTTTTTAGCTTTAGCTATCAAACGACCCGAAGATTACTATCCAGTTTAGTTTGCCTATGTACCAAACTTTCCAGCGGAAACATGGATTGAAACACAATCCGGTCCTATGACCACAGTAGAAATTGCAAAATTCTATTTCTTCTGCGGTCACACGTGAGCAGCATGCCCTAGCCATATTCGTCCCATTTCAGATTTGAGTGTGTTTGTTTTCTTCTTGTATTCATTCAAGGTCGGTGAGTGCGCTTCAAGCAAAAAAAAGACAAAACCCAACTAGTGTTTCATTCTTTTTCTGATATTTGTGTAGTTTGGAGACAGATATATTTTGCTGAAGCGTCGTCCCAGTTATTTGCGAAATAGTAAACATAGCATTTTGTGTTGGTGCGTTACAAATTGTGTTCGCAATCCAAAATAAGTAATTATTCGTTTATCTTGTGCTTAAACTGTTGCAGTTTTATAGCCAAAGGTACTCAAAATGTCTGATAGTCAAAGCAGGGGCCGCAGAACTTCAAGTGAAGACGGCAGAGAGTATTCCAGCTCGCGTCGCGCTCGACCATCATTATCGCCTACCGAAGAAGAACCGGTAAGTACCTTTTTGGCCAAGTGAATATTCATAAACTTTGTGTTTTTGTTTTGCGGGAAAATACAGACTGAATAACAGTATTTATTGTAGATTGGGGAAAATATTAAATGTGAGGAGCTAGCAAGAGAGCGTATTTGTTTAAATCTTTTGCGGCCATATTCGGCAAACCGTTCATTCAGGTATCGGAGTTGCCAACTTTGAAGCACCGGTATTAGGTACGAATTACATGATAGTGGTTCCTTTCGGAAGTGCAATCTCACAAGTTTGTTTATTTTACCGGTTCGGTGGAAAAAAAATCACTGTTCAACGGTGGATTGGTTGGTTGTGTGCTGAAATGTGATCTTGTTCGCGATTTAGACGTTGGGACGCTACACTAATACCCACATCTTATAGATTGTCAGATGACAGGTTTCCCTTCTTTTGTGTAGAATGCAAAGAAAGCGAAAAGGAAGTAGAAGAAGAAGAAGGAAGAAGAAGAAGAAGAATGTGTTGCCACCAAGTGTGCCTGCCTTATGATAAAGATCATATTGCTGCTTTATGGAGGGCACATGTTGATTTTTGGTATGAAAATTGATTTTATGCTGATATGTTGTTATGTTCTACTTGTCCGATAGAATAATTTCTGCAATATATGGTAGCCTAAAACATTAAAAACAGTCCCAAATTTTAAGGCGCTGAATGTACCCGATTATACTCTTATACACGAGCTTGAGCAGCAATGAGATGTGAGTCCCTCTAAGCTCAGTCACAGCAATCAAATTGTAACTCCATTCTTTTGTCAAAAATATTCCAAAATTGATAGAAAAACATCGCCCTTATTCAAACGATAACACATATCATACATATGCATATTTAAAAGCATAAATAGCGCGCCATCGATAAGGATATCCGAATGAAATTTGTGTTAAAAAAAGTTTTACGCATTTGTATGTCCATCTAATGGCTTCCGCAGTATATACATACTTTCATGTATATTTGGTGATAAAGACACATTTTTTTTAAATAAAAATAGGCACAATTTTTGATACTTTGCGTTATCAACTCTGTGTCAGCGAATACTGAACATAATATGTGGTAATCTTATTTTCCCACGATCCACAATCTTAAATCTTGTGAGTTCTTTTACTTGCACCATTGTACAGGGTGATTTAGCTCGCAACCAGAAAGATTTCAGCATGTGGTTAGTATTTATGCAAAAGTATGGATCACATGCACACAATTTAATAAGTAACTACCTAACAGTACAAGAGGTAGGGCCTTGCTAATCTTCTTCGAGCAATTCAGTGAAGATGTGTGCTTCATCTTATGCTGGTGACCTTCTTCCTGTTTCTGGTTCGATTGTGCCTACTATCAACCTGAACTCTAAACTGACTGGTTATAAGGACAGCTTTGGGTTCATGGCAGTTTGACTCTGGCCGTTGTTAGCCAATCCTTTATCAGTACAATTCTTTGAATAGTGTACAACTCCTTAAATGATGTTATCCCGCAAAGTAATGCTTATGTACTTGCTTTTTTTTTGAAATTTCAAAACTCAGGTAAGGACTACGATTGGTCAAGCAGTTGGAATACGCTCCCACGTAAACGCCACTCTCTCAGCATGTGTCGGAAAAAATTAGGTACTTGTGTGCAAATAGTTGAGATTGAGACAACTTGGTGCGTTTTTATGACTAGTATGAAGTATGGATTGTATTTACAAAACAAATGCAAGTTGTAGATGTTTTGATGATAAAAAAAACCCTGCACATCGCAAGAAAACTCATGATGAAAACAACGCGCAGGCAAATAAAAACAAAAAAAAATTTCCCTGAAACTCCAACTACGCTCTCTATTGTTTATAGATCGGCGTAGAACGTATTGGCTACGAATACTTGACTTGAATAATATCACTTTGTGCGGTCAGCACATTTTAAGTTTCTAAAAAAGGGACTTCGTGTTAGAACTCATTCATTCCCATAATTATAACAAAAAAGAAACATTCTAAGTTTAATGACCAACAGAGATCACATTCTGCAAGAGCTGCACAATCAACACGAACATAAATAAGCACTCGTAAAACTGTCGTTGGTAACATAACACTTAAGTACAGGAACGGATCAGGCAGCTGCTTTTAGTCGAACTTATGAAAGAGGTTTCGCTGTTGAATGTTATAAATCCTCTTCAATTTGATCACTTTCAATGTAAACATTTTACTTTGGGCGACTGTTACAAATGGAGCATTGAGTGACCAGATAAAAACGATAGAAAAACAAATTGTAAAAAAAACAACAACGCTGTGAGATATAAAATTGATTCTGGCTTTATTTTGAAGGTACATTGATGCCATTATGAGTGATGATGATTGATGCCATTATGTGTGGAATAGCATGTCATTCAAATTGGTATCACGGCTTCTTTGGCAGGACCATTTTTTGATGACTCTGTCCAATATGTGCGGCGTTGTCCCGGCAATAGCGTGGCTCAAAATTGGGTGGCTTATTAGTGTAGATTAAGGACTTGACGTAACTCCAGAGAGCCACATGATCGCGGCAGTTAATTGATGAACGCTCGCCGTGAGATCCCCGAATTTCTACTTTACAACTTCGAGCGTTGCGTCGCTTGTATGACATGTAGCGCCGTCTTGTTCGAACCACAGCTCGTATATATCGATATCGAGAGCTCTGGCCACAGAAAGTCGGTGAGTCATTGACCGTAACAGTGTCTCCTCGCTCATTGCGAAAGAATTACAGCCTTGCCTTAAACCGCACAAAACAGTCAACCTTTGTGGATGCATTGATACCTGCTGAAACACTTGTGGATTGTGTTGGTTCCAATAAGGGTGTGGCTTTTGCTTGAGACAAAATGGGCCTCGATTTTTTGGCCAAAATACAGATCTTCGGCCAATATTTCCAGCGCCCAATTAGCGAACTCTCGGCTTTAACTATGGTCGTCCGACTTCAATTTTTACGTCAGAAGAATCGTACATGGATGTAGGCCCAAATCCAGCCGCATCCGTGCCGCATCGACATTTCTGGGCCTTCTTCAATACTGGCCACTACCGCGACTATGTTTTCTTTATTTTGAAAGGATCTCTTGACTGGTTGGTGGCTTAGGGTCCAAGGTGCGACGAAGCCATAATGACGACCGACCTCATGACAAGGTTGTTGGTGTTGCTTATTCACAACTAAGCCAGGATTTCGATAAAAAAATTTAATAACTTTTGCATGGAACGATGCACGATAAAATGTCAAATCCTCTTGTATATTTTGACAGCTAGATGTCATTGGTAACTTTGACAATTGCTGAAACATGACAATCGGAAAAGGTATCATTGCTATCTGATCAACCTTTACATCGTCTTTGTGTTCTATTTCCCTGTCAACAAAATAAAAATTTTGATTATAAAAATATTATACTTACAGCGTCAAAAACAAAGAAGAACTTCCCCTGGAGCTGGCCCATCCACATCGTCAAGGGTTTCAGAAGCCTCAGCATCAACGTCGAGAGGTAAGTTTTGATATTTTGTTTCAAAGTAACATTTCTTAAGCAATATCAATTTGAAATATTTCCATCTCCAATTAGGTTCCTCTAGAGTTGTCGCTTCAGAAGAAGGCCAACGCCAGCGACGTGATCGCTATGAAATCGTACACACACGCCCAAAAGAAGTCGACACAAAGTGTGGCAAATCAGGTGCGCCAATCAGCCTGCAAACCAATTACTTTCGCCTTCTTACAACACCCTCTTGGCGTATATACCAGTATCATGTTGATTTTTCACCTGAAATCGAATTACGTCGCATCCGCGGTGGAGTACTCTCTGAACACAGATCCTTGTTTGGCGGCTACTTGTACGATGGCATGAAAATGTTTAGCACAACAAAACTACAAGAAGATGTACTAAAACTGGAAACAAAGAGCAAATCCGGTGAAATGTACACAATCACTGTGAAGTACGTGGGCGTAATATCAATGACAGAATGGCAATCGTTACAAATTTTGAATTTAATCCTTCGCCGCGCAATGGAGGGTCTTAAATTGCAATTAGTCGGGAGGAACTTTTTCGATGCTGTCGCTAAGGTTGGTATTTGGTTTCTTATTTCATCAATCAATGAGAAAAGTAATTATTTTTGTTTATTAGATTGATTTGAGAGAGCATCGCATGCAATTGTGGCCCGGCTATCAGACGTCGATTAGGCAACATGAAAAGGATATTCTATTGTGTACCGAGATAACTCATAAAGTGATGCGCACAGAGACAGTGTATGATATTTTGATGAAATGCACACAGGAATCGCGTGATTATCAAGAGAACTTCAAGAAGCATGTCCTGGGTATGTAATAAAGTTTAATTTCTTAAAGAAAAGTTTAATTAACTTTTTTTGTTTAGGACTCACCGTGCTGACAGATTACAATAATAAAACGTACAGAATCAATGATATTGATTTCACTGCCAATCCAAAGAAGACATTTAAATGTAAAGATAAGGATATATCGTTCATCGACTACTATTACGAGGTGAGTTTTGCGTGCAACTACATATAAGATTGCTTCATGCATCAGTGACCATCGGGGCTAAAAATATCATTCACTTTAAGGAATCATCTGTGTTGTTAAAGCGCGCTTTGTTCAGTGACTCTGTACTGCATAGTCCAGTACAGAAAATTACAGGTTTTTGCGTTCAATGAGAATAAATATCGTCCAAAAGTATTCCTTCTTTTTGTTCAAAGAGTCTGTATTGCACAATCCAGCACACTCTTTTCTACACACCTACTTTTGGGGTAAAACATATTCGTGAGAAGTGTCATAATGAACATTTTTTGCGATTTAATACGTTTGACTGCTAATAAGAAGAATGCTTAGGGATACGTTCTGACTCCTTGAACAGAAGGTTGTACTTTTCTGTTCTAATCTGTTCTGATAGTTTTCACAAACTTGTGCTGTTCTGTTCTGTGCTGTGCTGCTTTTTCAGTCACTGAACAAAGCAAGTGGCTTAGGAAGCGAGACCATCCGCAGCGAACCTGAGCAAGTGGGTCTTCCTTCCTCTTTAACTATAGGAGAGATCGTGCACTCAGAACTACATTTTACCTGGGGGTGGTGGTTCAATATGATGGTGTTCACTGCGCTGTGGTGCATATGCTTATTTGCTTCCTTGTATCGCTGTTGAGTGAAGACGGCGTGATGTGCATCATAAATTAAATTTTGAACACGTTGTGCTTGATGCTGACGTCGAAGGAAGGTTTGGGTGCTCTGGAGTTTATGAGTTAAAACATAGGAAAACAAAGTATCCTTCCACAATGTCGCTTTGTCTTGGACTTGACGTTTCAAGAGAAGTAGAAGTTGAAACGAGCTGAACTTATTGGTCTCTGTATGCAATTGCTTTCCATTGGAAATGAGGCGGCATGCGCATGGCTGAGTTTTGGCATGATTGGACTTTCTTCGAGTGCTTGGAGCCTAGTTGAGGAATCTAAATGTTTCCCTAACTTGTAGGTAGTGAGGTTAGTTTCTTTATTTCTACCCCAGGTGCTGCCAACAAAGGGTATTATGCCCAATACACAATATCGCTTCGACCTCGGCTTGGTCTTGTTACCTTTCATTCGATTTGAGAGCGTTTCGTGTGCTAGATTGGCTTCAAAAGGTACTGGCGTGTGTGGAGAAGATCAACGTAATGTCGAAGGGGACTCCAAACAGTTTAGTGTGTGTTGCGGCTGTTTTTCATGCCCTAAGTCATTATTCTTCGAACAGGAACTGTGATTTCCAGCGTCGTTTAGTGCTGGGCATCCTGCAATACTCAAACTCTTTCTGCCTATCCACATTCATTCTTCTTCCTTTGTATGATAGCTCCACGTGAGCGTTGTATCAAACAGTTTATGTCATCCCTTGCAGATTCAGCTTACTATTCATTCCATACACATACTTGTTACAATTTCAAACTATTTTCAACTTGTTTTATGTAGTTTTTCTAGTCCTTTTATGCAAATACATAACAAACAAAACCCTTTCGTATTCAGAAATATAAGATTCGCATCAGAGATGCCAAGCAACCGCTACTGATATCAAAATCAAAAGATCGTCAAGTACGGGATTCCGCTGAAGAGTTCGTCATACTAATTCCCGAGCTATGCAGAGCAACAGGCCTCACAGACAGCATGCGTTCTAATTTCCAGTAAGTTCATAATCTTGATTGCCTTAAATTGTGTTTTTAATTATATTTCCTTTAAAGATTGATGCGTGCAATGGCTGATCACACTCGTATGAATCCAGATCGTCGAATCGAAAGACTACGAGTGTTCAATAGACGTTTGTTAGAAACCGAATCCAGCGTTAAAGTTCTAACCGATTGGGATATGAAATTGGATAGGAATATGGTTGAATTGAAGGGACGTGTCTTGGAACCGCAAAATATTGTCTTTGTCGATCGAAGAAAGTAATATTCACGAAGAAAATAATCTGCAGAACGAGTAACTATGTATATTTTTGTTTTTTGTAGAATCTCTGCTGGGGAACAAGCCGATTGGACAAGATCATTTCGTGATAATGCCATGTTTAAGACACCGTCTCGTGGATTGGAGCGGTGGGCTGTTGTTGCCCCTAATCGTAGCTCGAGGGATTGTCGTAATTTTGTGGACAGTCTAATCCGTGCAGCTTCAGGAATGCAATTCGAAATGCGCAGGCCGAGAGAGTAAGTATCTTATAGAAGAATAGTTAAGACTGTTAGTGTAAAGTGTTTGAAGAGCCTATTGAGGTTAAATTTGCAAACATTTGGCTCATTTATGCTGATGCACCGTCAGAGTAGAGTACAGACGCTGGCACGTGTGAATTTGAAGTCGTTTTCGGCGATCTAGGACGACATTTCACGGTTCAAAACCTTTAGTAGCTAGATCATAGTGTGCTCAAGGGAATACGGCGATCCAGTAATCAAATTATCGTGACTCATATGACCAACTGATGTTGAATCGAATTTGCCTACTTGGCTGACGGGTTACGAACTCAGATTTCAAATGCATCGGGAAACAAATAAAAAAACTACAAACAAACCATCAAAGTTTCACAGAAAATCCTCAAATACCTGCATTTCTGCAAACGTTAATCTTCACACTACTCAGGCAAACGATTGATCGATTGGTGGATTGAAAGACTCTGTCATACTTGAATGAAGCATACAACTACTCTTTAAAAGGTCGGTTTAGTTACTTACTTCTCGTTGACATTGTCTGGAGAAAAGAGCCTGGCAATTTGGTGTGTATTGAGACACAAGTGGCACAATACGACAGACAAAATATCGCATAGACCAGCTTCAGATTTAAGGTTGATGTGAGGGCAACACGAAGCTGTTAACAAAGAAGGAACCTCATCACAAAAGCAATACTTATCTAGGCTACAAATTTGTGGGCGCTTGACCTTCTTGTCAATATAATTTTTGTTCTGGTGAGCGGACTTGTTTTACGTTCCTCATGTTGTGGCAGTATTGCGTCACCTCTTCTAGGAATGTGCCACTGATCACCGTATCCGTTTATAGCCACTCCTCTTGGTTTCCACGTGCTTAGGACTCCATCGTACACACTCTTCCATAGTGCTGGTCCCTGAACTGAACCCTGTGCAAGTCCTTCTGTCAGTTTTGTATGTTTTTGGCTTCGTAGAATAGCAGTCTATCTAATCAGGTTTTTTAAATACTAACCCAAACTTTTTTGCTTGCAGATTAATGATCTACGATGATCGCAACCATTCCTATGTTCAAGCGATTGAAGATTGTGCAAATCAAGATCCTCAACTAATCTTATGTTTAGTACCAAATAATAACGCCGATAGGTAGGTCACTAGCCACCTGGTCCTAGTAATTAAAAAATGATTTTATACTTCCTTCTAGGTATGGTTCAATTAAAAAGAAGACGTGCGTGGAAAGAGCAATACCAACGCAAGTTATAACACACAAAACAGCTTCAAATCAACGTGGTCTTATGTCGGTGGCAACTAAGGTTGCAATTCAAATCAATTGTAAGCTTGGCTACACTCCTTGGATGATAGAGCTACCCCTATCCGGCCTTATGACTATTGGCTATGACATTGCCCGTGCGACAAAGGACAAAAGTAAGGCTTATGGAGCACTTGTTGCAACAATGGATATGAAGGTAAATGCCACCTTCTACAGTACCGTATCGCCTTGTCACAGTGCTGATCAACTGTCCAATGAGCTCACCATCAGCGTAATGAAAGCTCTAAGGCAATATCAACGTGAACACGAGAAATTGCCAACACGTATTCTAATGTACCGCGACGGTGTCGGCGAGGGATCCCTAAATCAATTGGTCGAACATGAAGTCAAAGAACTTGTCTCAAAATTAGAGAAAATCTATAAAGACCAGTCCGATAAGCCACCCATGTTTGCCTATATTGTGGTCTCAAAACAGATAAACACACGATTCTTTGCCCGCGAACGTAATCCCCCACCAGGAACAATAGTCGATGATGTTATAACCCTGCCAGAAAGATATGATTTTTATCTAGTATCTCAGTCCGTTCGACAGGGTACTGTTTCACCGACATGCTACAATGTTGTCTATAGTAATATTAAACTAACACCCGATCAACTGCAAGTCTTAACCTACAAAATGACACATTTGTACTATAATTGGTCGGGAACAACGCGTGTGCCAGCTGTTTGTCAGTATGCCAAGAAATTGGCAACGCTGGTGTCGCAAAGTATTTTCCAAGTTCCATCCAATGCGCTAGAGAAGAAACTTTACTATTTGTAAGGAACTTGTCTGAATTTTTTACAATCGAATTATTTGAGAAGAGGTCTTTCGAGAAGCCCGTGTCCTTTTCTGCCCTTCATATACAAATGACTAGAATTTTAAGAGATTTATTGTAAAGAAATTGTTAATTTTTTTTTTTTTTTTACTTGAGAGTAACCAAATTTTAAGGAATCAAATGAATTTTCGATAATATTCCAATGATTTTGTTGCTTGCGCATTTATTTCATGCTCGAAGTCAATGGTGCTTTTTCCTATTATATTTTCTTTAAGGTTTCTTATTATTTTTCCTTAATTTTTTGACAGAATTTCGATTTTTTTTTGCTTTTGTTATGTGTTTAAAACTGAGTGTAAACTTAAAGAAACTACAGCCTTTAGGGGATGTGTTCAATTGGGTTGTGCTTGGCGTTTAACATATTTCAGTTTCTAAAGTTTGAATCCAACGAACCAATAAAGTTGGGGATTTATTATTTTTCCTTTGTAAACGTAAATACACCGATGAAGCGGCTCAAATTAAGCCGTCTGATATATACATGTAAATGAAAACAAATGTACAATCATAAAGATGAAATAAATGTGTATTTTTGTTGAGAAAATATTTTCTGTTTTTTTAAATTACTCTTGTGTCCAATGCAGTGGCTTTCAAGCTTTTCTTTTAAAGTACAACTCGCGTACATTGCCCTCTGAGGAATTCAAAGTCCAAAGTGGGGTTCGGCAAGGCAGCTTACTTTCACCAACAGTGTTTTTATAGAGCGATGTGCTGAATGCAACTTTATCAACTGGAAATGGAGGAATTCGATGGACTCTTACATCTGAACTCAAGCACCTCGACTACGCCGAAGATGTATGCCTGGACCTGACGGCATTATTCCTGCTGACTTGATCCTCCCCTGGGTAACAGAAGTCAACGTGGTGTTCATGCCCAAAGCAGGTAAAAGTTCACCCCAAAGATCTGAGACCCATAAGTTTGCCATCCTTTCTTCTAAAAACCCTAGAGGAAGTACTTGACTCAACTCAACTCTGGTAAGCCTCTCAACACGCATACAGTAAAGGGAAATCGGTTGAAACGGCCCTTCATTCACTAGTATGTAGCATAGAGAAGTCTCTGAATTGCAAAGAATACAGTCTGGTCGCTTTCCTTGACCGAATTTAAGAACGTTGAGCCCATAGCAATTATAAACGCACTGTCAAGACTTGGAATTAGGTCATCAATTGGTGATTTGGTGTACCAATTACCTACTTACAAACAGGGTCAAAGCTGGGCGACCTCCTCGATTCGGAGGTTTGCCAGCAGAGGCATCCCTCAAGGATGTGTCATTTCTCCTCTTTGGAATCTAGTGGTGAACGAGCTGCTTTTAATCCTGGAAGGGTAGTTGCCTATGCGGACGACGCTGCTATTGCTCTCTGGGAAACACCTCGACACGTTGAGGGATCTCATGCAGAATGCCCTCTCCAAATGGCTGATGAACTCGCCAGGCAGGGCACAACACTTCCCATTCAACCCGAGAAGGGGATTCTCCACATGCCTCTCGCTACATGTGCACTTTTAATTAAGCAAAACGCGATCAACGCTACCAATCGCAGGTGGTCGAACTGAACTACTTGTTCCATTGCAAAGCAGATCTGGCCCAAGCTGGATCCAAAGCCATCCCACAACCTAATAAAGCTAAATAGATCTCGTATGTGTGTCATCACGGGACACTGCCTTATTGGAAGGCACGCAGCAAGACTGTGACTCCTTCTAACGACTTCTGCAGGAGCTGCATGGACGAAGAGGAGGAGGAAACTATTCCCCATCTTCTGTGTAGCTGCCAAGCGCTCTCAATCCGAAGGAGGTTCCATTTGGGTGAATACTTCTTCGACAACCTAGGCAATCTCGCTGAATTAGATATCAATCGCATCCATCGCTTAATAATAAGCTCCTGCTGGTTTTAATTGGATAGACTAAGGATACTCGGTCCAATCGGTATCACAATGGGCCTTTCTGGCCTAATTGTGGCTGCACCCACTGTAGCCAGCCATCTAACCTAACCTTACCAGAAAAAAGGACTTAGTTTTTATACGTAGCTGCGACATCAATGTTCCAGAAGTTGTAGTAAATTTACAGATTTTTAATTGAACTCATACGGCATTTACACAGGCTGCAGAGATAAGGACAAAACCTACTGAGCGGGCATATCTTTTATACTCGTAGATTGACGCCCTTCCGATGAATGGCCATCATCCGGGTATTTAGTTAAGCTTTGTGTAGCTGACTTGGACTTCAAATACTTCTGGATTTTAAGAACTTTGCCTCTTGTGCGCCAACCAAATTTCATCTCGATTTCAAGGTGCCGAATGCCTTCTTGAAGTGGATCTGAATACAGTAGATGTAGCGAATCCATTGCTTCAGTATAAAAGCATGATCATGGTCAGGTCCGAAAAAACATGCAGTCTTTAAGAATCTCTGTGGAACTGAGTGTTTTTTTACAAAGCTTCTTAGTGAAAGAAATTATTTAAGTCCTAAAACAGTAGAAAACAAAGACATGATTTCGATTTGCATTCAAAGCAACAAATGTATGTATATTTATACAACAACAAGTATATATGTATGTATATGGATTTACACAATGATTAACATGAACAATAATAGTAATATTTATTGAAAACAAAAAGCATTTTCATAGTTTGGTCCCAAGATCTAATAAATTATAATAGTATTCGTGTTTTTCTCTTTGATTTAGTTGCTCTTACACTTATCGTCTAAAACTTCATCGGCTGCAGCTGCAACCTCTTTCCATGTATAGTCCATGTCCTCTGACTGTGTGAATCGAGAACATACTGCCATTCGCAAGAAATACACATCGCCAATTTTAGCAGGAACCATATGTATATTACCACGACCGTTAATTCTCTTCAAAAGCACCTCGTTGATGGCATTCGATTCTTTCAGTCTGAAGCAAACCAAACCCATGTTAACTTTACCGACAATTTCGAAACGTGGGTCCTGCAGGCAAAGTTTCTCAAATTGTTTAGCAAATCCACAGTGGCGCCGGATGTGAGCCTGAATATTTTCAATTCCATAAAGACGCAGGACGAACCAGATTTTCAGAGCCCTGAAACGGCGTCCCAATGGAATTTGCCAATGACGATAATCGGGAGCAGATCCTTGCATATCGTGCTTGAGATAAAGTGGATCAACGTTGAAGGCGTTCACCACCCAAGTTGGATCCTTAAGCCACATTGCACTGCAATCGAAGTTCACCAACATCCATTTGTGTGGGTTAAAGTTGAATGAATCGGCGGTTTCGATTCCTTTCATCAGCGGTCTGTACTCTGGACAAATAAATGCCGAACCAGCATATGCGGCGTCAACATGTATCCAAACATTGTGTTTGTTTCCGACAGGTCCACACTCATCCAAACGATCGAATGCACATGAATTGGTTGTTCCAAGTGTAACGACGGCGAAAAATGGAATAAGTCCGGCTTCCTTGTCTTTTTTTATCGCTTCCTCCAAAGCTGCACCTCTCAAGGAGTTGTTTTCATCAGCAGGAATGGATTTCAATTTAATGCCACCCAATAGGCCTGCTCTTTCGACCGATGAATGAGCCTGTGCTGAAGTATAAGCGACTAACTTGGAAATAATAGTGTTGTCATCCCAATCAGGGTGTTCGGCCTTGACTGCTAACATTTTTTTAGCTTTTGCTCCCAGCAGAGCAACCAAAGTCGCTTCACTTGCTGTGCCCTGAATTACGCCACCACCTTTGCCGCCTGAGCAGGCCAGAAATTCAGCTGGTAGGTCGATCATTTTGCCCAACCAATCGAGCATAACAACTTCGAGTTCTGTACACGCTGGACTGGCAATCTGTTGAAAGAAACTTAGTTTGTTAGTACAGTTCTATCAAAAAGTATCTATCACAATCTTACCCAAGTGAATCCGATGCAAGCAATAGCTCCGCTCAACATATCGGCGACGATGGCTGGATAAGAGTTGGCCGTGGGAAAATATGCATGGAATTTTGGACTATGCCAGTGTGTGATACCTGGCATGATGACTCTTTCAATGTCAGCCATAACATCTGCCCAGCTATCGGGTTTCTGTGGTGCATTCTCTGGGATGAGAGGGCGCAAATAGCCTGGCTTCACTTCTGGGAGAACACGTCTATTTGGTAAAGGTAAAAATGAAAAAAAAGCATTAGTTTTTGTTGTAATTTGGAGCTCAATAGGTATTTTCATGCACAAGACAAGATCCAATTCAAGACTTAGTGAACTTTAAGTTTAGACTTAGGCGGAACCTTGTGTTTGATAAATAAATTTATGGACCGCATTGTGTCGTACACTAGGTACAAATGGGCTAAATTTTGGCTTAGATGGTAATGATGAACCAAGACTGTCAATAAGACACTTTTAAGTACCAAGACTCAAAGAATGAGTAACTGTAGGTGACTGTATTTAGAGTATCGTGAGTTCTAAATGTATAAAAACAAGTTCAGCAAAAGTTGGTGAAGAACTAAATACATACGAGTATGTATCTGTGAATTATAAATCGAAGGTCAATATACAACTAGTAACTTTATTTTTCAAAGCTCCATACCACACGCTACTTATGCTGATAAAAGCTTTGGGTATATGAACTCTGTGTCACCATATCACGGGTCGTTATTTATAAGGCATTTTCCAACAGGTGTGCCACTGGTTTACTCGTGCAAAATTGTTGCCGGAAACTCGAACGACCAATTAAAGTGGTTCCGTTTGGTACGAGTATGTCAACTAATACAGATCTCAATGACCTCAAATAGCACTGACTTTAGATTTATGGAATGAGAGTAACCATGTTATAATGACTAGCTAGCGGCGTAGACTGAACGGTGGTGTGTTAAAGGTAATGAGCTAGTAACTATAAGAAGAGAATTGAACCTTCCACTTCCCACAATTTGTTTTCCGACGACTACATTGTACAAGCGCTTTACAATACTGTTCGACCAGTGATTTGCCATTTGTAAGTAGGAAGGCTTAAAGAGGCAACAATAATGGACTTCCGAGCGATTAGACTCATCAAAATCAACCGAAAAGTTCACTCAATTTCTTCCAACCTTTCTAGCTGCTCATATTGAACTTAAGCAAACATCAGGCGTGTTTTTTCGAAAGTGTATAGCCACTTGTTCACACAAAGCAAAAGCAAAACGAAATGTGAAGAAATTACCAGTCAGTAATCAAAAGTGAACTTAAAATGTGTGGAAAAAGTTTAATCATTGATAGCGTAGACTAAAATTGTAGACAACAACCCTTAATTGTTATACGCTGACAGTACGATTTATTCCTTAATGGTTGTTGTCTACAATTATAATCTACGTCATCAATGATTCGAATGTCATTTTGAAGGTAAAAATGAGAAATTGGTATAAAATTGAGTATGGGCGTTTTATTAAGTTCTGGCTAAACACTTTCTAATAAAACACGGCTATCATAACCTGTCAGAGAGTAAAATAAGCTAAATAAACTAAAAGTTTTTCATTTAACAATGGCATAAATAGTTTACATCATTGCACTTAAAATATTTCTAAAATCGTATTCCCATTTATTCTTGGTTTTTGTTGGCGTCAGCTGTCAAATTTCCGTAAGCCTACACAAGATGACGAAACTCTACGAATCTAATGTCATTTTCCATTGGGGAAAACACATAAACGGCTCACCAACACATAAACAGTGAATCGGAAGACAAATTGCATGACTTATTGGAATCCAGAAGAAGTGAATTCTAGGGTGAAACCAATTGAAAACGACATAAGCATAATCCCACTATCCACTATTATTTCTGTGTAATTCACACCTTTGAGCTGTCAACCGAGTCATTTAAAAATGACACTTGTATGTGTGAAGTACTATTTAATTTTGTTGAAACGAAAACTTTGCGTTTTCTATGAATCCAACAGTCTAATGTACTAACTACTGCGTCACAGCGTTCACTTTACAACTCCTTATGCCTACGTTGCACAGCGGAAATTAAAAAAAAAAGTTACAACAAGTTCTTGTAGGAAGTTATTTGAAATGTAAATATGTATGTACCTACTCCCTATTAATATCATTCTTGCACTCAACCAATCCTTTCTCTTTTCGTATAAAGTGTAGGCAAACTTAAGGGCAACAGTGTAGTTTTGCTTTTTGTTATTAAAAATGTTCTACTAATCTAAAGAGTGAATGTCTATTGTGTTCTTACCTCCTTTCCCCCCTCTACATTACGATACGTTACACGCCTGTCATAACCATATAATTGCGAAAAAATCATAAGCACTTAGTTGAATAAAAAAAATAAAATCACTTCAAGCACTCCATGGTCACTTGAAATAAAGAATTAACTTTTGTTCCGGCTAAATGATTTGCCCCTGGCATTGACACTGCACGTGACATTAAATCAATTCACTCTACCGCATTTGACAGACTTCAAGAACACAAAAGCTTTTTCAAATGTATAGGCACAATAAATTTAAAATCTCACTCTCACTTCTTTTTCTAATTCTATGTCAAGGTCGTATCCGCTAAGTAAAAGTTAGTTAACCTCACTATCCGGATGAGTCACGAACAACAGGTTTAGGTTTTTTTTAGTTTTGTTAAGAATTTCCAAAATATATTGTTTTCTGAATTTTTTAATACCATAACATGACCTTAGCACTTAAAATTGAATAAAAAAAAAACCAGCCATTCGAGTTCTTTTGGTTGAGTGTGTTGGCTGCAAATAAATTTACATCGAAATCACAGCTTAAATCTTGGTAAATACGAGTAAATCGATCTAAAGCAGACATTCGTGCGAATTTTTAATTGAACACCTGTCGTTAAAGCACACGTTTTGATTTTGAAAGTCAACCATTAGTACTTGAATTACTTGATTTTATGTATATAGTAGAAATAGAATGTGCATTAGATACATAATATGTCAATTTCGCAACTTCCTACCTGTCTCTGATGTTCTCCAAGTAGTCGCCAATGTAATCGACCATCGACTTGGCGAAATCTTTGAATTCTGCAACCTCCATGTCGATCTAGATAAATAATTAAAAATAAATATTTAATGTCACTATAAGTAGTTCGTTGCGTTATGTAACATTAGTTGCGTTTAGTAATAGATAGATAGAAATCCATGAGTCAAAATTCATGCCGCATGTTCTAGGTTTTATAATTTTATTTACATAAATCTGATTAAGTTTGAATGTCACGGATTTTCCATGAATCTTGATTCATGGACATTTGAAAAAGCAATTGTTAGGGAGCAGATCTTACACTCTCCAAGTTAACGTTCGGTTTATTATTAATATTTTTGCATTTGCCCTCGGCTGGATCAGATTGAAAGCTTGCACTCATGGTTAATGTAGTTTTTATTTTTTTCCCTTGGTTAGATTGTTTTGTAGCTTAATGATTGTATTAATTAGTAATGTGAAATAGAATTAGAATTAATAAGCAATTTTTACAGCATTTAAATGAAGAAAGAAATGTACAACGCTCTGTTGCCAATCGACTATGAACTTAAAGAGATACAAAAAACGAATAAAATATATATATATTTTTTAAGATTAAGATGCCTTATCAATTTTAAGCCATTTTTAAACACTATTCTTGATGTTTACTCATTCTTGGATGTTTTCAAGTGCCGTGAAGCATATTATCACGATTTTAACTGAATAAATCAATTATAGA
Organism: Chalcosyrphus nemorum; assembly: GCA_949716465.1. Lineage (NCBI taxonomy): Eukaryota > Metazoa > Arthropoda > Insecta > Diptera > Syrphidae > Chalcosyrphus > Chalcosyrphus nemorum. Next base: position 26,912,395 of record OX454335.1, read on the forward strand.
ATGTATTTGCAATATAAATAGTAGGTATACACTTAAACATTTAAGCGGTATAATTAAAAATAAAACAGATACACCGGAAGTCGGTTTCGAATGCACAACACTGCAATAGAAATCATGCACTTATTGAAGATTGATTGCGTTCAGATTAGATTTTGGTTTACGAGGTGCAATCTATACTCTTTTTCTAACCTCATGCGATCAAAATAATTGCGATTAGTTACTAAATCACTTAACAAATAAGCAATACAAGCAAATATGTTTTACAATGTCTTATATAAAACTTTGTAATTTTGTTGCAAAATTACTTTTTAAAATTATTCAGAAAAATGGGCGTATTAGTGGGCGTTTTAAAAAAAAAAACTTGTTCCTCTCAATTTCAGAAATAGTACCCGTACACTACCTGAGAAATGTCAATACGAGGTAGTTGTCAAACAAACGGCTAAGAACTTTTTCACTCGTTTGACAGTTTTCATTTTTTGTAACATCGAAATTCTGCTGGAAGAAAAATGAACGAAAGTGGTTTCGTTCTCTCTCTCAGTTTCGTTCATTTTCTTAGTACGCGAACGTTTTCAGATGTTTTCAGACATAATAATAGATTTGCAAACGTTTACATATGAGTATGTGAACGAGGCTTATGTTTGTCCAAAACGTAGGTTTTAACTACAAGAGGGAAAGAGAGAAGAAAGGATAGGAAAGATTAAGTAATCCGATACGATTTTGGTACAGGTGTCCAGACATAGATGCTCAAGGTCCAGCTACCTAAAACTATACACGTTTATGCCGCATCCAAAGGGTAGAAGATTTTAAAACAACTTCCTTTTGAGAGCAGTTCTGTCAAAAGTACTGCAGTAGCAGTATTATACTACAATTCTGTCATCCCGTACTGCCAAAATACGAATTTTACTGCGCAATTGCGGTCGCCAATAATCCAATAGCTAAGGTTAAACTAATGAGAATTCGGATATTAATGCTATTAATAATAATAATAATATTAATATTAATAATAATAATATTAATAATAATTTGTTCTTTTAAAGAATGTTTGCCTGCCCTAACCTTTAATATTGACATTTATTCACTAAAGAATTAATTCAGCTGTCATTTATTTGAAAGATACATACTTCAATCTCACTTTGGAAGTCCTGGTTTGATTTTGTGCGTAGAAACTATACAACAGGCTTGAATTATACTGCCCAAATGCATTGCTCCGCCACCGATACTGCTGAACACTGCCCAGTACTGCGGGACAAGATCGAATTATGCTGCCGAACAAATTTTTGAACGACAGCACTAATTGAGAGTAATACTCTTGATGGCTTACCAGTCGCTCGTAGGAAGTGGGAATATGGAAACACTTTTCAGTATGTTATGGGACTGAAGGGCTCACAAAGTATACCAAGACACAAACCACTAAGAAAATTGTTTACTTTTGTTTGCTTTCAGTTGTAATTCACAACTCGCGATGGAATATACTAGAACTTCTATGAGAAAATATAAGCCCATACAATAGTCCAAGGCACCAACCAATGAGCCACAAGGTTCACTGGTGTCCAAACTATTGGGAAGAATTACTCTTTTTTTTTTTGTTTTTGCGTCCTGTTGTACTCAAGTCACTGTCAATTTTTCGGAACTTGTCCGAGAATAATCCTAATCAATTTATTCCTAAAAAAAATGCCTTCTATTATCTGAAAACCCCATAGGCGAACCAGTTCTGATCCTTCTACTCCTTCTGAACAATGAAATATACAGTGAACGTCCAATATAACGAATGATATAATGTTTGAAGTCGTTCGCTAAAACGAAAGTGTTCCTTATATCGAGCGATTTTTTTTGTATATCTTTACAATTTTCATTGAAAAATAATAATACTTTTCGTCTGTATGTAAAGTCAAGATCAACACATATTGAAAATATTACATAAAACAAAAATTGTACTGAGCAAAATTTGCAGTCATAAATATATTCGTTGTATCGGATAGTAAGTTTGTATGAAAGCACTCGTTATTTAGAGATGTCACTGTGATTCTTATACTCGTTCGTTATATCGAAAATTCGTTATACTGGATATCAACTGTACATTAAATTCATGAGCTAATGAAAGATGGCCTTGATGAAGTACATCTGCCATAGATATTTTGTTATAGAAAAATCGTTTAGGACCAAGGGCCCAACTATAATACTCGTAGACTTAGGTGAGTTTAAGCCATTGTAATCGAATGTCACTTTACATATTCGATGACTTCTGTAAATGGGATATTCAGTACTAAAATATTTGTAATAGCTGATACAAAAGGAAATGGAATTGAGTTGGCTTTGGAGCCAAAAGTGAACGACAACTCAATGAAACTGAAAGGTTAATTGCTTTTGAATGTATCCTCGTTTGAAACGCTATAGAACAGAATAATACCAACGCTTAACTCAATTTGTCTTTTACTTTTGAATCGTAACTGCAGTTTATGTCTGTAACTACAGACAATGACACAAGGCCAAGAGTAAGAACAGTATTTCTCTGTAAATGTTTAATAACTTTGCTTTTTCTTATTCTTTAAAATCACCGCATGATTCAACGCTTCCGTACTCAATGAAAAGTCCAATTTCAAATTTCAGGTAGGAGTTCATATAAACTGTTTGAGTGAACCCAGCACAAATAGTGAACCAAGTACAAACTGTTGATACACTCACGTATGACAATGAAAGTATTCGAATCTTTATCTACCAACATCTACAAATAAGTTAGAATGCTTAGCATCTTATTTTAGGACTTGAATTGAGATGAGATGACTCTTTTAAACTCTAATGGGCCTACACATAGACTCAGTACCTACAAAGTAAATTCTACTTCAAAAACATAATTGCACTTTAATGGAGCTTTAAAGCTTCCTTGGGAGTAACTATAGCACTGAAGTAGACGTAATGGAGTGTAAAATTGCACACAAGTTTGTGACATTAAACTGAGTCAAGTCTTAAATGCACCAGAAACTGATTGCGATCCAATAAATGTAAGTAAGCTTCTTGAAAAACCCCATTTTAGGATGAATCAGGCCAAGTAATAGATGCTATACATATAAATCCAATTAAATGACTTATAATTTGCTGTTAATTCGAATTAATGTGTGCATTTCTGGCAGGTGTTTTAAGTTTTTGCCAAGTCAATGCCAAACTTAATGCAATAGATACGTTCCAATTATTTCTTTGAATTAATGTAACCATGAAGGTTTCTTCATAGCGACTCTTCTCCCTCTCCCTCTTTGAAGTAATAGTATGGCTTTGTTTCCTAAGTCACTTAAGCGAAAAACAGAACAATCATAAGTTTAGAACGAGTTTCAAATATCTATGGACTTGTGGGCAAGGATTCTTGCATAACTAACATGAACACTTAAGCACTGAAGATTTTTAAACAATCTATTGAATTCCATTTTCCCGAGAATAAGTCAGGCACCATTCACCCAAAAAGCTGACACTTAAAAAGTATCTTTTAATATGCAATATCCAATTTCAACTAAATAAAAAAGAAAAACATGCACACTATAGCACCATGCATTAAGTATAAGAACAAGCACCAAATACTATTGAGAAAAAAAAATTATAAATTATAAATTATTCCACAACTGACTTTATATCAAGGAACAGGATTTAAACCAATTAAAAGCACCAAATTGTTGTTCACAAAAATTTAACTTCACAATAATAAAATTCTTCACAAATTTGCATAAAATTTTAACAAAAAAAACAACGACCACAAAAAGTATCTATATTAAAGAGATTCAAGTAAGATACGGTCAACTAGACGTTCGAGCACGAACTGTGCTAATAAAGTATCCATACGAAGCTTTTAAACTGTGATTTAGTCGGGTGTGTATCTTTTTGCATGCTTTCATCAACCACCACTACGGGTGTTGGTTGGTTAGCACAAAGTTGAATTGAGAGGGATTTCCTATAGAAACCTGTAGAGTAAAGGCGAAAATCCCCCGCCTCTCAGAAATAAAAGCACCAACAACAACAACAACAGAATACGAATACAATTCGATAAATAATTCATACGTATAGATACATGTTGACGCATTTCGTACCTACATACATATGTATGGTATGCTGTTGAACTAAAGTGATAAGGTAAATTGTTGCTTTTTCTTAATGGTAGTAGCAGGGTGGAGATGGTGATACATTTTTGATACCTATTGAGCTCAACAAGTGATGAATGACTGTGATCTGTGCTTTGTGAGAGGCGAGGGTGAGGAGAAGGGAGGCGTTATAAAAAGGAATAGATACATTTAATGGTAAGTTGTCTCTTGAGAGATTTACAAAGTCTATGCACATAGATATAGTCAATTTAGAAATTAATTCAACTAGATAAAAGCACGTAGAACCTAAGGGTTGAAACTTTGATTTCTTGCCTTGCGTACATACATACATACACAGATATATGTGTCAAGTACTTAAGACTGAAATCAATTTTTAAAGAAAAGCAAAGTCATTTAAAAGTTTACTTATTGTTCAAATCTGGGGTTCGTGAGTTTACTCTTTTTGCCAGCAAGAGGCACGCCCTTAAATCTCTGGTGGTGCCTAATTAGATCTGTTATTGTACGAGCTTGTAAAAGATAGATACTAAGGGTTACTTGTTCAAGCATGATTTTAGAAAGATGCAGCAAGTCTAAGGAAAATAACTAGTCTTTTTCGCAGGTTTTATTCAGCTGAAGTTTATAGATGTAGCCAGAACTAGAACATTCTTCTTAGATTTGAAAGTTTCTTAGACGATTAAGGTTCAATAATGCTTGAGTTGCTACGGTTTAGTGATAGCTTATTCGTTCATGAAATGAAAAGTTCAATACTTAAGCACACAACCAAATCGATTTAATTTTAAGAGTACTACTACTACATACTTAGTCCATTTCAAAACCACCCCGAGAAAATACTGTGAATTATAAACGAATGCAAAAACTACACGCAGAGTAATTTGGACAAGTCCTGCGGAAAATACATACTTACCTATATTGAAAGATAATACCATCAATTCGAGCCTATACCTTCTTCTCCTTTTCAATGTACCTATACAGACCGTGCTCTTTACATTAGTATAAGGGTATTCATATGCCCTTCAGCACGTTATGATTAAAAGAAAAAGCCCCTCTCCTATGACCCAAGTTATTGAAGAATAGTTTTCCAAGAGCCGTCTTTCTCGTAATGCAGGGGATAGGATTTTTGGGCGTTTTTTAGTCATACAGCTAGAATCCATTTGATTTTCGTTTTGTCCTGTTTTTTTACTGAACTTGTTAGATGTACAATGTTAGCTTTTGTTATCTATAAGCTTGTCCTTTAAATTCAAGTGTTATTCTGTAGACCAGTCAGGTCACCGAGGTCGTCAAAGAAGAAAGACCCCAGGTGAAGATTTCTTCTTGACACTAGGGCAGTTGCAAAGAAGATGAGGAATCGTTTCTTCTTCCTCCTCGTCCCTGCAACTTCGACAAAAATTGTTAGATGGGAGGCCCAGACGTCTAGCGTGTAGGCCGATTGGGCAGTGTCCAGTGAGGACACCGATGATGGTGCTCAGGTCAGGACGCTTCAGAAGCAACAGTTCTTTTGAATGTCTCTGGTTAAGGTTAAGCCAGAGCTCTCTCGAAATCCTGAAGGGGCAATGAGCCCAGCGAGAATTGGCTTTCCTTATGGCATCAAGTTTGAGTAGGTGATTACAGGTAGCAATTGGCATACCAATTCCCGTCCTTACGGATTTAATTGGGAGGGTAGTGCCAAGTTTGGCAATTTTATCAGCCTTACAGTTCCCTGGAATATCCCTATGGCCTGGCACCCAACATAGGTGAATGCTATTTTGTTCCGAGATCACCATCAGAGATGAACGGCAATCTTGTACGACCGTTGATGTGGTTGTGGGTGATTCCAGAGATTTAATGGCAGCCTGACTATCTGTGAAAATGCTAAAATCCGTAGCAGATTACACTTAAGCCATTACAGAGCTCCTTTGATTGCCATAATATATATATATAGAGGTTCCTTGTTTCGCAACTATTCAAAGACGAATATTTACCTTAAGAAAATATCGTCTCATAATAGTTTAGGGCTAACTGCTTCACTTTCATGCCTTTCAGTTTTGATGTGCCTTTATGTTGGGGACCTGACTCCTTATAACCATTTTGATGCTGCTTGCCTATGGATGAAAAAGATACCATAATTTCACAGTATATCTCTCATGTCAAACGATACTTTTCTGGTTCTTATTCTGGTTTTACCCAAAAGCAATTAAGAAAGATTCATCTGAAAAGAGGGCGTGTCCATTCTGTCAAATCTTTATCTCGCATACAAAATTTCAGCGACCTACTTAGCTTAAAATTTTAAGCCCAAAAACTGATGGATAGGCTAACAGACATGGTTGAATCGACTGGACTAGTACTGTTGATCATTATAAGGTAGTTAGATAGTATCTTTAATATTTTTCTCTTACACATTTTACACTTTAAAAATTGTATCGATCCTATCATCTTGAACAAAGGTAGTAATTATTTGCTTAATTAGTTATCTTAAATCTTCCTTTGTTCTTGCTAATAGGGTTATTAAAGCTACCTAAGCTTTTTTTAAGTAACAATAGGTTGTTTAAATATTTTTTTTTACTCTTTATGTCCTTGCACAATATTCTCAGAGTATGCATGCAAGTTCGTACTATGTGTCAAAGGCGAATGATAATTAAGATTTCTACATGATGAAATCAGGTTAGGGTTAAATGATTCAGTTGTCGCCTCTCCCACTCTTTCATTGAAATGAAAATCCTTACAATCCACCAGAGATAGATATTAGCAGATTTAGAATGTTATGTTTTAGTTGATAATGATGCAAATAAAAATGTGGAAAAAATCTGGTTGATAAAAGTCAAAAATATCTTTTAACCTTTGAAATGTTCTTTAAATAAATCCCAATTCTTGAAACACGTTTGGAAGATAACCTCATTAATTACCCAACGAGTTTATTTTTTCGGTTTGGGGCGTGGCATTTTTATAATCCAATGCTAAAGAAACAAACAGCCTCTTTAATTTAATTTTTTATAATGATTTTATAGCAATTTTTTCCCGTTTTGAATAATCTTCCCTACATAAACAGAAGAAAAAACTTTGAATAGAGGCCAAGAAACATCCGTTTTCTTTTGGGGCAGACGATGAGAAACAAAAAGTTTGGAGATCTTATGGCCAAATCACAATGTCACTTTACGATAACTCTGGCGTCAAATACATAAATTTATCGCCGAAAGAAATGTAGTAATCTATTACATTTTATTTTCATTAGTCGATTTACAAACAATTGTAAAGAAATACTTTCCAAAAAGAGAATTATTATTAAAAAAGTTACAAAAATTACCTTTACATAGTTTAGGACTTTAAAGATTAAAGATGTCTCATACTAAAAAAGAAAATGATCTTATATGTGTGGTAATCAAATAGGAGTGAATACACCAGACAATGGTCACGTTCCGAACTCTAGGTCTACTTTTTGAGGTAATGCCATGTGGCAAACAAATTTTTGTTTCAAATCCAGTCCACTACCTCAAAAAGAAATGCCTTACTTTTTAGTCAAAACTGAATATCTTGAGGAATCAGAAAAGTTTGACAAGAGGACATTTATATAGTTTTCAAACTCAATATGTGAAAGCTGTCAAAGCAGCACCGCCCGAGCACTACTTTATGAATTGACCAATAATTGTGTCAGAGTGTTGACTTCACAATGATAAAGAGCGCACAAGGTTCACCCATATCGATTTGTGTCTTTATGGAAATTTACCTCCGGAAACGGTCTTACTAAGCTAAATTCTGCACTCTTACTAGTACCTCCTTATCTAATCAGTGAGAATAAGATAAAGACGATCATTTTCAGTTTTGTGTTATTCAAATTGTATCTTTCCGGCAGTAACCCGGATGAGCTTCATCTCCTACATTTGAAAACAATGTCTGCAATTCAAGACAATTAGAATTTCCTAAACTGAGGTGAGAGTGATCTTTAGGTAGGAGACAAAAGGTCCGTTCGCTTACTCTCCTAAAACAGCGAATTTTTACGAAAATTTACGAGTTTTTACGAAAAGTTGTTCGCGTACGGAGAATTTTCGTAGTTTTTCGCAGAAGAGAGAGCTCACGAGAGAGTAAAAAATTTCCCTTTCCTACGAATTTTAGTGCAAGAAATTTCTGTGGGCTTGTTTATGAAAACTTTTTTCTTGTTCAACCCGTTCGTTTACTTTTTCGTAATTTTAGCTCTCTCTGACAGAATTTTACCACCACTCTTCGAAATTTGATAATCTACGAATTTAAGTGCAAAATGTACGCGAACGAACCTAAAATCTACCACACTCTCCCTAAGAAGCCTATACAATTCAGTCTAACAACCTTTGTATGTACAATTCTATTTACACATGACTTACGACATCAAATAGGTGTACTAGTTGTTTTAGAATTTGAACACCTTTCACTGATGACATTCTAATTGAAATACATAGACGTCTCATGCAATTAAGAAATGGTAAAACAAGAATCAGATTGAAGACATTTCTTATATTAAGTAGGTACCTGCCTCCCGGGAGATAGTTCAAAGTATGTATATATTTTCGTACATAAATATAAAGGCTTTTCCAATGAGAATTTTCGAACTTTGACAGGTGAATGCGGCCATATTGTTGAAGCTACATTTGTCAAATTGTCTGTCATTTCTATAGTGTGTTTTGGCAAATCAACATGGAGAGTTATAGTTGCGGCATCATCGGTCCATATGTACTTCTTTGAGGACAAAGTTGGCCAGACCATCATATTCAACCAATTTATTTTGCCCCAATTGGATGTTATGGACACCGGCGACATGTGGATTCAACAGGACGGCGTGAGCTACGTGTCATACAGCTGATCTGCCGAACCAGCTATTTTATTATAAAATTAATTGAATATACATACATATTTATGAAACATTGAGTTGTGTTGTGACACCGATAAAAATTTGAGCAGTATAACGCTGTAGCCTGAAATGCCATCGGAATTTGCAAACAAAAAAGAAAAGAAAAATGTACTAATCTCTTATAAACGATCTTGATAGCTTGAAAAAGATTCATCTAGTTGTGCAACCGCCAATTAAATAGTTTATCTCGATAATTTTCTCCAATAGAGACACACGTGTTACTTGGATACCGCACAGAAAGGGTATATTGAGTTTGATACAAAAACTAAGTATACATAAAAGGGTTTTCCAAAAAGGATTTCTGAACTTTGACAAGTGATTGCGGCCATATTATTGAAGCTACAGCTGTCAATTCGGCTGGAATTGGAGCATTCAATAACAACATGTGCAAATGATTAAATTGTTTTATTAAAGTGGCCCTTCTGTCCGAGCAACATTTTGGGCATTTTGCCCACTTTACGGTCGTCATAGACATCCTTCTGAGAGAACTATTCGCAACGTAGTGGATATATTCGAGTTGACCGGTACAGTGAACAATACACCAATACCCGTACGTTAACGAAAGATCTGCTGAAAATAAGCAGAAGAATTCCGTACCGCACATAAGAACTCAACTATAAAATTGGCGAATTTTGCGTCATGACTTGGGCCTATACTCGAACAAAATTCAACTGACCCAGGAGTTAATGCCCATAGCATCACTAGCCTAGTCGATTGTTTAATTTTCTTGATAAACTGCTTTACTCCGACTTCATTCGAATGAAAGCAATTGTTCAAAATGTTTTGAAAATCCACTCGCTACCACGCCCACTTTTTCACTTTTTGGGAAAATTCGTCTTTGGGGGTAAAGGTACATTCACAGCTCAACGACCAGCGAATGGGCGAACTGCGAACAAACCATATTGCGCACAGTTAAAGGAAAAAGATTAACAATTTTACTATTCCCAAAGAAGACAGCTTTATTTATCTATCAATTCATTTAAAAAAGTTAAATACTAATAAGTTTCTGCTAAGAAATCAACAATACCCTGATTTTTCCGCGAATAAGCAAATGGTTCTAACGAACTGTCAAATTTTATTCACATTTCAGAAATGTGGAATGGAATCCACACGACATTCCCGAGAGTTTAACCTCACAATTCTTTTTGTCGTTGGTAAATGACAAAGCAGATTGCTTCGACTAAGAAAAAAAGTTGCTGTGAATAATATGTCAACATTTGCGAATATTCGGTCGTTTGAATTCGCAAGTCGCTGAGCTGTAAATGGACTCTAACTTTGTGAAATATTTAAAAGAAACTCTTTTAAGAAAATATTTTGGTGAAAGATGGAGCTCTGTATTTAGGATGAAGATAAGGCATCACACGACCCGCTCCAGTCATTGTAGCATTTCTATATACATTTTTTTTAAATTAATGTTTATGTCCTGATATGCAGTGTTCTATACTGCTAATAGAATTCATAAATGAATAGCAACATCTTTATTAGATTACACGCCCTGCGCGCCTGATCCTTCGTTTCGTGCATCTACTTGTCTAAGGCTGCGATCACAGCAATGTCCGAACAAGTTTACAGACGGGAAGTTATCGCAGCAGACTATAGGTCGAACCATGATCTCATTTAGGCTCTCATATGACAAAGGGCCAAACAGAATGCGCATCTGCATCTGAATCGGAAACTATCAAAAATATGAGATGTGTGACAACGGAAAGCCGTAGGCCATAACACAATAGGTTTGTTCCCACACTGACTAAATCTAAAAAAAAATTATGAAATCTTCTAAACAATAGTGAATACCTGTTCCCTTACGTCAAAATCTCATAGTTTTTCACAGAAGAGAGAGCTCACGAGAGAGTAGGAAATTTCCCTACAAATTTTAGTGCAAGAAATTTCTGTGGGCTGGTTTATGAAAACTGTCAAAGCTGTCAAACCAGTGTACCACTTTTTCTTGTTCAACCCGTTCGTTTACTTTTTCGTAATTTTAGTTCTCTTTGAGAGAAAACTCTCCGAAATTTGATAATCTACGAATTTTAGTGCAAAAAGTACGCGAACGGATCTATTGTTGGTTGGCAGAATAATTTGTACCAACAAATTGATGTTTAAAGAGTGAACAGTTTCCCCACATTTTTAGGCATTTGTCTTTCTCTGAGAGAATTTTAATCCCACTCTTAGTAATTGGGCAAGTTGCGAAACGCGGGAATAGACTTAATATCAGGAGTTTTTAGATTGGTGGAGCGAATCTGTCAACCGATCCGAAGTTGACTGTCTTCTATGATACAAGTGCAAGTAAAACGTTGTTATTCATACTGTCAAAAAAATATTCAAAGGCCTAAAAGATGATCACTCCAGATGTGTCCAAAAGTTTCCTTATTTTAAAGCAATATATTTTTTCATGAAAGTAGGGTACACATAGTTTCATAACCTTGAAAAATTTTATCTCAGCACAAAATTTTAATTACATATTGTTATTTTAAAATACAGAGTTCAGTTTTACAGACCTGTTATTAAAAACAATGGAAAAAATTAGGTTAGTAATTACTCAACAAATTACATACTACACTTGTGCAAGCTAACAAGCGCAATACCTTTTTAACACGTTACCCAAAAGTTTTATTACAGTTGACACATAGCTTATGACACAGAACTAATCATGCGCCATCATAGGTTTTCACAGGAAAAAAAGGAATAGACCCTCGACTCTAACAATTTAGTCTTAAAAATTTTACTTATATAAAGCAAAAAATGAACATTAACCCCTTAGGTTTTACGTGATTTTATCTAATTAAATTAATTTCTGAACCGACTTTATCAAGATGCACTTAGGAAAATCTCTCACAAGACAATTTACATACCTCTTAATTCAACTTCGTGTCGACCAACACCCGTAGAGTTGAAAGTGTGAATCTTTTACCTGACTAAATTACAGTTTAAAAGCTTCGCATGGATGAACTATTTGCACAGTTCGTGCTCGAATGTCTAGTTCCTTACTTGAATAGTTTTTTTTTGAACACATTCGTTGTCCTTTTGGTAAAATTTTGTGCAAATTTGTGAAGTTAAATTTTTGTCGACAATAATTTGGTGATCCTTGAAATAAGGTTAGTTGAAGAATGGGTAATATTATTTTGTTAAAAATATTTGCTGTTTGTTCCTCTTATCGCGATTCATAAGGAAAAGAATACTGTCTACATTTTGTCTTGCAAGGATTATGAATACTTGAAAGTAAATTGGAGAAGAGAGAAGAGAGGATAGTAAAGAATGTTGGTGATATTAGGTTTCAACATTTATTCTCTACGGATACTGTCCAAACTGACTGAAAAGAGTAGTATGTGGTTTTTGCATTCGTTCGTAATTCGCAGTACACTTAGTTCTTTTCAAGCGAATTTTGTAATTTTATTTTTTCTTCTTGCTGTAAATATTGAATGAATGTGGCTGGGACTTGAGCGCCAAGGCTTTTAATAACCGAATATCCTATTACTACACCGTGGCCTTTTGGTCTCTCTGGTTATGAATCAGGACAGCTGTTACTTACAACTGAAGTTAGAGAAATTGCTTAGCAAGGAAACTTGTCGTGTTGCTGTTGCACTGGTTACCTTTATGGAGCTGATACACTTGAATTGGTGCTCGTCTTCTTATACGCCACATTTTGTCCTTTCTTAAGCCGACCATAATTATGCGTACTTTGACGTTTCGCCAGTAAATCCTGGGACTGGTTTCAGCCAGTATTACCCGCTATGGGTTTCATGGGATCAAAACACTTTGTTCCATAGATTTTCGTAGAAGAAGCAAAGCAAGCCATATTTATACATTTTACCAATCTGAAACAAGGAATATTTCTTAAAACCGATGCAAAATTCTTCCATCTGCATCTTCTTATCATGGTTAGTTTTATCAAGTGAATTTAACCTACACCCGAACAATATGAGTAGATAAGGTTGTTTGCAAAAGATACATTGCAATCGGAGATCTTCACAAGACGTCTGCAATTAGTATTTCTTATCATTTTAAAACTGTGGGAAAGTCCCAATAAGATGCAAATAGAGGGACGGAGGATAACAAGAAAACAGGAAATTTCTTTTGTCGAGAATCACAGGGAGTCGATTTCGAGCATTCAGCCAGTGAACATCGGTTTTCAAAAGGCTAGCTTAAGTTTACATATATGTAATATATTTTTTTTCTGTCATAATCCGCCTTCTTGGGCATTTAAGGGTTAAGATGATTTCGTTTTCACAGTTAATATTTAAGAGTGGTTTTGTTAGGCCATGGATTGAGTGTCATTGTGAACCATTTATTGAAAATTGTTATTGTGATTGAAGTGCTTTTATAAAAGATTATAAAATTTACGGTTTCTGGCGATGTGCCTCAGTTCCTCCGAACTTTTCCTCAACCGCCGTGCTTCCATCTCAACTATTCTGATCCATGTTCTCCTTAGACCGCCGGGTTTTCTACCATCAAGTGTTAACGAGTGCCATTCCATAGCATGGTTATCTATGGAACTGTCACCTTTTCGAAGCTTGTAACAATCCACTGCCACTGGTTCCTAACCTGTTCTCTGGTAGAGGTGTTCGTTATAGATACAGTTGGGCCAAACAAGTCTTGAGATGCCCCATTTCATTTACAACTTCCTTAAGCGCATAGAAGTTACTAGTATTTTCTCTTTTACAAATGGCAACTCTGCACTGATCCAATTCTATCAGAAGGACAGCACCTACTTTCCAATTCTGGCTCGACAACACAAAGCATATACCCACTATGCACTATTATTTCTGTGTGATGGGACATTTCGGCTGGCGTAAGCTCATCGAAGTCCATTATGGTTCTGCCTATAGTTCTGAATTAATGATATTTTGGTCCTTCGAGTTTTGACCAGATGGCCCAATGCTTGTTTTTCTGGACGAATTATGAGAGGAATAACGACGTGACTTTTTCTTAGATTGATCATTTTCTTTTTGAGTCCTTCATAAGTTAGTACAGTTGTCAATCTTTACATATGTAATAAATTTGTCGAAGCTCGCTTACGTCGGTTTCAAAGAATTGAAAATAAGAAGTTTGAGCTCATCTTGTTGAAGAAATGGAAATGGAATGGAATTATTATCCTTTGTTACATAATATACAGAGTGACATTAAGTAATATAAAATATTTTGAATTGCTTATCTAGATCGGCATGGAGGCTCCAGAATTCAAAGACTTCGCCAAGTCGATGATCGATTACATTGTTAACTACTTGGACAACATCAGAGAAAGGTAAGAAATATTATGTACCTATAGTATAATATTGGATTCATGAACATATTGGAACTTAAGAAACCAATCAATTTAGACAGATGCTAGAGAAGCTCGAAAAAGAAGGGCGGTCGCTTCTGTTTGTGGGATGTACGTCCTAGGCGGCTAACCCTTCAAACTTCAAATATCTGCTTTGTACGATCAGGCTGTCACATTGCCAGACTGTCGACTTTTTTTTTTTTAATTTTTCTAAAAGACTGCAGTGCGACATACGAGTTTCGCGCCATTGTATTGTAACTTTGCATTAAATTTACCAACGAGAGCCTCTCGGGATGAAAATTGAAAAAATTAACGGAAAACGAGTCAGGCCTCACCAGTGTAATAGCTGACTATTTTTAGCAAGTCAGAGAGCGAACCCAAACTTAGCTAAACTTTAATTGATTAAGGAAAGACTTTCGTGTCCGAATTTCATTTCCTGGGTTTGTGGATCTGCTCGTTACCATTTCAGAAGTCATAAAAGCGTCATCATTGTTGGAGGAAAGAATGGTTTCCCCTTCCATTATTTTATGCAAAAAAAGTCACTTAAACGAACGCGAACGGCTTAAGCCTTAGCTTGAAATAAAAGACAGTATTGTGATTATAAGTTAAAAGTTATAGTTAACGAAAGATTAGACATCCTACCGAGGCGTTTTGACAAAACAAAAACAGTTTAAGTAAAGCTGAAGCGCCATGTACATCACTCAGTGGATTATACGATTATATGTTCGAAACTATTAGCAATGCAGCAGTTTGTAATGCCTTGAGATACTTGTGTACAACCAATCTGAAAATATCACTTTTTATGTACCAAAGACTAAGAGAATTGTGAGGTTAAACTCTCACCAATGTTTTGGTCAAGCGAATGTGGATTGCATTCCACATCTGTAGAATGTGAATACAATTTGACAGTTCCCATACATGAAGCATTCGTTTATTCGGTGAAAAAACCACCGAATCGTTTGTTTCTTTTTTTTTTGAATATTAACAAAATATTAGCAAATAGAATGGAATTAGATTTTAACTATCCAAATCTAATAAACGATGCTACAACTTTGATCTCGACTTCTAACTTTGACACTGTTCAAAACAACAATAAAAACTAATTTTCTTTTGCTTTATAATTAATAAATAGACGTGTAGTCCCAGATTTAGAGCCAGGCTACATGCGTCCTCTTATCCCAGACAGTGCACCAAAGAAACCCGATAGCTGGGAAGATGTCATGGCTGACATTGAAAGAGTCATCATGCCAGGTGTCACACACTGGCAAAGTCCAAAGTTCCATGCATATTACCCCGCAACTAATTCTTACCCAGCGCTTGTCGCCGATATGTTGAGCGCGGGTATTGGTTGCCTCGGATTCACTTGGGTAAAATTGTGATAGATACTTTCTGATAGAACTATATTAACAAACTGAGTTTCTTTCAACAGATCGCCAGTCCAGCTTGCACAGAGCTTGAAGTCATTATGCTCGATTGGTTGGGCAAAATGATTAACCTACCATCTGAATTTCTGGCGTGCTCAGGCGGCAAAGGTGGTGGTGTTATTCACGGCTCAGCAAGTGAAGCGGTGTTCGTTGCACTCCTAGCAGCAAAAGCTAAAACAATGTCAGCAGTTAAGGCAGAACACCCTGATTGGGATGACGGCACTATTATTTCTAAATTAGTCGCTTACAGTTCAGAACAGGCTCATTCATCGGTCCAAAAGGCGACCCTATTGGGTGGCGTTAAGTTCAAATCAATTCCTGCTGATGAAAATAACAGTTTGAGAGGTGCAGCTTTGGAGGAAGCAATTAAAAAGGACAAGGAAGCTGGACTTATTCCTTTTTTTGCCGTTGTTACACTTGGAACAACCAATTCATGTGCATTTGACCGTTTGGATGAATGTGGACCAGTCGGAAACAAACACAATGTTTGGATACATATTGATGCAGCATATGCTGGTTCGGCATTTATTTGTCCAGAGTACAGACCACTAATGAAAGGAATTGAAACCGCCGATTCATTCAATTTAAATCCATACAAATGGATGTTGGTCAACTTCGATTGCAGTGCAATGTGGCTAAAGGATCCAAATTGGTTGGTGAATGCTTTTAATGTTGATCCACTTTATCTCAAGCTCGATAGGCAAGGATCTGCTCCCGAATATCGGCATTGGCAAATTCCATTGGGTTTCCGTTTCAGGGCTCTGAAAATCTGGTTCGTCCTGCGTCTTTATGGAGTTGAAAATATTCAAGCTTACATCAGGCGACACTGCAGACTTGCTAAAGAATTTGAGAAACTCTGCTTGAAGGATCCACGTTTCGAAATTGTTGCTAAAGTCAACATGGGTTTAGTTTGCTTCAGATTGAAAGAATCGAATGATATCAACGAGTTGCTTTTGAAGAGAATCAATAGTCGTGGTAATGTACATATGGTTCCTTCTATGATACGCGATGTGTATTTCTTGCGGATGGTAGTATGTTCCCGGTTTACACAGTCAGAGGACATGGAATATACATGGAAAGAGGTTGCAACTGTAGCTGATGAAATTTTACATGAAAATGGCAAGAAACTGAAGTAAAAAAACGAATATTAGTTTCATTATATATTAGAAACAAATTGTGTTTTTAGTCATATCCAAATAGTGTTGTAACTTTTGTTGTGAAAATATATTAAACATACATATGTACATTTGTCTTGTCTCTCGTACTCATGTTCAAACTTTCCGCACTACGCACAGTTGTCAGTTATGAAACGATGTATATAAAATGGCAAACCTTACGAAATACTTTGACAGCTTGATGTCATTGACAAATTTGACAGCTGCTGAAACATAACAATTGGAAAAAATATCATTGCTCTGGTCACACTTTAGAAGAAGATAAACATTCCATACAAGTTAAAAATATACTCTTGCATATCTAAGGAGTTTATTCTGGACTACTTTAATAAAATGCTCACATTACTTACTATCGACCCATATTTGGCTCCTTGAGCATTACATCCTAAATGGTATGAAGACGGAAATATGTATCCAAATTGTACATATGTAATTCCCAATGAAAAGCATAAAATTGAATCTTTATTCCTACAAACACTTGGGTACAAAAGCGTCTTGTCTTCTTTGAAAAAAAAAAAAATAAAAAATCATTCGTTTACTACAAACTACACAAGAAAGAGAGAAAGAAGAATGTAAACAAAAATGACAAATGCTAATGCCACTTCTTGAAAGAAAGGTTGATGTCTCTTCTTTGAAAATTGTGAATTTTAAAAGGGGAATTCCATGCTAAAGTGCGTCACAAAAGTATTCCCCCTAAAAACGAGAAAACTGATCCAAAAACGAAATCAACCTGCTTGAGGTCTCACATTGACGTACGTTGCTTGAATCATCATCATGGTCGCATGGCAAAATAAGCTTTTGGAATCACGAACTGGAAGTGGTAAAACAACTTTGTGATGGAGTTAGGTTTCTGTTTATCTATCTGCAAACAAGACGGCCAGATGGTAAAACCAATCTTTAAATGGTAAATTAATTCTCATTTATGTATCCGTCACGAGTGTCGTACCTTTTAGATGAAATATAATTAATTGTTTGCATATGTATGCAAATATTTGCAGGCGAGTTTTTTTTTATCTGTTTGGCGAATCGCAGTTTGATGCAGTGATTATTCGGAACGGAACATATAAATTTAACACGGTATCCGTCAGTATTGTGCCATTTGACTTAGTGGGTTAAATTGGCTAGTAGATGTGTAGGTACATAGTGTATGAGTTCCTGTTCTCCTAAGGTCGTGTATCTGCCCACGTAGATGCTTAAATATTAGCAAAGGAGGTGTGTTTTGTTTTCCTTTACATGAACATCACCACGGTCTCTGCATATGTCAGTGGTGCTGATCCGTATTAGTATATTGTTGCCTGCACCGAGTCCTGTCAGCAGTGACAGTTGTGGTGTGATTAGTGCCAGTAGTTCTTCTCTGTTACATGAGGTGTTTGCACTTTTCCTTTCATTGGTCAGGGGTCGAATCACGTCCTCCGTAAACGAGTAACGAGTGAACGCAATGTTTGTATTTGGGATCACGACATCTCCGAACGTATACGTATTAATGTAATTGGGCACTCCCACTTCCGTAAACAAGTTCATGAACATACCCGTTCAATCAAATTTTAATTAAAAGAACGTAAAATTGTTTTATTTTCAATTTTACTACCGAATGACATTTTTTTGATAAAATTACGTTCCGTTTGCTTCCGCAGGACATAATACCAATACGTTCAATCGTAAACCATATGACGGAATATGTTTTCGTACAATTGCCGACCCGTTCACAGAGGACGAGATTCGACCCCAGGTTATTGATGTCAGAGATTTGAAAAGTTTGCAAGAAGACGATGGATGCTAATAAAGGTCAATTGGCAATCGTTTTTTACAAGGAACAACCAATTTGACAGCTGATTTATACTATGTTTGGTATGCAATTTTACTATGGATAAAACTTACGTCAGAACAGCTATGTCAACAACATTATTTCTAAAATCAAGGCATCAAATTTACGAACAAGATAATTGTCCATTCAAGCAAGTAAAGAACAAGAACCCCTTATCAAAGCAAATGCAATTGTAAGTGAATCTGAGTTTCAAACAAGTTTTAAACACACTTGAGCACTTCGAAGCTTCGAAGATACGTAGTCTCTCGTCATTCGATTTCTGGACATAGTAACTTGTAAAAAGGGTCGTTCACTTAAAAGGTACTTCTTCGTCTATGGATCTAGATCAATGACCATAATTGAAGCAAGCTGACCTACCGAAACGTCTTGAAATGTTAGAAGAAAGCCCGCTGTTTTTGACAACAAATTTGTTCATCGGTCCATATTTCTTAAAATAGAGGCCAGCCAGAACGTCACTGTCAATGGCGTCCATTATCGCGCCATATTAGCGGACTATTTGTTGCCTCAAATTGGCATGATGTGCTACTTGCAAAAAAACCCGTAAAACAATAGCTCGTTCGGTGAACAGTTAATTTCGCTTTCGGATCGGAACATTAAGGAATTGGAAGCCAACATTACTCGTATTATTCGTCATATACCACTCGAAAATGTGACCTTCAAAATTAAACGTGTCAACCGCAGCCAGGGCCAACATTTGAAAGAAATAATCTTTAAAAAATAAATGTCAAGAATAGTTCTTTTTTTTGGCAACAAAGGTAACCCGATAAAATGTTTTTCTTTGCTTTTAAAAGAAGTTCCTCTAAAT
Organism: Chalcosyrphus nemorum; assembly: GCA_949716465.1. Taxonomy (NCBI): domain Eukaryota; kingdom Metazoa; phylum Arthropoda; class Insecta; order Diptera; family Syrphidae; genus Chalcosyrphus; species Chalcosyrphus nemorum. The sequence continues at coordinate 26,931,815 of OX454335.1, forward strand.
GAATCATTCATTAGAAAAGAACACAGGCAGATGATCTATATGCATCAGTACCTATCTCTTATTTTTTTCCCCTTCAAACCTTGTAGGTACCCAAATGCGACTTATTCAAGTCTTTTATGACAAAAGTCACAAAAATCTTCCTTTTATTCTGTTATGGTTTATAACACATTTTATCAGGCAGAATACCAAAAATGGAAGTCATAACAGATTTTTTGACAGTTCGAATTTTTGTATGGGAATTCATAACAGAATATAGGAATAAAAGACGTAACGTATTAACGTGTTTCAGCACAGCGTAAAAGGCACTTCCGTGCTAAACATTCCCCAGATGGCGCAAAACTCAGTAACAAAAACCAAACATTTGAACGAACTTACAAGGATTCGTGTCTTTGCTAGAGACAAAATTCGAATGAGCTTGTGCTAAGGAATAGTATTTGCTAAGTACTTCCATTGTGAATTAACATAAAAGAGAATTTCACTAGGGAAATTTGTTTTAGGGAAAAGATTGAATAGGGATAGAAAGAAAAATTAAGGAAATCTGTGCTCTTTACTTTTAGCACTTTTAGCAGATTGCGAATCTTTTTTGCTAAGTTAGTTTTCCATAAGACAAGATCTAGCTATTATTTGAGAAATAGTTCGGAATAATTTTTTGCTGATGGCTTTTTATTGCAGCTTATTAACTTAAGGAAAAGAAAGCAACCTTTTCAGTTTCCTTGGGCAATCAAAGCGATTATTACCTCGTTTGCTTGGTTAAAGAGTGAATAAAAATGGTTTCAGATAAATGTTGGATATTGACTTAATTCTAAAAGACTGGTAGGTAAAAATGTATCAAAATGATGCGACGTGGTGGAATGTGGGTGAGCATGCAAAGAAGGATGATATTAAGGGTGAGATTGGTGATGAGTATTGAAGTGTGGGTAATTGGGATAGTGATGTTTATAGACACGAAAATCTGGATGATGACGTACATAGTTGAAGGTTAAAAAATGACGATTATGAAGACGATATATAGGTTTTCCAATAAAGATTTTCGAAGTTTGACAAGCGATGACGGCCATACTGTTGAAGCTTTATCTGTCAAATTTGCTGTAATATATTTAGTCTGTTTTGCCAAATCAACATAGCTCTACGTGGCGGTGCTACGTACCACAATCGACATTTTGCTCGAGCGTCCGATTATACCATAAAACTGAAGGTCCATTTATAAGTGCAGAAATGTATACCATCGACAACACGTACAGTTGTGAGAAGCAAGGCTATGGCTCCCAAAAGGTCTGTTTAAATAAGTTCAGGAATGTATTATGCATTTAATCACTTTATCTTAAACAAGGAATGTCAACAGTTTCAACTAATAACAAACCAATACAAATACTTTAATGACCTATTGTTACTTCAAAATACATACTAAGTTCAGTTCTACCACCCTATTATTAGGAACAAAAAAAAAAACAAATTATGTACTTGATATACCTCAAGGAAAAAAATCAAAGCTATCTAGTTTAAATAACTTCTGAAATGACTATATCTAGATGCCCTTAGTAAAATCTCTCAAAAAATAATTTACCTCTTAATTCAACTTTGTGTTGACTGTTGAAATAATATGCTTTATACAAAACAACTTTGCTAAAACAACTTTCAACAATCTAATTTATTTTGTTTTAATAATAATAATAATTGTGAAAACTAATCATAATAATCATAATAATAATAATCATTCCATTTTTGTCATCAAAGCAATAACGTGTTTCAGTTTAAAGATAATTTTTTCCATAGCTTTCCTATTAATTTTTTTAACATTGACCAACACCTGTATTAACAGTTGAATGTGTGTATCTGACTAAATTACAGTTTATAAGCTTCACATGGATTATTTATATGCACAGTACGCGCTCGAACGTTCAGATTCTTACTTGAAGCTCTTTGAACACATCTTTTTGGTTTTTTTTTTGTTAAAATTTTGTCCAAATTTGTGAAGAATTTTATTTTGATATTTACGTTTTGTCAACAACAATTTGGTGCTCCTAGATATAAAGTCAGTTATGCTATATATTTTTTTGGTTAGAATATTTGTGTGAAATGAATGAAAATGCTTTAAATATTATTTTTTCTCCGGTGGTCTCTTCGTATGTCAATAAGGACGGCTGTCAATTAGGATTGAGTGACATTGCTTGGCGATATAAAGTATCGTGTCGTGTCGGAATCGTTAACTTGAAAAGGTGCTAGTTTTTTTATACACCATACTTTGTCCTTGGTAAAGCATATAGTAATTGTTCGTCCTTGCTTGACATGATTTGTTTTACCTTTCCCTTTGACCAGGACTGCTTTCACCTATTATTATCTGGTATGGATTTCGTGTGATTAAAACACTTTGTTCCGTAGATTCTCGTAGTAGTAGGAAGAAGGTGGCTTCCAATATGCTTTGATGTTCTTGCATAGTTGACATCTAAGTTGAATTTCGTTCAGAATAATTCTGAATGCTGCTATGTACTAAATTTGTCGAAACTTGTTTACGATGGTTTCAAAGAAATAAAAAGAATATTCTGCCGGTAGAGACACTGGTGTACGATTCAAAATTTAATGAAAGAATCATAGATGTATCTATTACAATTTGTATTACATAATACGTTGTGACGTTGTGACAGTGACATTAAAAAAAAAAAAAAAAAAAAATATTTTTAATTGCTTATCTAGATCGGCATGGAGGCTCCAGAATTCAAAGATTTCGCCAAGTCGATGATCGATTACATTGTGAACTATCTGGACAACATCAGGGACAGGTAGGAAATTGTGAAACAGAAACAGTATGTACATATCTATAGTATAATATAGGGCAAGTATTGGAATCATGAAAATTTGGGCATTACAATCAATTCTGACAGTACAATGTTAAAGAAAGTCTCTGTCTGTTTGTGGAATATACGCAAGACTGCTTTACCCTAAACGGCTTATCCTTCAAACTTCATATCTGAGTAAATAAAATCGAAATTTTTGTTTTTAATTTTTTTTAAAAGAATGCGCGTTGCGATAGAACAAGGTTGCATCATTTTATATTGTCCCATACATTTGCATTGATTAAAATTTTGTTTGACAACTCGCGCTATGATTTTCCTGCTTTCACGCTGCATTGTGAATGAGGCATAAGGGAAACAAAACACGTTAATCAAAACCTTAATACATAATCAAAAATGTACGCAGACAGAGTAAAAGAAGTGCCGATGCAAAACAACGAAAAGAAAACGTCAAAATAAGTGGCTTTCATACGTAGCCATCTGAGTTGCGACTCGCACAAGTGCAAGAATGAAAGAGAAAAATAGCAAACAGAGTTACCGTTGAGACCGGGGAAAATTTTCTGGCGACTCTTTTTGACTGTCAAATTTAAAAACGACAGTCAGCTTCACAGGATGAAAGTTGAAAAAATACACATAGCGCAAAATAAACACTTCCATTTAAAGAAGGAAACACAAATTTGTCGGTAGAAATGGCAAGATATATGCCAAGAGAATATTGCTGCATTTTCATCGTTGCAGACTAACGAACGACGGCAAAATCTTGACACGCGTAATCATCTATACAGTATTTAGCTTAATTTCGAATTTTAACAACAATAAAAACTAATCTTCTTTTATCTTATCTTTAAAATATGTATATGTAGACGTGTACTCCCAGATTTGAAACCAGGCTATATGCGCCCTCTTATCCCAGACAAGGCACCAAAAAAGCCCGACAGCTGGGAAGATGTCATGGCTGACATTGAAAGAGTCATCATGCCAGGTGTCACACACTGGCAAAGTCCAAAGTTCCATGCATATTATTCCAGCACAAACTCTTATCCAGCCATCGTAGCCGATATGTTGAGTGCGGGTATTGGTTGCCTCGGATTCACTTGGGTAAGATTGTGCTATATACTTTCTGAACTGTACTAACAAACTAAGTTTCTTTTAACAGATTGCTAGTCCAGCGTGTACAGAGCTCGAAGTTGTTATGCTCGATTGGTTGGGCAAAATGATCGACCTACCATCTGAATTTCTGGCATGTTCGGGTTGCAAAGGTGGTGGTGTTATTCAAGGCTCAGCAAGTGAAGCAACTTTCGTTGCTCTCCTAGGAGCAAAGGCTAAAAAATTGTTAGAAGTTAAGGCTGAACACCCTGATTGGGATGACGGCACTATTGTTTCTAAGTTAGTCGCTTACGGTTCAGAACAGGCTCATTCATCGGTCCAAAAAGCGACCCTATTGGGTGGCGTTAAGTTCAAATTAATTCCTGCTGATGACAGTAACAGCTTGAGAGGTGCAGCTTTGGAGGAAGCGATTAAAAAAGACAAAGAAGCTGGACTTATTCCATTTTTTGCCGTCGTTACTCTTGGAACGACCAATTCATGTGCATTTGACCGTTTGGATGAATGTGGACCAGTCGGAAACAAACACAATGTTTGGATACATATTGATGCAGCATATGCTGGTTGTGCATTTATTTGTCCAGAGTACAGACCGCTGATGAAAGGAATCGAAACCGCTGATTCATTCAACTTTAACCCATACAAATGGATGTTGGTGAACTTCGATTGCAGTGCAATGTGGCTTAAGGACCCAACTTGGGTGGTGAATGCTCTCAACGTAGATCCAATCTATCTCAAGCACGATATGCAAGGATCTGCTCCCGAGTACCATCATTGGCAAATTTCTTTGGGTTTTCGTTTCAGGGCTCTGAAAATCTGGTTCGTCCTGCGTCTTTATGGAGTTGAAAATATTCAGGCTCACATCAGGCGTAGCTGTGGATTTGCTAAACAATTTGAGAAACTCTGCCTGAAGGATCCACGTTTCGAAATTGTGGGTAAAGTTATCCTGGGTTTAGTTTGCTTCAGGTTGAAAGAATCGAATGACATCAACGAGTTGCTTTTGAAGAGAATCAATAGTCGTGGTAATGTATATATGGTTCCTGCTAAAATAGGCGAAGTGTATTTCTTGCGAATGGTAATATGTTCCCGATTTACACAGTCAGAGGACATGGAATATACATGGAAAGAGGTTGCAGCTGTAGCTGATGAAATTTTAGACGAGGTAAAAGTAACAAGTACTATTTTAATTAAAGATAAGAACGAAATTCTGTTATAAATGATTTCGACATAATTATATAGAAATATACACACATATGTTACTTTGAATTGAAACATTGTTTTCTATGCTGTTATAAGATAAATAGTTTACAAGATTAGGTCACAATTTTGTTAAGGAGCAAAGAAAGGACACTTAGTTCACCGTCAGTCATCAGCATTTTCTGCCAGACTTAAGGATGAAAATCAAGAAAATAAAGTGCACAAGTGGATCTCACGTGCTTGCACCTACATATATGTATGTATGATATAGTTGAATACACACAGGTTTTTTGACAGATGACGTGTGAGTTGTGTTAACTTCTGAGATATTTTTATTAAGTATTTTTTTTTTTGATATTTGAATAATAGAGTGACTTAGCCAACAACAGCATCTACAAATTATTCAGCTGTATTACAAAACTCAGCGTTCTACAAGGAAGGTGCTTCGTGCACTTTTTGCGATGCATGATTCGCAATACTGACAAAAAGTTTGAATTGAAACCCAATTTAGACAAGATGCGACCAAAACGAACACATCCAGTGGAAAGGTAGCTGAGACTGGACGCAATTACTCTGACTGGACGTAAAATACAATTTAATTAATTCCTGTGAATGTATTTCCGCACAGCGTAAAAGGCACTTCCGGGCTAAAAATTCACCAGATGGCGCAGAACTCAGTAACAAAAAACAAACTTTTGAACAAACTTAAAAGGATTCGTGTCTTTGCTAGAGGCAAAACTCAAATGAGCCTGTGCTAAGGAAAAGTATTAGCTAAGTTCATCTATTGTGAATGTACATATTTGATAAAAATTTCACCTGGGAAAATTGTTTTAGGGAAAAGATTTCAGGAAATTAATAAATCAAACCAGCTCCACTGAACTCTTGGAACAAGCACTGGTGAACCCGACAAAAATTGTCACACGGTTGGCTTCAGAACCTGGACCATTGTATTCACTTTCCGCAACACCAAAGTATAACCTGTCCACTTGAGACGCTCTCCAAATGAAGAGTTTATTAACCGCAGCAGAATCAGTCTCGGAACTCTCCTCCTTTAATCACTGTCCATGAGAATATTGGCTAGACAAAAATGGAGACTGACGGACGTGCTTTAAAACGTTCGAGACTGAGAACTAGTGGTGGGCTCATCCTTCGCAACTCGATCACTCTTTGTCGTTCGTGTTCTTCAGTCCTCCGTTGGCCATACTATTGAAGCTATATCTGTCAAATTGGCTGTCATTTATTTTAAGTCTGTGTTGCCAAATCAACAAAGGGAGTCATAGCTATCAGCAACATGTGCAAATGATGATTTTTTTTTTTTTTTAAAGTGGGTCTTCTGATTTAGCAACATTTTGCGCACTTTTCCCATTTTACGGTCGTCATATTTGTCCATCCCATAGGACTATTAAATAAAAAATTCGCCAACTTCCGTACGTCAACGAAACATAATATCTGCCGAAAATACTGTGGTAGTATGCTGGGAAATCCGAGGCGGTCATCGGTCCATAGGGCGACATTGGCCAGGCAATCACCGTCAACAGCAAGCGCTATCAGTCGATGATAACTAATTTTCCTTGTCCTCATTTGGATGATATGGACACCGGCTACATGTGGTTTCGACAGGACATATGTGGCACACAGGACATATTGCACGAGCGCTTTCCGAACATGGTTGCCTCACGTGAATGCGATGTGAATTGAGCACCAAGATCGTGCGATTTGAACTCGTGTTCTTAAGTCACAGGTCCACCACTGCCCTATATTCTATTCAATGCCATTGGTCAAATTCATCCTGAATTATGCGTCGGAGTTATAGAAAATTGGAAATTTTGAATCCGCGCCACTCAGCAAAGCCGTGATTGACAATTGAATGGTGTTATATTCCATACCTAATGGCATACATGAGGCTTCTAAATAAATAAAAAATTTTAATAATCACGAGCTATTTTGCTTACATTTAAAGATAGAAAACGCTTTTTGGAAAAGCCTTTACTTCCTTTTGGGTGCGGTGGTAAATGTTGTAATTTCCTGTGATCCAGGAATATTCCTTTCTTTAAGACAATTCTTTATGGGGTTTATGAAGGCAGTAGGACTTTCCAAGTAGTTAGTGAAGTAACCTTGCCATATTGCGGTTCCATATGGCCACAAATTCATGATGGATACTGGACTGTAAAGGTCGAGCTTGATGATGAGAAGATAAAGCTGAACAAAATAATTTGTTGTAACATATCAGCTTGTCATTCGTACCTCAGCAAATTGCGAATACGAATTTCATTCACAGCAATCTGCGACTTTCACTTCTCATTTATCAAAGAAAACCGAATTGTGAGAAGAGTTTATACTCTTGCTAATATTATGGTAGTGTATTGCGTTCCACATTTGTGGAATGTGAATGATTTGAATTTGACAGTTAAGGTCCATTCCTAGCTCAGCGAACAGCGAACATGAACGAGCGAATATTCGCCAGTTTTGACGTTTTGGCATTTGCCAAAGAAAAATAAATTTGTGAGGTTAAGCTCTGGCGAATATTTCGTCTATTCGCGAAAAAACCAGCGAATTGATGATTACTTAGAAGAAATTAATTACTATTCAACTTTTTTCTTTAAAACTATAGATAAATTAAGCTTTCTTCTTTGGGAATAGTAAAATTGTCAATTGGTTTATTCGCGGTTCGCCCATTCGCTCGTCACTGAGCTGTGAATGAGCATTTACAAGATGCCTTACAAGCCCTATAGTCAGATTGCGATGCCAAAAGTTTTGAAAGGTCCATTTTTACTTTATTTGGACAAATTTAAGAAACAGAGTAATCGCTTTAGTAAAGAATCCGATGCATTATGAGTCTTCCTCATTCGCGTATCATTTATCAGTGATACCAAAAGTTTTACCCCCACTTCTTACACCATTCCTTTTTTTTTAAACAGGCAAACACAGCTTGCTCCTTACGGCAGACTAGAGTATACGTATGAATACAACAACTAGATATGTTTGTAAGTTATCAAGATGCCCTTTAAAGTCTGACAATTTCTAAAATATCTGATATGTGTATATCAAATAAAGAGGAGATATTTTGTATTGGTATTATGCTGACTGCAACATCAATCGAAAGGAATGCCTTCGAGGGGTGATTACTTCATAACAACAAACCAAACAATTCTTTTTTTTTTTTTGTTAGTTCTGCGATTGCGCTTTTATTCGAATGATTAAATAGGCTGACATGTGAAGTTGCGGTAATATATAAAAGATATCAACCTGTATTTTGATACCATACCATAATGTCGGGGGTGGAGCTAAGATTACGCCAACACAGTTGGAATGGAATCTATCAAACCGATTGGAATTAATATTTTGGACTTGCGCGGCTGAGTACCTTTCCAGCTTCAGCAGCAGACACATGTACTTTTTACTCCTGAATTTTGTAGACACATACGTAGGGTATATTTCCCCAGTTTATTCGCACAAAAATGCACCACCGGAAATATTTGAAATTTGTTTTGTTTTTTCCTTCTTAAATATCTGAATACATTTTTTTTTTTTGAAATCGAATCGCCAACTCGGTATTTATTTCAGTGGAATAGAAAACTTTTGATGTTCCTCTATCAGTTTGTTGTCTATTTATTACTTTTGAAGTAAAGCCTCTAATGCAGGTCTTCGAGGTCAGGCAAACGTATAGTATTGTAGTTAATTCGGGATATACAAAGGCGTGAAGTGTTCATCTACACATAGTGGTGGATATACATATAGAGGACAATAAACATGCGGAAAGTTCATATAAATTGACCAGGCTTAATGTCCTCCGACGGCAAATTACAGCGCTCAGAGGGGCGTGATGTGCACGTATCATGCGATCTTGTATTAAGGCCAGTGTGTAACGAATAAGATTTTAGGACAAATCAAAGTGTAAACAAAAAGTTTTAACGTGTAAAATACGTGTATGTACCTACATATCCATGTGAAGGTGGACATTTATTATTTATCGACGCTGCGCTGGGGCGATATATTAGTTAGTCGGTTTAAAATTCAAAATCTATTGATTGATTCGCGACAAAAAAGAAGTTTTACTATTTTGTTTGTTCTGTCAATAAATTTACTGGGTTATAAATGCGTCAGCAGCAGTATTTATTACCTTGCTCATGTAAATAGAATCCTAGAAAAGGGTGAATAGTTTTAAGGGAACAATATTCATCTATCGAGGATTACTGGAAAATTAAGCGTTTTTTTTTTTCAAAATTATATAGAACTTATACATACTCGTAGTTTATCTAAAATGCCTAAAGTCCTTCATAGTATGTGCCATGTGTAAGTGGTTAAGGTCCATTCACAACTTCGAATATTTAATGTCACAGCAACTCCTTTATCTAGTAGTAGCAATGTGCTTATTTCATTTGTCATTTACTAAAGAAGTCAATAATTGTGAGGTTAAACTCTCACGAATGTTATGGTATCTAGTGGATTGCGTCCCACATCAGTGAAATGTGAATAAAATTTGACAGTTCGAAGAAGCACTCGCTTATTCGTGAATAAATAAGCGAATGATTGATCTCCTACAAGAAACTTTTTACAATTCAATTATTTTCTTATACAAATCGATTAATAAGTTAATCTATCTTTTTTGAAAATAATAAAAGTGTCAGTTGTTTACCTTTGAGTGCTAAAAATAGATTATTCGCAGTTTGCTCATTCGCCGATCGCTGAGTTGTGAACGGGCCATCAGTGAGTGGATCCTAGCCATTCCTTTTCCTAAGGAGCCTCATCAGACCTAGAGTTTTGGCTAGTTCTTTTTGCCTGGCGCTATTTAGTGCGAGAATGGTCATTTATAAGAAAGGAAGCGTATATTTTTGCTCTGTCTATTACCAGTAAAGTTTGAACTGATTTTGCAAGTGAACGGTGAATGTCAGTGAACGTTTCTGTGCCTGAAAACATAAATCTGGATTGTCGGTATCGTTGCACTAGGTTGAAGGTCATACCTATGTATTTACAGAGGCAATAGGTTAGATAGAAACTTCTAAAAATAGGGCTGTCTAGTTTGAACAGTCGACAAGCTTCCCAAATAGCGAGTACTTCCGCCGGGAAGACACGCACTCTTGCCGACTCCACAATCGATCTTTGAACTATTTCTGTAGATCGTTAGATCGCAATTTTTAATCACCCACTTATCTTTCCATTCGGTTGTTGTGTGATATTGCAGGGGGTACTGGTTTGTAAAAATTATTCTGGGGATAATCTGGGTAGACTCTCTCTGAAAGTCCGATCGTGACATTTTCGTAAAGTTTGTTATGTGAAGATCTAAGGGTAAGAGACTAAATTGACTTAATGGAACCTAGGATATCCTATATCCACTTGTCTTTATAACTTGTTTAGTTTGGTTCTAAAATCCGACCGTTTCATATGCACTTCCACAGACTTAATTTTGGTTCAACGTTCCATTATTAAATTCTATTACTAATTATGGAAACAATCCAAAAACATAGATAGCTTTTCGTCTCCACCTTTGTTCGGGATGTAAGAATTGTCCTATGTCTACAAAATGTATTCTTTATAGTCTATGTAGTGAACTTTCTCAGAAGAGATGAGTAGGATAATATATATCAAACTGTTATACTAAGTCCTGCAGATTCTTTTTGGTTTGACAGAATTCTATCCAGGAAAGTTTCCTAGACACTCTCCTAAAGTCCATGAAGTGAATCAATGAAGTTTTGGTAGTATATTCGGTGCTCAAATCCCAACCAAATCCATTCTTCTACAATCTAGTCTAAAACATGAAAAAATTACTGTGAACTACACACCTATGGAAAATAAAATACAATTTTCCCCAGTCAATTTGGACATCAACCATGGTGAATAAAATATTGAAACCTAGTACCGCCTGAGTTGCAAATTAAAGATTAAAAGAATTCACTCTACGAAAGGAGTACCTACATCCAGTTCCCTTGCACTTTTGTAAGAATTGGTTGCGCACTCAGAAACAGGCAATGCGTTCGTTGTCTTCTTCAAAGGCAAGGTAATGTCAGTAAGGGAAGACGACCAACTGTCTAACAATGAAATTGAGACAAAATTTGGCAACTGTGTGCATTGTGAACTGACAATTCAACGTTGCAAGATAGTCTGTCATTCTCAAATCATCGTTGGACATTGGTAGAACTGTCAACTGTCAAATGAAAGCTTCTTAAATCTTTCTGCCATAGAATACAGCATTAAACTGTATGTCCTTTCTATTTGTGCAACAATGTACACCACGCACAACACGTATAGCCTTCTATTAGCTGCCTACCGTCTAGTATTTATGTGCTTCCATTCTGCTGTTGCTTACTCTTGACATGTCAAAGTCGCCATTTGGAAAAAAAGGAAACCATATTTCAAAAGACTTCTGAAATATGCGACATCTTGTAGTTGTTTTTTTTTTGGATCTTCATATGAGTTGAGCCATATATCTCTGAGAAGAAAGCAAGCTGGAGAAGAGTTGTGTACACTTGAGACACATTGCAGAAAAACGCTCATGATGACGCATTGTCCTTGGGCCCTTAATGTGATACAGGACATAAATACCCAAATATGTATTGTTGTCTTCTTCAAAATAATGTCAAAATTACCGTCAAATTTCGTCAATTCCTCCTTTTCAAAAGATCGTTTCCTTTTTCAAAACATCGTTTCAAAACTTGACTCTTGAAACACCTACAAGACTATTTTTCAATAATATGGGTCTAATGCCTGTTTCACAATGCCACGATAAAGCGATGCGAGAGCGAGGCGAGTCTAGCGCGAGTTGTCAAAAAAAGTTTCAATCATTACAAATGTATGAAACAATACACATTGACGTGAGACTCGTTTTATTGTATCGCGTTCATTTGAAAAACTCTCGCGATGTGACTGCGTGACAGTAGGCTGATGTGATTTTGTGAAGTAAAGTTGTTCGGTTGTAGGGTTATTGTTGTTGCTTTTTCACGAGTTCGCTGCCAAAAATATCGCATTCATTGGGAACTTGGAAACGATTTTATGACGATAAGGATTTCTCGTTTCGTTTTATCGCAGCTTTGTGAATCGGGCATAAGAGACAGTGTGCGACTTGTAGATGACTGGACCTAAACCCATGGACCATTTTGTCAATGTAAATGGCAAGCAGAGAGAACAGTTTAACGAAGGACTTTGTATATACTTGTTTGTTGTGATATTACTAGCTGTTATCCAACTCTTCTGTGCTCTTTGCCTTTTGACACATTTTGTGCAATTCATTTTCTGTAAATGTGCAAATGTGATAAAGACCTATTGACGACTAATAAGAACCGACTTAACGAAAGTGATTTGAAACTAGTTCGTTGGCTTCTTGATTCACAACAAATGGACGAGAAAAGTACTAACTTCCAACTTGTCAAAGATTGACAGCTCCACATTCAAAAAGCTCTCAAAGTTCGCCATATTCATATTCATCCCCTTTTTCTGAAATTCCTTCTCCCAACCCCTTTGACCAAATACAAAACAAAGTCTACAAAGATATGCTTCTACAAAAAAAAAACGAAAACAAAATTCAGATACGTACTCGCAAATTGCAAGTTTATAAGAATCACAGCAAAAGAAAAACATTTTAACCAACCGAGTGTAGTATAGTACATAATGCAGAAGGCACCTGACTACCCTTATCAATGGGTTCGACAATGCAAACGTGCTCCCTCTCTTTTATACCACCTTTAAGGAGCATTACTTGCTTGCTACTTCAGCTGATATAGAAAGCAAATATACACTTTCAAGGTGATAAGAACCACGTACCTCACTATGATACTATAGGCATAGTATTGCTTAATAACGAACGTTTGAGAGGCCGCTTTCTTTGTGTAGCGTATAACAGCGTTCAGAGCGTGTCTTTAAGAACCCATTCCCGTTTCGCTTTGTATCTATATGAATATGCGCTTCCCAACATACTTACCGCTAAAACCATAACGTATTCGTTTTTCGTATCTTTTTTTTTTAAATAAAGTTCAATTATCGTGCAATAATTCTCCTAAAGCATACGTATGTAGGTGTGTACATGTATAATCTATAAAAAAAAGAAGAATAAATTAAATATACAAAATAGAAGTAGCATACATATGTGTGTAGGTGTACGTTAAAATCGGTTTCTTTTTTCAGCGGGATAGTGATCAAAAAAGATAAAATTATTAAAAAAAAAAAAAATTATTATCTCCTTCCGTGATTCACTTTAATATGTGCGAAAGATCGCATTTATTGGACGACTTTTACTTAAAGAGGCTATCGGCAAAGTGATACTGTGATTTAATTGTCATTTTCTGATTTACTATCGCGTAATCAAAATTGAAGTTTGAAGTGCAAGTGCTCAAGGGAATATGTCTATCACGAGCAACAAGCAACTAGCATTCGCGTTTAATATTCAAATTCATGATGCAGCTGTTGCCGCCATCTACTACTTTTAATAAGCATTCGTATGCGTTACAACTTCTTGTGAATAGCCTCAACATAATGGATAATAACATTCATCAGCATCAGCATCACCATTCACCGCAACGACAAAAGGAATCAGCTCAATTAATACTGCCACAAGATCATCACGACTATCTGCACTATCATGCGGATAAATCATATCAGCCTGCACAAATCCAACAGGAGCTTTCGACCACCCGTAATCCGTCACCACAACAGCAACAACAGCAGCAGGCTCTTGTGGACATACCACAACAAAGCAACAAATATGATATTTCGAATCCTGAAATGCTACTTGCTTTAATTACACGAAATAAGGCGCTTGGAGGTAAGATAGTTTTATTTTTTTGCTTTGAGTTTGTGGAAATGGTAATCAAATTTGATAACCACAATTTATTTGATGGAATGTTATTTATTTCCTGTGCCCAATTTTGAGTGGTTACTTACGATTTTTTTAAGGATTCAATGCAAAACAAATAAATACCCAAATTCTGACTCCCTACAGCTTGTTCAACGAGAAAGAAACCGCGATTTATATTTTCAGTGAAAGATGAAAGAGCAGTTGTGTCCAAACCACAGTGTCATATGCATGCGTTGCCTTACAGTAAAATCTGCCAACCTTAAAGTCTCAACCATAATTGAATTAAGGCTCTGTACGTTGCCACACATAGTCATAATTTGTATATTGCAATCACAATGATTTTTCGCTCAGTCTCGTCGACTTTTCGTTCACTTTTGGCCCCATACGTAGAGAGGGCTTTCATTCGTACCATAGACAAACCTAAATTAGACAGTCAACTCGTACTTCCCCTGCCCCCTTAGTGCTGAAAATAGGAGGAGCCTTGATACCATTTTTGTGAATAAATGTGAAGTAGCGTGTGAGCAAGACCTTACAATTATTTTGTCGGGTTATCTCTTTCATTCCTTTCGAGGAAATATTTTTTTTCCTGTTGTTATTTCATTAACAACAACAAATTGTTTGTAAAAAATGGCTGCGGCCATAGATGTCAATAAAATCGCCGGATTTTGTAATTGTATGTGTGAAATTAGTGAGCTCCCATTTGATTTTGCTGGACTGTCAGAATACAACGACAAAATCTAGCGGATTTTAGCTTGGAGGAGCGAATGCGTCAAACGAACCGAAGTTGTCTGTCTAATTTAGATTTGTCTATGATTCGTACATTCCCTACGCAAAAGAGAGGGTGACTACAAAGTTTGAGAGCTAGACAAAAACCGTATGATATGGGTGCGCTCGGATTTTGACAGCGTGTGAGCAGAATTTTCATTCAATTATGACATAAGCTACTCCACGCTTAATGCAATTATGATTGTGCCTTTAGGCTGCGCATACATGCGAAAAGGGCTTACTTGCGATAATATCATAGACAAACTTATATAGACGGTCGTCTTCAGTAGACTTGACCGTTGGCAAAACTACCACCGTTTTTGAATGTATTCTGACGTTTCCGGCAAAATCGGAGCTCACGTACACATTCTCAATCGGCGGGTACAATTCATGGGCGCAGCCATTTTCCTGTACATTTTGTTGTTTGTTAATTGAATGACAGTCTGCTGAAAATGTGGCGTGCTAAAGGAAAGAAAGAGACACCATTATTGTTTTTATAGCTACGTCTTGTTCGCACGTTCGTATTCACATGTATTCACAGATAGGAAATTTAAACTTGGCATACTTTACAAAATTTTCGGAATATCCTTGTGTCCTGGCACCCAACATACATGAATTGGTCGATAATCCCCATTAGAGAGGAGTGGCAATCTAATACGACCTTTGATATGGTTGTGTAGGATTGCAAGGAACTGATGGCCCTGTCAAAAAGCAGTCAGACGAATCACTTGGTTGGGCGGCCATTTTGTATGCTGACGATATCACAAGGCAGTGGGTGAGAAATAGTATCTATTGCTGGAAATGGGCAGTTCGCTACTGATACATAGACTGGCGGCTCTTTGAATCTCTCCCAGGAGATAGAGCTGCTTACTAAACCAACACTCCATAAAGAAGCATAGGTCTAACACCAGACGTACACATTCAAAGAGGGATATGAGGTTTAACTCCCCATCTTCTACCTGTTGCTCTTTTACAGGAATACAAGGAAGCGATCCTTGACGCGCTTTAGAATATTGAAAAATATTGAAAAAGTACTGAAAAGTGCTGCAGAGTACTAAAATTACTGCCAAATTAATGAAAGGTAGTGAAAAGCACTGAAAATGTGTTATGAAATACTGAAAAGATATTCTATTTTAGAAGAAGTAGCGCCGTCGGAATATAATGTGACATCAGGTCACGTCACTCGAAGACACTAAAGTTCCTTTGTGCTTACTCTCGTTAGTGGAGAGCGAAAGAGAAATAATGAAGTATTGGGGACGTAAACAAGTATTTCGGAATCGGTATATCCTTAAACCATTTGGTGATTCTAACAAAACTGGTAGTAGGATTGACACTGCCTTCTTCCCCTTAACATTCCATTTACAAGGCATTGTTGGCACAATATCCATTTATACACCAGTAAGTATGCGAATAGAAGGACGATCTATTGCTAGCAAGGTTTTTGTTTGACACGAGAATGTGGCCTCAATTTGAGGGTTCCTTTTACCGTACTACCATCCAGTGACCCTTTGGAAGGCGTAGATAGCGTTTAGATCTTTTTCTTTTTCATTCTTTGCTCAACATTCTTTCCACGGTAACTTAGAGTCTTGAATATCGTCCTTATAGTTAAGCTTCCCGGCACCAAACACAAACACAAAATTGTTGAACAAATTTCCTTTATGACATTTTTTATTTGATCAATTTCAAAATAGTTTCTGAAAGATACCTACAGCTCTCAAACTTCTTATAAATGACAGACGAGACTGTAATGAAAAAGAAACCGAAAGCAAATTGCTGACGAGATCGTTGACTACTATCGCGCGGACGATAATCGTTCTAAGAGTAACGTGTGCCCTGTAAACAAAATTAAGACAAAAATATATCATTCAATCTTAAAGAGTCTTTTCTTTAAGAAAGGAAGACGGACATTAAACTCCGAATATAAATATTAAGGATTTTATTTCGTGCATGTGAATGTTCTAATCAATAAACATTGGTCGCCAACCCTGCGTTGTAACGCAGTTGTAAGTATTCGCATAATCCCCCGAACACCAAAAAATGTTCCGATGACAATTATAAGCCCATAACTAGTAATCGGGATTAATATATGTAAGGAAGTCCTTCAGAAAAGGGGAAATCTATTGAAGTACCTTAACCCCTAAACTTTTCTTAGGAACATACACACGCCCACGTTTTAGAGAGCGCCGCTTGCCACTTTTTGTGTGCATTAAAAGGCACGTGGCATTTTCCTTTTCTTTTTTGTTCGTCCAGCAAACCACCCGCTCTATATTTTCTTTCAAAAAAATATAATCCAAAAAAGTGGAACATACGAGAATCGTGTGAACACACTCATCCATTGTTCTTCGGATGTATCGAGAATGTAACAAGAGCCGACAAAAAAAAAAAGGAACGACCATGCAACCGACCGGAGGGTGTATTCACAGTCGACAAATATTTATCAAATATGTTTTTAATTTACCCTCAACCCTAAACGTTGGTGCAGGGTGTGTTTGCAAAAATTGAAAACAAGTTAATCGTTTCCTTTGCCGCTGTTATGCGGTGTAAAGTCAAGCATGCTGGTGTATCCTTTAACACCACTCAAGTATCTCAAATTATGAAATAAGAGTGCTCGCTAACAATGTTAAAAAGGTATTGAATAGCGTAACATATTTTCACCCTAATATTTTTTTTTTTTTTTAGCGGGGAATTAGTTATGCATTCAAAGTGAATATATAAAATTACTCATGAAACAGTAGTTTAAGAATATATTTTTGTGAATGCGTTCTGAATTTAGAAACGTCGTCGTTGCCTTAAAACCAAACATACTTTGTATAGTTCAAGTGATGCATCCGAGAAAAAGTAAGATGTTGCTCCTAGATATGCTCATAGCTGCGCAAGGCCTGGCTTCTCGCAGCTATACTGTTGAAAGCGCTTTACATTTGTGCACTCCATGCGCGCTGTACTCCAACAAACTAACGACTAAGCCACGTCATCCACAAGTCTCACTTAGGACTCTTAGGACTATTAAAGAAGAAGTACATAACTTATTAGAATGCCACAAAGTTATCTACAGTCTTTTCTGTGGAGTCCTCAAGGAGGAGTATAAAGTATACCCAATCATCAACAGAAGCTCTAACCGAGAGCGAGAATAGAGGCAACCCTAACCCTCTTTTGATCCTCAAGACTCTTCCATTGAGCTTTGCCTACGTGAATTAAGACCCAGCCATTCTCAAGTCTAGTTCAAAGAGTCGTTACATTTAAGGAACAATGTTTTGAGTGTTCTCTGACTATCGAACTATTTGTAGCATCACTGTCAAGCGGCTTACTACAAACTGAAATGCAAAATCTCTGGATGAATTTTGTAAACGTAACGCGGCACCATTTGACAGCTTGTACTCCCCTTTTTTTGCTTGGAAGCTATTAAATTTGTTACAGCTTATAATGTTGAATCTATCACGGTAGATGTTTGAATGCATTTTTCGTAGTTACAGCGCAAGTTGAGAACGTTGTCTATGTCATCTTGTTCCAATTGCGTGCATATAAAAGGTGATTCATTTAGAAGTAATTTTTTTCAAAAGTAAAAAACAATAAAAAAGTATAATCCTATAGAGTTATCTTTCCCAACGGTCAAAAGTATCATTTTTGACATATATTTTCTAAACAAACTTTTTTTTTCTAATATTGGCCCTAGTTCCAATTAATACAGTCCATACTGAAGTTCCAATTTTCGACGACGCGTCCGTGCATTTCGAGTAAAATTTGCCGAATAACGCAAGTAAGTTTGGCTTCCAATTCCTCTATTGTACCCGGCATATCAATGTAGATTTTGGAATTGACATGCTCCCAAGAGAAAGAGTCTAAGGCTGTGCTATCAAGTGTTCTTGGTGGCCAGTTCACCGATCCGAAGTTATTTGTTGACCGAATTGTTCGTTGTTAAAGAAATATAGACTGAAGATTCCATCAGCACATAAACCAGACCAAACCAAACCGTTCTTATGTCTCAACAATCTCTTCGAGTTGCCTTTCAGCCCAAATACAGTAATTCATGTAGATACCTATTAAGTCAGAAATGTTCCTCATCCCTAACCAACATTTTAGTCGAAAACAGTGGATTTTCGAACTCTGAGGCAAGTAGTAACACAGCTGAGTAGCTCGTAGAAACTGTGCTGGACTTAGTCTTTGAAAAAATTACAAATAATATTGAACAAAAATACCATAACAGGTTAACACAATTCACACGTCATCTGTCAAAAAATCCATAGACAAAAAAGTACCTCTAAATGAATCACCCTTTATAATTGAATATCTTAACCGAGAGATAATTCCCCGTTGGCAGTTGAAAAGTGCAGACTTTTCGACTTGACATTGCAAATTAAGATTCATGTATGTAGCAGTAATCTGCGATATTGTGACTGACATACGAGTATAGAGTCAAACTAGAATTCGCATGACTAAGTAGTCCTGCAACTCTAGGTGAGTAAAAGTAACCTTATACGTTTAAGACTTGTCCCTTGTGCTTGATATCTACTTCTTTAAGACCAATAGGCATCTTTAATTACTTATGTCGATGATCCCTAGACTTGCCCAGTACCCAGACTCTTGGTCTGGAGTTCGGGGACATTTCGCCAATGGCAGTGGTGATCACACCGTCTCCTCCCAAACTATTAGTCCTTGATGTTATCCACTTAAAGTTCCTTGAAGAAAAAAGGTAGAAGATGAAGCCATCGGTCATGCAAACAGACGCTGGGTTCATCTGTATACATGCGAAATGGCCAGAGCGCTATGACCAACCTTTAGTAAGAAGAGATCATGAACTCTGGTCAAACTCAGTCGTTATAACTTTACTTACTTATGTCCTGTATCCCTTTGTGGGTTCTAGGGCCTCTGTGCGATTTCTGGAAATATGCCTCAGCTCTCCGCAACTCTTTCCCAGTTGTCGTGTTCTTCCTTCTCCACTGTTCTGCGTCACGTACTCCTAGGATCGCCATGTATCCTGCCATCCTGGGTAAGCTGGTTCCATTGCATTGCTTGGTTAGCTATGGATCTGTCACCCTTTCGGAGAGTGTGCCTATCCACTGTTACTTTCGTTGTTGTGTGGTTGTGCCTATAGGTTCATCACCTAAAGGTTCTGTCAGTTCTCGTTATACCGCACTGGTAGTTTCTGGCGTAATTACCGGACGTTGTGTCAATGTACTTCACGCAGAGCGACTCGGTGTGCTGCATAATGACTACTGCAGAAGCTGCAGAGACAAAGAAGAAATCGAATCTATTCGTCCTGCCCTATCCATTAGAGGAAAGAGAACTCTTGGCAGTCATTTCTTCTCGGAGTTGGAGGACATAGGCCACGTTGAGCTGTTAGACCTCCTGAAATTCATATTACTATCTGGATAGTTCTAACAGCGGACTTCCCTTTACAATGGACCCGAACTGTTGGTCCAAGTGAGCAATGACTTTCCTGTCACAAGGCACCCATTCACCTAACCTATAACCAATCCACTAATCTTCAAACGGAAAGTCGGGGTGGTTAAGGATTTCTCATAGAACTCTTCTTCAAAAACTCTGCATAAATATTTATTTCTTTCATCGGACTAGACACACTCTGAACTAAAACTTTTTCTTTTTTTAACGAAAACAAACGGAGAATGAAATTATGAAATTAATGAAATAATTTATTGAACAAAAGTTTTTATTTTTGTAAAAATTAAGAAAAATATTTATTTTAGTCAAGTGCATACCACTAAAATAATTCGAGTATTGTCACGCCTATTACTGTGGCAATAACAAATAATTTATGACTTGATCTAACAAGACGGATGATGGTGGTGGTTTTATGTACCTAAGCAGTCTTCTTTTTCGAAACGCAAACATTCACTCCCCACAAAATACACAAAAAAATATATTCGTATACATTTGTTCAGGTTCCACCATAGGGGATGGTTTTTAAAACAGAAAACAGGAAAAAAAAAATAAGAAATATCCCGCGGTGAAGTTTATTAAATTACATCCTCTTGACAGTTGCTTTTTGCGTTGACTTTCTGCATTTGTACCGAACAAAGTGGGGTTGGAAATACTCCCGCTCGAAGATATGTTCATACATAATTACCGACAGGATTTATTATATTATGGTACGCAATTTTATGAATTGATATACGGATGTAACGAACCAGCAGAACGGCTTACAAGGACCACTTGTTTACCTGCACTATACTACCGAGTCGCGTAATACAGGTTAAAGAACATGAAATGAGGGGTGGAATTTTGGTAAAAGGGATTCGATATTTCTTAATGTTCACTAAGCCTTGTAGATATGTACCAACACACACAACACACAGATGTTATAAATTGTTTTGTACTTTTGAGGAATTCAAAATTGTTGATAATTTGTTAACAACTTGCCACTGTCGAGAGAGAATGTTTGGAAGGGTAATTTATAACTAGTGGTCTTACGTACACAGATCCCAGGCGCACAGCAGTGACGCCCTTGGGGGTATCTAACAGAGTGAAAGTTGTAGAGTTGTTCTCTTTTTTTTCAACCATAATCTTCGGGCGGTGAACTATGGAAACAGGGATTCTGGTATCACTACATTTTCAATGCTCTTGGGCATATATACCTAAGCCTGATTCTCTCTCCTGTTCCCAGAAACATTTTGAACTTTTATAGAAAGGACAGCGCAAGCTTTTCAAAACGTAAGACTTCTTTGTTAGGTTTAAGTAGCCTTTTCCGCTCCTGAGGCAGTTAGTAGAGAGAGTAATAGAGCATTTGATTGGCCTCAGTGAGGAACTGATTCGAAACCGGGAGTCGTGCCATTTCTACCTGAGGTCAGTTCCGGATATCCCGATATATTAACACAAACACAGCAAGCACATGGTTTCCTCATCCACAAGCAGACATGGCGGTCCAATGATCATGTAACCGTCAACCAAATTGATCATATTGCGATCGACGCAAGATCCTCCAGTTTTCTGGATGTTCGAACCTTCCACGCGGCCAACATAGACTCGGATCATTACCTTGTTGTAGCTAAGTTACGAATGCGGGTACTGTGAGAAAATTTAACGTCGAAAAGTTGCTGGGTTTCGCCTGACAACCACTGGTTTGAGGAAGAATGCCGGCGAGAACATGCAGCAAAACAAGAGGCATATACAGGCGTATATGCAGCTGAAACGGAGGCGGGAAGAACATCGACTTCTCCAAAAGATGAACATGGAATATGAGAGCCTATACCCCAGGAGCAATATACGGAAGGTAGGAGCAAAACCCGAAGCAACACCCTGCTGTCAGGCAGAATGCACCATTCAACATTGACTGTGATAGGCAAAATGTTCGTCCACCTGACCTAAATGAAGTGAGGATAGCAATTTCCAAGCTGAAATCTAACAAAGCTGTTGGATCTGACGGCTTGCCGGCCGAACTATTCAAGGCAGCTGTGGATGAAATGATAGAGAATATACACCAGCTCATCTCTAAGATCTAGTCAGATGAATGCCTGTTGAATGGAACCTAAGCTTAGTTTGCCCGATCCACAAGAAAGGAGATAAGTCTCCTCAACATTGCGTACAAGATCTTTTATGCAATACTGTCAGTGCGTTTTCAGGCCACGTAGGTCCACCATCGATCAAATCTTCACACTGCGACAGATCGTGGAGAAAACCCAAGAAGTCAACATTGATACTCATCATCTCTTTATCGATTTCAAGGCCGCCTATGTCCAGTTTTGACATCTCTGCCAAACTTGTCCGTTTGTGAATACGCCGACGATATTGACATAATTGGAAGAACTCAGCGGGCTGTCACCGGTGCGTTTGCAAGCATTGAATCACAAGCAGCCAAAATGGGTTTAGCGATAAACGAGGGCAAAACCAAGTATATGCTGTCAACAAGAAGGGACAATCAACACCCTCGGATTGAACAAAACGTCACAGTGGGCAGCCACAACTTCGAGGTAGTAAAGGACTTTGTCTACTTGGGCTCTGGAACAATAATACCAGCGCAGAAACCCAGCAAAGAATAAAACTTGCCAACCACTGTTTTTTTGGGCTAATAAGGCACGTCAACAGTAAAGCCCTATCTCGAAGAACTAAGGAGACTCTGTATAAGACTTTGATTATTCCTATCCTGCTTTACGGAGCTGAAACATGGACTTTGTTGAAAGCGGATGAAGATATCTTTGGTCGCATCGAGAAAAAAATTCTTCGAAGGATTTTCGGTCCCGTTGGCGTCGACGGGCTTTGGAGGACGAGCTGTATAGCGACATCGACCTGGTCGTCTGAGATGGCTAGGACATGTAGAGCGTATGGACACTTCGGCCCGCAGTCTTCGAATCAAATCCGGAGGGACGACGCAGTAGAAGGCCTCCTCACCGCAGGTGGCGCGTACAAGTTGAAGGGGCCCTCGATCAACTTGGAGTGCGTAACTGGAGGGAATTAGCTAAAGACCGAGCTTAGTGGAGAGGCTTATTGGTTGAGGACCAGGTTCACCCCGAACTATAGCGCCATACAAGAAGAAGACTGGCCCTAAAATTGTCTGTTTCTAATCAATGTGTCAAAGCACCGACCTAGTAATTTGGGCACATAAATAAAGATCTGTCAAAAGACCTGAGCTCAATTTTGACACTTCATTTTGACACCAGTTGAATGACAATATAAAGAAGAATTCCCCCCTCATTATAGTATTATCTTTTCAAGTGTTTTAATCTAGATATTTCTTCATTTGTATCTATAATTATGATAAATGTGTGTGAAAAATACCCAATAGATTAGATGTAAGATATGTATATTTACTCACTCCACTCTTAAGTAACCATTGTTGTAGTAAAAGCAAAAAAACGAAGAACTGCTATCTTATGTCTACTATTACAAAAAAATATCATAGCTATCTCAAAGTGAGTTTTTTTTTCGTGATACCTATAACCGAGTTGAGTGAAGAACTCTGAGTTGTTGATCGAATCGATGACACAAAAAAAAAAAAAAAATCTCTACAACAAGTGGATATGCTTGTTAAAAACTTACATAAAACAAACAGTTAAGACGAAAACAAAAATAAGACAAGAACACATTTTTTTTTTTTCAAAATTAACGAACAAGAGTAGCACTTTTTCTTCGAACATCATCGATATACAAATAAGATACTGTGCCTCGGCTGCATGTTCTTGAATGCTGGTGATAAGGTGTGACATTAAAAAAGAAGCCTCGATAAGATACCAGTAGATAGAGTTACCAGATTTTCTGCTTATTGCTCATCGATTCAAGGTATTCCAATTTCCAATGCTAAAATTAAGGAATGTGCTCTTGGTGAACCCCTTTGACATTACAAGGTAAAATTATTGTATAATTTTGGACGAGTTATGAGCTTTTGTCATCAGTCTTGGGTGGATATGTACATATCTTCGGTAATGCCTAAGCTAAAGCAGCGGACCTTCCTTCAGAAAACAATGGAAAAGATTCTTGATAGGCATATCAGAGTTGGGGTGCTCATTACGAACCCTCTTCACAAAAATCAATATGCCTACCAACCAGGTAAACCCATCACCCTTGCTCTTCAGGAACACACAATAAGGATCGAGAAATCCCTTAGAGACAAAGAGTGTGCGGTTGAGTGCTTCCTTAACATCGAAGGGAACATACAGATGTACCCTTTACACAAGAGTGGACAATACTACATGTAACTGGATAAAATGCATGCTAGAAGACAGAAAAATAAACATCTCAATAGGCAGCAACAAACTTAGGGTCCTTTCTCCACTTTTATGGTGCATCGTAGTTAATAATGATGAAGGTTTCTATGTCCAAGGTTACACAGACGACATTGCGATACTTATCAGAGGCAAATTCGAGGAGCCGATCTCGAATCTCCTTCGGAGGGCATTAAACCTTGTGGTGCCTTAAAATTGGTCTTAATGTCAACCCCAAGAAGAGTACCATAGTTGTCTTCAACAACAAAAGAAAAAACGACAGATTACATCCACCTACACTCTCTGGTGAAACAATAGAATTCTCAAAGGAAGTTAAGTCTAACACTAGATGAAAAACTTAATTGGAACTCTCACTTAAAAAAAAGCCATAGACAAAGCCAGGATCGCACTATGGACCAGCAAAAGTCTTATTGGCAGAAACTGGGGGTCTAAGACCAATTGTCACGTACGGATCACCTGCATGGTGGCAAAAAAAGCAGCGAAGGACTACACAGGACAGGTTCAATAAACTGCAAAGACAAAGACAACAATTGAGCAACAAAGAAGAATCACTGTGAGAAAATTTAACGTCGAAAAGCTACGATCGCAAGAGACAGCCAGAGTCTGAACGCTGAACGCTGAACGCGTATCCCGAAATCTATCAACCACCCCGCCACCAGCCGCCTTCATCAACAACACTACCAGAGACGCCGCAACTGATGTGCTGGTTTTCGCCTGACAACCACTGGGTTGACGAAGAACGCCAGCGACCACATGCAGCAAAACAAGAGGCGCATAAAGCGGCGGTGGAACGAAAGACGAGAGCTGCTCGTGAAATCTATGAGCAAAAGAGGCGGGAGGAAAATCGACTTCTTCAAAAGAAGAAGAGGGAATATGAGAAGCGCATGGTGCATGGCATGGTGGCAAAAAACGCAGCAAAGGACTACACAGGACAGGTTCAATAAACTGCAAACACTAGCTTGTGTATGTACTTGAATGAAAACTATACCTACTGCAGCGCTGGAGGTTATTCTCGACCTACCGCCACTTCATCTCCATATAAAGAGAGACGCTATGGTTAACGCCTATATGCTCATCGCAGAAGATGAAACTAACTCTAAGTTAATTCATCCAGATATTGAACTAGAACTTAGTAAAGATGAATTACTGTCATAGACAAATGTCTACCCAAATACAACAAGCATGAACTGGGAACAGGAAAAACCATCATTTGCCAGTTATTCACATGTTTGGATTCAAGAAAAATGAAGGGGTTGGGCTACCACCAAAACTTTCATTTACGAACCTATGGATAAGTATAACTCTGTATTCCAAGCCGAAATTTTTGCTTTAGAACTCTGCATCAGAGAGATTATAAACAGATCGAATAATAATAAGAACAATAAGAATATTTATATTCTTTCAGACAGTAAGGCATCGTACCATTACTGGATGGAAACTGAAGGTAACAGACAAGCTGAACTTTTCATACCAAACCCCTTCCCTAAAAAAAAAAAAAAAAAAACAACTCCTTCAACTCAAGAGAAGTCAGATTTGTATCACCACAGGCTTCATCACAGGACACTGTCTAGTGAAAATACACCTCATGGCTTATATGGAGAATGTGCAACGAAGACGAAGAATCAGCAGAACATATACTCTGTCACTGTGACTGCTTAAGCAGAACACGTCATCGTAATTTGGGTAAATTCTACCTTTAAGAAGAGGATATTACTGCCAGCACACCCAAAGACCTAGTTGACTTCATAGTCAACACAGGGATACTGAACGAGCTGAGGCGGTCACAATAGGCCGACGTTGGCCGCAGTGACAAGGTGACTAGTTCCTACCTCAACCTACAATCTTAATCTTAAAAGCAGCGGACTAGTTTCACTGTATAATTCATAGCTCAGTGAATTGGGAATATGAGTAAGCGAATATTCGCTAATTTTGACATAACATTTTGCAATTTTCTAGTTCCAATCAGTAATCTGTGATTTCACTTGTTATTTACCACACAAAAAATATTGCGAGGTTAAATTCTTGCGTATGATTTGGTCGTGGGATTGTCGATTGCGTTCCACATCTGTGGAATGTGAATAAAATTTGACAGTTCGCAAGAAGTATTCGCTTATTTTTGGAAAATAAAGCGAATTGAGAATTAAAATTCAACTTTTACATAAGCCGATCGATAAATTAAGCTCCCTTCCTAAGACATAGTGAAATTTTCAACTGCTTGCTTTTATATGTGCTAAAAACTAACTGCGAACAGTTCGCTCACACGCCGAACGCTGAACTGTGAATGGACCTTAAGTAATGGGTGGTAGTTCAGAAATTGAAGCAAAGAGCGATGTACTCTCTAAGCAAGTCAACCGGAAGATATGTGTGTTAATGTACTCAAAAGAGGATACCTATCCCCACTTGGGAAATGGAGGTTACATTTGTACTTACATTCAACATTGGGTTACTGCATTCTACACGAACATAACGTAGTGAAAACATGCATGCATCCTCATTTGTAGGAAAGGAAGTATTTCTTAATTTTTAAACTTTGCAAATCACTTTTTCAGTATTATACGACACAGTAGTATAATTTTGAGAGATTCCGACACATACCACAGTGTTTGGTCCCTTTTCGTCTCTCATCCACTTTCTAGATTTCTTCACAGTTCTTCTGACTTTGATCTCAAGAATCTGTTTAACAAAAACCGGGTTCACCTTCTGAGTTTCTATCCTGTAAGTTCCAAAGACCTTTATTCTTCTGACGACTAGCCCCGGGCATTGACATAGTATACATATGAGCTGCTGTGAAGAGTTCATCCTCCTGAAGACCCATCTTCTTAAGGTGAT
This sequence comes from Chalcosyrphus nemorum, assembly GCA_949716465.1. Taxonomy (NCBI): domain Eukaryota; kingdom Metazoa; phylum Arthropoda; class Insecta; order Diptera; family Syrphidae; genus Chalcosyrphus; species Chalcosyrphus nemorum. The sequence continues at coordinate 26,958,955 of OX454335.1, forward strand.
ACCCAAAAATTCCATGACCTGTAGATAGAGCAATAAGAACATCACCTAACCGTTCGATGTCAGGAAAGATGTTAGACAGGGTGAAGCCCTATTATGCGATCTCTTAAACATACTACTAACTAACTGACAAGTCAACCTGCTTACGCCGATGACATTTAAATAATCGGAGGAACTTAGTGAGCTGTCAATGGAGCACTCGCTATTGAGGCCACAAGAAGGGATTTAGCGATTAATAACATCGGCATCTTGAGGCAGATATAATTTCGAGGTAGCAAAGGACACCAGTGGGGAGAACAAACGAAATCACTCTTGCCAATCGGTATTCATATGGGCTAAGAAGGCAATTGAGAAACAAAGCCCTATCTCGGACTTATGAGGTAATTTTTTTATAAGACATCATCCCACCTCTACTGTATTGTGAAGAGGCATTCGACAAAATCGGAGAAAAAGAAGATATAAAGCCGAACTCTACGGCCTGTATAAGGACATCGACTTGGACAGAAGAGTTCACATACAGCGACTAAGATGGTTGGGTCATGTAGATCGGATGGAGCACAATGTTTCAGCTAAGAACGTCTCCGAATCGACTCCGGATGGACGTGGAAGTAGAGGAAGACCTCGCGGTAGGTGGCGCAAAACAGTGAAGTCAACTTGGCTGGGTGGAGGACCTGGAGGAAGTTGGCTCCCAACCGCGGTGGCTGAAGAGGTTTGTTGGTTAAGGCCTAGGTCCCCTTCCAAATGTATCCCCCAGTCATAAAGGATGCAAAAATCTCAGCCTGAAAGACAGCGAGTACTTCAGTCTTATGCTGTCGCATTCCACAAAGACACCAGCCCCTAATCCTCGTTCAAACCTTACTTTTTTTTCCTTTAAAGGAAAAACCATCAGAAGTAATATCACCAGATGTGTTCCCATTGACTTTTTGACTACTTGTTCACTGACTTTATTGTATGTTTGTGTCCTATGCATTTCTATAGCATTAACAGAAATCAAAAGCTTGTCTTTTCAATGAAAAACGCAAACAAAAAAAGCACATGCGGTCTCGCTTGCCCGCCAAAGGCAAACACAAACGTTTATTCATTACATTATAATGTGAACACACATTATACATACCAGAAAGGACTGTGAAGTACGTATCCTCCGACGTCGTCATGTCGCTCCGCCTCTGAAATATAAGAAAAGAACGAATGCATACTAAACACATGGGTCCCACCATATATTCACCCTCCGTTCATAGTCAATGTCTACGCTAAAATATCCCATATGACATGATTTCTATACCATTGTATGTGGCCAACGAACCAACATCCAAATCGAAAAGGTGGAAAACGAGAAAAGTGTACAGAACCATGGAAGGATGACAATAATGCCACCACCACCACCAACAAGCACTACCACCATCAGTGATAACTTCAACTAAATTATTTTGAATTGAAAAGGTAAAGTCCACTGTTTGAATGAAAACTTTATTAGTAGAAGGAATGTTTGAAGATTAATTGAACAAGGAGCTCTGGAAAAGGATTTGCTGAATAATGATGTAAACAGGTGGTATAGAATGTTTTTGTTTTGATTTACGGATGACTGAATTCGCCCATACAATTAGAGTGCCGATAACAATGGCCCACCTGTGTTGAAATCAACAGAACCAACCATTAACTGTGGTGGTTATTGACTGTGCTGTTTACACTGCACACAATGAGGGGGTTCTTTATCCTTTTATTTGCACATCCTTTTACATTAAAATTAATATATTTTCCTATCGATTTGATAGGGGTACAGAAGAAAAAACGTTGGCTCGCCGAGGCAAAGAGTAGATTGAAATTGATAAGCGTCAGCTTAAAACCACTGAACACTTCACCATGTTTGAATTTGTAGCAGTTACGTCAAATAAATATAGAACTGACCGGTTACGTCCGTCAATTTAAATAGTTTCATCTAAATTTGACGGTTTTTTTTTCCTACGTTAAACGTGTGGTGCGAAATAAAACAAAGCAAAGGCCGAACCATAACAGCATCAAGTGTGCAATAGGAGAACTTTCACACAGGGAGACTCCGACTCGAGACTTTTTGACGTTCTCTTTTGGTGTCGAGACACCACACAAGAGATCTTTTATATTTGTGTTTCTCCTTGAAATTGAAATTTTACTGTCACAAAAATTCTCCTGCGCGAAACAAACTCAACGGCGAGAACACAAAGCCAATGAACGAAATTACGAGCGAGGTAAAGGAGAATATGAAAAGATCTCTCAAATTCTTCTACCCGCCCGACACAGGCTACCCCATTTACTTCACCTCTCTCTCTCCCTCACTTTTGAGAGCCTCGAGTCGGAGTCTCCCTGTCTGAAAGTGCACTGTGAAGTGGCGTAATTGAACGTACCACGTTCGTGCTATATAAATAAAATTAAGTGAACTCTAAAGGCCCAACCACAATTGCATTAAACATCAAAAGTGAACGAAAATTCTGCTCCCGTACTGCTCTGGGCGCACCAACAACTGTAATAAAGAAACGTGACCTTATCTCGTTTTTGTTTGACTCTCCATACGAAAGGTGCCATTTGCCAATGAAAATGCTCTCTACGTATAGAGGCAAAGGCGAAAACTCAACGAAAACTCAACGACAAGTAATTATGGGTGCAATAATCAAATATTATTTCCGTTCGCGTACTTCTTACACTACAATTTGTAGATTATCAAATTTCAAAGAGTTGTGGGTAAAATTCTCTCAAAGAGAAATAAAATAACGAAAAAGTAAACGAACGGGTTGAACAAGAAAAATTGGAAATACACTGCGCAGGAGAGACCCAAAGCATTGTGCTGTGTTCCAAGAACCTTAAGCTCTTCGCGACAGCACTTCACAAGCTTAGATTTTATTTCTATGGCTGTAATTGCTTTGATAGCTGCCTGGCTGTCGATAAAGAAAGTGATACCTTCTGATGGCATAGTTTTTACGGCAGACTCAGGGGCAGCTGTTGTCACTGCCAGGACCTCCACTTGGAAAACACTGCTGTGGTCTGGGAGTCGTATAGATGGATATACCCAGTGATTCGGAGAAGATTCCGGATCCGCTCCATTTTTGATCCATCAGTGTAAACAGCTATGGATTCGGCATTTGGTATACGGCTGTCTTTCCCTTCTTCTCTGGTAGGGTAAGCTGAGGTAAATGGTAGTTTGAAGTCAAGGTAAGGCGTAGTGTAGTCTGTTGTGGGCGCATGGCCGAATACTCTGCCAAGGATGGTCACGTGCCCTATCATACTTGATTTCCAGCACGCAGTCTGACTTATTCTTAAGGCACTGATAGCTGCCGTTGATCTCGTGTAAGTGTCTAGCGGAGGCAGGTTGAGCATAACCTCAATACACGCAGTTGGAGTGGTTCTCATCGCACTGGTGGCACCAATGCACGTTAGTCCTTGTACTTTAGAACAACATGCTTTTGGCCACGTTTTGGTGGCTCCTGCCTCACTGTGAGTCGTCTTTGAAAATATATAGACTGTATCCATTGTGAATGTTGATGTATTACATATCATGATCATGAATGACATGTGGCTGCGGAACGTGTGACAGTAGGTTGACTGCGGCATAGTATTATTGCACCTCCGTCCGAATTGGGGATTCGATCTTCGTGTCTCCATGGATAGTACACTCAATCGAGACAAATTATCACAACTTCTTCTTCTCAATGGATAAATAAAAGATCGTTAGTAATCTTATAAATATATTTGTATACCGTATCCATGTCACAAACAAAAGTCAGATTACAAACAAATTTGTCTAATTCAATTGGCTCGACTACCCTCTAACCCTCTATCTCTCGACCAGCAATATTGATAGTTAACGATAACAAGCCTCAGCATGAAATTATATTAGTCTAGGTCGGTGTTGTTCTGCAATCTGTTCGTGCCTATGCACACACTAAAATTCTCAGGGGTAACAACAATCCCCTTTTTTTCACAAATAAATGAACACAAGTGTGTTTACTTAAAATTAGGGAGATTTCCCTTGCTTCTTTAATTCATAATAAGTCAGCACGTGGCAAAGGTTTTTGTTTAAGTTTGTTCTGCGGCAGTTTGGATCCCTAAGGATTCTGTTTCTTTGTTTAACTATTTCTAAAAAGAACCATAGTCAGCACACGCACTGGTGTGTATACCTAAGAAATAAAAATAGATTTTATCCCAGTCATATCGGTTTACAGGAACGCGTTGCCCATGCACGTACATGATTATGCTTTTTGTTCTTAAGTCAATGCTTTCCCACAAACTGTTGCTAAAGGAAAGAGTTTTGTCAAGGTTCTAAATTTTTATAAAGCGTTCTCACCGGACGAAATCTCTCCAAATCTCCGAGGTTTCGCATGCGTTTTCTACGTATTGAAATCCTTGTGCTTTTGCCGAAACCTCCTCGAAATCTCGTTGAGTTCTTCTATCTACGAGAGGTTGTCAAACTGAACAAACCTAAAAATGAACTTCAGTTTATTTTGGAGTTCATTTTTAGATGTCAAATTATTATATGGAAAAACAGCTGTAGCTAGTGTTGGGACTTGTACCAATTATATTTTTTATTTAGCTTATGGATTATGCATTACTTACATAAAAATTGTATGTTGCACTTATGGTATGTTTCAAAAATCGATCACTTTTTGGTTTCCCAATTTGCCCACTCTCGAGTCCCAACAGCGATAGCGACAGTCAACTTTTTGCACTAAAATTCGAAAATTATCAAATTTCAAAGAGTGGGGGTAAGAGTGGCTCTCAGAGAGATCTAAAATTACGAAATAGTAGACGAACGGGTTGAACAAGAAAAAGTGGAAAATACACTGATTTGACAGCTTTGACAGTTTTTATAAACCAGCCTACACAAATTTCTTGCCCTAAAATTCGTAGCATGGGGAAATTTTTTACTCTATTGTGAGCGCTTTTTTCTGCGAAAAACTACGAAAATTCTCCGTACGCGAACAGCTTTTCGTAAAAATTCTTAAAATTTTCGCAAAAATTCGCTGTTTTAGGAGAGTACGCGAACGGACCTATTGTATGTTTAGCTACAGACCTGTCATCTTTCCGGAATATGCAATCCTCTGCCACTTCTATCGCCGCGTGGTTGCCGAGAAAACAAACCAACTTTGATATCTTTCTCCTGGATTCCAAACACACTAACCACTCAGTCAGTCTGTAAAAACCTAAGCCCGTCCGAGACGTTCCAATTTATCAATTAATTAATTTTAAATGTGCAAGAGGGCGCTTTATGATGAGTAGTTCGAACTTTATGAAATGTTTCTATGACATTTTCACGGTTTTTGTAGTTAAATTTTGACTATTTCAACACATCCTGTATCGATCCATATTTGATACCCTCCGAGTTTTTACTTGTCAAAACTCATCGCAATGATAGTTGAAGTTGACTGTTGACAGTTCAACAATGGCGCGAAAGTTGTGAATGCTCTCAATGACAGAATCTGTGAAACTAAAATTCATTCTTGAAACTGCCTGTTATTCCAAAAATGGTTAATCCACCCTCAGTTCCATTCAGTAAATATTCGAATAATTATTGTTTGCGAGTTATTGTGAATGTGTTTATTGTTTGTTTTTTTTTTTGTTCTGTCAAACTTGAAATATCTAAATAAACACTTTAATCTCGGTAAACAAACTTGCATCGAATAATTTCCACACAAGAAAACAAAATGTATACGAAATCCTTTTAACTATTTTCAAAGACAGACTTGACAAGTATTACAAGGTTTTATGAAGTCACGTGTTCGTGTCTACCTTGGGACCTTAAGGATATTACCAAAATTAGGTGGTGGATGCAGTATTTGCTCTCTCTCTTATAAAGGATGTTGATGATGTCTGATTATTTCCGACTTTTATCCTTATTCCAACTGTGGTTATGCTATGTGCACGTGCCAATAATTTAATAAATGTAACTTGCAGCACCAAATGCACTTTGCGCGCTCTGGTGGTAATGGTGGTGGCGGCGGGCGGCGCTCGATGTCATTTTCGTTGGAACAACTTTTATGGGTTGACTGTGCCTGAGCATTGTAAATATTTAATTTTGAGTACCGATGTGCGACGGCAAATAGTTTTCTCTATGGAATTGACGGACGGCAAGTACCCGGCGCTTGTTATGATTTACCGTGTACCAACAGATGAAAGTCGTTGAATTGAATTAAAGTGCAAGCGGTAATTGTTCTTTTTGTTTCGTAGTGCAATCCATCAACGGTGGCTTATGTCAAAATGTAAAGGTTTCTGGATGTCAATTTATTATTTATATCATTTACAGCTGCATATATTATTATTCTGGTACTAAAAATAAAATATTACACGCTTCTCTGGTTTGTCGGCTGACAAGAAGTAGAATAATACATTAGTAGGCACGGGTACAGGTTGCAGAATTCTTCATATTTAAATCAATATGCATATCTACCGGACATGATCTACAACCCACGGCCACGACACTTTCCAGAATATGTGTTGAAAAATCCTTAAGAAACAAAGGATTTGTGTAGCGCTGCTTCTTTGACATTGAAGAAGTCTTACTCGTCAAAGATTTTCTGCAGAAGACATCGCAATACTGTTCAGAGACAATCTGGGATCTCCTACAGAGGGAACTTCCAATAGCAAGAAAGACTCCATTGTTGAAAGAATACTAAAAAGACTAGAAACTCTCAGAAACTTTTTGGCAAGACAGCATTGAGGAAATAAGTGATCTCGACGAAGACTGAAGACGCTCCAAAGTATTCTGTAATGAAGCCATTTATCCACACGTGTCTGGACCGTATGAATCAAATCAACGTGATCAGAGAAGAGGAATGCTTTTTAGGGACAAAGCTGTTAAGGCACATCCTCTATTGGTAGAAGTTATTGGAGTAATAATATTCTGAGGGCAGGCTATTTGCCGAGGTCATAACATACTTGCGACGTACGGTCGATCTATTTTCATTATTTGTTCTGATCATACTTGCCCTTTTGTACAAAAACACAACAACGCAGTTTATGCACTAAGACCCCAGTGATTTGTAAAAGAAACGAGAATCCCTTAAATTGCTCTCCCAAACATCCAGATCCTTTTCAACTATTAGCGAAGAGAGAACCATAGCAGGTTACCATCATCATTGCACCGAGTTCACCTTTAAGGACGAAAGCAACTTGGGTTATTGCAAAGGACTTACTTACTTAAAGTGCTCACCAAATTTTGTAGAGTCTCTGCCTGAGACACGGCTGCATTCCATCCTCTGCGATCCCGGACACGCAGCGTCCAGTTGCGAAGAACAAGTTTTGTGGCATCCGCGATTACTTGGAGGTTCGGTCTTCTTCACTGTCTCGAATCTGACCAGAAGATCCTCTTGGCGGGAACATTGTTGTCCATTCGCTCGATGTGGCCAAGCCAAAGTAGCCGGCGTTTCTTGGCTTTTTGGACTACATCCACATTCTAGTACAGCTCATAGAGTTCGCGGTTGTACCTCCGCCTCCATTCGCCCTTCTCACAGAAGAGACCTAATATCCCACGAAGTATTTTTCGCCCGAAAGTGGCCAATAGTTCCTCAGCTTTTTCTTACTTATCATCTAGCACTTATCCTGGTAGAATGAGCCTTCTGAAAACATGTCAATTAATTTGGTCCGTGGAGCTAGGAGTTTTGAACCCGGTTTCCTCGGATTTCTACAAAGGTGACATCTGTGGGATTTATATTTATTCTGATGTAGGTGAACTCCTTAACCACCTTGAAATCCACATTTCAACATCAACAGTGACGTTCTGTCCAACTTATTGAACAGACAGTTTTTTATTTGTTGATAGCATATACTTCGTCTTGTTCTCATTTACTTCAAGACTAAACGGGTCCTTGACGGCTTGCCGGGATAACAATATCATCTGCATATCCCAGCAGAGAGTGCCTTCCATGTTGACATATGCCTTGCGCATTATCTTCTCCAATTGAAGAAGTCACATGACAATGCATCTCCTTGCCCGAATCCGGCGCACATTTGGAAGGCCTCAGAAGAACTGATGAAAATCTGGATAAGTTTTGACGGTATCCCGAATTGCGCCATTGCCTGGTAGGCCTTTAAAGTCGATAGTCTTTGCCAGGATTTGTTTGAGTTGGAAAATTGGTCTACTATCCAAATCTTATCTGCCGGGTCATAAGCCACACTGATACATGTCGATTAGTATGTTGCAGAAGGGCTTACGAAGTTCATGCCTCGGTAGTTCTTACAAGACATAAGTTCACCTCTGTTGAAACTCCGATCGTGTTGCATGCATTTTTCCATCCATACTTGATTGATGCATGCACCCTACCAAGACATCACCTCCGTATTTAAAGAGCTCAGCCCATCAGAGCCAGCGACTTTGTAGTTTTTAAATTTTCTGATGGTTACATTAACTTCTTCAATACTGGGTGGAGGCGTTGGTTCTTCATTGACTGGAGGTGGGTTCTCTCCTTGCCCTATCACTCTCTCTATTTGCTGGCCGTTAAGCAACTGCTTGAAGTGTTGCTTAGACACATCAACAATTCGCTGTACGTCGGTGACTAGGTTGTCTCCGCTATTTCGAAGAGCCTGCATTCTGGGTTTGTAGCTTGGCTTCGCTATTTCAAAGAGCCTGCGCTCCGGGTTTGTAGCCAGCTGCCAGCTGCTTGGCTTTCCGATAAAATTTCCATATGTTGTTGCGCTCGCGAGACTTCTCGATATCGTTGAGTTAGGCAGCAAAATAGAAAAAATCCAGTACTTGCCCCTCGCTGTTCTTGTGTTGCGCTGTAGCGCTTCCTTCTGATTATCTTCTATCACCCTCTTCATCATCATACTAAGGCCAAGGTGGATCCATCCAATTGAATGGTAGCCAAGGGCGGTCACGACTACCTCCTTGATGATGTTGCAGTTTTTGTTGCTCTGGTTATTAGCATGATGGAGAGCTCAGGTGCTCTTTGTATGCTCTGACTCCTTCTGTCATGCTAAGGCGTCCAACGGTAAGCTTCTTCTTTTGGACGACTAGCAGTTTCTTCTCGTTGGACAGTCGGACTCTGTAGAGTAGTGGTCGGACATTTCTTTCCGGAACTAATTCTCGTTTAAATCTCCAGAGTACACTTTGATTTCATGAAACAATTCTCAATGTTAGTGATGTTCTGGGGAGATCTTGGGATACGCAAAAAAGTAAGATGCAACAGTTTGAAATCAGGAATTGCAAAAGGAAAGGGAGTCTATCCTGAAATATGGTCGAAAGAGGATCACCGCACTAAAACCTTGGTTTGAACACTAGTAAAAACTACTCCTCCCACTTCAGTTCACAACTCAATTCTTTTGCGCCATCAATTTGATTGAATACCAAGGATCTTTCAGGATAACTAACAAATTCAATACCGCACATTTGAAACACTTTTCGGATAAATGTAGAAAATCCATTTAATCCTTTGCTGCATTAGCAAAGACTTTCCCCGAAAGTCTTAATGGCCAGACTATAAGTGCATAGAATAGTACTAAGTCGCTCGTGGCCTCCCTTATTTAAGTTAGGGGTTGATTGCATATATTTGACAAGTAGTACTCATACACACACAATAGAGGGAAAACAGTTTATTGTCGGCACTAATGTAAGTAATTGAGTGCGAAAATGCTGTCGCACTTAAATCTCATCCTTTTTCTGGAAAAAAAACTACGAATATAGGCGACAGAAAAGAATGGTAATAAGCACTGGCTTCTATTCACTGCTAGACTGAGTTGCACAACCGATACGGGGGGTGATTATTCACTCAGTCACTTGTCAAGGTTTAATTTTATTAGTGTGGCTAAATCGCACCCTTGTTGCATTAATAGAAAATACCCAAACAATACCACGCATAAAAAAAAAAAAAAGAAGACTTAAATACTTTGTACTTTGTAGCAGGGGTGCGGTATTTTAAATGCATATGTTGGATATTGCATATGCTGGTGCTTCTATTGATCCTTGGAGAATTGCGAAAAGGAACTTGTGTTAGAGAATTTCAACCTTTATCCATTAAGTCTGAGATGTATGTATGGAGGATTCTAAACGACAGGGCAATAAATTTTGTATATTTTTTTACAGGATACACTCCATTTGCTAAATGGCCGTCGTGCGCATTATATAGTCTAATCCGACGGAGTAATTGTTGCTGTCATTTTACTAGGACTGAACCATTTAAATCAAGCCTTTTGCTACTTTTCTTAAGCTTTGCAATTCTACAAAGAGTCCAAATTGAATTTCCCAGACTGGGATCTTCCCCCCTAGAGCTTGACAAATCAAAGATAGCTAGCACTTAATTTCAAAGGTTAAGCAGACAAAAGACGGAGAATATACACTCTTACTTAGGCTACCAGTTTCTTTTATGAATCTGAGAATGAGAAGTGGGTCCATGATTAGCATATTCCATGTTTCCAAAGGCCTTCATTTGTTTACCTAGTTTCCGTAAATGTTTCCCTCAGAGTCCTGTTAGGAAGGCAGTTGGGATGCGTAGGTTATTCCTGCTAAGGCAGATGCAAGCTTCGAATCTTTTCCGATTTTTTTAAGAAACCCAGTAGTTTCTTACCTTGTCTTACGCCTGTTGTATTGCTTCAGGTTCTTACTTATGTCCTGTATCCCCTTGTGGGTGCTAGGGCCTCTACAACGCCTACATGCCATCGTGTGCGATTTCTGGAAATATGTCTCAGCTCTCCCCAACTCTTTTCCAGTTGCTGTGTTTCCTTCTCCACTGTTCGACGTCACGTACTCCCAAGACCGCCACGTATCCTGCCTTCCTGGGTAAGCGGGTTCCAAGTTGGAGCGGCGTGAGTTCTAGGAGTACTTCCTTAGCTGCGGTTGGACACGTTCGCTTGTGAGTGACTCCCTCGTTGTGACCAGACTGCTTCTCTTTGTCCATGCTATCGCGCAATAAGTGATCATTCGCCTCACAATGGCAGTGTGCATCCATCCTAGTATTTTTGGATTTAGTCCCCACGACTTACCCGTTAGGCTGCTGGATGTCATTAGAGCACGGGTGGTGACCTCCTTCGTGTGTTTTTACCACAGTTGTTCACTATCCAGGGATAATCACAGCTCCAGTGTGCTATGGCCCAACGAATCTATATAAATAGAGAACTAGGTGGCGTCGTGGTCCTAAACTGCGAAATGGAAAAGTAAGAAGAAAAAATGTTTAAAACTCCTCTAAACTCCTGTAAAAACTCCTGGAAAATGGCATCCCTGCATTCTTTATTGAATAAGCCATTTTCAAATGTTATTAGTCCATGCAATTGTAACCAGTTAGGTTACACGTAATGTGTACACATCTAAAGATGCTGCGACAAGGATAAGCCTGTATTGTGCGATTTATTTAGAGGTATTGTTTCAAAAGTAAAGCCAAATAAAAATTATTTTCTCTTTTGGGTGATTTTTACCATTAAATAAAAGAACTATTTTTGAAATTATTTTTTTAAAAATTTTTTCTTTCAAATGTTAGGCGTGGCTGCGGTTAGAATGGTATATTTCAAAGTCCGAATTTTCAATGACGCTTCCGAGCATTTCAAATGGTATTTGGCAAATAACGCAAGTAGTGTTGGCTTCCAATTCCTTAATCCCAACCGGGTTATCCATTTAGACTTTGGAGTCTATATAGTCTCTTCGTATTGCTCTTCAGCAGTTCAGTTGCTTATTAACAAACCTATTAAATCATAAGTCTGCCCATTATGTAGACCATAAGTTGCTCTAAATGCACGAAACACATTCCTCGTAGAATGCTGAGTTTCGTAATACAGCTGAATAACTTGTAGACGTTGTGCCAAGGTAAGCCTTCCCACGATAGAATGTCAACCAATACTCAACGAAAATACAATGACAACTTGTCACGACTCATGCGTCATCTGTCAAAAAATCCATAAAGAAAAAAGTACTCTTAAATGAATGACACTTTATTTACTGGGCTAAAGTTAGCTGGAAAAAAAACTAAAGGAGTGTAATCCTAAATACTAAAAACCATCTGATAGTGGTTTATTTTTGCTTAAGAAAAATACCATTGTATTCCCAAAGTGCCTAAACCTAAAACTCTTAGCCTAAGAAGCCAACAACTTACAATCCGCAACCACAAATTCTTAAAAGGTCCATAACTATTAACCTTGCGACAACCGATTGGAAGAAAACTTTTCCTCTATATGTTTGGGCTAACAGCCCTGAATATTTTATGGATTATTACTTATTTTTATACGGTTGTTGTGTTCGAAAAGGTCAACCATCTTGATACGTATTAACTTAAGTTAATTAGGAAAAAAGCTTACTACCTTACGCTAAGCTGTGTACGAGAGTGTGTGCACACCAGAACCACTTATTGCAAACACCTGCCTATCTTCAAAGCAACGTGTCCTGGAACTTCTAATGGAAGCGCGACGAAGGGGGGAGGAGGAAGGTTAAATTAAGCTCTTTACGGTGTAGGGTCTAGGTGGCGAAGGATGTAAACAAATTTATTATTATTATGTAAAAGGACCTTGCTCGTTACGTTAATTTCTTGTGCGAGTTGCTTTCAATTTGGTGTCCTTTTACAGTACTTTATGGTTTGTTTTTATATTTGGCTGGCCATTCTTAAGCGAGTATAATTAAATGTGACACTCCTGTTAAGGCAACCGAAAGGATCCTGCCTGACGACGACGACGACCGACAAGACTTGTTAGTTGTCACATACATACAGACAAACCTACATAAGAAGGGATTAAAGAGAAGGACACCTTTTTTTTGTTTTTGCTTTGCTCATGAATGTATTCTGAAAAGCATATTGTTAAAATAAATGAATCATAGAAGCAGAACGAAATTAAGTAATGGATTGTTTTTTTCCGTTTATGAATTCATGTGGTTGTCATTATCTTCCCTTATTCGTCACTGGAATTGGATGTCTATCAAGTTATGGCAACAAGTTAAATTTAATGTATTCGTAGAGTGGTTTATCCACTTTAAGTTAGTGGATAGAAGCACTCAGGATACTGGAGTGATAGGTAAGTTATGTACAAAATTAGATGTACATACATACGTGTGTACAGATTATGTAAAAGCATTGAGAAAGTTTGAGGTTAGTTTGAGGCTAGTTTCAGGGTGGGCACTTAAGTGTCGATAATAAATTAATTGAAACATTAAGTTGGGTGTACATTTGAGTGCCCAAAAAACGTAGTTAAAAGAATCATCTTTTTTGCTGGAATCTCAGATATATCAGATATAACAAAGGCAGCATACTCTTTCATTTGCTATGATTTGGGGATTGGCTTATGGCTCTCTTCATAGTTCTGTCATTTACACGGATAATGTTGCCGTACTCTGCCGGACTGGCTGTACTAAACAATGAACCATAGGCCGATGAACGATAACGTGCACTAGGAACTTTGATCCTTTGATCGATACTCATAAAGCTGAGATCCTCTTCCTCTTTCTGACTCCTTTATACAAGAAGGAGCAATATCATGTTGCAGAAAACAGCAACCACAAGTATTCAATTATTAATGAACATTTAGAGAACTGCATGAATCCATTCATTTGCCTTTGTGAATCATTCGATAAAAAGCGAGCCCTTCACAGTCTCATGACACAGAAAAAAACGAGTATGAATAATATAAGAAAAGATAACGAATCACTTAACTCACGAATCATCATGGTGTTGGTCTTCATGAATCTTTGAGTGCATAGTACATTCAATGTGCAACTGATTCGCGAGCCTTTTTTGAGTTTGAAAGGTAGGTAGAAAACCCAGAACACTGCAAGTACCTCAACAACAAATGCGAATTTTTCTTATGACAGTGCACGCACCAATCGAAACATTGACTAACTTTTCCAAATACAGTGCCAGGCAGCAAAGTGTAAGGGTAGATACTGATTTCTTGGAATGAATCTGAAGAGGAGCTCGTTAAGATTCGTTTTTGAGAAGCAATAAAATGTGAATCCAGCGAATACTTGTTGTGAAGGAATATGAATGTGTATGAAAGTATGAAAAAAAGTGATTATTTCGAGTAGCTCACAAAACAAGCTACTTACTTGGGTGCCGTGACTCTTTGCTTACCACCGTACGTGGGGTTCCAAGTTCGAATACCAGAAAGTATCATCTAACTATTTTTTACAGCCGCACCTCTTGCAAACATCCAAGAGCATTACTGTCATGGGAAAACTTCTCAAAAACCCTCTGCTCTTCAGCATAAAACTCTCTCTTTTATACGTGCAGAAATGTATCCCATGAACAACACATTTAGCTGTTAGAAGCCAGGCTTTGGTCCTTATGAGCGGCTTATTGTGTAATACTTAAGGAAAGCATTTAACTTAGGCGAAGAGTCTCACATTTAGCTACATACCAAAAACCTTACGAGAAGAAAAGGTTACAACCTTTCATATTCAAAGCAGGCAGTCAGAACCATGACACGCTACCAATAAAAGAACTTACTAACCTAATGGGCCTCACGTGTAAAGAGACACTGCCGGACATGAAGCCATCCTCAACCTGCTCGCGCGAGACATCTCCATGCATTAATTTGTGCCCTGGGAATAGGATACTCTGATAGCTGGAAGGCAACCACCGATCGATCACTGTGAGCACTTCTAAGAACATGCGTCATAACAAGGAAACTATCATCCACATTCGAAAGAGACCATAAATGCATTTCCATTCACGTAGGACGTTTAACTCTTTAGAAGTTCTTATAATAAGGGAGGAGTGGACGACTTAATCTTTACTTTCTTTACCACTGTCCTCGCACAAGGTACAGGTTCCTCGGAAGACACTCGCTTTTGTAAATACCTAGAGGGGCTCATCAGCATGCTAAGGTCAAATCAGTGCTAAAGAACTCTAATGAGGCTCTCTATTTTACATACAGTTCTAGCTAAAGATGAGTCTGTTCAGTGCAGCTCGCAGAAGCAGTCGAAAAATAGCTTTGGATATAAAGTTTCACATTATGCCTCTAGACATTCGATTTGGATTAAATTAAATTCAACTAAAAGCAAACAAATGACAGTTAGTCCACGTAATCACATGGAAGCAAGACTATGATCCAGTTTGCAGAACATTCCATAATCTCACTGCAGACTGAAGGAAACATCCCCTGACTGAGATGCTATAAAGGATTAATTGAAGAATTCTAAGTCTTGGCAAGGTCACTATCCAGTGAGTACCTAATATATTGCCCCAATGTTTAATGAATTAGATACTCCTGCATCCTTTCAATGCGAAGGAAGGTCTTCAACGTCTAACAAGTTGAATAAGATGTGTTGCTTGTTGTGAATAGTATTTTCAATCGGAGACAGCGAAGAAGGAATGCTTTAAGAGCCTGTCGTATGGAAGTGTTTTAGAAGTAAGATGAAAAGGTTGGAAGCTTGCTGATCATTACTATGCTTTCCAACTTTTGGGAGTAACAAAACACGAACGCTGTACCAGCTCAAACGTGATTTTGTATACATATAGAGCGTTTTCCAATAGGGACCTCCAAACTTTAACAAGTTATTGCGGCCATATTAATAAAGCTACATCTATCAAGCTGGCTGTCATTTATTGACTCTGTTTTTCAAAATCAACATGGAGACTAATAGCGTTCAACATCATGAGCAAATGCATGATCTTCGGTGCAAGGTACATTTTTGACACTACGCCCATTTTACGATCCCCACCACCACTCACTTCACTTCATACTTTTGCTCAGTTTCAACCTACAAATTGCAGATACAGGTTCATCTAAAATGCCACATATTACCAGCGGTTACTCATCGATGCATGTGATTAACCATATTTTGAGTCGGACGGCATCATATCCTATTAAGTACCATTCACCAATAAATTGAATAAAGTACTTACACAAATCATTCCATTTAAATCTCCGCCAAATCTAACTCTCCATTTACACACACCGTCCACCGTATAAACAATTTATTCTTTTCAACTTCCCCTTACTCACTTAGAGTTAGAGGGGGGTAGAGTACTAGTTTATTTTACAAACCAGTTGGGCTCTGCAGAACATTACCAAATTGACTGCTGTGCGAACGCACTCTAAATGAATTCACCCTCACTGTTTTTTTTTTCTGGTCTCTGTGTGTGTTTAACCGGAGCAGATTTTTGTAAATAAATAAAAATAAAAACACTACAGCGTGACATCTAGATATTTATGTGCATGCCAAACCCTACCCTCGCAGTCCATACATTTTACTTTTCATGCACTCTTTGGCAAAAGGACGACATCATATTTAAGGATTAGGTACTGATGATTACCAAAAGCCTGACAATAATACCCACCGATGACATCCGGAGTTATTTAGATGGGGTGTGGCCGAAAGCGAGTCCTTGTAAAGCGATCATTTTATTTAGGGCACTTAACACACTATCGGCAAGCAATAAGCAAATTACTGCACTTGCATTCGACGAAATGGGTTTCATTCTCTGTATCGATGGCGAAGTAGTTTGAACAGATGTGAATGGGCTACTTAAGTGCAGACTTAAGCAGACGTTGAACCATTAAGAAGCTCTCTTTAATGTCGTTCACTTCTTTGCGTAGGTATCTATGGTGTTTTGACAAAAGCTATTGTTGCTTTTTTTGCCTTCCATTAGCCAGCACAGCTGCTTTTAAAGTTCAAATGTGAGTTGTTTAATCTCTTGAGTTACCAAAACTGTGTATGGTAATTTGTCTGGCAGACTGTCGAGTTAAAAATCAAGCGATATACTCTCATCTAGTCTGCAAAATTATTTGCTTTTCCTAAAGGTCCATTTCAACCTCAGCGAACTGCGAATAAGAACGAACGAATATTCACTAATTTTGACTTTTTATTCACAGCATCTTTTTAACCTAGTCGCTGCAATCTGCGAATGTCACTTGTCATTTACCAAAGAAAAAAAGAATTGTGAGGTTAAACTCTCGCGAATGTTTTGTCATTGCGAGTTGCGTTCCACATCTGTGGAAAGTGAATAAAATTTGACAGTTCGCTAAAACAATTGTTGATTTCTTCTCAATTTAACTTTTTTTTATATAAATCGATAAATGAATTTAGCTCTCTTATTTTGGAATAGTAAAATTGTCAATGGTTTGCCTTTAAATGTGCTAAAAATGGTTTGTTCGCAGTTCGTTCATTCGCTGGTTGGTGAATGTACCTCTTGTCAGAATAAGTAAACTTTTACCGTAGCTATAATATTAAACTATTAACTAGGCTTAAGCGAAAACTCCATCCACTGAGCTTGTGGAAAGGGCGACAATATTTGTACCAGGATTCAGATTTTAGGTGCTAATGATGTGAATCACTGAAGCACTTTCTTAAATTGCTCAGAAAGACAAGAAAAATTCAGCAAAATGAGGCTAATAGAAGGCATGCTGTTTGGAAGTACATTGGACTAGTTGTAGCGATTCGTATGCACTCAGACCTTGTCAGCAAAGTTACTATCTGATGTTAAAATTATGAACTCAAGTGGCGCTAGATTTCAACATGAACTTGGGCATTGACCAACAAACTCTTCCATTGCACTGACATAACAACACTTCCTCTAGGAGAAAAAGTGGCAAATAGCGAAGGTAAATATACGTCGGAACGGAACGGAGGAGTGCACTTAGAAGATAACAACAATCCTGAACAATATTAATTTGAACTGAACTCAACAAAGCTTTCAAAGATGGAGTCTTTCGAAAACCATTCGAACAGCTAGGTGGCGTCGAACAAAGTTCCCATTGCTTCCCCCACCAGTCGAATCATTTTGGACTGCATTCATTGAAGTCACAAGGAAAACGTCTTCGTATAGACTTTTATCAACTGAATTCTATGTTATACATATTTCAACTTCAAAATATTAAGTCATTGCAGTCATTTTGAACTCATTGAAGTCATTTTAAAGTCGTTTGGGTTCAATTGTATTGAGAAGAAAGAAGAAGACTTCAAATTTACTTCAAGAATTTTATCCAAAAATGACTGCAATGGAATGACATCAAAAAGACTTCAATGACTTCACTGAAGTCACAGAAGATTGTATTCAGTTCAACATGCAATCGCTGAAAGAAGATCTTGGTGGCACAATCATTACATTCGAGAATCTTAAGGAAACTCTAAATACCGAACAGATCCTCAAACAATTGTCAAAGAAGACCCTAGAGTCAAAGTACTGCATCAGTTATCAGGCAACACGTGACAGATAAATTGGTGCAGCTCGACGTGCTAAGAACGCGGCAAATAAGGGATTGACTAACAGCCGCCAGCCTAAAAGTACCCAACCTTAAAACAAAAGCTGTAGAAAGTCGAAAAGCCTAACATTTGTCGACTTGGATACACAAATTGGATCCTACTCTCCAGAGTTGTCACATCTATTGTGTTGTATACCGCACAGGCAATAAAGACAAGGGGACTATCGTCAGCATACAGACTCTGTGCGATAAAAGCAGCGACTCATATCGGACGAACAATACACCCTTTGTATAACTGAAATAGTTCCCGTCAACGTTGATCGAATCAAGAGGATCAAAATTGAAGAAGGCGCAGTGTCAATAGCTATCCGCAAGCTCACTGGGATAATACAACAAAAGGCAGAAGGAATCTTCTACAGACAAGTTATCACTTCTATTTCTTAAACGTTTTCAAATAATAAATACAAAAATTTCCTCGCATAAAATTTAATACTCTTGACATTTGTCAATCATTGTAGTAGAAGTGACATCTCTATCAAGCCTTCGAAAAGTTCTTCTAGCTGGCTGGTTCTTCTGTAACAATTAACACTCCCACTCTACTAACAGACTTTTCCGAGTAAAACTTATTACTCAGAATTTATTGATCGCCATCAGAGTACCGCAAGGAAGTGTTCTTGGCACCTTTTTGTTCTTACTCTATACTCGAGGTATATCGCAATAAGTAGATAAAGCTAAGCCAAAACTTTAGACAAAATTCTTCATCAAAAAGGCCCAAGGATGAAGTAATCCACCATCGTCACATTGCTGAGAATTTACCAAAAAGCTAATGAATGAACGAGTTGAACAAGAAAAAGTTGAAAATACACGGATTTGACAGATTTGACAGCTTCGAAAACCACCCTCTCTCTCGTAGCATATGAGAAATTGTAACTCTCTCATGAACGCCCTCTTCTGTAAAAAATTCTCCTTACACGAACAGCTTAAGTAAAAATTCGCTGTTTTGGAAGGGTTCGCAAATGAATCTACTCCATCGAAATGAAACAATCAAATTTGTACATTTTGTACCTTCATTTAGAAATAATTGCGCTCGAGTACCTACAGTAACTCGTAATTATACTTGAAATAGTTCCTGATAAAACCACTCAAAGCATTAATTTATACATAAAACAACTAAAACTTGTAGACACACCACAGTCCATTAGTTGTCCGTGATTAATACATAAGTTCGATTGTAGATAAGTTCAAAATTTTGTAAGGTAATAGACCTCGGGATACAATAACCATTTTCGTGCTGACTTAATGGCATCAATTAAAACCGATTCTTTTTGTTTTCCCGTGGTGATGCGTGCTTTGTCCAAAGCCTCATCCTCCCCCATTACGTTCCGCACCTAGTTTTTTCCCCGAATGCAAAATCCATATGAATAAAGTTGGTGCTTCGCATTGAAAGAAGATATAATTACCCAATATCGTTCACCACTTTGAAACGAGGAAGGATTCTTCACTTTCGTTCCTTCATGTCACGTGAACTTTACACCTTACCATCTGTTGTACATTACTGCATTGACCCTTGATGTGAAAAATTGCGTGACAGGAAATCATTTATTTTCCAAATGAAGGGTATGTTCTTAGCTGGAATTACTTTGCCACTTTAAGGGCTTGTTTGGATGTGTTTTTTAGGGTGTATATTATGCAGACTTAAATAGAGCACGCGCCACAGTTTACCTCTCTCAACATTCCATTCTTATCGGGCTGTTTTATGTATGATCTAATTAGGAAGACCACTCTCTCTCTGTGTGAAGGATCTGAACTATTAGTGGGTATTTTAAGAGAAGTGCATAATGATTCATGTAGGGTGTGAGCAGCAGGTAGCCGCCAATCGTTTCTGGATTTACATAAACTTTACGCCTTATGTCTTGTCCTAGTACTCTGAGGGACAAGATTGAGAAAGACATCTAGCAATGGCAACAAGAAAAGTTTGATGGTATTTCCAAGCATTCCAATGCACTAACCACTGAGCCAAGACATCCACATTAAAGGACATCCGATTTATAAGGACTTTAAGCAATCAGACACATGTTTTTTGAAGTCATTTGAAGTCTTTTAAGTCAGTGATTGCATTGTCTACCCTGCCTTCAAAGACTTCAAAGACTTCAACTAAGTGAATGCAGTCACTGACTTCAACTGACTTCAAAGAACTGAATGCAATCAGTGAACGATAGAGACTTCAAGTGATTTCAAAGACTTCAACTAAGTCAATGCAGTCACTGACATCAAAGACTTCAAAAGACTTCAAAGACTTCAACTAAATGAATGCAGTCACTGACTTCAAGGAACTGAACGCAATCAGTGAATGATAGAGACTTCAAATGACTTCAAAGAATGCAGAGCATTCAAAAAGATTTCATTCTTTTTGACTTCACCATTCTGAATGCTCAAATTGATTGCTGCAGTCATGACTTCAAAATGAATGGTAATTTATTTTTTTCAATCTGAAGTCTTTATTAAAGTCATTGAACTGAAACAAATCTACGTGAATTCTTGGTATGACTTCATGTGAATACATTCCGCAATGATTGCATTCTTTTATAGTCCTAATGCTAACGATGTTTGCCTACTTTCACATTATAGAATGGATCTTTATTTGGTAACCTATGACTTAGAATCTAAGGAAAACAAAAGCCCGGAGCATTTCTACACCCGCCCTCTATGCTGGACAGAAAGTCGAGAAAGCAGAGGGGTGGCGATAGCACTGAGCTAGACGGATGCAACAAAATCGGGAAAGGTGAGGCAGTGTTCGAAATACTATCAAAAATTGGAAGCTGCGACTGTTCCTCTGAAACGTAGAATCATAACTTCCTTATGGGTTTTGTGGAGTCTAGGAAACTGAACAGACAGCACTAGCAACCGCAAGCTGGCCAAATTGACATTCAAGACATTATCCTACAAACGAGAACGTGGCAGTAGATCTGACATATGTAGCTCACTGCTCAAAGACAACTTCTTTGGTAAATACGCCATGCAGATTGTCAGATTTAACACAATCAGAGAGTCTTAACAGTAGGACGACCTACGCAAAAGTGGAGTAGTTTCAATTCCCGAGGTCGGTGTGGTGTGGTGTAACAGGGATGACGTTTTATTACCACAACTCATGTAAACTATCGGATGTAGGCAGGCGTGAAACCTAATAGGAGAATATAAAAAGACTAAAGATTATTAAAATTCCCAATCCTTATCAAAAAAAAAGATATCAAAAAAGGGTTCACCTAAAGTGCGCCGTCTAGTCCTGCTTAGAGCCGGACATTTGCAATGGAAGTGTAGAATTCTTTCATTCGCGGTGGCGATATCGCAACTGAGTACTGTGAATCCTCATGGGCCAGTGAACAGTAGTGATCGAAAGAATTCTTGCAATATTAAAGCGGTTTCTATTTAGTTGTTCTCTTTAATTGGTTTTAAGGGTCACATCTGTCTAGATATGGCACAGCTAACCCCTGACAACTAGCATCAGCTCTCGATAGTTACTCCGCAAAGATTCTTCTCCTAAGGGCACCCATTTGGATGTTCACCGCAATGGATCCTTCAAGGACATAACCCTTCGTCGCTAGCTCATCCGCTCTCTTATTACCCTTGATGTTGCTATGACCCGGCACCCAAAGAGGACTAACTCTGAACCTCTCTGAGCCAGCGAGGAGAATTGCTTCTTGTACTGTTCTACAAGCTTAGAGGATGTGAGGGCCTGGCTGTCGATGAAGATGGCTATAGTGTTTAGGGGAGAGTAGATTTGCTTGGGTAGGCAGTAAGCCTCACGTACAGCAAGTACTATAGCCTGGAAGAAGCTGCACGAATCCGAAAGCAGGTCGGAAGTAGAGATTTTGAGGGATTCGGAGAAAGCCGTCGGTGAAAAACGTTGTTTCGGACTTGTTGGTCACCTCACCTAATTCCCATTCCTCCCTGGTTGGAAATATAGCCCTGACACCGTTACTAAAGTTTATTTTGGGAAAAAAGTTATCACATCCCTTGGTGATCGATTCAAAGTGGTGTTGTGACCATAGGTCTGATTACCCAGCATTTTGTATCTATTAGTCTAACCCCCCTACGTGATTTTAAAAACATAATAGCATGAAGTACTACATTCAAGGCTTCGGTTGGACACATTCTCATGGCTCCCGTTGCGCTTAGAGCCGCTTTTCTTTGCACTCCATTAATAAGTTTAATGTTGGAGTATATTTCTAACGCAGTCCACCAGACCAGCGATCCCAAGGAACGTATAGGACGCACTACAGTAGTGCACATCCAAATAACAATCGTCGGGCGAAGTCTCAACTTCTTACCGAACTTTTTCTCCAGGCATAAAAATCCACACGTGAAGGCGTGAATGTCTGTATTTTGATTTTATTAGTAAAGAGCATCAGGTTCATTTTGTTTAGCTTGACGCTAAGTCCACATCCTGTGGCCCATTTGCTGACATTACCCAAGGCACCTTCCATATTCTCACAGACTTCTAAAGGAAACATTATTGATACCAAAATTACCATGTCATTCGCATTAGTGAGAAGCTTAACGCCATCTTTATAAGCTCTGCAAAATATCCAGTTTATTAGCATAAGCCAAAGAAGAGGAGATGTAGCCCCTCCCTGCGGTGTTCCTCTTACGACAAATATGATGGAATTACTACTACCAATGGTCGGCTAAATGAATCTGGTTTTAAGCATGCTAACTATCCAATTACTAGTAAATTCTTTAACGCCCAGTTCAAGAAGAGCATCCTGAATCGATTCAGTGCTGTACATGTTGTGCGTGGTATACATTTCTGCCGTATCCGAAGGGCATAGGGGTTTTGAGAAGCTTTCTCATGACAGTTGTACTCTTGAATGTTTGTCAGACACTCGGACACTCGGTGAAAAATGTTTTTATGGTATTTTTCTGGACTCGAACTTGGAGTCCAACGCACTAACTACTGAGCCACGGCACCCACCTGAGAAGATGCCTATTCCATATTGCTTGCAACGGACTGTCATTTCTATCATTTCTACAAATTAGTGAAGATCCGCCTCTGTCGAACGTCCTTTGGTATATGGATGTTGGGATTTTGATAGAAGAAATGAGTACAAATTTCTAAAATACGTCCCAACATCTTTAAGAGGATAAGCTTATAGGCCGGAACTCCTTAGCAAATTCATGCCCACGCTTCCCAACTTTCGGGATAAGCAAAACAAACTTCGCTGTTCAATAGTTGTATTCAAATTATGCATCATCAAGGCATAAAATATGTAGGTCGCGAAAAGTTACGCCAAATGATTCACTCCAGCTTCTAACTTCAAGAACTCCTCCACCCAAGAAGACAAACAAATCTGTAACCCGAGAAATACTTTTCCATTGACTCTTGAAGATACATATGGCACGCTAAAAGTTATGTCTGCTTCCAGAAACCATAGACGCACCAAATGTTCCAGCATTCATAAAGCGAAGTTGAGGCAAAAAGTATTGGTCTTTTATATGCAACGTCTGCAGTGCTTGTTACCCAGCAACTTAAAGCCCTGTTGTACCTATTATTACGACTTAAAATCTCCCCCCAGTAGGATTGTTGGATGCCAAGTTTTTATTGCATTTCTATGACGATGCTAAGGGTAGAACCATGCCAACATATGTATATACAGATGTATCCATACAGATACCAATGCCAATTAAAGCCTCATGTGTGTAAGCCTTAAACCCCTATAGTGGCCGCCAGAAACCTAAAGATCGGTTTTTAAAACATAATCTTTTTCGGATAAGGTTTTGTGTGTTTTTTTGTTTGTTCTATGTACACAACTCTTGCCATTCTCGAATTTAATGATAATACACACAATGATAGAAATTTGTACAGGCATAAGTCTTCTCACAATTTCAATTTTAAAGGTTTCAGTCGACTCGAAAACCAAACGAAACGCAACAGGGGGTGGTGTACTTCCATGTAATTCACCATCATCCCGCTCAAATGCGTAAAATAAAAAATAAAACAATTGTCTAGGAATTATATGAAAAAAGAAAAACTGTTTCCCTGCAGAAAATATGGCCCCAAAAATATTGTACATAGCATTATGTGCATTGCATCCCCTAAAATAAAACGTATCTAAACGTGGGTTTCATCCTCCAACGTCCTACGTATGTATGTATGCATGTATATGTGCCTGCCTTCAATGAACTCTAACCTCAGCTGAATTTCCGATCATCAATGGAGTCCTTTTTTTTCCGCTGCTGCTCCTGCTCTCATATTCCTTCTACTTTTGTTTTTAATAAACACTCCTATTAAGAAATCGTTTGGGGGTGGTTAGTTTAAATGTGAGGGTTGAAGAATTTAAGTACACGGGTTACCACCACTAACACCAATGCCTAAAACATCCCCCTTCAAATGGCTGGCCTCAGTTTATATGTACATATATGTATATTTCCCTCCTTCTCCTCCTCCTGCTTTGCCTCAAAAAGCGCCTTTGTTACCTTTTACATAATTTACTGAAGGTTTAGGGATTATCATAGTTGAATTATCTTACATTTTACTCTGGTCCGTAGTCCTAACCTACCCACCGACACAGAGTACTTCTGTACATATAACCCCATTTATTAAAAAGCCACTCCCTTAAAATGTAACCCAACAACCAATCGAGAATTGTATTATATTATGTTTGTACACG
This sequence comes from Chalcosyrphus nemorum, assembly GCA_949716465.1. Classification (NCBI taxonomy): domain Eukaryota; kingdom Metazoa; phylum Arthropoda; class Insecta; order Diptera; family Syrphidae; genus Chalcosyrphus; species Chalcosyrphus nemorum. Next base: position 26,983,695 of record OX454335.1, read on the forward strand.
TATTATGCGCCCTCTCTGTACAACAGACATTATTATAGCTGAAAAGGTTGAAAATGAAAAAAAAAAAAACCATTGAAAGCCACAACAGCGGAGTGCATGACGGTCTACTACTGGAAATTCCGAAAAGGGGGAAACAAACAGATTTAAGGGTAGGGCCAAACGCACCCCTCGTTTTCCACAATTTTTCCTTGGAAAACTTGGAAACACCAGTTCAGTACATCATCAATTTTTTGGCATTTTTCTAGTTTTCCTTTAGTCTCTATCATGACATTGACGGCGCGGTGAGAAGTTTAAGCGCGCGTGTTTTTTTTTTCTCGCAAAATGTCGGGTTGACTTGACTTTACGGTATAGAAAGGAAAGAAAAAAACAAAAAAGTGTTTACTATTTGGTACTTGTAAAAATATATTCGTTACATATGTAGGTTAGTGGATTTAAAAAATAAAAAATAAAATGTCTTCAATTATGGTTTTTAGTAGTTCCAATTTGAAATGTTTTAATGTCGCAATTTAGAACTAAGAAAAGTTAATAGAATTATTGAATTCGGAAATACCTACAATGGAACTATTAAAGCTAATGATGTACAAAAGTGAATTTTTAAGCAGTTGCAAAAGTGAAGAACGCGTTCCACCAATTAATTTGGATCAATTACCAGTGTTTTTACTATGTAAGTAGAGTTTTATTTGAACGGATACTGGATATAACCTTTTGCCTGGATATAAATTAAAAGTTAAATGTGATGTAAAACTTTTACATGCGAAAACAGATATTAAGACTTGACTCTAGTAACTTACTGTTTGTGTTCTTAAAAAAAATTGTGTCACTTTATCTAGAAGTATAAAACATTTTAGTTTGAATGACATCCCTGCAAAATAAAATGCTTGCGTCAATTTTACCGACGGTAATTTTCGCACAGAAAGATTTCTTATTTTGCGCGCTACATGTGTCAACGCAATATGCATACCTAAGCTCAATCAAATTTAAGAAACCCGCACGGAAGTTCTCCGAATAATTGGCTGCTCAGCTTATTTAGACTGACGAAGTTCTCATTTTACAGCGTTCTATTACTTTGTTGTGCCGTGATCCGCTTCCATCCGCTTGTGTAAGCCTAAACGTGGTATACATAAATATAAAACCGCAAAAACTGAACTTTCTATAGACCTACTTACTTATTTTGTCTTAGGGCGGCAACGTCATTAAGGCAAACTACTCGCACTGATGGTGCCGTGTCAACGGATTGGACTACTCTGCATTTGGTCAGAAACAGCACTTATTACTAGCATTAAAGAGCACAGCAGGCAAAGCCATTGATATGATTGAGGAATTGGATTGAAATAGGATTGAGTTCGCACCCTAGCTCTTTTGATCCGCGTTTACATATAGGCAAAATCTTAACTCAAAAGGTAGGGAGAATTTTCTTGTCTTCAAATTCAGTCCAATACCTCAAAAAGAAATGCCTTACTTTGTAGTCAAAACTGAATCTCCCGAACAATCAGAAACGTGTGACTGACTACCTAGAATGCGGAACGTGCCCAATGTCATAATTTTGAGTTAAATTTCCTTCAGTGCTGTCAAATACTTAAGTAGCATATACGAATAGGAGCGACTAACAATTGTTTTTCTCCAGTATTTTGCGATTGTTTTAAGAAAAGGAATAATATAATTCTTTTAAGGCTTCTTGAACATTTAAAATTGATTTTTTTTGTGAGTTACAAAATTGTTTCAGAACTCCGCCGCTTTTTAACAAGGGGGCAAAAAGTTACTAAAACTTAAGGATAAGCTATTAGTGGCGCACTCTTTTCCAAACATGAACGAACAAAAAAAAAATCGCTCTCAGTCGCTCATTGCATACGTTACTTTGACAGATGACATAAACATTTTCAATATAAAATGTCAGACTTGTCATTTTTGAGTTGACAACTATGTACAAAAGTATTATGGTCACCGGATTGAATAAAAGGCCCAACCATAATTGCATTAAGCCTGCGATAGCTAATGTCATTATTGAACAAACATTTTGCTTGCACTGTCAAAATTTAAGCGCACCCGTAATTGCATTAAGGAAACGTGGCTGTAATATCGTTTTTGCCTGGCTCTCACACGATGTAGCCACCCTCAGCACTAGCACTGAAACCGATCGACCTACATATTTAGCACTCGTTTAAACGCCGTCTATTCGATTCGATTTTTTCAAAGTACCAACTAAAACCAATTCGAGAAAAAAACGTTAGTCGTGTGAATGACACAATTTAAACAGAAGCGCCACTGCGTCTCGTATTCGATAAATTTGATGCGAGATTTCTCGAATAGCAGTGACAAGTTCATTCGGTATTCGAGTGCCGTGTGAACGTTGCCTTAGGGTGCTCAAGCTATCGCAATTTTAGAAGGACTGCACATACAGAAATAACCAAGGATCACCTTCTATTCCTCCTCCTTGTACGTATGTTGTTCATGGAAATGATTGATGATTCCGAATCCACTCAGTCCAATCATACAAACAAATTAATTCGCATGGGTCCATCTATTATTTATCCTTTACTGTTTATTTCTTCTGCCTCCTAGAGACGTCACAGTTCACATAAAATAAAAACTGAAGGTTATCAAAGAATTCAATTCTCTTGTCCATACAATCGCGTGGTTCATATTGAATACAAGGTTTTCAGAGTTCTAATCGCTTGGAGTTTATTTAATTGTGAACCATCCCAAGTACAACAGAACAAGTGGATCACTCACGCTTCATGAAAATCACTCATGCAAATACGTCGTGTATTTCATTTCGTCACCTAGCATTATACCGCCGCGAATTGACTGTGTCACCCAAGTTAATTGTTCATTTAGAAATAAAAAGTATATAATATATTCTGTGTCAGTTTAAATCGAATAGTGCAAGCTACTCGGATTCGTCATTGTTGTACACCTGGGATTTTATTGAATCATAAGAGGTGGGCTTGGATCTTACTTCTCCTCCTTCTGAATGAACAAAAATATCATTTCCCCCCTTTTGATTGATATATAACTAGCTAAATGTGCTTTGAATACAGCTTTGACGTGGGCTATAAGTACTCAATGCTGGACAAAACAGAGTGGTCGCAACGACAGGTCCAAAACTAACGACGAAATCGGTGCCTGAATCTTCAAAAAAGATTTGAAAATCGTTCTCTCTCCATTAACCTTCCTAACTATTGCATTACAGACATCTAACATTGTAATACACATCGACATTCAGACAGTTACCAAATCCTTCACATCCAGTACAATGAGATCCAGAAGAGTGTAAGACCACTGCGAATCTCTCAAGGAGATGATGATACCGTCATCACGGGTAGCTGACGGATTGGCCGTCTGACTGCATTACCACAATAAAACAGTGAAATCATGGTATACTCCGTCTAAACCAGAGATATCTACGTCTAGAAACATCAAGCCTCACACGATCTAAGAGTGAAGCTAAAGATTCTGCTTCAGATCATAATCTGGCCAAAAGGAAAAGAAGAAAATTGAACGCGACTACCAAAATCACCTTCGCATTCATTCTATCTTCTTTTGACCTCTCATTTGAGGATCCCTTGCTCCTGAATCAATCCAAAGCACAGTTCTTCTGAGGATCCAGCAGTTTCGCTACATCATGAACTCAGTTATAAGTATATTGGAAGATCTGTAATCACTCTGCCACAGATTTCAATTCCGTAGAGCCAATTGACAAATACTCTCCTCCGACATCTTGACTTTTACCTTTATGAACTTTGATATTTTCAACCGTCACCTAGTGAATTATGAGACCTGGTAATTGCCCGACCAGGTGGTGTACTTCAAGTTGTGCCAATGCACATGACATAATTTTCCATATTCAGCTGACAACTTGACAATTTAAGAACATAACCTTCAAACGGGTGACTGAAGCTGTCTTTTTGACATACACTTCTAAAAAAAAGAATGATATATGTAAGCTTTGTTCAGTGATTTTGTACTACGCAGTCCAGCACAGAAAATTACAGGTTTTTGCATTCAATGAGAACAAATATCGCCCAAAAGTGTTCCTTGTCTGTTCTAATCTGTTCTAATAGTTTTCACAAACTTGTGCTGTACTACTTTTTCAGTCACTGAACAAAATTATGTATATGAATTCCCCTAAACAAATAAGTCAACATTATCGAGAGAGAATTCTCTCAGCTTCAAAAATAGTACTCTTACACTTTTCGTACGAAAACCTGAGAAACGTCAATACGAGATAGTTGTCAGATAAACGCCAAAGGGAAGCAATTGATATTTTAACAAAATTGGAAAGTAATAACCCTCTGGACACATTGTCACATATCTGTATACGCTACCACAACTGGTTCATCATCCACTTGTCAATTTGTTAATTTGTTCCTGTTTTGTAAATGAAAATAAATTATTTTACTGTAAAGTCTGAACTTTCTCACTCGTTTGACAGTTTTCATTTTTTGTTACATTGAAATTCAGCTGGAAGAAAAATGAACGAAAGCGGTTTCGTTCACTTTCCCAATTTTTTTCATTCTCTTAGTACGCAAACGCTTTTAGATGTTTTCAGAGTTAATAATAAATTTGCAAAAGTTTGCATATGAGTATGCGAACAGACATAATGTTTGCTGAGTGTCCAGCAAAGAATTCTCAACGATTTTGTTGACCGCTCAACCAGGATTTCACAAATTTTGCTCAATGGGCACGTTCCGCATTCTAGGGACTAGGTAGTCACACGTTTCTGATTGTTCGAGAGATTCAGTTTTGACTACAAAGTAAGGCATTTTTTTTTTGGTATTGGAATGGATTTGTAGGTAAGAAAATTGTCCATTGACAGTTACGTTCTGGCCTCGTTCTTGAAGATGTATGGACCGATGATTGAACCAGAACGTAAGCCATATCAGCCGTTATTTTGTTAAATACGTTAATTTTGCTTATTGAGTACCCATTTAGCCAAAAATGTGCCGATTATAAAGACCATAAGTCACACATTCCTCGTAGAATGCTGGTTTCGTAGTACAGCCGAACAATTTGTAGATGCTGTCTGTGGCGGGCTACGTCTCTCCATGATATCAATGTCAAACAATATTTAAAAAAATGCCATCACTGTCAAAAAGCCATAGACAAAAACTCTAAATGCCAATCAAAATACTTTCCATATAACCGGAACTAGTTCTCGTGCAAATCGTTTCTAAACCTAAATCTATGCCACTGCCCTAAACTTGTGACAATGCACGCAACAAAACACCAAACTAATACGAAAAACCTTTATTTTTTTTCTTATAAAATCAATACAATATTCTCCGAAAACAGATTAGTTATTGATAAAAAAGTTTTCTTTCAGCGACCATTCCAAAATGTGGGGGATGTCATGAACTGATTCTGGATCGATTCATCTTAAAAGTTCTCGAAAGGACATGGCACGCACAATGCCTACAGTGTAGCGAATGTAGAGCTCAACTAAACGACAAATGCTTTGCACGCAATGGCCAACTCTTCTGTAAAGATGACTTTTTCAAGTGATTAAGAGCAAATCTTTTTTCAATCCAAACAACAAATACTAATAATATGTATTCAAAAATTCTTGTAGAAGGTATGGCACAAAGTGTTCAGCATGTGATCTAGGAATACCGCCCACGCAAGTTGTACGCCGGGCACAGGACAATGTTTACCACCTGCAGTGTTTTCTCTGTGTCATGTGTTCTCGAACACTTAATACAGGCGATGAATTCTATCTAATGGAGGATCGAAAATTGGTATGCAAACGTGATTACGAAGAAGCCAAATCGAAAGGTTAGTTTCATTGGTTGAAATTTTTCGTTTGAAAAGATTATTTTCGGTGTTGTGTCTTTTGATAATATTATAAAACAATTTTCAAAAGACAACAAGTTCATTTTTTAAATGCTACAACATAGGACTCTATTTGGAGGGATCACTGGATGGGGATCAGCCGAACAAGAGACCGCGCACAACTATAACTGCTAAGCAATTAGAAACATTGAAAAATGCCTATAATAGCAGCCCGAAACCTGCCCGCCATGTTAGAGAACAATTATCTCAGGATACCGGCCTTGATATGAGGGTTGTGCAAGTTTGGTTTCAAAATAGGTAAGTTTCACAAAAAAATTTGAAACGAGATACATATTTCTAAATAAACAATGTTTTTAATGTTTATAGGAGAGCTAAGGAGAAACGACTGAAAAAGGATGCGGGTCGTACTAGATGGAGTCAATATTTCCGATCGATGAAGGGCGGTGGTTCACCACGGACTGATAAATTCCTTGATAAAGATGAACTGAAGGTCGACTATGATAGCTTCAGTCACAATGGTGAGTTTTTTTTTTTTTTTTTTGCTTAAATTTATAATTCTTACAAATCATGTCGAACTCGAACACTTAAGGTACATTCACAGCACAGTGAATAGGTGAACCGCGAACAAATCATTTTTAGTACATTTAAAGCCAAACAATTGACAATTTTATTATTCCCAAAGAAGAAAGCTTAATTTATCTATCGTTTTATAGAAAAAAAAGTTGAATAGTAACTAATTTCTGTGAATACTTTTTGCGAACTGTCAAATTTTATTCACATTCCACTGATGTACTTAGAACGCAATCCACATTCGCGTGACCAACACATTCGCGAGAGTTTAACCTCACAAATTTATTTTTCTTTGGCAAATGCCAAATGAAATTCACCAATTGTAGCGACTACATTAAAAAGTTGCTGTGAATGAAACGTCAATACTGGCGAATATTCGTTCGTTTAGTGTTCGCAGTTCGCTGAGCTATGAATGGACCTTTACTGCATGTTTCATCGAGAAGAAGCTTAGCTTCATAAAATCTCATCAAAGACCAACTGTTTCACATTAGGTCCGTTCGTGTACTTTCCCAAAACAGCAAATTTTTACAAAAAGCGGAGAATCCTAGTAGTTTTTCACGGAAAAATTTGCTCACGAGAGAGTGATGCCCAATTCACAAAGTCGCGTACGCGTTTTAAGATATTGAGTAGAAACAATAGGCTCTTATGGAGCAGTCTGAAATTTTACCTCAGACTTTTCGCTTTTGATCGTAGATATCGTAAAATCGACTTCTGAGTAGAATTACTCTCTACTTTTTCGCACGTTTGACATGTGCTGGCTTTTAGCTGTGACAACGCACTTTGTGAACTGTTCGATTTCAAGCAACAAGGTTGGTCATTGGGTCGAGTATTTACTGCGAACTAGTATGTTGTCTATGTGACAATTTTGATTGTTAATTTTGATTTCTTTTAGTACTTGGTAAATGTTCCTTTTTTTATTTCTAATATTTGTCTTGAAAGTTATTTCTTAGTTTTTTACTTCCAAATGGAACAAATAAAATAAAAGAGAGTAGGTTTCTACCCTGATTTTCGCGACGAATTTCTGTGCTGAAATCTGAGCAAACATTACTTTCATTTTGTAAAAGACATAACCTCTCCACACCCGACTACTCTGAAGCGACATTGTGAATTGCAAAACTTGGAAGTCCGAACAAAATTTTCAAACCAGCCTGGATTAGCTCCTTCTCAAGGACCATTCTCAAAGTAAAGAGTCTGGTAGTCCATTTTTCGGGACAAAAGCTACATCGCTCTTTTCTAACACGTTATTAGGTCTGTTCCCGTACTTTTTGCACAAAAATTCGCAGCCTGCAACATTTCTAAGAGTGGGGGTAAAATTTTCTCAGAGAAAGACGAATCTCCAAAAAAGTATGGAAACGGGTTGAACAAAAAAGCAGCTCACTTTTTAGACGTCACTTTTAGACGTCAACAACAACACAACCATTTGACAGAACTCATATTTTTGCCCAAAGAAATTTCTTGGACTAAAATTTGCAGCATGGGGAAATTTCTTACTCTCTCTTCTGTGAAAAACTACGAAACTTTGACGTACGGGAACAGAAATTCACTATTTTTCGTCGAATTTCGTAGTTTTAGTCAGCACGGGAACAGACCTAATATTTATTCGCGTTTCTACCCAGAGATAGACCTTACATTTTCTTGTTCCGCTTCTTGAAAGGAAGAACAATCTGTTCAGTTTGCCAATCATTAATGCTTCAGGGCATTCCCAGACAACTTTATTAGAACGATAGAACTCTTGTACTCCCTATTAATCATATGGGTGAAGTATGCCATCAATATGCCACATATTTCTCAAGACAAAATCCTCTGTAAGAACAACAACAACGTGTCTGCAGTCTTGTCTTCTGAGAGACATTAGAATCCCACGGATTTCTTATTTATACGCCCGGGAGCAACCATTTAGCCGACCTCGTGCTTGCACCGCAGCTAGAGCTATAGCATCAGATGGCATATAGGACCAGACTCAAGCTCATAAAAGAAAATATGAATAATTTCAGACAGACATCCTTTTCATCGAAATAATCACTCATATCCTGTAAATTATAATAAATTCTATAAAACAAATTTTATTTTCTTACAGATCAAAGTAATGATAGTTATAGTACGGTGAATTTGGGCCTTGAAGAGGGCGCATCACCCCACAGCGTACGAGGATCATACACACGAGGAAGTGGAAGTCCGCCAATATATCCGCCTAATCATTCACCTCCCGCCATAGGCTCGGGTCATTCATTCGGATCCTATTCAGACAATATAGTTTACACACACTTAGGTAAAACATCCAAACTTTTAATTACCTATAAAATAAATTTCAATTCGATTTTCTACATCAGGTCATTCAGTCAATTCAGCAGCTAAAGGAGCTAACAATCTTCATGGGGTTCCTGGTAGCGGCATATCTGATTTAAGTAATGATTCCAGTCCAGCACAAGGTTATCCAGATTTTCCACCTAGTCCCGACTCATGGCTAGGTGATTCGACTAGTGCCAATCCAAATTCAACGACACCAGCCGTGCAATACTGATATACAACCATTATGGCAATGCTTAAAGCCTCACGAAGCAGTATTGGTTTATCCACCACCTCACGATCATGGAGCACATAGTCATGCCAATGGAAACCAGTTCATATCGTTTTTTTTTTGTCTCACTCTTTTTTTTTGGAAATGCAGCGATCAATTTTCTCCTTCAAAAGTAGTTCTATACAAATGTAAGGTCGAGATATGAATTGAACTTAATCCTTCTTTCCTGCTGCAATTCAAGAGAATATCTTGAAAGTAACCTTGTCCCATGACTTTTCTTTAACAATCATTGTGTACAAATGTTCTAGAAAAAAAAGTGCCATTCTCACCCATGGACTTTCGCCCAGTCCCAATAGCTTTTCACTAATATAGTCTCCGACTACAGGGTGCCCTAAATAAGTCGATGAATAAAATTTTTCGAAACTCCTTCTTGACCTTACAACCGGCGGCGCTTTTAACATAAAAGTACGACACAATTTGTAAGTATGTTTTCTGTTCTACGTCTTGAGCATTTTAGTAAAGTAAAATGTAGTGTACAAATTGTATATTTTTTTTTCTACTACATACCTACTTTAATGTTTACAATTTTAAAAAAGAAAAAAATGGTATCAAATCAAAAAAAAAAAAAGTTAGTTCCTTTTTAAGTGTTAAAGATTTGAAGCAGTCATTAATATCTATAAGCAACTGGAAGAAGAATTGTATAAAATAAAAACAAACAAAATTAAAACAAAAACAAGTTTTGCTTAAAATATTTAAAGAAAATAATGTATATGATTTTTTTTTTTGTTTTTAATTAGTGAGATAAGTAAATGTATATTTATTGAAAAAAGAAGTTTAAACCACTGTGAAATAAACCTTATGATAATTTGTATGTTTAAAATATACTTAGAAAATTTAATATACATATAATATATTTAATAATTTAAAAAGTAAGTTTTGTTTTATTTTATTCGTTCATAAATTGCATTCGGTTATAAAGAGTTTTGCAATAACGATTTGCGTACTTTGACAGCTGATATTGCGGCTATATTATTGAAGCTACATCTGTCAAAGCGGGTTTCTTTTATTAGCTCTGTTCCCGTAGTGACTAAAACTACGAATTTCTACAAAAAACTGTAGAACGTTTCGTAGTTTTTTTTTACAGAAGAGAGAGCTCAAGAGAGAGTAAGAAATTTCCCCATGCTGCGAATTTTAGGCCAAGAAATTTCCTTGGGCAAAAATATGAGTTCTGTCAAATGGTTGTGTTGTTATTGGCTGGCAATATAATTTAATGTAAATCAATACAAAAAAGTGACGTCTAAAAAGTGTGCAGCAGCGTTCCCGTACTTTTTTGGAGAATTGTCTTTCTCTAAGAGGATTTTATCCCCACTCTTTGAAATTTGACGAGCTGCAGGAAGTATGGGAACAGATTTATTAAGTCTGTTTTACACAAATTTACATTTTTTACACAAATAATTGAATTGTTTTATGAAATCGGGTCTTCTTTTCGAGCAATTTTACGGTCGCCATAATCATCCTACCCAGAGGAATATTCTCAACGTGGTGTATGACCCTCCTATGGACCACCTCGTATCCTGCCAGCCTGGGTAAGCGGGTTCCATTGCATCGCTTGGTTAGGTATGGATCTGTCACCCTTTCGGAGAGTGTGCTTATCTACTGCCACTTTCGTCGACGTATGGTTGTGCCTATAGGTACATGGCCCGTTCTCTGATAAAGCTGTTCGTTAGATATACGATTTGGCCAAAATATCTCGCAGACAAACGTTTGCAGTCTCCTCGGCTAGCTATATCCAGTTCAGCAGGTGCAGTGGTGAACAATAGTCAACACACAGCTCGATGATAATCCGTAAGGTGTTGATGTGGTCGACACAGGAGGATCCAGATCGGAGACCTGCTTGCTCGGATTCATGCGCCAAAGTTATGGAAAATGAGAAGCTTCGGATTCGTAGCATGTGCAAAGTTCTTACTCACCCGTGGGCACTCTCTTCTGTTAAAAACTAACAAAATTCTCCGCACTCGAACAGCTTTTCGGGAAAACAAATGAAAAATTTCGTAAAAAATCGCTGTTTTGCGTAAATTACACAAACGGACCTAATATCTATTCGAAGACCATGGACATTTTTGCGTTGCTTTACATACTTACAAACAAAAACGGTTTTGTCTTCAAGTTCAAAAACATTCAAATGAGTTACAAAATAACCTACATTATATAACTATCTCTTAACGGTCACCGAACTCAAATTACCCCAATGCACCTTACCCCATCGGTGTTACTAACAACAACAAAAAATACAAATCCAAAGAAGATCTAAATTTATTGACTGATATCTTCACGTACAAGCTTTAAAAAGGTTCAGTCGGCAAAATTTTAAGCCAACCTACTGCGTACCTACAAGACATGGTAGATGAACGTAGAGAAAGTGCGCTCTTATATCGGTATACATATGTACTTGTGTGTTGGCAATATGAACCTATAAGATGTAACAAAAAAAAAAGAGTTTATATTCCATCCAAACTGCTTACCGTAAACATAAACAATGCTCATCAACCGAATAATTAGTGGCAGTTACACTAAGGTTGGCAGAAGGTGCTGCAGTTGAGACTTGAACAGTTTCACTACAGTACCGGACCATGACGGTCCTATGAAGTTAAATCTGTAACAAGTATACGAACAACTTAATAAAAGAATCTAAAATGCGTTCATTTATAATGTGGTAATACCCGTGAGTCATCCCAAGTGAAGGAGTTTATTTATGCAATAATGCTACCCTAAATTGTATTTCATTATAATTGCAAGTGATAGTTTAAGCAAAAGTGATACTGCAGCGCTGGAAAATAAAGTGCAAAAAATAAAGAAAAGAAAAGAATTTCTAGGAAAGTGAAAAGAGTGTTGGTAAAACTAGTGCCGTGAATAAAAAAAAAATAATAAATCGGATCACAAATATCATTAACTTAACGAAAAGAATCTTTTAACGAGTGGTACTTTCTTCTGTTCGCGAACATCAATTGTGTAACCACAACTTACTTCCTTCCTTTCTAAGGAGTAGCGGAGAAAAATAAGGTAGAGGTGTATTTATTTTAAATGCCAACTGACCAAAATTAAGTACATAATTAGAAACTTATTAACATATATATACTTTAACCAAATAAGCTAAAGTTTTCGTCACGTGGACGATGTAAGAACTGACTTTTGTTATGTAATTGCAAGATGGATGGATGGATGGAGAAGTATCTTACATAGTAAGGTGTTTAATGTAGCGATTACTTTCTTGTTTTATAATATACCTCGCGTGTCAATGTAGTCATCACGAAGACTCTGCTCAAATTCATCTGCACGAAACTCTGAATGGAGCAAAGTATTTAGTAACCCATTAGTAATATGATGAGGCTTACAAACCTTCAGTGAATAGCTTATTTCTTATAAGTTCTCATTTAACTTCCTCATATACATAAAGTTTTCAAAACTGCATCGAAAATATTGCAAATTCTACGCACCGGAAATGTTTAAATGCACAAAACAGAAGTGGAGATAATCTGATTTGCTGTCATTTAGGGTTACAGAGTTTTTAGGTTACTATTTCTTCTTAAAAAAAAAATAAACAAAAGCCAAATAAACTAATGCCTATAAGTTTACCTGAGTTCAAATAATTATTAAGGCCTAAAGGCTGAACTATCATAAAAGAATGGTTCGCTCTCTTTCGTACGAATATTTGACAGTTCGCTGGGGAAAATTCGTTTTAAAACGTACAAATGGATAAAAGTTAAATATTCAAATGGTTTTGAATCTTATAAATTATCAGAAATACGTATTTGTCTTTCTTTTTTGCACTAAAGAAAACTTAGCGTTGAACTCTGACATTAGCTTAGCGATTGCTTCTGACTATTATACTCCAAATCATACACGAACTAAATTAGACTGTCGACTTCCAGTCGTTTGACAGATTCGCTGCCCCAAACTCAAACCAGCAACATTGGGCACGTTCCGCATTCTAGGCATAGGAAGTCAAACGTTTCTGATTGGTCGAGACATTCAGTTTTGACTACAAAGTGAGACATTTCCTTTTGTGGACTGGATTTGAAGGTGAAAAAATTCAAAGTAGGGAGGGGAAGTTCGAGTTATGAAATGAACAGGACGGTGCTACGTGCCATACAGGCATTTTGCACGAGCGATTTCCGAACATGGTTACCTCACGCGGAAGTGATTTGAATTGGTCACTGGAATCGTGCGATTTGACCCCAGTAAACTTCTTCTTGTGGGTTTTCCGAAAACACAGGTCTATGCCAATAAACCACAAACCATTACTGCTCGAAAAGCCAACATAATCAATGCCATTGATCAAATTCTGCCCGATTTATGCGCCAAAGTAATGGAAAATGTCTAGTTTAGTTCGCCTATGGTCCAGCCTTTAACCTTTAAAAGCCAACCAACGTTGTCCTTTAAAGAGAGCGTTCTCAGTCGCTCAATGCTTTCGCGAATCTGACAGTTGGTACAAATTACCTATCCACATATGTACTTATATATACGAGTATATAAAGATAGTTTTGACAGGTAGCTATGCAGACAAAAGTATTATGGTCAGCTGACAGAACATAGAGAAGCATTACGTTCAGCTATGACATTAGCTTATGCTTCTCAATGGATTCACCATATCCCAGGTAGACTTTTCCAGTGGGTGATATCACATTATGTGCATCCGTATGATTACCTTCGTATGACAGCGTCCAGAGCCCTTATTCAATTAAGTTTTAGCCTTAACTTTGTTGGTTTTATTGCTCTCCGCATTGCCAACCAAACGTTTTTCGAAAAACAAAACTCTGGAAAATAATTTTCTACTAATTTTGAGATAACATATTTTGAAAGACTTGGCAATTTTCAAAATTGAAAAGTTCAAATGGCGTAGTTCGGTGAAATATAACTGATTTATCCGTAAATGTACTGCAAATGTCAATTAAATATAATGGCTCTACTTAAAAACTCAACTAGGTAAAAACACACGAACTCAGGTGTCAATTCGCATATTAAGTCGGGCTTTGAACGGCCCTCTATTTTGTATTTCATTTAATCTTTTGTAATTTTTTTTTTATTTTAGTTAAACACATACATATGTATAAATAGGTACGTAAATGTTTGACGATCATATTTATGTCAAATTTATTTATAACCAACACTTCTGATATGGATGATGAGAGAGAGATAGATGCAGACAGTTTGAACACAGTACTGAGTCGAATGAGCCTCAGGGGCTATCAATTGCATGACAACATAATTCTTACTAATTACGAGGTAAATATCAAAACTATTTCGAATCAGTTTTCAATATCTTATCTATAAAACAATTTCTCTTTTTCTTGTAGAATATCACTCAATTGGAAGTAACCGAAAATAACATAGAATATTTGGATTTGAACACACTGAAGAAACTTGAGATCTTACAATGTAGACGAAATAAGTTGAATGAGTTAACTCTTAATGGCGAATCCTTGTTATCATTAACAGCATGCTATAACGGTGAATACTATTATAAATTTTACTAAACAAAACTTAAGGACGGTTTTTGTGGTGTGGATTGTTATCGTCTCAAATCTTACAATTTATTTTGAAAACAAAACACATTCTCCAGAAATTGGCCTCGTCGCTAAATAGGATTTTTCAACCGAAATTAGGGTCAAGTTCTTACTGCTCGAGAACCCAGTCAGACACCAAACGACGTGGTCATTATGTTTAAGTGCAGGCGCATGTTTTGACGCGAAATTCGTCAATTTGTGGTGTGTGAAAGGCCGAGTTCTTCCGACGCGGAATTGACTTCCTCGGACTCTCCTGAACACTCTCACGGACAGAGGTAATAGGTCCGTTCGCTTACCCTTCTTAAACAGTGAATTTTTACGAAAATTTACAAATATTTACGAAGAGCTGTTCGCGTACGGAGAATTTTCGTATTTTTTCGCAGAAGAGAGCGCTGACGAGAGAGTACGTACCATGTTACGAATTTTAGTGCAAGAAATTTCTGTGGGCTAGTTTCTGAAAACTGTTAAAGCGGTCAAACCAGTGTATTTTCGACTTTTTCTCGTTCAATCCGTTCGTTTGATTTTTCGTAATTTTAGCTCTTTCTTTCTACCCCCACTCTCCGAAATTTGATAATCTACGAATAGTGAATAGTGTATTTTCGACAGATCTTTCGTTTTGTTGAAGGAATATTATGGCGACAGTTAAATGTGTGAAACGCACGAAATGTTGCTCGAACAAAAGACCCACTTTCATAAGACAATTTAATCTTTTGTACATATTGTTGAACCCTATCACTCTCCATGTCTATTTGGCAAAACAGGTCTAATAAATGACAGGCTATTTGACAGATGTAGCTTCAACAATATGGATGCAATTACCTGTCGAATTTCGGAAATCCCTAAACGCCCTATCAGATTGGCATGTTTGTAAACGTCTGTTACTTAATGAATAAAATGCTCTTAACGCTTTCTGGAACAACGCTAGTTCTAGTTCTAGTGACTTGTTGTAAGTAAAAAGAGATCTAGCTGCGACTTATGACTCACCTTTACTTGATGCAATTTCCCGCTTAACCTATAAGGGATTTTTCTCCTACTTAATGCAGTCTCGCACTTTATTTAAGCCTTCTTTTTCAATTTAACTCGGGCCTATGCACAAAAATCGTATCCTTAGTTCGAACAATTCTAAGTAATGTATGTGTATAAACGTTATTAATACAACTTTTATTTTCAGACTTAACGAGGATAACTATTTCACCACCCCCGTCCAAACTTAGTTATTTGGATATTAGAAACAACAAACTGTGTGCGATTCCCCAATGGCTAGAGAAATGCCGCCAGATTCAGACATTTTACGCTAGCAATAACCTCCTTGAAGAATTGCCCAATCATCTCGTCAACAGCCAAAGGAGTACGTTACGTGTATTACACCTCGCAAACAATAAACTTACTTCCTTGCCATATATTTCCAAGGAAAAAATACCTCTACGCGAATTATGTATCCAATGCAATCAGCTGACGAAATTGCCAGAAAATCTATTTCTCGCTTGTAACGAGTTAATTTCCCTAAACACATCAAATAATAAACTCGAAACACTTCCAACTTTGGACACAGGATACTCGTCCCTTGAACGATTATTTGCCACCAAAAATCACTTGACTGATACTGTCTTAGACTCTTTGTCCCATTTGAAAAAACTCAAAGTCCTACATGTGGCGCACAACAATTTCACAAATCTTCCAAGCAAGTGCATAGCAAATTGGACCGAGTTGGAAGATCTCGTCTTTTCAGGAAATAAGCTTACATTTCTACCAGACAATCTATCATCTTTGAAAAGACTCAAAGTACTAAGGTTACATTCTAACCAAATTCAAGCCATTCCGGATCTTTCAAAGCTAAGCACTCTACGAGTAGTGGACTTAGCCCACAATCAGCTGGGTAAAATAAACTTAACAACCTTGTTGCCAAAGAGTGTGCAATTCCTAGATTTATCGTGCAACCAACAACTGCAGGTAGATTCAACTCAGCTCAAAAATTTCCAATCCCAGAGAAAGGTATCCTTCGTAGACGTAACTGGCAAAAACCGATTTAGCCTACCAACATCAATTGGATTTGACAATAATTGCAATTCATACACTCCATGGAAAGTTGGTTTCTCTGAAACTTCTGGGAACCGTCCAAAGCTTTATATCAGCCAACTAAGGCTTCCAAATTTCTGCAGCACAGATGGCCTTTTTGGAATGTTTGACGGAGAAATAAGAGGCTCATCTCTGAGTTTGTTACCAAAAATTATTCCAACAATCCTTCTGCAGCAGCGTACTGTTAAGGACAATTCAGCTGAATACGTGAAGTATACTCTTATTTCAGCCTACCAGAAGCTGAAACAAAATGATAAAAAACTCGGCGACTGTGCCATTCTGTGCCACATAAGCAAGGAGAAGCAATGCCATGAACTTTCAGTGAAACCTTTGCGCTCAAGAAAATACATCCTTCGAGCAGCAATGGTCGGAGGAACTACAGCATATCTTATAAGGAAGCAAGGGCCAGTTCATCTGCCACCGACTTCATCTAAGCCGCGTTTCGAAAATGATCACAAATCACCGACATTTGTAACCGATGCCGACATATTTGAAATATCTTTGAGCAACGACGATGAGTATTTGGTTATTGGGAATAAGAGAATTTGGGACACTATGCAAATTGATACAGTTGTTCAAGAAATTCGGGCTGAAGAGAATGTTATTTTGGCCGCTAAACGAATACAGGATGTGGCACAAAGCTTAGGTGCAGAGGACAACCTAAGTATAATTATTTTGAAATTTCAAAACGTCGAAACCTATGTTGAGCTTCTGATAAACGAGCTTCGACAAAACGTTCGAAAAAAGACCGGATTCTATAACTGTCCTGGTTATTGTTATGCAGCAGATAGAAATAACCCTGGCAAACAGTTGTACTCACCAATTAGCGACAGATCATCGCCCATCGGTCAGACAGATCAAGAAATAAGTGAGTTGAGTGTTTGCCTTAAACGTATCAAATCGGATACATATTGCTTTGCCGAAAGTGGTTTATCTTCATACAAACTGCAAGCGTGCGCAGAAGATAATCTATCTAGAACTGCTTTTAGTACCCTCGAAGAAGAGAGCGAACAAAATACCAACGAAACCGATTCCGTACTCTCTGAAGAGCAATTCAAATGCTGGGAATACATGTTGGAGCAAAACACACAACTTCTTTTCGATAAAGAGTTAAATAAAATATCGAATTCATTAACGAAAACCAGAAACAACTCGGCGAGTACGATAAATTTGAACGATAACTCGACGACAACCTTTAATCTTATGAATTCAGCTAATAAAAAACAAATTTCAGCTAGTTTTCCACAACTCATATACAAGGACATAAAGGAGTATCCATCTTATCGAAAAGCTTCAAAACAATTTGGCACTGCAAGATCATATCAGCAGTTTTCTTCCATTAAAGCCACAAATTTGAATTCAACAGAGAGTTTATTAGGTCGCAGTGGTGCGAATGTGGGATATTTTGGTTCATTGCAGAATTTAATGCCATATAATTTTGAAAATGATTTCACTGTGACGCATGAGAGACAAATTGGAGACGAATCCTTGGATTACGCGAGTCGAATGAGCCAATATTGGGGCGTTGCTACCACAGAACTATAGACATTTCAATAAATATTGTTTAGCTATAATAATAATGCAGATATCATTGTTTTTGAATGTATTTTTTATTTTATATAAAGGACTAAGAAAGAACAATTTAGAACACATTTATGTTTTGATTTTTCCAGGTCCAGGTCTTACTTGTTGATGTTTCAAAAAAAACTTAAAAAAACTTTACTCATATTCGGAGATCTCTCGCATACTTACTTCATTATGTGAAGGCTGCACGCCATATTTTACCAAGTTACTCAAAGACCTCTCTTACATCTAAATAACCAAGTTTTTGGTTTTTTTTTTCTTTTCATTTCGAGTTTCAGACGATCGACCAAGTTGTCTCCAGGAGATACAAATATTTCAGACATTTCATCCGACATCGTTTTCTTTTGACTTAAATGAGCAAAGCAAATACATACTAAAAGACATTTGAACGACAATAGGTCTGTTCCCGTACCTTCTACACTTAAATTCGCTGCTTGCTAAATTTTTAGGAGTGGTGATAAAAGAAGAACAAATCTCCAAAAAAGGACGCGAAAGGGTTGAACAAAAAAGCTGCCCACTTTTTTTGTATTCATTTACTTCAAATTCTTTTGCCAACCAACAACAGCACAAAAATTTGACAGAACTCAAAATTTTCCCTAAAGAAATTAGGTCCGTTTGCATACCCTCCTAAAAGAGTGAATTCTTACGAATATTAACGCAGAAGAGAGCGCTCACGAGAAAGTAAGAAATTTCCCTATGCTACGATTTTTTGTGCAAGAATTTTCTGTGGGCTAGTTTATGAAAACTAGTGTATTTTCAACTGTCATATTCGATTTCAAGAATAGGGCTGAGTGTTTGTTTTTTTCGGTCAGAACAGAACATGATGAGAGCGCACAGTGTGAGCAGTCTGGGTAAAGAGATGAGCACATTTAATTTCGTGTTTAACAAGAAGGAAAACAGAGGAGCAAAGTTTAAAGGAATAAAAATGGCTGCCGCGGTTTGTTGATATAAAAAGACAGGAAAATTTACTAAATAATTTTTAACGGATAATTTATTAAGAGAGATTTATTTTAGGGTTAAAATTGAACAAAGCATGTGCCGTGTGGAAATATCACGGGAAACAGAAAAATTTTATATTTTGGAAGGGTCATATTCAAAACGATGGCATTGCTTAGTGCACTTTTATATAGAAGGACGAATGATGCGAAGCGACCGAAATGAATCGCAAATTATTCGACTCCCGGCGAAGTGCTTAACAAACGCTTATTGTGTTTTCAACATTTTATTGTTGGACGCGTTCTTTTGCTTTTCACAATTTGTTTACTCTGTAAAACTTAGTAAGTAATTTCGAATTTTGGTCCAAACGCTTTAGCAAAGATGCATGGGCTGTTTTAGACAAGTGCCTTGCTCAATTATCCCTTAAAGGTGCTTACCGACCTGCAAATAATCGCAAATTTTGACGTTTCATTCACATTCTAGTCGCTGCAATCGTCATTAACCAAAGAAAAAAAAAGAATTGTGAGGTTTAACTCTCGTGAATGTTTTGGGCTTGGCAATGTGGATTGCTTTCTGTGTAATGTGAATAAAATTTTTATAGTTCGCAACAAGCATTCGCTTATTCCCGGAGAAATCAGCGATTAAGCGATTCGCTTGTTAAGCGATTCGCTTGTTCGCTGGTCCCTAACCTCTGAATGTACATTTACCGATGCGAAGCGAACAGTAAACGCAATTTAGCACGTTCATAAATGCAAGTTTTGCAAAGCGCAAATGCGAGTTTAATAGTAGAAACACATTAACACAGCAACAGCAACTTTGACAACCCGAGGACATTTTTTAAAAGTGGGTTTTTATATGTAGACTCTTGAGGCTTGACTCTTTTCGAAGTTCTCTTTTGTTATTTTCTTTTGTAAATATCCGACTCTACAAGCAACGAAAACCTATAAAAGCAACACAATGATAAAAAAAAGAAGAGAGAAGAAAAACTTTAAAAAGAGTAGCTGAAAACTTTGACCTCGACTCACAGGACAAAATATTTTTCTTTCTCTTTTGCACTTACATATGTGAGTCCAGCCTCAAGAGTCTACGTGTTAAAGCCCACGATCCAATGCAATGGAACTGAACACATTTACCACAGCAGCAGCAACTTTAACGTTAGACCTAAGTCCTAAATCTCCTGTTGAAGTTGAAGTCAGTATTTGGTGTTATCGTGCTCAGTCTGTTGTGCTCACAAATAACCTACATATATTACATAGTCCACTTCGGAGGTTAGGGAGAAGATCTAAAAGCTTTTACATTGGTGAGCGAGAGTGTGTTAGTGAAGATGACGAACAGAGAAAATCACTAGCGCATTCTCGCTCACCAGTGGAAAATTTTTAGGTTAAGGAGAAGATCCCTCGAAGTTGACTATCTAATATGTATGTAGGTTATTTGTGGTTGTGTTGCATTGATAAACATGTTGTATGCTGCTGTCGTTGCTGTGTGTAATATGTTTCACACTACAGCATCGGTCTTTTTGTGTATGCTATTGAAGTTGCTGCTGGCTGTTGATGTTTTAATGTGTTTCTACTATAAGTCTGCATGCAAAGCACATGCCAGATGTTTATGAGCGACCAACTGCGTAAAAATGGAATCTACGTCGATCGCTGTTATTTTAATAAATAATGTGATAGATTAATTGTAGTATTAATTTGTAATATTTTCAACTATTTTTACCAAAACAACAGCGCCACCAACCAACAACGCAATACCATTCTGACAGCTGCACGATTGCGCTCAAAGTTGCGCAATGAATAAAGTGAGAAACATAATCAACATTTGGCTGCATAGGTATTCTCGCAGATGTAAACCCACGAATAATCACGATCTTATGAGCCAACACATAATAAGCCCAGCGTTGACTAGTTCAGTTTTCGCTCACTTTCGGAAACATTACCGAACATTAGGGAGAGCACTCTCAGCCGCTCATTGCATATGCGAATTTGGCAGTTGATAGAAATTACCCACTCCTCTGTGTTTACAATAAAGATTTCTCTCATATTTGCTTTTATTTTACATTTGGACATGTTCGAATGATTACTGCTTCTATCCATTTTATACGTGAAAA
Source organism: Chalcosyrphus nemorum (assembly GCA_949716465.1). Classification (NCBI taxonomy): domain Eukaryota; kingdom Metazoa; phylum Arthropoda; class Insecta; order Diptera; family Syrphidae; genus Chalcosyrphus; species Chalcosyrphus nemorum. The sequence continues at coordinate 27,004,840 of OX454335.1, forward strand.
ATAAAAACCAAAAACTAACGAAGGAAAAAAAATGGTAGATTGTGTTGTCGGGCGGCTATACGGGCAAAAGTATTATGGTTATTGATTGGAGTTGACAGAACATAAGGAGGCATTTCGATCAGTTATGACATTAGCTCATGCTTCCCAACGTTGGTTATGATTGGCCCCTAAAGGTTTACTACATTTATGAATTCTTTGCTTAGCAGTGATGCCAATTCATACATCCCTGCTTCACAGCTTTGAACATCTTGCGCGATATTGTAGGACCTTTATGGAGGTCGCTGAATAAATTGGTCCACGGCACACCCACCGAAAGCTTTTTGATATGTGTGTACAGTTCTATTGGTTTAATCTATACTCATGCCGCGCAAACGAATACGAGCGCAGAAAAACAAACTCGTGGGGTAGGGGTACCAGCGTGTAACACCTAGATTTCGAGCACATCTTTTCAAAACAACGAGAATAAATACAGAGTCCAGCGTGCAAATTCTTTCTTCGGCTACCTTATATTTCTTCTAAATATACGGGTAAAACAATTTCTTTAATCTAAATCACGGAACGCAACTTTATTCTCTACTTCGACATTCTTCTCTTTCACTCTTTTTGTTTTTTTTTTTTTTAAGCAAATCTGTACTCATATTTACGCATTATATATTTTTTTTTTCAATAATTTCAACATCATAACAATTTTTCACTATTCGAATAGTTTCATTAGTTTTTTTTTGCAATTGTTGATAGATAATAATGTGTGCCCTTTGTAGTATGGGAATGAACTGGATTTATGCTTACTCATTTTGCTTAAAACATATACAAAGAAAAAAGAAAATTAAAAATAAAAAATAAAAACAAGAAACATCAGTCGAAGTAATTTACTTATTAATTTTCTATTTTGGTTTTTGTTAATAAGAATAGCATGTAGTCAAAAAGTTTTTCTTTTTTTTTTTCTTTTTAATCGCTTAAAATCTAGCAAGTCATTCAAAAAATTTTTACTTTATTTATTATTGTTTGCAAGCTAACTTATCTTTCCTTCCTTTTCATCATTTTTTTTTACTTTTTTTCCTATTTTATTTTATCATATATATATGTATATATTTAAGTGTATTTTTTTTTTTACATTTAATAATTGTATTTAAAATTTAAGTTAGTTGTTGTACGCTATTAGCTTTACGCTAAAAAAAGAAAAACGAAAAAAAAGAAACTTGTTTTTCTGCTTAATTTTGTCCTTATTACATTAAGTTTTTTTTTTTTCTTTTATTTTTATTTGAATGAATCGTATGCTGTGGTGCGCATGAAAAATATGTTTGCCTTTTTTTTAATAAAAAAAAAATGTACTTTTGTATTTTAAGTAAATCATGTACTTTTCACTTGGAAATTAACAATTGTCTAATGGAGAAAGAAAGAAAAAAATAAATGGCACGCGTAAAACTTCGTTCCAAATTACATACAAATTTTCAACTAAGTTTTTTTCTTTTTTTTTATAGTTTTAAGTTTTAAGAAAAAATATAAAAATATTTCATTATATATATATATATATTACTACTACCAAAGGCGTTGGGAAATTTAATTTCCGCCCTCGATTAATGTACACGTATATATGTATTTCTTTATCGCAATTACGAATTAAAAAAAAAAAAAAAAACAACGGATTAAAAGTTAATAATCTTTTTTCTTCTCTTTTTTTTTAACAACTGACGTTGGAGACACACTTTTTTATATCGGCGTGTATGTTGAAAACTTAATATGTTACCTATAGGTATATTATTCCTCATGTAGTATTATAGATTTACAAAAATTATAAAAGGATCACTTCGGATTTACGTTGCTATTCGATAGCGAAGACGACGATGATGTGGACGCAGTTGGGGATGATGATGATTCCGTGCCCATTTCGATATTTGTCATAGATTGCGGGTTGCAACTACTGCAATTGCTGTTATTACTGTCACCGGCGGTTTGTGAGGCTGTGGGTGATACAGAGGATGAAACAGAGTAGTCCAGTTTGTAGATGGCGCCTCGGGTGACATCTTCCATTGAGGCCTCGTTACAATCACGTCCGTTATGTGTTTGGGAGCCACAATTGTAGCAAGACATTTGTTTACTTACGCCCACGGTTAGTGATGTGTAAGGGGTTAGGGCAGCACTGGGTGGGGGCGGATTTGTTTGAACCTGAGGCTGTTGTTGTTGTTGTGGTGGTGGTTGCGGCAGTTGTATGACATTCGTTGTTGTTGGAGGAGGTACAGAAGTTGACGTCGATGAACGAACTGCAGCAACGGCAGCAGGAGCTGGCGTTAAAAATATACCAGTATGATAGGGATAGTTTATTTCTCCGTTTGATGGAATTTGAAACACAGGCAGACGGAACGGTGGTGGTGGGCCACCTATTGCGTGACTATGGGGGATTATTGGCGGTCGCGTCGTTGAGGGTATATGCTGCGCATAATACGAATGTCCGCCACTGTTCTGTTGATGTTGCGACGGCTGTGATATAACCAAATTCGATGTGAGAACATTACTAATGACACCACTGCCGGCGTTTATCGCCGACGGTGATGTTATTAGTACTGTATTGCCCAAATTATTGTTGGCGGAGATACCGCCACTGCATACGACCGCCGAGCCACCGTCATTACCCGCACTGCCAACTTGATTCAAACTATTATTATTTGTTAACGAAGTTTGAAGCAAATTGGGGCCACTAGCTAAGATCATATCGTTTCCTATGTAAAGCTGTTGTGGACTAGTTGCAGGTGGGTAAATGTGAGTTGCTGTGCCAGCGTTTCCACCACCGGCACTTATCGGCAACAAATTATCGGGCCGACCATTCAATCGGGCAATGTTCATTTGCTTATAGTTCAACTGTTGTTGCTGCTGTTTTTGAGCGACCTGCTGCTGCTGTTGCTTTTGCTGCTGATCGCTTAGTTTTAAGCTATTTCCAATTAAAGTTGGCGTCTCAGGTGGTGATATCTCACCGGACGATCCAATTGGACTACCAGAATCGCTTCCAGCGCCACTTTTTTGTTGATTCATGACTGACATCATGTTATTCTCCATTTGTGGCTGCTGTGAATCGGCAAGAGACATATTATGCACACTGAATGCTAGATTCGTGTTGATGGCATAGTTAGTGGATGGTAGCGATTGAAATTGGCTTAATTGCTGTTGTTGAAGCTGATGCTGCTGCTGTTGTTGTTGCTGCTGCTGCTGTTGTTGTTGTTGCTGTTGTTGTTGCTGCTGTTGTTGTTGCTGTTGATGCTGTATTTGACTGTGATGTTGCAAATTAATCGATGACTTTGATGATCTGGGAATCGTGTGATTGCCTGGTCTTGCATAGCCATTGCGAATTAATGCTTGCAGCTGTGTCTTTGAGTTTTCATTACTCACTATTGCCTGAAAGAATGAAAGAACATATGTATCAATAGTTAGACAAGTGAATTGTAAGAAAACACAATCAATCAAATTAGAGCGGAAGTTTGTTTCATATGTATATACCTCTCCAGCGATGGGTACTCTTGCTTTAATCTCGTAGTTACTTACATCATCTATATTTTTAATGCTCTGTGGCGATATCATCTCATTGGACATGGTTCCCATCAGCTGCTGATGTTGTTGCATGGGTGGTGGAGGCGTAATCTCTGTTGATGGTCTTCTGACTGTCCGCAGTGGTACACCTGTACGCTGTATGTTTCGCACTTGCTGTATTGTTTGCTGCTGCTGCTGCTGCTGCTGTTGACCTTGAAAAAAACTATTTCCACTTGTTCGATTTGGGCTTGCAGTACGACTATTTGACGGTGAAGACTGTTGGCTTAACATCGGCGATGACGATTGCGGTTGATGTGACTGCAAATTAGTATTCAAAACATTTAAACACAAATAACCAAAAAAAAAGTTTATAATTTTACCTCGACAGGGGTGGGTGGGTAATTTTGCATATTTGGCCTTACGGTCCATGCGTTTGTTGGTGGTAGGTTCGGTTCAGCTGGAATGGGAATATTTGACGAAAGCATGTGTATACCTTCAACTGGTATCGGGTGCTGAAGCGTACCATCAGCTGGAATCATCTGAAAAGAAATGTATAGATTCAGTCGTTTTTTCTCCGGATTCAAATCATTCAACAGAATATGAGCTATGATTTTGAAATCGTTACAGAATACACGTACACCTGGAGGTATAATTTGAAGCACAATTACCAGTTACTCTTTACACAGACACTAGATTTACCTTGAAGGCAAAATGCTCACTAGAGAGAGGCTAAAAGTGATGGACAAAATGGAGTTCACCAAACACACGCCACACATATCGTCACTGATAGTTGCATTCATGGACATTCACATGGTTTGGAATCTAACGAATGCTAGACCGAACACGACTGTCCTAACGCTTAGGAATCTGGTCTTTCAAAACATGGCCAGGGAAAACTCGTGCAGACATAATGTACTTCACGTCACCTAAAGAAAACACAGACAAAACGACAAACGCCAGCGCTAAGCAGAAAACACCTGGTACTTGTAAGCCACAACTTATTGGTGATCCTTCTAAGGAAGAAAAAGACCTACACAGAGACTTTGGCCAAAACAATTATAGAGTAAAACACAGCTCACCTCAATTGTGAATTCCATACTTCTAAGTATCCTGGCGACAGGTGAATAAGTTACACTGACAGACTTTAAGATATGAAAAAAGCACAAGAAGCACGTTTTAGTGAATTGTTTTAAAAAAAAATAGACAAACAGAAATGATTTCAGCGGAACAAAAATCAAATCAAAAACTAAACAGGACAAATCGAAAACAACTAAGTCGAAGAGAAAATCGAACTATCCCTCTCTCTAAACACTTAGTACAAAAAATTAAGAGTGAAATACTGCAGGGGAAATACACATATGAAGACAGAATTTTCTCAAAGAAATAACTGCAAATTATTGTAACGGACATTAGCATAGACTAAGTATTAGTTAGAAGAGTTTGAAGTGGTAATAGAGAAAAAAAAACAAAGTAAACGGTGTTGACACAGCGAGAACAACTTGAAAATAACAGCAAATCTCTTATATACATTGACATTGACGAAAGTAACAGCGTTAGCCAGTAACTTCTCAATCGGCTGCTTAAGTTGCTGCTGGCTTCGTTGTAGTCAATTTGTTCTGTTCAATTGAAAAGCAGTGATTTTATAACATTTGCTGCTGCTGGTATCATTGCGTAGGTCTATTTTCCGCTGCTGTTGTTTAGTGCTTTGTCAATGTGTTTCTGGTAAAAAATGGGTAAAAGTTTTAAAAGATTATACGGAGAAAAATAGTGCAATATTCTTTCTTTATTCGAGGTTATGATCTAGAGTAGGACGATCGCAAATCTCCCACTTTACAGAATTTTTATTGGTCCTCCTGTTGGGTTGCCGTGAGACATGTGAAACTAAGAAGACATAACTGAAAACTGAAGAATTAATATGGAATGAGAGTGTAAATAAATAGTATTTTAACTTAAGCACATGTTGTGGATATTAATGTTCCACTAAGCTGCGCATAATCATGAACGTTTATGAGAAAGCAAAGCCAAAAGAAAGATGTCCCGTGAGGTCCCAATCGGTATACGGTATACACCACTGAGCATCCTCAGTCTTTTGCTATTTATTGAAGTCCTCGATTATCTTAATCACAAAGTCCATCCGTTATTGGAGTATGCTGACGATTGGAGTATTATAAGTGAAGATCAAACGCCCCTGCATTGAGAACTTGACGCATCCTCTTAAATCGAATGTATGTACCCACAACTGGAGTGAATAATACGAGTGCTGCTACTAAGGTTTTGAGGTATGACAAGGCAACACAAGTGTTTGTAGAGGTACATAGGTTAGGTTAGGTTGGAGGCCTGCCCACGATCGAAAATAGTAGAGCTCTAAAAGAAATATTGTGGTACCAACGGATCTACTAAGAAAATGAAAGCACTTTGACACTTAGACGGTTGAGAGCTACGAGGTAAATTAGAGACTAAGCACAAACAGATAGAGAGGGAGACATAGAGGAAGAGTAGGTTGGATCAGGAGAACCAATCGAAGCTCTAGACAAAGCCAAGGCTTGATAAATAAACTCGTCTGATCGCCAAGATCATCAAAGAAGTGGGCCGCGATTGAGGTTCCTCTTTGACGATATTGCAGAGCAGTTGCAGAGAAGATGGAGACTAGTTTCAGACACATACTTGGAACATTCATCTTGGTCAACAATTTTTTATAACATTTGACGTGGATTAAACCAGCAAAAGTGTGTCGATTAACTCGATTCTACTTTCGGCAATAAGGACTCTAGCTCTAGCTACCGTGTTCGGCTAGTTTTTCCGAATTCATTCATAGCCGAACTTCGCTACAAATGCCTTTTGTAGTTTAACAATCGCTCAAAAAAAAGACTCCTGTCGATTGGTGTCAAGAAAATTTGTAAATATTCCATCGAAGTGCTTTAAAAGACATCTAAAAATGCATGGATATATGCATATGAACCCGAAATAAGCCTTTCAAATAGAGCCCAATCCAAACAAAAGTTTGGGAGCGAATTACTTACTTTGAAGCAAATAGTCGCCTATTTTTTCGCTATAATTGAGCATCCCACCGCCCTGCCATTAGAGCAATTTACAAAGCTAAATTCTGTATGATATACTGTCATTTTTTTGCCAGAAGTGTTCGGAGTAATAATGGAAACCCTTGGCAGAAGACAATTCATTGAGTTTTCAAAACATTCCTGTTTTAGCATCTTCATAATCCCGCTGATCAAAAAAATGCGAAGAAGCAGTTGATGCGTCCAAATTCACATGTTTTGAGGTTACCTCAATCGGAGTGGAAAAAGTGCTTCGAAAATTAGTTCAAGCGCAAGGAAATGACTAAAATATACAAGTAAATAAAGGCTTGTTCGTTCATAAATATTTATTCTTACTTGTCTACCTCAAAACTTGAGTAACAGTCCTCGTATTGTGTACAAACATACAAAAAAAATTCATAGAAATGAACAACATTTTTGTCAAAGAAATTCATCTGAACACATCATGGTTTCTTAGTTTAAACCTTGAGGGTATATGATTATTTCTTATTCTAATTCTAGCGTCATGATTAAGCTCCACAACACATAGCCATCTAAAATGTTATCAGCAACTGTTAACAGTGATAATGATCGCTTATACAATGTACATATGTGGACATGTGTTTATTTATTACGTAAGTGAAGGTGCACCAACCATGAAATTTATATTTTTTAAGTTTCTCTGAAGCCAAATATTGCTTTGCATTTTAAATCTGTCGAAAAAGTAATAAGAAGTTAAATTTCTCAATGTTTAATTCTTCTTTTTTATTACAGTTCAGTTGAAATGGGCGTTGGGAAGCATTGTTTATGAGTAAACACAAGATTCCTCTTCAATTAATGTTAACAGTCTTTTCTTCACAGGCAATGCTAAGTAAATCGGTTATTTCGTTATAAGACACTTAACTGGAGTGTGAGTATTCTCAAACGCGTCAAAAGACCATCTTTGTCGTCCTGTACTCACGCAAACGTGCTATGTACAAATGAGGCTTAAAACCTCGTGTTACTGCTTTGCTATATGTGGCCTATTCTTCTTTAAAGCGTAGTTTTGTGGTAATAAGCATTAAAGAGAGCTGTTCAGCTCAAAAGTCGGTTGAGGCTGGATGCTATTGACGAATCTAATCTGCATAGAGCAAACAGCACTACGTGTCACATCTGAGATCAACTCTAGCCCAATCTGATTCAGAAATGCATCACGGAAATGATCCTATTTAAGTGATCAGACCTTACCAATCGCTTATGTGTTTCACGAGACACTGCTCGTTATGCATGCGCAACGTTTGTTTCTGTAGAAGCTATAGAGATGGGGAAGAAAACGATGCTCAAAGCTAGACGTCTAGAAATTCCCTTTAAATACTTCGGCACGACCTGAGGTACTGAAAAAGGGAGTACTCCTCATCTTCATGCACCTGTCCTGACATATCCAGGAAAAAAACAATCACCTCGATTCTCCCTTCTGCGATAAGCTTAGCGATCTGTTCCATATAGAAATCAAACGCAATCTTGCCTTCCAAACAAACCACTAACCCTTAAACGGTGTCCTCTTCTATACCGACGATCACACGATTCGTAATGTTGGACAAAACGTGCATTTGAAACCATATTGATTGTATTTCCAGGAATCGAAGAAGCCTTCGTTTTAAAGAAAACGAAGTAATAAATAACTAATCAGCTAATAGATTTTCTGAGGAAATATTAATCACGCGAAAGGGAAGCGCTTTTAGAAAGAAACTCCATCAAAAGTTTTGCCACTGTCAAGAAGTAATCCACGACCAGGAAACCTGCTAATACTTTCCACAGCAAACCAGTGGAGAGTTACAATCCCTTCAATTCAGGTCAAACTTACACTGGAAAATTGAAGAATACAATTGCTTTGCTTTAAATATAACTAATCGATTTATGTAAAAGATATAGCTCCTAAAAATATTTATCACAAAACAAGAACTAAATGAACTTACCTTTGAAAAATGTGCCTGCGGAAAGCTCATTGTTATACTGCCTGCCGGTAGCATTTGTATTGAGGGCTGCATTGTCTGGTGTTGCCCCGGTTGCATGTGTATAGTCTGATGCTGCTGCTGTTGCTGCTGCTGTTGGTGTGGCAACACCATGTGATGGGGTTCTGTCGGCGTCGTAGCCGTACGCAATTGCTCTCGATAATCAAAATTTGACTTGTATTCCTTGATTCGTTCAAAGATCTCCGCACAAGTCATATGCTGTTCAAACGTAAACACAGGATGGTTGGCTGCCATTGTATAAACCAATAACAACTCCTGCAGTGTATCCGAATCGTTAAGCTTCGTAAAATCTCTTCGTCCCCAGCCGTCCAATGTTTTAAATATCTCTGTCACACAAGAACGATTACACGCTCTTATCAAGGCCAAATACAGTGCCATCTTCCGTCGTATTTTCTTATCCGATGGTTCGCCCTTTTGACACGCTGCCATATCAATGGCCAAATCCTGTGGATTATTTACTCTCAATTCGATGCCACGCAGCTCTTGCGAGTCACGACGACCCAACTCCTCCAGACAGGTTCCCAGAAATCGCAACTCAAAGGGGAGGCACATATTCAAAAGGGCGCACATTGTGTCAATCCTTTTATAGCTCTCTAGTTCTTTAAACCATGAAATGACGTCCTTTTTACAAATCATTTCCAGAGATGCATTGATATCGCACACCAATCGTACCGATATAGTCGCCTCTTCTCTGTTTATTTTTGCTGCTGCTACTACTGCTGCTGCCTGCCGCTTCTGCTACTGATAAGTAGACACTATAACACCGTCTCTTTGTTTAGAAAATTAAATATTATTTCAAAGCGTTCTGACCATTAATTTCCATAGAATCAAAAATCTTTTTCCACTTTCACAATTTTTCGCTCGCTCTCGCGTGTGTAAAAACGTATTCTTGGACAAAAGGTAAAACCAAAAGCGACACAAAACCTAGATACAATGTGGCGTAGGAAGATATTTTGCAACTTTACATATATGCGTGCAGAAAAAATAATGATAGTTCAACCAAGTGTTGTCCACTTTAAGGAGGAATCGAATCGAAATCGAAATCGAATTAAAAAAAAAAAAAGTTAACAAAAAAAATAAGATGTTAAAAAAACCATCGCACACACACACACACACACTGCAACACACGAATCAATTTTTGTGGTGAAAACAAGCTCGAGTACGGTGTTCGCCTGTCCTTTTTTTTCGCCCGATTCTAGTGAAGAAACAGCAGAATTCTTTTTTTTTTCTTTTCTTTTCACTCTGCGAATTTTTTACACTCGCAAAAATCTTTTTTTTTTCTAATCGCCTCTCTTTTCTTTTCTTTTCTTTTTTTTTTTATTGAGTTGTTTCTTTTTGTGAAGAATTTTCTGCTGGGATTAGCGTTTGGATTGTTGAATTTTTCACTGTAATTCGTGGCATATTGTTGAATTTGTCATTTTTATGTTGTTGATTGAATTGTTGTTAACAATTAATTTGTGAGTTGTATTGAGAATTTATTTTTTTTTATTTTTTCTTCTAGCCTCGAATGGGAATTACTATATATTTTTGTATGTCCGAGACAGTTCGACAATCAAGAACTCATTTTCGACACATCGATGTTGGAAATATCGTCATGTTCGCAGTGAAGAGACATGATGTTCGAAGGAAATCGAACTCGAAATAGATTAGAAATAATTAGTTGCAGTCGGCGATGCCAGGTGTAAATATTTACAGTTGTTAAGGACTGTGTGACATTCGAAAGATACATGTGAAAACGGTTGTCATTTTCCATTGGGCAAAAAGAAGTTTTCCGTTAATTTTCCGAAGAGAAAAAGACATTCACATAAACTCTGTTATTTTACTACTTGTCAATGCCATAGGGCTCAGAGATTTTTCATTGTAAAAACAGGGAATATGGCAGCTCGCCAGCACATAAACAGTGGATCGGAAGACAAATTGCATGATCGATTGGAATCCAGAAGAAGAGAATTTTTGAGTAAAACCATTGGAAAATGAAATGAATTTCAAAATTAAAGTAGAGTTTTTTAGAAACTTACCTTGTGTGATTTTTCAATGCACAAAATACTTATTTTGCTTTATATCATATTCTTTTTATCTTCCAACTATTTTTTCAAAAGAGTGGCATGATTTGGAAATAAATTGAATCAAAATCATGCCTTTTTCTTTTTTTTTGCGCTCCCTTTTGGGAGTGAGTATTCAGAAAACCAATAGAACAGTAAGCACGTCATCAAAAAGCTGTTGTTGTATTCGCGCGAAGCAATTTGTTCAGAGAACTCCGAAATGCTGCTTGTATGACAACAACACCAAGCTGCGTGGTTATTGGGCGCGCGTCCATTTCGAAGCTCGTGTTCTAAATCTATGGGTTGCATGTGAACGATTCAATACAATTCTCACTGCCACTGGGTTATTCGATAAAATCCCGTATACGGTATTCGAGAAAAACATTGCCGTGTGAACGTGGCCTTATTCGAGAAATCTCGCATCAACTTTATCGAATACGAGACGCAGTGGCGCTTATGTTTATATTGTGTCATTCACACGAGCAACGTTTTTTCTCGAATTGGCCTTATGGTTGGTGCTTTGAAAAAATCAAATGGAGAAAGGCGTTGTGCGAAAGGCGATCTCGTATTCGATATAACCGTATACGAGAAAAAATACAATCGAATAGATGTTGTGTGAGCGAGGCCATAGACTTCAGGGTCTGTTCGCTCAAACCGTCATTTACGTTGTAAATTTTATGAGACAAGATTGATATTTTGCCCAAAGGAAAACGAAAAGTTAACTAGATAAAGAATATGTTTTCGTGCAGTGAAATAAAGTAAGTAATTGTCAACTGATCCACATTCCAATCTAGAACCTCTGTTCGCCAGCGGACATAAAGGAACATTACAAAACAGAAAATTATACAAATTTCTATTCACTTAAGTAGATAAGATATCCAAAATAATTTATAAGACATTTGTAGTACATATAAGGTTTCATCTATTTTGATTCAGAACCGTTTTAAGAACACTTGGTCACCTTCGAACAATAGAAATGTCATATTATTAGGACGCTATCAAATTTTGGCAAGATCTGCGCCATCTAATGTCATTTTCCATTGTGCAAAAAGAAGTATTCCTTTCATTTTCCGAAAAAAAACACTGCCAATCATGTTCCATTGGCTCTTCGGAAGCATTTTCTTGGGAAGCTTTTCGTTTCCCGATTTAATTTCGGAAGACAATCAGAAGCATTTGGCACGTTTCGCATTCTAGGCACTAGGTAATCAAACTATTCTGATTGGTCTAGGGATTCAATTTAGACTGCAAAGTAAGGCATTTCTTTTTAAAGTAGTGGACTGGATTTGAAGGTAAGAAAATGCTCCCTAACTTTTAAGTCAATGTGCAAACTGTTAAAAATTCGTTTGCCGTTCCATATGTTAGGCATTACATCAAAAAGTAGGCATAGTGCTCGGAACGTGCCCTACATTGGTCTATTTGTTAATGCCCAGAAATATTTTATTGTAGAAACAAAAACACGAAATATGAATAATACCAAGAAAAACGACATCAGTGTCTTACACGGCCACATCTAGCGAATTTTCAGTAATCGCTCGAACTTATCTCCATTAGATCTTTGAATGCACTCATCTAATTCTTGTGCAGGCGCAGCAACCATTCACAATAGTATAAATCCATTTGGTCGTACAATTCATCGAAAAAGTTGTGTTTCCGAATTCTGACTCGTCATTGCCGGGAACAATAGAGAGTTTTCTTTATATTTTTTCGCAAAACACTATTTCTGAATTTATAAAAAGGAAATAATAAAATATTAAACAATGGGAGGTCCTTCTAATCCAGTTATTCAAGACGTTGAAATGGAGAACTCCGAAGCAGTTCCTGAGAACCCTGAGGAAGTAAAGAAAGATCGCGACGTCCTAACAATTCTCGAGATTCGGGAGCACATTAGGCAAATCGAGAAGTCTATCGTCAGCAAGGAAGCAAGGTAAATGACCTGACAAAAGATTACTCATTTTTTTACATCCAATTTCATTTAAAGGTTCATTTTACGAGTTATTCGAAGTTTGCCTAGTACCCGACGAAAGACGAATGCCATTGTCTTGAAGAACATGGCAGTTTACATATATCCAGCTGGCCCGGAAAGAGACTGTGTTTTGGGTTTAATACCTGCTCCACCCGCTGGTGCGGTTCAGGAATTGGAAGGCCTTAAGAATCGTGCTGCAACAAAAACCCCAGTTCCAGAGGTCGATGCCTACTTCTATCTGTTGGTCTTGTTGAAGCTTATCGACGAGAATGCTCTTGAAAAGGCCAACAAATGCTCGGAATTGCTGATGGGAAAGATACTCACCCAGAATCGTCGTACTCTGGACTTGATTGCAGCCAAATCGTACTTTTATCGATCTCATGTAGCCGAGTTGTCTAACGATTTGGAGAGCATCAGGGGATTCCTCCACGCCCGTTTGAGAACAGCAACTCTACGTAACGACTTTGAAGGTCAGGCAGTCATCATCAATTGTTTGTTACGCAACTATCTCCATTATTCGCTCTACGATCAAGCTGACAAACTTGTCAAAAAATCTGTCTACCCAGAGACAGCAGGAAACAACGAATGGGCTCGCTTCCTCTACTATTTGGGCAGGATCAAGGCCGCAAAATTAGAATACAGCGTAGCCCATAAGCATTTGGTTCAGGCCCTTCGCAAGGCTCCTCAAGCCACAGCCGTGGGCTTCCGACAAACAGTCCAAAAGGTAATTATCGTCGTTGAGCTTCTCTTGGGTAACATTCCCGAGCGACAGGTATTCCGTCAGCCGCCTTTGAGGAAATCCCTGGCTCCATATTTTCAGTTGACCCAAGCCGTTCGTATGGGCAACCTTCAGCGCTTCGGTGAAGTAGTCGAGAACTTTGGTCCACAATTCCAACAAGACCATACATACACTTTGATTATTCGCTTGCGTCATAATGTCATCAAGACTGCAATTCGTTCAATTGGTCTGTCTTATTCGAGAATTTCCCCTCAAGACATTGCTAAGCGTCTTATGCTCGACTCTGCTGAGGATGCTGAATTCATCGTAGCCAAGGCGATTCGCGATGGTGTAATTGAAGCAACTTTAGATCCAGAGAGGGGTTGCATGCGCAGCAAGGAAAGTACAGACGTTTATAGTACTCGGGAGCCACAGTTGGCCTTCCATGAGCGTATTTCATTTTGTTTGGATTTGCATAATCAGAGCGTGAAGGCGATGCGTTATCCTCCAAAATCGTACGGCAAGGATTTGGAGAGTGCCGAGGAGAGGCGTGAACGTGAACAGCAAGATTTGGAACTGGCCAAGGAAATGGCTGAAGATGATGATGATGGGTTCTAAACTATATGCTATATGTATCGCTTATTCGATTTTTCATTTGTTATAACTTTTTTGTCGATAATTTAGCTCAAATATAATCGGATATCATCAATATATTCTTCACAATAAATTAGGCTTGTTGTTTTTTTTTTCTCCTAACAATTCCATTGAAATTTATTTTCAGAATCAGAGAAGGATTCCAATAGGAATCATTGGAGTCACTTCTCATAGCAATACACAACCGATTATGCCACAATTTGGAGAAAAATAAGTATTTGAATGATAAACACCGCATAGAGAAAGAACAAGGGTGAGGAAGGTGAAGAAGAGCTTCTTAGTTGAATGCGGGTCTAACATTTACTTTATCCATTCGACTCTGGTTCGCTTTAAGTCCATATTAGAGCTGTGTCATTCGTTCAAAGTTGATAACCTGATCGTTAGTATTGGTTTCAAAAACAATTCGGTCATTGCAATCAATAATTCAATCGTTCAATGATTGAGAGAGATATTGTATTGTATTGGCTCAAAACAACGATCATCATTCCAATCAGATCGTTCTTATTCGATTGGTTTCGTTCCGTCATTCATTCATTCTACTGACATTATTCCCAAAACTTTTTTTGTTTCATTCGTCTAAATAACCGAGACAACTGAAAATGTCTGAGTTGTGAAACAAGCATTGACTTTGTAAATGATTGATTTGTGATTGCATGAATACAATCACCAATCCGAACGGTTCAAAATTTAAAGGGGAACTGTATTATCGATCACAATTTTCGGCTTCAAAAATCAGCCATTGAATTCACCTCTTTCACAGTGAAAATAAAATAAGCAAACTGGATGTTCCTGCTAAAAACTTATAAAAATGGACTATATTGCGGACGAGGTGGATATTTTTCTATGAGCATATCCCTCCCCCTCCTTTTGAATAATCAAGTTAATCTCACTTACAGTACCAACAAATGGATGATTCCCTTCAAACAAATTCAATGATACTGATTTGATTTTACACAGTCATAACAGACTCGCACTGTTAAATTTCGCTCATTATCGATAGTTTCGATAGTTTTTAACAATTGTTTCATTTAACACATCACCATGCGCTTCCACAATTCACGAAGTATCCGGGGCAGCAAAAATGTAAACAAAACCAAAAATTTCTACTCACGGGGGTTGAGGTGAAAGCTGTACGAGTTTGACGTCTCTCGACAAAACTAAACTTGGTATTTCACCACCGTTACCTATAATTCCGTCGAAGTATTAAATTCCGAAATGAATCCAATTGTTTGTAAACAAAAGTGCATTATTTTAAATCATTTATTAAGCATTTCATTCAATAAAGCCACGATTCGCCGTGAAAATTAAGTAATACAAACAAATTCACTTGCATTTTCGGCTGCCCACAAAGGGAAGCCAGTGGAAATGAGAGAAAAAAACACTACGACGTTAGTATAAGAAGAATGTGCGTCGTGTAACGAAAAAGAGACGAGGAAAAAAAAATAACCCAAAACTAGTTTTTTTAAAACACAAAACCTGACGATGTCGTCTGGTAGCATTCGAACGCCAATTAGCCGGACGCTGTTCCCGCTCAAGTCAATCACTGATGTGGTCGACTTCTTTCGCAAATGCCTAGAGACTCCGCCGGCAGATGGTGAACCAGATCTGACGCTGCTCTCGATAGTGGCGGGTTTTGTTGAGATTTCTCTTACCACAGGCAAGTTGGCAGTGGCCGCTGTTACTGAGAACTCGGCAGCCGGCGCCTCGGACGCGGTGAATGTCAAGTGCACCAAGTTTCCGGTTGTTACCTATGAGATGGTGAACTCTTTGTATGTGAAATACTTGAATATATTAGCGTTGGTGCAGAAGCCCAAGTCGGGTCGGTGTGCAAATCGTGATGTGATCAAGAGAGTCTCGGATGTCATATGGCACTCGCTCTTTTGGAGCAGTCATAAAGATAGGGCTCATTTGCAGAACCTGTATACTTACTTGTCATCGAATAAGTTGGATTGCTTTGGAGTTGCCCTAGGCGTTGTGGCCGGGTGTCAATTATTGGGATATAAGGATGTGCATCTAGCCATTTCAGAGGATCATGCGTGGGTTGTGTTTGGAAAGAAGCGGCAAGAGGCTATTGAAGTCACCTGGCATGGCAAGGGGAGTGAGGATAAGCGGGGGCAGGACGTGGCACCGGGTATTGAAGCTAAAACTTGGCTGTATTTGGCGGGAATGCCGGTTATCTGTAACCGATACATGGAAGTGGCCTCAATTGTGTCGGCAATAAATATATCACTAACACCAAGTGTGGATTGCTTGGAAGTGGCTGAGCTGCAACAGCGGCTTCTGTGGCTACTGTACGACATGGGACATTTGGAAAAGTACCCAATGGCATTAGGTAAGTGCTTAAATTTTTCTTAAAACAGAACCTTTGTCCTTTTTTTTAAGACTGTAGAACTGTAGTTTCAACACTAATCGACTTAATTTGAATTTAAGGTAACCTTGGCGAACTGGAAGAAGTATGTCCTACAACTGGTAGAAAAAGTTGTGAAGCATTGTATATAGAAGCGATTCAATCAGCTAAAGCATATTACAAGAATCATCATGTATACCCCTACACCTATCAAGGTACTTATTACTATCGCATGGGAAAATATAGAGAAGCTTTTCGATCTTGGGCAAACGCTGGCGATGTTATTCGATTGTACACATATAGTTGCCGTGACGATGAAGAAGTTTACAAAGAATTTGTAGAAATTGCTAACGAAATGATTCCATACATAATGAAAACCGAGAGTTCTGGTCACTCTGGACGAAGTGTTCTTCGTGATTCGGAAGTTTTTGCAAATATATTAAGATTTTACGACGGAGTTTGTCAATGGGAAGAAGAAAGCTTAACGCCCATAATACACATTGGTTGGGCAAAACCGCTTGTCAATACTATATCTAAATTTGATTATGATATCCGATCACAAGTTGTGATAAATGTTCAGCCAGAAGAACAAGACACAGATCATTCAAATACTAAGCAAAGCCTAGAGGCTAAAGGTAGCTGCACACGAAGTGATACAAAATTTGTTGAAGGAAATAACAACTTGATTAATTGTAATGAGGTGAGTTGTTGTTTGTTTAATTATGTTTCCACAACTGTGCTTACATTTGAGAAACTCAATAATACTATTGAATGTTTGGCAGACAAGAGGTGGGACCTACTTAATTATGTCCTTTTTATTTATTTCTTCTTCTATTTAGAAATTGCTTTCAGCAGATGCTAAGAGTGATAAAAAATCAGAAATACCAACAACTTTAGCTGATCTGACAGCCGCATGTGGCGAGAAAATTCTCA
The DNA here is from genome assembly GCA_949716465.1 of Chalcosyrphus nemorum. Lineage (NCBI taxonomy): Eukaryota > Metazoa > Arthropoda > Insecta > Diptera > Syrphidae > Chalcosyrphus > Chalcosyrphus nemorum. The sequence goes on from OX454335.1 coordinate 27,022,060, forward strand.
ATCCGGATTTCCTGCTTCAAGGAGGTGGTCAACTATTTGCCACAGATACAAAAAACATTGCACCAAGGGAGGAACCATCTTCAACACAAGATGTCAACTCATTACAGAAATGTACAAAACTAAAGTCTCCCCCAGAGACATTACCTAAGCTTATTTTGCCTCCAATATCACCGTCCCCATCACAAATTTTAGATTATGACGATGATTATGGATTTATGCCGAAACAACCAGTAATTTGTTTGTACAGCCAGAAAATGCGCGGCCTAAAGGAATTGCTATTGAGTGAAAAATTAAACACACATGCTATTTCGCTACAAGTAACCGCCCAATCGGTGGCCAGTAAGAAAGGTCGTGGTGCCGAAAAGGCCAGTCTCTCGGCAAATCAAGTAAGTATTCAATCACAAGAATCCTCAATAGCTTCACGTCCGAAGAGAGCTCGCCGTGAGTAAATTTTTTTAAAAAAGGCTATAAAAAGTCGTTGCTAATTCATCGTCGTCGTATCCTTCTCAAAGAAGATAAGACATTTTCAATTTTGTTATAAAAAAAAGCTTTAAGCTGACAATTAAGTGTTAAATTTTTACTAAAATGAGGATAAAACAAATACAAATTTTTGCGCGTTATATATTTTTTATAAAAAAGAATTGATAAGAGTTATTTCTGTTAATCTTTATATTATTACTATTATTATTATTATAATTTAAGAGTCTAACATTCAAGAGTAAGATATATATTTTTTGTAATTGTGGAAGAAGAGAAAAAAAATGTAAATTTTGGTGATAGAAGATAATCACATGTGGTTAATGTTTCTTTATATATTTGGTACGCACGAGTATTTATTATATTTTTTTCTGTTTACTGTTTTAGTATTTATAATATAAGGCAGGCTATAAAGGTATTTAATACCGTTAAGCATAAGAATCTTATTTATGTAGATGAGCATTTTAGATCCCTTATCAGTAGAATTTAAGAGCAAAACATTAAAAATGTTATAATTTTCCTCAAAACAATCAATTTAATTGATTTTTAAAAAACCTACTTGTGAAAATCCGCCTTTAAGTAAAACTATATACACTACTATATATATATATAAATATTTTATTTAAAATAAAATATTGCAGTTAAAAATAGTTGCTTTTGTTTGAGCGACATGCTCAAAAATTGTTTTAATTTTAAGAGAATTTCCAGAGAAACAAGTCTTCAAATTATTTGCGTCACTTTACTCACAGAAAAATTGGCAGGAATAGGAATTCTGCTTCACTCTTGAGTTAATTTGGTCCTTATAGGTGTAGGCCAAGATCTTTACGCGATGAAGGATTAGATTTCTAAAGGTCCACACACACCGGTTTGGCTTATTTTGGATGATTCCGATATTTAAAAAAAAAAAGTTTCCAATAGGGACTTGACAACTTTGAATTTAATTTGTAAACGCACTCTTTCACTAATCATCAAACTGTCACTGTCAATTTATTCAGTAAACTGAACATTTTCATCATGGTAGAGTACACAAACGAGCAACGTCTACAAATTGTAAAAATTTTCTACTGAAATTCGGAGTTGGTGATCGCAACTTTAAGAGCGTCAACTCCAATTTTCAATCGAAATTCTCGCCCTAGTAGACAGGCAATAACAAGTTTAGTGCAAAAATTTGAGTGTACATATTCGTTATGTGATGTTGCCGTGTCAGTGAGACAACGGGTTTGTTGAAAATATTTCTGCCGTTCAGGCGTCCGCAGAAAACGATCCAAATCAGTCAATTCCACGGCGTTCTCAAGAATTAGATATCGCTCAGACCACATTATGGCGTATTTTGCGTAAGGGTCTTGGTTTACACCCATACAAGATCAAGCTGACGCAAGAATTGAAGCCGATGGACCATTTGAAGCGACGTACGTTCTCCGATTGGCATCGCAAAATCATCTTCAGTGGCGAAGCTCATTTCTGGCTCAATGGGTTCGTCAATAAGCAAAATATGCGTTAAAAATCCACATGTGCTTCTTGAATCACCACTTCATCCACTAAAAATAACTGTTTGGTGCGGTTTGCATGCCGGCGGCGTTATTGGGCCATATTTTTTCGCAACGATAACAATCGTCACTTTACTGTGAAAGGTCAGCGTTATCGCGCCCATGATTACCGATTATTTTTGGTCCGAATTGGAAGATATGGACTTGGGCGACATGTGGTTTCAACAGGACGCTACCACAAGCCACACAGTACACGCTACAATCGATTTATTGAAGAGTAAGTATGGTGAGTGTGTTATCTCAAGAAATGGGCCAGTCGATTGGCCGCCTCGTTCGTGCGATTTAACGCCGCTTGACTATTTTCTGTGGGACTACTTTAAGCCATTAGTTTATGCCAACAAGCCGACGACGTTGGAAGAGCTCAGAGCCAACATTGAACACGAAATAGGGTCCAACTAATCGACCGCTGCAAACGTACCCGCGGTGTCCATATGAACAAAGTCGAGTTCCATTCATAAATGTTTTGATTGTACTTCCAGGCGATAATAAAGTTTTTGAAACATCTCAAATGGTTTGCGTTTTATTTAGCCCGCCATTGGTGAAGCAAATTTGACTTTCATCAATGGTGACGCCGGTCTCACACACCGAGGTTTTCAACTGAAGATTTTTCGAAACGTGTTACTGATAGTTCATGGTTTTTTTTAAATATATGCTCCTTAACAATAAAACAAGGATATTTAATCAACATAAGCTTTTATTTCATTACTAAAGCTCACAAAATTGTTCAATTATAACGGGGTATAAAGTTATTCGAATTTTTTAACACACCCGGTCTCACAGAGCATTGGCTGGTTAAAAAAAAAAAAAAAAAGTTGTCAAGTCCTTATTGGAAAACTCTTTATATCTGAAATTTCAATATTAAATAATTATGATTTCCCAGCGCTAAGTCCATCGCTAGGTAACACGCCCATAAAATGCGGTCTTTCTCCAAAAACCCAGAACTTGGCATCACCCTAATCCAAACCCCGTGTACAGTAAGGGAAAAATCAATCGAAATGAACCGAGTGTGGTAACAAAAAAATTCTTATATGTGCATAGGGAGGGAGGAGCTACCCAGGCATCTGTGAAATGCGTCGAGGCATATTACACTTTCATACACCGCGAGACAAAAGTAGTACCCTACTATTATTTATCCCAAAACCATCGCAATTAATCAAATCAATACCCCAAATCGCATTATTACCCCTTCAACTAATTATCTGCAAAATTATTTAACAATTTCACATACAAAACATTTAAAAAGTCCAATTCGCCCAGCATGTGTAGCCGTACACGTGATAGCGTCATTTCTTTCTCAGCTGTTTCCCGCCACTCAAGAAATCATGAGAAATTCTTAGGTTTCATTGTGTGTTCTTCTCCGCTGCTGTGGGACGTGATAACCGGGTGGTTTTCCCCAATTTAATTCTTTTTACCAAGAAAAAACCAACTAAACAAACCAAATTGTTCGCTAATAACGTCCATAAGTGTTAACTTAACTTGAAAACAATTGCAAAACTCAAAAAAACTCATTGATTTTCCTCTAATTTGACGTTGAAAAGCTGCAAATTTTTCTCCCTTTTTTTTTTTTTTTTATTTAGCAGCAGCTGATTCGGGCTTTTTTTTTCTTTTTCCTTCTTTCTATCGAGACACCACATCAACCACACAAGGTCTCTCGCTCTCGTTTTGCAAGTGGTAATTCAATGTGTTTTGTGTATAAATGTGTTATATGCTTAAAAAAAGAAAAATCATCTTTTTACGAGAAAAATAATTATAAACCGTGAAAACAATAAAAAAAAATCTACTAAAGTACATTCAGATGTGAAAATATCCTTTTTTTTTTGTGCGCCGCCCTACTTAAGTGAAAGTACTGTATATCCATAAAATTTATAACGAAAAATAGTTGAAAAAAGGAGAAGAAAAAAACGGAAGCCAGCGACAGCATGTCCTCCGTGGTAATAAAATCTGAGGAAATAATTGTGGATACCAACGAGTATAATAGCGACGACGTAGATGAAGATCTTAAGTAGGTATCTCTTGTTGATATATTCGTTTTCTTATTTGCTTCTTATTTACATATATCAGCGGTTTTTTTCTACTTGCAAGTCGGCATTTTTCTTTTCTTTTTTTTTGCAAATGCATTTTCTTTTCTTCTGCCATTTATAGTGTGTGTGGTGTGTGCATTTGTACAACATTTCTATTGATTTTCATAAACAAATTAAAAAAAACGAGGAAAAAAAAAGGATGAGAGAAAGAGTACGAGTTTAACTATTCCATCGCTAGGTCCACACCTTTGGCGTGTTTTTTTTTTTCTTTTTCTCGTTGGCCCCATATTCGAGTTGTGTGCGGCGGTGACAATAAGCTCGTTCAGGCTCAAAAACGCCTCTTGCTAAGGTCGCAACGTCCTCCCATTGGTTGGCTTGAGTTTTTTGTTGTTGTTTTTTTTTTTTTTGCTTTTTCCTAGCAGAATGGTGTAGCTACTAATTCGATTGTCGGCTGAGAAGAATTAAAAATCCAGCTGATTGTTGTTTTTCGATATTTGTTTATTTAGTTTTTTTTTTTTTGTTTTTACTTTTCACACATGTAATTTTTTCTATTATTATCGTGTATATTTTGTTGGTGCGTCTCGTTTTGCATTTGTATAATAGGTATATCGCCCAGGGTACAGTGCAAAACAAAAGTGAATCAGCTGTACATGGTTTTTGTAGGTAATAAAATGGATTTGATGATACATATATGTATGTATTGACTTCTAGTAAAGTGACGTTTTAATGTGTAAAATGTATCATCAATCAAATGGGTTAGGTGTATTTTTTTTCTGAATGAATTCTCAGAGATTTGCATTTTCATACCCTACTATATATTCTTATCGGAAAATATGTAATTAAAGTGTCAAAAATATAAACGGTGTGACCAGGCTTTTCTTTTTTTCCATTTTCATCAAAGAGCTATTGGTTGCATTTTGGATTTAAGTAAAATCGATAAGATTGTGAACTTTGGGGCAAGTGACGCACAAAATAAGAAAGTTTAAAAGGGGAATTTACTCCGAACTGAGACCTTTTAATTATTTTTGCGAGTATATATGTATTCCTTTCCATTATTTGAATAGTATTGGATGCTATATAGTGGACTAAGTTTTAAGTGACATCTGTCAAAAATATACCACATTTATCCTTATTTACATCAAGGTTGCCGCAGGCCTAAGTGAAATCCCGGAGCAATGCAAGACTAACGGTGTTGCTAAACAAGACAATAGGTCCATTCGCGTACCTACTTATTGTAAAATTCTCTCAGAGGAAACTAAAATTACGACAAAGTTAACAAACGTGTTGAACAAGAAAGAGTTAAAAAAACACACTCTGATTTGACAGTTTTCACAAATCAGCGCAAAACAATAGGTCTGTTCTTGAACTGACTAAAACTACGAAATTTTACGAAATATAGCGAAGTCCTGTTCTCGTACGTCAAAGATTCTTAGATTTTCACAGAAGAGAGCGCTCAATGATAGTAGGAAATTTCCCCAAGAAATTTCTTTGGGCAAAAATATGAGTTCTGTCAAATCGTTGTGTGTGTGGCAGCTTTTTTGTTCAATTCTATCCTGCAAATTTTTGTACATTTGTCTTTCCATAAGATAATTTTACTCCCACTCTTTGAAATTTGACAAGCTGCGAATTTTAGTGCACAAAGTGCGGGAGCAGACCTAATTTCTTGCTCTAAAATTGGTAAAGTGTGGAGATTTCTTACTCTCTCGTGGCGCTCTTTTCTTTCTACGTAAATTCTCTGTACATGACTGTACATGGTGCAGTATAAATGACAACCTACGATTCAAACACATTCATTTAATTTTGTAAACTATAAAATCAAATATTTCCAGCATATAACCTATAATATTCTTACACGGACACGAATAAATTACTGCGAATTATAATACAACCGTGAACAGAATTAATACTCTATTCTCGACAATAATTTGGATAGCAGCCTCGGGAATGTTGAAAGGCATCCCACACGTCAAAAGTCTACCGATATAAGCAATTGTAGTCTGAAATTAGACATACGAATCTGTATACAATGCTTTCGTATTCTAAGACAAGACGATATAAAATTCTACACTTTTCTTCAACGCAGGTGTCCTATGACTCTCTACCAGCAACCAGCGGCTATTTTGACGTTAAAATTCTGACTAAGACATCAGAGCCATTAAGTCTGCATGAAACATAGTGAACTCCTGTTCCCGCACGTCAAAGTTTCGTAGTTTTACACAGAAGAGTGAGCTCATGAGAGAGTGGTAAAGTAATTGGAATGATATAAAAAAGAGTGACGTCTAAAAGTTGGCAGTTCTTTTGCACAATACGTTTCCGCAAATTTTAGGGCATCTCTCTTTCTCTGAGACGATTTCACACACCCACTCTTATGAAGTTGGCAAGTAGCTGGTGCAGAAAATCCGGCAAATGATCTTAAGATGAAATTAGATTATTGCTGGCTTTCCAAGTAGGGAAATACCTATAAGAGATGTGAATAATCCAATCCATCCAGTTGGACTCTAGCCTTAACGGGTGGGCGCATTTAAGTTAGACTTCCTACCCCAGCTCTAAAGGCTACATCATGGCCTATGTTACAGTTATACTATAAAAGATAATTTGGAAAATAGTCCAATTTCTCAAGAAAGGTGGAATGAAATGTCCGACGCATCAAAGCCCTTGGAAAAAACTTATAAATCCAATAAAAAATTTTATTAAAACTCAAAAACCCTCATACTAATTATATTTCCATTTTGTATTTACAGTCTAGCATTTGAAGATACAGGAGGTGAAATTTACCATCAGCGAATCGAGTACTCTAAGCCTGGTCACCACAACCAGGAATCATCGCATGGTTTATCATCTTCAACAGTAGTGTCTTCTCACCAACATCATCGTAACGATATGAGTGCCGGCACAGGTACTGAGCAAATAGTTGTGGGTGGTAAAAATTCCTCACCCAAAAACATTTTAGAGAGTGAGAAGCGAATTCGCAGAGAAATTGCGAACAGTAATGAGAGACGGCGAATGCAGAGCATTAATGCGGGATTTCAAAATTTGAGAGCACTCCTACCAAGGCACGAAGGAGAAAAATTGAGCAAAGTAAGTATAAAAATAACCTGTAAGTCCCAATTGAATAGAAAGCTAGAAAGATCGGTGATTGAACAGTGGTTGTTAGTCAAAAGAAGGAGATTTTGAAGGTTATAGGTAACAATTGACAGGACACTCATCGGACGACGCTAAGCCTAGCCGATAATCATAGAAAATCCATCAATAAAACTTTTGATAACTTAAACACATGATTAAGAGATAAATAAACAAGTACTATTACATATGTATGTATTTTCTTTTTAGGCTGCAATTCTGCAACAAACATCGCAGTATATTTGTGATCTGGAGACTCAGAAAACTACACTTCTTGCTCAGAACAGCCAGCTTAAACGGACGCTAGGTCAACACGAATTGGCATTGAGCGGCTACGGCAGCGGCGGTGGCGGCGGTGGAGGAAACATTGATGACGGATGCAGTGCAATAAAAAAACGTAAGCTTACAGACAATGTTATATCGCTGCAAACGATTTCTGATTCCTCTGACGAAGGTCTCGGTTCAGTTTCACCAGAGCCAACAACATTACTACAGAGTAGTAACGCTGCAGGAGTAGTTCCTCTCGGTTTGGCAAAGGCTGCCCACGGAAATGCATACATAACGCACAGTGCCAAAGAGTTGCTTGAGCTGAAGAAACAACTGGAAAAAGAGCGCCGGTTTCGCACTGCTATTGAAGAAGAACTTCGTCAAATCAAAAGACAATTATACGCTGACAGTTATATTACACGTGAAGTAATCGAGCACACGGATAATGTCCGAGAAGATGATACAATAACATATGGTGGAATAATTGAAAAAGATGATCAAACCGAAGTGGTTGTATGCTCATCTATAGAAGAAATGAATGATGATTGCACAGAAATTGTAACTGACGAAAACATTCATGAAGAAATCATTCTGGCACAAGAGTCTGAAATAAAATACGCTGATAGCTCGGCTCTACAGCCAATTTTACAGGCAGCCATTAAAGCTCAACCCAAAGTTGAAGTTGAACGCATTAATAATGAAACCGTAATGAAAATCAACACAGAAAAAGATCCGCTGGTCGGTCAGAAAAAAACAGGAGGAGGAAGCGGTGGTGGTGGTGGTGGTGGAAATTCAATTGGTTTAACGCGATCGCGACAAAATTTAGAAACAATTGTTGAAGCTATACGGCATCTTGAGGGTGACCATTTGTTTGGCGAAAGCGGTGGACAACAAAAAAAAGCACAAAAATCACAAGAATCTCCTTTGGCACTTACCACTAAACAATTGGTGTCTGCTACTACTACTACTACAGCTGCTACTGTTCAACCACATCAGCAGCATCATCAACAACAGCAACAGCGAAAAACAATAGCTGAGCTCAGTCCGTTCCTACAGATTAAGAATCCAAAAATTGGAACCGCTAACATTGTTACAATTGTGAGAGGCAGATCGATTTCATTGACCCCAAGTGGTGGTGGCGGCGAGAATTCTTTATCAATATCTAGCGTGACAAATCCATCCAATCACAGCAGTAGTGCGGTAAATACTATGCCTTCTTCTAGTAATACAAATACTAACAGCAACAGTACGATATCAGCTAACAACAGTTCGGCAATACCTACGGCAATAGTCAAAGTGCAAACACAATTGCCGACATCAACATCCATACCCATAGCTACATCATCGCCCTCACATATCACAATAACAACAGCATCACTTAAGCAATGTCGACCGGGTGTCATAGTTGCCAAGCAAATATCTTGATTGCATTGCAGTACGACGAATCATATAAATAACAGCAGTACGAGTACCACCAATAAAGATACTAGTAGTATAGCTGGCGTTAGCAATAATATTAGTAATATAAATAAATATAATAATAAAAATATTAGAAGTAATATTATATCAAGCAAAAGCAGCAACAACAACAACAACAACAACCACAACAACAATAATAATAAAATAAGTGATTTTATTAAAATCACCAATCTAAACAAAAACAATGCCAACAACAACAGTAAACATAAAAGCAAAACTAATAATACAAATAGTTGTGATAATACTTATACGAAATATAAGGAATATCACCTCAGCAGCGGTAAAAAAATGAGCAAACTCGATTCTTCTTCTTCGCCTATAAGTAATAATAATTCTTCAACTAATAATTATAATTTTACTTTATCAACCAGCAACTATAATAACTTAGCATCCTTTACATCGTCCTTCAGTTCAAACGCATCATCGATATCCGAACAGCATCATCAGTACATACAATTCAATAGTAATAGTAATGCAAACAGCAAATCTTCTAACAACCACCCATTGCCACCACCAATTGCATTGGTCAAAACATTGAAGATCCAGAAAAAATTCTAAGCAGGTGGATTTTTTTACGTATTCAATATAATAAATAATTTATTTTGAGAAATGTAAAACGATTCAACAAATCTTTAAAAGAAAAACAAAAAAAAAAAAAAAAAAACAAGTAAAAAAAACTCAGATTTAAGAGGTATACAAACATTAAAATAAAGGTTAAACAAATTTGTTTTTGTTGAGAAGTACAAACTAATATTCTTTTAATTTTTGATCGTTGGTTTTTAATTCATTCTTCGCTATGTTTTAGCCAAATTCTTCTTAGCTGATTTGAAGGCACACGGTTCACAACTTTACTGCGTCCAAGGAAGAGAACTTAGCTTATCTATTGATTTCTAGAAAAGAAGTTGAATTGAAAGCCCTGTTTTATTGGAAAGTGTTTAGCCAGCTAAGTAAATTTATATACACAAACAAAAACAAAACGAAAAGTGAAGATAATTTAGTCACTAACCAAAAGTGAACATCGAATAATAGATTGCGTAGACTAAAAAGACTAAAATTGTAGACAACAACCCTTAATTGTTTTACGCTGACAGTACGATTTATTAATTAATAATTGTTGTCTACAATATAGTATACGCCATCTATGATTCGAATGTCACTTTGAAGATAAAAATGAGAAGTGAGTATGGACGTTTTATTCAGAGGACTTTCGAAAAAAAACACGGCTTTATTAGTCACTAATCAAAAGTGAACATAAAGTGTGGAGAAAGTGGAATCATATATGGCTTTGACTGAGATTGTAGACACAAACCATTAGTTACAATGCATTAACGTCACAACGTTTTTTTTTCTTTGGTAAATGACAAGTTAAATTGGCAGATTGTTGCGATTGAATAAAGAGTTGCTATGATTGAAATATTCGCATTCGTGGTTCACTGAGGTACGCACGGATCTTAAGGTAAGTAACTGGTATAAATTTGTACCTATTGCACGTTACATACATTCCAATTGGATTGTATCTAAGGTCCTATAATACAGGGATAACAAGTAAGTCGTCATCGAACTATGAGCATTACGAGAGTCGTAATCGAGCATTCACTATTGATATTTGGGACGACAACACAGGGAGCATAGAGTACGTAGAGCTGTGTCAATCATGATTGATTCCATTATTTTGACCCGTTCCCACAAAAGTATTGCTGATTGCATTCACACAACCACAAACCAATCAATCACAAAACCAATACTTATCTCACAAGCTCAGGCACTTTCTATTTTGTAATCAACGAATGAAACAAAAGTATTGGCAGTAATGGAACAAAAAGGAAATTGGAATTTATGTTTTTTTCCATATGACACTAACAATATACTTGCCTCACTTACGACAACACGATACATCAGTAGAACGAACGAAGAACGGAACGAAACCCATCCAATTCTAGGTCCGTTCGCGTACTTTTTGTACAAAAATTTGTAGATTATCAAATTCCAAAGAATGGGGGTAACTTCTCTCAGAGGGAGTTAAAACTAAGAAAAAGTAAACGAACGGGTTTTACAAGAAAAAGTTGAAAATACACTGGTTTGACAGCTCTGACAGTTTTCATAAACCAGCCCACAGAAATTTCTTGCACTAAAATTTGTAGCATGGGGAAATTTCTTACTCTCTCGTGAGCCTCAGCGCTCTCTTCTGTGAAAAACTACGAAAATTCTCCGTACGCGAACAGCTTTTCGTAAAAATTCGTAAAATTTCGTTATAATTCGCTGTTTTAGGAGGGTACGCGAACGGACCTCTAGTGTAAGGCTCTGTCAGTGAAATGGTAACAACAAAGTATAGGTTTTGAGCTTAGACTTGATCATTGAAAGCAAAACTGACAGATGAGAATAGAACACATCAGTGAAACGATTGTGTTCCAAATTATAGAAACGAAAATCAGCTGTTCATTGAAATCGATTTCAATCTTCACAGTCCAGTACAGAAAATTACAGGTTTTTGCGTTCATTGAGAACAAATATCGTCCAAAAGTTTTCCTTCTTTTTGTTCAATGAGTCTGTACTGCACAGTCCAGCACACTCTTCTCTGCACCTACTTTTGGGGTAGTACATATTCGTGAGAAGTGTCATAACGAATATTATTTGCGATTTAATGCGTTTGACTGCCAATAAGACGAATGCTTTGGGATACGTTCTGATTCATTGAACAGGATGTTGTACTTTTTTGTTCTAATCTGTTCTGATAGTTTTCACAAACTTGTGCTGTACTGTTCTGTGCTGTGCTACTTTTTCAGTCACTGAACAAAACTTAAAAGAAAAAGAAGTTACAAAAGTGATTAGCTTCATTTTGATACCAATTAGAGCAAATATTGTTTGGTAAACCGTCTTAAAATCGAAAATCAAAATTTTCACTGATGCATTTGAATGATGTGTACCTACCTCTAGCTATAATCACGTTCTGCGAATCTGTCATTTTATCGCAATATGGCCGACAACTGTGACACATCAAGTCTATGGTTGTTCTGTGAACAATAAAAAGAAAACTTATAATGGAGCGATATCTTTTCATTCGTTCCCTAAACAACAAAAACTATGCAAGCAGTGGATTTTGTTGTGCCACCGAAAAGACAAAATAAACACTAAAACGGCGCGAATTTGCTGTAAACATTTCGAAGAAAGTGATTTTGTGCCAGTTAATCCTTTGTATGCACAATATGGATTAACTTTAAAAGCAAAACGATTGAAAGAAAATGCAGTTCCGTCCCTTTTGTTGCCTTTACAAAAGGAGGAACAAGTTTCCACCACTGAACGGAATTTAAGAATTCAAAACAGAACTTCGGTCCCGAGGTAAGAACATTCTTATTAATTATACTAACGACGACTCATTTTATTTTTATTTCAGTTTTGAACTTGTAATTGTAAAAAGCGACACCAACATGGAGCTGGAAGAACCCACGGAGGATTTAGATTTCCCAAGCAAAGTCGATTGCTCACCACAAAGTGGAGTTACCATGGTTGACACTGGTACACAAGTTGAAGCACTGAACAAAATTGACTGTAGTACACAAACTGATGAAATTATCCCGACATATTCCCAGTAAGAAGATGATATAATGTAGTTAGTATCACTTTTACTAATTTGTATGTATTTTTTAGATTACAAGAGGAAATAGTAAAGTTAAGAGCGCAATGCTGGAAGCAAAAGCAAACTATTGATTCTGTTGCTCATGTGCTTGCCAAAGGTCAATTGAAGAAACTGGAATGTCCTCATGATGAATAATTTATCAAAAATCATTTATAAAATGACTTAAAGACTGAACACAATATTTTCATATTTGTTGACATACAGACCTAACCAAGATGTTTTAGAGAATTTGCGATTATATCTCAAGGTGGCCTACATATATGATTCCTTTCGGATTCTGTGAATACATTTCTTCGGATTCGTAGCGTAGAAGAATTTTTGTACAGTTTTGACGACAGATTCTGTAATAGGGGTGTATATATCAGCTTCGTTCGTATATTTTTGGACGAAATAAAGGAAGCTTATCACTGAATGGTACATTTTATATGTATACGAGTATGTCCTTATAATATAACGCGATAGTATTAGTATTAGTCTTTTCTATAAGTAACACATTAGTTGATAAGCACATGAAAACAAATAAAAGGTAACAGCAAGCCGTCGTCTAGATTTTTTTGTTTCCTGTTTATTTTTTTGACATATGCGCAAGACCAGTAATATCTGTGCCGTGGGTGCAGACTACCCTCTCTACTAAGCACCTCGAGTGTCGGCCAACATTTTGTCAGCGGTAAGCCAAATTGCTCTATGTCCAAAGAAGACAAGTGAACATAAAACAATTTGGCTTTTCGCTGGCGATAGATATATTGTCATCAGTCCTAATCAGTTCATCAGTCCCTCTATTACTACTAAGCCGTAAGCAGCCCATGGAGGGCCAAGGCCTAGCTTCTCACAACTGTACATGTTGTGCGTGGTATACATTTCTGCACATACAGAAGGGACCTACAATTTTATGCCGTATCCGAAGGGCAGAGGGATTTTTGAGAAGCTTTCTCATAACAATATAAATGTTTGTCAGACACTGGGAAGAAGTGGGGTCGTGAAAAAACTTTTGATAGTATTTTTCTGGATTCGATCTTGGAACACTAACCAGTGAGCACCCACGTTGGCCCTCTATAGGCTCCTTCTGTTATGCTTATTTTTGACAGTAGATGTGAATAAAATAAGTTAATAACCAATCACATTCGTCTGACATTTGACATTCAAAGCTCGACTCGCGAATTGTAATACCCAACACCCCCCATTCGCTCAATTTTAAGTTCGATTCGCGAATGGTATTAGGGCCATACTTTTAGACCTTCCAAAATAATGTCCATGAACTTATGTATTCACTAAAATCAGTTGTGCAAGTCTGTTAAAAAACGGACTTGTATTGAAGACTATATTTCTTTTGCTTTTAGTTAGTATCATCTGCCCATGGAGTAGTAAAATCTCGCACTTGCATGCAACAGTTTGGCTCATTACAGCTAAATTTTCTTATCATTTACACCACCTCGTGTGAGCCAAAGAAATGCAAAAGACTCTTTTCATACATTACACGTGCTTCAACGTACATATCAATTTATTTTCAGACTACAGATAGAGTTTACATTTTCTAAAACAATAATCTATATGTATAAATATGTAACAGGAATTTTCTTAAAAAATTACTTCCACTTTTGGAACCTTCAGTTCGGTCTGGAGTGGGTTAATTGTTATCTTTAGATCTCTATTAGAAGTCTTCCGCAATTCCATTGCTGAATGCTTCAATTGCAATGCACATTCCGGATTTGTGGTGGGTGGAAGGGCAGCCAATTCTTTTTCAAAAAGACTCGCCAAGACTTCCATTAGTTCAATGAACCCGATTGACAAGGCTGCCCTTCGTATCCGATTGAGTTCTTTGTAAAAGTGTTGCGTTTTCTCGGGAATTTTTTTCGCATGCCTAAGTACCTTTTGTATATCGGATTGTAAGCTCGAGTGTTTTATCCAAATAACGAAATTCTGCGAATAGCTACGTTTTTCAGATTTAACGGGAAAGCATGCATTTTCACCCAAGACTAGATCGTCAGCCATACCAAACATTCGGAGATCACCCAGCCATGGTATTGCATTGCTGCCTTGGGGTAAAATATTCAGCATAAGATTGGATTTCTTTTTACTGTCCGCAAAGGTGTATATGAAGCCAAACCAATTGTCGGCAAGTAGAACTAGTGCAGCCATATTTTCAATTTTTAACGCTCCGTGGAGTAAGACACAGATGGATTCCTTTTGTGTGTCCGATTGCGCGGATGATCGCAAGCTGTCTTCATCACCGTCGTTGTCTGCTTTAAAGTAGAAAGAACGAATGTCGCTCTCGAGCTTTTCAAATTCATTGGGGATGGATTCATTCTTGGGATTCTTGCCAAATTTCTCCGACCGTTTGCTGCTGGATTTTTCGCGTTCCATTTTCGGTACTATCAAGTGACGGCTTAATGATGCTGGAGATCCGATGTCTGAAAGGCCCACGTAACCACATATCATTATACTACTTGACAGAGCGAGTGACTGGCTCGCAGAGAGGTTCATTTTCCAATTGCAGAGCGTTGGTGGTGGCCAAATGAGAATGGGACACTCCATGCGAAAGTATCCGCCGCACTTTAAGACTGTCTCGAAGGGTTTGTAACATGTGTCGCAGAGTCTTTCGATCATTTCGTGCATGATTGTCCGACCAAGTTCGCTTTTTCGTAAAATATTCGAACTCTTGCTCTCTTCCTGAGAAAAAGCCCCACCTGAAGAAGGTGGCTCGCTGTATTTTGGTAGAATTAGAGAGCCCTGCAAGCCGCTTACGTCCAACAACTTCTGATAGATTTGTGTCGCCTTGCTAAAGTAATACTCACTGTTAAGTCCCATGCAAATGAAATTGAATCGAGTTGCTGCCAAGCCAATTAGCCAAGGAATCTGCGTTCCCGGTTTCTTCGCAGCGACATTTCGGATGGTGTACGTCAGTGACCTTGTTCCGAAACCTAAGCCACAATCGGTGAAGACAACAACTTGACAGAGGTTTTGGGCGCCCCAGTTACTGGACAGCATGTCATTTACACCCTTCAGCATGGTTTCCATGCATGAATTGTCTAAATGGCTTTGTTTTTTGACTGCCTGTCGGATCTGGTCATAGTCGCGAGTGAAGTCGACTCGTAACTCGAAATCTGTTGAAAATGTCACATACGATACGAACTCCAGTTTGGAATTGTTCGATAGGTGCTCCAGGAACTGATTTATTCCCTTGCAAGCGAGTTGGTAGTAGGATAAGGGATTGTCCTCTGCACGACCCGGTATGAGACGTTGCATGGAAAGGGACACATCCAAGGCTATTATAGTTGGCATCGTATCCTATATGTTTAATTGAAAATTATATACTAATGGACTGGAGAAAACAATAACAAGAGGCAGTTCTCTACACCGACGCGGGAGCCATATGTTGCGTACAAAAAAAAAACCGAAACTGTCAAACGTCTTTCCATTGGAACGCTTGCCGATGATCCATTCCAAATGCGTTTTGGAAGAGTTATATTCGACTTGAGCACGGTGGCAAAAACCCGAACTCTTTAGACTTAAACTGGAACTAAAAAGTGTAATACAGATTTTATATTTTTTGATAGATGCATTAAATATTCGACGGGACTGACATTATTAAATAAAATTGTGAAAATTGGGGACAACGGAGCATCGTTTCATACGAAAAATAGTTTGAAAACAGTGACAGTGTGCCTCTGACTGTCAACTTTAAGTGGCAAGCTGTCAAATAAGTATTTTTTTTATGTAACATAATGCAATAGATCTGAATGTCATGTGGTTTCAACGGATAGTAAAAAAAAACTTAACAAAGGTCCGTTCGCGTACTTTTTACACTAAAATTCGTAGATTATCAGATTTCGAAGGGTGGTGGTAAAATTCTGAAAAAGTAAACGAACGGCCCAAAGAAATTTCTTGCACTGTAATTCGTAGCATGGAGAAAATTTCTTACTCTTTCGTGAGTGCTCTCTTCTGCGAAAAACTACGAAAATTCTCCATACGCGAACAGCTTTTCGTAAAATTTCCCTGTTTTAGGAGGGTACGCGAAGGACTTAATGACGTTTGGCGTTTTGCTGTACTTTTAGTTCAGTCAAACAGCAGAATAAACTATTGCAAGTACCCGACGCAAAAAAGGAATCGTGTAAATGGCTGCAAAAACCCGTTTTTACATTTCCAGTTCGTAATTTAATTTATACCTGCAACATGGAAACTTCCAAATCACTGGATTTTTTGTAAACAATCACGCCTGATGACATATACGCTGACATTGCTTATCACTGCTTATCTATGACACAAAACATAATCAAATTATGGTAAGCGGAGGTATTTTCTGTTCTAATTGATCAATAATTTCATAATATTTGACGACAACTGTGTCAAACGACCCAAAAATGGATCTGAGTCTTGCCGCCAACGTGGGTATTTCAATAGGGGCATACTTTATGTCCCTACGAATCATACCACCATTTCGGGAGATACTAATCAAGGCGAATCTATTTGGACATGATTTGTGTAAAAAAGATAAAAAGAAAGTGTAAGCTATTGTAAGAATATTGAAATGAGAATGTCCATGTGAAATAGAGTCTTTTTTTTCAGGCCGGAATCACTTGGTGTCGTCACTGCGTGTGTGTTCTTGGTTGCAATGTTCTTCTTTATACCTGTGCCTTTTAGCTTTTTCCTAAGTTCCAAGAATCAGACTGAATTCTCGCATGAAGAGGTTAGTTTGGTGTAACTTTAGCTAAAAGGCCAAATCGCTCTAAGCAGGGTCTCAACTCGAAACTAATTAATCAGAACCCGGACGAAACTCTTAAAAGTCTTAAAAACTCTTTTTTTTTTTAAGTTTGTAGAACTAATAGTGGCGCTACTTTCGATTTGCTGTATGATTCTGTTGGGATTTGCCGATGATGTCCTCGATCTACGATGGAGGCACAAAGTAATGCTGCCAACGATAGCTTCACTTCCTCTCTTGATGGTCTACTATGTCAACTATAATTCGACAACAATAATAGTTCCGAAATTTGCACGACCTTTAATGGGAATGTCTGTGGATATAGGTCATTTTTAGCTTAAGAATAACAAAACATTGATTCAACTGTATGTTACAGGCTTTCTCTACTACATTTACATGGGAATGTTGGCAGTATTTTGTACAAATGCCATTAACATCTTAGCCGGTATAAATGGCTTAGAAGTCGGACAATCCATTGTGATTTCCATTTCGATTGTTATATTCAACCTCACTGAATGGTTTCTGGGACATCAAGTTGATGCTCATAAGTTTTCTCTTTATTTGATCTTACCATTCCTGGCAACCACATTGGCTCTGTGGAAATTTAATAAGTAAGCTTCGCGACCAGCTGATATTCTTTAACATTAATCTTTTCTTTCATTTTTAGATACCCTTCGACGATATTTGTCGGTGATACATTTTGCTATTTTGCCGGAATGACATTTGCAGTTGTTGGTATTTTGGGACATTTTAGTAAAACCTTACTCCTATTCTTCCTGCCGCAAATCATCAATTTTTTGTACTCGATTCCGCAGCTATTTCATTTTGTTCCATGTCCTCGACATCGACTGCCACACTATGATCCGAAAACAGATCTCTTGCACATAAGTACAACACAATTCAACATCAATGAATTGGGACGTTTAGGAAATTTATTCGTAACCATTTTAAGAACATTCAAACTAATATCATGGAACGAGAAATCCGATGGAACTGTAGTGACCAACAACTTTACTCTTATTAATTTTATTTTAGTTGTCTTTGGTCCAGTACATGAATCGATATTAACAAACATGCTGTTGGGTGTTCAAGTGACGTGCACCTTAATTGCATTCACAATTCGATATCCACTCGCGAGTTTTTTTTACGACGCATGAATATTACCTATACTATATTGTATTAAGATGAAATCTTTCTTAAATGTGATCTTAAAAGTTAAATAATAAAATTATTTCTACATTTAGTAGAAGAGAAGTAATTAGGCAAAAGACTTTGTATTATTCCGTTCCGGTCCGTTCTCGTACCCTTTTAGAACAGCGAATTTTTACGAAAAGCTGCTCGCGTACGGAGAATTTTTGTAGTTTTTCGCAGAAGAGAGCGGTCACGAGAGAGAAAAATTTCCCCATGCTACGAATTACAATGCAAGAAATTTCTTTGGGCTGGTTTATGAAAACTGTCAAAGCTGTCAAACCAGTGTATTTTCCACTCTTTCTTGTTCAACCCGTTCGTTTACATTTTCGTAATTTTAGCTCTCTCTGACAGAATTGTACTCCCGCTCTTTGAAATTTGATAATCCTCGAATTTTAGTGCAAAAAGAACGCGAACGGACCTATTTTTTGTCGAGCAATGGAAGAACAAGCACTCAACACATCAACACACTGCGGATCATCATCGATTGAGCAATGCGTAGAATATCGATCGTCACTTCACCTGCTGTTTATTGATTTTGAAAAGGCGTTTGATAGTGTCAATCGGGAATTTATTTAGCGTGCCCTGCCCGGGATACGCATTTGAAATCCAAAGTGGGGTTAGGCAAGGCTGCATTCTCTCACCAATACTGTTTTTATTGGTGATTTGCGATGTGCTGAATGCGGTCTTACCAACAGGAAATGGAGGAATTCAATGGACTCTTACATCTGAACGCAAGCACCTGGACTGCGCCGATGATGTATGCCTTCTGTCTCACATAATAATGGACCTACACGAAATGACAGCAAATGTGCAGAGGAAAGCAGTCGCCGTTGGGCTGAAAATTAACTCGGTAAAAACAAAAATGGCTGAGCTCATATATGCATTGCTGGACAAGCAGTTGAGAGGGTAGAGAGTTTCCAATACCTTGGGAATATTGTCTCAACTAAGAAAGGAACAGAACTGGATATCGCCAGCCGAATAGGCAAAGCAAAATCTGCGTTTGGCATGCTATCTAGTATCCACCGTTGAATGAGTGCTGCTATATGGATGTGGTACCTTGAGGGTGCTCGCCACTATCACACCTTCGGTAGGTGCCTACGCTATATCTTAAAGATTTTCTGGCAACTTTACCACAACCGTGAGCCTATATGCCCAACCATACAACGTTGGTAAAACTGGCAGTGGATTAGTCAGTCATACTCTTCGAAGAGGGGATAGATCCATAGCTTAGGACACGGCTTTATTAGGCTGGTAGGATATGCGGAGGTCCTAGGAGTACGTGGGGCATAACAGTTGAGAAGGAAGCACGGGAAAGAGCTGGGGACAGCTGAGGCACATTTCCAGAAATCGCACACGATTGTAGAGGCCCTGGGACCCACAAGGGGATACAGGATATAAGTAAGTAAGCCATAATCACTTTCTTACTTAAAGGGCTTCCGACCCTTGTAGAGTCCCTGCCTGATACATCGTTGCCTTCCAGGTACGCTGCTTCCAGTTGTAAAGACCGAATTTTCTGGCATCCGTGACAGCTTGGTCTTTTATATTTAAAGAGTTCAGCTGGAAGCCCATCAGAGCCAGCGGCTTTGTTCTTCAATTTTCTGATGGCTGCATTCTGATGGGTCGGGACGTTGGTTCTTCATTGACTGGAGGTGGGTTCTCGTCTTGCCATATCACTCTCTCTATTTGCTGCCCGTTAAGACACAATCAAGGACTGCAATAAATAGCAAAGGACTGTTGCATTGAAACGTAGCTGTGTTAAGTGTAAACAAATGAAATGATACAACAATCCTTGTCTATGTTTATGTATATATATATGTATGTATATATAATATATGAATTTATTGTATTCTTTTATTTACATATCTATTATTCCTGAAGTTATTAATTAATTCTTCTTCTTCTGCCACAACATAGCAAGAAAATTCTTATGACAAAAAAACACTATTTGATGGAGAGTAGTTATAATTAAAACTTATGGTAGACCATTTTGACTTAATTAAACGATGTTCACACACATCCTTACAATCGAACGCATTTAGTTAACTTAAATTATATTTTTATAACATTACAAATTACGAAAATAGAAAAATGAAAACGAAAAAGGCACTATAAAAATAATTTATTTGCCCTTAGTAGCCTAGACTTGCTGGGATTCAGTTTGCATTTGAGTTGTTGTATTAAGTCAAAGATTTTCAATGCAGGACCGACTTTCATTCCAAGTAATGTTATTATTTCGTCCTTCGATAAGTGTAATAATAGTCTGCCATCGATTTTATTTCGACTAAATACGTCACAATGGGCAATACAATCGTTTACCCGTAAAAATTGTGAAACATCATAAACATTCCATGTCTCTGGCATGAGATCGCCGGCTGCCTGACTGCAAATGGGGTCTTGTGAGACATCGATTAGACGCGGAATGTACTTGCTATTTGAGACTGTTGAATTCTATAAAAAAAACCACGATATAAATACTACAAACTGCTTAGAAGAAAAGCAAGAAATACTTACTCCTATATAACTCGTCGCTTTCCGTTCAATTGGTGGAGCTGGGGAATTCGAATTACAAGCAATTGCACTTTCGGTGGTTGAAATTTTGCTTCTCTCTGCAATCTCTGGCGTTGTAGGTAGAGGTGTTGATTGATTCGAATGCCTTAGATCATCGTCTTCGAGTTCTTCTTCGTCCCCTTCATCGTCATAGTATAATGGCTCTGATTTCATTTCTAGCTTTATACCCAAGCGTTCCGATGAAAAATGCCTATCGCCGCCGGCGCCACCGCCGCCGCATTGATCTTGTGCTTCCCTTTTAATGCTTATCGAGCGATTAAGATTTTTACCACCTAAAATAAGTATTATTATGTTAAATAAGCGCGCAAGTGCTTTGTGTGTTTTGAGGAAATACCAAATGAATTGTCAGTTCTGACAATTTTCTTTCTCTTCTTCTTATGTTTTGGTTTAACGGGCATTTTCAGTGTTATTCTTGAATGCATTGGCGGTCCTTCTAGTTTGTGATTAACCAAAACACACCAACCCACGGGGTAGACATCCGGTGATTCACAGTCAAGCCACTGGTCATATTCATCTGTCCAGCCATCGAAGTGGATTTTTAGTAAACGCCCCACAACTCTTGCCACAGTTGCAACGCAGACCAAACGGGGATCCATTAGATCAGCGCATTCCAAGCTCATTCCAATCTATAAATGAATTTTAATAAATTTTAACGAAAATTACAAAAAAAAACTCACTTCAAATCCATGATTTGGTACAACACGATGAAACAAATGCTCACTAGCTGCTATGCTCTTTGTTTCCGCCAGGTATGATTCCCAGCTGAATGTGTTTGGATCATAACCATTTGGAGGTGTTAAGCAGATACTGTGTGTTTCACAAAAGCCAACTGGAAATATGCTTGGAGACTTTTCGTGGTAACAAAACCTACAAACAAGAGTTTCTTCTGTGATTGATACACGTATATAGAAAGACCAAACAAACCAATCAGATCCAGTGGCATCAGGTTGATACGAATCAATTCTAATCATCATGTAGCCAAACTTTAATACCGCCATAACAGTTGCAGCGCAAATAGCTGACAAATTTAATGGATCGACAGCTTCCAACTTCATGCCTTCCACAAAGCCATTCTTCTTGCCATCGATGTAGTATTCTTCAAATGTGAAATTCATTTTAAACAGTTCTATCGTTGCGTCATCATCATGCACTTCAATCATCTGTTCTCGTCCAGCTATTCGAACAAATTATGATGAACCAAAAAAAGCCTATATATGTATGTAAAACTTTACCTAACATTCTTTCCAAATAATCCTGAGGAGCGGCAAGATTATGGCCAACAGTTGTCGCCCAACCAACTGGATGTATAATCGGCGAATCTTCATGACACCAAAACCCATCATCCGAGTCAAAATATTTCACAAACAAACGCTTGCCAACGATTTTATTCACTGTAGCCAATTTCACTTGGGAAATTTTGTCCTTGTCCACACATTCCAAGTTGAGTCCAAGGCGGAAACGAGAATTCATACTATCGCTGATTTTATTGTAGAAACTAGAGGGCAGTGTTCGTGCGCCTGACAGTCTTTCGACAAGGAAATCCTTCCAATCTTTGTATTTGCTTTCGATAGTACGAGGAGGTATTAAAGGTTTGCCACGAGTTGCACACCAGCCGACCGAATGGACTTCGGACGAACACAAATTTACCCAAAAATCATGTGTAGGTTCATCGAAACCTTTTTTTTTAAAAAACAACTAATGTAAGTACCTTAGTAAAGCTTTGTAGCTACCTGAACTTACCTTCATATCGCATTAGTGCTTTGTAACCACAAATATTCAAAATAGTTGCAACCCAAAAGGAGTGAGGTGTTTGTCCAGGTTGCACAACTTCTTGGCTCTCGCAGTCTGTATTCTCGACCTCGACTTTCATGTCAATCCCAATGTTATCCCATACATCATAGCCGGGCGCATGTGGGAAACTCGTAACGGGTGCCACGTAAAAGTCCGGTTGTGACAATCTTGGTGTCCAATCGTATGAATGCAGAGGATCGCCTTGCCTTCGGCGGACACTGCAAATCTTCTCACTTTGAGGACACGGCGATGGAAGACGTTCGTATTTTGGTATTTGCGGCAGCTCATTGTGTGGAATTGCATCTCGGTACACAAAGTGCTTTTGATTAAGATTCTCATCACTGTCTGCCTGATCAGCATTTTCGGGTGTTTCCATCAGTTCATTATCGTTTAGTTGGGTTAATGATTGATTGCTTATTTTAAAGCGGTAATTACTACTCGGACTCTTGACGTGTGATACGCGTAAGGCCAGTTCGATATCAGAACGCTGATTGTTTATTGAATTCATTATGCATTCGTCAGAGAACGACGAGGGGGTTGTTGTTGCTGATGCTAATGTAGTTGTTGTTGGCATAGTTCCTGGGCCCGCTGATCCAATCATTTTATTACAAACCAATGAAAATAATTCGCCTCGTGCACAGGACATACTGCAAAATCGTCTAGATTTGGTATAAAAAGTGTGTTTCACTCCTATTGCTCCACAGCGCTCACAAACAGCTGAAAATTAAAAACAAAAAACTATGAAAATAAACGGAGTAGATAACAATTTAAGCAGATGCGTAGCAGGGACTCAGGTTTTAGTAGAAAAGCATTTGTTTACTATGTATAATGAATGGACACCAATAAAAGATACGGTACACATAAAATTCGTTTTGTCTATTAACCTCCCGTGCTATCTATTAACCAAAGCTGGCCTCATCGATGTGTACGACGCTAATACGAACCAATTAATTGGGGGATATCAACACAAGAGGTAAGGAACATCGTTAAAATATTCATATTAACTGCCTTATATGTAAGGATTGAGGGCCTACATTCGTTACTAACAACAGACAAGGGGTATCTGTCCGACAGGCAGTCACAAGGACAAGACTGTCCACCTCAATCTGTTGGAAAAGTTACAGAGAGCCGCCTACTCACAGATGATCTGCGAATTATGTTAACAAACTGCGGCATCCGATGCTATTCACATTCAAGCAATAATTCCCAGTGCTACCATTCAACGTAGAATATCCAAATTCTCATTGATCTCCTCATAGGACACTGCCCGATAGGTGTCATACAAATCGTGTGGATATGGCCTTCAACGAATTCTAGAGGACTTAAGACTTGTGCAGAGATGTGAAAGAGTTCACATTCCCTTTGTTTAAGTTTTTAAGCCAAAGCGCAGCTATGAGCCGTCTCGGTGTCTTCAATCCTGAGACGGCACTCATCGGATTGGACACAGCAATGACAAGGCAATGATAGTTAGGATCTATACTTTGTGTTTGTGTTCATTGAGAGTATATCTCTTGCATGACTTAAACCATTTTCTGAATTTGAGTACGGGAGCATTTCTTGTCATCCCATTGATTGAGCTCCTAACCTCCTAAAATAAGTTAAACAGCGGAGTCGTTGCCGTGAATAATCTTACACAAGAGTGGCTTTATTTTGTAGTGAGGAGTCTTCTCATAGAACGAGTGGAAAAATCTGAAGCGAGCTGCCATTCCCATGCATGTATTTGCAGTGCTCGTTGTTTTTGGTTCTTTTCTGTCGCCC
The DNA here is from genome assembly GCA_949716465.1 of Chalcosyrphus nemorum. Taxonomy (NCBI): domain Eukaryota; kingdom Metazoa; phylum Arthropoda; class Insecta; order Diptera; family Syrphidae; genus Chalcosyrphus; species Chalcosyrphus nemorum. Next base: position 27,046,609 of record OX454335.1, read on the forward strand.
TTGTTGTTTGTACTTTCAGTGTTTAGTGTTCTTTAGAAGGCTCGTAACTCTCTGTTTATATGAGAACTCTGATTGAATGAATACTTTGAATGTGAGCCTACTACGCACTCAAGTATTCATGAATACCTCCTCATTTCGTTTCGCAAAGTGGACTTCGTTATCGTTTTGTACATGATTTATACTTGCTTTGTTTCTGTGTGCGTGAAAGACTCGTTGTTTCATGCAGTTTTCTGGTTCACACACAGCCACACAAATTTAACCTAGCCTAGGCTACATGTGACTTTCCATGGTGGGCCATCTAGTGGTTTCTTTTTAAAGCAAAAGTTAGTTTGACACTGACAGTTATCTCCCGCTCAAAATCTTGACAGAAAGTCAGTTTGTGTGCGCAAGTTTGTTCAAAAGGTTCGTGAGACTTGTATGCTAATGGACAACACCCATAGTTCCCGTCTTTGTACGGTACGCACAGTGTACGGTCTGGATTGTGGTGGTATCATTGGACCATTTGCCGTCGAAAATGAGGGTGGAAACAATGTTTCCGTCAACAGTGGGCGTTACAGAGCCATGTTTACTGACTTTTTTTTTTTACTGAAATTGAAGACATGGATTTGGACAACCTCTGGTTCATGCGGGATGACGCGCCATGCCACAATCGATATTTTGCCCACCAAATTCCCAAATCGTGTTATCAGCCGTCTTGGAGATGTCAATTGGCCGCCTCGGAGCTTCGATTGGACTTCTTTGGACTTTTTTTGTGGGAAACCGTGAAGAATCGATGTTATGCTAACTATCCGAAAACGATTCAAGAACTTCAGGCCAATATCATTCAAGCAATCCGTGAGCTACAGTCCGAAACAATTAACAAGGTCTTGGAAAATTGGAGTGACAGAATGCGCTGCTGCGAAGCCAGTCAAGGCAGCCACTTGAACGACCGACGTTGTGTTTTATAATTAATGGGAATGTTTGCCCAAAATACATGGAAAAATTGAATTTTTTTAATTTTATTGCATTTTTAAAAAGAAACCCTCAGGTTAGGTTAGAACGGCTGGCTTCAGTGGATGTAGCCACATTTAGGCCAGAATACTTGTGATACCGATGGATCAAGTATCCTCACTCTATCCATTTAAAACCAACAGGAGCTTCTTATAAAGCAATGGATGCGATTGATGTCTGATTCATGTCTGTTGAAAAAGTATTCACCTAAATGCGACCTCTTTCGGATTGAAAGCGCTTGGCAGCTGCACAGAAGATGGGAAATAGTTTTCTCCTCCTCTTCGTCCATGCAGCTCTTGCAGAAGTCGTTAGTCTTGCTGCGTGCCTCCCAATAATGCAGTGTCCCGTGATGACACCCCTAATAGTACTAATATGAGACCTATTTAGCTTTATTAGGTTGTGGGAACGCTTTCAGCTTGGACGAGATCTGCTTTGCAATGGAGCAAGTAGTACAGTTCGACCACCTGCGATTAGTAGCGTTGATCGCGTTTTGTTTAATTAAAAGTGCACATGTAGCGAGAGGTGTGTTGAGATTCCCCTTTTCGGGTAGAATGGGAAGTGTTGTGCCATGCCCGTCGATTTCATAAGCCCACCCTTGTACTAGGTACATTTTTAGATTAAGTAAGTAAATGGCAATAAAAGTCTGAATATACATCATACCTACCTAAAATGTTAAAGTCTTAAAAGTTTCACAAAATAAATACCGAAAAAATGAATGCGAAAATACATGTGTACATAGACTTCTAAGGACTAAAGTTATCATCTCAAAAAAATGTACATACAACATGATTGTGTATGCTAATGTATGTAATGAGGCTGAATTTCCAAGTGAAGTAGTAGTATTCCAGCCATACATAGTCAAATCAACAAGAAAAAACAGACAAAAAATAATAAAAAACCAAAAAATACAAGACACACCAAAGAAATGAAAATTAAAAGAAACCTACCCATGCCATCCTTTTGTATTGGTATTACGGATGGATCTATATTTCCTTTGTAAGCGATTGGTGTTTTTAACACCAATCCAGGACGACTGACTGGTTCGATTTTTCGAGACTTTCGCTGATTGCGTGCTTTTATCGGCGCTACCAGGCCCTTTTCTGGTATTTCAACTTTAATGTCTGCCGTCATGTTGTCTGTACCATCATATGAATTGCTGTCTGTCATCATGACAAAATCATCGATGTTAATGATTTCTTGTTTGCTGGTGAGACCAGCGATTTCATCGTCTTTATTTTCTTCGCTCATTCCATCGAATACTTGTGTAACATAATGTGTACCGGCGTGTTCAATACTTTCATCTTGATCGATCATTTCTGGATAGCCTTGGAATGCAGAAGATTGCTGCAATACTTGATGGATGCCACCTACTTGTGATATTCCATACAAGTCAGTTGCATGTGGAGCTGTTATCAGTGTTGTTGGTTGTACGCGTAGAGTAGCTGATGTAACTACCGAAGATGGCGTTCCTTGGCCACTATATTCTCCTCCAACAATGCTCATCATTGGGTTCATATCCTGTTTGTTATTTTTTTGTACACATTGCACACATTGTTTTGGGTATAGACAAACACGGTCGCATTGTTTCGACAATAAGAATCGTGGTTTGTTTTTGTTTATTGTTTTTTTTTTTTTTTTTGTAAAGTTGTATTCATTTTAAAGGGGAGAGTAACATGTGGGACATAAAAGAAATTAAAAAAAATAAATAAATAAATCAAATTATGTATAAAAATGTTGATGTGAAAATAAATAAGGACATTTAACTTGGGTAGAGAGAGCATGCAATTAACTTTTGTATGGAACAAGTGATAAAAAGCACACAAAATTGCATTTGGCATTACAGTTGAGAGAGAGATTAGTTTATAAATTGATTTGCTTACCATAGCATTTTCCTGTTGAGAGATATCCTCCATGACGGAGAGACCAACTGAGGGATGACTGAAATATGATGTACCATCTTCTAGAGAAAGGCGATCGGGATTATATTGACTCATCCACATCATTCTTAGTTCAGATGGGTTCATTATTTAGACTCTAACCTAAAAACAAATTAAAAAAGAAATACTTTCACTTGAAGATTAAAATATTTAAGGATACACAGTAGGATGTTCTCCTGTAAGGGAGGAAAGAATAGAATATCACAAATATCTCCCAGCTAATCAACATATGTATGTATAGCGCTTGTCGTAGAAGGCGGCAGAGGGGAATTACATGAGCCTAGAGACGCATAACGAGTTCTTAAACAGTCGCGCCGTTCATAACTGGAGGTCACCCGTGTTGAACGAGTAAGTTCGAAAAAATCAGGACCATGCACATATAAAAAATTAGAAAAACACTTAAACCCTAGCATTGTGGAAGAGTACCCTAGAACAAAAAGCCCTACAGACCTTATATCAGAGCTATACTACTTTAAACTGCAAACACGACATGGATGCCACGCTCAACATCTATGTACAACTGCGAGGCTGTAAGGGACTTTGTCTACTCTGACAATGATACCAGCGCAGAAAGAATAACACTTGCCAACCGCCCCATCTTAAAGAACGAAGGAGATTCTGTTTTAACTCCGATCATTCCAGTCCTTCGTGCGAGAAATGTTCGGTCCCTTTCGCGAAGGACAGGAGCTGTACAGCAACATCGACCTAGTCTAGTAACTGCGTATTGGACGTCTAAAATGGGTAAAACATGTAGAGCGTATGGACACCGACGTTTCGGCCAGCAGTTTTCAAATCAAACTTAGAGAGACAACACAGTAGAGGGCCTCCTCGCCGCGTACAAGTTCAAGGGTACCCCGACCAACTTGCAGCAGAGCAACTGAAGGCAAATAGCTAAAGACCGAGCTAATTGGAGAGGCTTGTCGGTTGAGACCCAGGTTCAACCCCAAGAACTTCCAAGAAGAAGCAGAGTCCCCCTTTTGTAACGCAAATCAACAAATAAACGAATGGATATTTGCGACTGATATTGGGAAGCAAAAGAGGAAAATGAATTGAACTTCCAGCCCAGGCAATTGGAAAAAGAAGAGTTGAGTTTGCCAAAAAATACTGACGGTCATGCCTTCATTGCCTGCAACAAAAGCACTGTTAAGAACGAAGTTCCTAGAAGCCATTATCTGACAAAACAACGAGGTTAAATTCAACAAGATTCTTCGACTAATAAGATAGCAACAAATAAAGCAGAGATCATAATAGAGCTGAAGGAATAGAATGCGTTATTAACGACAAGCATTCTGCCACTCCACAGGAGTTTGTCCAGAACTGTGTTTCAGAGCCAAATACTAGATTAAATTGGCAAAATTTAAGGTTTATTAGTCAAAACTCTATAGTCGACTTCACCACATTGTCTTAGCCAAATCAGACAGCAGAGGTGTTGTGACCAATGTCAAGTGCTAAAGATCACGCTAAAATACTCCTGGATAGAGACAATTGATCTTTCCTGGATCTAGCACAATCAGGATATCAAAGTTTTCTATGTGCTTAAAGCAACACAGGAACTAGGAACTTTTAAGAACAAAACCCTGAGCACATTGCAAATCTATGCTCAATCTAGAAGTAAGTAAGTGCTTCTAACTCAATTTTATTGAATACTATTATATATCGCGGAGCACAACAACCTTTTCTCAGTCAGAAATATGTACATATACAAACGCGCAAGGTGTTTTCTTGACTTCCAAGCATTGTGTCAAATAGCCCGGCATCGGATATAAGCTTCGGAACACGCCCAAAACCTACCCCAGTGACTGTTTCCCACATTTATAAGCCGATGGGCAAAACCAAAAAAAGCCAATCGATTAAAAACAACACCTTTCTATCCCCCAAGACACGAACTCATTCAGTTTTCATTTCTGTCCGACCGACAGCGACAGGAGTGCGAAATTTTATGTGTACAACTCACAAAATCAATACAAATCCTTTGTCTTTCGAAACGACCTTTTTTACCTTTGTTTCTCCAAATGCAGCCAAAAATACGACCGAAAGGTTTTTTTCTCTTAAAATTCGTCACTTATTCTACAAATTCTTTTTTTTTTCATTAGAAACTTAATTTTAAATAGGTACCCCATAGACTACACTCCCTAGTTTTTTTATTTCATTTTTTAATTAACAAACTAATTGGATACATTTTCCGAAAGGAAACAAACAAAAAGGATACTCAAAAGGCAGAGAACATATGCTTAATTTTAGAATAGACTTTACAACTTCAAATTGGAAGTTAACTTCTCAGAAACGAAAGGAAAAAAAGGGAAAAATCAAAAATAGAAATGCGACTGACCACTCTTCCTTTGAAGAAAAAAAAAATAAAAGAACGAAAAAATAATAGAAAACACATTAACTAACTTCTAATGTGAATATTTCTGCGGTGTTTTTTTAGTTTTCTTTTCAAATTTTTCTCAAATTTATGCCACACATTCTCGGTTTAGAACAGACGACATTAAATTAACTTTTATTTTATTGAAAAAAAAAAAAATTGTCAAAAAAATCCGCGGCAAACCGAACTAAACGAACACAAACTCCACCGAATGTGTAGAACAGAAACAACTAGTAAATTGTGCATAATTTAGAAAAAAAAGTATTTTTCCACCAAACGTGTTGGGTATGGTCATCTCTTTTCTATTCATAGGTAAAATAGTGTTGGGCTGCTTTTATGTAAAGCGTTCAATTAAATTTTCAGATTCGATGTTAGGGCAACGACACAATACAAATAGCGCAGGCTACATTTACAGTACTGCTTTGAAATGATGCCGCATAAAGAGACATTCGATTGACATGAAAGTGCCTGTTCACATTGGTGGAGGCACGCTAAATTGTATGAAAGAGAGGGAACAACAATCTAAACATTGCTTACTGGTAATCGAAAAAAAATTGTCCGATTCAAGTGTTCCATTTGTCAAAAATGTTTGTATGCTTCCACCAATGTGAACAAGATGTACCTGCTTACTTTTTGTCCTTTCCAAGCCAATGGGCCAGTGCACACTGGACTAATTTCACTCTGGGATCACATCGGAATAACTTTTGCTTCAATCGCACAGTGGACTTATTCCCCCGGAGTGAAATTTGTGTATATATGAACCAATTGTGAATGTAGACCACTACATTCGAATGAAATGACATTTCTATTTTTCCCACCACGGAATTTCCCACTTATGTATGCATTGGTTTCACTCCGTGTTCGAACCACCGCCTCAATGCCGGAATGAAATTTTACCCCGTTTCATACTGTACACTTCGTCTCTCTCTTCCACAAACTCAGAATGATCCCGGAATGAAGACTCCCGTGTGCGCGGGCCTAATGTGAACAGGCACAAATATTTGTATTACTCAAGGGTTATTTTAAAATTGGAAAGAATTGATTGAAATTTCTGTGATTTAATTAGATATTTAAAGTAAGTTTCTTCATTAACTATGAACCTTTAGAGCTTGGAGTTTTTTATATAATTGATGGATCAAGTGGAAAAAAAGCCTATATGACACAATTTGTTGCTCATAGCGCATTTAGCAGCTCTGTAACTTTCAAACTATTCTTCCAGGTGCAGGAGCTACTCCATTAGATAGAGTTTAAATATTATATAAGCCAGGTTTCCTATTTACTCCTTAAATTTTGAATTGGCTTTGTTCAGCGACTCTGTACTGCGCAGTCCAGTACAGAAAATTATAAAAAATAAAACCAGCACCGGATTTCCTGCTCCTATGCTTGCGGTAGAACATATTTGTGAGAAGTGTTCGGCAACTTAATAATTTTGACTACTAATGAAGAACGTTTCGGGAAACGTTCTGACTCATTGAACAGAAAATTGTAATTTTCTGTTATTATAGTTTTCACTATTTAACTTTTCACAATCACTGAACATAGCTCAGAAAGAAACTTTGAAAGAAACTTTGAAAGAAACATTGAACACCTATACTAAGATCTAAGAGAGAAGAAGGAGGAATATATTCTCCATGGGTGGTGTCTAAATCGAATGCGCTGAGTTAAATGTGATTTTTGTATTCATTCGTAATTCACCGTAAATTTTACGCGCTCATATTGAAATATGCCAAGTGCTTTCGAAGCAGATTAATTAATTTTGTTGCTGTAAAAATTTAATGCTTGGCATCCCAAACGATCTAAATGAAATGTAATTTAAAATATTAAAATTAAATATTTTCTTTTGAAAGACGAAGTTTATTTGATACAAATAAGAAATTAGTATAAACAATTTATGTGCATTGATATTTAAATTAAACACAAGCATTCATTTGCGTAAGTCTATTTAAATTACATAATAGCAAAATTTGATCAACAATTAAAAACAAATATTTAAGCACTTCTATTTTCAAATATTGTCATCAGACAACAGTTCATTGTCATCACCATGATCTGGTAGGCATACGAAGAATTCCAAGAGATTTAAAATTGGGCCACGAGAAAATGGATTGTGATATCTTCCCCGCTTATCCCGCAAGTACGGATATCGCTTGTAATTGAACATTTCATTTGTCGTAAGATTCATGCATGCATGAAGTATCTGAGAAAATTGCATTATATTAATACATATAGTGTTAAGATTTTTTTAACAAATAACTCACCGAAGTACATGTCAAAATCCATCCCAAGCCACAAAAAACAACAGCTTCAATCAGGCCAAGTACATAAAGCCATGTAAATCCTTCTATCATCACGCAATAACAAGCAAAGTATATTGTAAACGAACAGTTTATAGCAACAGATAAAACGAAAAGGAAAAACCACATTCGATTACGTAAGCCAACACAGTTATGTATGAAAGGACAATGGTGATCGAAGTATGACACACATCGATTACAAACACGGCAATGTTTGGCTCTAAGCGGTCTTAAACAGCGACAACTGTGACACAATCTGGTCAATATCACATTCCGCTTCTTCCATTTATCAAAGTATGGGATTTGTTTAATGGCGCAGTAGTATGCATCAGAACTCAGAGGAATATAGCCGGGATCTCGACGATTTGCAATCAACCAGCTTATCCACATAATAGCATTCCAATAAATAAAGCAGTAGTGCGATCGACGAAGTATATTCCATGTAATAGGAATTGCCTAAAATTCAAGTTAGTTTATGGATTAAAATAGATGCACATTGGCACATTAAAAATAAATTGAACTTACCCTTATCATGTACATTGGATAGCCCCACAACAGAACGGAAAACAAAAATAATAACAATGGTCCCTTTGTATCTCCAGCTCCGCCAAACAACATTCCCCAAATCTCTGACACTGATGGTATCCACCGTGACTTCTTTTTCACTTCGTTGTAAAGAATTTTCACAATATCATGATGACGGTGTGATTGAGCGAGCATAATTGGAGTCTTGCCATTTTTATCCCTCGGATCTAGATCTAATCTGTTTTTCTCGCAAAGCAATCGTACACATGTAGTGTTTCCTGACAAACAGGCCAAATGCAGTGGCGTGGATCCAAAATTATCAGTTTTTTGCAATTCCACCCCACTGTACATAAGCAACCTCATCAAATCCGCATGACCCTTATATGCAGCCCAATGTAACGCAGTATCTCCATTAATATCCGTTAAGTGATTAAGTGCTCCCATACCAAGTAAGAAGGCCGCAGTTGCTGTCCGCCCATACATACATGCTGTCATTAATGGTGTCAAACCTTTAAAATCAGCAACATTTACACCTACTCCAGTCTGCAAGAGCACCTGTACTACATCTGCATGACCCTTTCGACACGCCCAATGAATCGGCCTGGGACCTTGAATTCCCAAACAAGGTAAATCAATGGGAGCGTTACATTCAATAAGATAACGCATAATTTCAACATTCCCATTCAAGGCAACCCAATGAGCTGGGGTGTAGCCATGACAATCCCTGGCCGACAAATACTCCAATCCATATTTTTCTATCAAAATCTCCACATCACAAACTTCTCCGTTCTTGAACACCTCAAATATGTCATCGTTATTGGTCATAATGCCATCAACGTTTTCCTTAAGTAAATTATTTTCACATTGCTCTTCGAGTGGAGAATGGTCGACTTCTTGATTCGTGTGCGATGCATTATCTTCCTCAGCTACCATATTGCAGGATGCAGTCAAGGGTAGCGCCCAAACACTGCGGGCGGCCCCCGGACTTGGATGGACCTTGCTGTTCTGCGTTCTGATTCTGTTTTCCGAAGCCAGCTTATAATATATTTCCTCCGTGTTTTTTAAATTATAATTTATATATAAAAGACGAACACCGGATTTAAATCACTAACCACGTATCTAGTACTTTAGGAGAGGTTCTGCATACAAAAGTGAAGTAAATCGATATAGTCTCGATTTTTCTACTGCAAAAGGACAAAGGAAGTTGAAAACATTCGATTATATTGCGCAAGTCATAACATTTGATAAGACAGTAAACATGATTAGAAACTTGCATTCCAGAATACGCATTGCGCATGTATCATCCCTGTATAACGCTGACGTAATAATGACACTTTCATAGGCATGCAATTATTTTTGCACTTCTTTGTTTTTATTAGGTTTGTTCGCATACTTTTTGCACAAAACTTCGTGGGCTATTAAATTTCAAAGAGTGGGGGTAAAATTCTCTCAAAAAGAGCATTTAAATTACGAAAAAGCACTCGATTGGGTTGGGCAAGAAAATGTTGAAAACATACTGATTTGATTGGACAGTTTTTAAAAACCATTACAGAGAAAATTCTTGCACTAAAATTCGTAGCATGGGGAACATTTTTACTTTCTCGTGAGCGTTCTATTTTATGAAAATTTACGAAATATCTCCGTACGCTAAGTTTTTAATACATGACAAAACAATTGCGACTAGTGGGACTTCGACCTTTTTGTACCACTTATGGGTTTCCTAATTTTGTCTACTCTCAAGTCCTAAAACTGTTTCCAACAATTAACAAGCAGCTATATTTTCCGGCCACCTCAAAATAGACAGATAATGACATTCGAAATGATTTGGACTTGGTGGAAACGGCTTACTGAGGTTTCGGCAAAAGTTTATCCAAGCCTCGGTGAAAACATGGAGTAAGACTACGATTTTCGAAGCTTCGAAACCTCTAGATTCTATGGTTGACAAATCAAACATGGAGCGTGTACTTCAGTTAGGCCGTCCATTTACCACACAAAATAACTGTGCAAATCAACATTTCACGCAAACCAATTTGTGTAGTAAATGGCCGGCCTTAGTTGTCAACATAGTTTTGTTTTCCTTAGGATCGTTCCCATTCCTTCTGACCTTAAATTCGCATGCTGTCAAGTTAATAATGTCATTTTCTATTGGACAAAAAGAAGTCTTCCTTTTATCTTCTGAAGAGAAAAAACACTTTCCATTGGCTCTTCGGAAGGATCTTTTGGAAGAGCCTTAAGATTAGTGGTAAAATTCTTTCAGAGAAATACAAATCTCCGAAAATGTACGGTAATTGGTTGAACAAAAAAAAAATGCCCACTTTATAGACGTCACTCTTTTTTGTATTGTTTTTGGAATTATAGCTTAGCTATATATCATTCAAATGCATCATTGAAAATTTTGATTACCAATTTTAAGACATTTCACTGACAGAGCCTTCCACTGATGGCAATTTTTCAATGATTACTTTAAAGGTACATTCACAGCTCTGCGACCTGCGAATGGACGAATAGCGAACAAACCTTTTTTAATCCATATTTTTAATGGCAAATTATTGATAATTTCACTATTTCCAAAGAAGGGAGCTTAATTTATCTATCGTTTTATAGAAAAAAAACATTTTTGTGAACTGTTTTGGTAAATGACAAACGAAATTCGCCGAGTGCACAAGATAAAACGAAACTTTGACGTCCCGAAATAGAAATTCACTATTTTTCCTAAAATTTTGTAGATTTTCGTAATCATTTGCATGTCATTCTGCATTACACTCTTAATTCGCCTTCGCTTTTTTTCGGTTCGCATTTTAATGTCAAATTAAAAAAAAAAGCATCACCATTGCTATCAAATCTGCTAGCTAGCGTTCATTTATTCCCCTACACATGAACTTACGCACTTCTCTTCCACTGGAAGCGTAATGAGTGCATTCATGAATAAATGGTATAAAACAAAATGGACGACTATATTGCTGCTGTCTTGTTCTACTTCAACTCAAAATGCAAACTCCTCTTAATATAATTAACGTTTTCTATGAATTGATCTAGGATAATATTATTATATTCCTGTGAATTTAAACTATTTCTGAACAAGTGTTAGAAGAATTTAATACCAATTAATAAAAGTTTATCGCTTAATATCGTGTGCAAAAGTGTGCTTAGCTACGTTTTCTGAGTTATTAAACTTTTTTATTCCTTTTACAGTTATAAACATTCATTTTTAATTCATAAGTTTGCATTTCAAAAAATAAAAATAAAATGCGCCGTCGAAGTGAACGAAAAAAGTCCGCTGAAGTAGAGCCTCCTCCACCGGTTGTTAAGCGGCCTGCTAGGCGGTCGCACCGATCCACTTCGCAAGTTGAAGCGAAAAAAGCAAACAAAAGTGAAGAGCCCAAGATCAATAATGAAGTGGTTAGTGATGAATCAAAACAACTTGATTCAACCTCTGAGAAACCAAATGATTCCGAGGCGAAACAAATCGAATCATCATCATCGGTGACGCCGGTTGAGGAGAAAAAAACCAGTGCACCCGCCACTGCTGTCAATGAACCGGAATTGGAGGTAAGTTTTGAGGCTATCTGGGACAGAATCTATTAGTGTACTTTTGTCATACATAAGTGGGCCTGAAAAAATTTGAATGTGGTTTTAAAACAAACTTGTGACAACCTAGTTTCGTTGTTTGTTGTCTGGGCAACATGCGCCCAGACTTGTGAAAGTGGTTAATGTTTGTAGCTGCTTACTACGATTATCTTGGATGTTGCCCAATCGATTTGATTTAAAGTTTCGATCACTGATTTCTTAGATATTCTCCTGAGGTGTAATCTCTAGGTATCATCGCGAGTTGCCATGGCTTTTTCATTGTTTCAAGCCATCGTGCATTGGTATCCCTTTTTTGCAATCCCTCGACCGGGTGTTGGTACAACTTGGGGCTTAAATGCCCATACTCCACTGCCAACTTAGGCTCTAAAAGCCTGTAATTATGCGCATTCTTTACGAAAGCTACATATCCTTGCATGATCAGCGCTGATGGCTAACAACTTGACTTTAAAGTTCTATCCTATTTATTAGCTGTCATAGAGTTTTTTATTGGGTTAAAAGGTACTTCACAAACCGCCGTTTGTCCCTCATAAATAAGTAGCTAAAAATCTCTTCATTCTCTTAGGTAATACCGGAAGTATCAGCAGAAAACAGCGAAGAAAATCCAACTGAAAGCCCCAAGGACAGTATATCGACGAGTCTCAAAGCCGAAACACAAAATTCTGTAAATCCTACAGAAAATATTCCAACAGATATCGAAGAAAATAACACAGAAAAGGTTTCCAAAAGAAAATCACAGGATGATGACACAAACGATGTATCTCACCCAAAGGACGAAACTTCAAACAAAGACCAACAGAATTCAACAAACGAAGAAACTGCAACAGACAACAGTAACAACACAGAACCCATAACCATAAATAATGAAACAACAAATGGTGATGCCAAGCAATCACCAGTAGATGACGAGGAGAAGCGCAGCAACTCCCCAGAAAAGTCTGAAAATCCAACACCAATAGTAGAGACTAAAAAATCATTTACCCGAAGTCGAGACCGTCGAACGCAAATAATCAATAAATCCAAAGAAGAACCAGAGAACGACGAAAACGAAGAATTTAATAATAAATCCGAAAAGAACTCATCTCTATTCTCAACTCCTTCGAATGAGAAGTCAAAGAATACCCGTAAACGTCGATGGTTATCGAAGCGTTCGGCGGACTCGAACTCACAGATTCTTGCTATATCTACAGACTCACTTAAGAACTTAATATCTGATGTACATCCAGTACCATTGTGTGACGTCAAACTCGAGTCATCGTCCGACGTTGAGGAAATCGAATCCGAGAGAGAAGAAGGAGAAGCATCGCCTACACCCTACAAGCCTCGAGTTGAAAAGTCTAGCATCTTTGAAAGAGAACGCAAGACGTCCATCAAGTATGAACAACCTGTGCGAAAGATCTCAGTTGTAAATGATGATTTTGCGACTGCAACGCAACCAATACCAACTAGAAATGCTACAAGCAGTATTTTGTACATTACAAATCTAGTGCGACCATTTACAATTTTACAGTTGAAAGGTTTGCTAGCTCGAACGGGTAAAATTGTAGAGAATCGCTTTTGGATTGATAAAATCAAATCAAAGTGTTACGTTCAATATGAGACAGAAGAGTGAGTTTGCGATAAAAGTTTGCTTTTTTAATTTTAATATTGTTTGCATATTTTTTTAGTGAAGCTATTGAGACACGGCACGCTCTTCACGGTGTACGTTGGCCAACATCGAACCCGAAGTGTTTGAATGTGGACTTTGGTACGCCGAACGACATGGAGAAGGCAATGGCATCCACACAGGATAGCGGACCTCAATATGGACAGGAGATCGGTCGTGAGAACCGTATTGTTGGAACTGGATGGGACAGGGATCGTATTGAATTTGAGGAGAAGAAGGTTAAACAATTTTTTGAATAGATTCCAGAGAGCATACGTAATATTTTTTTCTTTTTATTTGAAATTTAGATTCAGGTAGGTAGGCCAGTACGTGAATGGGATGTTGGTAAAAGAGAAGAACTTGAAAGCGAAGCTGAAAGGGCCAGGGAGCGGGAGAAGCTGCGGGTTAGCGAACGAGAACGTGGGGAACGAGCGGCTCATGGCGATCGCACTGATAAGGAGACTGGTCGCAATAAGGAACGTGGCGAGAGGGAAAGAGACCGAGAGCGAAAGCGAAGATCTTCCGAACGCGACCATCGTCGGAGTGTAAGTGTATCGCCCGGTATGTACCTATTTTTTATATTTTCATTAGCTTGGTAGTCTTATCATTGAAATCACAGAAATTTTAGTATGGTCTGCTGGACACAACATGCTGGTAATGGCATAAAAAGTGGCTTGAAACGTCCTCAACACCGCAGCCTCTAAAATGTTCTTATTTCACTCTTTTTCCTTCTTCTCTAGGTGAGGTTTCCAAAGCAGGACAATGTAAACCCTCCCTTCAGTCTCTGAACCACCACTCTACCTTCCTAGACCCTCCCATTTAGCTGTTCCACTGGAACTACCGCTTTGACTTCAGAAAGTATTTCGTCAGTTTGTAGTTGTGTGAACCATTTGTCTTTTGTCTGCTTGACGGCGTTCGAAGGATCTTTTCTTTGCACATGACCATACCAACTGAGCCGATTGTGCTCTATCAGTTCTATTAGGCTTTGTTACCCACGCTGTCATGCGATGTGCCTACAGCTGCATGAGCTGCAGTTAATTTAGGTTAGGTTAGGTTTGTGGGTTGGCAGAGGAAACGAAATACCTCCGCCGCACTTAGGTCAGCACTGACCCATTGTGTCACCCATAGACACAAGTACCTCTTACCCTTTTAACCCATAAATATCTGTACTCGTGTATACAAACCATCCTGATGTTCTGATCAAGTTCAATAACATGTTGGTGTTTGGCGTTGAAGAGTTCTCCTATATCCTGAAAGAAGTGTTTGCCGAGGAGTTTGTAGCTGGAGTGTTGGAGTCCAGGGCACTGGCAGAGGAAGTGGGTAGTGTCCTCTAGAACATCCTCATCGCCACATCCTCTGCAGAGTTCTTCTACCGTCCGACGTAGTTTCTTTAGGTGGTACCGCAGAGTGTTGTGACCGATGAGTATTCCCACGAGCATGGATAGCGATCGTATCCGAAGTTCGCCTCTCTTATAGACAGTTTCCCTGCTTCAAGCCTGAGAGCGCAGGGCGGGGTGCTTATGGAGAGGTCAGTCAGTTCAAGTGGGTCCGATGAAGCTTTCCTTGCTAATTCATCTGCCTTTTCACGGGACGCCCTCGTGCCCAGGCACCCAGCAGAGCAGAACCTTGTGCTGTGTTACAAGAACCTTAAGCTCAGCACTTCACAAGCTTGGATCTTATTTGTATGACCATAATGGCTTTGATAGCTGCCTGGCTGTCGATAAAGAAAGTGATACCTTCTGGCGGTATTGTTTCTACGGCAGACTCACGGGCAGCTGTTGTCACTGCCAGGACATCCGCTGGGAAAACACTGCTGTGGTCTGGGAGTCGTATAGATCTGGATATACCCAGTGATTCGGTGATCGGGATCCATTATTGATCTATCAGTGGCATTTGGTATACGGCAGGTCTTTCAACTCTTCTCTTAAGTCAAGGAAAGGCCTAGTGTAGTCTGTTGTTGGCGCATGGCCGAATACTCTGCCAAGAATGGTCACGTGCCCTATCATACTTGATTTCCAGCACGCAGTCTGACTTATTCTTAAGGCATTGATGGCTGCCGTTGATCTCGTGTAATTGTCTAGCGGAGGCAGGTTGAGAATAGCCCCAAGACCCGCAGTTGGAGTGGTTCTTATCGCACTGGTGGCATCAATGCACGCTAGTCTGTGTACTTTAGTGAGCTCCTAATTTACCCTCATACTTTTTATACCTTGTCAAAGATTGGAGAACCAGTAACCTTTCAGCACACAAGATAGCGAAGTTTTCTCGATACTTTGTCCATCCTACGCTTGCGCTATGACAACTGCATTTCACTTAGAGTTTAGAGTTACACGCTAGTTCATCTTCTTGTACGAAGTTCTGCAACGCGTTAGAGCTCTATCTAACTCATTCCCAAAGAGCTCAATACCTCTTCGACTGTTCTGCGGGACGTATACCTACACGTCCGAGGTTTTCTCGATACTTTGTCCATCCTACGCCTGAGCTACGGCTTTTCACTTAGTGTTTAGAGTTGACATAGGCCTTCTTCTTGTTCAGAGCGTTGCAACGCGTTAGAGCTCTATCCAGTTCGTTCCCAAAGAGCTCAACGCAGACGTATACCTATTCTTTACTTCTTTCTTTTGATTAGTATGCAGTAGCCTGCTCAATTTTTTCTATCTGTGTAGTCTTCTCTCAATCTTTAGTTTATGTTTTCTAATTACAGCCAGAAAGATCAAGAAGAAAAGCAATGACCCGCCACTTCGGCTGCTGGATGATTTGTTTAGGAAAACAAAAACAACTCCATGTATATATTGGTTGCCTCTTACTCCCGAACAGGTACTTCTTTCTCTCTAAAAGAAACCCCAAGCAAAACTTGTTTACATTGTCGTATTTTTTTTAGATTGCTGAAAAGGAAGCATTCCGGTTAAGACGCATTGCTGAGCATCAGGAACGCGTTAAACAGCGGGAACTTGAAAAAGAAAAGGAACGCGAAAAAGAACGCGATAGGGAACGTGAAAGGGAAAAGGAACGGCGCCGCGAACGTGAGCGTTCAATTGGCCACCGAAGATCTAGTAGTCGCGACAGGCGTCGCTATTGAACTACAACTGCGTTAAACAAATTTTAACGCAAATCTCGTCGTTGATAGTATATATTAATGTTGCAACCACAGTTCAAGTTCCAAAGTTTAAACTAGGAATACATGAGCTGTGGTTGCTTTCTCTTGAAAAAAAAAAAAAACAAAAAAAAACCAAAATATTTATAGGATTTCTTCTTCTTTCCCAATTCAAAAACAAAAATATTTTATGCAACAGAATTACCAATTTTCAAATAATGATTTCCCCAGATCAAAGTACATATGACTTCAATGATATTTTCCCCCGGGCTAATCTACATTCAACATTTTTTTTTTTTTTTTTTTCGTTTTCTTCTAGTAATTTCAATTTCAAAAAAAAAAAAAACACAAAAATTTACTAACTTGTTGGTTTGGTTGCATTGATTTTTATTTTAATTTTTGGGAAACAAATATATGTATTTTCAGTTTTCCGTATCAGAGTTAGTTAAATAGTAAATAGATGAACGCGCGTGGATCTTTCTTCTTATTTCTTGAATATTTCGTCGTCTTAAATATGACGTAAGTTCTATAGCATCGTTCAAAACGTTTTTTCCTTATCGTCCGTAGTTACAAGAGCAAGGTAAGACTTAACAAATTCTTTTAAAAAACAAATATAGGATAAATTCTTTCGTCCACAGGCATATTTGTGTTATCTCACAATCTGAATCAGCCTTTTAAGCGTGCTATGCTGTGGTCGACACATCAATCTAATTGACTTTGGTAAAAAAAACAAGCACCCGTTGGAGGTATATTAACAAAGGGATACATTTCTACAAGATGTACGAAATTGCAACACGCAAATTGGTTAACAAATATGAAACGTAGCATATTTCGATCAAAAACAAACAGAAAAACAATGCGTGAACAAAGACTGCTGCTACTATAACTAAACAAACAAAAAAAAAAATGGTAATCAGATGTGTAAAGAGAATGTACCTATATTTAAGAAATACTTAAACTGCTTGGACATTTGATTTTTGAAGTAAAATGTTAGTGACGTAATGCGTAGGTACGTAAAATTAACAGTATAATACAAATTTATATATTTCTTTATATAAAATAAAAAATAATATATTGTACTGAACTATAAAATATAATTTTGCTGGAAGATTTAATAAAAAGAACTTATAAAACTCTCTAAGCGCTGTTTTTGTTTCACAAAAAGATCAACCGTTCAAATGTAACGCAACGAGAAGGTTTGGTTAGATTGGAGGGCGGGGTTATGATCTGGAGTAGGAGAACTATAACACTAGCACTTTACTGCATTCCTACTTATCTAGGTTCGTGAGGTTCGCAGCAGAGGTGCATGTTAAATTTTTCGCCGATAGAGGCGCCTAGGTTAGGTTAGGGTGGCAGCTAGTGCCCAGATAGAGATGAGCACCAGCTGGAAATGCGGTAACCCCAAGGAGCCTAATAGGTTTCATGCTTTCAAGAATAGAAGTTTGGGTAATCGCCGACAAATCGGGTAATCGGCTGGAAAACCAAACACAAAGAGTCGAAGAAGAACAGAACCCTGCAACATAACGAAGAAGACATGACGTCAAAAACCTGCCCCTACGAAGGAATGCCTTGATCGGCGGTACCGTAGGGGGCAACACGACAGTTTTGGGGGGCGGTGCTAGAGTATGGAGTCGGTCATTACTTCGTAGCACGGGCTGCGAGTATCCATAAAAAGTCCATCGCCTCCATCACACTTAGGCCTAAAAGGCCCATTGTGGTACCACCGGATCTACTAAGGAAAAATCACTATCAATTACCATAATAATGATAAGAGACAAACGACCAATACAGAGAGGTTACTGGACAAAATAACACTTAAAAAGATGTTCTACTGATGGGTCAGGAGAACCAACCAGAGCTTTCAATAAAGCGTAGAAGCTGCTTAACGGGTAGACCTATCAGGTCACCGAGGTCGTCAAAGAAAAAGGACCCCAAGTGGAGGTTTCTTCTTGACGCTAGAGCAGGGCAGTTGCAAAGAAGATAAGGAAGCGTTTCCTCTTTCTCCTCGTCTCTCTAGAAATTCTGAAGGGACAATGTACCCAAAGAGCGTTGGCCTTCCTTATAGCATCAAGTTTGAGCAGGGGCTTACAGATAGCAATTGGCATACCGATTCTCGTCGTTACGGATTCAATTGCGAGGGTTGTGCCAAGTTTGGCAATTTCATCAGCCATACAGTTCCCTGGAATATTCCTGTGGCCTGGCACCCAACATAGTTTTTAGAAGAGCTGTCCACCAAACGGACACGCCATACAGAAGTATAGGTCTGACGACAGACGTATGTAGCCAGAGGATGACGTGATGTTTTAGTCCCCATTTTGTACCAATCGCCCTTTTACAAGAGTACAGGGCAGTGCTGGCCCTCTTGGCGCGCTCTATGATATTGGCTTTTCAGCTAAGTTTCCTGTCTAAAATGAGACCCAAAAATTTGGCTTTGTCGGAAAACACAAGTTTAGTGCCATTTAGCGTGGGAGGGTCTATAAGGTTCGATGTAGCAATTGAAGAAGTAGGTGGACTATTTACGATGGAATCCTTCGTCTTGAAATACCAGCTGAGGCTAAAATCGTGCGGATGACATCGCTATAGTAGTAACTGCAAGACAAAAACGAATAAAGGTTAAAGTGGGTTGTTCTCAGATTACTTTCTTCAGAAGAATGATGAGATTCTATAATTCAAGCAATTATAATCACTAGAGGAGCAATCAACCTCCTAAGAGGAGAGACACCATAAGAAGAGAAAAAAGAAAAACGCCATTACCTCTTTAGTTTCCGGCGCTATATCATAAATATTCTCCATTAACAATTGAAATCACTCACTTTTACTAGAATATAATTTATTTTAATTAAACGGCACTAATTTCGTACAGTGGTTGATCAACTATTAACCTATCAAAGCTCAAGCGGCTAAGGTCTATGGTTCTAAAACGTCCATCGACTATAAGCTCAGACATTCCTCGACCTACAGCAGCCGTTTGCTGAATACCATGCCCATTGAAACCCGCAGCTATATATAAATTATTATAGTACGGATGCGTTCCGATAATTCCGTTCTCGTCAAAAGTATTATATTCATACGTTTCCGTCCAGCTTTTGAGTACTTTTACGGATTTGAAATTGTTCACTCGATGAGCCAAAGTGGGTTGGATTTCTGTATCGAAAACTTCTTGTTCGGTTTGCTTATTGTCCCTTGGGGGAATAATGAAATTACGACCGCATAGATAATTTCCAGTTAGTCCTTCGCGTCTAAAATACGTTCCATTGGGATCCACTGTCAACGGTGTCGAGAACGTGAATTTGTCGTGAGCTTCTGAATTGAATATATATGCATATCGTTTTCTTGGTTCCAATGGCAATGGAATACTCAAAAGTCCATGTCCTTTTCCGATTCGCGCCAAGCGGCCTACATCGCCTGAGCTTGATCCAGCAGCAAGAACACAGATAGCAAATTTAATTGTGCGCAAACTTCCATCTGACATACGTACAACGGCCTTGTCAAGCGATTCGTATCGTTCTGATTGTTCGCCCTCAACCAAAACGTCCTGTTGAGTTTGAAATTTGAAATCAATGAGTTCGCCTTCAACGAAATGCGTTCCATATTCAAGTGCCTTATTCCTGTATCCGCTTAATAGAGCCAAGGGATCAAACCAACCTTCCTGCTCAAGACCATGGCAACCTGCAAAGTTCCAAGTAAATATTTGTGCATACATTTTGTGCAAACTACTCACCAAGAACAATGCCCTCTGTATTAAGCCAAGGAAATCTCAGCGCAAGTTTCTCCTGTGAAAGGAGCTCATTGCGAACACCCAATTCATTTTGTGTCCTCGCACTCCTTCTTAGCATTTCCGCATCCTCTTCAGTGGCTAGCGTTAAAGAGCCGTACGGTGTAAAATTTAGATTGACATCACCCAAATTCGCTTTCACTCCTCTCATAAACTCTGCACAATAGAGGGACATTTGGATATTCTCGGGCAAAGAAAAATGCGGATTTAGACCGTTAGACGACTGAAGAGCGTTCGATGGCATTCTATTCTGCGAGAGGTTAATAAAAAGAATAACATATCATTTAAATTAACTTACCATATTCTTCTTATCCACTACGACAACATTTAGTCCATCTCTGGCCTTTTTCTTAAGCCAATAGGCAATAGATGATCCAACACCGCCACCGCCAATAATCAAAATATCACAATGAGTCTGGAATCGATCATCTTCAACATTTGCAGCATTGCCTTTGTCAACCTCTTCCCCTGAGTTTTCATCATGAGACTTTAGCCGGGAGGCTAACTTCTTTATGAACTTGAAATCCTTGGTAATTATGTTTAAGCTCCTACGTAATGGGTTGTTGGGATCCGGGGCAGACTCCTTTTCACTTAAAAGTCGTGTAGTTTTCGATAGAAGACGCTTGTGTAACGAATTGACAACCGGTTTTTGTAGTGCCCCGTGCCATGATGTGTTCAGGATTGGACGCACTTTTACTAAATTTATTGATGCCATATTAGAAAAAGCCAAAATATTAAGCATAACAATTTAATTTTCAGTATTTTTGGTTAAAAAGCCGAGTGGATGAAAACTGATCTGTCAAAGAAAAGAGAAATAAAAATAAAGAGGCAGGTGGTTCGTTCACTCAAAAGTTATCAGCACAGCGCTGCAAGATATCAAGACTAGTGATGGGTATTAAGTATAGTGTAGATTCAAAATTATTAGGTCTGTTCTGTTTTAACGAAAAAAGCGAATTTCTGTTCCCGCAAGTCAAAATTTCGTAGTTTTTCACAGAAGAGGGAGCTCACGAGAGAGTAAGAAATTTCCCCATGCTGCGAATAGTCCAAGAAATTTCTGTGGGCAAAAATATGAGTTCTGTCAAATGGTTGTATTGTTGTTGGCTTACAACATAATTTGAGGTAAATCCATACAAAAAAATTTGTTGTCTAAAAAGTGGGGGCAGCCTTTTTGTTCAACTCGTTCTCGCACATATTTGTGCATTTGTATTTTGACAAGCTGCGAATTTTAGTGCTCCTCTTATTTACCCGGCAGTTTTGTGTAGCGACAACATGGTGAGTGGTATCATAGACCATAGACCATAGACTCAAAAATTGAATGAAATGTCAAAACTGACGAATATTAGCTCGTTTGGTGAGCTGGAAATGGACCCTTAGTGCTGAAAATAGGAGCCAAAGTTGCCTGTTTGTGAATAAATGAGAAGTACCGTGTGACTAAGACCTAACTATAAGCTTGTCGAGTTATCTCTTTCATTCCTCTTTAACGCCCATAGATGTCGAACCAGCAGCCGAAATCGCTACTTGTTGTGTGAGATAAGTGAGCGTCCATTCGATTTTGCTTGCACGTCAGAATACAATTACAATAACCCATTTCGGTCAATGACTTTTGGCTATTCACAGTCATCTGATGAATAGTCATTATTGACTATAAATGACTAAAAACTGATAACGTAGTTTTTCTCTTTGCTTCTACGTGACTATATACCTTGCCGTTGTGTAGAAGCACATTGACACAGCAACAGCAGCAGCAACTTTGACAACCGGAGGAAATTTTTCAGAACCAATGCTTTTCAATGGAACAGAACACATTGACCACAGCAACAACAGCAGCAATTTCAATGTTAGACCTAAGTCCTAAATTTGCTGTTGAAGTTGAAGTTGTTTTTGGTATTATATATATTCTTTGTCTGTTGTGTTGCATTGAAAAACATGTTGTGTGCTGTTGTCGTTGCTGTGTGTAATGTGTTTCAGAACACAGCATCGGTCTTTTTGTGTATACTGTTGAAGATGCTGCTCTCTGTTGCTGCGTCAATGTTTTTCTGCGATAAGCCTTTACCTTATCTCACCCCATATCTCTATCCACAGTCTCCCACTCCTGGGCCAGATCAAGAAGTAACACCACCCGTGATGAGGATCAGCCAGGCTGTGGGTCCAATCTCGAACGGAGTATCCGGATCGGATTAAGAAGTCCTCTCTATATATCGCGGATCTCTGTGTATGTTCTTCCTAATACTTCTCTACCACTCGTGGAAATCACACAATGAACAAAAAACTAAAAAAAGAATACAAAACCAATCATTTCCGCCAACGACTTGGGTGATCGTTATTCGGAATATGCGAATGCTTTGGCGGTAAAACCTGTCCAAAGCGAAAGTAATGCTGTGTATACTGCTACAGCTTCGGTATCTGAACCTGGCCAAAGCAGTGAAGACAGTGGTAGGCCGAGGTTAAAGCCCAATCTGTAAAACCTACATCGCTCAACTGGATCGAAGCGCGGGCCGCTATTCCAACCTGAATCCTTAGATGCAATGTACAGGTTATGCTTTACTTAGCTGTTGCGAGCCTTCTCACAAAGTATTGCCTTTGCGAAAGTTTATGATACAATGAGATTTCCAGACCTCAATATAAGCAGACAAGATCTACAACACATTCCATGAATTTTTAACGTGTATGGCAAATTTTAAATAAGCCAGATGGTTCCTATCCTCTTAAGCGAGTTACCCAGAAGGTTTGATGAAGGATAGGAACCCCATCTCGCATCTTTGAAGGATATTATTCAAAACAATGATTTTTATTTCAAAGTTAATGCAAAAAAGCGCATTTTTTATTATTTCATTCAAATTGATTACATATACATATATATTTGTTGTATCAAAGAAAAAATTTGTACTTTTGTAGGAAAAATGTGTACTATGTGAAAATAAGTGACTAAATATTAGAAATATTAACTTAAAAAAAACTAGAGTGCAATCTAATGCGATATAAGAACATACTTTCCATTTCCGTAATCGAAATCCGGCCATTGTTTCCAATATCCGCAATTTAATTCATAGAAACAAAAGTCGTCAGTTCCATAGAATACTAAACGATCGCCAAACAATTTGCATTCTGATAAATCCTCTCTGACTACGGTACGGGGTAACGGTTTAGCGGTCTTATCGCTTAGATTATATAATGTAATGCCTGATCTTATCGCAACGACAAGATAATCGATTGAGTTGGACCGCCATATGGCCGTTCCCACCATTTCTCCTTCAGTACTAACCCAGGGCTCAACCCATTGGCCAGTGTTAGTGTCGTAAATATTATGATCGTAGTTAAAAGGGTCAAACATGCAACCTTTTATTTGCTTCTTCGAAACACATATCATATCCGAACCAGATGTGCAATAAAATCCAGTACCTAATGCCTCTTTCATGGGGGATACAGCCAACCACTGAGCTGTCTCTGGATCATATTTATCTATAGTCACCAAGTTACTGCTCACATCATTTTCACCGCCTATAGCATAAAGTTTACCATTCACGCTAGTCAGTCCGAATGAATGCCTTTTTGTTGTCATCGGAGGCAGTTTTGACCATTCTAACGTTCTCAGATCCATACATTCAACACTGTCTGTAACATCCGAATTGGGTAAGCTACCTCCAGCTACAATAAGACTCCCGTTAAGGGTAGTACAACCGAACATATAACGTAACTGCTGTGGACTTGGCCATCGTTTGTATATCCAATTGTCGGCTCCAGGGTAAAACATACCCACACATAGATTATGATCTGCTCTATCCCAACCATTAATCGCATAGACAGATTCCATAAAACGTCTCGGCTTCTCATATTGTATTGGGAAAATCTCTGTCGTACTTCGAAGATCTGGCATATAATGCCACTTCATTGCCTTATACATTAGAAGGTCGGCTTCGGCGGTTTTACAAACTGGTTCCACGACAGTAACTATATAATTTGGAGGTAACAAAGGAAATCGAACGTAATTTAGGAGTTTATCAATGAAATGCTCTCTATTGGCCTTCTTATGTCTCACCCATAGCATGATAGTTTCGAAAACATCCTCTTCCGATGGCAAACTCAATTCATCGCTTGAGAGATATTCGACTAGTTGATCGTAAGTTAACTGGTAAAAATCAGGGGTTTGGCGAAAATCAAAAAAGTGTCTGTAGACATATTTTATAGCAAATTGTTTTAGTTGTTCGAATCCGTAATGCTCGGCGAATCGCTTAATGTTTCTACAATTTGATATCAACAAGTACTCTGATACAAAGCTCGAGCACATGGATATCAACGCATCGAGTTGAAGAAATTTAGCTGCCAGGATAAGATCCTCAGCATCTAGAGTTGACACGGTTATTGTAGCGGTGTAAATATAGGTGACGATTTTCTCTAGCGTTGAGCCATCGAGGTTATCCAAGGTTACTTCCCTCAGGTTTTCGTTTTCGGGGTGCGAATCGCCGAAAAAGTTCTCAAAGTATGGACAGCCTACTGAAAGCACTAGTCTGTGTGCTTCCACTCTGGAATCGTCCTTTCCTGCAATCAGTGTCACATCACAGAACTTCTTACGATTGAAAAGCTCCCTGATTCTGCTAATGACACCACCTTGATAGTCGGGAGGCGCCGTAAATTGCGATTTTCTCAACAATTTATGCCTGATGTCCAGTGTGAGGAAAATGTTATCTTCATTGTACATCATTTTGAAGAAAACAACTGCAGAAGACAATTTTACAAACTATATCACTATTCAAATATGAACTGTGTGCACGGGTAATTCAAAAATACTCACCAATTCAGAACCAGTTAAAAAAACAAAAGGGCGTTTGCCAACACTCTATCACTCAAGTGCGCTTTATAGTCTACCGCGTCTCTTCGATTCCTTCTGTATTTTTTGTTTTTGTTTTATTTATGCACTTGACCATGAATGAAACAATTTTTGGTTAACCAATGTTTTTAAACAACTTGTTGCAAACCAGCATCCACTAAATTATACTACTAATCTTTTTTTCACAACTTCCTTACCAAGGCATACACACTCTTAAGAAAACCGTGGAATAAATATAATGGAAAGGCAACGTTCATGACTCTTGCGAAAGCATTAGCTAAATTGGGCGGAGTCAAAATTTATTTTTTGTGAATGGGCCACACTCACGCATAGTCGAGTTGTTCCTATGCTTATGGTAAAGTTGGATTCACATTCGATCAAAGACGAACTAAAGTCAACCTTGTTCCTCTATGATTTTGGGTCTTCTATTACAGCGTTAATATTCATGATAGTGGCCAGGTTCAACCCGGATTAAAATTCAAATAAACGCACATCGAGTTGAAATGGGGTTGATTCAGCTATCAGAGTTAGAAAAATGCACGAAAAACCTAGATGGGTGTATGTTTGTGTATTTGGTCCTTTTTTTCTTTCTCTGGGGTGGGAAACAAATTAATTTTCGTTGCGAATAAGTTCTTTCTTGCTTGGCATTAGGAGATATTTCAACAACATAGGAAAAAAAGAAAAAAATAACTGCACTTATCTGTCAGTTTGACCCCCTTTCGATCTTTCAATATTTCAACTCGGTGTGCAGAAAAACCTAGATCGAAATCTCAACTCGATCCCGACTCGATCCTGCATATAAACGTAATATATTTGTCCATAGACTCATGGCGGACCGATTTACACGAGTGATATTATAGTACGTATTTCTGAAAGACAATTTTCTTAGTTAAAAAATAATGCAAATCGAAACACAAAAACATAGAAACACATTTCGTACATTAGCAACATCGACTAAATTCTGACAATTAACCACAAAAGAATGAATGTGTTAGTTTTGTTTGTGACTTGAAAGACAATGAATTTGAAAGAAATGGAAGACGGTTTAGATATTCACTGACGTTTGCTGAAATTGAGTGACATAAACGCTGATGAATATGTTACTCGTTAGTATTTTCATGCAATTAGTTTCTAGTTAGCTTTAAGTGGCAGCTAATCCCGATTTTTATCTCGCACTAAGAGGCAAAGAAACAGAGTAACACTTCAACAAAGTAAAATAATATTTTACAATTTTAAGATATGAAAAAATCGGGTGAGTATATCTGGGTCACCCAAAGTATCATATATTCTTACAGCTACGTCAGCAAGATTTGGTAAGAAATAAGCTAGCACTATCGAGAAAACATCTAAATGCGTGTACATACGCTTTTTAGTACAAATTATATTCAAATTATAAAGATAATATTTTTGTAAATAAATGTGAACTCGCGTGTGACCAAGACCTGACTATAAATTTGTCAAGTTCTCTCTTTCATTCCTTTTGGAAAAAACATTTACTACTGGTGGTTATTCCACCAATAACAACAAATTATACGCACTACATCAACAAAACGGCCGCGCGCCGTACTGTCAAAGCCAGACGCTGTAATTTAAATTGTTGTGTGCAAGCTACTGTGAGCTTCGATTTGATTGAGCTCGAATCTCAAAATACAATTATGAATATCGAGAGTTCATAGTTGACGTCTATGGTATAAATACTATTTTCGGGAACATCGTTTGATTATCACTTCAGAATGCAAATGTTATAAATGCCAAACTGCAAATTCTATTTGCAATCACTGCACTGATCTGTCTCATCTGAATGATTTTTTCTTGCAATTGCATTTGACGTTTTGAAACAAAGCAAGGTGGAACTCTTAACAAAATCAATTCAGAAAATTGTGTCGGAGAATTTTAGTGACAGTTCAAGTAATAAAGGCCCATTTACAGCTCAGCGTATATTCTTAAATTTCGACGTTTTAGAACGTTTTCAATGAGTCACAGCAATCTGCGAATTTTATTTGTCATTATAACGTCCGCGAATGTTTTGGTCGTGCGAGGTGCGAATTTAGCTTGCGTTCCAAATCTGTGGAATGTAAATAAAATTTGACAGTTCGCAAGACGTATTTGTTTATTTGCAGAAGAAGTAGCGAATTGTTAATTTCTTCGCAGAAAATAATTACAATTTAACTTTTTTTGTACATAAATCGTAAGATAAATTATTAAGCTCTTTTCTTTTTGCCCAATTGAAAATGAAATTAGCTTAGCGAATACGAACCCACTTGCTTTCTTAATATTCTCAGAAAATGGTTGCTCTGGCAGGTGCCACGGGAAAGTTCATATTCTGTTTCATTCCAAAGCGTTCACAGAAATTTCCACTAATTGGAATTGGAAAATACATATATTCCTCCGACTCTTCCATTCGTATAAATCATATCTGTTTTTTTGGCTTGTAAGTGAGAGATTTTCTTCAAAGTAAATATCAAATTGTTTTATTATCTGATTTCCTAAACAAAAAAAAACCCAACGATTATCAATTAATAACCACTCTGAAGTGTTTCCCCAAGTGCGTTTCGAAAACTGGCGGGTATATTTTGTTTACATTTTCCATTCTCAACCAGTGCATTACAATTCCACAAATATGAATAAATCCGAACGTTGTTTAGAACACTTATAGCCAAACTCGAATCTGAATCAATAAAGAAAAAATCCCCCAAGGAGGATTTTCATACATATATTCGCTTACCATTGTTGTGTCCACTAAGTCCGACGCAAAAAAAAAAAAAAAAAAAACATCTCTTCTCAAAGCACCATCACCACCACCACCAATTCTATATAGGTACACTCTTTTTGTGTATATACATATAGATTTCTAGTGAAAACTGTAAAAGAAAAGACTAGTTTGCTGCGCCGCCTGAGAAAGACCTCGATTGGGTAATCAACTCAGCAGTATATACATACATAAACATATAATATATATCTCGGTGTCTTATTTGAAAATAACAAAAAGGATTCAACTCAAAAGTGTGATGTTCGATATTGTACAAATCGGCAAAATCGGGAAAATTAGTGAAATCAAAGCCGCCGCAAAAAAAAGAATAATAGTTCATCCATCAACGATGTTTAGAAACTTTAGCGGATTCAGAATCACCGCCATGAATATATTGCACTGCTGCTGCAGATATAACCATTCTCAAACGAGTTCTGCTGCTATTGCTGCCGCAAATGCTGTTGTTGTTGGTCTTATAAGACCCGCTGCAAGAAATATAATTTGAATTTGTACAATTAAACTGAATAATTGTGCTCTCATAATAACAAAACAAAAAACAAAACAAAACAAGAAAAAATAATTGAGCAAAACAAATAAGTAAAAGTAATGATAAGTAGAGAAATTTACTCGTAAACATAAAAGAAAATAAGAATTAGAAAAATATCTCTTGATCATCTTTTTGTGCAACCGAAAGAATTAAATATCATTATTTATTTATTTTTTCAATCGACGACACAACAACCCACAATGTTATGCTGTTGTTGTCAATAAGAATATCATAAAACTCGAACGTTTCAACGTTTCTTTTTTGAGTTTTTTCTTCTTTTTTTTTTCTTCGACCACCCACTTGGTGCGATCTTTTATTTAATTCGGTAAAAGGAAATTCATCTTCTACTTGTTACTAAATAATAAAAAAAAAATAAAAAGAATTCTAATAAACAAAGTAAAACAAAAAAAAAAATCAAAATGAAATTACTTGAGAGTTCACGGTTTGAAGCAATCAATAATGCTTTATCGATACAAACTGGGGATAGCACTATTTTTGGACGAATCGAAAGCTATTCATGTAAAATGGTGGCCGCGGATAAGGCTCTTTATAAACGTTTTACATCCGAAATACATGGTGTTGGACCGCATGATTTGCAGGCGCTATCACCACCCCAGACGTTGGCTGATCTATCGCCGAATTTCAATCGGAATAGTCAGTCGGGAGACGAAGGTATCATATTGTGTGATACGATTTCAAGGAAGTCACTGTTCTACTTGATTGCGACACTTAATGCTGCGTTTGAACCAGACTATGATTTTTCAGATGCTAAGGTAAGTTTACACCAGACATCATTTTTGTTTTTCTTTTTTTAATCAAATATAGCAGATAGGTACCTATAGTTTCAAAGGGCTTTGAAATTAATTTAAATAGGGAAGACTAGGAATCGTATTGAGAATAAAAGGAGACCTAACAACCTACTAGCTCTTATTAGAACGCACATTTAGCTCAAGGAAGGTTTCATACGTACGAAAGGAATAATATCGTTTTAAAGAGTTTATATTTTTTTTACCAACTCATTGCTCATCAAAAAGGTACGAGAGGTCTTGTATTTTTTTTGAAATTGTGTAGTCTCCACTGGATGGCCAAGTGGTAGCTTCTCACAACTGTACTTGTTGTGCGGGGGTTGCATTTTTGCACGTACAGGTACAGGTACAGGCTTTATGCCGTACCAGAAGGTAGATGGATTTGCTTTGCGAAGCTATCTGATGAAAGTTGTACTCTTGGATGTTTGTCAGACGCTCGCTAGAGCCGGGGTCGTAAAAAACTGGTATTTTTCTGGTTTCGAACTTGGAATTCCATGCGCAGTAGTCCGACGCATTAGCCACCAAGTCACGGCGTACAATTCACATTTGCCAATCAACACATTTTCAATTTGGGTTGCAGGTGCTCGTAAAAGGGTGAAGGCAACGCCATGTCGTAGACAACCGCTGTCAATTTTTGGGGACAAGTTCAAAACCAAGGACGGGGTTTGGGCTGAAATTAGTAGAAAATCTGTCCTTTCCCCTTTCAAACTGATAGAAAGTCAAAGTCACCGCCGTAATTATAACTATAATACATAATAATACAGCATTGACGTGTTATATTGTTATATTCACTGACGAGTAGGTAGGTACCAGAGAACTGCATGAATCTATTCATTTGCCGTTGTGAATCATTCGCTAAAAAGCGAGCCGTTCACAGTGTCACGCACTCAGAAAACAAGCGAGTACGAATCATGTAGGAAAAGATAAAGAACTTCACTTTCCGAAACGAAATGAAAACGAACCATCATGGTTTTGGTATTCATGAATCTTTGAGTGCGTAGTACAATCCCATTCACAGCATTCATTGATTCAAAGTATCCACAAAGAGCCTGTTAAGATAATGACTCTCGACTACGTAGTAAAGAGTTATGTCGTGTCTACATGCCATAGTGCTCACTCCTGCGCAGGAGTGATAAAGTTTAGGGCAGGGAATGAGTAAATTGAAACACTTCTGGATTCTTTGTGTGTTCTCTCGTCCAAGTACTCATTTTATGCGCGAACTACCTTCCTCAAAGATCGAACTAGTAATGATAAAATGGAATAGGGACGGAATATTTCGGATGTAGAACGCGATTTTTATATTTTCTTCATGACACTCCTCCTCTCTTTACCCCTCACTCTTTTTACCAGCAAACTACCGACATAGCCGAGTTTTGAGTCGTCATCTAAACAGGCTCAAAGGCAGTGAAATGTACAACTGATTCACGAGCCTTTTTTGGATTTAAAAAGTAGGTAGAAAACCCAGAACACTGCAAGTACAAACAAACAATAGGACCTTTTTTTTAGGAAAAGCAAAGCACGCACCGACCGAAACATTCACTGCCCTTTTCCAAGTACAGTGCCAGGCAGCAAAGTCTAAGGGTAGATAATGATTTCTTGGAATGAATGTGAACAGGAGCTCGTTAAGATTTCTTTTTGAGAGGCAATAAAATGTGAATACTTGCGAAGGAATACGAATATGTGTGAATGTATCAAAAGCAGTGAATATTTCGAGTAGCTGACAAAACGAGCAGGTCTCTGGTAGGTACAATAAGATCTAAGGTAGAGAAAAACTGCTGCGTACCCCTTCCTTATAATTAAATAACTGGAAGGAGGCAACCGCTGTCACCGGTTACATGTTTTCAAAGGCTCCGACATCAAAGTCTAAGCGCCTTATGTTATACAACCTATCCACGCTGATGTGATGGCACCAACTAGACCGGTAGGCTGATTTTGCCAACATTAAACAAAGCTGGGTTAATGGGACACATAAAACACAAGAAACACTGTACTCTGTGCTATATGAAGACATGTTCAGAGATTAGACACACTCTACAATGATTTCAATGGAAGCTGTAACGACGATGAGAAAGAGGATCAATTGTATTTGTTTTATTGCTGTCCTGTCTTAGCCTGCACAAATTTTAGATGTTAAACAATCGTCATGAATCTAAAGTAATATGTTGTACCATAATAATGAAACAGCTAATGATCCTATCTCACTTCTTCTCTCATGTAGTATTCCCTTGTTCTCATTCCATTACGACAAGATAATCAAAAGAATTAAAAGTCTTTCTCTGAATGTTCTCAACATATACGATGTGATTTGCATCCGCCATTTAAAGTATCTTTGAAATGCCTTATTCTGCTGATTGCATTTTATTTAATACGAACTCTGGTAACGATATCTTGAGTCGGGTTGTTTTCGCAGAAGTCATGCATTTAGTTATGTACAAATTTAAATTCTACAAAAACAGAAAATCCTAGCTTCAACTGTTTTGATTGGTTTATCATAACATAACATCCCCCTTACACACAGAAAACAAAAGATTACAATTGCACACACCTTGTGATACTTTTTTTTTTATGTAAGTATTTGTTAAACTTCATTTCGGGGTTATAAACACATGGTTTCTATGTAAACAACGGAAAGCAATGTGATATTGCCATATTTCTTCAAGTTTGTTTGCTTTTTGAATCATGCAAATGATTCATTATATTTTAATTCATTTGGTAAAGTTGGGGAACTGAATGATAACAATGTAGCAATTATGCAATGCATTTTGAGCAGTGCAATGGTATCTACCTGGCAGGATTTAAGGTGTAAGGATGTTTTGTTAAATTTTTAAATGAAATTAAAACACAGTCACACACACATATCTCAATGAATAGGATATACATGATAGAATGATACATGATAGAAAAGGACAGCTTTTTCCTTGAGCCTCAACCATAATTGTTAATGTAATAAAATATTTCCATTTTTCCAACTCGTGAGAAGTGAGTTTTTAAAGATGATTAAGAAATAAAATGTTTCGCAAACAATAAAATAGACAAATTAGTGTTTCAAAAAGCGGCATGGGAATTTTCTTCTTCTTTAGGTGAGACTATGATTCAGAGAAGGGAGATCACAACCATAGACGATATAGACAGACATGTATATTTTTTATTTGCATGAGTCCGAAATATTTCTACCCCTCGTTTTTTTTTTTTGATGCTACAAACTAGAGCTGTGTCAAACGTGATTGATTCGATCATTTTGACCCGTTCAAACAAAAGTATTGGTGATTGCATTCACACAACCACAAACTAATCAATCACTAACTAAAGGTACCTCGTGTTGTCTCTTTCTTTCCATTTGGACATCAATTCGCGGCAGACTGTCATTTAATTATTAATAACAAAATGTACAAAAGGCCGGCGCCCATAAAAAATACCACCGAATAAGCAAGGGTTCCCAAGTACAAATTCAGGGAAATATACTGAAAGTTTTGTTTTACGTTGATTCAGTTGATTTTGACATCAGAATATATTCAAAATCGGTGGTAGTTTACAGATTTGGGGAGCCAAACGTCAAGCCGATCGAAGATGTCGGTCTATTATAGTTCATCTTTAATCTTAATCCTCCCCCTTTACTGAATGAGGAGGTACCGGCTGGCATCCCCGTTTCGGATCACTCTATTATGGAAACCAATGAAATACACGTGTTTTTGCATTTATTTGAACTTTTAAATTTTTCAACTCGGTATGCAGAAAAACCTAGCTCGATCTCTCGACTCTACATATAAACGTAGTATGAGGCTACAATTGAGTTGAATTGGGTGTATGGTGCGTTTAAATCTCGACCCAGTTCTGTGTAATTGTAATTGCGTGCCCTTATATGTGATCAGAATAGATTGTTCACAGTTCGCCTATTCGCAGTCGCTGAGCTGTGAATGGAACCTTAATTATTCTTTAATGAGCTTAGAGCACTTTCACACGGAGACTCCGACTCGAGACTTTTCTCTTTTGGTGTTCTTCTGTTACTTCCATACGTCGAGACACCACACAAGACATCTTTTATACTTCTGTTTCTCCCTTCAATCGAAATTTTACTTTGTGCAGGCACACGCACGCAACACACTCTCACAAAAATTCTCCTCCACGAAACGAACTCAAAGCCAAGAACACAAAAATAAAGCGAGGGAAATACGAAATACGAAAAAATCTTTCAAATTCTCATTCTACCCGCCCGACACAGGCTACCCCGTTTACTTCTCATCTCTCTCTCACTCACTTTTGAGAGTCTCGAATCGGAGTCTCTCTGTGTGAAAGTGCACCTAACAACCGTGAAATCTGTCAATTAAAACGCCAGACACGGGTTAATTTAGATCTAAGACGTGTATGTTAAGCTTTATTTGCTTTGGAGAATATTTATATTTTTGTTTTTAAAGAGATTTTCGCTACTATGCGCTTTTCATTTATTTTGAAAGTTCTCTTAGGATTACCACTATAAAATCACGATTTAAAAATTGACTTAAAATAATTTTTCTTCCGAAACGAAGTAGATGCGGCTTGTAACCCAGAGTTAAGCCGAAGGGACCGGATATAAGAATCAAATCTTAGCACAGAAACGATTTGTAGGTTAATAAGAATAACGGTATATTTATCTAGCAATTTTTGAAATTTCTTTTGTTAGCGCTTAATTGTTATGAAATTTTTAATAAAATCACTTTTCTTTTTCTTTTCAGTCACATGAATTTAGCAAGGAACCATCTGTTCATTGGGTTATGAATTCCGTGCACTCAAATTTGTCAGCACTTGCTGGTGATCAGTATCAACTGCTCCGACAGTCTTTATGGTCAGCTATAGACGATGAGATCATATTATCTGAATGTGACATTTACAGCTACAATCCAGACTTGAGCTCTGATCCTTTTGGCGAACCTGGTTGTCTATGGTCCTTCAATTACTTCTTCTATAATAAAAAGCTAAAGCGAATCGTATTCTTTACATGTCGCGCTATTAAGTAAGTACAATCGATTTTCTTTATTATAAAGCCAAACATAAGATAAAAACATTTTTGTTTATTTACAATTTGAAAGCATAAAGTTTTCTAAAAATAAAAACATTTTAATTGACCATAACCCTCTTCAGATTAATGTCGTCCTTGTTTTAGTTCAATGACATAACCTTGGCACGTTCGTGTTGATGAAAGTATTTCATCTGACATTTCTTATTTTATTTTATCTCTGGTTTGTTTTTTTGTTTAATACGTAACTGTGTATATGTTGTTTTAATTTTAATACTCAACCAAATGCAGCCACAAAGTCAAGACACCAACGTTGCATCTGTGCCACTTTAAGTTATCTTTTTTTCTTTGTCTAATAATAATTTCATGAACTAAATCCAGCAATAATTGACTATTTTAGCTCAAAGCGTATCGGAATAAGTTACGTATAACAATTGTATAATTATGATAATTTTTCGGGCCAAACAAATCAGGAGAAAACAAAACATGTTCTCGTCATATGTCGCCGCGAACGCAGAGATTTGACGCATTTTAGTATTTATTATATTATGTCCGCACGATGTATATAATTTAGTTGAATCCCTGCCAAGAATTTATTGTTTGGGAAAACTAAACAGTGGCGACTACGAAAAAGTATTTTCCTTTCTTTTTGGTTTTTGAAACAACAGTACTTAATATTTTCCTTGTTTGTCTAGGAGAATTCAAAGGGACATAACATACAATATTTATAAATATATGTTTTCATATGAGTGGTAGTAGTTCTTTTAGTTCAACTGATCCGAAGAAGTTCCAGGCTTTGGGCGAAAAAATGTCAGAGTATCATTAAAAACATCACAGCTGGCAACTTAAATACATAGGTAAAGGGTTTTCCAATAGGGACTTGACAACTTTGAATTTAATTTGTGAACGCACTCTTCCACTGATCATCAAACTGTCACTGTCAATTTATTCAGTAAACTCAACATTTTCACCATAGACAAATCTAAATTAGACCGATAACTTCGGTTCGTTTGACACATTCGCTCCACCAAGCTAAAATCCGCTAGATTTTGTCATTGTGTTCTGACAGGAAAGCAAAATCAAATAGGAGCTCACTAATTTCACACATTCAATCACAAAATCCGGCGATTTTTTTGACATCTATGGCCGCAGCCATTTTTTACATACAATTTGTTGTTGTTAATGGAATAACAACCGGAAAAAAATTGTTTGCTCAAAAGGAATGAAAGAGATAACCCGACAAAATAATAGTTAGGTCTTGGTCACACATTTATTCACAAACATGGTAATTAGGCTCCTCCTATTTTCAGCACTAAGGGGGCAGGGGAAGTACGAGTTGACTGTCTAATTTAGGTTTGTCTATGATTTTCACCAAGTACACGAACGAGCAACGTCTACAAGTTATAAACAGTTTCTACCGAAATTCGGAGTCTGTGATCGCAACTTTGAGAGCGTTAACACCAATTTTCGGTCGTAATTCTCACCCTAGTAGACGGGCAATAACAAGTGAAGTGCAAACATTTGAGTCTACATATTCGTTGTGTGATGTTGCCGTGTCAGTGAGATAACGGGTTGGTCGAAGTGTCGAAAATATCGCTGCCGTTCAGGTGTCCGCAGAAAACGATCCAAATCAGTTAATTCCACGGCGGCGTTCTCAAGAATTGGGCATCGCTCAGACCTCATTCGTGCGATTTAACGCAGCTTGACTATTTTCTGTGGGGCAACGTTAAGTAATTGGATTATGCCAACAAGCTGACGACGTTGGAAGAGCTCAGAGCCAACATTGAACGGGAAATAGCGGACGTTTCGGCTGAAATGTGTGGCCGAGTCGTTGAAAATTGGAACCAACGAATCGACCGCTACAAACGTGCCTGCGGTGGCCATATGAACAAAGTCTAGTTCCAATCATAAATGTTTTGATTGTACTTCTAACCGATAATAAAGTTTTTGAATTATCCCATATGGTTTGCGTTTTACTTTAAAAAAAAAGTTGTAAAGTCCTTTTTGGAAAACTCTTTACATGCATAAATCTTTAACCCCTTGGTATCTCCTGTGTCTCCTGTTCTCTCCACCTAACGAGCTGATCTTCATCCGAAATCAAAAGGCTGCCGTCTAGACTCTTCACCGGGTGTTGTTTGGAGTTCCAACTACCAATGATCCTTAGCCGCGTCATCGGTCGGAGCATAGCACTGTATGATGGTGACCTTCCTCGTTCTACTCTGGAACATGGCCACGGTCAATATCCGGTCACTTTAAAGTTTCCAAGATATGAGGTTTCTACTTACTTATGTCCTATATCCCCTTATGGGTCTTAGGGTCTAGGGCCTTGGTAAATGTGCTTCAGCTCTCCCCAACTCTTTCCCAGTTGCCGTGCTCCTTCTCCATTGTTCTGCGCCACATACTCCTAGGACCGCCGCGTATCCTGCCATCCTTAAGTAATCGTATTTCATTGCATAACGTGGTTAGCTATAGACCTGTCACCCTTGCGGAGAGTGTGACCAATCCACTGCCACTTTCGTCGTCGTATGGTCGTCGTAAGCAGTTCGTTAGAGATACGGTTTGGCCAGAATATCCTTAAGATGAATTAGAATTTTTTTAATGTTACAATTTAAATAAAAATTAAAACTAAGAAATTTATTTATTTGTTTTTTGTTTTGTGTTTTTTTCCAGTTCATTATATGGCGCCGACACTTCTGACTTTTCCATGGAAGAGGATGGATATTAAAAAATATTGTTCTACTAAAAAATAAATAACGTTATTTGCTGACTACCTACCTGTAGCAGTGTTGTCAAAATATCACAATAAAACCTGTATTTTTTTCAACAATTTAAATACGTACTCTTTTTTCATTATTTTTCGCACAACAACTACTAGCTTTAACTAAATAAAAGCACAGCTTTTCGTAGAAATCGCTTACAACAATAGTGCATAAACAGAATTCAATTCTAGAACCCCTTAAGGTGTTTCTTTTTTGTTTTAAGATAGTCATATAATTAATGATTAAACGAATGACTGGCAAACTCTCGTACACGTACACTTGTATGTATTTTAAGAATATATTTTATTGTTATTATTATTAAATATATCATACACAAGGTATATATATGTAATTGGTCAACATACTTTTGTAAAAGAAAAGGAGCATTGTGATTGCATATATTAATAGTTTTAGTTGTGTTTTTAATTTCGATTTTATCACTTGAAAACAAATTTTTTGAACTGTTGGTACTGTGGGCCTTATTAGAAGATTGATTCTCTAGATCGAGAGGCAATTTTCTAATTAGGTTACACAATAATACCGCATTGTAGATCTAGACTCCCAAACTGGTACATGTTTACTTATTTGTAACCAATTTAGAAGTTTAAATAAGAAAAATCGGAGATATCTCATATGTTTAACAAGAGGATTTTAAAATGTTTCTTAAACGTTTAAGTATTGTATGGAGATTGAGAAGAATTGGTTTGTTTAGTGCTCTCAAATGTGCATGTTTGAATTCGTAGCGAATAATGTTTGTACTTATGTATAATTTTAAATTTCGTGAAACAATTATTATTATTTTAATAAGCGATTTCTACTCAATTTGTCTTTGCAGAAACAATTGCAAATACGAAAAAAAAAACAAAAACTAAACTTACTAATGCCGTGCAGTTTATTTTCCTTTTATTTACTATTATTGTCAAGGAATGCAAATTGCAAATATGCCCAAGCAGTAAATATACGTATTGTTTGAAGATATAGGTGTTGTATTTAAGCGCATCATGCCTACATGAATATTTATGATCCTTTATCTTGAAAAGCAAGTATAATTCATGGCATGAATCGCAGATTACAATATATATTTTTTTTTTAAATAAGAATTTGAGGATTTTAGATTTTATTTTTAGTCGTTGTAACACAAGTTGGAATAATCAAATGAATAAACTAAATTTTCAAGAAAAAAAAAAGTAAATGTATTTGTGTAGTTATTTGAAGAACTGTATTTCGTTGCATGCTCGTTAGTCTGTCGGGGAAAGCTTGTACTTTCTCTGACGCTTGTCAATGGCCAAAGTAATCTCTAATCAAGGATATAGTTATTTTTCCTTTAAGAAATTGTAGAAGTAAACTAGATGAACTGTCGATTCTCCGCTTGGCTTTGTTAAGGGCTGCCTATATCTTCATATGGTCCAGCTTGCGAATCACTAGTGAAATAGTCTTACTAGCTGCGCCATGTCAAGGAAAACATGACCCAGCTATAAGAAACACAAGTCAACCGAGCTACTTAGCAGATCAAGACTTGATATCGCTAGAATTGTAGCTGTAAGCTAAATATCTCGAGTTCAGCCAGATATCTGGGTGTGATTTTAGATTCCAAACTAAACTGGAAGGAAAACAATGCTGAACGGATCAAAAAAGCAAGCGTAGCTCTCACCTCTTGCAAAAAGAAATTCGGCAACACGTGGGGCTTCAGACCAGTTGTGGTATACTGGATATACACGGTGTTGGTAAGACCCATTCTCACATATGGCTCACTAGTATGGTAGATGGTACTTGAGAAGCAATATCGGTTTTCAAGCCTCACCAAAATCTAGAGGGCGGCATGCGTCGGAATCATAGGATCATTCAGAACAACACCGACAGCGGCAATGGACACCATGCTTAGTTTCATTCCGCTTGACATTTAGGCGTAGTCTGGCAGCCAAAACTGCTATAAGATTGAGGGCAGGCCGATTGTGGTCATCAAACTTTTACGGCCACGACTCCATTCTGTCCCGATGGGAGGCTATCAATGGATTGACGGAAACAGATCACATGAACCCGATGTTAACATTCGAAAGGAGATTCAATGCATCGATTTCTGACAAGTTACTGGAAGAACTGGAGGACTAAAAAGAAAAAGGAGTTGGCATTCTATACCGACGGTTCTAAGATGGACAGTGGTGATGCCCTAGGAATAAACCGCTCCTTTAGAATAAACGACGACTGCAGCGTCTTTCAAGCCGAATTCACTGCTATTAGGGTCGATGCTGAACATATCGCGGGCCCCTCCTTTTGTAGCAGCCCCAATCAGTTCTTTAAAGAAAAAAGTAGTAGATGAAGTCATCGGTCTTGCAAACAGACGCTGAGAAGAAGAGCAAGAAGAGTTCATGAACTAACTCAGTCGTTATAACGCACGGGTCGTTTCTGGCATAATTACAGGCCATTGTGCCAGAGCAGAGCGATTCGGTGTGCTGCTGAATAAAAATCGAATCTATTACCTACTGTCGAGCAGTGACTTTCTGGTCACAAGTCACCCATCTATCTAAACTAACCCTAACTCAGCGTGATTCGACGTTTGATCGCCCATTGGTGTCATTCTTATTGCGACATTCTGTCCAAGACGCCGATGTTGTGTGCCTTTTTTTGTAGACTGCATATATTTTGTTCTGCCTTCATTATCACTGAACCCATAATTGCTGCCTCGATTTCAATGCTCGCAAATGCTTCAGTGACGTCCCGCTGAGTTCAATGTCATCGAATTTAGCGAGTAGTTGTACAGGTTTAAAAAAAAATTGTGCCTCCGATGTTGACTTGTGAACTATATTAAAGAGATTACATGAAATCGAGTCACCCTTTCTAAGTCCTTTCCTGATATATCCTTTCTATATACGACTTATACCTCTATAGTTGACTCAGTTTAAATGATCTTCTTTCTTGAGGATTGGACAAACGACGCTGGGGTTCCATTTATCGGGCATTCATTTCGACAGATTTTGTAGATAACCTGGTGCATGCTCCTTACCAGCTAATCCCCTCCTGTTTTGAAAACTCAAGCAGCTTTGTTGGATTTGAGTTTCGATATCGCTATCCTCACTTCATTCTGATGGGCTTGACGGATATGGCCATCGTCATCGTCACTATTGAATGGCTCGTCGTTCTGGCTGACGGAACATTAGATCCTCAGCACCGGCAACAATTCTATTACTATATTGTCATTTTTATCCATGAAAGCTTCTGTTCTGGCTTTAAAAGCCTGGCATGCTCTCTTTACCTTTTGTTAAAATGTTAAAACATCATTCCTGCGCCTCTTATGCTTCTTTTTCTCTTTTTTCAGAGATGTCAATGTTCCTCTTTCCTCCTCTGCTCGTAGAGTTCGCGAACAGCTCTAGTCCTTCTATGCCGTGCCGCTTTATATGCTTCTAGTTTGTTGTATGTGCTTCGTGGTATTCCTTTCGTTGTGAAGAAACCCATCTTTATTGGCTTGTTGGCAATACTGCCACATTTGCTGCTCGCGGCATAGGTCTGAAATAAAAATTAAAGGAGACTCGATCGGAAAAGGGTCTGGCGGTGTCTTGATTGCAGCCGTCCGACGCCAAAGTTCCTCACATTATTTCGTTGATATCGCTCCGTTCTGGATATATTGGGTATATAACTTAATTCGTGCGGTTTTTTTTTTTTTCAAAATTTGAAAAAAATTTGTTTATTTAAAAAAAACATGTACAATAGTATTATAGTCTGGGCTATAAGGCGAGTGGGGTAAGACTTCCCATCCACTGTTTTCCAAATAGTTCTTAACCGGAATAGCAACGTGGGGCCG
The DNA here is from genome assembly GCA_949716465.1 of Chalcosyrphus nemorum. NCBI lineage: Eukaryota > Metazoa > Arthropoda > Insecta > Diptera > Syrphidae > Chalcosyrphus > Chalcosyrphus nemorum. The sequence goes on from OX454335.1 coordinate 27,087,285, forward strand.
AGCGTTGTCATTATGGAAAATCGTGTCTGGTCGCATATTCCGGGCGTTTTTCGGCTACTGCTCTCTTCAAACGGATTAATTGTGTTCGGTAGTTTGGTTTTAGCAGCTTATAATACAGCACACCCATCTGATCCCACCAAATACAGAGCATTACATTCGCGCCATGGATATTCGGCTTTGCCGTTGATTTGGCTGGTTGGCCGAGTTTCACATATGATTTTTTGCGCTTGGGGTTGTCGTAATGGATCCATTTTTCATCACCAGTAACAATTTGATGCAAAAATGACTTGCTTTTGTGGCGTTCCAGCAGCATTTCGGACGTCTCTCGGCTTGAGTTCATGTGGAACCCAATTTCCTTGCTTTTGTATATTGTACATTGGCTACAACTAGGTAGTGATTCGAGTCTTCGTTGGCTCCTCGGAAAACCCGAACACCCAGAACATTGGAGAAGAGCCTTAGGTCGATGCAAACTGATCTTGATCAAAAGATAACCATGTCCCTTTGTGGATATCGAGACGTGGGAGACACGTACTAGATACGAGGTCGACTAGCCTGCAGGCTATGCATTTATATAATAGGAATACTTACAATGCTTATCTCACAACAAATAAAAACTGGGGTAAAATAAATACATAGAACGAACAATAGAATCCATTCCCTTTTTTTTTATTTTTCTATGTGGCATAAGTCAGAAAATGTATGAATAATTTCCATTTTCATAAGTTATAATATCTTTTAAAATATACTCCAAGTCGGATCCTCTCCTGGATCGCATCAATTCCAGATATATTTCTTTAAACATATTTAGTCGCTTGAAAATCAACGGCCGATTACTCGGAGAACGATTCCATTCGTTCAGATTTCGATTTATCTCGTTGCTGATCATTTCGCGAACCTGTCGAATGCAGCTTTGAAATGCAGCACTTAACTGTAATATAGTAAAACATTTGAGTTAAGAATTAATTATTTTTAGTAAACCAAACTTACTTTTGTTAAGCTGCATGCGTTGATAAGTGCTTTCAATTGTTGTTCTGGTTTCAATTTTGTTAAAATAAAACCAAAGACGTTTTTGATATTTACTTTCAACGTAGAAGGGAACACATTTGTATCAATTGATCTGAAATAATATAAAAAGTGAAACGATAAATATAAATAAACAGGCTTGCCTCTCTTAGCTTTAGAAGTAAAACAAACGATTCTTGATTAGGAAGGCGGCTGCCTAGGGATTCGGCCAGCATAACTTTTTACAAATGTTCAACTGCACTGTAGTGCGACCCGTGTGAGATCAGTTCAAATAGGAACAATAAGTTCCAAAGAATGCGATCGGCTTTATAGAAAATATTGAATTTACCTTTTTTTTTTAAAGGATAGTGAGGGATAAGAGAAGGCGATAAGCCTATGAAGCACTACGACCCAGGAGGATCTTTTGCGCTATTCCCTAGCAGGTTTGAGTATAATTAGTTGTTCTGAGGTCCAGCTGAAGTCTAGTTTATTTATGAATTTAAAGACATTTATAGCTGAAGCTGAGTTGACATCAGAGGGAGATGTGAAGCCTTTGATAAAGTACTTTAGTCTCAGCCGAGCTATGACAGGACATTCGCACAATATGTACAGGGCTGTTTCAGTGTCTTCAAGACATAGGCGATACGTGTCCGATTGGACACGGCCCATTTTCTTGAGGTGATAATTGAGACAGCAATGACCAGTAAAGAAATCAGTGATTTTCTTGCCTCCAGGGACATTATTATGTGCAGCAAGCTGAAAGATGGATTGGAGACAGTTCCAAAGTTATAGGAGTTGACAGCCTTGAGTGCTGTTTGGCTGTTGATATGAGATCTACGGAGGTTTCTTCTAATGCATTCTCTGGCACAGATCTCGATAGCGTGGACCTCTGCCTGAAAGTTAGTGGTTGTTTGTCCTAGAGGAATAGATAATTTGTAGTTTGGACCAGAGACTCCAGCTCCAAACCCACTTTAGACATCTTAGATTCGTCAGTAAACCAATCTGGTGATGAGGAAGTGTTGATTGTCCTAAAAACTCCGGATTGGGACAACGACCTCAAAAGGAAGATGGAGATGGATTCTCTTGTGCATGAGAGGCACACTGCTGGGTCGGATTGCAGAGGAACTTATTCAAGAATTTTCATGTGGCCGTCTAAGTTAGGGGAGGAATTATTGTATAGCAGTTGAAGCTTTAATGCACTAGCAGCTGCAGTCTTAATAAAGCTATGTGGAGGGGAGGGAGGTCTAAGAGAGCCTTCAACGCAGGTGTCGGGCAGAAGCGCATTGCAACCCTAATACCTACACAAGCTAAGCGTTGTATTCTTATGAGGGCAGACCGCGTGACCTTTTGGTTGGCCTTTTCTCAGCATACTAGCGATGCATAGGTGATAATTGGAGTGATGATTGTGAGGTAAGTCCAGTGGATCATATTTTGCTTTAATTTCCATGTTTTGCCGAAAAGCCCAGAGCAGGCCCAGAAGGCTCTAGTCGCCTTCTCAGTGGTACTGACTATGTGTGGCTTCCAGTTTAGCTTATGGTCAAGAGTTACCCCAAGATATTTGGTTTCTTTTGAGAAATTGATTTGAACATCGTTAAGTGTTAAGATTTGGAGGTTTATATTTCTTCTTGTGGGGAAGGGTATGATAACGGTCTTGGTTGGATTGACCGTAAGGCCTTCTGATTGACACTATTTGCTAACTTTGTTAAGCGTAATTCTTCTTTTTCCTTTATAATTATGACTACGTCGTCAGCGTAGCCTTGTGTTGGAAGCCCACAATTGTAGAGGTCGTTTAGAAGTTTCTCCACCACAGGGGTGATAGAACACCCCCTTGCGGACAACCTTTGGTTGTTTTAATGGATAGCGATGTTTGCCCAAGTTTGGCAGTGATAATTCTACTGCTAAGCAAGGAACGTATTCATCTGATAGTCTGCGAGTCAATACCTTTAGCACCCGCAGCAGCTTGAATGTCGTGTTGTCGAAGGCACCTGAAATGTCTAGAAAGGAGGAAAAGGCGATCTCCTTTTTTGACAGAGATTCCTAAATCGAGCTGACTAAATGGTGTAGGACCGTGACTGTAGATTTCCCAGATTGATACGCAAATTGCATATTGTTAAATGGATCAAGCTGCTATTGCGAATATGGAAATCAATAATTTTTTCCATTACCTTTTAGAAAGACAGAGGTGAAACTGATAAATAGATGTTCTTACCTATTTTGTGGGAACACCATCAGTGTTGGGTACTTGTCCATTGTGTATTCCCAACTCACGTCATTAGCAGTGCCATCAATGCGATAAAATTTAATATTCTTAAGTTGCACAATCTGTGATACATGAAGCAGTGTTTGCGACATAACATAACACAGCGAACACTTTGGCGAATAAAACAGCACTACCGAAGTCTAAAAACAAATTAAATTCAAAAACAATTTCATTACTATCCATCTTTGAATACTTACAACATTTGCTGATTGTACTACTCTCGAAAATTGCCGAGAATTTATGTCTTTTATGCTTATATAAGAACTATTCGTTGACTTAGGGTTCCCTGTATGTTTTGATGATCTCAAATGACGGCGAAGTTTGCCTTGGTAAAAATCATTTAAAAAATCGATTGCATTGTTTGTGGAAATCGCTCCCTTCTGCATGTATAATGATTCTCCCTAAAAATAAAAGCAATTATAAATAAACAAAATAAAGCAATAAGTAAGTTTAATATTACATTATTTTCTATAATGAATAATGCCGGCGGTGGGGAACTTTGTTGAGAGATTCCAAAATCACCAATGAAATTCCGATAGTAATCATTGTGTAGCGTACTGTCCAGCATCAAGAATGTTAAGGTTCCATTGGCTACGTGCTCGGCATGCAGCGTCTTAGATGGATTCTGTAGGAATATAAAAGGAAAGTTCAAAAAGAAGTTTGTGTATTCAAATTCTCGCATACGAAAGTATGAATGGGTATGAATAATGAATAAGGTTTTTGAATTGCCCAGGTAATACATACAAGCTTCTACGAATTATAGTCTAGGGGAGCCTACTGACGTAGGCCTTATGTTCGACATACGACGGAGGCCTCGAGGCGGTAGATGCAGCTGTTAAGTCAGCGACACCAGGCTGAGTGAAGCCTTAGTCTCCGTGATAGACTACATTCTTCGTATGCTATGGGTGGTGGGCTGGTCAGCCTTTGAGGACCACGTTGGGAGAAAGATTTTGCATAGAGTGCGACGTAGTCGAGTGATGTATTCTATAGACTTGTACATCTTGAGATAACACGCTCACCATACTTACTCTTGTAACGTGTACTGTGTGGCTTGTGGCACCATCCTTTTAAAACCACATGTCGTCCAAGTCCATATCTTCCAATTCGGGCCGAAAATAATCGGTAATCATGGCGCGATAACGCTGACCATTCACATCGTCGACGAAAAAATATGGCCCAATAACGCCGCCGGCATGCAAACCGCACCAAACAGTTATTTTTGGTGATTCATGAAGCACATGTGGATTTTCACCCGACCAATAACGCATATTTTGCTTATTGACGAATCCATTAAGCCAGAAATGAGCTTCGCCACTGAAGATGATTTTGTGATGCCAATCGGAGAACGTACGTCGCTTCAAGTGGTCCATCGGCTTCAATTCTTGAGTCAGCTTGTTCTTGCATGGGTGTAAACCAACATCCTTACGCAAAATACGCCATAATGTGGTCTGAGCGGTGCCCAATTCTTGACTGATTTGGATAGTTTTCTACAGACGCCTGAACGGTAGCGATATTTTCGACACTTCGACCAACCCGTTGTCACACTGACACGGTAACATCACACAACGAATATATAGACCCAAATGTTTGAACTAAACTCGTTATTGCCTGCCTTCTAGGGCAAGAATTACGACCGAAAATTGGAATTAATGCTCTTACAAGTTGCGATTACCGACTCCGAATTTAGGTAGAAAATTTTTATAATTTGCAGACGTTGCTCGTTCGTGTTCTTTACTATGATAAAAATGTTGAGTTTACTGAACAAATTGACAGTGACAGTTTGATGATTTGTGAAAGAGTGCGTTCACAAATTTAATTCAAAGCTGTCAAGTCCCTATTGGAAAACCCTTTAGGTGTATAATCTTTATCTGTGGTAATACCTTAGCTATACATATTAGTTACTTACAATAGGTTCCAAGATAGTTTTCTGCGAAAAAATATGCGGTAGTTTCTCCTTCTGAAAGCACTGCTTCTGCAATTGAGTTCTCAATATTTCCGATGGACTACGATGATCCAATCTGTCCTGATTGTACCTTCCGTTTAGCTTTTCATACAAATTTTGTCCCTTAAACTCTCCATCACAATAATTCAAATCGCAATAATTTTTCACAGCACTTTGACGGAGATCACTTGACATCTGTTTCGAAGAGTTTATAGTTGGCATACCCAATGGAAACAATCTACTTCCCATCGCTCCAATATCATACAGCGAAGTTTGTTCATCTTGATATTGTATCTTCTTTTGATACGCACAATACTGTGAAAGTTTCTTTAACTTTACCGGATACTCTATAAAAAGTATATATATACACACATGATCGAGTTGGTCGGCGGTTTAGCTCTCAAATACGTACCTCTTTGAATGCTACTGATGTAGTCATTCAACACGGTATTATTCAAATCATGTTGGTAGTTTTTGTGTGAATAGATTATCTGTTTCATCTAAAAGAAATCATATCATAGAGTCATACACATACGTTGTTTCTGCTTCGATGGCTTACTATAAAATAATGATGTATTGAGGATACTCTTGGTGCGAACATAAGTAACACAGGACCACGTTTCAAATATTTCTGCATTGTTGTGGATTTCATACTGGAAAAATTGATCCAAATATTTGATTTAGCTAAATGCGGTTTAAAGAAATTTATAATTTTTTGCGATACCCATTTCTTGTTGCTATAAACCTGAAATAAAGCAAACACACATTAGTTTAAGTTTTATATAGGTATCTTTTCGTTTGGGCTATTACAATTGTATCATTTGTGGTGAACAATTTTATCACAGGTGCTTGTTCATCTGGTTTTAAAAATGTTGAATTCTCCTCTCCTATATGCACGGCGAATTGAACATTTTGAAAGGAACTGCTTTCTAACCATTTTAGAGCTGTTTGGAGGTATACTTGATATTCTTTGGAATCACACGAATAGAAAATTCCAAAAACGACGGCATCATTCGCAATTCTTAGTTCGATTAGTTCCTGCATGTTATGAATTCGTGTAAGCGGCGTCATAAGGCGATCAATAAAATTTGTTAGGGAATTATAGCTCCATGGCCCGTTGTATTGAATTGAAAATGCATTTGGCAAATAAGCCATTAAAACAGGCCATTTGTAAACATTGGAATAGTTTGTACGACAACCACTGTTTGGTTGCCAGCAATTAACAGCCGCAAAATATACCTGAAAGTAAAGATAATAATTATATGAGTGCTATATGATGATTCTGATCGCTTTCGCAAGTCCTATTGATAGTTGAAAATTGCTTACCTCTCTACTGTACAGGTTGGCGACTGCATTGTAAACCTTTTTCGCAAATAAACTCTCAGCACACCATGGAGCGTAGAAAAAGATAAGTGACAGCTCAGATACTGCTACTTTGGTCTGTACATCAATAAGATTGCCATATGGCCATTCCTGTACTATGGAATCCTTTGGAAATATTGCTTTCGGTGAAAGTGTTCCCCCAATTATGGGTTCTCTAAAAAAAAAAACAACATAAAAAAAGAAAACATATAAAAAAAAAAAAGCAGATGTTCATACTTGTTTAACAGAGTTGCATACGTGGTAAGAATTAATGCAAGGAAACCCAAGAACTCTTTGCTATATTGCAGTACCATAGTCAACTTGAATTTGTTCCAAAATGTTCTCCTCGACGATGTATTGTTTCTTGTCGCCGACTGACCGTTTTTTAACTGGCTACCATGTTCAGTGGTTACTTGTTCCACCGGGTAATAGTTTGCTTCTACTGTTTCGCATGCTAGACTACTTGATTGTTCGACAAAGTGATTGGTATCTGTGTTTTCGTTGTCGTTGTCGATTGCCGACGATGAAGGTTTGTCTTCTCGATGGATTTCTCGGTCGATTTCACCTTCAAATTCAATTATTTTTTCCATTTACCCTGAGATGAACAACCTAATTGCAATTGTATATTTATTATTACACAGAATCGTTTAATATTTGAAATATTTACTAATTAATATCATGTTATCATTTATTTCGGAATAACATGCCGCCTAACTTAAGATGTGACAGTGTTTATCATCAAACAAGAACGTTTCAGGGATTTCACGAGTGAATCACTTAAATGCAGTACATGACACTGATAGGAACTTACGGCATATGAATTGTTTTATTTTATTTATTTTAATCGGATTCCGTAGAGTTAAAAAAAATATAACCCAACACAGATTATAATAAACGAGAAATATGACACATGACGTGTACTTTCCAATAACGCGCAAACTACAAACAGCGGCTGTTTTTTGCGGCCTTGGAAATAATCGACAGAAAATAATATCGAGGAAGTTACGGTTAACGGTCCAAACAGTGTCTGTGTTTTATTTATAAGATATCCTGTTACAGTTTTTAGTCGGTCATTCAGTTGAAATGCGGAAGCCAACAGCGAACCAGTCGTAGACGAAATTAGACATGTCTCTTTGGTCAATTTGACGTTTGGTTCCATCAAGCTAAAATCTACCACCGGTTTTGAATGTATCTTGACATATCCGGCAGTTAGTTTGTCTATGATAATTATATGCGCTGCATTTCTACAGGACATGTAACATAGATCTTTATAAAAACCATCTCATATATCGAGAGAGAATTTGCTCAATACTCGTACTCGTACATATTTGTATGAAAACCTGGAAAACGTCAATACGAGATAGACGTCAAATAAACGTCAAAGCAAAACAATTGATTCCTTGATAATATTCCAAGGTAACACTACCACAATCTGGTTCCGTATGGACTTATTTCACTTTTTTATTTTATTCTACTGGTCAAGTTAAGATGTAGAACAAGAACAAGTAGGACTCTGCAGAAAGAAAATGTATTTTTTATTCTTTTTTCCTAAAACAAACTCATTTTCTACGTATAAATATTCAAGAAATAATAAACACGACAATTTTGTTATGTGACAGTAAGTGCAACAAAAGATTTCTTTTAAGTGAATTCTTTAAATGCGAGCCTAAATGTCAAACATAAACCGCTGTTTGGTTTCGGGAAAAAGTCGTATGCATATACTTTCCGTTTGTGAAAATCCATGAAAGTTGTCTGCAACTTATTATGTCATTTTCATAATTTTTTTGTTAAAACAAAAAAATAAAGTATGGCTGTTCACCAACCCCTACGCAATTGAGCGGAAGACAAATTAAATGTTCCATTGGAGTTCAGAAGGACTGAATTCTGGAGAATTCGAACGAAAATTCTGTAAGCATAATTTGTATATTGCACCCATATTCACTTTTTGCTCAATTGTGTTGATTTTCGTTCACTTTTGCTTCCATAAGTAGAGATCGGGCTTAAGCCCCAACCATAATGCCAACGAACGAAAATTCTGTTCGTGCGCTGTCAAAATCCGAGCGTAACATTATGTGTGTCATATTTTTTCACTTATTGCGAAACCGCTCTCTACGTATGGAGGAAAAACGAACGAAAATCAACGAAACTGAGGGGAAAGTCATTATGTGTGCAGTATAAACGCTGAACTATAATAGTCGGAAGCAATCGGAAGCTAATGTCAAAATTCTACATTCAGTTTCCTTCAGTAGTAGTATATATTCGAAATCATCTGTCAGGTTTCGCTGGTCAATTTTGAGTATATCCGAAAACTGAACGAATCGAAGCCGAAAGCTATTATGGTCGCTCAGTACTAATCATGTGTATTCGCACTGTTTTGTAAGTGGTTGAAACCATTGGTCTATAATAGTTTAGCCTTAAAAAATTATGTGTATTCTCACGATTACGTACGCCAGATTTCAAATTTTTCTTCCTTAATGAGATTAATTTTTAAATTAAAAAATTTTCGATACAGAGTTTTTTTGAAAGTAAACTATAGAGGTCGGGTTCAGTATATGACGAAAAGTAGAACGTGGACTCACGTCAATATGAGTCGGCGCCGTGAAGCCAGTCTGAAATATATACAAATTTGGCATATTTATAGATTTAATCCACTTTTATTTTACTCTTCATCCTAATAAGAGGAAAAACTAAATCACTAAATCTCTAACACCTAGACGTCATCAGTTTTGACAAGGAGCGAAAAGGCCTTCCCCTATAGTTGATTTAAATGGAACAAAGAGTTTCGGAAACCGGAATTGTGCACCAGTTTTCATTGTTGAGAACAGTTCTTAGTTCTTTTCTGTGTGTTAGTTTAACATTTACTTATACTTATTGAAAAATTACATAACATTTCCTTGGTCCTGCGCGGAAGTTTTTCTCAACAATGAGACAGTAAACGTAGAGCAAGTTGATATTTTCTATCGTAATGCGCTGTATGTATAATGAACACGAGGATAAGAAAACTACATTTGTTCCTTCTGTCAAGTTATTGTCAAAATATCATTCTCTCCCCTTCACTCACAGTAGTTTCTGCACTCACACTCATATAAAAAGGGCTGGTTTCCCATATCCATGCACAACCTCAATTCTCAAACACTATCGCATACATCAGAGGAGAGTATCGGAATTCACAAAAGCGATTTTAGTCACGCTCTCAGCGCCTTCATTTCTTTCCATACACACATTTTTGTAAATTACTTCACCTCGGTAGATATAAATATCTTTTGCCTTTAACCTGGCTACTTTGGGAGAAAATTCTTTAAGTGTTTTTGGTAAATATTCTATCTCCCAGGCGGGCTCAGGAATACCTCCTTCTCTCCTCATCATCCAAAGATAAATCTCGTGACTTGTATTATTATTTTTTTTTTAGTTTCTCTCTATTCCCTAACATATTATAAAATATTCTATTGTATACCAGGTATTTAAAAAAAAAAGAAAAGTTTTTTTTTTGCAAATTTTTTGCCATTCATTTGTTGTAATCTTTGAAAATAAAAAAAAAATATCGATTTCGCTAGAGCTAAACTAAAAAAAAAAGTATCGATAAAATGCTTGCAGTTATTAATCATCAAAAAAAGTTTTTTTTTTCCTTTATACGAGTGCATAATTGAGTAATACATTTGAGTAATATAAAATTTTTTTTCTTGCTTTGACGGTGTCTTTCGTTGGTTTTCCTCGGTATTTTCACACAACCATATTCTCTTCAGAATCAGTTTCAAAAGCAGCATAACAGCAAATTAAAAAAAAAAAAACAGACAATCAATAGCAAAGATGGAGGCGAAATTCATTGGATTATTATCATTTATCTCAATGTTTTTAGTGATACATTGTCAAACTGCTGGTAAGTAGTATAACTTTATAATAATATACTTTTATACTTTGTCTTTTGTGTTTCCTCTATCCGCATATTTTGTATACCTACTTGAAGCCTCTGTATAAAATGATGATTTCATTTGTTCGATGACATGTCCTTGTGTTTTCTTCGAATGAATTTTCATAGAAAAGTGGGGGTTTTCATCTACTAAACAATAAGCTATATGATCGTACAAACCTTAATAACATTCAAAGGTTATTGACTGTCGTCACTTGGGGAAAATTTATGTGTTTTTTTCTCATTCTTTTGCACTGTTTTTCGATTAAATAATCGAGAAAATGTACAATATGTGGTAGATTTAATAGCAATCCAATTAGATTCCCATGAAAAAGTGATCTTAAATAAAATAAATCAAGAATCAATCAATCAAGCGTGCCTGTTTACATACATACAAGTTAAATAAATTTGAATAGATGTAAACAAATGATTTAAATGCTAACTGAGTGGACAAACAACCTAACTAGCAATCAATTGTGACCGTATATCAGTCACAAGACTGAGTTCATAAATAACAAACAACTCTGTTGCCGAGGCATGCAATCATCTGTTTCTGGCTGGATTTTAGTCTGCAGTTTGTAATACGTATTTGTCATGTTGCCTTACTTTATCATGTGGTCGTTGCACTTTTCTTTGTCTTGTTCTTCTTTGAGATAAAGTCGCCTATGAAAATTGTCTAGAAAAATGAAACTGGATTACTAAGCATAGTAGTTTTAATCAATTGATAAGCATATCGCTAACTACAATGAGTCAGAGTCGAATGGGTATGTCATTTGCATGCCATTCAAGTTCAGCGATAAATGAATGTGTCACCGTGCAGCGATTCTATGCTTTTTATCTGGGCTAGATAATGCGCTGGCAATGCTTACTTTATGCTGGCAAACAATATCGATTATCGATGTGTTCTTTGACATCCAAATAATCAATTGGTTTGTATTCTTCTGGAAGATGAAGTATATCACAATTTGGGTCGAAGCTTATGTAATAGGTATCTGTGTCCAAAAGTTGAAATAACTTGTGAAATATTTCAATCAGTCATTGACAAATTATCTCGTCAGTCCAATTGCCCAATCTACGACAATGTCTTGACGGAACGTCTAAAAAATGTGTATGTCTTTTAGATGACCATTCTTTGTAAACGATGATAGAAACACTGAAGGGTTTCTGTCTTTTTTAACTGCAAGCGTGTTGGCTACAAAATTTAACTTAACTCACATTAAAGATCATGAATGAACGGGGAATCTGCCTCCAAATCCTTTCGAAAAAGAACGGTACTAAAGGCCAAATCTCACTGAAGATCAAGCTTAAAACACGTCTAAAAGATTTCTTCAGGCGCTGCAAAGATTAAAAAGAATAGATACACAACTTCACAGCTTATGGAAACAATTGGCAGAAGAACAGGACATAGATATAGCCACGTCAATTTTATCAAAATGTTTCTATTCTTCGGGCATAAAAATTGAACGTACTAAGGCGGATGTGTTGTAAGCGTCGTGACATAGTGGCAAGAGTGTTGTAAGGGGCCATTACTTGCGAACGTATGACAAATATTCAAGAGCAATGCAGGCAACTGATACAAACATTTTTTTTTGGACAAGAAAGTAGGACAACCTAATCTAAAATATATACATATGTGATAAGTTAAAATAATAGCAAAACAGTTTGTAACTTCTAATCTAGGACGCCAATAAAAGTGTACAGAAAAAAGGACAGGCGTACGTTTATACTAAATAGTGCAAAGTAGCTCTTAGGTCAGTGTGTTGGTGCTTTCTACACCGCAACCTCTTGCGAACGATGGTAGTGTCAAGAACACAACTGTCAAGACAACGAACTGGAAATCTCTTTTGTCTTTCCGATATGATAGATAAAAGCTGTAGGACTGATCGCTGCTAAAATATCTACATAACATTAATTGGTTGCGTTTCCTGGGCCTAGTATCTTTATAGATATGAAAGGAGCACTGCAAACGTTTGCTCTATTTCCAATTTGTGTTTAATTCTTTTCAACGTACCGTAACCGGCACATGTAACAGTGATTTAAAACAAACGTCTTGTCATAGTGGTGGGTAGTGAGCTGATATTTAATACCAACACTTTACATTTGAAAATGGTGCCGAAATCTAGCGGCTACCAAAAACATGTTGGAATATTTCGTTATCGGCCTTTCTTATTCGTGCTTTCTATGTCAGATAGTTCGTCCATCATCTGTTGGAACGAAAGAAGGGTTAATGGTGATGCGAACTACACTGGACTGAAATGTACTTGTTAAAATCTTGAAAGCTCTATGAGGTCTGTCTTCGATGGAATCTATCTTCTCCCATAGTCTCAACTGGAAGCTAATGACTCTTATTAAGAAACAAAGGAAGGTCAAGAAAGAGCCTCCACTAAATGAGAAGCCAGAAATCATCAAGCCCCATTTCAAGAACACAATAATCATCCCAGAGATGACTGGATCCATCATTGCTCTCTACAATGGCAAGGACTTCAGTCAGGTTAAAACCATTTCCATTGTTCCATTTAAGTAAATAAATGGTGTAGATCGACTTTCAAATTAGAATTTATGTAAAATTAAAAGGGCACACGTCTTTTTTGCAACGCAATAGTATGGCCTTATGGATTGCGATGCCCTAGCGACCTGCGAAAGTTTTAAATTTAAACTTATCGGAAATCGGTTTTTAGTTGGTGTAAGCTTAGATTGTATTACTGAAAAAGTCACGCGTCCGATGTTTACTTTTGTGCACATTTTTCATCGTCAAATACGAGTGAACACTATAGCTAACTAATTTGCACTTCCAATAGCTATTCTAGTTTGGTGAACACAGGGGGAAAGACTTCAGTCAATGCAATTATTGCTATTTTGCTTAATTTTCGTTTAATTTTAATATTAGCTATCGCACGGAATTAGGATTGCGCCTTTGCACAGGATACTGGTGCGGTTTCGGTTTCGCTTATTCTTGGTTGTCAAAATGGTCTTATTTTTGGCAGTTTGTTCTTCTTTATTTTCTCTCCGACATTCTTGTGTGCCAAATAAAATAGAGAAACATTGACGGCACACAAAATCAACGAAAACGATTACAACACACATATAATACAAAATACAATACAAAAAACATGAAACCATAAATGCAATCAGTTGCCATAAGGTCGAATGGAAACATGTGGCTTTTTGGGACAAAGTTCACGTACCCATATTTATGGATCACAAGCTTCATGTAACGAAAATATCATATAACCCACATGCAGCACTTTATCGTGACGTCAGAGTCGCAAGGCCATGTAGCTATTTACATGTGGTGTACTACAATCTTTACAGGGTGCGCCAAATATAAGTTTTATGTTTTTTTTTTCTTTTTATTAGTAAGAGCAAACATTCTCATTAATTATAGAACACAACGTTGTTCAAGTGGCTGCCTCGGATGGCTTCGCAGTAGCGCATTCTGTCACTCCAATTTTCCAAGACCTTGTTGATGGTTTCGGGCTGTAGCTCACGGAATGCTCGGATGATATTGGCCTTAAGTGCTTGATTCGTTTCCGGATTGTTGGCATAAGATCGGTCCTACACGGTTCCCCCCAAAAAAAAAGTGCAAAGGGTCTAATCGCAGCTCCGAGGCGGCCAATTGACACCGCCAAGACGACTGATAACACAATTTGGGAATTTGGTGCGCAAAAGATCGATTGTGGCATGGTGCATGAACCAGAGGTCCTCTAAAACCATGTCTTCAATTTCAGTAAACAAAACAGTCGGCTGTGTAACGCCTACTGTTGACGGAAGCGTTGTGAATTGAGTCTCAAACTCTCGCATTCTTGTCTGTGAGCAGCACGACATGCACATAAACTTGCGTACAGCAGGCACGGTGGGTGCTTCATTTCGGGCAAAACTTCTTTTCAAAAAAACGCACTGCTTGGGCTACAGAGCACTCACTTTGGAAATAAGTTTTCAATATTTCCCAACGTTGTTAACTCGTAAAGTGACTCATTTCATCCGCGGAGGTATGATACGGACTTTCTGTCAAGATTTCGAGCGGGAAACAGCTGTCAGTGTCAAAATAATCTATGATTGAAAAAGAAACCACTAGATGGCCCACCCTTTGCCATTTACAATTCATAAATCCAATCAAAGCGCAGACATTTAATTCGATTTCCCACCTAACGAATACAACTAAACAATCTTTGTGGTATTTTTTTCCCGTTTTTGGCACCAGAAATTACTGGTTAAACCATACTTTCCATTCCTATGGACGGAATCCAACATAAACACGTGGGATTTTATTTCATTTTGATACACACATTAAAGCAACGCTATAAACTAACGTTATTTGAAACAAATTGACTAAAAATGTATGCATGTTCCACCTGAGGAATCTCGTGCTTATTAAGAACAATGCCTACACGTAGTGAGCTATAAATAGCTTCCGATTTATAAATATCGTCTGAAACAAAGATTTTTCCATAAAGAAAAATTGTGTAGCGGTGATAAAGAACAAATCCAGGGAGCACACAATTTATGCTGAGTTCGATTTTGCAAAAAGTAAATTAAAGTGTAACCACGTATCCACACGGTGGAGTATATTCTGATCTGGAAAGAGGAAAAAAAAAAAGTCTTACTAATTACTGTGCTATAAATAACTAGTTCCAGATGTAAATCATCAATTTAGTGTTTTGTTCTGCGAGTATAATGCGAATGTATTGGATTAGAATTTATTGCTAATTAAATAAATTGAAACTCATACTGTGATAGAAGATATCGTGTTGTGTTTTAATGAAACTCTAGCGTTGTTAATTTAAAAATTCTCACTTACTCATCAGGGATAATTTGACACCATAGAATTTTAGAGTTCATGTATCTAAATTCTCTTGCGAATTAAGTATATGGTGAAGACACTATTTGACAAAATGGAAGAACATGGATCGATTTTTCGATTCAAATGTAAGAACCAAAGTTAATGTTCTAATTAAGGTTCCGCTCGAGGAATAATTACCCAATCGCTCGTTAATGTCCTTGTTAATGGTTCTTTAGATGAGTTTTTTTTTTGATGAAAGCTAGATAATAAAGGAATTGTTACCTGCAAGACTGGTGTGTTACTCCAGCACCTAATAGTCTATTGCATTTCCAGTTGGTTAATGATTGTTACCAGAATTCAATTTGAGGGTAATTTAACTGAATTTTGGCGATATTAAAAAGAAGAATGCAGATTAAAAAAACTGAACAAAGACCTTTTATTCTTGTCAACGGCAATTCGTTTGTCTGCCTCTTCCCAGTGGCTGTCTCTCAACTATGGCCATTCCTCTGTTCTAAATGAATTTAACTTCATTGATGAAACCAATGATTACACCCCCGCCAAACTCAGCTTTGGTCGGAACTTCCATACATCATTCCCGGCTTGTGGTCTAATCTACATCTACACTGATGGATCCAAGACCTCAGACGGAGTTGGTGGTGGTCTCTACTCCTCTGTGCTTAACTTAAGTATCTCCTTCCGCCTCCCTGATCACTGTAGCGTTTTTCAGGCGGAAATAATGGCAATCAAAGAAGCTCTGTCCTGGCTGGACATCCGCCACGGATATCAGCATTTTCACAGACAGTCAGGCAGCCATCAGATCTCTGGAATCACCCACAATAGCATCAACGCTCGTACAAGATTGCCGTTCATCTCTGATGGAGATCTCGGAACAATACAACATTCACCTATACTGGGTGCCATGCCACAGGGATATTATAGGGAACTGTAAGACTGATGAAATTGCCAAACTTGGCACAACCCTCCCAATTGAATCCGTAAGGACGGGTATTGGTATGCCAATTACTACCTGTAATCACCTGCTCAAACTTGATGCTATAAGGAAGGCCAACGCTCTTGGGGTACATTGCTCCTTCAGAATTTCTAGAGAGTTCAAAAGAACTGTTGCTTCTGAAGCGTTCTAATCTGAGCACCACCATCGGCGTCCTTATAGGACACTGCCTAATTGGCCTACACGCCAGACGTTTGGGCCTGTCATCAAATGATGGAAACGATTCCTCATCTTCTTTGCAACTGCCCTGCTCTAGCGTCAAGAAGAAACTTCCACTTGGGATCCTTTTCTTTGACGACCTTGGTGACCTGACAGGTCTGCTCGTTAAGCACCTTCTACGCTTTACTAAAAGCTCCGGTTGGTTCTCCTGACCCATCAGTAGAACCTCCTCTTAAGTGTTATTTTGTCCAGTAACCTCTCTGTATTGGTCCTCTGTCTCTTATCATTGTAGTAACGTAGTAATTGGTAGTGATTTTTCCTTAGTAGATCCGGTGGTACCACAATGGGACTTTTAGGCCTGAGTGAGCTGGTGCTCATCTGTATCTGGGCACTAGCTGCCACCCTAACCTAACCTATCCAGTGAGGGGGTTGGTTGGTGTAACTACAAGGCCTTGAGGTGAATCTTAATCCGCTATGGGTAAAATGGCTCTAACTTGAGAGCTGCGGAGATCTTTTCCTTCTGTCAACCCGCAGACCTAACCTAACCCTACATGACGGTTTTTTTTTCTGTCTCGGGCAAATTTTGCTTCTTTTCTCGTTGGTAATAGTTCTTTTGTTTGCCTCATGTCTTGGCGGCCCAAAATCTTCTCTGTGCCTGCCCTTCGGATATGGCATAAAACAGTAGGTTCCTTCTGCACGCACCAGAATGCGTCCCAGCGTTTTCTCTACTGATTGTATTTATTACTGTCAGTTTCCCAACAGGAGTACAGTAAGGGAAAAAGGTTGAAACGGTTCTGCACACACTTATACGTAGTTTTGAAAAATTCTAAGATTTCTCTTAGACACACAGAAAGCATTTAACAGGTGGTATTTTCACTCCTCTTCTCTAGATTCTGGTAGTAAACGAACTACTTCTAATCCTGTGAGGTTATACGGATGACGTTGCTATAGTTACCTCAGGAAAACATGACAGAAACAAAATGCTCTCTCTAAACTCTCTAAGTTTACTAAGAAATGTGGTCAACACACAAAAAACTGAACTGTTGCTCTTTACAGGGAAATACACAATTCCTTACTGATTCTCATCGACTTTTGGCTTCCCCATTTGTTCTCTAACAATAGTGGTCCAGTTTAAGAGCGTCTTCCTAATCAACGTAGCTTTTTCCAGGCAAGAAGGCTTTGTCATATAGCTACGGTATATTGTGCTTTGCTTGCGAAGTACTATAATTTATGCCAACAGTTAGGCGGTGATTAAATCCCTAAAATCGGTTATCTTCTCTTTTGAATGTGGTCTTAATTATTGCCGTTTATCAATTAACGAGATGGTAGATGATGGGTGCCAGGTCACATGAACATATCAGAAAATTGCTTGGTCGATAAACTCGTCAGACATCGCACAACTCTCTATCAGTTCTACCGGAAAATGAGAATCTCAACAGTCTTCTCGTTACTAATACAATTAAAAGCTATAAGCATCGCCAATGCAATGCTCTGTAGCACGTGCATCACTACCAAACAGATCTGCCCTAAGTCGGGTCACGAACTCTCCAGTGCTATCGTAGATGTCAATACAGAAAAATGCTTAATAGGCTTCTTCTTTAATGACTTCTGCGAAAGTTGCATGGACAAGGAATTAGAGGACGCTTATTCTAGTCTCTATGTTCATCGCAAGCTTTATCTGCTTGAAGTAAATCTTTATCAAATGATCGTTTCAAAACTGTGGGCGTAGAATCGATGGTTCCCTAAGACGAAATATTTTTTGTCCATTTCTTTGATGCGGCCGAATCACTGTTGCATAGTGTTCACAGCTATATCCTTCTTTCCATTATCACTCCAGTATCAGACGTAGTACTCGCATTTTTTCGCATTCTTGCTTATTGTTCACCACTCAGAGTTATGTAGAAGGGCAGATAAGATTAGCGTTCGGTGCGATGTACTATTTTGTTTACTTTAGGATTTTCTGCACGTATCGTCCAGCGCTCAGATTAGCTGAACGTTGTTTCGGAAATGCGTTATACTATTGTCCACGCACCAAAAAACTTTCCACTACACAGCATGTATTTGATTGTCGTTTATCTTGGTAGGCTTGGTATGCTGCTATCCACACAGTCATCATGTGTTATTTTCGATAAACTGTTTCCGTATTGAACAGAATTTTCCATCGCAACAAGCCAGCATGCAGTTGTTGACTTGTGGAGTGCTATAGGTTAGTAAGATAATGGGATTAAGATACTACCTAAGATTAAAGTATTTAGGTCATAAAACAGTCTTCAAGAAATATTTGATTACAGGGAAAATATACACGATTATAGGGTACTCCATTAAGTGTTTCCTATATTTAAATTTAAATAAAACAAATGTGAGTTAGATATCACTGAATTTTTTTATTTATTAAAAAGGCTTATATATGCCATTACGTATGGAAGATAACACCATTCCAATGGCGCCAGCGCCTTTGCTGGATGGTGCGCTTTCAAAACGTCCAATTTTCCATTACTCTGGCTAAATTTGACCAATGACATTGATTATGTTGGCTTTTAGGGCAGTGGCTTGTGGTTTATTGGGAAAGATCTGCGCATTGGGGAAAAGCTCACAACGCTCGTACGGAATATCCACTGCGGCAAGGGTTATGTGAAACGTAGCGCCGAGTTGCGAGTAGTCATCTGTAAGGAGGCTTATGGCGACCGTACTCGAACAGAAGATAATTTAATCACTTGCACATGTTGTTGAAAGCTATAATTCTGCATGTTGATTTGACAAGTCAGACTTCATAAATGACAGCCAATCTGACAGATGTAGCTTCGACAATATGGCCGCAGTCAAAGTACAGGAATCCCTATTGCAAAACAATAAATAATTCTTTTTTTCATTTGTTTTTGTTTAGTTATTTATGTTCTACTTTAAAATTATATTTATTTATATCAAACTGACAAATTAAAAAAAACAAAAAATACCATTAGAAAATCTGTCAGCACAAGAAATAGAACCAGTAATTTACTACGGCGATTCAAATGTCAATCTCGGTGAACCCTTTCAAATAACGTGTATAATACTTATTTCTGAGTCCATTAATTGGCTTAAAGACGGTGAGCCAATAACCAAACACAATTTACGTCATTGGCGAGATGAACACTCATTTATAACATCGGAAAGTGCTATCGATGGTAAGTACCCAGGAGAAAAAAAAAAGAAGTTTATAGCGAATCTGCGTTCAATTACATTCTAGCTGTTGGATTTGGTCACTGAAAAACTAAAAAATTAAAAAACATATCCCATTGAACGCAGATACATAAATTTGCATTGAGTTTAGAGATTTATGTCGCTGATCAAATGCTAATATTTATTTTAAAGGTGAAAAGCATAAAATCGAAGCCCATATAAGTGTGCGGCATGCCTTAAAAGCTCACCAGGGCAAATATCAGTGTAACTCACAGCACTCAAGCTACCACCTGCTCAAGGTGCACAACCCTGAGAATCTGTTCACAAGGCATTATGATATCGATTCTTCAGATATTTCCAATTCCTCCCCATTACCAGAGTCTTATGTACCAAGTGCCACCGATTTATTTACAGTCAGCAATACAGTTCATCAGGGTATACCATCTCACACGTCAGCACCGTCGTCAACTCCCGACATTCCATTGCAAAAATTACTAACTGTCTATTCTAATGCTACTAACTATAATAACATGTACACAATAAGCGATGATGTACCAACAATCACGTGGAGAGGAACAACCAACACCGATCGTGAACGACACCACCCAAATATATTCGATAAAAACAATATCACTGGTGTTCTATTAGTACATCCGTCTAAATTTCCCGTCACTCCAGAATATGTCCAAATGATCACTGGCAGAATGGTAGAACAACCATCACCAACAGAACCAATATCAACTAGGCAATACTATACACCGGTGCTGCCTGGACTTACTACATATAATATGCCTACTACTACTATCCCAAAGCCAATTGTTAATGGTGAGATTAATGAAAGAATATACTTTATTCAAATCTCATGTGTTTCCATTAATCTAAACGCAGTTATCTAATAATATTCAATAATTTTTTTCAATTTGTCTTTAGCTAAAGTTTGTTTTTAACGTGCCAATTCATAATCCATTTGTCCTCTTTTTTACTATTTGTTTTAGTAAATTCAAAGAAGTATGATAATTACCGCTATTTTCTGCTTTCAGCACAACATTTCTGTAGAATATTTTTTTTAAGGAAATCATTCAATTTTTATCTACGTGATTGGCATTTTAAATTAATCGTAGATATGAGATATTATAGATCCTTCATCACAACATTTAGATCGGTATTCATCCATAAAACATACATAACATCCATATAACTTGTACTGTATTGTTAATCTGTACCCGAAAGAAATGTCTTACAATCGATATTCCCCTTTCAATCCCATAAATTTGAACCCTTGTTTGATTTGAAATGGGAAATATTAAATAGAAAGGTAGTGTTTGACTCTCATCTAACTAGTTTCACGAATTTTCAATAAGTCAATTAGCTATTTTTTTTTTTTGTAATCCTGGTACGCCATCTGATAGCATATTTCAAAACTAACGAACACGATAGCCGTGTTTTTTTGTAACCTTGCCAGCCAAAAGTAAAATGACACACGCGTAAAACAAAAACAATAAGCTTCCAGCAGTTTAGGAAAATGAATTCATTCTTATGTCAAACAAGAAAACGTCCGTTCCCTTACTTTCTGGACTAAAAATCATCGTTTGTCAAATTTCAAAGAGTGGGGGTAAACATTTCTCAGAGAGAGGGAAAAATTCAAAAAGTCATGGAACACATAAAGCTACAAAATCTACCCACGCCTTAAATTTTTATTTTTCACTTTACTTTTCACAGCTAAAACAATTTCCAGTCAGAGAGAAAAACTAATATCCTTTGACAGATCTTACAATTCCTACCAACAGACGGTTCGTTCGTGTACCCTTCTAAAACAGTGAATTTTTACGAAAATTTACGAAAAGCTGTTCGCGTGCGGAATGTTTTCGTAGTTTTTCGCAGAAGAGAGCGCTCACGAGAGAGTAAGAAATTATCCCATGCTACGAATTTTAGTGCAAGAAATTTCTGTCAAAGCTGTCAAACCAGTGTATTTTCAACTTTTGCTTGTTCAACCCGTTCGTTTACTTTTTGTAATTCTAGCACTCTCTGAGAGAATTTTGCCCCCACTTTTCGAAATTTGATAATCTACGAATTTCAGTGCAAAAAGTACGCGAACGGACCTAGAAATTTGTTGGGTAAGTAATCGTAACTTTTGTCATGGAGGGGGGAAATGTTTTTTCTCTCTCTTTTACCATTTTTTTGTGTAAGAAATGAAGTTGCACTAGCATTCGTAAAAAATCGTGCGAATTTGTATACAATTTTCAGGTAAGGGAACACACCTAATGTTTGGTTAAATTTAAAAACGTGAAACATTTCAAATGTCTATAATTGGCATTTATGAAAAAAAAATATTGCCACTTTTGACAGGATGAGAATATTTCTTTGTGAAATAAGAAAAACAAAAACTATGTTGACAACTAAATGAACACTAAAATGAACTAAAGTTCACGCTGTAGACTTGTTCGATGTGACAATCTGTCACAGGCAGATGAATTAATTCAAAGGCATTTCAACTAAATTTCGCTGAATTCTCGAGGCTTCGAAAATTTATTGCCAAACCTCGCGTTTTCGTGGGAACATAGTAAATATTACAGATGTTTTGCTAAAAGCTCATGAAAAACTAGAGGCTTTGTTTCGGTGGCAACAAAGTGTTAAAGAATTGGTTTGGAATTTTCAAATTCGTGTTCTATTGAAAGAAGAATCGTCAATGTCGAAAAGATGGGGGTAGAAAAAGTAGCAAAGTGTCACAAAAAGTGTTATAACCCACGGAACTGTCCGTAAATTTACTTATTGTTTGTTTGTTTTCGCCTAAGATATAATCAGTGGAAAATTATTTTTAAGAACTATCGCACTTCGCGAGCATAATTGCGTCTTCTGTCTGTTTTTTAAAAGTTTTTTTCTCGTACCGGTACATTTAAAATATATTGCCCCACGTGTATAATCCAGTAAAGAATTCAAGAGGGATACTTTCCGTACTTTTGTAAGATATGGTTTCAAATTCATATTTGGTATGTGTGTAGGAGTGGTTTTGCTACCAACCTCTGTGGCCCGTTCGGTCCTTTTTGCACTAAAATTCGTGTTGAAAATTTCTCATTACTTATGAATAAGTACGGATTGAATAAATACAAAGATACACTGATTTGACATTTTGACAGTTTTTTTAAAAATCAGCCCAAATAAATTTCTTGCAATTAAATTCATGGGTAGCATGGGGAAATTTTTTAATCTCTCGGGAACGCTACCTTCTGAGAAAACCTACGGAAATTCACCGTACGGTAAAAGTATTTTGTTAAAATTCTCTGTTTTGCGAGAGTACGCGAATGGGCTTATAATTATTATAGCACATTATAGTACTAAATCATTCATTAAATAATTTTGGAAATTTTCGCAGCTGAATGTCAAATTTTCGTATGAAAGAGTGAATGAACTCGAACTTTCGGAAATGAGCGAAAACTTAAAGAATCGAAGCCAAAAGCTATTATGGTCGCACAATACAAATTCTCTGCTTCGGAAGTGGTCGTACGAAACCATTCTTCTATTGCACTTCAGACTTTAGTATTAGAATATAGCAATATGCTTGGCCCAGCATCAAAACTGATAACTTTTGTATACCAATCCTGATTTATTGGTGGCAAATATATTTTTACATTATCACTTCAATGTACTAAGAAAAACTACGAATTTCGAAGCAGTTGACTACTTCAACGTACTTTCCTGCTAAAAAAAAAGTGGGAACCCTATACACCATCATCATTAAACGTGACAGTTTGGAGGATGTCACGATCTCTGCGTTTTTAAAACTGTAAAGATCTTATAAAAATCAATACCGATTTTATTTATATTTATGTCTTGAGGTCTATTTTCGTTAAGCGTACATACTACATATGTATGATTAATTTGGTTACCAATTAAGCTACTCAATGGCTTTGCATGATTCGTGCTTCGGCGGCAGAGTGTGGAGATAAAAAAAAATTGAGTCAGCGATGATTTCAGAAATACTGCACAATTATTATTCAGTTATTTCTTATGAAAGAAATATGTAAAATTTTGAAAATAAAAAAAATGATTAAATAAGCTTCTGTGTTAATTAAGAAAATGAAAATTCCTAGAAAGCACTATCGCTTTATAGCCTCTTCTATTGTTCAGTGCTTCGTAGGAATTTTACAGAAATCCAATTTCTTTGTTAGCTCTCGTCAGCTAACAAAGTTCGTAAAATGCAAAATATTTTATGAACAATATGAAGGTACGCCTTTGGTTTTGAAGTAGCCACAGCGCCAGGATTGGAATCCAATAATATTTCCATCAAACTTGAGAGTAAAAAGTAGATACGTTGGCTTTCCGTGAATGAGTGTCCGAAATGAGTGTTTTGTTTCAAAATCTTTTGAATCCTTGCATCACTTCAATAAATAATGTTTAATATTGCATGTGACATATGCAGAACTCGTTGTTTTTT
Source organism: Chalcosyrphus nemorum (assembly GCA_949716465.1). Taxonomy (NCBI): domain Eukaryota; kingdom Metazoa; phylum Arthropoda; class Insecta; order Diptera; family Syrphidae; genus Chalcosyrphus; species Chalcosyrphus nemorum. Next base: position 27,111,297 of record OX454335.1, read on the forward strand.
TGTACGTGGCGTAGAAATTATGTATATATATGTACAGGGTGGGCCAAATATAAGTTTCTTTATAAAAAAAAATGAACTGTCACTCCAATTTTCCAGAACTTTGTTGATGGTTTCAGGGTGTAGCTCACGGATTGCTTAGATGATATTGACATTAAGGGCTTGAATCGTTTCCGGATTTTTGGCATAACATCGGTTCCCTACAAAAAAAAAGTCCAAAGGGTCAAATCGCAGCTCCGAGGCGGCCAATTGACATCGCCAAGACGGCTGATAACACGATTTGGGAATTTGGTGCGCAAAAGATCGATTGTGGCATGGCGCATGAACCAGAGGTCGTCCAAATCCATGTCTTCAATTTCAGTAAACAAAAAAGTCGGTTAACATGGCTCTGTAACGCCCACCGTTGACGGAAACATTGTTTCCAGCCTCATTTTCGAAGGAAATTGGTCCAATGAGACCACAACTCAACAATCCACACCGTGCACTTTGCGCTCCGTTCAAAGACGGGAACTATGGGTGTTATCCACTAGCATGCAAGTCTCACGGACTGTTTGCACAAACTTGCGCACGCAAACTGACTTTCTGTCAAGATTTCGAGCGGGAAATAGCTGTCAGTGTCAAAATAACCTATGATTTAAAAGGAAATCATTAGATGGCCTACCCTGTATTTATGCTCCTATTTTCTAAGAGATGTAGCTTGCTTCAGAATGTCATCATCTCTAGGACTTAAGTTCATGAGGTAGATTTGGTTGTCCATCAGACACTAACGGAGAATTATATATATACGTATGTATTTCTAGAAGGACTCGGATTAAAGGTTTTTCCTATTAAAGATTAAGCGCAAAAGCGCTTCACTGTGGATTACCATTAAAGTGATTGAGCTAAACATGGTCTGATTTAACGAATTTCGGAACTGCAAATTATATGACAAATCATTGCATGTCCTGAGTTGTAGCCTCTTCAGCACATGATTTTATATCTTGAAAAAAACATCTTTTATTTGTATCAATCGCTTAAATGCAGTTTTTGTCAACGCGGGTTTTTCTTACGAACATCGAATTGAAACAAGAGCAGCGTTCATTCCGATTTTTATTTTACATAAATGCATATGATTTTTTTTTTGTTTATTATATACTATTAGTTGGGTTTTTTTTTTGTATCCTACTGTTCAAATTAGAAGCGAAATCATGTCATTTCAAAACATTTTGCTACCCCTTTCTTGAACTGTATTAAATTGAATTGCAATTAAATACGAAAGAACAATAACTTATAACTAAAGAAACTTGTTGTTTTATTTTACAGAACCTGAATTATTGGTCCCGAACTACGACAACATCGAACATCGACTAAAAACATTTCATATCAAAATGCCACTTGTTCTCAGTTGCAACGTAACCAAAGAAGGAGACTATGACCTTGTTTGGTAAGAATAATAGTGTTTTTTTTTGTTTTATTTTTTTTTTAAATAAATTGGCACTTACTTAATTTGTTTGTGTCGATTATACATAGAACAACATTATTTAGTTAGTATATCATTAGTCTTAAAAGTTAAATTATTTATATTTAAGAAGACTTATAAGTTATACAAGAAAACTTATTGGTTAAAGTTAAAAATTCCATGCTAAGTAAAGGTACATGCACAGCTCAGCGACCGGCGAAACGCGAACAAATCATTTTTAGCACTTTTAAAGGCAAACAATTGACAATTTTACTAATTAACTCGCTAATTTTCCCGCGAATAGACGAATACTTTTTGCGAACTGTCAAATTTTATTCACATTCCATTGATGTAGAACACAATCCACATTCGCGCGACCAAAAAATTCGCAAGAGTTTAACCTCACAAATTTATTTTTCTTTGGCAAATGCCAAATGAAATTTGACGACTAGATACAAAAGGTATGAAATGAATGTGAATGAAACGTCAAAACTGGCGAATATTCGCCTGTTGGTGTTCGCAGTTTGCTGAGCTATGAATGGACCTTAATACAGTCATTTCTACACAATTCTTATTGCTGAATATTGATATGTTGCGTATAGCAGCATCCAAATAAACAGCCCATAAAATAGGTATAAAATTGGTAATAATCTCGTAATATATATGCATTATATGCATGTTAAGATAGGAAGATGAATATTTGTACAGGAACTTCAGTTGAGGGTTGTGCTATTTTTCCTTCGAACATGAATTTACAGATGTACATACGTGGTACGAGTAAACCATAAGGCAGTAGGTTCGGTTTGGATCATGTTTATCGTCTGTAATATTTACCATAGACGACCTAAATTTAAGTTTTAACTAAGCTTAACTAAATTTAAAGTTGAAATTTAGTGCGTCTATAGTCTGTCCTGTTTGGCGTTTCATGGTTTGGTAGGAGTAAAATGAAATAAGTATTAATTTTAAGGCTAACAGTTTTGATACCATGATTTCGGGACACATAAAACTAATATGCGTTTGCAGGGCTTACATTTAACGATTTGTTTGAGGACAAAATAACATAACAATAGCGTCCGAATTGTGCTACTTGTTTGATCTGTAAAATATATTTTCGAGTTTTGAAAACACTGGTAACATTTTAGAAGCTAGCGAAAAGAAAAAGAAAAGAATGCGAGTTAACCGTGAATAAAACATATAGAAATGCTATAATCCGTTTAAAATAGCTCCAAATTTAAGGCCGAAAAACTGGTGATATGCAGACGGATGGACATGGCTGGTGACGTGAAATAACGCCCTACGAAATAAGGCAACATGTGCTTGGGGTGCGGAATTGGGTGTTTGCAAAGTTTACTTGTATCATGGATTCAAAGAAACTTTTCACATACTCAACCTAGCATCTACTTCAAATCCAACAGTGACCATAAGCAAGGGGGTTACAGGGGAGCAACATGCCCCCTCATACAAATTTCTCTGTTTATGCATTGTGAACTTAATAAAGGGAAACCGTAATACATAATTGTTTTCCATTTTAATCTTCCCATAAATGTGGTCTTATTCCCAAGTTGTCTTCCAAATAAGACCACCCCCTGGCATTATTCCACATTTTGAATGTGGCCTTATTTCGTAGGGCGTTATTTCACGTCACTGACATGGCTATGTGTATTTACTGATCACATCATAAAGGGTTTTTCAATAGGGACATAACAATTTTGTATTTTAATACAAACCCGCCTTTATGTTTATTTTTATGATCTGCCAATGTCAAAACTTTAGATCGAGCTTACATTTTTATTATACTCAGAAACGAGCAACGTTTGGAAATTATTGAAAATATCTACTGAAATACTGCATCGGAACTTTAACGGCGTTTACTTACTAAATTTGAGTCAACATATTGAATTTTCCTATTCATGTTAAGGTAGCACGAAACGACGAACATGGTCGCCGAACTTGTTCGTTTGCGTTATCCCCTACACGATAAACACATTTGGCGAGCATTCATTTCGTGTTGATTCTTTATAGTGTAAACATGTGCGATAAAGAAGCGCAAGAAAAGCCAAAATGAGGTCGAAGCCAACGAACACGAAAAAATCGAAATTTTTCGCCAACAGCGAACGGCTCGCGAACCAGTCCCTACACGAGAAAAACATAGCGAGCACGAGATTCAGCGAGCATGTTCGTAGTTTAGGGCTAATTTTAGTGAGACAAGGAACTGTTCGTAGTACTAAAAACATCACAGCCGTAAGTTTTTTTATTTCGAAATGAGCCAATTAAGTCGAATCTTCGCCACTCTGAATCGGAAATCTCTCAACCCACACTGTGGCGAGTTTTAATTAAAAATCTTAAATTGGCCCCTTACAAGATCAAATCAACACCAGAACCGAATGTTCTTGATCATTTGAAGCCCCGAAACTTCCCCGATTGAGCTCTGCAAAAGTTTGAAAAAAATTCTTACAAAATACATCTTTTGCTTTAATGGCTTTGTCGACAAACAGAATATGTTTCACCGGCCAGTAACAAACCAAAAAGCGCTTTAAGTGACTTCATTGGATCCGCAAAAAGTGTTAGTGTGTGGCCCAATGAAAAATTATAGTTCTGTTACGGGCAATGTAGTTCCTTATCGTGCTATGTCAGACAACAGTCTTTGGCCTTGTTTTTGAAGTAACAATTCGTATGCATTTTTTTTTTTCAAAATTTTTACAAAAATCGTCTCTTGCAAACAAAAAAATAACTATAGTCTGTCCAACATAAATTGTCAGTACACGTCTTATGGGAGAGATCAGTAGCGTGTCATATTTTTGCACCATACTAAATTGAGAGGAACCCCGCATAAAATGTGTATACCCGCCTGTGAATATCCATTTGGTGTGCGCTGATTGGCTGCTGCATTTCAACCCCTATTTATTTTCATGTTCATTCAGAGTTACCAGTGTCCGTTTTGTAACTCGTTCAGTTTTTTTTCCTTGGGTTTCTATTAAGGAGCTTTTGGTTTTAGAGCTTTGAAAAAAGTTCTTTTTTGATAAGCATTACCATCATGTTTCTTTTAATGTGTTGAAAATACGTTAAAATGCAGTTACAAAATTGTAAGATGTTTTCTATTCCAAAATGTTTTAATGTTTTGCACTTTGTAGGTACGCATACATTTTTTTCTCTTTTTGGGTTCAATTTTCATTACGTTGAAAAATACCTACATAAAATACGCAATTGGTAAAATAGGAAGTTTACTTTTTACTTTGAAGCAATGCAGTGAGTGAATAATTTAAATTTTTTCAGTATTCTATATAATTTGTTTCCATTATAGGAAAATTAATTGACAATTTTTGCATTTCAATGGATAAAAAATTGGACCTTTGCCGATTCGCCTCTCATGAATCAAAAAAAATTCTTTGATAATGCCGCCAGTGTATATACATAAACTCGGCCAAAAATATTTTTGACCAACATTGCATAGTTGTAATATTTTAAGCAATAAAATATTACAGAAGCAGGTCAATTTGGTCATCTTATATCCTTGCGCATATCTGAACAGAACACAGAAGAAGGATATGTACATATGTATGTACATAAATTTTATTGCTTTATTGCAGGAAGTGATTTTTAATTGTCGAGATTTTTCAAGACTGGGTTTTCTTGTATTTTATCTTATTTCAATGTATGACTTAAGAATTAATTGCTTTATTACAGGATGTACGACATTTAGTTCCGTTCTCGTACAAAAACATAATACAGGGGGATAGTCTTTGAGTTCTTATTTCGTTGCCAAAAAATAGATACAGTTTTTTTTTTATCCCTGGGTGTTAAGACGGGTAGTTTTTTAATAACTGTTTTCAAATTGTTTTTTTTGAAGAAGTATTGTGCAATTTATATTTTTAAGTCGTGAATTATTTGTTTTATATTTGATTAATAAAACAAATTAAATGAAAATTTCAATCTAAAAAAACAGGACGGTAACCCTACATAATATTCTTTCACATTTTTCCTGGTTTGAAATGATACTGCGGCAACCCTGTAAGAGCTTTTGTTAGAGTAGCACCTTACGGAAAACAAACGAGTGCGAATGAGAGACAAACATCCCTATCTTCCCTGTACTGACAATTTATGTTGGACAGACTATAGTTTCAAGAATAGAAAAGTTAATACCCATATTTGTAATACAGTGTAACCTCTTGTATCCAGAATGTTTGAGAAGTGAGACCAACCAAATTTCGAATAAGAGCTTTTTCTTTTGTTTAAAGCGGCCCATACACACCACACTTGCGCGTGCACTGGCGTCGGTGCACTAAAAAGTGTGCTGTGTATGAGCTGGTGTACGTACCGAAATTACGTACCGTAATGCCGAGTGTCCGGCACGAAGTAAGGGTAAAATAAAAATAGTTTGATTTTTGATGTCGGTGTCTCGATTGGTGTGATGTGTGTGGTAAGGGTCGTTTTAGATGCTTATTGATAGACAGAAAATGGACATACATCCGTAGATGGGACATCGATTTGAGTTTGTATGTTTTTTTTTGGGTGATTGCGTTTTAAACATGAAAGCTTAAAATTAAGATAAAAACGTGTGTATACGTATAAGAGACGTTTCGCTGTAACTAAGTACAGCTGACCTCGTATTTTATGCAATTTTGAGAATGTTATCATTTTGGATTAGTATTTATAGTCGGGGTTTTACTGTAATCACTGTTAATATTAACAAAACAAAAATAAATAAATATTTTTCTTTTCTTTAATTAACAAACGTGGAAAACACACATATTTCCTTCTTAAGGTTTTTATTGGCTAACATTGTGGTATGTTTGAATAGTGTTGAGAAATAACTTGAGTAACGTGATGCTGTTTAACTAATTTAGGTGCAATAGGTCGTAGTATGGAAGATGATGAGGCTTTTGGTTACTTTCACGTGTAAGTTATTTTCTATGTTTTTTTTTTCGTTTTTTTTCTATCAGTGTTATTCGATGTTAATCACGTGCAAATATGTATAGCTATATATCATATATGTATTTTTATTTTTTGACTAAGTTAGTTTGTGAATGCCAACAATATAATGTATGGCATTATATCCAATAATAGGGTCTGAGAAAATTGCACCCCAAAACAGTTTAGATTAGGCGAAGGAAAATGTATTCTAACTTACCATTGCAGGGTGCAAAGATTCTCTACTACTGGTCTCTTCTATAAGCCTTGCAGCAGTGTTCATTGTAGGCTTTGTTTTGTTCTTTTAAACCTGGTCGTCGGTTTAGGTATGGGTGTCTTAGAAGCTTTACATTATATTACCGTTTTAAGGATTTATTTTGCATGATTTGCAAAATCATTACTCTTTCACTTAGTTGCTGTATACATGTTTATGTGGATTAAAAAAACCCTTTAACAAATGTTTATTTATAAATTTATTAATTTTCAGGGAAAAGAATGGTACCGAGGTCTCGAAAGTTGCCTTTTTACAAGGACGTTATAAAATAATAAAGCCCGAAAGAAAATTCATCATTGAAAAAACTGATGAAAAAGATGCTGGTACATATAGTTGTAGAGTTAACAATGAGAAAAAAGATTTTAGAGTATCAGGTAAGGGATATTATTATTGGTCAATGTCACAAAAGACTTTATTACTATTTATTTTGTGTAGCAAACGTTGTTGTACGCGTGCCTTCCAATACCGGAGTTGTCGAGGGAGAAAAACTTTCTATCCATTGTATCGTTGTGGGTACGGATCCTAAGTTATATTGGGAAACGGGTAAATTACTAATCATACATATTACGAGTCTGGCAAATTCTTTATAAATGGTTTCTTCTTTTGTAGGAAATCTTACAATGCACAACTCAACTGGTAGATATGTACTTAAGGAAGATGAAAATAATGTTGAAAACGCAATTTTAACTATGGAAAATGTTAGTTTAGACGACAGAGGAGAATACAAATGCCTTGCCAGTAATATCAATACCGAATTAGGAGTTTCCGAAGCAGCCAGTGATGTTTCCTATGTTCGCGTCAAGGGTAAGTTCAATTGAAACATGAGAGCTAATATTTTCTGTATAGAATATCCGACTACTTTAATTCTTTTCCTACCTTAACTAAAAACAAAATGATTTATGACTTTTTCTACCTTAACTAAAAACAAAATGACTATGAGCTAAGGCAGCACTGTCGATACGACAGAATAATCAGCCAAGAGCTGTTTTTCTTGTATATAATGTACCCTCCATACTTTAAGAATGTTTTCTCACATCCAAAAGTAATAAAGTGAAATAGCATATCAAAAACCAAAGGTTCGCTTGTATAAATAAATTGTCTAATAAGTGCTGCTTCTTCGAGCAGATAGCACTTGACATATACAAAGAAGGTGGAAGGTATATCTTCATCTCTTCCTTGTCTATGCAGCTTCTGTCGAAGTCATAAGAGAGGAGGAGGCCTAACTAGATGGTGAGCTTTTCTATTAAGCAGTGCACTTTTAACTAATGAACGTTATTTTCGTTAAACAAGGCAATTAGAGCGTTTGGCAGTGAGGCACGTGGTATAGCCCGGCCATTTGCTATTGGCAATGCTTCTCGGATTTGATTTAATTAGTAATTTGAATATAGCAAGCGGCTCCTTGCCCGTAACTATTCCAGGTTTTTAATTCCTGCCTGACTATGGGTATTACTTATAATGTCCCACTCGGATAACATATTATACCTTAGTCCTCCTTCAACAAGATATGCAGAGTCGCTGTCGGAGTGGTTTTAAAAGCTAGAAAATGTTGATATATCGTTTTTGTCTAGTGTTTCATTCATGGCTCAACGTAATGTGAAAAGGTACACACGAGTACATACTTGCTTTAGTGGAACTTCTTCCTCTACAAAACTATGTCGTACAATTTGTGATTTAATTTACTTTATTAACTTTTTTCAACTTATATGTTTTTTTTTTTAGGAAAACTTGCTGCACTGTGGCCTTTTCTGGGAATTTGCGCCGAAGTTCTCATTTTATGCACAATCATATTGATTTATGAGAAGCGACGCAACAAAGCAGAACTAGAAGAAAGTGACACAGATCCTAATACTGAACAGTAGTAGGTCACACAATTAATAAGCAATAAAGTAAAACCTCCAAACAATTGTTTTGAAAAGAAAATTCATTTATTAATAAAAAACAAAAAAATAATAATAATGACTAGCAGCTACTTATTTATTATTTTTAATGTTGAATTCAAAATGTTATACTTGTATAGTCTATTTTTGAAATATAAAAACAAAAAAAAAAACGTTAAGTGCTTAAAGAACAAACCCTCAAGTTGCCATATTATATTAAATAATAGAATCAGTTCTGTGGTCTTTTGTACTATAATTCTTATTATCATTCTTATTATATTTTCAAATCATTCGCCAATAAAGAAAAAACCAAAGCCATTTATGCCTGTTTCGAAGGTATAACATTGGAGTTAAGTTCTTGAGTTAGAAATAATCTTAATTTATTTGGCATTTGATCGTGAGTTTGCAGTGATATAAACTTTTAAGTGCACTTTACAGACGGACTAGTAGCTATGTTGAGAAGTGTGAGGGCTTAGATTCTTCAAAGCCAGATCATAACCTAGCTGGCAAAAGTGAAGAAGTGAAGGAAGAGCAACGAACGAAAATATTGAAACGACAATTTTGAGCCATTACATCAGGACTTGATTGGATGTGTTGCTTGACAGGAAGCAACGTTAAGCGTTCCATAATGCAGACGTAAAACCGTGATGTAATCCATTACGTTCTAAAACGCATTGTGAATGAATCACATGCGAAAACAAAAGCATCATGAACTTAGACAAACTAATATAGACTTGGTTTCAAAACTATTCGTTCATTCCAATCAATCATTCAATCGTTCAATGATAGAGACAGATATATTGTATTAGCTCAAAACAACGATCATCAATCCCAATCAGATCTTATACCTCGTTTATATGGCAAATTGAAACCGAATTCAATTCGAGTTGAGTACTATAAACTCAAATCGGATTGAAATAGGATTGACTCGATCCGATTACAAAATTTTCTGTGATCGAGTTGAGTTTTTCAGATGGAGGCAAAATAAAGAACGATAAGAAATTTCTTGCTCTTTCGTGTTTTTTGTTTTTTTTTTTTGTTTGTAGCGACCAGATGTTGTGCGGAGTAAAGTAAAATGTAAAAAATTAGGGGGATAAATATTTGGACAATCAATCCTATTTCAATTCGATTCTAACTCGATCCCTTAATCCGTTTACAGCAAAAACGCGGATTGAAACTCAATCTCATTCCAATCGTAACGTAAACGTAAACGTAACTATAAAAACAGTGGAGTCCCTTTCTTTCCTTTTGCACACCAGATTTTCAGCAGAATGTCATACCTACAATTAACAACAACAAAATGTACAGAACGACTCAACAAAATGGCTGCGCCCATAAAAACTACCGACGATTGAGAATGTGTGCCTGAGCTCCGATTTAATTTTGCAATAAACATCAAAATACATTCAAAATTGGTAGTCATTTTGCTCTTGCCAACGGTCAAATCGACCGAAGACGACCGCCTGTATTAGTTTATCTATGATCATGAACTCATGTGATGCAAATGTCATTTAATATTTTATCGTGTTTTATTCTGCCAAAATGATAGCGTCATCGTAGTAATTGTAGTAATTGTTTTAAATTAAATTTATACATTAAAGCTAACAAAATTTACAGGAAAAGAAATGGTCAAGCGTGCTCATTTAGATCGTTCCAAATTCTCAAAGATTCCAACGCATCGTCAAAGCATCGCATAACTAACACCCGATTGTGACAACACAACTCAACGAAAGAAAAAAAAATTCTAGTCATAACTTTCATTTTACGATTTTCTATTCCTTATTCACCAAAATAAATAAAAAATGATATTTTATAAATATCAACATTTTTTATAACGGTAATACCAAATTTATTAATAGAACTCTCAGGCTTTCGAAGAGTTTTTCGAATTTGTTACGAATGCCCTAACTTATTTTATGTCACTAAAAAGCTTGACGCGTTGTCGTTTCTGTCTGAAGTAATACAAAATTAAACAGGAGTAAAAGTAAGTAAATACACATTGGAAATGTTTTCTTACCCTTATACAGCTGTCTGCACAAGACACTACAGTAAAGTGATCCAAAAATTCAAAATGTTGTACAAAGTAAAGAAGTTCACCCGGAAATAATTAACACATTTATTTTTTTTAATGTTGGACAAGTTCAATTTTATTAAAAAAGGTTTCAAGATATAAAGAAAACACTTAGTTTAAAAAAAATAAATTAGTTCAGTTAACCAAAAAAAATGACTAGACTTTAATCCGTACTCCAAAGATCCTCTTAAATTCACTTGATTTTAATGCGCTTAGCTTAAATCTGGAAAAATGTGTGTGTGTGTTCTCTTCTCTTTTGGGGGCGCATCCTATTACCTTGTCGGTAATTTTAGTTGTCAAATATAGGTTAGAATTGCATTTAATAACAAATATTTGCTTAATAATTTTAACATTTTTAATGCCACTATTCACAAAACAAGAGAACTTAAGGTATGTACTTACCTTCTTACTTACTTATCGCTACTTACTTACCTTATCGCTGTCCCCGCGACTGCGATAAATTTGCGGCGACAGCGACAAAGAAAAAAACGATAGTTTTGTCGCAGTTAAAATGTACACCTCATCAGAAGAAAAAGCGCTTTTATTTCTTGCCTTAAAAGATGAAGAAAAGTCGACGTTGCATTTCCATATCAATGCTTTAGAATTTTAGATTATTATCACCAACATTATAATCTTTGTGTGATAGATTGTATAAAGACGGTAAATTTTTAAACAAATTCAATTAACCCCTTTCAGTAGACGTCATATTCATTTTAACTGCAGCAAAAAGGCTGCATGCAGCGACACTGTCCCGGCGTCAAACAATCGCGTTGGTGTGGACTCTCTCTACTCTTCATATGTACATATTCCGCCATGTAATTGAAGTGACAGCAAACACAGAGATTTATGGCTATAGTGTTGGTTTGGTTGTACCTACTTTATTCATAGATCAGTTTTTTATTCCTCGTCCAATATAATGATATAAGCTTTGTTCAGTAACTGAAAAAGTACCACAGCACAGCACAGAACAGAACAGCACAAGTTTGTGAAAACTATCAGAACAGATAAGAACAGAAAAGTACATCCTCCTGTTCAATAAGTCAGAACGTATCTCAAAGTATTCTTCTTATTAGCAGTCAAACGTATTGAATCGCAAATAATTTTCGTTACGACACTTCTCACGAATATGTTCTACCCCAAAAGTAGGTGCAGAAAAGAGTGTACTGGAGTGTGCAGTACAGAATCATTGAAAAAAAAAGGAAAGAACACTTTTGGACGGTATTTGTTCTCATTCTCACGCAAAAACCTGTAATTTTCTGTGCAGTACAGAGTCACTGACAAAGCCAATGTTTGAAATCGTTCGCTAAAACGAAACTGTTCGTTATATCGAGCGATTTTTTTTGCATATATCTTGCAATGTTTATTAAAAATGAATGTATATGTTTCTTTTATGTAAAATTAAGTTCAACACATGAGAAAATATTACATAAAACAAAATTGTAGTGAGCAAAATTTGCAGTCATACATAAATATGTAAATTTGTTATATCGGATAGTAAATTTGTATGAAATGGTTCGCTATTTAGAGATGTCAATGCAATTTTTAATACACTTTCGGTATATCGAAAATTTTTAATATGGGTATTCGTTATACTGGACGACCACTGTATTTTCAATCACCATACATATATATTTACATATTTCAGTGTTAAAAGTTTATGTGAATTTGTTCAAGGTAATAAAATTGTAAGTAATTAATAATTTGTAAATATTTGCCGGGTACATAAGCAGATAGAAGTCTTTTATAAAATTGACTGCAAATCACAAATAACCTAGGTTAGGTTGTTCTGCAAATGACGTATGTATGTAATTAGGAAGCAATGTAAGTACTACAGCCAGATCAAAGTAAGTCTTACGGATTAGGACGTACTAATCCTATTTCTTAAGCAGATGTTATTTTCTTTCTTTTTGCACTTTTTTTTTTTAATTTTTTTGCAAAATAATTCCACTTCGCATCAAAAACTCACTGATAAAATATTGTCACTAATTGATGTTGAAACAATTTTCCCACATACCTGAGATTTTGCTCAACCAGATTATATAAACGACGGCTCAGCAAAATACAGGCACGAATGAAAAAGGTTTAGTATTGTTGAATTTGGAGGTTAGGTACATAATTTTAATTAGTTTAATAATTTATTTTACATCAAATCAAAAGTCGTACGAAGGTAAAGTTTAATTTAAATAAATGTTTTCAATTACAGCAAGATCTCCGATCTAAATTTTACCTAAAGCAATCATCTATCAAAGCGAATTTATCTTCTAAAACAAATAGTAGCAGAATTTCAAATAATTTGATTTTCAATTCACAAATAAGTATGTATATCAAAAAACACAATATAAAATATTAACTCACTTAACAATTCACTTAATATTATGTGATAAATGATACAGGTCAAATTATGTAATATTAAATGATTCGGATGTATGTGTACGATCAACATTTTAATTTTAAAAGAAAAGGGAATATAAATAAATAATTTATTTTTTTATTTTTTCTCTAAAAGATCGATGATGACGAAAAGGTTTTCAATCACTGTTAAGAGGGTCGTCGCCGGGTTTCCTTGTAGTTTTTTGACTACTGAACATGGGGTTCAAGGTAGAAATCTCAGACAATACAACAAAGTTTCCTTTAAAGTCTTAAGTTTGAGAAATATACGAGAGTATTACTAGGTCCCTTAAATTGTAACATTGCAAAGACAAAGACTTTTCACAAGCCAGCACAAAGATATTTCTTGCACTAAAATTAGTTTATATTTTGTGCTATATTTTGTGAAAAACTACGAAAATTCTTCGTACGCGAAAAGCTTTTCGTAAAAATTCGTTGTTTCAGGAAGGTATACGGTATATTTTTTGGGTGTAGGACCGTAGCTAGAAATCACTTCTTTATTCCGATAAAACGATCAGATGAAGACGAATCGATAAGAATATTAGACCCATTACAAAATTTCGGATGCCAACATGCGCAGTCGCTTTAACGTACATACATATTTAAATGCATACACAACGGATAATAGGACATTTCAGCAAGGTTATCCATTTTGAAGAATTTTCAATTTTTAACTGTCTAAGTCAGATCATTTGTAAGTTTAAGTGATGATAATTAAGTAGTAACATTTTAAAATATATTGTAGGATCTGAATCTGATAGAACAGAAACTGTACTAGATTAGAGCTAGCATATTAAGTTCGCCATTTTGTTTTTATTGTAAAAGAACTAAAACCGCTAAAAGAAGAGGCCTTTTTTTTAGCAAATTCTTTGATGAAAAACGCGTTTGCTTATATAATGCATTTATGCTAAAACTCGCAACGTTCATACCTAGCCAAATTCGATTGAAGGATCATATGTTACATATGAAATATTAGATGAAATAGGTACTCTAGTTTTAGTAAGTATAAATTGTTATATCGTATTTTTAAAAATATGTATTTCTGGACATATCTAGGTAATTTTTCTTAAGGAATTTGAATTTATTAAATAAATTCAATTTGTTGAAATAATAAATCGCCTAACTATTACCGAATGACATCACCATAACCGTTACTATATATATCTGCTCGTATGCACAATTTATTACACTAGAAAAAAATCCAGCACTCTTTCTATAACACATTTTAAAACCAGTCAGATAATATGATTTTAAATATATTGTTAATTTTGTCTTAAACAAATTATTAATAAAAAAACACTAATTAGTTAGAAAAAAAGGTAAACTTTTTCAGCCAATTTCCGTTCTATATAATATATAACACCACCGTCTAGCTCGAAGAGCTCTTGTCTACTGATTCCCAGAGTATCATATGTATTTTTAAAGGCTAACCCACGAAGCGGCCAAACCCACATTTTAATAAAGAGGAGAAACATTTGATAGGTGTGGTCAGTCATTAAAAAAAATGTTCCGTGTCCTTAATCTAGATTAAAGAGCAATGTTGGACTAAGGGATGGTACCTTGAATCATTTTTAAGACAAGAAAAAACAAAAGACTGACAAAATTAAATCTTCAAACTTGGAGATTATAAGATAAAATAATTATATAAATCAGTCAATGATAGTTACAAAATATCACAAAGTAGTGACAACCTATGAGACTGTATCCTTCATTCTTGAATCTATATAAAGTGTCAAAATCAAATAAAATATAGAAAGGTTAAGTATTATGTCGTATGTGTGTCAATTGAAACCACCCAACCCCATTATTTATTGCTGTCATCGCTAATGGAGTGATTTGTTCACTATGACATCCCGAATTTAACAACCTTGGTAATTTCCTTTTTTTGTGGAGCTAAAATGAATCTAATCACCTAATTTCACTCTTAAACGATGTCTAAGTCATAGATACATATGTACATATGTGTATGCGGACAAGAATATATGTATGCTGAAAACTTTGGTTTAGATTTGGAGGAGAAGAAGGGATATCTTGTTTTATGTTTTTACGAAAACTTCAGATTGATTTAAAGTAGATTTTTCGATTTCAAGGATTTCGTCTAATCTAAAGGATCCTTAAACAAAAGGAATCTTTGTAAAAAATTCAGTGATTTGAGCTTATTGCAAGAAATGCTGAGTTGGACTTTTTCTTTCCTATTAACCGCCCGCTAGATGTAGAGCCATGAAAAACTATGATGGTATTTTCTTAGATTCGAACTTGGATTTCCATGGTAACCAGTTTAGTCTTGAGTAGGCTTGGACATATAAAGAGTGGCCCAAATACAAGTTTCGTTTTAAAAATGCAATAAAATGAATAAGGTAGTAAAAGCAAACAATCCCATTAATTATCGAACACAACGTTGTTCAAGTGGCTTCCTCGGCTGGCCAAGCAGTAGCGCATTCTGTCCCTCCAATTTTCCAAGACCTTATTCATGGTTTCGGGCTGTAGCTCACGGATTGCTCGGATTATATTGACCTTAAGTGCTTGAATCATTTTCGAATTATTAGCATAACGTCGGTCCTTCACGGTTTCCCAGAAGAAAAAAGTCCAAAGGGGTCAAGTCGCAGCTCCGAGGCGATCAATCGAAATCGCCAAGACGACTGATAACACGATTTGGGAATTTGGTGCGCAAAAGATCGATTGTGGCATGGCCTGCCATCCTGTATGAACCAGAGGTCGTCCGAATCCATGCCGTCAATTTCAGTAAGCAAAAAACGCCCACCGTTGACAGAAATGTTGTTCCCAGCCTCATTTTCAAAGTCTCACACGCTCGGCTACAGCAGCCATATTCTTGTCTGTGTGCCGTACGACACCGGGGATCATGAGTGTTGTCCACAAGAATACCAGTCTTATGAACTTTTTGCACAAACTTCATTTCGGCCAAAACTACTTTTCAAAAAACGCACTGTTTGGTCTACAGAGCACTTCACTTTGGAAATAAGTTTTCACTATTTCCCAACGTTGTTCAAGCGTAAAGCGAATTCATTTCGTTCCGCGGAGAACGGAGAACGGACTTTCTGTCAAGTTTTTTAACGAGAAACAGATTTCAGTGTCAGAATAAACTATGATTGAAAAAAAAACACTAGATGGCCCACCCTGTATAATAGTAGAATTGCTTCTTGCGACCACGTTAGTAACGAAAATTTGACATTCAACTGGGAAGATTTCTAAAACAATTTTGTAACGTACAAGGTGAATCAATTTTTAATCTTTAAGGAGTCGTGAGAGAATTATATTATAGATATTGCGAACGGGCGTACCTAACTGCTAAGATTCGCGGATGCCCCTAAAACTTCGCACAGACAAGTTGCTCTTCCAGTTTTCAAAGATCTGTCTGTCTAAAAGAGAACCAAACCGTAAATTTTGATGACATGAACTTTAATATATGTATCTTAGAATTAAAATTAGCTCCACAATCGACAGTTTCTTTTTCTCCTTTGGGCGAGGTTATAATTCAGAACAGGAGGATCATAACCCCCCACTTTACTACTGTAAGCTTTGTCAGTTCGAGCTCAGAAAGTACATGGCAGGCTGCTCGGTTTCGGACCATATTTGTGTAGTAACGTTGATTGTTATCTTACCAGGCTTTTTTCTTAAAAAGATGAACAATAAGTAAACTTGGCTAGAAAATAATCAAGGCAGAAAAAATTCCTTCTTATCTATTAAGTTTTGTATGCGAGAAGAGATTGAGATCTTGAAACAAATAAGTACCTACATAATCGCGAACTCTATGAGCCGCTCAAAGATGTAGAAGTAGTCCAAAAAAACAAAGTAAGATAAATGATCCAAAGAATAGAATTTTCCAGTTCCAACCCTAAATTTGGGATGATGAACATTACTGAGCCTCCAGCTTCGCCTGCGTAAGTGGAAATTTGCTGTGTCTGAAGCAGAGACTATAGACAAACTAATGTTTTAACTAGTTTGTCTATGGCAGAGACTCTTCGGCGAATAATATTCCTTATAAGCGAGAAAGGGTTTTTGGAGAAGGAAATTCCATAAGCTGATAAGGGAATCTTCGAATCCAAGAAATGGTGAATGCGAGAAAGTTTTGCCTGCATAACTGAAAGTACTGTGCCCAGGATCAGCGACGGTGGACGATTGCTGAGTACAAAGTAGGGACTTAAAGGATCCTATAATTCAGAATTGTTGAGAAAATAGTTTTTTATTTTGCTATTTATTACTACAGTGTCTTTCCGGAAGTGCTTTCTTCATCACCAGGCATATTCATGTACATATATCCAAAGGTAATCGACCTCTTTTACTCAATTTACACGCCCACAGCTCTCTGACGTCTTGTGCTAAGCTGTTAATGCAGAGTCACGCTAGTTCAAAATACAAATATGAATAAGCAGTTACTCTGCAAAATGATTCGAATATTTATATGTGCACTTGGTGGACAAATGTTAAATGTAACATCACTTTGGAGTGCAAAAAAGTTTGAGCCTTCGTCTTCGCCTAGAAATCAATAAAATCTCTCAACAGAAAGAAAAGTTTTGCTTCTAAATTTTATGTTAAAAGCAGTTTTACCACAAAGGTAGAAGTCATACATACGTAGGTTGTAACATTTTCATTGATTATATTGCCACTCCTTTGAATTATTTCACACTTTATTATAAGAAGGGGAACGCGAGTCCTCTCCCACTTTTGCACCTTCTTCCTTAAATAGCCCAAAGAATCAACCCTTAACCAAATCACCTTTTTAGTTGGGATAAAGGACATGGAGCATTTATTTAATGAGTGACCACACCTATCAAATGTTTCACATTTTTGTATTTTGTGCCACCATTTCATTGGCTTTTTGGTGAGTTGGCATTAAACAAACATGTGTGAGGTTATAAGAAAAAGTATAAGAGTATCCCAAGGGTAGGTAATATAGCACAGTTATAGCGCGCAGAATTAAGTATCTCTTGGCATGCGGTTGGTAACACACAATCACCATCACCACTCAGATGTGCATTTGGGTATTTCGGGAAATTACTTATGCTTTAATTTATTGTTGCCTTTTCCTCTAATAATTGTTCATGATTAAATCTTAGGCCATGTGTCTTGGGCTTAGTCCTGCTTAAACAATTTAATGGATAAATTGGTAGACAACGATGTTTGATATGAGGTTGCAGTTGGGAATTGCTGAAATCAAATTTGAGTACGTACATCGCAGTTATATGATGTCATTCAGTCTTACAGAAGTCTTTATCTATTTTCACAAGTCTATAATAAAATAGATAAATACCAGACCTAGTTTCTCACAGCCACGTGTAGTGCGTGGTATACGTTTTTGCACCTATAGAAGAGACCAACAGTTTTAGACTGTATCCGAGGAGGTGATGGTTTTTGAGAGTAATACTCTCAGATCTTTGTCAGACGCTTGCAAGAAGTGGGACCTTTTTCACTTGATGTTATTAAGATCTGTGATTCGAACATGGAATCGCATGCACAGTAGTCCGATGCACTAATTGCTGAGCCACGGCACCCTAAGGTAGCATATTGTTTAGGAAGAAATTCTGATGCATTCGTTTAGGCTCCTTTAGCTTCAACTCTCTCCCTGTTTACATTCACATCTGCTTTGAATGAATGCTGTAGGCTTAACGACTATCTTAGTTTTAGTAAACGCAATAATCACAGACTCCGTTCCGTCTAGCTATTTCCAACTAATCGTGCATACAGCAATCTGTCGTTGTTCTGTTACCCCAGAAGAACTTGAATGATCCCACGATTTAAAAAAAAAAAAGGTAGCTCTTAAACCAAATCACAAAATTTGAGCCTATTTAAGAATTCCAAAATACTAAGTCACTTACTTACTTCTTATTTAGGTCCTTCAACCTCTCGGGGGTCATAGGGCGTCAAACAACGTCTGTGCGCCATCTTGTCCGTACTTTTGCAACGCGTTTGAGCTCTCTGCAAATCATTCCTAAAGAGCTCGGTTCCTCCTCGACTGTTCTGCGCCACGTCTGCCTAGTGCGTCCCGCTTTTCTACCTGCTTGGGTGAGCGGATTCCACTGCATGGCGTATTTCGTAATCGAGTTATCTTCGCACCGTAGGGTGTGTCCAATCCACTACCACTTTTTCCTTCCTTATAGGTTCCTGGCCCCTTCTCATACAAAGGTGTTCATTGGAGATACGTTTCGGCCAAAAAATCCTTAAGATGGTTCTTAAACATTCATTTACGAAGACGTGCAGCCATTTACCCAATTCACCCAATTCTTCAACACCGATTCTACGTTTGAGTGGAACAGTCGCAGCTTGGTTCTTAAGCTGATAACATTGCTTTTCCAGATGGTGGAGAGCATTCCAAACGCAGCTTTGGCCTTCCCGATTCTGCTGCACATATCCACTTCGGTGCCAGCACGGTTTGCCGAGAACACACTTCCTAGCTATAGAAAGTTGTCAATTTTCTCGTCTTCTGGCAATGTTAAGTTGGGCGCTGGTATTAGAAGTGCTCACGGCTTTTGTTTTAGCTGTGTTTAATTTCGAGCCCCACTTTGTTTGCCTCAGCTTCTAGATTCTGGACCATAAGATGGAGGTCCCGATGTGAAAGTAGACAAACATCGTCAGCGTAGTCTAGGTGTTTAAGGGAAGATGTCATAGTCCAGCGAATTCCATGGTTTCTTTCCGTCACTGATAACCACTAAAAATAACGGCGGCGACAGTATGCATCCTTGACGTACTCCGCTTTGGACCTTGCCATTGTGCAAGACGTGACACTTACTGCCCGCGTACGTAGCCTCAATAATAGCTATGAGTTTTTCTGGGATACCCCTCCTCCACAAGGCCAACCAGATAGCATCTCTATTCAAGCTGTCGAAGGCCTTCTCGAATTCGATAAACAGCAAATGTAGAGGCAACCTATACCCAACGCATTGCTCGATTATGTATGATCTCTAAGGTGTTAATGTGGTTGATGCAGGAGGAGACAGCATGAAATCCTGCCTGTTCGAGGCCGAGAGTTGAATCTAAATGCTCCTTGATCCTTTCCAGAATTATTCTTGCAGTTATTTTGGCTACGACTGGCAGAACACTTATACCTTTGATTAAGTTGATGTGTAAATTGAATCGTGTATGGTCTGCTTTAGTAAATGATCCTGTCAAATAAATACGTAAAAGAATTTTATATTCCAACACATGTGGCATGACAATCAACCAAAATGGATGATCCAACACAAAAAGTGAATCCCTGAGTTCGTTGATTTTCTTAGTTTTAGTAAGTACGGGAACAGACCTATTATTAAAAATTATCCTTATTAGATTTAATCATCGTGGATCCGCACTGTAAAGATTTTCTCTGTCCAAACACCCTGAATACTTGCTTTTCTTTGTTACCATAACATAAAGTGATAAAATATTAAAGGTTTAACTTAAATTTTTATTATAAGAAGTTTTGAATCATGCATTTATTTCGAAGTTTTGAATTGAAGGAGTGCAATCAATAAATTGAAACAAAACATGAACGCTTGTACATTTTAAGTAAATATGTCGTAAGAAACGTTGGTAGAATAGTTGTTATTTGTGGGAGTATTCCAACGGACCCCTTATCACTGGTATGTTGCATCGCGGCAGGATTCTCACCTTTAGAAATTACAAAAAAGTCAGTATAAATACTTATATTTATTTGTAAATATTTACCATTTAATATGTGCACATTGACGGAGAAAGTGTTTGCATTCGAGGGTATGCAGCAATATTTTCCAGAATCACCTGGTTTAGCTCGCTGCACAAGTAAGTACGAAGTTGTTGTTTCACCCTTTTCAGTTATTACAGAAACACCACCTCGGGGAGAGTCATAGTTTATTTTCTATAAAAAAAAAAGAAAGAAAATATGTAAAGTTTCATATGCAGAGATTGTATGATGTCAATGGCTTGCCTTGTTATTGTGCGTCCACTGAATTTGTTGTGGGGGATATGGGCTTTGAAGTATAATACAAGTAAGATTCACAGTTGAACCGGTGTTTATGTAAATATCTGGTCCACCAATGATTGTTGTTTTCGGTTCTATAAATAACAAGTAAAAAAAAGTCATATTTAAAAAGTGGTTTTCGACAAAATAAATTAAGGTATGAGGCTCCAATTCATTGGCCGAGTTCCCAACCCCTCGCTAATCTAGCTGCTAGAATACTTTTTTGTACTAGAAGCCGCCAGATTCTTTAGCGACAAATCTGTCATCTGGTGCCAAAGTTTTCTAGCAGCTAGATTAGCGAAGTGTTGGGATCGCGGCCATTATTCATTTACTACGTTTCTGAACGTAGTAGTTTTTTTTTTAAAAAAAAGCTATGATGAGGCTTTGGAATAAATGTTTGATGTCTTACCTACAACTGATAAGTATATAACAAGTCCTATTGGTGGGGTGGTGGACACTTGACATTCGTACGCACCCGAATCTTTTGGCGTTGCATATTTTATCTAAATCGAAAACAAATAGATTTTATAAAGAGTGAAATTGCATATTTAAATGCACACAGATAGTTGCACAAACTCAGTGTCTTACCTGCAACGTCCAATCACCAGTTTCTTCATTATGCAAAGGGACAAATCTTTCATCTGAGGAATATGTATATTTTCCAACAGTCAGCAAGTTGATATCTACATGACGTACCCATGATACCTAAAATATTTTTAAATTTACTTAAACTACATAACATACATAAATAGGTACATTTTTAACTTACAGTTTTTCTACCAATATTTCTAACACGACAATTAAGAAAGGCTGTCTGACCGGCGATCGTTGTTATATTATGCGAAAATCGCAGGTCAAAAAATCCCGAAATTCTCGAGTGCCTTTCATTTGTAAAAACTGGCGTGGTGAAAATATCATCATAACTGTAGAGCTCAAACTGATTGCCTATAAAAGAATAATTTCCCTTTAAAATAAAATTTAATAATTTGCTATTTCAAACTCACCGTCAATTGAAATGTACAAAAACGTTAAGACCGCTAGCGAGTATTTAAAAGTCGTACACATTTTGTGCAATCTGAAAAGAACAACAAAAATACATTTGGTATTAGGTTATTGACATGAATTCTATCTTTCGCAGGTCATCGACATTAATGCGAATGGGATCGCTTTTACACACGGAGTGAAAACGAATTTGCATAATTACGTACAGAAACGTTCAGAGCCTTAATTCATAATGGACTTCAGTGGGATTAACCTTATGTCAAAACCGAACAAAAAGCCCATTGAATTTCTTCCAACCGCTCTAATTGCCCATAATGAACTTAAGCTAACTTCATTACCTATCAAAAGAGGGAAAAATATAAACGCACATAAACTATAATTATTCCATTTTGCAAAGGATGAGATAGACAGCTATTTATTTGCTTGCATCATTGGAATTCAAATATGTATTTTTATTTCTGCCGTAAGGGCCAACCATAATCAACATTGGGGAGCATAAGCTAATGTCATAACTGGATCGTGATTGATTCATTTTGACCCGTTCACACAAAAGTATTGGTGATTTATTCACACAAGCACAAACCAATCAATTACAAAACCAATACTTGTCTCACAACTTAGGTACTTTCAGTTGTCTTGGTTATTTAGTAATGAACGAATGAAACAAAAGTATCGGCAGTAATGGAACAAAAAGGAAATCGGAATTTCTTTATGTTTTTTTCCATGTGACACTAAGAATATACTTGTCTCACTTTCGACAATACGATACATCAGTAGAATGAACGAAGAACGGAACGAAACCAATCCAATAATATGATCTGATTGGGATTAATGATCGTTGTTTTGAGGCAATATAATATATCTGTCGTTACCTTTGAATGATTGAATGATTGATAGGAATGACCGAATCACTTTCGAAACCAATACATGACCGATCAGGTTATTAAATTTGAATGAATGACTGATAATGCTTTTGCCCGCATAGCTTCCTGTCAAAAACAAACATAAGGGTGGATAATCTGTTCCAACTGTCAAATTGGCATATGAAATGAGCTCTCTCTCTCTAATGTTCGGTCATGTTTGCAAAGTGACCGAAAACTCAACGAATCGACGCTGGGCTTATTATGTGTTGGCTCGTAAGATTGTGAGCACTCGTGGCGTGGGATCCCACTTAAGAATGTGAAGAAAGCTTCTTTATTAGACTTCAAAGATTAGTTTCTGTAATGTAAAAATGCTTCTTGATTCCCAGACTAAGGGATCTCAGAATACCAGATTTCTTAATTTTTAAGTTGAAGCCCCGTCAGCTAGAGAAACGTTGGAGAGAACTGCAACGTCCATTCGCGTAGCCTCCCAATACAGTGAATTTTTACAAATTTTTAAGAAAATCTATTCGTGTATGAAGATTTTATTTGTTCACAGAAGAGAAAGCTCATGAGAGATTTAGAAATTTCTTTGGAATGGTTTGTGGAAACTGTCTAATCAGCGTATTTTCAACATTTTATGGTTCAAAAAGTTCTAAAACCTCACTCGATGGCACATAGGCTAAATAGACACAGAAGGAGATACCTACATAATATAATATAAAAAAAAACCAGTGAAAAAATGCTACAATCCGCCTGGAGCGGATCGTATGATACCCTATCCCTATCTTATTTGGTCGTGTCAGTCGGCGGTGGAAAGTGTATTTACAAAATTTTCTATTTTGCCCTATAAACAAATATTTTTAACTCGAAAATGAATTTTTTGAAATAAACGCCCCTAAAAAGTGGGCGTGGCCATATACAATGTATGGACGATTTGTAGACTAAGTGGATATCTACATATTTGCTCAAGTAAGTTTTTTCGAGTTTCATATAATAAAAATAGTGAAAAAAGGTGATTTTTTTTAAAAGTGGGCGTGTCAGTGGGCGGATTTTAAAATTTTTTACACTTTTATTGCTTACTTTTCCAAGGAACTCGTATACAAAATTTCATCGATTTAGCTCAAAATTTAAGGCCCAAAAACTGGTGACACACAGACGGACGGACGGACAGACATAGCTCAATCGACTCGGCTAGTGATGCTGATCATTTATATATATATACTTTATTGGGTCTATCTATAAGATTTCTCTATGTTACAAACTATGTATCAAACTTAATATACCCTTAGGATAGGGTATAATAAAACATCTGCTACATCCGGATAGAGAAGATGAAAACTATTTTTCTTGTAATTATTTGCTATTGCAACATGACAGTAGGTTTTCAATTGACTCTTTTGTAAGCGCTGTAGGCGGAGGTTAACGATGAATTCAGTTTTATTCAGTTTCGATAAACTCGTGTATTCTCATACACAGTGTTTACAACTGCTGTCATTGAAAGTGTACCCCTTGGGCGCCACATATTCCAATTACTAGCTTTTTTTGTACGTAACGTGTCGTAACATTTCTCTGTGGAGAAGAAAACTATGTATATCATGGGGTGAAGGGTTCAGGAATAAATGAACGATTTTTCTGCGAAACACAAATGAGTTCTGAAAATTATAGTAAACCAATTAGAATGGAAACATTTGCTCGTGGATCGCAATAAAAAAAAGCCCAACATTTATTACTTCCTGTATATGAAATGACAGTAATGAGTTGAAATTTGAAATGAATGTCTTTGACTTTGATCATCGCAAGGTAACTTTAGTAGCTTGCCGTACGCAATGTACGTACATATATGTCAGATACACATACATATGTATTGGCTTTATCCAAAATTTATCTTTACCGAGTGAGTGATACAGAGATTTTGCGGACCTACTGGTGGGAATTGATGACAGATAGCAAAGCAGATTAAAATAAATTTTAAAACTGACAGTAAATCCTATAAGATTATGATCAAAATAGAAAAATGGAATATGAAACACGGTGATGTGTAATTGTTCGGCTCATTGCAGGACATTTCCAAACAATTTTATACAAAACAAAGTAAGGAAGCGAGTGATTATATTTAAACTTTAGTAGTAAGTAGGCACCTTGCATTTGAAATGGGTTTATCATTTATTACCATTTATCTCTTGCAAAAATGTAGCCATCATTTTCATCATTTTCTGTCCGCAAATTCATACCGAAATCCACCTTATTTCAATCGAAGACTCGCTTATGCACGAGGTAGGTGGTTGACCCATTGCTGTTTCATTAGCTCTACCAGAAACTTGTCTCCTAAAGGGGCCAGTTATAGCTATCATTGAAATGCATCATTGGAACAAATCAGTGGAAGGCTCTGTCAGTGAAATGGCAACAACAAAGTATAGGTTTAGAGGTTGGAGTTGATCATTGAAAAGAAAATTGACAGATGAGAACAGAAAGAGAACATCAGTGAAACGATTGTGCCCCAAATTATAGGAACGAGGATCAGCGGTCCATTGAAATCGATTTTGATCTCTGAAATAATAAAATTGGATTTAAAGAAAAAAAAAATTCAGTGATTAGCTTCATTTTGATACCAATATTGTTTGCTCAAACGTCTTAAAATTGGAAATCAAAATTTTCAATGATGCATTGATAGCTAGCAATGATAGCTATAACTGGTCCCAATAACGAAAAGGCTTAAATTCATAAAAGCATTATTGCATTGATGATGCCAAACGTTTGTAGACCCAAATATTTATGTAATAAACTCCATACACCTTTAGTATTGCGAGCACAACCACTAGATAGTGCATGAATGCATGTGTGGCGTATCCATTCATTTAATAATGAACATCTCACGCTCGAGACTCAGAATACCAAAGGTTAATTCGAGTCAGATTTGTTACTCAAGTGATGTCTTTCTCTAGGGCAAATCGGAATAAGAGTCAAAAATGAAAATATTTGGTAGCACCAATTAGAACACAGATCATCTGGGCTACTTATTATGGGCTTCTTATTGCACTAATATTTATTTATTTCTTCGGATTTACAGGAAGCTTTCGTTTAAGCCAAGCGGCCGACTCGGTTTCTAATATTTATTTTTTCAGTGTATTCACGAAAGAAGCCAACTTGGTTTATACAAAGGTGTTTAGGTTCAGATTAAAGTAAATGCTATGGACTTAGTTTTTCTGCTTAAAATCAATTCTGTATTTAAATTTTAGCTCAGGTTGAATTGAGTGAATAATATGACTGTAAGCTCAAACTATAATCTAATAACTAAACAACACTTAATCGATTGATGGTAAAGAAATACAAAACAAAAATACACAAAACACAAATTCCCGGGCACTCAATATTATTCTTAGGTCAAACAAACCATGAAAACCTTTAGGGATTATTTATGTATCTGATATACTCGTATATATAGTACACTCGCATGTAACATACGCACTTACCTCTCGCGCTCTATTAAATTAAATGTTTGTACGAAGTCTAGCTAAAGGTTTAGTACGTCTCTTAGGGGTGAACCGACACAAATAACAAACCAAACAAGTACTTATTTCACATTTTTCACTTAACTATTACGATCACGAAATAAATTGTGAGTCCTTTATTAAATGCGAACCCCTAATGCAGTAGCCCATTTTTTATTGCTTCTCATGACCGGTAACATAGTTGACACATTAATCATTCTCTGTAATTCTAATGTTTTCACTTTATTATTTTATACATTATCCCATTTGATTGATATTTTTATTTTTCAATTTCAACTTATCTATCCGCATAGTTCCGAATATATCTACATGTCTGTTCAATTGTTCTTATTATGAAAGTGTCCTGACCATATTATTATGTCTAAAAGTAGTTTTACACTCAAACTCGATCTTATAGCATTAGTTTCAGTTTAATATTAAATACAACTTTTTAACATAAAAAGAAAACACACATAGTTACTGAAATAATATTATTAAAGGCAAACTAATTTCTATTATTTGCTAAGCACGAAATTAAATAAGCCAAGAAAGGTTTCACTTAAAACTTCGGGTGAAAACACAGAGGTGTATACCTACCTATGTACGAGTATGTTCATAGATAGAACTTTATTGGTGATTGAATTCATTCAAAAATGTTCAATACGCTTGCGCTGCCATTGTCCTTTTTGTCGGCGGAAAGCTTTCTAATAGCTTTACACTTGTTCATTTGAATATATTTTTGGAAATTCATTTTCATGAAAAATTACCACCTGTCGAAGAATACGAAAGAGGCTCACACGGATGTTTTACGAATATTAAGTATGATGTCGCCGAGTGTACACTGAACCTAATTTGAATTTGAAATTTCTTTACTACAAAACAGGCCGAGTATTGGCTTCATGAGTTTTTTTTTTATTTCGTATGCTATTGAATTTGCTTCAGTGTCCAGTATTTGTTTAGTTGAGTTAGAGCATTTAAAGACAGATTTACAACGACTTTTACCAATCATAAAACACTTAACCAAACAGCGAACTGCGAACACGAACCAGCGAATATGCACCAGTTTTAACGTTTCATTCACGGCTACTTTTTTATCTGGTCGCTGCAATCGGCGAATTTGCCAAAGAAAATTAAGTTTGTCTCGCGAATGTTTTGGTCGCGCGAATGTGAATTGCGTTCTACATCAGTGGAATGTGAATAAAATTTGACAGCCAGCGAATTGTTTATTTCTTCGCAGCAATTTATAACAATTTACCTTTCTCTTCTTTGGGAGTAGTAAAGTTGTCAATTATATGCTTTAAATGTGCTTAAAATGGTTTATTCGCGGTTCACCCATTCGCTAGTCGCTGAGCTGTAAAGGTACATTCACAGCGAATGAATACGAATGAGCGAGTATTCATTCACAGCAACTTCTTTATCTAGTCGCAGCAATCTGCTAATCTTACTCGTCGTTTACCAAAGAAAAAAAGATTTGTGAGGTTAAACTCTTGCGAATTTTTTTAAGGTGCGAGCGTGAATTGAATTATGTTTCATATCAATGAAAAAAAAGGCACTTTCTACACTAAAATTTGCAGCTTGCGAAATTTCTAAGGGCGGGGGTAAAATTCTCTCATATAAAGACAAATCTCCAAAAAAGTACGGGAATGGGTTGAACAAAAAAGCTATCCACTTTTTAAACTTAATTTTTTTGTATGGATTTACTTTAAATTAGGTCCGCTCGCGTACTTTTTGCAATAAAATTCTTAGATTATCAAATTTCGAAGAGTGGGGTTAAAATTCTCACAGAGACAGCTAGAATTACGAAAAAGTAAACAAACGGGTTGAACAAGAAAATACACTGATTTGACATTTTTTACAAACCAGCCCAAAGAAATTTCTTGGACTTAAATTCGCAGCATTTCTTACTCTCGTGAGCTCTTTCTTCTGTGAAACTTTGGCGTAAAGGAACAGGAATTTGCTAATTTTCGTAAAATTTCGTAGATTTTCGTGGTTTTATTCAGTACGGGAACAGACCTAACGTAGCTGAGCTCTCCTTGCCTGTTGTTTTATTTTCGATCGCTGCGTATTCTGTCATATTTGAGTGAGAGGGAACTCTTATATGGTTGTGCCTATTGTTTCGCGGCCAATCTGTTAGTTGAAGATATAAGTAGGTAAGACTTTTCATATAATAAATAATGCTATAAAATAGGGCGGTAAATGGTCAGTCGGGAACCACAAATAACCTATATTAGATAGTTCACTTCGAGAGGTTAGGGAGAAGATGTAGTTTTTTTAGGTTAAGGAGATGATCCCTCGAAGTGGACTATCTAATATAGGTTATTTGTGATGGGAACTTCAAGACATAAAGAAAAAGATAGCAGAGAATCTCCACCGGGAGGAGTTTGATCACTTACTCTGTGGACTATCTTTACAGAAGACTTGAAGAGATGGAAAGAGAAATATTCTTGAACGAGTGGTGGAGCGTTAATTCCATGAACAAACTCTTAATTCTGGTAAACTCTCTAAGAATGCAGAAAAGACAGATCTAGTCATTTTGAAAGGAAGAGGAAATACCTATCTGCAATTAGAAGCCATGAGACTTTTTCGATCGGATCTAAAAGTGAACAAGAAGGTTAAGTATATGGATATACCTAGATTCTGGACTAATTGGAATAACTGGACTTCTCACAAAGAGGAAAAGACCCGGAAGGTGAAAGGGGTATGTGGACAAAGGTGAAGCATCTCGCAGAGCTCAGCATACTAGACGTATATAATGACAGTTAGACCAATTATCGCATATGCGTCAGTTGTATGGTAACACATTGGAAGGACCATTCGCATGCGTAGCGCAATGCCTAGGAATATTCTGCCGCTGGACTGATTTATTAAGAAATCATCGGCACTGACAGCACTTCGTCTGCACTTCGGGGTGCCAACTGGCATAGGAAAATCCTAGATATTATGAAAAATGGGATTGCAAGGCAAATTTCGCAATAAACTTGTCTTCACGTCGAATTGGGGATCCGATTGCCTCAAGAATCCTTAAGGTGATTCTTAGATGTTTATTAACGAATGTTGCAGTTTGCGTCCGACCCAGATAGTGTGTGCTTATCGGGATGTAAGACAAGTTCTTAGTTTTGGAGCTGCCACCAGTAGGACTGCAGAACTCGGCGTACTTCTACCAGATCTACCAGAATAGAGCATGAATGAATCATGAAGTGGCATTTCCCAGAATCTTATCTCGTTCAGCCTCAAAAAATCTATCTTTTATTTTTAACTTGATAGACCACAGATTAACGAACACCTATGTAGTCTGTTTTGCGGTGCAGAAGGTTCGCTATTCGGTCTCTTCCATTAGCATTCCATAAGAAGATGCTAACACGAGGAGGCGTGAATAGGACTTGGCAACAGAGCTGCTAGGTTTTGCTCGTTATTTAGGATCAACACCTTGTACGAGATGCTGCTTCTTCCATATTTTTTATTTGTGGTTTATCATCTCCGACTGATGATAGTCCATTGCTTAAATTACTTCATAAAAAATACAAACAACAGGATACAGTAGGAATATTTTTCAGTTTTTATTCTTAAAATGTACACTTTATTGCCTAAATTTCAATTTATTATTTTATCTTTTTACAAAATGTTCATATAAAACAATTTAGTGACATGGCCTTAACATAAATTCCAAAAATCCCAATTCACGATAGACAGCTTATAGCTTCGCCAATCGTTAGTTACTTATTTCGCTTGTAGAATTTCCATTAAAGCAATGCTATCTCTTACGATTTCCTAAGAAAAAGTAAAAATGTATCAAAAAAGTATAGTAAAATACATTGATAATACCTCGCATTCAGCTTTTTTGACGTTGTTGTCGATATTTGACCGCAGGACATCATGTACTTTGGTTTTCTGCAAACGCTCTTTGCCCTCATCGAATTGCGTTAGTACACAAAGAGCTGATAAGATTGTTTCGGCCTTGATATCAAAATCATTTACTGGGTCAAGTGCATTAGCTAGAATTTCCACAGCGCCTAATTCAGTAATCTTTTCTGCAATGAAAATGATGCAACTTATATAGAGGTGAAAGTGTATTGTCTTGAATTAGACTGTAAATGGAAAGGTAAAGAAAAAAGCTAGCTTATATCTATCTAGTCTTTGCAGAACTCCACCACAGAATACTATCCTATAAATTCTTCACTTCTTGGTGTCTCCACGACCGTACAAAATATCAGTAGTGAAATTTCAGTGTACGTGACAAACAGTTACCCTTCAACAAGGGCTGCTCCTAAAGGAAGCACTACGTAGCTGAATTCATTGGTATAATTTAACGGATCAGAATGCACTCTTGTTTGTTTGTACAAATGAAGGTTGGAAACGACACTTTAAAACGAGGGCCTGGACTTTTCTCTGTTCAGGCAGCTCATTTGCTGTGCCAATATAGTACATCATCATCATCCAGTATCCAGATAAGAAAGGTTCCTATTCCACTAATATTACAAGTGAATAGTTAAGTTGTGGGTGGAGCTTTTCCTACCACAATAGAAGAATGGCAACGATATAAATCCTATATAATCGATTTTGAACGTTGCTTCAAAAAAAAAAAAAAAAAAATGGATACTTTAATGTACTTACTCCTTACATAGTCATGCTCTAATGACAAGGCTCTCATCAGAAAACAGCTCTTTACAAATACGTTGCTGTGTCCACTTCGCAAGCCTTTTATTATGTAAGTGAGGCCACCCATGTCGACAAACATTGAACAACCTGAAACATAGTTTCGCACTATTGCCGAAAGGGCATGCATTGCGCTACTGGCCACATCTCCGCTCAATTCCGTGTACTCCATCAGCGTTCGTAGCACGTCTTTATCCAAGAAATGTTCTTGGCATTTTGGATTGTTTTGTGCCAACTCAGCTATTACATACGCGGAGCATATTTTAAGTTTATGATCACGTTCCTTCAGGGTACCGCCAACAACTTTCCCTCCACCGATCATTATAAAACTATTGGCGAAATCGATATTCCCAGCTATATCCCGTACCTCGTTGAGCGATTCAACCTTCTGCTCTACTGTGCTCTCCTCGTTTGTCAAGATGTAAACCGCTTTCTGCAGTTCTTCCATCACATTCATTGACATGCTCTTCAGTGCATTTTGAAGAAAGGCTTTTCTCTGTAAAAAAGAAAAGCGTCATGTTAGTCTTAATTGACTTCTTACAAATAGGACACTTGCCTCTTCCTCGGTTTCTTTTGGAGTTTCTGGCAGAGTATCCTGGTTATCTGGCTCCTTGTCTTTTTGGTACTGAAGAGCAAATTTTAAGACTTCCTACAAGAAATTATATTTTAAATTCATTTCGACAGGATGGAAAATAAAAAGCAAGGACCTGCAGAGTATTTTGGTGACGAGCTTTTCTTTCTTCATCCATGTTTGGAATGTTTTAATGGTAATTGGATTTGATTAGATCAACAAACAGGCTACTATTTAGGGCGGATGAGTGTTTTATTTTGTAATTGTTTTAAAGATTCAGTAATCTATAAAAATAATCAATTTTTCATGAATCAGTAACAAACTTCCAGAACACACTTCAAATTGACACACTGCATCAAATTTCCCCCTAAACATGTGTTAGATTTGTACCCACTATTTCAGAGGGGAACAAAAGTCATGGAATCGATATGAAACGAAACAAATCTGAAATAGGAACACTGTAGTAATATGAATCCAATTTGAATTGAAGTCGTTATGAGACTTAACGCATAATAATAGGCTAAAACGAATACAGAAGAGAAATCTTATAGTGCAACTGAACATCATAACTATTGGCAGCTATACAGCCGGGGGTAATGTTATTCATAGCAAAGATCAATTGGTGGTTCTATGCACTTCATTGAATTTATTTTCTTGTGTTTTATGCTGTAAACTACAATTTTGGCAAGATGAGTACCAAAGACTGATTCATTCTAAAATGATAAAATACATTCTTTCATTCTTTAAGATAGGCATTTAGGACTAGAGTGCAATCACTTAAAACACAAAACAGATACGAATTGTATCTCTCTTATCACGTCGATTTTCTTTTAGTAGTTTTCAGTAGAAAAGCGAAAATTGATGATAATTGTATTATGTGCAAGCAGCAAAAACGCTCAGGGAACGAGAAACTACCTATACGTTGTGAACTTGTGAATCAGTGCTTGCTCAAGTTTTATAGGCCATAACCACAAATGATGGGTTATTGGGTTATTTGTGGCCACAACAAAGGACCTATCAGTCGCGATCCAGTTCCTTAGAGTTGTCCCATAGATGTACTAAAAGGTGATTTTTTTAAATGATTTTTTTGGCAGATGGCGCTTTAATCTGTCATGGCATTTTTTTCAGTATTAATTGACATTTCATGAATAAAACTTCTCCCGCAATTTTTCGAATTTAAAAAAAAATTATCCCGAGCAAAAACAAAATATATATGTATGTACATGTAGAATTCCGGGGAAAAAATTTCATCGTAATTGCCGATAATCCTGAATGAAAACACTTATGGACTAGCTGAATTAAGGCTTTGTGCCCATGCAAATACGCATATTTTGTATACTCCACCCATAATGACTTTTCCCTCTGTTTTGTCGATTTTCTTTCACTTTTTCGCACATTCCGTACGGAACGCTAAAGATGGCTACATCGTGTAAACAAATATGACATATTGTCACGTTTCCTTACACATAGCAATTATGATTGCGCTGGCCTTTCGACAACGCGCAAGCAGACTTTTCGTTCGATTATGACATTAGCTATCGCACCCTTAATTCAATTATGAGGCGTATTTCTGTTTAAGTTCAGAGCAGAGTCTAAGTTGTCAAAAAAAAATTCGCATGCTCGAGCTCTGTTCAGAGCTCTACTCTGAAATGAATTAAAAAAGAAAAACGCCTATGTTTGGGGCTTTGCTGTGGACGCTGCGAATACACACAATTTGTATAGGTACTGCACCCGTAATGATATTTCCCTCACTTTCGTTGAGTTATCGTTCCGTAGATCAAACCTGCTAAAGTAGACCAGTTTTTGTTTTGCCGTACACCAATATGCCATATAATAGGTCCGTTCCCGTACTGACTAACTGACTAAAACAATGAAAATCTACGAAATTTTACGAAAAATAACGAATTCCTGTTCCCATACGCCATTGTTTCGTAGTTTTTTATAGAAGAAAGAGCTCACGAGCGAGTAAGAACTTTCCCCATTTTGCTTTTTTGTTCAACCCGTGCCAGTACTTTTTGGACATTGGTCTTGCTCTAAAATAATTTTACCCTCGCTGTTAGAAATTTGGCAAGCTGCTAATTTTAGTGCAGAAAGTACGGGAACAGACCTAATGACCTTATACTTACTTAAATTCTTCAACACCTTGAGGCGACATTAACACCTGCGCACTGTGTTGTTCGAAGTGCAAGCTACCTCTAACTCATTCGCAACAGATGTCCTCGAGCTGCTTCGAAGATTCATTCTCCCAAGCTACAAACTCCCAATTCTTAGGACTATATTTTAACATTCCACTAAAATCAAACTGCAACCTTCCCACAAATAAATACATACGTATGCCGAAGTGTACCAATCAGATTTATTCAAAGAAAAGGCAATTTAGTGTCCACTTAAGTCATTCACAGCTCAGTGACCAGCGAATGGGCAAACAAATAATTTTAAGCACATTTAAAGGCGAACAGCTAACAGTTTTCCTATTCCCAAAGAAGAAAGTTTCTTTCTGCGAAGAAGTCAATAATTTGCTTCTCGCGAACTGTCAAATTTTATTCACATTCCACAGATGTGGAATGCAATTTACATTTGCACGATACATTATTTTTTTGTGAAAGTGAAAGGCAAATGCAAATCGCAGATTGCAGCGACTAGACAATTTTCTGTCGGTGAAACGTCAAAATTCGCGAATATTCGCTTGTTCGCATTTGCAGTTTGTTGAGCTGTAAATTGACCCTTAGGCAGCAGCGGCTAGAGAAAATGGGCCTTTTTACCTTTTTGTAGAATTAGTTATTGACTCAGGCCAAACTTGATTTGAAATAATAAGACGCCATAACCCTTTAAAGGAATGATTGGGCTAGGTATCTTCGTTTGTATCTCCGATCTCGTTGGAAAGTTGAAAAGAATAAAAACTCATCAACAATATTCATATTCTTTTGCCTCCATTCTTTAATTTATAAATACATTTATTTTTATAATAACTTGCAATATAATAATTGAATTTCATATTAGTTTCTCCGTATTTTTTTTTTTCCTCATTTTTTTTTCATAGTATGAAAATTAGTTTCTTTTAATTTCAGAAAGTTTATACAATATGTGTGGTTTTAGTAATATGAATAGATACATTTTGTCTTATTTAAAAATCAGTCTCCATAATCACTAATATTATTATAAATGTAAAATAGATATAATTTGTATTGTTTTAATGATCGTTTCTGAAACTCTTCCCCTTTTTAAAAGGGAATACATTTCAGACCTGCTTTTTGTTTTCTAACAAAACAAAACATAGTGTGTGGATGGACACGGTGCAGAGCATTAAAAATATATATATACCTCATTGATCGATCGATCTCATGAGCTATGTATGAATGTATATTGAAAATAATTGGCTTCTTAAGCTACTTAAAGTTGGCAAAGAAAAAAATTGTACGTTTAAGTAGAATTAAATCAATTGAGCTTTAGCTTAATCATAAATAAGAACATAAAATAAAACTAACTACCTGTATTCCATGTTTACTTTAAACTTTTCCAAACATATATAAAAGAATACTGCAAACCTTCGTATAGTTAATAAGAGTGTATATAAATAATATTCAATATTTACATAATATTTTAATAAATAAATTAATTAAGATTATCTTTTGGGGAATTCATATCGAAGTTACAATCGTTGTTACTTTGGGCATAACTTTCTTTTTCAAGTCTGTAATTTATTTTATTATGTACATCCAATCCTACTAATCGCTAGATAAGCCCTCTGACTTTTTCGTTCTTATAAGGAACTGCCTTTTTACTTGCTAACAAATTCTGGTCGCATCTGTAAAGGGGAAGATGACTATCGAGTGTTTTCAGTAAAAAGGCAGCATAGTATGTCTTGGAACCCGATTCTTCTTAAGACTTGAATCTTAACATGCCTGAAGAAATGTCATTTAAAGTGATTCCTTTGTTTGTGGTAAAATATTTATAAAATTTAAAACGAAATTCGAATTATTTGGCATTTTAAGCACTAAATAGAGTATATTCCATCCGTTCCGCTTCAATATAGTTTGGCCATTTTGTACGAGTATGACAGTTGCACAGACGAGGATGAAATTTTTACGTGACATCCACACAAATGTTTGCTGTCATCTCCCTTCGGTTCGGATTAGCTTTTTGTTTTTGTTATATGAGATGGGGATAGCGATTAGCAGGGATGTTGATTTGTCTTTATAAGCAGTCATAAAAATAATTACTTCACTAAATCAATACATAAATGTAAAATTTACAAATGATGTTTTCATGATTTGAAATGAAATAAAAAAATGATTATTCAGTATAAAATATTTCGAAAACTGGCGATTAAAGTCTATAATATATTGGCGAAGCGAGTATTTTAAAATGCCTTAGAAAAATTTCAAAATTAATTTGCCAGTGAACATAAGATTCTACATATCCTTTTTAAAAGACCATAAACTCAGTTGATAGAAACTTTTCTTGACCCACACCATAAATATTTATAAATATATATATATATATATGTAAAACCGAATGTATGCTTGGCAATATTCGGTTGCATTCCATAAAATTCCAGAGCTAGATCTATACAATATTAATTTTTGAAATTAATTATATAATATAATGTACGTAGAGCAATATTTTAGGTTGTTTTTTTGTTTTGTTTCTTTTTGCAAAAATTTAGGAATGATTCAAATCTATTTCTTGGGGCTCATTTAAAATACTTTTAAGTATTTAGGTACATTTTTGTATATATGTATATATAGTTTTTTTTTTTTTTGTTTTCTTGATAAAATTTCAAATATCTTATATGCAGCCGGAGAAATTGAATGGTAGCATGTCTACATGTCTCTTGATTATAAATATTTATACAGGCATATTATTCTTAAGCAAAATTAAAGGAATACATTTACTCTGGTTATTTACTTATCGATGTCTACGGTAAAGTAATTTGTTTTTCTTTCTTGGAGTAATCTTTTCAATTTTTAATTCTTCGTAGGCTATCTAACTGTGTCACAAGACTACCTTCGTCGGCAATAAATCGTTTTCGCTTTTTTGATCCGGTCTGTAAGAAAAAAACAATACAAAAATTATTATTTTAATACAAATAAATTATAATAATAACAATTTTAACTGTACGAATATGCAGATGTTATAATACTTAGTTTTGTATCACATCACACACTGACACGACTAGAGATCTATTTGACATTTCCAGTCCAAGAGAAAAGAAAAAACCATCTGTCAAATTTCATGTCAAGATATACCTTTAATCGCAAAGAGAGATGGCTAACATCCAATCATAACATTGCGTCTCCACGAGTTTAAAAAAAGGCAGACTTTTCAGTCAGACAAACTTTAATCTCATTAGATGGGCGAGTTTTGTTATAACTTTTCATTCTTCAACATGTCGTCAACAGCAAAACAAGCTTACTTGCTTTTAAAAATAAGCAAACTTTCTGTTTCTGTTTGTGAAAATCAAAAATCTGCCACGTCTGGAGAGCACTAATCGATCACAACACATGTTTTTTTCCTTATAAAAAACGACTGCCAAACTTCAAATGTCAAATTTCAGTCAGGGTTGATGTCCACAGAGAAGACAAGACAAAAAGGCTGTGGGGGGTAAAATTCTCTCAGAGAGTGCTAAAACTTCGAAATAGTAAACGAACGGGTTGAACAAGAAAATGTTGAAAATACACTGCTTTGACAGTCTTCATAAACCAGCCCACAGAAATTTCAAATTCGTTGCATGGGGAAATTTCTGACTCGTGAGCGCTCACTTCTGCGAAAAATTGCAAAAATTCTCCATTTTCTTAAAATTTCCCTGTTTTAGGAGGGAACGCGAACAGACCTAATATTGTCGTCCACCATTTAACAGAACTCATATTTTTTTCCCAAAAAAATTCTTGCACTGAAATTCGCATACTCTCGCGTGAGCTTTCTCTTTTGTGAAAAACTACGAAACTTTTACGTTCGGGAATAGGAATTCGCTATTTTTCGTAAAGTTTTGTAGATTTTCGTAGTTTAAGTCAATACAGGAACAGACTCATTGTGACATTGTTAAGAGGGTCATATGACATACATGCATTTAAAGTTTGAACTTACCTTCTTCAATTCTTGTTGAATGCTAATCATTTGCTTGATTGTATCATAGATTCTCTGCTCGTAGTCTTGCGTACTCTTATTATGCTCTTTCATGCTATTGTGGATATTTTTATTTTGCTGATTCGCCAATAATGATGAACCTGCGGGAAAGAATTTCTCTTTCTGTCCATATGTTTTCAAAATACTCTCAGGAGACTTAATACTCAAAATATTTGATTTTAAAGCTGATTCGTCTTTTTTGGATGTTGGAAACATTCGCTTTTGCAGCTGACCTCTTGCTGGCAATTGACTCCTCTTTCGATCCCAATTTATCCATGATCCGTCATCATAATCAAATGCACTGTAATCATCTTCATGCTCCTTTTGTTGTGGTAAATTGGATTCTGGTGTTTGTTGTTGTCTCCAGTTATTGAAATGTGAGCTCTGATCTTGTTTCGTTTTCGCGTGATACCTTTTATTGTAGTCTTCTTCATCATTGTCTGCCTCATGATTGGCTAAGGATTTAAGTTCTTGAACATCATCGTCATTTGGTGGCCTATTTATTGCTGATCGCTGATGATGAGAATTACCAGTTGTAGAAGCAGCACTATTGGCTAGAGATGACATTTCGGCGTCCCAATACTTCTGTAGATCGAAATTGGCTTCGCCCTTTGGCTCGAATTGGTAATCATCTGGATTGACGCCAAGTTCTGAGAAATAATCGTCATCCGTATGATGTTCATCTTCTCTTTCAATGTCATCATTTTGCTGTTCCCTGTGTTGTTGCTGTTGTTGTTGTTGTTGTTGTTGAAGCTGTTGCAGACGTTGATGTTTCTCCTTCTGGTGATTGTAATCCATCATATTTCTTAGGAAATTGTCCGTATATGTATCCTGCTGGAGTTCACTGGGCTCCACGTAATAGTCGTCATCATAATCATCATCACTAAGTAAATCAGTTTGACGTTCTTGTTCATTCTCTTGAAGAATCTCCTCATGAAGGTCGTCAAGAGGATTCGAAACTGGTTCTCTATCATTATAGTAGTTATAGCTTGGGCCAGCTGAGTAATAATAAGTCTTCGGTTTGTATTCCCCGCGATACGTTGGCATACCATATGAGTGGTACTCATGATGTGGATAATAGTAATAACCATTACTCATAAGGTATCCATTTTCGTAGACAGGTTGTCTCAGAATATGTTGTTGAGTCTGTAAAGGTGATCAAATATTTAGGTGCTGTTGGTGATATGTACTTATTTCTATAAATTACCATTCCAGTCCGAGGTGAGGCTCCTCGGTGATATCGTTTTGTTCCAAAGATTGGATACGATAAAGAGTTGGTGGTTTCTATTGAAACCCATATGGTGAGGAAGGTCACAAGAAATTTCATTCCGCTTAGAGTATGCGTTTCTGTAAAAATATTTTGAAAGAAATGTTGCTCATAAGAACGAAGTAAAATATAATTAATATTAAATAAAGTCATTTGAATATGAAGATTCACTTTTGTACAGATTTCAGGGCAATAGGGTTATACCTCCAGAAAACCTCTTCACTAGCAGTTGCAGCATTCCTTAAATAGAACCTCTGACTGACAGCAAGAGAGTACCGGAGTCATGTCTTGGACAAAAAAGCCTAATTATTTTTGGACGCATAGGCTGAAGATGAAGCTTAAAGTTCTCTTCTTACGTGTCCACTATTAAGTATTTGGCTATCTGTGTGTACATTGGTAAAAGCTGCGCACTAATAACCACTCCCTCCGTAACATTTGGTCTATTCTATCACCTAACAACCTATCACCTATTCGTCTTATCCCAGGGGCTGAGTTATTATTTATGGCACTCGTAGATTATATACTAATTTATCGCCAAACTCACTGATTACGCTAAAAAATTCGGCTGAAACTCTTGCAGGTAGATATCGACTCATTTCCACTTCTATACAGACTGACAGAAAACAAATAATGGAGTTCTCCGAAGAGCTTAACTCAATCATTTTCTTTCTTCTCCGCGATAATTGTAGCATATTCTAGGCAGAAAATAAAAACAATAAAATCAAAGGATATTAGCACTATTGCAAGCACTTCAAGCTGTACGGCCCTTGGAGTAGTTTTCAATTCAATTGCCGCTCCTCTCTCCTGGAAACAAAGGAACAATTTAATATTCGTCTCTGTTGGACGAGAAAGCCCCAAGGAAATTTCAGAGAATTACAACACTTTTAAAATTTAGCAGGACATAAAGCATTTGGGTATGTTCCTCACTTCATATGAACTCTTGTGTCGACTGGATGCTATCCAATATCCTCTTGGATAATCTTCCTGTCAACTGCTTTGCAAATTTGCGTGATTTCAACAATTAAAGAGGTAAGTCTATTGCAGTCTATATAATGATGCCTTATGCATATATACAAAGATTGTTTTTACATCAAAAGGATAGATTCATCTAAACCAAATTGGTCTACAGTTAAGACACAAGGATGTCCTTTAAAAAACTCTTGAGCCGAATACATCTTGCTGTAAGTCACATGCGTTAGTAGCTTCATTTTGACATCCAAATTCAGACATTATAGTTGGAAACCGTGCATTTTATCCTACCTTGTAGCTGCGATGCTCTCACGTTGACGTTCGCAGCATGTAGCCGTCACTTTCATCTCCTTTCAGCATGTATGTATATAAGTATTGTGTGAGGTATCTGAATTCAAAATTACATCAGTGCCACATACGCCCATGCATTGCCATTTATTACTATAGACTGTACAGAGAATCTTCAGTGGATAAATATAAAGCGTAATCAAATTTTATTGAGTGTGGGTAGTGGGTAGCCTTAGAGAATTGGAGAGACATATGACAAATACAAAATGACATGCGTGGGTCGGATATTTTTGGGACCGGTAGTCCTCGGAGATGTGGATTATACGGATTTTGAAAGCCCCATTCTCTTTCTATTTCAATTCCATTTAAGTCGCAATTGGTACTTGGAACTTGGAACAAAAACTTCTTTTCACATGTAGATGTAGTCGAACATTTGAGATGTAGTCGAACAGCGATAGTAAGTCAACGTGTCGAAGTGCTGCTGGGATGAACGACTAGCCTAGTATGTATTTCTAAGCTTTTCAAATCTTTTGACTTTTACGGATGAGTACTTTTCAAATCCAGCGAACTGTTTCATTTTCTAGTGTCCAGTTATGGGTCATTCCACGATAAATCGCCGAGGCTATATGGAGAGCTCTGAACGACCCCCCTCCGATTTGGCTGAAAATTAGTACAAATACTCATTGGAGTGGTACAAGTCATAAGTCAAAAAAGTTTTGCAGAATTCGATATAGTTTGCGTGTAACGGAACTTCAAAAATTGTCAAAAAATCGAGTTCCAAGCGTTCTTTTATATTTCAAAATATCATAAATTTGGTTCTGCTTATCTGAATTTGATAAAATATACCTTTGTTGAATTCAGAAAAAGGTGAACTTTCAAAGAAATAGAGTAATTTGTTTTCAAGGACGAAGGATATTCCAGAATATCCTTTTTACATATATCCTTGAATAACTCAAAAAATGGTATTTTTATTTTTTTTATTTTTTTATATATTATAGAGTGATTCGTCCTCTATCTCCATTCCAAATTTCAAGTTGGGATCTCTATGGGTTCGGCCAAAATAATTTTTTATAGCCGACTAAGTCGAAAAAACTAATGTTTAGTACGTTACTCCTTTTAAAATCATCCCATATAACCCGCGTACACATACATACATAGCTGTTTTTTTAGAAAAAAAAAACGTAACTGGGCTTGTTTTTCTTTTTTTCCTTCAATGGCTAGTGTTTGTAACTACTCATTTCCCATTTTCAGTATTTAAGAAGTTAGACTTTGACTATTTGTACTCACTTGATGACGTGAGCGTGAGACTTATTCCAGATTATACCAGTTGATTCCAGTAATTCGAATCTGACTCTATTTTTTTCTCGGTTGTTATTCAAATTGCCAAGTTGGTGTCCAATTTTGGTAAAATCTTACCCATCCATAGTCATACTGGCCTGGCCACTAATCACAAGCACTGGGTAGTGAGGTGTTAAATCCAGAGGATTGCTGCACGTTTTCCGCACACAAAAGTACTCATTATAAATTTAGATTACTCACAATTTAATATTACAATCAAATCGACATCAAGCTCACGACAGATTGGCATCAAGTGAGTACAAATAGTCAAAGTCTAACTTCTTAAATACTGAAAATGGGAAATGAGTAGTTACAAACACTAGCCATTGAAGGAAAAAAAGAAAAACAAGCCCAGTTACGTTTTTTTTTTCTAAAAAAACAGCTATGTATGTATGTGTACGCGGGTTATATGGGATGATTTTAAAAGGAGTAACGTACTAAACATTAGTTTTTTCGACTTAGTCGGCTATAAAAAATTATTTTGGCCGAACCCATAGAGATCCCAACTTGAAATTTGGAATGGAGATAGAGGACGAATCACTCTATAATATATAAAAAAATAAAAAAAATAAAAATACCATTTTTTGAGTTATTCAAGGATATATGTAA
Source organism: Chalcosyrphus nemorum (assembly GCA_949716465.1). Lineage (NCBI taxonomy): Eukaryota > Metazoa > Arthropoda > Insecta > Diptera > Syrphidae > Chalcosyrphus > Chalcosyrphus nemorum. The sequence goes on from OX454335.1 coordinate 27,153,354, forward strand.
AAAGGATATTCTGGAATATCCTTCGTCCTTGAAAACAAATTACTCTATTTCTTTGAAAGTTCACCTTTTTCTGAATTCAACAAAGGTATATTTTATCAAATTCAGATAAGCAGAACCAAATTTATGATATTTTGAAATATAAAAGAACGCTTGGAACTCGATTTTTTGACAATTTTTGAAGTTCCGTTACACGCAAACTATATCGAATTCTGCAAAACTTTTTTGACTTATGACTTGTACCACTCCAATGAGTATTTGTACTAATTTTCAGCCAAATCGGAGGGGGGTCGTTCAGAACGTCGGTCGATCCTCCGTGGAATGACCCTTATATAAACTTAGTATTTATAAACGGAGAAGAAGGTTTGAAGACCTATATACGCCAAGAAATTAGATAAATCAGTTGACAACCCTTACGACATGAGGAGATTACAGTTTAGAGTAAGTAAGTTTTAGGGCATCAAAGTTTTTTAAATGATTATAATAATAACCTTTTTGTTTTTTTAATTAATTTTGTCACTTATGGCTACTCAATTAAATACATCTAGCTTAAGTACCTTTGGTTGAAGTTAGGCCAGGAGTTCAGATAATATCCGCTCTTGAGTTTTGTTCGGTTAGTTCGACTTTAATTGCAATATTATACAAGAAGATGCAATTTATTATGACCAGCAGATGCAATGAGAACAATTCTGTTGCTATTTGTTTCAGAAGAAGCACAATTATCCTGCACCCGCTGGCGTTTTCGTACTTCCTGTCCTCTCAATGTTGACAATCACTACATATGCAATCTTCGTGCAGTGCAACAGATGATAAACTTGAAAAAAAGAAAAAGAAGAGAATAAAATTAAAATGATATTGAAACTGAAACTGAAAGTATATTTGATTGGCAATTTAAGTTAATATTAAAATGAAAATATTCTATCAAAAACCGCTGAACTATCTCAACCACCACCCCTCTAAACCAGGTACAAAGATTTTATTTCAGACAAAAACCAAACCACTAAGTTGGAATTTTTCGAATAATTGTCTGTCATGTCATTCAAAATACCCAGAGTGCGTGAGTCAAAGTTTAAAATCTTAGAAAATACCACAAAGTTTGGGAATGTTACAAATGCGATGGAAAAGAATATTATGCAACATACAAGTACGTATATCATCTTGAATGCATTTAAGTAGTTCTATTAATTGTTGGTCAAAACTCTGTTAGCTATCACCACTTATTTAAACAGAAATCATCTATGTTCTGGGAAAACAACCTTTGCAACCGAGTGGGAATAAAGCTTTCGAAAGCAACAGCATTTTATAGAGCTAAAAAGTATGTATATACCTCTCACCCACCCACCCAAAGAACTTTTGGAATATAATGCACTTTTTTTCTAACGGTGTACAAGGATATGATAATGAGGATAGTTGAAGTTACTACTTATCCTAGTCTACCAGATATTAAGTCCGTTCGTGTACTTTTTGCAATAAAATTCATAAAAAGTCGAAGAGTGGAGGTAAAATTCTCAGGAAAATACGCTGATTTGACAGATTTAACAATTTTCACAAACCAACAAACCAACAGCTTTTCGTAAGAATTCGTAAATATTCGCTATTTTGCGAGAGTATCCGAACAGACCTATTGTAAAATATTAACGAATTGATCTCTGCGATTAAGAAATATGGACATTGCACCTCGTTAGCCGACAGATTACTCGAATAGACAAATTTATGTATTTACATGACCTCGTTAACCAGCAATCGCTATTCGTCCCTGTTCCGTGCGTTCTCCCTACATTCATCACTCTCCCAATAAAATAGATAAATATTAGATCAAGCATGTATGCTGGCCTTAAGGACAAACCGTAATTGTGTTTCGGATGCAATTACTGAGTGGAAAATGTTTGCAATACCAATTTTTTAAGAAACCATTCTAGCCCCCAAGGAAGTGTAGTCTGCATTTTCCTGGCACATTGCCTTTGAGCTTGTTTAGATGATTACTCATAACTGTGCTATGACGATACTTTTTTTTGGTGAGAAGAGTGGGTGGTGAGTGTACCTCTTCTCACCCACATAGCAGAGTTATGAGTAATCAATCCAAATAGGCTCTTAAGTAGCACACTCTTAATTTATAGGCGGGAAAAAATTAAACAAACTTATTTTACAAAACTGTATCCAAGAGACGATTAAGGGCACTTGGCACCGAGTCTTTGATAAATTTAAGGACTTTCCCAATGTTGACCTTAATGACCTTCTAAAATTATCACCATGTTTTGCGTTTTGAATTTTACAAAGCAATACTCGTGCATATAGCACAAGACGGAGCTGTTTTTTTTTGCTAAGGGGATCCCAACCACATAACAAATAATGCCTTCTGCCTGGTGGCAGTTTATTTGGCGCAGTGGTGAGAAACTTTGGCTACAGACATATGTACATATGTATGTTATTTGATTCTCTTTTATGAATGAGTAGCTACATTGTTGTTTTCCCATTGGGATTCGAAACGCGCAAACACATAGACACCACTGCATCATTGCCACCCGCCAGATGGAGATAAGTACATACATTCATACAATCTTGGTTCTTTAAAAAATGAGTTTTCCATTTCTACATAGGTTAGGAATATACTCAAACTTATTCGTGTTAGTATGAGCTGAATAGAGCCAAAACGGGTAAGTCCTTCCTTGCTTTTTTAGACCTTATTTCACATTTCAAAGTACAGTAATATACAACATTAGTTTATATATTAATCAAATAGAGAGTGCGTTTTTAACTCTGCGGCGTATTTTGACGTACATAGCTCTAAACTCTAACATCAAACTGAGACCGTTCAGCACGGTTTATACATAAATTCTTATGTGTCTCCAACCTTGAATATGACAACTTTTATAGCTTTCATAATCTATATTTTGACAGATCGGTCTATATGACAGATGCTCTGTATTGTAGAACAGTAAAACGTGGCGGTAAAACGTGACTGCGTGAATGAGAAACTTTGGTGATATTGGCATCTCTTTTATGAATGGATGGCTACGTTGCTGTTTCAACGCAGCTACTCTTGGCAGAGCAATGAAATTGTGTGAGCAGCGAAGCCTTGTAAGTGAGCTCATAAAGCCACCCACGTCAAACTTTAAATACTTCAGATACATACATATATTCGTGTCCGTGGGTAAACAGGGTGGGGCAGAATAGAAAATGATTTTTGGCAATTTTTAGCTGTACGAATTTTTAAGAGCAGGCGCATCATACTTTCACTTTTATGCTACTGCGGGCGTCTATCATGTGTTGAAAACTTAGCAGGGACGTTGTTGGCGATAATAGGAATTAAGTCTGTGAAACCGACAGGAAGTGACTCAAATCCCAATGGCAATAGGTCTGTTCCCACACTTTGTGCACTAAAATTCGCAGCCTGTCAAATTTCTCTCAGAGAAATACAAATCTACAAATATTTGCGGGAACGAGTTTTAGACTTCACTTTTTTTTTGTATGGACTTACTTCAACTTATTTTGTCAGACTACAACAACGCAACCATTTGACAGAACTCATGTTTTTGACCACAGAAATTTCTTGAACTGAAATTCGCAGCATGGGGAAATTTCTTACTCTCTCATAAGTTCTCTCTTCTGTGAAAAATTACGATATTTTGACTTGCGGGAATAGAAATTCGCTATTTTTCGTTAAAAGTCGTAGCTTTTCGTAGTTTTAGGCAGTGCGGAAACAGACTTAATGATGCGGAATGTGATGAATGATGAATATGAATAAATTCATGCACGGTTGGAGAAGGTTAGGTACACTTGAATTGATATCATTTTTCTTTTTAAAATTCAGTATACTTGCCGATTTTTATGTTTGCTTTCAGCCAGTGTTTTTTTCCTTTATTGCATATTTTTCCCATCGCTTTTTATTTTATTGTACAAAGTAAAAAATATAATCTGCGCATTTTGAACTCGTCGCTTACGTAGCTGCTGTAATATTTTTGCACCGGAATAGAATTATAGCGAGAAAGACCCTTAAACAAATCAGTTCAAATAAAAGCACACAAAGAATGTACATATGTATGAATGTATGCAGAATCCAATTCGCAATATTAATTCTAAAGTCAGAATGACTTCAGAAATATAGTGAAATCTCAAAGACTTCAAAGAAGTTAGTGTCCAATCAATTTGTGTGAAGTCTTGAAGTCTTTTTTGAAGCCTTAAGGACTTACCAAAGACTTAAAGTACATGCTAGTGACATCAGTGTAACTTCAAAGAATCCAGTCACAAAGATTTAATTCTTGTTCAAATAATTAAAATCTCTGATTTGGTTAAAATGATTAGTTCAATCAAATACTTCAAAATGAATGGTGATTCTGACTCCAAAAGGTGAAGTCATGAATTCAAAATCAAAACCTAGCATTCTGTTGAATTTAATTCTTTTACTTCTCTGTTCAGTGGTTAGTGCGTTGGACTACTTCGCAAGGGGTTTCAATTTCGAAACTACCATTAAAGTTGTTTCAAGGCTCCACCTCTTGCGAGCGTCTGACAAACATCCAAGAGTATTTACAGTTATGAGAAAGATTCCCAAAAATGGCCTACAATTTTATGCCCTATATTAAGGACAGACATGTATTTTTAAAGAAGCTCACAAGAGGTGGGGCTATGAAAAAACGTTGATGGTAACCTCTGTACCACGGCACCCACGCCTAGAAGAATGGCAAATATAATTACATTGCTCCAAATAAAGGTTTCTGCGTGGTAGTAAAATGGACCGTTTTTGTGTTTTATTCCTTTGTGGTTTGAATATCGTTTAACTAAAAAATAAAATCCGCCAACAGAGATACGGCTATCCGATGACACACCTCTGTAAAGACGTAGTTAGGAGAGGTCTTAAAGTTTGCGAATATAAGTTGAATTTAGGTTTTATCATAATTTCTTTATTTTATTTATTGCCATACCTTTTCTACTGCTTATGAACTCTTCAAAAACTAAAGTACCATTGATGAAAATGAAAGTACATACATTCATAGTCACTTATTGCCATACGTTTCGTTCAAAAATATGTAACTCTGTATTAAGCACCTACCTGTGTAAACTTGGGTAAAAATAAAACCCTAACCTAAAAGTTAAAAATATCAAGTACATTGAGCTGAGTAAAGTATTTTTGAAAAAGAAAAAAAAATGACGCATACCAAAGCAACATATGTACTCCACCGTTCAATTGACGTAAAATCCTGGGGTTGTGCAGCCGAGTTTATTCTATTACACCCACACACAATTGTACTGACGCTATATCCAGTGCACGCACTGGTGTTAAACTCAACGAATAAAGGTTGACATGGAATAAGTTTTAACTCTTTCAGTATATCTATTTCCATCCCATATGCATTTTTTATCGCCGTCGTCGTCGTTGTCGTTGTCCCTCAGTTGAAAATACTTTTAATCATTCATTTGCACTCATAAAAATATCCCTGCCATACACGCACGCAATTTCATCAAAGATATGTATTTACATATGTACGTATATTTTGTTGAACGTCATGGGCTTCAATAAACTATAATTTATGGCTGAACAGAGACTTCATTGATTGAGTATATTTTTAACTTGGTATCGCATATTGAGAAGCTTATGCGTATGTATATCTTAGCTTACGGAAACTTTGGCCCAGTGTAGGAGTTTCTTTTTTTTTTTTTTGTATTTACAACGCCTCAAAGGATTATATAAATTCGCTCTTAATATCATGAATACATGCAAGATATCGTCCTATTTTCCAACAGGTACTTTTTTAGAAAACCGAATGAACTTTACCCCAAGTCGTCCTACACCAACACTTTAATAAGCTCCTTTTCTAGTTCTATTTTTAGAATCATTGGTTTTCTTTTCTATTTTTTACTTACCAACTTAATGCCGGTTAGGGGATGGTTAATAATATATTTTACACTAATATTTTTTTTAATATCATTTGTTTAAAGTTTATAATTTATTTATAAAAATAAACTATTTTTTTTTTTAATTTTTTTTTATCGCACAATTATTGCTAAATAATACACTTTAAAAAGTTTATATATAGTTTTTCTTTTTTAAATTGACACTAATTTAGTTTAATAATAATTGAATAAGAACACTCTTTGTGAATCCTTTTTTTTTTGGTTTAATTTTTCCTTAAAAGAAGAAAAACAACAACATTCTGAAGAGGAAATTGTTATATGTGTAGGTATTTTGAGTTGTTTTGTTAGAAACATGAACTTTGAAAGACTCGCACTGAATAACATCGTTTGCATGGCGAGACATCCTTTTATAGACTTTCACCAAAACCCCGATGTGGGAATTTTCATTCATCCCGTTAGATTTCTCGCCGATATACATACTTATTTACAGGGTATGCATTTATAAAAGTCGCCAACACGTTTTGAATGAAACACCCGCAAACGTCGCCGCACACTTCTTGCGGCACACACTCTTCCGTGTAGTGAATGTATAAATGTATCTCAAGTTTTATGAATTTTGTTGTTGTGCTTGTGAAGTCTTCTTTGAGCACGAAGGTACATTTACGTCAAGCTATGATGTCACTAGGCAGAGAAAACTGATGGCGTCTGTAGAGCCTTATTGTAGAGCTTTTATATTTTGTGAACAGGCTTACGTATTATATTTTGTCTCGTACATCCCACTGGATAAAAAAAAGGTGAAGCTTCGTACCGCGTGGGTGTTCTATTACCTAGGAGCTTTACTGAGGGTAAATTGCTAATGAAAAAAAAAATAAATGCATTTATATACATATAGGAATATGTATTTTTGTTTTAGCTTAAAGACGTCACTAAAGCTTTTAAATATTTTAATCCCTTCACATAGATGTGTTATTTAGTTTGGAGTCCTTATTGAGGTGATTGTACCTGCAGGAACAGTCATTTGCTAACAGTGTAGGTATTGTACAGTTGTTTTTCTAAGAAAGTTATTTTTAACCTTTAAAAAGTTTTTGCCTCGAGAGAAATAGGGCACAAAGCTCAAGCCATACAATATTCGCCCACGCACAAACAGCAAGGTGGAACAAGTTTTTATTGTTTTTACGTCGTTGTTCTTTTTCGAGATGTGGCAAGCTTTGTGCTTACAAACTTATTCCAAGATACTCGTACTGTTGAATAACACATATAGGTTTGTCGGATTGTAGCTTTAGAATATACAGCGTTTTAAAATTATATCCACTTTAAAACTTGCTTGCAGTTGAATATGCTGTGTTTAAAATGTTCCGCCAGAAAGCCGCGGGTGTCCGGGTTTTCGCCATGTCATTTCGAAACAAAATTACCTCTACCTAAAATGTCTATAATTTTTTTAAAGAATCTTCAATATTAGTTAGAAAAGGTAGTAATTTCTATAACAAATAACGTCTTATAAGGTACGTTCGCGTACTTTTTGCACTAAAATTCGTAGATTATCAAATTTGGAAGAGTGGGGGTAAAATTCTCTCAGAGAGAGCTAAATCTACGAAAAAGTAAACGAACGGATTGAACTAGAAAAAGGGGAAATTACACTGGTTTGACAGCTTTGACAGTTTTCATAAACCAGCCAACAGAAATTTCTTGCACTAAAATTCATAGCATGGTGAAATTTCTTACTCTCTCGTGAGCGCTCTCTTCTGCAAAAAACTACGAAAATTCTCCGTACGCGAACAGCTTTTCATAAAAGTCGGTAAAGTTTCATAAAAATTCGCTGTTTTAGAAGAGTACGCGAACGGGCCTGTAGTTTGCCTAAAGGTTCGCTGCCCTACACTGACATCGAAAATATCTTGAAATATTTTTTTTTCATATCATAACATTTTCGCTTTTAGTTCTTGTCACAGCTCTGAACAAACAAAGTAAATATGTATGTCTTTGATCAACCTTGAACAGTTTTTGACAGTGATAGTACCTAATTTTAAGTCTAACTAAGGGGCCAGTTCTAGCTATCATTGAAGTGCATCAATGATTTCAAATTTTAAGACGATTAAGCTTTAATTGGTACCAAAAAAAAAAAAACTTATCACTGTATATTTTTTTATAAACAAAATACCTAATTTTGTTTAAAACTTTTCCTTAAATCCAATTTTATTATTTCACTGATCAAATTCGAATTCAACAACAGCTGTGTTTTATACTCTATCTGTTCTCATCTGTCATTTTTCCTTCAATGATCAACTCCAACCACTAAATTTATACTTTGTTTTTGCCATTTCACTGAAGGGAAGGGAGGAAGTTACCTGTATGCTATGTCAGTGTGGAATTTTAGATGTTTTTAACCCTAGTTGGTTATGCTTTATCGAATCGGCGAACACATATCTAATTTTGTACAATACTGCTTAAATTATATAACGTCTTTCTTCTTCTTCGCAAAACGTCACTTGGGGGTGTTTTCTCTCAGTGAACAAACCTACATTCTCACGAGCTTTACAAATTTAGAATTTTTTTTTAACTTTAGTGGGCGTAAAATATATGTACATAACCAATCAGGGTTGAATTAACTAAACTTCTTTTGACGTTTGTAAATGTCAACCGATGGCAATGGACAAGTAGGTGGCGGGCCTTTCAGCGAATTTTTAAGAAATGCTACTCGAGCACGGAGAATTTTCGTAGTTTTTTTCCCAGAAGAGAGACATTCACAGGTCAGCGACCAGCGAATGGGTGAATTGCGAACATTTTTACACATTTAAAGGCAAACGATTGATAATTTTTCTGTTCACCTAATAAGTTAAATTTTATTTAGTTTCTACAAATAAATCAACAATTTGCAGATTCTTTATGCGAATAAGCGAATGCTTTTTGAAATTTTATTCACATTTCACAGGTCTGGAACACAATCCACATTCGCGAGAGTTTCACCAATATTTTTTTTTTCTCTTTTAAATGACAAGTGAAATTCACAGATTGCAGCAACAAGTTGGTCCCAATAAAATGTGAATCGTTCATTCGTATACGCAAGTCGCTGATCTGTAAATAGGCTTTAAGCAATTTCCCTATCCTACGAATTTTAGTGCAAGAATTTTCTTTGAGTCGGTTCGTGAAAACTGTCCAATCTGTCGAATCAATGATTTTCAACTTTTTCTTGTTACTTGTTCTTGCGTTAATTGAACTCATTTTTAAATTTATTACCAAATAAACAAAATTAAATCGAAACCAAGCCAATTTATTCGTTGTGGTGTGAAGTTTTCTGACAGCTCGTGGAGATGCAGCGGTAGCACGGCGTGTGTTGTGTACTAGAAGACGAAGATGTAAATGAAAATCGTGGCTACACACAAAGAAATACTATTGAAAAGTGAAAGGAACCCTCTCCTTTCTGTCCCCTTAAAATATTTCTGTACTTTGCAAATGCATTTTTAGTGAATTTTCGATGAAATAAATCCCTCTCATTTCTACTTACTAACAATCTATATTCATACACACATACTTATCGCGCCAAACATGACTTTCATTCCAATAAACGTGTAGCCAGATAGGTATTAAATTTAAGAAAAAAAAGTATTATTTATCGATACATTTAGGTAGTATATCGATGCTGTATTACCATCTCTGCCCAACAATCGTCCTTATATTAGATTTAGATCTCAAATGTTTGCACCACACCACTTGAGTGCGAATTCCCCAATACGTGCCCCGAATTCGTACAGGTACATAACAACTTGAAGATTTTAACCCTTAAAAGTAAGTGAGTTACTTGGCTTGGTTACTTCGCGAGGGGGGTTCCATCACGGTTTCCGTTTAGATTTACTGTACTACAGAAGAAGTGACACGATAGTTTAGGAATGAATGTATGCTAACTGAGGGTGCTTCATCACCGGTGTTAAGGTTAATAATTATCGGCCCCTATATTCATAAGAATGAGAAAGCTAAGTCAGAAAGAATCAACCAGGTACTGGAACACAATGCACCACACTCAATGGCAGAAGGTAATGGATTAAGACCATGTGCTAGGGCTAAGATGGTCCTCTGGAAAAAAATGTTTGGTGTTGAATCCTTTCAAGATAAATCTTCGTTTGTTTAACTTCACTTGATTTCAGGGCAATATACGTCTTTTTGTTGGAGAATTTTAAAAAACGAGCTTAAGTCACCGAACCGCTGAAGTGAGCATTAATTGATTTCAAAAATGATTGGGTCTTTCCAATGAATCATTCAAACATTCGGCTATAGAAGCAAACATGTTGTATTAGTTCAATGCAACAGTCATCAATCCAATCAGACGATATGTACTTAGGAGATTCATATATGAAACAAATAGCCTTCCAATTTCAAAAATCGTACTCAACAAGTATGTATGTACATACTTAACAAGATGTTTTATGTACTAGATTCTTCCCTATTGGCATATTCGTTATTAGCTGTCTCGACGGACAACTAAATTTTGTTCATTTTTTTGCCTTGCTTGATAGATCCATATGTCGTTCAATTTCAATTCTTGTCGCCCAACATCAGGGAATTTTTCACTTTTGCTTGTGATTTCCATGAGCACCTAATATTAAAGCGAAATATGACAAGTTTTGGCAATAGTTTCTTTTTAAATTAAAGGGCTCTTCGACTCGGTTAGTGATTCTGATCTTTTATTCTTTTATTTCTTTTGGAGCTTTTAATAAAGCATAGAAGGTGCCTAATGGAGGTCAGGTCACCAAGGTCGTCAAAGAAAACGGACCCCAAGTGGAGTTTTTTTTTTTTTTTTTAAGCTAGCGCAGGGCAGTTGCAGAATAGATCAGAAATCGTTTTCTCTGCCTCCTTCCCTGAAACTCCTACGGAAATCAATTGGGCAGTGTCCTATAAGCACACCGATGACGGTGCTCAGGTCAGAACGCTTCTGGTTAAGGTTAGGCTAGAGTTCTCTAGAAATTCTGAAGGGACCATGTACCCAAAGAGCGTTGACCTTCCTTATAGCATGAAGTTTGAGCAGGTTCTTATAGGTAGCAATTGGCATATCAAATCGCGTCCTTACGGATTCAATTGGGAGGGTTGCGCCAAGTTTAGCAATTTCATCAGCCATACAGTTCCCTGGAATATCCCTGTGGCCTGGCACTCCACTTCAGCCAGGAAAGAGCTTCTTTGATTGCCATTATTTCCGCCTGAAATACGCTACAGTGATTACTCCAAAAACAAATAAAACATCATTTACTTATTGGTACTTTGCTTAATTATATTTTAGAAAGAAAAAAGATTCATTTTACTTCTACATACATTTTTTCACACATTTTTTTGTTTTTGTTGTTGGCTTAACTTTATTAATATCTACATGAATTTAAACAAAATTGTATTTTGTTTATAATTTATTTATATTTAAATAATAATTCCACTTAAATTTTGTACCCACAAATAGTGATATAAATATTAATGTTCTGCTTGTTAATAATAACCTTGTTCCCCTTTGTATCGCTGCAGGTTGTTCGCCTAAAATTTAAAACAAATAAGTTTATAAATATTGTAAAGATTAACTAATATGTAAATATAAAAAGAGAATTTCAAAAATATAATTTATAATTAAAAACGAAACACTTATAGAATCAACGCGATGTCTGTATGTCCGTCAGTCTGCCAAAGTCTTGTATCTAATCATTAGACGTAGGCATCTGTCATTTTTAGGAGAACAAACTTACCATTTAGTACGTGAACATTCACAGATTTAGGGTTGGCCGTTGACGGAGAGCATGTGTATATTCCCGAATCCGATATCCGAGCCTTCTGTATCAACAGATAGGATGTCGTTATATCGCCCTTTTCTGTTATAACCGATACGCCTCCCCTTGGTGAGTCGTAATTAATTTCCTAAAAATAAGTATTAAATATGAATAAATATGAAATATGCGATCTCCGCTAATCAACCATTATAATGTACACCAGTATACCTATATATAAATATAATTTGTTACGAATATACAATAAGATGGAGAGACCTTCCAATAATCCTCCTACCGCTAAACCCTTTTCAAAATATTGTTACATTTTTATAACCGTTAAACTAAAGCAATTCGTATTTATAGCCCTGTGTAAGGTAGTTATTTATACAATGATAACATCTAGTCTATTCTCTCTATGGTGAAGCACATTCAGATCCAATTGATTTTGTCCAACTTACGCAAACTTCTTAATGTTGTTTTTCATTCTACTAAAAGAAACCTTCTGTTTTCTTCGTTGTAATCTTGTGGGAGAGTATTTGCTTCCCGATTTTATTTCCAAAGACACACAAAGTAGACTCTCGTCTGACTTTAGGGCCCAACCTCAACCCATAGAATTCGTCGATCTGTTGTTTCGTTAAACGTTGACATTTAAGCTGACGTATTGCCTTGCCGTATAGAACAGTCCCATAGAATCCGACACATCAATCAGCTGATTGTTAAAGGCAATGACAGTTTCTTTACATTCTCTCTCTGCTTCCGACAATCAAAGTGCATACCTAATCTCAATTCAATATATGAATGTGTGAACTTTGATGTTTGAATTTGTATGCTTTCATCGGATAGACGGATGGAAAAAGTATAAAGTAATCCTACTTTACCCGTCGAAGTTCATCCATGCGTTGGTTTTGAGCCACCTCTCATAAAAATGCGTGTATTCTATCGAGCTGTCAGTTTAAAAGGACGGAACGGAAGTGTGGGGCACTTTCCTGTCAATGCCATATGGTTCATTCATTTATCATCATAAAACAAAAGCAAAAAAAAGACGAATTGCAAAAGTGAGTAAAACCAATAATTGAAAAATGGCATTAAAATGATGATAGGAACGTCAATTAGATCAAGAAACAGCCATTGGTGAATTGTTTATAGATCTACAAGGCGAATAAACCATGAAATTTATGGAGAGCATGTTCGAAGTTCTCAAAATAGAAGCGAGGGTCAAAACGTTGAACCAAGAATTACTATCGAAATACGTAATCGGGACGAAGCAGTGACCCAGCAGGAACATGGTATCGGACATAACTTGGAGCGTGGCTACCAAGTAAAAGGAATTCCAAAATAGATCTTACAAGTGTTTTCAGGCAAGTGTACCGCTGCAGGTAACTATCCAAAATTGAAAACAAGTTTATTTACATCTAGCATCCAAGCATTATTGAAGAATGTACAGGAATACCTGGAGATCGGGAATAAAAGGCTCCATTTACAGTTCAGCGACCGGCGAACAAACCATTTTTCCTGACGCAAATAAGCGAATGCTTTTTGCAAACTGTCAAACTTTACACATGTGGAATGCAATCCAAATTCGCACGATAAAAACATTTTCCAAGGTTTAACCTCCTTTTTTTTCTTTAGTAAATAAAAAGTGAAATTCGCTAATATATGTAAAGTTGCTGTGAATGAAATGTAAAAATTTGCGAATATTTGCCTGTTCGTATTTGCAGGTCTTTGAGTTGTAAATAGACCAAGTCACAGATTGTTTATGAGTATAGCGTAGTATTACTCAGTCTTTATAGCCTTGTCTCCAATGCTCATCGTAGGTTGTTGCTCCTCCTACCTTTTTATTACTTTTTCTGTCTTTCTTGTAGTGGTGGACTTGTTAAGGTTTCTAGATCCTAGTAAGTGAGCTATTGCTCAACTGTGTCTGAGCACGGAGAACCACTCTAACATAACCCAACTTCCGTGTAGGCCAAATACTTTTTAGTGCTGAGATACCCAAGCTGCAAAGTCAAAGTCTACTCTATTCCAATTTGTAATGTGTCCAATTCTATGATGAGGTCCCTAAGAACGTAGGTAGGCTTGTTGATGGAGCTGAAGCTTTTGTCGAGATAAGTTATTTGTTAGACGAAAGGCTTTTGCAAGTTATGAATTCTCAACCTTGAAATGTCTCTAAAATTAAATGTTGGTACTGCTAACAACTTTATTGACTCATGTTTCTTTGCGAAATGCAAGCAAGGCACGAATTATACAACTTGGATTGGTCTGCTACAACTTATTGACTATGTTTGATTAATTAATGCGATGTAATTCTATGAACCTAAGTAAACAGCGGCCTGTAAAATCTACCATATTGTTTGATTGATGAAATTGGCCAATGTTCTTTGTATCTACCTAAATGCAATACTTTTTATTCAGTAACAAACCTCATTATTATGTGTCCATCGGACTGCAGGTGGTGGTTCCGGCAAGTGTTTTACAATACATGTCAAATTTACAGTTGACCCGGTGTCTATATACAGATCTGGTCCACCATGTATACTTGTAATAGGTTCTGTTGATAAAAAGAATTTATATTTAGAATATTTATCAGTTGTTTATAATTATTTATGCAACATACCGACAATGGACAGAATCATTGTGTATCCAACTGGAGGAGTAGTAGATACTTGGCACTCGTAAACTCCCGAGTCTCTAATTTGAGCATATTTAACCTGAAAATGTTTATATTGTTAGCTTTCACAACTGACGAAAAATTGACTCAAAAAGAATATTAATTTAAAAAAAAACTTCATCTTATGGGAAACTATGAGTAGGAATTGGAATTTAGTACTCTTAGGTACTGTCTGCAATTTGTTCCTGCAGATATGTACGATCACTTGGGATACGGTTTGAATTATAAATGTGTAAAATTTTACTCTCGTAAATGTATCTTTTGGAAGAGAAATTTGTAGTTTTACAGCACAAACTAACAATCAGTAAAATATTCTAAACATTATGTAGCTTTCATATGTAGGAGTTCCTCAATTGTATAGCGGCGACTTCGCTATCTGACATGCATCCTTGGAAGTGGGTGGAAGCTGGAGAAAAAATCGCCTTCGGTCTGATAGAAACCAGGCTTGGACTAAAAAAAATTCAATAAATAACTATTTTAAAAATAGCCGATCAGTGAAGAAGATTAATTCACCAAAGCTCATAAATAAATGAATGATCAAGGGCTGCTTATTGTGGAAAACTACATAATTTTAAAAACTTCTACTAATTTTTTTATTAATTTCTCCACAAATGGCAACAGTTGGTCTGTTCCCGTACTGACTAAAACTACAAATACATATTTACGAAATTTGACGACAAATAGCGAATTCCTGTTCCCGTACGTCAAAGTTTTGTAGTTTTGCACAGAAGAGAGAGCTCACGAGAGAGTAAGAAATTTCCCCATGCTGAGAATTTTAGTCCAAGAAATTTCTTTCGGCGAAAATATGAATTCTGTCAAATGGGTGTATTGTTGTTGGCTGTCAAGATAATTTGAAATAAATCAATACAAAAAAAAAGTGACGTCTAAAAAGTGGGCAGCTTTTTTGTTCAACCTGTTCCAGTACTTTTTTGGAAATTTGTCTTTTTCTGAGAGAATTTTACCCCCACTCTTAGAAATTTGGCGAGTTGCGCATTTTAGTGCAGAAAGTACGAGAACAGACTTAGACTTTCCAATAACCAATCCTAGCCTTGAATAAGTCTTCAACATTACTGTGGAAGAAGTTAGGATGCGGTCTAATACTTCCTCTATGTTGTGCAGGACACCGGGTCCAGATGGCTTGTGTTTCTCACCTCCATAACAGCGAGTATCTAATGCCCAATCAGAAGAGGGAAAGTTAAGGCCTATATACAAATCAGTGACCATTAGGTAACGTTCTGTCGAATTGATGTCACAAACCATAAAGATCGTTGAGTGAATATAATATGGCCTACTGCGAAAAATAGTAAGGCTGGTGGATGACCAGTGCGGGTTTGTCTAGGGTAAACTACCAAAAGATGTAATCCAGAGTATAAGGATCATAATGGAAAACACTGTGATTCCATCCACATGGGCCTATTCCAGAGATTTACTTGAATGGGGAAAAACTTCCCAAGTGCGATTAGTTTAAATATCTGGAATGTATTACTAGCTACATTCGTCTAGATAAAATTACCATCATGGATTATCGGAATGATTCTAATCTTACCTCTGACAATTTAAATGCATTTTTTGTTCACATATTACCTGTAAAGACCAATCTCCGGTCTGTTTATTATGAGTGCTGGTAAAACGTTGGTCGGATGTGTATGTATTCTCGACTACAGTTAACAAGTGCAGGTCCCTATGTCTTATCCATGAGACCTAAAATACGTACATTTATAATTAATTCAATTCAAACTGAAGTTTCAATTCACTCACCGTTTTATTCCCAAGGTTTTTTATACGACAGTTCAAATTGGCTGTTTTCCCAACAAGAACTGTAACATTTTTCGATGCAGATGTATCAAAGTAAGAACCCCTTTCTAAGGGTCTACTATTACGTTGATTTAAATTATCTTGTAAGAATGTAAGATCCTCCTCTCCCTCAAATGGCTTACTAAAATTATTTGTTTGATCAATAGCAACATCGCTGTAGTCATTCCTTCTATGTTCGCTTGCGCCCCCACCTGGAAACTCTGAAAACAAAGATACATTGTATTAAAATATTGTATTAAATTACTTAATTTAACGGTTTATTTTATTTGAAAATGGTGCGGAATGACGGAATGACACATCTAAAGTTTCGTTTTTATTTTCCTGCTAGAAAGCCGAAAGCCCCAACCACATTTGCATTAAGCGGTCGATAGGTAATGCCAGATTATCTGCTCGCGCGCTGTCAAATCCAAGCGCACCCATGATTGCATTAAGGAAACGTCTCCGTGTGTCATATTTTTTCACATGACGTAGACATCCTCACCGCTCCGTACGAAATATGAATGAAACCGCTCTCTACGTATGGGGGCAAAAGTGAACGAAATTCGAAGTGTCATTGGGCACATTCCGAACTAACATATGGAACGTCAAACGAATTTTTGACAGTTTGCACATTGGCTTAAGAGGTAGGGAGAATTTTCCTCACAAAGAAATGCCCTACTTTGTAGTCAAAACTGAATCTCTCGACCAATCAGAAACGTTTGACTACCTAGTGCCTAGAATGCGGAACATGCCCATTATGCAGAGTACGTTCGAACGCGTCCAGAGCCTTAATTCAATTATAGTTGGCCCTCTTTAAACTAGATGCATAATCAAAAGTTGATCATTTTCGAAAAGAAGCATTGTGTTCTCCCGCGACAACATTGACCGAATACGAGCATCTGATAAATAACACCCCGCCAGTTTAGAATCCTTTGCCCGTCCTTGCAGCGAATGTTAATAAGGAATTTGCATTGTGTTTCTTACGTTCTCTTGGGACTCGAATTACATGTTACAAAATTGCACTGTGTATTGCAATTGAATTCCCACATAAACGTTTTTTTTTTTTTTTTCGAACGTATGGGGTGAGTCCTTGGAAAGATTTATACACGAAACCAACATGGGTTCCGCACTAATATATTTTTAACTCAAAACAAAGGACCAATGGAAAACTTTCAGATTGACGTACATATTTCCCTTCCCTCAAAGCAAGCAATTTCTATTGTCTTTGTTTTATTTCTAAGTAAAGAAATAAGAGTACCTATCGTGTACTTAACAAACACTTGTATGTATGTATATAGACATGGAATGACCAAAAATCTTAGCTTTTGCTGCCAATTGATTTATTGCTTGATCTTAAGATATTATTAAAACAACTGATAAGGAAAACACTTCTTACCTGTCAACAACAACGATAGGAATGTAGCTAACAATAACTTCCTCATGACTTGGCTTCTAAAATATTTCCCATTCTGAAAGTAAATAATATTATTAGATTTAATCACTGAATAGGCATATAATTATATTTTGTAAATATACTTAAACTAATAAAATAAAGTGATTAAAAGTTTATTTGAATTCTAAATAGTATAAGTCCAAAACAAATATGTATTGGAATATACTTAGTACACGAGCTTTTGCTAGTGAAAGTGCAGACTTTAGGAATCTTGGTTAACTCCAACTCGAGCTCTGGATCCTCCTGTGTCGACCACATAAACACCTTCATGGAGAAATGCAATTCATATAGATCGCCTCTTCACCTTGTTATCATCGATTTTGAAAAGGCGTTTGATAGTGTGTACTGGGAATTTATTTAGCGTGCCTTGTCCAAAAAAGGCATTCCACAAAGAAACGCTGTCTGAAGAATTCGAAGTCAAAAGTGCGGTTCGGCAGGGCTGCATACTTTTACCAATACTATTTTTATTGGTTGGTGATTCGCGTTGTGCTAAATGCGGCCTAGCAACAGGACATTTGAGGTATTCGATGGACTCTTTCATTTGAACCCAAACACATAGACTACGCTGACGATGACCTTCACAAAATGACAGCAAATGTGGAGAGGGAAGCAGACATCGTTTGGCTAAAAATTAACTCGGCAAAAACAAAAATAACCAGCTTAGGACCGAACTTATAAACCAATACATGCATTGCAGTTGGGAGAGTAGAAAGTTTCCAATACATTGGGGAGTATGGTCTCAGCCGATGGGGGAACCGAATAGACAAAGCAAAATCTGCGTTTGGGATGCTATCCATAGTTTGGCGAAGTAATGGAATTAGCTTAAGCACCAAGTTATGACTGTTCCGTTCCAACATTGAATCCGTGCTGCTATATGGATGTGGTACCTGGAGAGTGACCACCTCTATCACGAGGAAACTGCAAACGATCGTCAAAAGGTACCTACGCTATGTCTTAAGGATTTTCTGGCCAAACCGTATCTCTAACGAACAGCTTTATCAGAAAACGGGCTTTGAATCTATAGGCACTATCACACGACGACGAAAGTGGCAATGGATTGGCCATACTTTTCGAAAGGGTGACATGCCATAGCTAACCATGCGATGCAATGGAAGCTTCTTACTTCCAGGATACATGGCGATCCTCAACGCAGAACAGTTGAAAAGGAAGCACGGCAACTGGGTAAGATGTGGCGAGAGCTGAGGTACATTTCCAGAATCCGCACACGATGGCGCGTAGGCAATTTAAAAATACTCGGATTTAACAGTTTTCACAAACCAGTCTAACGAAATTTATTGCACTAAAATTCGTAGAATGGGGACATTTTTTACTCTCTCGTGAGGGCTCTCTTCTGTGAAATCTATTCTCCGTACGCGAACAACTTTTCGTAAATATTCATAAATTTTCGTAAAAATTCGCTGCTTTGGGAGGGAACGCGAAAGGACCTAAAATAAATTTGCATGAGGCATGAACTCAAGTCTATAATCTTTCAATTTATTTTTCGCTGTCGATGAGTTTGGGCAAAGATTTTTTATTTTATATTTTGTAACACATTATTCCTAACAATGATCTCTTAACAGTCTGTGGTTAAGGTAGTGCCACAAGAAGGGATCATTCTTTTTCATCGACAGCGAGGCAGTTATAAAACTAATTAGTGTCATAGAAATGAAGTCAACTTATAGAAAGTGTCATCATATAGAGCTCAAGGTTCTTGAAATACAGCACAAGGTATCGCTGCACATGTAGGTATTCCAGGCCAGAGAAAGTTGATGAAAAGCTAGAGAAGGTTTGGTGGATATTTCAGAGCGAGCGGTTTGAGTGACATCAATCGCCAAACCAACACGATTATTTGATGCCGCAACGGCAATTTTGCAGCAATTTTTTTGGGTGTCGCTGCATGCAGCGTTTTTGTCACTGTCGCGGGATTGTGGCAGTTAAAGAATTCGGCATATACTGAGAGGTTAATTGATCCTTTTTCTTCGTCTGATGACGAGTACCTAAATTATCGCAAATACTGCGACAAAACTATCACTTTGGTGTGGGTATACTCGTGAATTTCTTTGTCCCTGTCACCGCAAATTTATCACCGTCGCGGCGGCAGCGATTAAATCACGTTGGTTTGGGGAGGCCTTTAATAAAATTCTCCATCAAAACAATGGTGATCTGGCTATCTGTACTGATCTGTATGGTGCTGATGAGTTCAAAACCCGAGCATAAAGAGATTTTAGAAAAAAATAATATTAAAATAATCTTAGCAGATACATATATATATTGAGGTAGTATCTTCCCCTTATATATTTCATTTAATCTTTAAACTTTCTAAATGCATTGCCTCTTAATTTACATATTTCGAAATTGCTCACATATTCCTTTAAACATTTAAAGAATACTTTCATCTAAGTACAGAACCTGAACTTAACAAAAGACTCACGTACTCTCAAAGATATACTTTCTGTTATACTGACTTCACTACCCATTATTTAAATAGGCTCGTTTAAGATTATTAGATTTAGACTTTTTGTCTCTGCTCTATGTTGTTGTTTTTTGGTGATGGCAATATAAACATTGAGGAATTTAGGAATTGAGGAATTTCGGGTTATCTACAAACGTTTAAAGTGTCAATCACACAATCCTTCCTTTTTTTTTGAGTTTGCTTTTATTTCTGGGAAATTTAGAGTAGAAGGGATAATTTAATCTTCTATGGAAGTTTCGGGCTGTCATCAAACTCACTCAAATATCAAAATTGAGCACGCCTCAGGTTTCTTCCAATACGAATACATGTTCAACCACTTAGGGCAACAGTTCTTACTGCCATATGTGAACAGTGAATTTGAGAAAATTTTCCAATGAAAGTTAATCTCCGAGATTTATTAAGAATTCAATTCATGATATAATTTTTTCTGAGATTTTAGCAACTACAAATAGTCTTCAACTTTAATGTGTAGTAAAAGATATCTGTATGGAAAAAATAAATAAAGAATTACACTTGTAATCCGAAATTGTAGACATTTATCATACATGTATACAATTAGGGATGAAAAATCACAGCGGGATATTCATTATGAGAGGACGACCGCATGCTGCCACCTCACATAATAAAAAGGACATATTTTTCTTCACCATTTGCGTATACCAATAAGAATAAATCAACAAATAATTAAAGAAGAAAACCATCAAGATCGAATGTCAGTTCAACTTTTTGCAAATGACCCAATGCTCACTCCACAAAACTCGCAGCAATCTAGGTTCAGGCCAATTGTATCAAGGCCACTGCCACAATCTATTGAATTCCATTTCGAATCGCACTCAATCTTTGAATTCTCTGGAAATAAATGTTTCGAACTTTTTGCTCGTGTATCGCGATTCGCTATGTATGTGTTCTGTACAAGTTAATATTAGTATACCACCTAGAACGTTTTCTAACCCGAACTATACATCTTATAAACAATGGAAAAACTTTTTCGATTTGCACATACTATTTTGTAGCTGCTGTGAGGTTTCCGAAACCTGTATTAGGAAGGCTTATTTATGTTCTGCATTGTTTGGTAATTAAAATCACTTTTTTTTTTCTTATATATCGATTCACATAAAAACTATTTGGCTCTATGTCGCATTTTTAATTTAGTGCAATCCAAAGGAGCAGCAGCCAAAAACCAGAGAGATACACTCTATAGATAGTAATGAAGATAATGAATACGAATGAGCTTATGTGTATACCTATACTCGTACATACAGATAAAAGGACCTTTCAATTAACTAAATTATTTTCGCTATCTTAACTTCACTTAATCACACTAAACATTTGGACTTTGGAAAAATTAGATATAAGTACTTAATTTAGATGAAACTCACGTATTTATATAAAAGAATTTTGGCCTATACTCAGTTCACGTCGAACTTCACAACCTGATTCACTTTGAACCGGAGACAACCCCGACATTGGAATACGGATATATCCTTATATTTTGATTGATATTAATATGTATGTACATCAGTATCTGTAGAAACTTAGATAACTTTTTTTTTTAGATTAAAACCGTTGCAACAACAATTATTTATTCGAAATGTTTTAT
Organism: Chalcosyrphus nemorum; assembly: GCA_949716465.1. Classification (NCBI taxonomy): domain Eukaryota; kingdom Metazoa; phylum Arthropoda; class Insecta; order Diptera; family Syrphidae; genus Chalcosyrphus; species Chalcosyrphus nemorum. Next base: position 27,174,918 of record OX454335.1, read on the forward strand.
TTAGTATTCACAATTAATCAAAATAAAGAAATGTCTGTATAATATTTCTAGGTCACATATTTTGAGTAGTAAAAACTGTAGAACAGATTCTAACCATTCACTTCACACTTTAGAAGGAAGTAAACATGTGGATAAATACGAAAGGCGTATTCCCTGTACATGCGTGTTGAGATTCCATTTTTGAGGGGAAACCAATTTTGATGTCATGTTTTATAAAGCTTTTTGGCAGCGTTTATAAACTTTATCTTTAAACGAAGGAATAATTATTAAAAAAGCTTTATTTATAGCTGCCAACCCGGTGGTACACTGAAGTCCTTACAGTTTGGAACTAATCCTTATATGATTTTATATTTTGTACTTGGGTCCTTCGGTGTAACATAATGGTATCCTTTCCTTTTTGAGTAATGCAACACTATTAAGCTGATATGAGAGGACTAAATCCGCACGCCTTCTATATTTAGGAAATTATTATCTGGTTCTTGGGATGACTAGCCTTTTAAACGACTGCTATTGCCGGTGATCCAATGTTAGCCCACACCCCCCTACGTACGCTGTACGATCCAGATTTTCCGGTCTACCAAATATGTACAATGTGATATCACAACAAACCTCTCCAGCCAGCCCGGTTACGAGCCAGCTTCCTCCAGTTGCGCACGCCTTAACTGAAACGTTGGGCTCTATTCGCTCTAATTGACCCGGCCATCTTAGTCGCTGTTTAGGAATTCTTCTGGTAAAGTCGAGGTCCTTGTATAGGCCATACAGTTCGGTGTTGTATCTTCTTCTCCACTCACCGTCTATGCAGACGGGACCAATAATAACTCGAAGAACTTTTCTCTCAAATCAACCAAGGGCATCCTCATACGATTTTGTCAAAGTCCATTGTCCATGCCTCTGCGCCATGGACTTAGTTACTCAATTACCTTCTTAGCCCTTCGAAACTCCGATTAGCAAGAATGATTCTTCGCTTGATTTTCCCAAGTCAAGGTAGACATAAATCCTACTTACTACGAGTACCTTGAAATTATATCTGTCTGAGGCATTCTGTCCAAGAGGCCGATGCTGAGTGTCTGGGCATTGGTTCCTGATTGACTTGAGGTGGGTTCTCTTCTTGCGCTATCACTCTCTCTATTTGCTTAAGAAAATTACACCTAAGTAAGGACCTATAATTTTGACTGAACAAATAAAACACAATTGAAATATATTTAAAAATTCGTTTTAATCACAAATGTAGACCTTTATTCAAATGCAAATAGATTTCTACGCCAATACCACAATCATAAGCATAATAATTAATCCAAGCGCTGTACTTTTTTTGGCCGATGTTGATGACCTTAAGATTTTAGTAACATTGAAATCCACTCCTGGAAAATGAAGAGTGCAACCAATTTCATCATCAGCATCAATTATATTTGCAGATACAACTACATTTGCATTAAAGAATCCATCATCTTCTGGTCCAGATCTTTCGGAGATTTTCGAAAGAGTAATATCATCATTAGACCTGAGCGAATAGTTTGTAAAACAATTATTTGGTTTTGTGTACATGTAATTGTTTTTTTTTTTTTTTTTCAAAGCAAAGTCCCAATATAAATAGGTGTGAAACTAAAACTTATATTTACCATAAAAGTAGTTTCGGTTCAGGATACACATTCTCGACAGCACACGTCACAAGTGTGTCGTTGGGTAGAGCCATGTAATGGAGTTGCATATTAGACTGGCTAACATCTATAACCTGAAGATGTGTTTGTATCATCTCTGTACTATTCATCGTTTCTACTAAGCATTTATAGAGGCCTGACAGCTCTTTGGTAGGCACAGGAAAGGATATCGCACGGTGTTTATAGTTAGAGTCGGAAGATATTTCAAAGTCTTCATCGATCGTTCCTTTCGATAACGGCTGAAATTATAAGTAAAAATTGAATCTCACATGTAAAAAAAAGACCAAAGAGTGATTCAAGACCAAAACGAAGTAAACGATTGTGCTACCCTGAATCCTAAAGTAGGTATGTTCCCGTACTGACTAAAGCCACAAAAATCTACGAAATTTTAAGAAAAATAGCGAATTTCTGTTCCCGTACGTCAAAGCTTCGTACTTTTCCACAAAAGAGAGAGTACTGTCAAATGGTTGTGTTGTTGTTGGCTGGCAAAATAATTTGAAGTAAATCAATATAAAAAAGTGACGTCTAAAAAGTGGGCAGCTTTTTTTGTTCCACCCTTTCCCATTCATTTTTGGGAATTTGTTTTTCTCTGAGACAATTTCACCCCCACTTTTAGAAATTTGACAAGCTCTGAATTTTAGTGCAGAAAGTACGGGAACGGACCTACCATCAATATCTATAAATCAACAACAGTTGACTACTTCTGCTTTTATTTTAAATTACTAAATATTTATACAATATAACATTAACTTACATAAACGGTTGGTTTATGGCCTTTAATCCATTGATAAATAGGCTTCTCATCTTTAAGCCACTTGACAACTAATGTCTTGTTGTACTCCTTTGTTTCGAAATCACAGTCTAAGACAATGGGTTCTGCGCTTTCAGTTGTCACAACATGTGTTTTTTGAATTTGCTCTGCAGATACTACTGCAATTCCTGAAATAGAATAAAATATAATTTTAAAACAAACCCAATTGACTTAAGTATATATAATAGTATAGTTTGGTTACAATCCTTACACTATTTACAATACATGTTTAGAAAGAGTCTAACGTTCAACAATTTATACTAATCTACTCAATCTACCAAGCTAATTGATAGTTACAAAGTTGATTAACTTATTTGTTAAAAATAGTTGACAATCCTTAAAATAAGTAAACAGTTTCTCATCTTCAATTTTCAATCGGGCGTCATTTTCATCTGTCAAATATTTAGCGATTCTAACTTGAGAGCTGATCAACTGCTTTAATGAGGTAATCATATGTATTAGTTCCGTTTGCGTACGCTCCTAAAACAGCGAAATTTTATGAAAATTTAAATTTTTCAGAGAATTTTCGTAGTTTTTCGCAGAAGGGAGCTCTCACGAGAGAGTAAGAAATTTCCCATGCTACAAATTTTAGTGCGAGTGTGGGCTGGTTTATGAAAACTGTCAAAACTTTCAAAACCAGTGTATTTTTAACTCTTTCTTGTTCAACCCGTTCATTTACTTTTTCGTAGTTTTTTACCCCCACTCTTCGAAATTTGATAAGCTACGAATTTTACTGCAAAAAGTACGCGAACCTATTATTATGGAGCCCCTGACACTGTCAAAATGTAATATACATATGCGATTTTTCAGTTTTCAAGAAACACTGAAAAATCAAGTAGAAGTGGATTTAAAGATTCCAAACTAGAAATTTCGGTGAGTCGAATCCTTCGGCAGATTTAATGATATTAATGCGCCTTTCTCTTCTTGTTGTTAATTTGTGACTTCTCATTGATAAGTATTTTTCACTAACCTTCTATTTAGCATACAAACTTGATTGACATATGACAATTAGCTGACAACATTTTCTTCATAGTTAACAATGGGCACGTTCCGAACTCTAGGCCTACTTTTTGAGGTAAGGCCTAACATATGGAACGGCAAACAAATTTTTGACAGTTTGCACATTGACTTAAAAGGTAGGAAGAATTTTATTACCTTCAAATCCAGTCCACTACCTCGAAAATATGCCTTACTTTGTAGTCAAAACTGAATCCCGCTACCAATCAGAAACGTTTGACAGAATGCCGAACGTGCCCAATAAAGCTAAATTATAGAATGCCAATTCTCGCTTCATTCATACTGACGCACGCATGACGTAGTGCACACATTACTTAAATAGAATTTTAATAGTTGTATCAACGTAATTTTATTATTTTTCGATTCATTAGACACATTTATCTTTCTTATAGTACTAGGTACTATGTGGGATAGAAAACATTGAAAAAAATTCTATTACAAACTAAATTTATTAACGCAAAATTTTGCAATATTGGATCTACATTGACATTAGAAAATCCATCAAATCTAAAGTTTTAGTAAATAAGTTTGTCACTAAAAATAAACTATTTCACATGAAGTCACCCCCGTGGACATTCGAACGCGAGGTCAGATGTGATCGTAGCAAAACTCAGACACATGTTTATTGTATAATTTATATTTCCTTGTTATTTATATTTTTTATTAGTTTTGGAATGATGAATGATAAAGAAATCCGAATGCATTAGGTTCGTTAAATTAACAAACATAAAAGAAAGTCTTTTGAACAAATATTGCAGTTCAATTTTTGCTTTTTAAAAATGATTGTACCTAATAGTTGGTAAATTAAGTTAGTTTAATACAAAAAATGTATGATCAGTTTCAAAAAATACAAACATTTTCTAGCTTCGTAAGTTAAAACTGTGTTTTTTGGTAAAAGAAACGTATACGTATAAACATAAATGCTGGTGTCGCACTGTGTTCTGTTCCCCCCTTTGTGAGTTGAATAAATTCAAAACGTCCGACATGCATCAGTGCAACTGTTATTCAATACTCGTTACCCTATCTAACGTGTGCAACAACGTTTTTCCTCCCTTTAATCGCGAACTTAATACCTTTTTTTAAAACCAGCTGACCAATATGTATACTACTATCGAGTGCGATTTGTAAATGCCCTACATTTTATTTGTTTATTTTATGTTCTAATTTTTATATCCAAATTTAACGTCGAGTATCTATAATTTGTATTCTAATTCTAAATAACAAGATATTTCACTTTCTATTCAATTTATTTTTGTAAACTAAAAAAAAGGATTACATAGTTTAATTTACTTTGATCTTCACAGTGTCATTTGTTATATTTAGTAACAGCATCATCATCCGGCAGTTCATAAATTTAATAAAAAAAAAACTAAAATTACACTCCTTATCCGCTCTATTTGTGCAGGTGGATTTCTATTTATCTCTTACCTCGAATTGGACTGCAACCATTTATCCAAAATAATAGTAAAATGCATTTCGTTATTAGAATGAGATTTTTTTCAAATTGGTGATACATTTCAGCAGCACCACTATATTTAAACTTTATTGTAATATATTTTATGATTGATTGTGTACATAATATAAACTAGAGCAAATATTTTTAGTATTTTCATATAGTGGTGCGCTATGGTATTACTAACAACACAAAGTGTATTCAGCAGTCCATAAAAGATACACTACGCTTCAGTATCGGTATGCTAGGCGTATGGAAAATGGTCTATGTGTATGTATGCATGGCATCTATGAGATATGTGGGAGGTAATTTGTTGTTATAGAGTAGATAGTTTCTGGGAATTTCAGAAAATGATAGGTATCCTTTGTCCTTAGAGTACGTAAGACTTAATTCATTTAAATTATAGGAATGGACTGCTCGCATGGATATAAAAAATTGCACGATCACAACCAGACATAACCACTGACCCATAGCAAAAGCTGTTTTAGGGGTATAGTACACTTCTATAGGGAAAAAAAAATTAACACTACGTACAGATGCATTCATATTCTTTATAACTGGAAGAGTAAAATACCGAGTCAAGTTTTTGTATATTTATAAATTCTTAAAAAATCATATATATATGTAACATAAGGAAGAGACAATCAAGTAAGGTTTTGGGCGTAAACTCAATCTTAAACGTTTGTAAAATGTGTTTTTTTGAGATTAGACTGTGAACCTTGCTAGAAAAATATCTATGCATTTACTACTGTTCCACGTTGCCCACTTGGTGTTGGTAACAAAGGCCTTACCATTTCCAGCCCGTTTTTAAAAAAGGAGGCACAAACATTTTTGCAGCTACTCCGCCTGAGTGTGGAATTCAATTCTAAAAGGTGCAATTTCTGGGCATTGCAAATTGTAAAGCTAATAGTCTAGAAAAATTCATGAATAACTTTCATAGCATATTTGACATATAATTTCAGTACAAAAAATCTTAGGACTTCGCTTAGGATAAATGCTATCACAACACCGCCTTAGTTTCCTTGGCTACAAAAGTGCTATATAGAGCGTTTTGTGTGAGTAAAATTGCGAATGAAGGAAGGAACAGATATAGCAAAATCTCTTGTGTGGCGTCTCGACGTATAAAAGTAAAACAGAGACAACAAAAGAAGAGGACGTCAAATTGTCTCGCATTTTCTTCGACCTATCTTAAAGTGTCCAAAGTTGCAATCCTAGGCAAGGATATGGCAATACTCAAACTAGTCCTCCACAAACAAATCATTAAAATCGATCCAATAGTGTACAACTTATCCTTGTGCTAATCCAAAAAAATTAAGGAAGGTTTAAATTTGAATTAAGAATAAAAAATAAAAAAAATTGCTTTTAAGTGAAAAAGTGGAACATTTCTGATTCCAAGTGAAGATATGCACTTTACAAAATTAATTACCATAACACTAAACTGAGTTAATGAAAGAAAAAAGCGTATGAAAGAAAAAAAACTAGCCCAGCCTTTGTGTATATAAATAATTCTCTCAGAAAGAAGTTTGTGTACCTATTTCACGATCAACGCGAAAAATATACTGTGAACTATAAACGAGTGAGAGCATTCTACTTAAATTTATGGTGATTATGACACTAGAATTCAGTTTTGATCCAGCAGAATAAATAAACCTTAAGTCGCCGCACTTCTCTGTAGCTTTTTAAAACAGCCATGACATTCATCACAATACACATCTACTTAATCCCGTATGACACTCCATTTTTTTTTTTTTTTGTATTTTTAATGTGATTGATATTAAACCGAAATTCTCAGTAGGTGTGAGTGTATACGCACTAAGCCCATAAACTTGAAAATGACAAAAATATACTTCTCACCTCATTAATCAGGCGCTGGCAGCTTTTTTTTTGACATTTCCGCATTGAGCTAAGACTTTGTTCCTTGTTGTTTTTGCTTTCCAGCGAAATTTGAAAATAAATTGTGGCACTGTACAGTGGCTTGCAAAAAAATAGCTTTGCTTTTCGTAAAAACAAACTTGCTGTCTTTTTCACGCGAAGCTGACACTTTACCATTATTGAGTATGTAAAAAATACGAAAAAATTGTAGTATCATACGGGCTTTAAGTGTCAGGTTTAAGTGAAAAAGACATATAGTTTGTTTTTACGAAAAGGTAAGCAATTTTTCCCAGTCCACTGTATCAACACTGTCATAATTTATTTTCAAATATAGCTAAAAGCAACAACCACAAACAGGAAAGTGTGAATTCAGTGCAGAAAAGTAAAAATATACCTGCCAGTGGTTGACAAATGTAGATAGAGTTATTTTAAGGCATTTTTTTTAACGTTATCACATTTATAAGGTTAGTGTCTACACACTCGCACAAACTGAGAATTTCAGTTGTTTTTTCAGTTTTTCGTACTGCTCTAATCCAATTTTTAGAAGATTGAAATGCAGAAATAGTGTAGTGTGTAGTGTAATGTAGCACGGGCTTTATCCAGCATTGATGCGGAACTAAAAAATGTTTGACTTGCTAGAATGTAACATTTTAAAGCGTCAACCATAACTAAATTAAAGTTCTGAACGCTGTCGCGCATAACCATGCAAATGCACACAATTTGACATGATATGCGGTCGCGTTCACATATGTAATGCATTTGTAAAAATAGACGTCTATAGTTATGGCTGAGCATGGATTTGGACAGTACCCAATAGATTTTTTTTCAATTACGTCATTAACTATCGCACATTTAATGCAATTATGTAGTATTTTTAAAATATTTTACTTCTACTACCAGTGAAATGCATGAAACACATCCAATAGCGCTACCTAGCATATCACGTCGAAAAAATTTGAAATGTGATAGTGTGTGCGTTTCCATAGATAAGTGTAGTCTCTCTATTTATTACACGATTTTCCGCCGATTAAGTTTTGGTTTGACGTCTCTTCTATTTTGAGTCAACAGGAAACCTCTTCTGTTTTTTTTACAAATACTTTAAAGTTTTACTGCAAAAAGGTATTTCTAATAAGAATCACGGTCATCTTGGAGCTGTAGCCATGATTCCCAGGAAAATGCCCGTTAAGGATGCGCATATCGTGAAGATTGCGGTGGAATTGGAAGGCCAACAAGCGCAGCTTATTAATCTGGATCAAAGGCAACCGCTTACGGGTAAGGTGTGGTTAAAAAGTCATAACCCGTGTTGATATGCTCCTAAACTCTTAAATCAGCATAAACTATACATATCGGGCACTTTTTTAAGCCCAACATGCTATTTTCTTTCAACCATCCTTTGGTGTTTCAAAGGGACCCGCCCCAAAGTTGTAGAGAAGATAAACATAATGCATAGTGGCAAACAAAAGTAAATATATTCCCTTTGAAAGTCGTAATTCTACTGTGTAAAGTGTGCAGTTTCCTTAATTGCTTTGTTTTTCTAAAGTTTTGTTGCAGTTTTCATGCGTAAACTAACTTGTATCATACTATAGTTGCTTGCAGTATCGAATGCAAAGAAAAAAAAACTATTTCCGGCCACTTACCTAAGTTGTGTTTGCTATGAGCTAGTTCATTGAACTGAAAATACGTGCCAAAGAATTAATATCGTTGAAGGCGCTTCAGCTACTGCTATATATGCCATTTGAAAGGTGTCTTGCAGATCAAACACTCAATCGGATTCAGTCTAATACTGTCTGTCCATACAAAAGCTGATGGAAGATCACTTTTAACTTTTGGAATCTATTTTCCCACTCTTTTCTCTACCACTTTAGTATGTCAACAAAGAGTTATACTTGGAGCACAGAGCGCAATCGTACCTATTGTCAAATTTATTGATTTAGTGTTTGAAAACATACCATTAAATCTTTACTTATGTTTTTTGTAGGAAAAATCCAAGAGCTTTGCAACAATTGGCAAATAACTGATTCGGAAAACTATGCTCTGCAATTTTGTGAGCCGAATAACCACAGATTTGTCACTGAAAAGAATCGTAATGAGATCAAAAACGGTTCTGTTCTCCGTTTGCAGTTTTCACCGTCGAAAAAGGCCAATGATACTCTGGAAATTCTACGAACCGGTTCAATAGACGAAAAAGTTAAATGCCTCAAAGAATTAGCCGCGCTCAGTGAAGATCTCACTTTTGCATTGGAATTCATCAAGGAACAAGGTCTGGCAATAATCATAGCTATGATCGAAGATCCCAACAGCGAAGATGAACTCCTTAAGTACAGTCTATCAAGTTTTGTCGAACTAATGGAGCATGGAACCGTCTCATGGGAAATCCTACAAACATGCTTTGTGACTCGAAATATTTACATAGTTTGTAATTTTACGAAATTCTCAAAAGAATGCGTCGAAAGAGCGCTCTCGATTTTGGAAAATATCGTCCAAAACAGCGCCAAATACCTTCAAGTTGAAAAAGATGTCACATTCTCAGATATTCTCCGCTTGTTACAGGAATCAAATTCTCTGGTTATTCACCAGAATACAATAGCCCTGATAAATGCATTATTCATGAAGGCGGACGATGCACGCAAAGGTCAGATCGCACTTATCCTTAGTAGGAAACAATATCGATCGGTATTAATAAGTGATGTCACCGGAACTGAGATACAACACCAATTGTATGTGCTGCAAACATTAACCTTGGGTCTTTTAGAAAATCGCATGCGAATGAAAATAACAACCCAGGATCAGGATGCGTACGATAAAATCAAAGAGCTGAGGAAAATCGCTTTTGATGACTACTCCAGCGGCGCCGGCATAGGCGAAGAACAACGACGAACGGGGAATGTAAATTTCTCGCAGTATTATAAAAAACTTGGCTTCAGAAATGACATAAATCCTGCTCTGGATTTCGGTGAAACTCCACCTGGAATCTTAGCTCTAGACTGCATGGCGTATTTCGCACGCAATTACACTCAACAGTATACAAAGGTTGTACACGAGAACTCGTGTCGAGCGAATGAGCATGAATGTCCATTTGGAAAGACTTCAGTTGAGTTGGTTAAAATGCTGTGTGACATTCTGCGAATCGGGGAACCTCCATCGGAACCATCGGTGGGCTTTCATCCGATGTTCTTCACACACGACCATCCGTTTGAGGAGTTCTTTTGCATTTGCATAATAACACTTAACCGAACTTGGAAAGATATGCGCGCAACTGCAGAGGACTTCCAAAAAGTATTAAGTGTTGTACGCGAACAGATAACGCGAACACTCAAAGTACGACCTGATAATCTTGAAGATTTTCGCTGCAAGATAGCACAACTTAACTATCAGACTATCACGAATCTTCGGCAACAGGAGCGAACATCGAAAGAAGAATGCGAATCTACTGCGTCGGCTATAGTTAAGTTGAAAGAGAAAATCAGTCCCGATGTCATAAATCTAATCAAGCAGCAGCGTTTAACATTCCTAGTTGAAGGAACTCGTTTCTCCAAGTATTCCCGTGGAGTTCGAAGCAAAGATAAGTTTTGGTATGCTAGACTCTCGCCAAATCACAAGGTTATTCACTATGGCGACTGCGATGAGAAGGCTATACCCACACTCGAAGATTTAACGAATAAGGTTCTTGTAATTGATATAAAGCAGTTATTAGTGGGCAAAGAGTGTCCGCATATGAAAGAGATGCGCACAAGAAAATCAGCCGCCAATTTAGGCTTTTCTATAACATTCGATAATATGGATCATTCCACTCTGGATTTTGTCGCTCCAGAGGAACTCATTTTCAATTATTGGACTGATGGTATTAATGCTTTACTCGGGCAGGAAATGTGCAGTAAGCAAAAGGAAGAAGACTTTGAATCGCTACTGTCTATGGAAATAAAACTCCGGCTACTGGATACAGAAGGAGTTGATATAAGCAGTGGTCATCCTATTGTGGCGGATGATCCGGAAAATTATGATTTTTGTTTTGAAAATTAATGGCTTAAGAGTAGGATAAGTACAAAAGTTTGCAGCCAAAGTTTGAAGCCAAAAAATGTTGCACAAGTAATGACGAAAATTAATTAAAACAAATATATACATATAAGACTTTTTCAAAATACATAGGTTTAATTTTATTAACCAGGAAATGTTTTTTTTTCACTTCAAAACGCTTTACTTAAATAAACAATTGAATCCTACACATCCATTACGTTGACGTATGTAACTGACAGCTGAATAGAATTCTTGCCTCTGGATATGACGTTTACGGCGGGTAGAATGGAACTTTCTACTTTTTTTTATCCGTTGTCAGTGGATTGACATTTGGACCATAGTCACACGAGTTTTTTTTTTCTGCGCTCCCATTTGATCACGCGCTAAGAGTATAGAGTAGTTGGGAGTGGAAAAGGAGAAAAAGAGAACACAATCAGCAATAAAAACGACGATTTTTTTAAATAAGCCCTTTCTGTCACATACGTCAAATGTAAACACATTGCGTCAAAGTAACACCAATGAGTCTAGAATAAAGGTCCAACCATAATTGAATAATGGCTCTGGACGCTCCCGTACGTAGTCATACCAATATACCTTATTTGTATACTGCACCCATTATGACTCTTCGCTCAGTTTCGTCGATTTTCTTTCACTTTTGTCTCCATACGTAGGTTTCAGTCGTACATTCCATAAGCAGCGCTGAGAATGGCTAAATCATGTGAAAAATGACATACGGGAACGTTCCTGTAATGCAATTATGGGTGCGCTCGGATTTTGACAGCACACTCTTAATGCAAATATGGTTGGGGCTTTAGGATTTAGGCCTAATGTTGAAGGTCTTATGATCAATTTGGAACACATTGGTTCTGGAACTCTTGCGGCGGTAGTCGAAGTTATAGTAGAAACACATATATTTGGCTAATGGCCGAGCTCCCAACACCTCGCTAAGTCGCTAATCAAGCTGCTAAAATACTTTTGCACCGCGGCCAATGTATTTCCGCTATAAAAGAAAAAAAAATCGTTTTATTCCCTATGAGCCTGTTTTGATGATGACTCTCGACTACGTAGTAAAGAGTAATGTCGTGTCTACATGCAATAGTGCTCACTCCTGCACTATTTTGATAAAGTATAGGGGAGGGAATGAGTAAATTGAAACACTTCTGTATTTTTTGTGTGTTCTCTCGTCCAAATACTCATTTTATGTGCGAACTACCCACCTCAACGATCGAACTAGTAATGATAAAATGGAATAGGAACGGAACATTTCGGATGTAGAACGCGACTCTCCTCGATTTTTCTATTTTCTTCATGACTCTCCCCCTCTCTTTACCCGTCACTCTTCTTACCCACAAACTACCGACATAGCCGAGGTTTGAGTCAGCATCTAAACAGGCTCTATCTTCTTCAAAACAAAGCATTTTTACGGAAGAAAACCTTACAACTGGCAATACTGTTGGAAAGTACTAGATTCCACCATGACCCGCGCCTTCCAGTATTATTGGAATGTCCATAAGTTTCTCATTTCTCAACAGTTGCCACAAATTTTATTTTTTATCGAATATAGCCGCCGAAGTGTGCGTATTTTACGAAAAAAGTGTTTTAAGTGTTGTTTGCTTGATACAAAATCATCAGAATGGATAAACCTGACGACTCACAGAAAGGTGACGAATGCCAGCAACAGTGGCCAAAACGAAAGCGCCCTGACCTCAGTTCATTGCCCACTCGCCAATATCTGGACCAAACAGTTGCACCGATTTTACTGCACGGCCTACAGACTCTGGCCCGGGAGCGACCACCAGATCCAATTAACTTCTTGGCATCATATCTGCTCAAGCACAAGTCTCGCATCGACGAAAATTTAGCGGAGAACACGTAAACACACCCGAGGAACACAGTTTTTCTGTTAGATTGTAATTGTTACTAGAAATTAAAGATCAACTATAAAATTACTGATTTTCCTCATGCATCTGCTAATTAATGTGTAAAATAGTTTGTAGAAGTAAATATAAATAAAATATGCCTAGTAGTACATAATATTTATTGGCTTTGCTTGTGATTTATCGGATAATGGAGTGGGCATTATGATAACCGGCTTTGTGTTGGTATATTTACTTTGGAATGTTAATTATATTAAAGTGGGGTCATTTTTCAACCTAAATTTGGGGAGGCAAAGTCATTCGTCATACATTGACAGGTCGTAATTTGATTAATTGTTGAGCTTTTAACGCTAAGTTATCGATTTTTCTCTTACCCTCTGTTGCATGTCTATCCTATTGGATAGATGTGCATGGGATTGGACTTTACACATATCGATTGGGTCAGTGTTTGTTTTGGCAACAGCTCAAAACATCTAATATATGTTAAACATTTTGACGAACAAAGTTATGTGACGGCTTGTGGGATGTGGAGCTGAAGACAAGCATTTTTTCCCTGCCTACTTCTACTTACTCTTTTGCATATCGTGACATGATTTGGACTCATTGCCTAAAGCGATAGCGGAATCGAACTGGATATAGCCAGCCGAATAGACAAAACTGAATCTGCGTTTGGGATGGTATCCACAGTTTGGCGAAGTAATGCAATTAGTTTAAACGCCGACACGCGCGACTGTTCCGTTGAATCCGTGTTGCTATAAGGATGTGGTACCTTGAAGGAGACCACCACTATCACGAGGAAACTGCAAACGTTCGCCAATAGATGCCTAAGCTATATCTTAAAGATTTTCTGACCAAACCCTATCTCTAATGAACATCTTTATCAGAGAATGGAACATGAACCTTTAGGCACGATCATACGAGTGGCAGTGTGGTCACACCCTTCGAAAAGGTGACAGATTCAAAGCTAACCACGCAATTCAATGGAATCCGCTTACTCATGATGGCAGGATACACGGTAGTCGTAGAAGTATATTGCGCAGAAGAGTCAAGGAAGAAGCACGGCAACTGGCAAAGATTTGGCGAATGCTGAGGCATATTTCCAGAATCGCCACACGAATCCGTGCGTTGTAGAGGTCCTAGGACACAAGGGAATAAGTAAATGTCGGGAATAGACTGCTGCAAAGAAAATACAACGCAGATGCTGTTCTTTTTAACTAGCGCGGTGCACATTTCTCGCCAAAAAAAACCCGTCCACACGTATTCATATATTAAGTGTTCGTTGCACACTTGATCTTGACTTATGATAGTTCCACCGTCACTTTTCCTTCAAGAAAACACTGGAGGACTGCTTAAAAAAAGCAAAGGACTTAAGACCTCCCTTTGTGCACACCATCTTCGATCAGAAACTTTTCGGCGAATTCGCCGAGAATCCTTTGATCTGTCGTCCATGTTCATAGAGTTCTAGAGCTCTTGTCTTTGCGCCAATGCGATAATGAACAATTTGTGTCAGCCACAAAGAGAGAGAAGAGGAGGAGGAGGCACTTATATTGGATTAAAGATTAGTCTTTAAGTCTCAGTCGATTGTTTTAAAATAAACCAAAAATGTTTCCTCGTTTTAATAAAAAAAAACTTTATTAACTTATTTCAATTAACTAAGGCACATATGTATAAACTTTTGGACGGATAAAATTGCAACTTAATTTTGTTCTTTTTAAAAATATAATACATACTAAAAGGTTCATATAATTTGTTGTTTTTGTTGTTTTGGACGGATGAAGTAGCAACAGTTTTTGTCTTCTTTTTCTTCTTTTTTAATATAATACATACTACGCTCAATATGATTTCTTGTTTGGAATTACTTTCTACACTAAGACTAGCCTATAAACCAATTTATTCGAGTCCGTAGGATGAAAATAAAAACACTAAACGATAGTAGTGATATCGAAACAGTTGTTTTGAAACTTAAATTATATATGGAACAGTACGGACACTGTGAGCTGCCGCATACTTCGCAAATATTGAGTAAATATGTTGGTAAAGCATCAAATATGGTTTCATTAAAGCGCTCTGCAAAGAAAAAGGCTTATTATGTGTTAGATTAGAAGTAAATCAAGTAACATACCAGGGGCATAGTAATCATACACTCGGATAGCCAAGTACCGGGACATATTCGCCACAGGATACCATCGTTCAATTGTGAAATTTACGCAAATGTCTTCTTTGTCCAACTGAAAAGGGTTTAATGGTAATTATTTGGTCAAAACAGGGAAAAAATTAATTGACTTACATAATCGAAATAGAATATGACTTTGCGCTCCTTAAACTTGGCTTGCTTTAGGTTTCTCACACGATTACTCAGCACGTAAGAGTCCAAGTTTTGTTGTTGAATGTAATATCCGGTGGGAATGGTTACGTCAAGAACAGCCATACCAGATCGCTCGGACTCATTCAAATTAATCCAACTTAAAGAGCGAAAACGTTATGAATGCAATGTAGCAAATGTGCGCCTTAAAAACCCTTACCTCTGACAGGAAGTGTAAGAAATATGAGACTGATTCCTGCCGTGGAAGACAGCCCTTGTCTGCAGATCGAACGCCGGAACTGGTGGTTTCGTTTGGAACTTTTCAATATCCACATTGTATTGGACGTGCATTTGTAGAATGGCATAACCCGCACCCTTGGCTTGTACTTTCACTGTTCCCCACGCATTTGGAATCTGGAATTTACATTGAATTCAAACATCTTGTCATCATCTGATAGTGCCTTACTCACCTCAATACTTTGCAACTGAGCCAGGTTATTATCGTCAATGTGTAACGTCTGCGTCTGCCCTGGCAGAGATGTTGCCTCCACAGAAATTGTCAGTGAAGAAACCTCTCTGATACGTGAATGAACTGTGTACTCAATCAAGGCTTTCAGTGCGATACTTGTGTCCTATTTAGAACAAAACAGTTTATAGATTGCAAAAAGGAACCAGAAACTTTGAAAAATACCTGAGTTGATGCCCAGCCACCATCGTTGAGCCTCTGTGCGTTCAGCCATCGAACAATAGGATCCACGATAAATTCTCTTCTCGAGACGTAGACCAGCAAAGCATAAGCTGTAGTCTCAATATTTAAAGCATCATACTCATACGGAAGCCGTGGCAATGAGAAATATTTCTGATTTTCCAGTTTGCTTGGCGGCTGCGGCAGTTCTACATTACCCCAATACATATATTCGCCAATTGTCCTGGCATGTCCGCGTAAGATCGTGAACACATGCTCTGCAGTTGCTGCCTTACACAACAGCAGTGCGTAAGCGGTCAATGCCACATCGTATGGTTCTTTTGTCTCCTGCAACAGCTGCATATTCCTTTCTATCCAAAGGACCGCACGTTGCTGCGCGAGTGCCACTCGCGCACCTAAACTACCCGATAGATCCTTTACCGTCGCCAGTGTTATAAGAACATGCGAAGTCAGTGAAATGTTTCGATTTTGCAGTGAGGTGTCAGCGAAATTCGTTCGATTCATTTTCCGATCAGGCAACCAGGTAACCTCATAGAACGCACCCTCGGGCGATTGATGCTGCAAAATCCAACGAATACTCTTCTCAATTATCGTCGGATCAATGTAGATAAAGTTTTCCCATTCGTAAAATGAAGCTTCTTGGAAAATGCGCACACAATATGCCGTCAGCCAAACCGATGAATCAGAATTATTCCAATCGGAACGGAATAATGAGAAAGCCCCATCGTGTCGCATAAAGCTCAGCTGACGCTGGTAACCGACATTCATGTGGGCAAAGGCATGCTTCTCAGTTGTCTTATTCCTTTGGTTAATCAATCTCATGTACATTATGGTATAGAGGTTCGCGGCGAAACTGAAGGCATTCTGCTCAGCGGATTCCATCGGCAGGTACAACATTGAGGTTGCATTCACTGGCATTGTAGGGAAAATCGGACCGACAACATCTCCCACAACTGAGATCCTCGCTCGATTCGAACCGTACACGAAATACCGATCTACTTGATACGGAATTATAGGCGTTTCTGTAATATTCACATGCATATACTGGAATACGTAGGCGCGGTTACTCAAATCAAGTAATATAGCCTGATGACGATATTGTGGCACACCATCAGAGGTTACATGCAAGCGACGCGTTATGGTATCTGTTCCCAGAAGAGTAGCAGCATGGACTGTGACATCAATGTCACCTAATCGCGCCGGTACAATGGGCAGATAAGCCACCGTGGTTCCTTGTGATTCCAAATAAATAAAGAACTGATGTTCGCCAAATGAAGTTCGTGGATTGTATGATCGAACTATGCCATCATCTTCCACATGTACAAACTTGTAGTCGGGTGAATCATGCAGTACAACAATTGCTTCCATTGCCATTTCCATGTAATTGAACAAAGTGACACGAATGCCCACTTGTTCGCCTTGTCGACACTCACTGGGCATTTCGACGTTTATGAAAAACGGCTGAACTCCAACGTACTCGATTGCCTTTGATATCATACCGAATCCTTTCGATGGACTGACACTGAAAGCCGATATCATCCAATAAGCCGGACGATCTGGTACTTCAATGTTGAAGATATACCGTCCATGTGGACCTATGTTCACATCCTTCCACAGCCAAACATTTTCATAGTGCCGTTGCACTCGATTGAATCTATACTTGCGATATTGCAGCAAATCCGTTTCGTTGAATTTTTGGCAGCCAATCTCATCGGTTCCATCATCACAATCGAATAGTCCATCGCATTTCTTTTCCAATCGATAACAACGCCCCGATAAGCACTCTCCGTATCCCTGTGTTCGATTGCAGTTGTCATAACGCCGCGGCACCTCACCATCTGTGAAAACAACCAAACCAGCGTACTCAAATGTGCGATTTGCATCGATGCCAAACGATGAAGATGGATAGTAGACCAGTTCGTCTGGATTGCCAACATGTGAATGCCAGATATGCTTGTGTGTTCCGTTGGTTTGCTCATCAAACGTTGACATTTTTGTTATGATCTTAGCATAGGTCAATTCATTTCCTGCTTGCATGCTGTAGAAAGCACTATCGATACCAGATAAGCTGACATATGAACCAGGTTCACCGTAAATTGCAACCTCAACTTTTTCACCAGTCCTTGCCTTGCGGTTGTTTATGTAGACTGTGAAATTGTTCCTCGATATTCCATTTACTGGGTATGTTAACGAATCAACTACAACCTGTCCCAGTTGGGAGATAGTCCATACGACAATTGTTGCCACAGGTGCCATCTCGGCGCTGAGAGTAACCGCAATTGTTCGAACGCCCTCAACAATGGGCTCTTGATCACTTACGAGAATCACCCCCTTCGACATGATCAGATAATTGAATGCAACCGAATAGAAGTTCGTCCTTATGTGGAAGATAATGTACTCGCCAACAGTTGGCTGTTCAGTGCTGGTCGTTACTTTGATATTTTGATTTCTAGGCGCGTGGTAGCCAACGAGAAGTAATTCAGTTTGTGCTCGGTATCCACGGAGGTCGACAAAGTTCGCTTGTAGCCGCATATTTTGCACACCATTGAGGAAGTCACGGAATTCTTTAGAGCGTTCGTCAAAGCCCAAGTCATGGCGCAAGTCGATTTTAAGTTCCCAAACTCCGTCGTGTCGTGACATGCGAACCCGTCGAGTCGAGTAGTCCCTTCGTCCGCCTGTTCTGCTCTCAACATAACCATTCACTTCCATAATACTGTTGATCAACAGTTCCGGTTCAAGCGGTGAATTATCATGATACTCGACAATTAAATAGCACGTGAACGGCATCATGGGCTTGAAAACTTGCGGTGAGTCGCCCAGAAACTTAACTTTAATCGACGAGTTGTACACCCTAGTTATGGCGTAGCCGGACAAAATTTGATCGTAGAACTTTTCACCAACTGTCGCTGTTATGAGCACTTCCATGTTCGGACTGTTGGGAGGAGCCAACTGTAGCAGTTCATTCATCGGGTACTTAAAGTCATAGGTTCCATTGAAATAACGCAGGTACGGTAGTGTTTTTCGATAGGTGCCAGTCCATGGATCGTACGCTTGGTGTCCTTCTGGTTTATCGACCCAAAATGGCCACTCTTCGTCGAATTGATAAATTCGCTCGATAACGTACTGATTTCCATAGGTATTCTGCGTTTGGTCTACCTCCTGCTCAACCTTGTTCAAATTAAGATTAGGATTGTATCGGTTACGATTATACTGCTCATCCAGCTCATAATCAGTGTACTGAGGAAGTGATCGTCCTATACGGTACTTGTCATTTATCGCTTTGTAATTAAAATAACCAATGGGTCGCATTGTAGCCTTGATGGTGAGGTTACCGCGAACAGGTGCACCACTCGTGAAATTCGCCATAATTTTTCCATAAATATACGGATCGGTACTGAAGAAATATGCCGGTGTCGTAACGTTAACCTCAAATCTTGTTTGGTAATACTCTTCGACAGTAAAGTGACCCTCCTCGACTTGTCCTTGTGCTATAACACGAATAGTCCACTCACCGAATGAGGGCAAATCCGATAGTTTATACTCGAGACTTACACTGCCCAAATTCGATTGACGCGAGAGCCATCGGCGCAGAATATGTTTCTTAGGATCCAACATGTAAACATCGACGGCATTATCAAATCCTTTCAGTTCAGTTGTTATGGGAATTGTGCGGAATTTGACTGTTTCTCCTTGAATATACAGCGGCTTATCGGTTTGTATGAATATCGTCATTGAGCGCTGAGAGAAGTACAAATCGGTTTCGTTAAGGAATGCTATTCCTCCAAGTACGTTCGCATATAGACCTTCAACTCGTAGTCGGTAGTTTCCCTTCACACTGGTTGGAGGAATTCGCATTAGCATTGTTTCGGGTATGCCTTCTTTAACGTCTTTTGAATCGCCAGATATTTGAACGCCATCACTTGATATACTCGTGTGAACTGTTATTGGATAGGCGGCTTTTAAAATTGTCACCGATACTTGATAAATTAGACCTGGCCGCACCATACGGGATGCAACTATAAAATAAGTCGGCTGTTTGGCGTATATATTCTCTAAGAAGGACGCCTTTGCGCTGTAAGATGTTTTGCCGCGATTATAGTTCGTAAGATCATTGTCGTTGGTGGGAAATGTTTTTTGTGGAAAACCTGTGGCCGATGTTATACTGTTACCTTGAGGACGAAAGCGATTTAAGTTGTTTGTATTTAAGCCATCGAGATTTTGATTATTTGCATTGTTGACATCATTGAGTGGGATATTTTGTTGGCCCAAAGGCCGACCGTACTGATCGGTGACAGGTTGTTCGTTGAAAGTTTGCGCGTGAGCATGTCTTAGAAAGAGTATAAATAGAACTCCACTTAGGAGCCTTCCAAACGCCATCTACAATAGAGTAACAGGGAAATTATTAATCGTTATGTGGTTTAGGAGAATAAGAATATAATTTTTCATTTTGGTGGAGGCAAAAGGTTGGAGAGAACAAAGTTAATGCTGTGGGATAAGGGCATAGTACTACTGTTGCTTTTAGTTGGGAAAAAAAGTTTTTTTAACACCTCACTTGTTCGTATTAGAGTTCTTCAATAAAAGTGTCTTAATACATACCATGATTCTCATTCTTAAGTGCTAAGAATATCTAATTAATTCGAGTCCAAATTAAGTTAAAATCAAAATCATCAACCCCCTTGTATAAATCCTATAAAACCACCAATATAGGACATTGTAGTTCAATGACTTTTAAGGGCACGATCATTACAACTCAGCCCAACTCGCGACTCATGCATGATGATACATTCGAACACAAACACAAATCACCACGCAACAAGTGAATCCAAGCTGAAAAATAGGCGTCGCCTTATACCAATTCAGAATCGAAAACAAAACCATTACAAACGCCACAAATTCTATTCAAAGTGGATGAAAATGATCATTTCTTAAAAGGACAGTCCCTATTTTTACTAACTTTAATATCTATCGAATAAAATCAAACATTTTTACTTTCATTTGAGCCACTAATTACCATTTCCACTGGCTAACGCCCATGTGTAAGACGATCAAACAAATCAAACAAAAAACACTTAAAAACTTACATTTAATGTGAAAGAAGTAAGCCTTCTTCAGCAACAGCTTAACTTAAGTATTTAATTCTTCGATAATTTATTATAAATCACTCCATTTACAATAAATATAAAACAAAACAATTCAACAAGAACCGAATATTTCTCAAACTTGACTCACGCATTAAAACCGAAACCGAAACAAGATCACAGCGGCATTGCCATTATGGGATTTTTGAAAAAGAATTTAAATGGGTGATGGTTGATGGAAAATCTCTGCAGTGACGGGGAACGTGCGCACTTTAAGCCGAGGTACCTACTTGCGGTACTTGTGTAAACTTATGAACATTTTAAATCCTCCCACGCTATATAATTCTTTTAATCGTTTTTATTTCAATTAAAAAAACAAATTTTGATTTATGTTAATGCTGTATTAATTGTACTAAATTCCGCAAGAGGAGTGACCGTGAAAAAACTTGATGGGGTTTTCTGAGAATTGAAGTTTGAACCTTGTACACAGTAGTTTAACGCATTAGCCACTGAATCCCGTATGATTCTACATTTTTTCGGATTTTAACATGGTAAAGTGTAAGCTTAGCGTGAAAAAGACAACTTTTCACGAAAATCAAAGCTATTTTTTGCAGACCACTGTACACTGTTATAATTTATTTTCAAATAAGTCTGGAAAGCTCAAAAGTCTAAGCTCAATGCAGAAATGTCAAAAAACAAGTTGGCAAAAAAATGTGGTGAGAGGTATATTTTTAAAGTATATTTTTTGACGTTTTCACGTTTATGGACTTTGTGAGTACTCACTCACACCTACTGAGAATTTTAGTTCTAAATTGTTCGTAATTGTAGTGTCATATGGGCTTGAGCAACGGCGCCTAAAAATATTCTAGATACGGCATGAGGGAGCAGTGATTAAAGTTTTGAACTACTAAAAAACCTATTCAGTCGCAAGAATCTAAGCTTAGCCTTTTATGAACCACCTGTTGCTGACATATTTTCAAGTATTGAGCGATAAGCTAAATAAATCTATCCTATTCAGTACGCTTCGCAGTCGGTACTTGGACACCACACTTGATAAAATAAGTCTTAAAGCCATACATTGATTGTATTAGGAGTGCGATAGCTAATGTCATCATTGAACAAAAATTCTGCTCGTGCGTAGCCAAAATCTAAGCGAACCTATAACTGCATTAAAGAAACCTGGCCTTATATCATACCGTTTTTGTCTGGCTTTAAAGCGAATTGAAAATTTACATACGGAATGTGCGAATGTTCACGTTTCTCATTCTAGGCACTAGGTATTTAAACGTTTCTGAAGATTCAGTTTTGACTACAAAGTAAGGCATTTCTTTTTGAGGTAGTGGACTGGATTTGAAGGGCAGAAAATTCTCCCTACCCTTTTAAGTCAATGTGCTAACTGTCAAAAATTCGTTTGCATTACCTCAAAAAGTAGGTCTAGAGTTCGGAACGTGCCCACGGAAACCGCTCTCTGCGTATAGAGCTAAAAGTGAACGAAAACTCAACGAAACTAAGCGGAACGTCATTATGGGTGCAATATACAAATTATGTGTATTCGCATGACTACGTACGGCAACCTCCAGAGCCTTAATTCAATTATGGTTCGCCCTTTTTAAACCGATAAGATATATTAATTATAATATATTCAAAGCTAAATTAATAAGAAAATACAAAAAAAACTGAAACTACATCGTTTAATAACAATTAAATAAAGGAAAAATTCTCTTAGATTGTGTTATTATAATAAAAATAATAAGTACAATCTTCACCCAATAGGTCCGTTCGCGTACCCTCCTAAAACAGCGAATTTTTACGAAAAGCTGTTCGCGTACAGAGAATTTTCGAAGTTTTTCACAAAAGAGAACGCTCACGAGACAGCGGGAGAAATTTCCCCATACTACGAACTTTGGTGCAAGAAATTTCTGTGCGCTGGTTTATGAAAACTGTCAAAGCTGTCAAACCAGTGTATTTTCAACTTTTCTTGCTCGTTTACTTTTTGTGGTTTAGCTCTCTCTGAGAGAATTTTACCCCTATCTTACAAATTTGATAATCTACGAATCTTAGTCCAAAAAGTACGCGAACGGACCTAAGAATGAATGTGTATGAAACCTTAAACAGAATAAAAACCCCTTTCTAATTAGAAATCCCATCCCTATCCCACACGGAACACGTAACGTAATCGAATTTTGACAGTTTCTTGCTTCCTTATCTTCTATGCAGCTATTTTGTGATAGCAATTAATTCAACAAAGAATAAAATTGCAGTAACTTGTTGAATTTGTTGCACTCGCGCTAGCTATAAATTGTTAACCATAAATCGCAAATTTTCCTTTTTTTCCAAATTTTAGAATGAAATTCATCTCAGTTCTGTGAAAATCCATCTAGACCTGGATTTTAATTTTTTTTTTTTTTATAAAACTCAGTAAAGTATCACCTACATATTTTTTTTTTTCGATTACGATAAAGTACAATAGATGCGATGCGATAAAGATCATTCGAAATGGAGTTGATAAGTAGATCGGCTATCAATAAATGTGAACCCCAATCAGTCGGTAATAAAACACTTAGAAAAAAAACGGATAAAGTCTTGTGAAAAATTCAATATTCTATTCAAATATTTCACAGTACAAAGTAGCTTTTGTAAACAAGATGGGACGCCTATCACCTCACCAGTGGAGACAAAATCTCCTCTCAACGAGGAGAAGGGCAAGGAGACAAAAATAATAAAACGTCTCAACATTGAGTTCGATAACTTAATATATGTTGTAAAAACTGGTCTCCTAAAAAGAGGTATGTAATTTTTGAACAAAGACACATCGGTATATTAATCTTTTCATAATATCATTGTATCGTGTGATACAAAAGGAATATGTAGTACAATAGCTTAATTCGGCTTTAGTCAAAATTGAGTCAATAGGTCTACAAGGTTCTCCATTAAATAATTAATTGTACGTCGCTCTCAATTTTTTACGTCATTATATCTGCTGTAGCTCTGGCACACGATTATGTGCAAAACAGTTTCCAAGTAGAATAGCATTATGTACTAATTTGCATCATGCTTCAGAATAAGGTTGTTCCCATATAGGCAGCACCTATATTTGTAGTAGAACATCAGGTGAAAAACAATAATTTTTCCATAAGAGGAAGGGATAGCTGCCATGCCTACAATCTATGCAAATACATACATATTTAAGTAACTAGATACAACATTATGTTGCTAATTTAGTTGGCAGCGATCTCTTTCTTGTATTTTGTCCCTCCCACCAGATCACACAAAGCGCACGATTATTTAATAATAAAGTTCTTTAACTCTCATCTCTCCATTATGAATTCTATTGAGTAAATTCTTTCATTAGTTCTTAAACTTTTATTGTTGCAAATACATACATATGTATAGTATGTATCAGAGGCAAGAGCAATGCTCTTTGGAAATGTAAAAGAGTGAAGGGAACTAAGCTAAATTGATTGATATACTCTTGTTAATTGTTTGTCCGTTTTCACTTTTATTTTTTCCTCTTATGCTTATGGATATAATATAGGGCAAGGTTTGTTGTTGTGAGATTTTAATCAAAATGTCTGTCTATTTGATTTGTCAGAAAAGTTCATGTTAATCAAGCCTCAAGCTTGTTGTTTTATACCCCGGTTCACACATTAGAACACATTTTCGTTATCTGGAAAACGATTAGAATTATTATTATGTGTAACACAGCGGATTAACCGATTTTGTAGGAACTTTTTGACGGTATTTGAAGGATCACTAACTTGAATACGACAATAGCAACAGAGCTGGTTATGTTCTATCATGCTTGGGAGGGGTTCTTTTACATGAAGGCTTCCTTGAACCTGGGATCTTCTTACTATATCAAGCTTTTTTACTCCTGTTGTTATTCTATTCCGCAACGCCAGTGTTCTAAATAAAACTGTAAATGTTATTTTATGTATATTGTATCTAAAGATTCTTATAATTACACTAATGAAACCCCGTTAGCCTAGTCTAGGTGTTAAAGATAAGATGTCCAA
Organism: Chalcosyrphus nemorum; assembly: GCA_949716465.1. Classification (NCBI taxonomy): domain Eukaryota; kingdom Metazoa; phylum Arthropoda; class Insecta; order Diptera; family Syrphidae; genus Chalcosyrphus; species Chalcosyrphus nemorum. The sequence goes on from OX454335.1 coordinate 27,199,722, forward strand.
CGAATTCAATAGTTTCGTTTCGCCAATGCTGCACGGAGCACATAACTGATAACCACTAAGAACAACAGTGGTGACATAATGCCTTCTTAACAAGTTACCATTGTGCAAGACGTAACACTTACTGCTCTCGTATGTAGCCTTGATCTATAAGTTTTTCGGCGATACCTCCCATGCGCAAGGCCAACCAGATAGCATCTGTATTCAAGCCGTCAAAGACGTTCTTAAAGTCGATAAACAGCAGATATAACAGACACCTGTACTCAACGCATTGCTCTATTATGATCCGTAAGGTGTTTATGTGAAAAGTTGAATCTAAATGCTCCTTGGTCTTTTCCTGAATTATTCTTGCCATTATTTTGACTACAGCTGGCAGAATGTATATACCAACACCAGTTTCCTCAGTCCATCAGGTTCTGGTCGCTTAAAAAATACGCGAATTCGCTTAAAATAAGACTAAAATCCATTCGGAAAACCTCAACATATCAAGTGGCTTTTTCTTTGTTCCCAGTCACAAGTATATCATAACATACCTCAGCAATAATTGGAGTGCATGGGTTCATTACAGATTATGCAAACTGTAATGAGACCGATTAATACAAGTTCAATAAATAATTACAAACAATTAGGTCCAAAGATTTTTATTAGAGCAGCAATAATTACGTGTTTCTTTTCCTTTTCTTTTAGCTACTTCCAACATAAATTATTATGAAAATAAGTTTATAGTTTTATTGTTATTCTTTAGACAAGTAATCTAGCCCACTATCCGTGCGTACCGTGGCGCAGTGGTTAGTGCGTTGGACTACTGCGTAAGGGGTTCCAAGTTCAAAAGGCTTTTCACAGCCTCACCTGGTCCGACATTCAAGAGTATTACTGTCATAAGAAATCTTCTCAATACCCTTCAGCCCGTCGGATACGGCATAAAACTGTAGGTCCCTTCTCTATGTACGGAAATGTATAACACGCACAACATGTATAGTTAGGAGAAACTAGGCCTGGGCCATCTATGGGCTGCTTACGGCTTGATATTTATTATCAAACGTTTGACAAAATGTGCCTTTTTTTTCGACACCAATGACAGTTAAATGAGCCAACCAGACTCCTCGATGAAGGGTAGAAATAGTTCGATTTCAAATGAAAGCAGATTAGTATGAGCTTCAAATAGTCTCCATTTAAAAGACAGAGCGGAACAGGTGCATAAAAATACAAGCTATGACCTGGATACAAAGTAAGGGCATTATAAATGAATACTCACAAAATGCAACCAGTCAATAAGTTGCATTTACTTATCATATGACTAATATCAGTTAATCCAGCAATAGATAAAACCCGCTGGAAGATTATCGAAGCACGTGAATTCCTATCGCTGCTGACTCGATAACTGCACCTGGATGAGTCCACTTATCACTTTTTTCTTGAGTATTTATTTGTTGGTTTTAATGTAGGTACTCATCTTTATAGCAAGTGTGTCTATTCGCATTACTCACGCTTTATGTTTAGAAGAATCTACTTGAATCGATGGTGACAGTTTGTGAATTGTTGAGGTGATTTATCAGAACGTACACAACAGATTCTTACTGGTGATGGGGCTAGGTTAGGTTAGGCTTAAAAAGGGTTATGACTTGGGCCCATCGCGATCTCTTTAGTGAGTCCTAAATGGCAGAAAGAAACCTAAATAATGCAAGCAAGCATTTAATTCAGTCCATCAGTTATCTCTTGGCTACAGTGTCCCCAAAGAGACCCAAACAAACGTATTGCACTGCTTGGTTGATGATGACACGAGTGGGTTCCCGACTTCACTGTAAACGTCTTTGGTCGCTTGCTCGAAGCCAGACGATTCACCATGGACGTGAAAGTTAATGTAGCGCATTAAGGGTGCCCACGAGTGGCGGAGAAGCACCTATATTAAAATCTGGGCATTTGTGTTCGCCCTCTGCCAGACTGATCCTCAGCACGGCTGGTTTAGCATCTTGATCCGACCCACGAGTTGAAGAAAGGTTAAAAAGGATGGGGTGCGACAAGGTAGGGGACGACTATATTTAGCTTCCTCTATCTATGACTTTTTAAGCGTCTTCACCGCCGCATGGTATCGACCTGGAACATAAAGAGAATCCTGTACATTCATATACACATGTCAAGAGGACATATTTAGACAAAAAATTATAGCTTTTAACGTGTAGTATAAGCGCACTTTTACACACGAAGACATGAGACACCCGGCCCTCGAAAGTGAGGAAAGAGAGGACAGAAGTTAAAGGTGTAGCCTGAATCTGAAAGACATTCTTCTCCTTTACCTCATTCAAAGTGTCGTATGGCACTTGTCTTCGTGTGTAAAAAGGGATTAAACAAAGGCTCTCACCTTTATTATCTTTCTTTCAGAAAACAAAACCATTATAAATGGAATAACAGGAGAATTCCGCAGTGGCGAGCTAAGCGCAATAGTGGGTCCATCAGGTGCTGGCAAAAGTTCTCTGCTAAACATCATCTCCGGCTATGAGTAATGTCATATGTACATTATTTATTTATTTGTTAATCTCTTCAAATGATTTGTTTTTTTCCATTCTCTTTCTCTATATAGATTGTTTGGAATAAGTGGCGATATTATAGTTAATGGAACTAAAAGAGAAAATAACTTATTCAGGAGAAATTTGTCTTTCATCACTCAGGACACGGATTTGCAGCCATTTTTAACAATTTCCGAAGCAATGCATTTCTCGGCGAATTTGAAACTTGGTAACAGTTTGTCACATAGCGAAAAAGAACACAGGGTAACATACACAAGTTGTAGGGGGCATTAGTTGCCAAATTACATACCTAATTATGTAAACATGTGTTTTTTTTTTTTTTTGTAGATTAAGGAGATTTTACTATCGGTAGGGATATACCAAATTCGAAAGAATACTACAGGCAAATTGTCCGGAGGGGAGAAGAAGAGACTGGGTATTGCTCTGGAACTAGTAAATAATCCACCTGTACTCATATTGGACGAGCCAACAACGTAAGTTTAGAGACCAAATATACCGCGGAAATTGTGTGTAATAGTTTAAGATGAAGATCATTTGAAAGAGAAAGGTTGACATGGCTGGCAAACATGAGAGAATGGCTCAACCTTGAAACTGCAGAGATAATGAGAGGAGTAGCTTTAGCCTCCGGAGCGGAGAGGAACCATAAGAAGAAGAAGATCTTTGTTGGCTTTACATCAACGGATGGTGGGCAATAAAAGTGGGTTTCCTCTTGCTATGGCGGTTATTTATCATCCTCCTAATACTTTCCCGTGAGCTTACTTACTTACGTATGTCCTGTATCCGCTTGTGTGTCCTAGGGCCTCTACAACACCTATGTAGTGCAGTGGTTTGTGCGTTGGACTACTGCGCAAGGGTTCCAAGTTCGAATCCAGAAAAATACCATCAAAAAGTAATTCACCTCTTCCAAGTGTCTGACAAACATTCAAGAGTATAACTGTCATGAGAAAACTTCTCAAAAATCCCTCTGCCCTTCGGATACGGCATAAAACTGTAGGTCCCTTTTGAGAGAAGCTAGGCCTTGGCCCTCTATGGGCTGCTTACGGCCTGATATTTATTTATTTTACTGTTCTTCTCTGAAGAAGCTGTTACTTCTCATTTCACATGACATTCCTGCTTTCTTCTTTTTATAGAAGTTCGCTTTCTCCCTAGGAGATTCTTTCGGTCCATGTTATCTGTAGAACTCTTCAGCCACATTTCAAATTATTGTCTTGGCTTAATGGCCAACTCCTGCTCCATACAGAAGCGTAGACTAAACAGGCCCTTTTTCAAAGATAATTGAAGGTTCCTGCTACATAGTAGAAGCTCTGTATTACTCTAGTATCGCTAGGGACCCCAGTATCTTGTGTCTCTTCGTTGTAGCTAGATAAAAGCAGTTCTACATCTTCCTCATTCTCCTCATAGCTAATGCAGATGGCTGCTTATAATGTTACCAATTCCACTTTGTAATATAGGCTCCTTGTGGCAGATAACACTCAAAGTACCTAGTAGAGAGACGTAAGGTACATACTTGTCAGAGACAAAGTAGGATACACTGACTTCTAGGATCGATTCGGAAATTTGAAAAGGAGCATGCGCGAGGGTAGTAGAAGTGCTGAAAGTCTGACCGAGATCTTGAATCTAGACACGCAAAGCTTTCTTGCCTTGCGAAGCGAGTGTAAGTAGTTAGAGTACCAGCACATGGAGTTCTTCTAAAGGAAAAATGAGACTATTTGCCTGAAGCAGCTCATAGGTTAGGTTAGGTTAGGTTTGTGGGTTGGCAGAAGAAACGAAATGCCTCCGCCGCACTCAGGTCAGCACTGACCCATTGTGTCACCCATAGGGGGGTTTAAAAGAGTACCCCTTGCCCATTTAACCCATAAATATCTGTAACAACTGCTCATGGTTGTACTTATTCGTTACCCGTCTATACAAACCATCCTGATGTTCTGATGAAGTTCAATAACATGTCGGTGTTGGCGTGGGAGAGTTCTCCTAGATCCTGAAAGAAGTGTTTGCCGAGGAATTTGTACCTGGAATGTTGGAGTCCAGGGCACTGGCAGAGGAAGTGAGCAGTGTCCTCTATAACATCCTCATCGCCGCATTCTCTGCAGAGTTCTTCTTCCGTCCGACGTAGTTTCTTTAGGTGGCACCGCAAAGTGTTGTGACCCGTGAGTATCCCCACGAGCATGGACAGTGTAAAAGTAAAAGCGTCTGTCCTTGCGGATAATTCTCTCGGTCCCTGCCTTGTCAAAAGTTTGCCATACTTTGCTGATAACTGGCAAAATAACTCAAACCCGGCAGATTCAAGTTGAAAAGTAAAAGCCAGCAGGATTCCCCTCTTATATTTCAACAACAATTTCAATTGTTAAAAACCTCCACACTATTATCTTGTGTAGATTAACGCTGCTACCAAAGACCTTCCAGAGGCCTTGGTGCACTCGTACAACAGGTGTTTGAAAGTCTGTTATCAATTATAAAGTAATATAAGCAATCAATAATTTGAGTAACACACATATCTTTAGACTGCTTTCGATAAGCTAACTAATGTCGTAAATCAAGCCATAAACATATGTAGAGAGTGAGGCAAGATCTATGATCTTATCAGGCATTAAAAACTAATTTTAAAATATGACATCTGTTGCAATGGCTGCTGTTTCTTAAATGATTATCTTTCTTTTGTTTTATTTCTGTATTAGTGGATTAGATAGCTCAATTGCGAATCAGTGCATTTCTTTGTTGAAAAAATTGGCCTTGGAAGGCCGAACTATTATCTGTACCATTCATCAGCCATCAGGATTGGCTATAGAGATGTTTGATGCATTGTACGCTATTGCCGAAGGACAATGCATTTACTCGGGAGGTACCCGAAATCTTGTGCCATTTCTAGCGCAGTTGGATCTAAATTGTCCCGAAATTTATAATCCTGTTGATTATCGTAAGTTTAAAGAGATAAGAATTAATCAATCAAATACAAATCTGTGTTCTTCTTTTAAGTAATGGAAATAGCTACCAACGATTATGGCAAACTAAATCATAAGCTTGTTGAGAAAATCAATAATGGAAGAAACAAGGCCTATCGCCAAGTAAATCAAACTGGTTCCGATCATATCAAAGACTTGGGAGATGATGGTACGTTGTTGTTTGAACTCTCTTTCTTAACAATGCATAAGTTTTTGTTTTTGTTTTTTTGTTTTAGAAAAAAAACTCCCAAGTGCAGACTATGTGCCAGAAATTAAACTGTCACCCATCAAAGAGGCACCATTCAAATCATGTGATAAGATTTCACAAAAGAGCAGTACAAAGGAATACAATTCAGCTGTAAATGTAAATCATACAAAACCAAAGAAACCAATATTACAAATCGATGCGAATAAACTTTGCAAAAGGGAAAATGTATATGCAACGCCGTTTTATCTACAAACGGCTATATTACTAGAGAGAACCTTTCTAATACTCTGGAGAGATAAATCACTGACGCTGATGCGCATTGTTATACATCTGCTAATGGCTGCTCTGGTTGGACTTTTATATTATGGAATTGGAAACGATGCAGGGAATGCACTAAACAATTTTCGTTACATTTTTTATACATTGATGTTTGTTATGTATACAGCATTTTCATCTATTCTAGTTAATTGTAAGTATAAATGTTTAAATGTTTGGTAGCCAGATTAAATTCAACCAGAGGTTGGTCCTCACCAAAGCTTAAATTTGGACAGAACTGTCCAAGCATTTGATTGCCCTTCGGTTGGTTACATAGTAGGTTCCTTCTGCCGGACTATGTAGCAAGTAAAAAATAAATAAATAAATATTAGGCTGTAAGCAGCCCATAGAGGGCCTAGACCAAGCTTCTCACAACTGTATATGTTGTGCGTGGTATACATTTCTGCATGAATAGAAGGGACCTACAGATTTATGCCGCATCCGAAGGGCAGAGGGGTTTTTTGAAAAAAACTTTTTATGGTATTTTTCTGGATTCGAACTTGGAACCTTTGCGCAGTAGTCCAACACACTAACCACTGAGCCACGGCACCCACATTTAAGAAGTACCTTTCTAGATGTAAAAATCTGTTTCGCAAAGTATCCCCTGAGGCGTGTAGATCCTCACAATACCTAGTTATATCGGATTCTGGTAACCCTAACCTACTGGCGCGCCTTCTCAAAAGACAATGTCCAATCCCAATCGTAGCCCTAATTTATGATGTCACTAGCTTGATGATTTATCCTGATCTTTTATGGTTGATCTCTGACCATAGAGCTTTGGATATCCTATATACATCTCGATTAGCCCGTCAGCGGTGCTTTGATGCTGTTGATGACGTTCCCAGATGGGAGTTCCACAGCGCATTAGCAACATTAGCTCACAACTAACTAACATCAGCCTCAATTCAAGCTGTGAACATTAGGTGGCAATCCCTGACTAGCTTAGATTTGATGACTGTAAACTCTAGCGATTTGAGCGCATCTGATTGTCAATAAAGATGGCGATTGGATAATGATCCCATCTCAAGTACTTTCTCAGCGGACTCCAGCTCGTAAACATGCTTTGCTACTATGACCATAGCAATCACTTTACTTGCGCAGTATCTCTTCGTTCCCCATCTTTACCTTTTTCCCTGTATTGTTACAGAAAAATCGATCCTCATCTTAAAAGCCGCTTTGACTGCCTTATTTGGGATGCCATCCGATACTTACTTACTTACTTAAAGGGCACCCGATCCTTGTTGATATCGTTGCCTTCCATCGTCTGCCCGAGTTTTCTGGCATCCGCGACAGCTTGGTCTTTGTACCAAGCTCGAGGTTCGATCTTCTTCTCCGTCTCGAACCTGGGGGCTGGGATTCGAAGACCCTCTTGACTGGAGCATTGTAGGCCATTCGCTCGATGTGGCCGAGCCAATGTAGTCTGCGTATCTTGGCTTTTTCGACTGCAGCCACATCCTGGTACAGCTCATAGAGTTCGCGGTTGTATCTTCTCCTCCATTCGCCCTCCTTGCATAAGGGACCTAATATCCGACGAAGTATTTTTCGCTCGGCGGTGCCCAATATTTGCTCAGCTTTCTTACTTATTGTCCAGCCCTCGGCTCCATACAGCAAGACTGGTAAGATGAGCGTTCTTTAGAGCATTAGTTTGGTCCATCGAGTTAGGATGCCATCCGATGCAGATGCTTTATTATCAAGCAATTTTTTTTTTGTATGCCACAGTTCTCTATGAAAAAACAGTTGGAATACTGTTGGCTTTAATTTTCTTCTTCACTCGGTCATAGCCCAGAGGGTCTAACACTCAACTTCTTCGCTCACGGACCTATTATTTAATAAATACAATTTTTTCTTTATTTTATAGTTCCACTAGAATTTCCAATTGTAACGCGGGAACATTTCAACAGATGGTATTCGCTACGCGCGTACTATATAGCATTCACCCTTGCTGACATTCCAATTCAAATGATATGTACTTCAACATTTATATTGGTGTCATACACCCTGACGGGGCAGCCAGCCGATTTAACACGAATTTTACTCTTCGCTTTAATTACATTTTTAACTGCACTAGTAGCCCAAAGTATTGGACTTACTGTCGGCGCTTCCTTGAGCATAAAGGTAAGTGCATTTATTTTTTTATTCATATTCCATTAGAGCGCTTTTCTTTTCTTTATAGTACGGAGCAATATTTGGTCCATTCTTCTTGTGCCCATTTCTAGCATTTTCTGGATTCTTCCTACAGCAAAACGACGCTCAAGAATGGCTCAAATGGATCTTTAGTATATCGTTTCTTAAATACGGTTTAGAGGGTTCTACTCTGGCCATATTCGGATACGATCGTCCCAAAATGGAGTGTAGTCAAATATATTGCCATTTTGCAAGGCCGAGAATATTTTTGAAAAATATTGGCATGGAAAATGGAAACTATGAAGCTGCTGTTGTATTTTTATTGGTTCTCTTTATTGGACTTAGGATACTTGCCTTTTATATAATGTCCTTTAGAATAAGAATATTTCGTTAAATGGTCTTTAGCATTTATTACACAAATCAAATATTTATAACGCATCAACGAATGGAAATTAGTTTGTTTCGGGCGAGTAGCATCACTATTCCTGTTGCGAGTACAAACTTTTTAAGTTCTTGTTTGTGCCATATTTCTTTTTCGTTTGCATCACCTATTACCTAAGGGTTTCTTTCTTATTTTGATTCAAAAAAATATATTCTTTTTTCAAACTGAATGGTCTTTGAAGCAAACTAATTTTCAGGCAACGATGTGACTAGAAATATAATCTATAATCACCCTATAAATATTTAATATATGTTTAAATATGAACATATGTATGCGTATGAACATATTGTTTAAAAATTGTTTCTTTTTATAGTTTCTAATTCATTCATAGAAACAAGCGAGACATTTGTAATGGAATATAGTAAAGGCTGTAACATAGACAAATATAATGCAAACCTCAGAGTAATCCATTTGAATATAAGATCGAAGAGAGCAGAACACATTGTCCTGACCTGGGTTGACATTTGGGGACAACGTACAAGTGGTGATCAAAATAATAGGTGTTTAAGGGTATCTTCGTCTTCTTCTTTAAGTGAGCTCATAATCTTTCCTGCATTTCCCACTGGACATCGTGCGACAATCGTAAACGTCGGCTTCAAGTTACAAACGAACGATCATAAGTGGAGCGTCGATGATTTTCTTATCTCTATCTTCCCACGATTCATATGCATGCATAGGAGAAAGAAAGTAAAATTGTGTTGCATTATTTATTTCTTCCTAACAAACGGTCACGCGTAACATCTGCATTTGCTTGATCCAGTGTTTTTTTCTAGCTATTTTCCTGACATAATCACATCACAGACAGAAAATCCTGGTCCCTATTTTAACAGCTTTTTGGTCCATCTATTGTCTGTCGTTCGAGATATGTGGCCATCTCCACTTTGTTGATGCTACAATATTTCTTATATAAGAAACTTTTGTCATCGGAAAACTTCCTCGTTGCTTATTCGGTCTCTCCTCGAGATTCCTAGTTTGGTTCGTTGTGATGTATGGAGTTTTTCTAATAGTTTGTCTCGTAAGACGTGGAGTTTAGGAACTATGTGTTATCACTGGTTCTTTTTCTTCTTCTTAAGAAAGAAGAAAACCTCTCAGGTTCGAAGGTTGAAAATCATCGTTTTAGGGTTTGTTTGTTCATTACCTCTCTAAGTCTTTGCGATGTTGAGAGACTTAGCTATTCTCTCAGATTTGCTATCCATGTTGTTCTTCGTCGTCCTCTTGTCCTTGTTTCTTCTATCCTTCTTTGTAAAATTATATGCAGTAGTTAGTACTTATTGTTTCTAAGTATATGACCTAAGTATTCCAGTTTCCGTTTCTTCACTAGGAACATTATTTCCCTGTTTCAATGTACTCCTCTTAATACTTCCTCATTTGTTACTCTATCGCTATATAGAGATCCGTAGTGTTCGCCTATGCACTCACATTTCTAAACCTTCTATTTTATTTTCGGTTCATTTCTTTAGCTACTTTGTAATAAATAAATGCGATTGTTCTCCTTCCATGTTTTATTTTTGCTAGGTCTAGGATCATTCTGCATTTATTCTAATCTATGCCTTTGTTCCCCAGGATTTCTATCATCTTATTGTGCTGGACTTTGTCAAAGGTTTTCTCATAGTCTACAAAACATGCATAAATCTTTCGGTTCATTTCTATACTTCGTTGTATTATCATACTAACTCGCAAGCACCAAAGCCACTCCTGAATCCAAATTGTGAGGGACCTAAATCATCTTCAAATTTATTGAAAATTCTTTTTTGAATGATTTTTATAGCTTTAGGCCATGGCTCATTAGACTGACTGTTCTGAACTCTTTACAGCGCGACGCTTTGCTTTTCTTTGGTAATGTAATGAAGGTTGACTTTAACTAGTCCTCAGGGATCTTTCCGTGTTTATATATAGCATTGGAGAGATTCGAGAGTATATGGATATTGTCCTCGTCTATTAGTTTCAAGAGCTCGTTTGGTACTCCATCTTTATCACTGGTAACTCGCTTTTAAACGCTTGCTTCAATGTAATATACGTAAATATGTTATTCTTGTTTTCCTTTACGAACAGTCCAGTAAAGGTCGTAGATATTTGTGCTTTGCTTCCTAGCTTTGTCCAACGCCGGGCATCTTTAGAGGTGGTGTTCGTTTTGTACATTTGTTGTGCAGGGGCTGCTGCGAGGCTAGGCAGCTGTGTCCAGTTTTTAATCTAATCAGTGCGACTGCTTTCTTCCTTGGGGCGTGAGATATTTCGTTGTATAAGTCACGTATATTTTTGTAACTTGCTATTGCAGCTTGTTCGCTGTTGGCTTCTTTGTGTATGAGATGTGTTTTTATTTTTTGCAGTTTACTTATCAGTGGCGTCGTCTCTGGGGTTCTGCCTATGATGTTGGCTCCCTTATTGGCTAGTTTGTCAGCTGTTTCATTTCCTTGTATGTCGACATGGGCTGGTTGAAACCTTTTCTGTCGCAGTTTAACTATTTAAAAGCGTACTCCAGAAAATCTTGTCCTAATTTACCTATTATTATGATCAGCACTGTATCCACAGGCATTTAAGCTTCTATATAATTGAAAATTTCGAAAAAAATCTTAAGCTCACAGTGGGCTCATTTGGCTGCTATTTATTCCAACGCATTGCACTGATCCCACAAGCGAATATGTTTATAGAATCTAAACATAACTGAATAATGCGTCTGTTAGTCTATGTTAACAACATAATCCAAAGATGTAAAACAATAAAATTAAGAGTTCTGTTTTATTTTTTTTATATTATTAATTCACTTTCTCAGTCAAGTTATTATTTTATGCAGTAGATTAAGTCATCTTGCTTTGTTTTCCTCTTTGGCCCACCTCGATCACATGCATACAAAAAAATCTTTGTAAATCATTTTTACACCCATCTTATTGGGTTCTGTATCAAAAGTACATATATATTTTATCTGATTCAATGGGAAAACAAAACTTGAGAAAGCTTCACATAATTACTTTCGTTGGATTCTTTTAATTGGGGAAAAAAAGTACAAAGGAGTCTTCAACTCCAGTTTCTCTGGACCAGCGAACAGCTTTGCTCAGATGGTATTTTCGAGTTCCCCTATTTTTGTATGCATTTTTTGTTTTTGTGCAATAATATTTTTGTTTTTCTTACATAAATTAAAATGACTGTAAGTGTGATATAATATTTAATTGATTAGTGTTAGTGCCTAAGATTTTATATAAATTAAAATTACATCACGCCTTGCCTGTTTTTTTAAAAAAAAAAAGGACAAATCGGTAGAAGCATCAAATTTTTGACATGGTCTTTCAAAAATGAACATCGACGTAAGAGTTATACAATTTAAAATATTTGATTTGTTATAAGAGTGTCCAAGAGAGAACAAGTTTTTGCGGGGAAACAAATATTTATAAAAGTGAATGAAGATATGTAGCTTTTTTTTATAATAAACAAAACAATTATGAATTTTGAATAAAATGTGTGTTTTTTTCAGCTAAATGTTTTTCAGAGAGTTCTTTCTTCGTATTCTTATGGTGTCTCTTCTCTTAGGATGTTGATTGTCATCTTTCTGACGTCTTCTCGCAATTTAACGATCCTGATAAGCTGGATTGCTGAGAACTCGAACCAGTCTTGCAGATTTCTGATCCAGTTTGTCCTTTGTCTTCCTGTTGTTCTTCGGCCTTCATTTTTTCCTTCTTGTAACAGTTTATACTTCTCACTTCGCATTATATGACCCAGATATTCCAGCTTACGTTTCTTGATTGTATTTAGTAGTTCTCTTTTAGAACTCATCCTTCTTAAGACTTCTACATTTGTAGCTCTTTCTGTCCATGGTATTTTTAGTACTCTACGATACAGCCACGTTTCAAATGCTTCTAACCGCTTCATTATTGTTTTGCTTAGAGTCCATGTCTCCACTCAATATAGCAGCGTAGACCATACATAGCACTTGATCAGCCTTTTTTCACAGGCAGCTGAAGGTCACATTCACACAGAACTTTCTTTAGTTGGCAGAAAGAGAAGAGGAGTGTTCTTTGATGCGATTCAAATAAGCGTTAGAAGTGAAGTTTTTATGGTGTGAAAGATCACCTTGGGCAGGCAGAAACCAAGGGGTTTTGGTCATTATCGATGAACTCTAGTTGAGCCAAATCGTAACAAGTTCTTTCGATATTCTATCCGTAAGGTTAGCTTAAAGGAGAAGTGCTACACCCTGCATTCAGATCTCACATGGATAAGTAAATTTCAAAAGATAAAAAGAAAAACAAGGGTTTGGGTGAGGGGTATCCCTACCCATAACTTGGTCTTCACAACAGAAAGCAGCGTGCCCGGGACCGCAGAGAGACAGGGACTCTACAAGGGTCGGGAGCCCTTTAAGCAAGTAAGTAAGATAGCAGTGGTTGTATCAACAAACCCAGGTTTAAACATAGTTAGCGCAAAAGCGAAATTTTTGTACCACAACTTCAGTGACCTTCTTCTTAAGGTTCCTTTCCGCTTCGGAGATTGGGAATCATCGTTTTAATTTTCCCTTTATCTTTCACGTCTCTTATTATATCTGGTATTGACTGTTTAAGCCATTCACGCAAAATTGTCAGCCATGTAAGTCTATGACGACCTGCTGCTCCTCTTCCCTCTAACATTCCTTGAGTGATGGAGTACTACGTACTAAGCACAGTATTTTACGTCTTTTAATTTCGAATAAAAGATCTCTACTGCAGCTTATTCTTCTTAGGACTTCCGCATTAGTGATCCTGTCCACCCATGAGATTCGCAGTATCATTCTGTATAACCATAGTTCGAACGCTTCCAGTTTCTTAGTCATAGTTTTATGTCATTGAGTTCATTGATATCATTTGCCATCACAATCGTATCATCTGCATATCTATAATTGTTAATTTCTTCTTCTTCTTGAATCCTCTAACCCCTCGGGGGTTAACGCCTGCGCGCCATCTTGTTCGTAGTTCTGCAACGCTCTCCAGCTCATTCCTAAAGAGCTCAATTCCTCCTCGACTGTTCTGCGCGTCCCGCTGTTCTGCTTGCTTAGGTGAGCGGAATCCACTGAATAGCGTATTTCGCAATGGAATTGTCTTCGCGCCGTAGGGTGTGTCCAATTGGACATTGTTAATTTGATAGCCGTTAATGCTGATCCCACCGTCATAGTCAGGCAATACTTCTTTGAATATCTCCTCCGAATACATATTTAATAATAACGGCGAAAGAATACATCCTTGTCGAACTCCTCTTTGTATTATCATGCTTTCCGATTCTTCTTCTTCTATCGTTGGCTTCTTGGTTCGAGTATAGGTTTTCGATTATTCTGCTGTCACCCCTCTCAACGTTTTGGCTTTTGAAGATCTCTTAGTGACCTATCGGAAGTTAAACGGGCGTTAACTTATATGAATAACTCACAGACAAAGCAGGGGTCAACCTTGGAGCTCTCTGGTCCGGAAAAATTTACTGCAATTGGCGGGTAAAGCACCTTGCGGGGCACACCAGAGAAGCTGCCCGTGGAAGGTTATACGAAGGCTAAAATGGCTACTAAATTTCCAATCTTCCGCCACTCATAGAAAAGTTTTAAGCCCGTAGCGAGGAACACTGAAATGGTTACAAGTCATGGTATAGCCCTAAGATAGACTTTCGGGATGATGGTACCCAGTTATCGTATTTTGTTCTCGAATGGGCAACGTGTTTCTACGATCGCCACTTATCCCACCATCCTGAGTAAGTGCATTCTATTAAATGGCGTGGTTGCCTATGAAGCTGTCACCTTTTTCTGAATAGCATCGCGAACGTATGGCAGGCCAGCCAGTCGGCTGATTATATCCAGTTCAGTGCCGCCATCGGTTGAAACAAGATATTGGAAACTCTCACCTCTATCAGCCGATAATGCGTTTTAAAGAGTTTACTCCTTGAAACGCTTGATTAAGCAGTAGTGCTGCGTGATTTAAGCTACGTCCACAGCTTTAGCTTGACGATCATTCCCTTCTTTCAATCGCCCGTTCGCTTCTCTCAACAGCTCTTACTTTGAGAAATTAAAGAAAAAAACCCTTCCACCAATCGATGCAATCATTATGTTGACGCTCAAACGACGTTAAGACCTCCTGTGTCCTCTGAAACTGTAGACTAGACTTACTTGTGCCCCTTGTGGGTTCTACGCGCCATCCTGTGCGATTTCTGGAAATGTGCCTCAGCTCTCCCCAACTCTTTCCCAGTTGCCGTGCGTCCTTCTCCATTGTTCTGCGCCACGTACTCCTAGCACTTAGACTTTAGACAAATTCAAAGGCATTCAAATTCATGAATTTAATTTTTTATTGGAGTTTCCGACACACCAATACTGTATTTCTTATTCTTCACACAAAATAAACAGCTATCAGGCAAAATTTGATGGAATTCATATTTCTCTTGACGAATGGCATAAGGATCTTCGCGCCGACATTGCGTGCGTGCACAATTGCACGTCGAAGTAAAAATAAGTTCAGTCGAAGCATCTACATCATTTTTTGAAGAAGGTTTTGATACTGAAGCTGTGCTTGCACGACTACTACTTGTACTTGTAAGATCAGGCTGTTGCTTTCCGTTTGTCCAACATTTTTCGTAGTTCTCAAGCAATTTTTGTTCATTTACTGACATATTCGGCCCTCGAGCATAAGATGAGTACACAGCTAATGCTTCATCAACCTAAAAATTAGATTATTTAATAGAATGCTCATAAATGCTCATAAATATATAGAAGGATTCGCGCGAGTCAAACAAAATTTTGTGCCCACATTGTTCCTTGTGCACTTTATGAACTTTAATCGCCAGGGCGGGCATAAACTTTTGCTCGACTCTATGTAGACTTTTTTTCTTACTAAGGCTTTGTGAAACGACTTTCCATAGTGACTCAGAACAGGATTATTATAAAGATTGCAGGCTTTCTTCACACCAATATCGCAACATTTCGAAAAGAATCTGAAAGTTTTTGTTTTTATTTTGCAAGAACATATTAAGTTTGAAACCAATTTGTAGACTTACCCTTCGTCCATGTCCATTAACTTGTCGAAATTTTCAATGTAGGCTTTCTTTAGTGAATATAATTTTTTTTAAGAAAATACACAACAGAGACGTATGGACAAACTTACATAACTAGGATCCATTGCTTCAAATTCTGGATTATCTGGGTTTTCAATAAAGATTTTGTGGAACATTTTAAACGTTTCATACCACGTTCTTACATTCGGCACCTGTGTATGTAGAGATATGAAGCAAGAGTGATGCGTTATGCAAAAGCATATTTACCATAAAATTAGATTTGCCTTTATATTTGGATACATTGTCATCGAAGCCAAATTGTAGAGCTTCTTTGATGTGATCCTTTAAGAATGCCATGAAATTATTCTTCTTCTCTGTTGCTTCTAGTCTAACGTCTGCACTTTGAGCCAAGGGTTTTCCAAAGCCCTATAGTAATAAAAAAGTGATTTCTGAACTGTAGAGGAAATTTTATAGCTACCCCAAATGGCCTTAGATCTTCCAAACCACTAATAATCTCGTCCTTAGAATTAGTCTTTTCAATTGAAATTTGCAGATCATTTAATGACTTAAGCAATGGATCTTCCCTAATTTTTTCATCCGTATTATAGTAAACGAAACGTTTATTGCCCGGCAACGAGAATAGAGATGCACCACTACAATAAATGTTTGAAATTTTAAATTAATAACAATAATTTCGTGGAGCATCCTTTGAGGTTAACTGTAGGAGCAACTCTTGTTATATATGTGCATAGAGAGCAAAATATTTCTGTGTAGCAAAGGGTTAACTTGCAACTGAACAACGTTACTAACAGCACAGCCAAAAATAGTTTTAAACTAAACGCACAGCACTATCATAAGACCAAAGATCATCTGTTTACATCTGTGTCTAGTCAGCACTGACTAGTTAACCCACTAGGCAACACTAGTTGCTATATTTAGCCTCGCACCAGAATCCAGAAAGTGGCTAACTGAGTGATCTTAAGCTACAACTTAAAACCCAGCCATAATGAAAAAGAATACTCGTTGTTGAGCGAATTTATCAGTCTTCTCTCGCGTATATTACATTACCTACCTTTCTTATTACCTTTTGTTTGGAATGATTAGCTCATTTCGAAACATTTTATAGATATTATCTTCAATTTCAAATTCCAGTTTTGAAACGGATTCTTCAGATTTATCTAAAAACATCAAAATAAGTTCTGTGAACAGTGATCAATTAGTTTCAAACTTACCATATCCATCTGGATAGTTTTCGAAGAAGAACAAACACCGTGGAGAACAAACACGTGCATATTTTCCAAGATAGGCATTTGAACTAGAATTCTTCAGCAATTTGGGTAAAAACTTTAGCACGTGCCTCTCTCTGCAATTTATAAGTAGAAGGTTGATTTTTTTGGGTTTTTTTGAATTTGTATCTATTTAGGCTTCATAAGAAGGAGGTTCGCGTTATGTCTTACACAATGGCAACATGTTAGAGGACTTTCAAGACCAAAGTGTTTAACAAAAATCTGAATCATAGGTATATTCCCAAATTTCTAAGACTAGAAACTGTTTTTCCTTAACAGCTCCTCGTTATGCGAGCAGAAGTCTCTGAGGATAGACGTTGTCTAGCCAATCTTTGTACACAATAATCAATTGAAAGCAAGTCTACCACTACTACCCACCTTATTATTTTAAGTGACTTTAATATAGAGATCAAAGACGAGTCAAAGGTAACACTCAGCTCGACATAAACAATGATGTGACAAACTTGCGTTGCGAAAAGAAACATTCTGGCGAATCTTTTCCTCACGTATTTATTAAAGTTCAGATTCGAACCAGACTCGGTGTTGTCCATCTCCTTGAGCATTGCCTTACGCATGCAGTATTCATCGAATGTCGTTTCAAAATGCAGGAACAACACTGATTCGGATTTGCTGTAGTAAAACCTTATTTGGCCCTGGAATGAGAAAAGAAATCATGTTATTGAAATTTCTCATTTGGAGAACAGTCTCACCTCTTTGGGTTCATGAGCCAAGTGTGATGGATGGGAATCAAGAACATTTAGTCCTGCCATTTTGTTGCAATCGGGAAAAGCCGACTTCCCAATAACTCCAACAACGACTAGTTTTTTGTCCTCTTGGAAAAGGATATCACTAGAAAATAGTTCATTTAAAAAAAAGGATAAAGAAGAAATGCGCTGAGTTACCTTATCTTAGTGGAGATATCTGGATAGACCCATGATTCAAAAAATGCCATCTTGCTGCGGATATTCAAAAGAGTTATCTTCAATTTTTATTATTTGGTTTTGGATTCCTTTGGGCCGCCTTTTCGCAACCTTCCGATTGGTAACAAAAGTTAATTGTCAAAAAATTTTGACTTTTGAGTGTGTTCGAAGATAAGGTGTAAAGGCATCTGATAGACATGTATCGTTTTGTCGCGGAGGGTGGCACGTAAACGTGAGGTTTCGATGAACTTTTACTTTTACTTTTACAATGAGCTCGCGCGTCGCGGTTGTAGTCGCTGTAACTAGGATGCTCTTCGCTATCGCATAAACACCTCTAAAAAACCTCCCACAATGAAGTCGTATATTTGTCCCATTTGAAATGTCAGCTGGATTGAAATGTGTATTCAATAGTAAGCAAAATAGGTCCGTTCGCGTACTTTTTGCACTAAAATTTGTAGATTATCAAATTTCAAAGTGTGGGGTTAAAATTCTCTCAGAGCAGAGAGAGCTAAAATTGCGAAAAAGGAAAGGAACGGGTTGAACAAGAAAAAGTTGAAAATACACTGGTTTGACAGATTTGACAGTTTTCATAAACCAGCAAACAGAAATTTCTTGCACTAAAATTCGTAGCATGAGGAAATTTCATACTCTCTCGTGAGCGCTCTCTTCTGCGAAAAGTTTTTGGTAAAAATTCGTTAATTTTCGTAAAATTTCGCTGTTTTAGGAGCGTACGCGAACGGACCTATGTATGAGCCTGTTTTGATGATGACTCTCGACTACGTAGTACGTAGTAAAGAGTAATGTCGTGTCTACATGCAATAGTGCTCACTCCTGCACTACTTTGATAAAGTATAGGGGAGGGAATGAGTAAATTGAAACACTTCTGTATTTTTTCTGCGTTCTCTCGTCCAAGTACTCATTTTATGTGCGAACTACCCTCCTCAACGATGGAACTAGTAATGATAAAATGGAATAGGAACGGAACATTTCGGATTTAGAACGCGACTCTCGTCGATTTTTCTATTTTCTTCATGACTCTCCCCCTCTCTTTACCCCTCACTCTTCTTACCAACAAACTACCGACATAGCCGAGTTTTGAGTCAACATCTAAACAGGCTCTATTATTGAGACGATTTACGTTTATTTAAATTTTAATCCGGGTTGAACCTGGCTTCAATCCGGCTCATAAATGCTGTGTGTGCTCATGAAAATGGTACCTATTTATAGTTAAGATCTATTATCCTGAGCAAACACAGATGGCGCAAATTTGTATATCTATGATTGCGGATATTTCATTTCGGTTTATTTCCGCTTTAAAACAGAAGAATTTCGGAATGCTAACAATTAAAGGTTCGAGTCTAAATTAGTTTTACCGTCAGCTGTTTCGTATATTTTTATTTTGTAAACAAAATCAATTGCCGGAGAAGTGGAGGATAAAAGTCAGAGGAAGCAATAGGAGAACTTAAAATTGGCAAAGAAATATATGCATATTTGTTTTTAAACAAATTTCTTTACAGACTCAAAGCGCCAATGATGGCCATTTTACGGTTCAGTCTTTATATGTGATCGAAAATTATTTATTTAACTAAGTTATAAATTGGTTACACAACTTTATACATAGCCCAAATATATTTGTTTAGAAAATACTATTATTTTCGTTCCACGTTGAGTACGTTCCATACCAAACCAGCGACAACACTTACTTCACTTGTATGGTAATGGTACTAATATCCTTTTTGACACAACCTTATTGGAAGTTAACTTCACAACCGTGTATGTAGTTATTTTCAATACCAAACCCAGAAAAAAAGGACATTCCAGTGATTCACTGTGACAGACAGTCCAATCTCTGTGTATAAAATCCAATAGAAAATCTTTGTGCACCTAAAAATTTTTAGTACAGGGCCAATTATATCTGTTTCTATGAAAATAATTCGGAAAAATTGTTGGGACTGAGGACGACTTTAATCCGAATTGCGAACTGCAATGTCGGGTGAAAATGGAGAAGATAACTATGTATCTGCCCATTCTTGTGAGATATGTGGAATGTCCGGACTATCGGACGATCGGATGAGGGAACATACCAGAACGTGTCATGTCGAGGGTAATAGTCAATGTCCTTTTTGCGGATTTGGCGGAGTGCTTCCCTCTGAGCTGCTACTTCATGTGAATCAAGCGCATCTGGACTATCTAACGCCCGAGGACGAGTCTGTCCAGCTAACAGATGGAAACGAAAGGTTTGACTTTTTTTTTCTTGTAAATTTTTCTCTCTTGCTTATACAAGTGCCTACCCTTGTGGGGTGGTATTGCGCCCACAAAGTATTGGAAAAGAAAAAAATTAAATAATTTCTTACAGCTTTATGGAGCAAGGCTCTGATACTGCTTCGGGAGACGTTCAATTCTATCCCATTGAGAATGTAGCATCTTCTTCGAAGGCTGACGAAGCAAAGGTAAATTGCAATAATTCCAATCAAATTAGTCTCAACGGTGGTGATGCTCAGCTCCAGAATGAGCAAAATGTCGCGTCATGTTCGAAGAATATAAATAGAAACGTTGGTGAGGATAATGCCAGTGGTTTTAGTCACATGAACAGCAACCATTGCACTAAACGAGAGCTAATGAATGGATTTGAAGCTTCGTTGGACGCTCCCAGTGATCAGAGCTTACAATCCCGATCGGATCTCGAATTGCAGTTGAAGAGCTATTGCTCTGGTATTAAAGGGCCCGTCTTACAGGTTTGGATTTGATTTTTTCACTTGCATATTTTATTATATTTTCATGGGCATAATTGATGGACATGCTATCGATTTAAATCGAAGTGTCCAATCAAGCTGTTTGCTCTGAATATTTTTTTTGTTTTCTTTATTCGATTTTTGGCAATAATTTCAATTGAATGAGGAACTTATTCAACTTACATGTGGTCCTGTGTTGACATCGATTAAGTGCAGAAGTACTTTTTTTTAACAGTTGTGAAGGGACCACTAAAACGCAGTCTTAACATAAGTTTGACTTTATTTTTGTGCTCAGTTAAAGAGGTTTTTTAAACGACGACTGTATCAATTTCAAAGTTAAAAAAAAGAGTTTTTTGATGTGAATAACTTTTGTGTGAATGCAGGATGATGATTAGGGTTTCTCACATGGAATCCAAGAAATCCAAACCCTAAAGCACAGTTAAAAAAGGACACGGATGTTTGAAGTATAGGGTCATGCTTACTTATAAAGTCCTAACTCTTCGGCAAGACCTAATTACATGAAAAAAAATGGACAGATGCGAGGGAACCAAGTTATTTGTTCTTCCGCCATGTGTAGTGTCATCATGTGGTGTTGCACCTTTCGAAATAAGTTTCTCGGCCATAGTTTCCTTGTGGTAGCAGAAGTTTCTATGGAGACACACATAGGGTTTGCCGCTCTTATAGCCTTATTTCCAAAGTAAAGTTTGCTGTCCAGGTCACGCTTTGATGTTTCTGTTCTTTTTATTTCCTGGCCTTTGTTTCCTTCCGTACTACACTTCCTATTGCGTTTCAATATTGGTTTCGATCTCTATCGAACAAGAAGAGTTCTACTATTTTCCTCAATTTAATTATTTGCTATTTGTCGAAAAGTATTTTAAGTTGTTTGTAAGATTTTATTTATTTATTTTGTATAAATATATTTATTTATTGTGTCAGTGAATAAATAATTTCTTTAACAGTGTCCACTTTGTCGTTACACATCGGATAACGCAAATATTTTAGAGATGCACATAAATCGATCTCATTTCGATCCATTAAGTCCCAGTGTAAATGGTTCCTCTATGGCGAGCATTCATTTTAACAACATGTTAACTGGTCTACACTGTCCAATTTGCAATGATATATTTGAAACAGCCGCTTTAGAACTTCACGTTAATATAGAGCATAGGTGAATACTATAAGATGGAATTTAAGAAAAAAATATATTTTTGTTAATTAATTCTACTACACAGGGATATTCTTAGTCCAGAAAAGATCCCCAGTGATATTGTAGCTGTAGCTGGACAAAAAGTTAACGCATGTCCAGTTTGTAATATGAATTTTGCTAATATGAAACCACAAGAAATGGAAATGCATATTGAGACGCATTTTCCAAAGAGTCCAAAAGCCAAAACTGAAGAATCTGACACCGATATTGAAGCGAAAAAATTACGCGAACAAAAGGAATTCGATATGCTACGGGCACAGTATGGTATGGACGATCAAGGTAACTTCCGGGAGCAATCAGCCGAAGCTATGCAACGTGCTGTCTATGCTGGTGAAATGAGTGTGGCCGATTATTATGAGAGGCAAGTTGGTTTACGTGCTGCCGAATCTCATGGAATTGATGACGGCACCTCTTGTACTAAATCGGTTGCTTCACGTGTTCTTGCGCTATCATCATCATCGCCGGGTGTTATTAAGTCGTTACTCTGTTCGTCAGTTGATCATTATGCCTCCAGTTATGGTGACAAAGGATGGGGTTGCGGCTATAGAAATTTACAAATGCTTCTTTCTTCTTTGCTTCAGGTAAATAAATGTCTATTTTGATTGTTATGATATAAATTGTGTTTTTATTTTATTATTAGAACACAACTTATAATGAAGTGTTGTACTCTGCTTGGGGTAAACGAAATCCATCTAGAACCGCTATACCAAGTATTTCAAGACTTCAAAAAATGGTAGAGGCTGCATGGGCGCAAGGCTTTGACGTTCAGGTAAATTTTTATTTTTCTTTAAAACAAAATGAATATGAACTTAATTACTTGACTTTAGGGCTCAGAACAATTGGGATGTAAGCTGTATAATACCAGAAAATGGATAGGAGCTACAGAAATAGTTACAGTGCTTTCATGGCTTAGAATAAATTGTCAATTGATTGATTTTCATCGACCTACCGCCCTGGATGGGCGCCATCCAGAGTTATTCAATTGGGTATTACAGTATTTCGAGCAACGTCGTGTTCATACGCCTCCGCTTTATTTGCAACACCAAGGTAAATATAAATCTATGGACAAACAAAATCATTTGGTGTTCAAAATGCATGGGAAGTTACAACTGTTTGGGGTTTTTATCCTAAGAACTTGCATTGTGAATGCACATCGTAATGCACAATGTTCGCCTCACATATGTGTATACCAGGCATATGACTTTTTTGAGGTACATATTGGGCTCTTTATGACTGTCACTAGGCACACATGAGTTGGAGCTTTTCTGGTCTTAGAGATGATACCAGCTGTATCAATTCAAAAGACCTCTTTGCTCTTCTTTTCTTGAATAAAACAACGTACATTGGTTCTCATTTAAATCTTTATCGAACTATGTACGAAGAATAACGATCAACGAACAATTTAGAAAGCAAAAAAGGTACACTCCCACCTCAACAGTTGAATCAGGGTTTATGCATGGTATTTATTGTAAGTTATTTTTTTATCGAATGTACGTGGATAAAACTTTGTTTGATTAATGTATGTGTAAGTGTAAAATTTAAATATTATTTTCTATTAATCTGTATTGAAGGTCATTCCAGAACTATCATAGGTATCGAACAAAGATCAACGGGCCTGACACTGCTGGTTCTAGACCCAAGTCATGGGCCACGGCAAGTAGCTGCGCTCGGGTCATCGCAAGATTCACTTAGGCTGATAAGAAGAGGACCGTTCGCTATGAGAGCTCCCCAATATCAAGTGGTTGCTGTTCGGGGACTCATCAAAACGGAAGAACAATATCAGGTATACAATGTATTTTGCTTCAAGTTTAGATAAGGTTCAACTTCAACTCGTTTTCTTTTTGTTGGTTTCTTTGCAGTCAAGTAAAGTTCTAAGATCATTGAGGATTCCTCCCGATTGTTGACTAGTGTTAATTAAATGGTTATGGGCTTTGAGATTATTATCACGCATTAAAGCAATATTTCCATCACCAATCGATTTACGATGTAGAAAATTTGTTACATTTTTTATTTTCTATGAACAGGGCTTGTTTAAAATTTGATAAATTAACTTCCAATTTATTTATTTATTTATATTTTTTTTTTTTTTTGTTAAAATGGAATATCTTGTTCCGGATTTCAATTATATTTAAATAAAATCTTTTCCAACAAAGCAAGTGATTTAATGTTTATTTTGGACCGGAAATACAACAATCGATAACGAAACGCTAAAACAATGGGACATATCAAAAGCCTATGTGTTCTATATGTGAATAAATGTGAACCAAGATGTAATTATGAGCGAGTCGTTCAGAATGTTATTTAAGTAACAAAATCAAAATATCCAGAATGACTACAAGATAGCTGCGCGCTTAAAAACTACCAGCTTGAACCAAATGTCAAATCGATCAAGGATGTCTGCTTATTATTGTTCGTAAGACCGAGTCGGCACGAGCAATATTTCATAGACCAAAATATGTGAAAAAAAAATCGATTTTTCGCTTAGCTTATGAGACATCGGGCTTTTTTTCTGCAGAAAATCATAGAATTTCTTTGTTATCCTATAATTATTTTGTCAGAGTACAAAAAGAATATTGCATACATCTGAGCGCAAAAGAATTGCGTACATTTTTACATATTACATTTTCAAATATATTCAGTGAAAATTTTATCATAAATTCAGTCCGCTGCCGTCAAAAAGAGCGACCAAATCTGACATCCCCAGTTAGTGTTAGACTACTGAACGCGCCCGTTGCATCTGAGGTTCAGTTTCTGAACACACTATGTACAACTCACCACGAGTTGTAAACTTCAAAAAATAAAACCAAACTAATTTTCTTTTGACAATTTACACGTCGATTCATTTTGAAGTCTAATTTTTAGGCAATTAGAATGAAAGCCACAGAAAATGAGTCAATCAATCTCTCACTTTTTCTGTGTAAATGCTTTGAGTTTTATAGTAGAAATACATTGAAACAGCAACAGCCAGGAGCAACTTCAATAGCATACACAAAAAGGCCGATTTCTAAAAAATTTTCTACGGTTGTCAATGTTGCTGTTGCTGTTACTGTGTCAATGTGTTTCTACTAAAACGCAGCGAATGCCAACAAATTGCAAACGTGATTGATTTCTTTTATTCACCTTTCGTGGTGAAATTGAAGTTGTCTACAGAGTTAAATCTAACTTGTCTCATTATATATTAGCTGATAGGTTTATTTTACTTACATTTCGTTAATCCAAAGAAAAGTTTTTGAAAATTCTACCTTTCATTTTATTAGTCATGTCAATGGGTCGATGGAAACCTACCACATGTCAATTGACCTGTCAAAAGTGGGTGGTTCCTAGTTCAGTCTTAAATTCCAACCACACTTTTATCATGTTTTTAGCACTTCCAAGACAACTGGAAAGCTGAGCACGTATTTAATTTTTCTCTGCAACAGTGCATTTTTTGTGCCGATCATAAGTTAATTTATTTTAATTACAAAGAAAATAAAATAAAAAGTATTAATATCCAAGAATGGCTGAGGAGACAAACACTGAAGTGCAAGGTGCTTTCGACAATATCATCATCAATAATGGAGAAAACGACGAGGAGGCAGGTGAACGTGATGTGAATCTCTCTGGATCCAATGACACCGATGTAAGTGATAAGCAAATAACCATACAGAGTCTAATTGATTAAAATCATAACATTTATCATGACTAAATTGTTTGTTCCGTCGTAGAATGCAATGTTCTTCATACAAAGGATGTCTTTGTTTCTTTTTTGGAAACAATTGAGATTTAAAGAATTGCATTCCTTGAAATTTCAAAGTAGGACTGGCATACATATTGGTTGAATGGTGTTTGTAACATAAATATTGTGACGAACAATGCTGATGCTAGTCAAAGCGTCGTTTAACGCCCATTTACTATGTTTTAACACGTACGCACATTGTGTTTTAATCTTTTTATCGACCTACCGGTATCGGAAAAGTTGTTCATTATGGTTTGGTGAATGCACTATGAGAACCATGCTAGGGCTTTACTGGTTTAAGAGGTATGACTAATCCACTTCCTCTTCCTCTATTCATATCAATGAAATGATATCCTTATCACTAAACAGCCAGTAGGTTTTTTTTTCACTCAACTGTTGAGGAGGAAAAATGAGCAAAATGTTGGAACGTATATTCATTTAATTTTTCAGTCGAAATTGCGAAGATGACAAGCTGGCTCAATAAGGTTCGCATACATATAGCATTAGCATGAAAAGAAAGAGGAAAAAACACCAATGGCAACAAGTAAAATTCAACATGAAGTACCAGACAAGCAGCTATCTTTTCTGTATAAACAGTGCCTGCTATAGAAAAGGTATATGCGGCAGGTATATCCTTCGAACGTTGCAAGACGCCTTTAGCTCATTCCCATAGAACAGGATTCTCTCTTAATGTTTATTCACCATGTTTTTGCTTCTTAGAGATATGATTGATCGAAAAAAAGTTGATTTTAATTGACCTAAACGCTGTAAGGTCAATGCCACACGAGCTCTAAACTGTCTGTGTTTTGGAGGTCGCTGCTAAATGGAAAAAGAAGCTCGTGTGGCATTGGTGTAAGGGCGCATTGGTTCGTCATTAAGGAACGTCCACCTATCGTTCGTTTCGTTGCTCGGAAGTGTTATTGTTCATAAACCTACCGACCCGCATTCTACTTCTCATTGATTAGACAGATTATAAAAAAGGGAGGAATATTTAAGTCCACCTTACAGAAGATACATACTTACTATCTTATATTTTGTTTGTAATTACAGCGTAGGATTTCGTCAACAAGCCTTGAAGACGTTCTTACAGATTGTGGCGATTCCTGCATCGATATAACAGTCTCGGAGCCACAGAAAGTTGGAGATGGTATTAATTCGTACTTGGCTTACAAGTAAATTACTTTGTTGTCTCATTTTATTACTTACTCTTACACGTATTCCCATTTTTCATTTTTAGGGTGACGACAAAAACAAAAATTCCAAAATTTAAAAGCAATGAGTTCAGTACCTTGCGTAGATTTAGTGATTTCCTAGGTATTCATGCAATTCTAGTTGATAAATACTTGCGACTGGGTCAAATAATCCCTCCAGCTCCATCAAAAAATATTATAGGTAGTTAAATTAATTATAAAAGCACTTAAACTCAATTAAATGTTTTTTTCTTATGAAGGAAGTACTAAAGTAAAAATGAGCCCTCAGCAATCTGATGCGGGCACAAGTTTGACCATGGAATGGGTGGAAGTGCGTCGGGCAGCACTACAGAGGTTTTTAAATAGAACCGCTCAACATCCCCTACTAAGAGTTGATCTCGATTTTATAAATTTCTTAGAAAGTGATCAGGTAAGTGCAAGTCTATTGCAAGCCATCATAAGCTTTTCATTAATTTGATTATATTTCTTTTCAGGAACTACCCCGATCTGTAAACACAGCTGTATTAAGTGGCGCTGGCGTTATGCGTTTGTTTAACAAAATGGGAGAAACTGTTAACAAAATCACATACAAAATGGATGAAAATGATCTCGTAAGAACATGAGAAAAGCAACTATTTAAAGATTTCAACTATTTGCAAACTTTTTACAGTGGTTCGATGAAAAAATTGCATCAGTTGAGAATCTAGACATTCATTTACAAAAGCTGCATACCACTTTGAAAGAGTTGGTAGCTACACGTAAAGAACTGGCCTCATCAACTGAATTAGTTGCGAAATCTGCAGCAATGCTTAGCACCTGTGAGGAACACACGGATCTATCACGTGCGCTGTCGTCACTAGCGGATGCGGAGGAAAAAATTGAGATCTTGCGTTCGGCACAGGCCAATTCGGATTTCTTTATTTTCTCTGAAATTATCAAGGATTATTTGGGATTGTTTGGATCGATTAAGAGTGCATTTCATGAGAGAGTCAAGGTATGTATAAAGGACATTAACTTATGATGCTCATTTGCAACTTATGATGCGCTATTCGTCCAGTTTGGCTAGCGTTTCCTAGAGATTTTGTAAAAGTATGCTCGTAAGACGCGTGTTTAAAATCACGAACTGCTTAGAACCAAAACAAATATTGTTGTGAATCTCAAGAAGTCAATCAGCACAACGTTACCTAATACCTCGAGCTCCGAGAAAAAATGACTACCAAGAGTTATCATTCTTCTGACGGAAAGGGGAAGGACAATCACACAACAGTGTTGGACACTCGTTTGTTTATATTTAAACGATGGTCACAAGAATACGTAACAATTGTCATCGATTCGCAAGAATACGTAACAATTGTCATCGATTCGCAAGAATACGTAAGAATTGTCATCGATTCGCAAGAATACGTAAGAATTGTCATCGATTCGCAAGAATACGTAATAATTGTCATCGATTCGCAAGAATACGTAACAATTGTCATGGATTCGCAAGAATACGTAACAATTGTCATCGATTCGCAAGAACACGTAACAATTGTCATCGATTCGCAAGAATACGTAACAATTGTCATCGATTCGCAAGAATACGTAACAATTGTCATCGATATTTTGTGGCCTGTTTTGGTTATTTATTGTGGGCACTTGATTGGGTCATTTTGACTGCACTTGTGTGTCGCCGCAGTGGGTCACTTGCTTGGGTTAGCGTCTTGTGCAGGCACAGCGTGTGGGCACAACAACAGGTGACTGATAGATTCGACTTCTTCTTCGTCCCTGCAACTTCTGCAATTGTCATTATGCAGCACATGGAGTCGCTCCGCGTTAAGACCAATGGCGGTAATTACTCTAGAAAGAATCTACGTTATAACGACTGAGTTTAACCAGAGTTGAAGATCTCTTCTTCCCAAAGGCCGGCCATGGCATCTCTAGATTGTCTTTCCAACGATATTACTCTTGACTGAATGATGACTGTGACTTCAGCGTGAAAGATGCTGCAGTCGTCGTTTATTCTAAAGGAGTGGTTTATTTCTAGGTCTTCACAATAAACCCCGGCTGCCGTCGGTATAGACTCCGCCAACTTCTTTTTCTTCTTGGTTCTACAGTTCTTCTAGGAAATTCTGTTAGGAATTCTTGCATTGATAAAATTAATTTATAGGTATTCCAAAACTGGCAGTACGCTCAAATGCAATTGACAAAACGCCGAGAAAACAAGGCCAAAATGGAACTGGCAAGCAGAAACGATAAGCTGGAACAGTTGCAACAAGAGGTTAATGAGGTTTGTTTGAAAATTCCCATTGTGCTTTCCCGAAATAAAATATTACAACTCCATTTTTAAGTGGGAAGCAAAAGTACAGCGTTGCCAAAAAGAATTCGACGATATCTCTGTAGCTATTAAGAAAGAAATGGAACGTTTCGAAGTCAACAAGGTAAAGGAAATCAAGTCAAGTGTACTCAAATATGTTGAAGATCAAATGGCTCACCAACACCAGGTACTAATTCTATTTAATTTGATGTTTCTCTTTTTTTTAAATTATTTTCTCCTACAGCTCATAAGCTACTGGGAAGCTTTTGCTCCTTCTGCACGTGAAATTATGTAACTTAGTAGCTATGCTTGATTAATTGGAGTTAATAACTACCTACGTACGGGACCGAAAACATTCCTGCATTTCTTAAAATATAAATATGAACAAATTTTATTACGCAATCTGTTTAGTTAATAAAAAATATTATTACTGTATTCGGTTAGAACTTTTCTATTTGAAGTAGAGGGCGCGAGAAAGTCAATATTAAGCAGCAACTCCTCCGAATCATGCTTCGAAAGAACCATCGTGCGAAACGGCCTTCAAAATTCTATTTTCTACTTCAACATTGACTGCATTTGGATGGCAAACGGCTAACAAAGGTCTCGTAGGAGCAACATCTCGCGATAGGTGTTGGTTCACTAAGTAATGAGAAAGATCCACTGCAGCTGAAGAGCTCTGGGAATTTCCTGGGAAATTGTTAACGGGAGAGGACGAATGGCGAGTTTCCTGCGCCACCAAACAGGATTTGTGTCGGTTGGGCTGGGCTCCAGCGAGCCTCAACCACAAATTTGGCTATCGAAAACGGACAACGATCGGATTCTGGAACGTTAAGAACCTCCGGGACACACTCCAAGAAGGGAGTGGCAACTTAGGGTTGAGAGAAATAAGATAGTTTGATGCTGTGGTATACATCTTCCCAACAAAAAGCAATGTCATGCTCTACTCTGGTAAGCCAGCTGGAAGTCCACGTAGGTCCGGATGGGGACTGGTGTTAACTCCAGCAGCGCAAAAAAGCCTCATAGTCTGTAAGCACAGTGACCGGATATTGAGCCAGGTTACAGAGTAGGTTACCATCATACAGTGCTACGCTCCGACCGATGACACAGATGAGGATGAAAAGAACAATTTTTACAGACAATTTAGGCGCCGTCTTCAACCGAACACCAATGGATAGTGATGGGGAATCTCAATGCCAAGGTAGGTAGCGAGAACACTATGCTCAAACACGTGATGGGAGTTCACGGCCTTGGAGACCGAAAGGACAACGGTGAGCGGTTTGTGGACTTCTGCAATACTAACCGCTTAGTCATTGGAGGTACGCTGTTTAAGAATAACACCTGCCACAAGATCAGTTGGGTATCGACTGATAGGCCAACCAGATTGACCACATTGAGATCAGCCGACGCTTCAGAAATTTTCTCCTGGATGTCGGAAACAGACGTGGAGCTGACATCGGACAGGAACGCGATTGCCATCTTATGGTAGCTCATATACACCTTCGCACTGCATCCGTCAACAGCAATTGTTCAAACTTGAACATCACCACAGTTTAGGGACCAACTTACCTTATAAGCTAAGCTTATCAGCGTTCATTTCAGGAAAGTATGGATGACCACTGGAATGCTGTGACAAATGCCTTTGCAACCGGGTCAAGTACCTACATACGTCGGTAAGAGGCAGAAGCACTACCGCACATGGAGACCTGGAGACGGATCGAACAGTGTACAGCAATAAAGGCTCGGATTGCAGCCGCCTTAGCAGTGGAGAAAACCGATCTAGAAACCCAATATCGTGCGAAGAAGAAAGAAGTGCACGGTAGTGGGAGGCGTGACAAGCGTCAGTACATCGACATACTGGCTTCAATGGCTGAAGAAGCAACGAGCAGATGCGACAGTAGGACTGTTTATAGTATCGCCAAGGAGCTCACTGGTGGTCGGAACTCCAAATAACACCCGGTGAAAATTCTAGACGACAGCCTTCTGATTTCGAATGAGGATCAGCTCGTTAGATGGAGAGAACATTTCGTGCTAAATTACTCAGGCGATGTGATAGGGGATCAAATTCGAGCGAGTAATCCGAAGCAACGAGTTCCCGAATCCGAAATCATATCAGCAATCTGGTGGGCATTGATGACATCCCTGCCGAACTATTTCAAGCGGCACTGAGCGTTTGGGATAGCGAAAAGGTTCCGCAGGAGTGGAAAAATGTGTCAAAAGAATTTGAAGTCCAAAGTGGAATATGTAAAGGATGCATCAGTGATTAAACAGTGATGCTCTCCGTGCAGAATTGACGGACGGAAACCATGGAATTCGCTGGACATGGACATCTTACCTTAAACACCTAGACTACGCTGAGGATGTTTGTGTCCTCTCACATAAGATAATGGACCTCTCTGTGCAGGGCGATTTGAATTGCTATTCGAAAGTGCAAACCTTTTTTTACTTTTTTCAGCAGGACCTGTCCTAGTCCGTTTGGGAAAACTTGTGGTAAGCAAGTTTCCGTATACCAATTAGCAGTACACATATGGATACCTGTAAACTTTCCTAACCAAAACTCATTCATTTCGAGCTCTTCTTGAAATAAAACAAACATGTGTGGGCATTTTAAACATTTAATAATTAAAAATTAAGTTCTTTGTCATTAACTTCCACTTAAATAATGCATGTGTGTATATGTACATACTGTTAATATGTATTATTCATATTACGTGTATTCATACATAAAATTGAAATAGATTTTTTGTTTTTTTTTTTTTTTCTAAGGACGATTATCAGAAATGATGAATTACATTTAAGATACGTTGAAACTGTTGTATACCTCCTTATTTTTTTTTTTTGTTTAGTGAACGTTAATTGCACCGAACCTGATTCATTCTATGTATGTATATACCTACACTAAAGATTTATTTACCGCGCCTCCACCCACATAGTGACCGATATCTTCTTTACGTTTTTTCAGATCGATCATTATCTGGCTGCTGTTGAACGGTCTTGCTGACTTTGTCACTATCGTCAACAGCCTTCGAAATGTCTTTTACAAATTCATGAACTACAGAACCATCCTCGTTCGTTGAAATTTTATAAATTG
This sequence comes from Chalcosyrphus nemorum, assembly GCA_949716465.1. Lineage (NCBI taxonomy): Eukaryota > Metazoa > Arthropoda > Insecta > Diptera > Syrphidae > Chalcosyrphus > Chalcosyrphus nemorum. The sequence continues at coordinate 27,231,687 of OX454335.1, forward strand.
TTGGACAGGAATTTGAATTCTTAATTGATAGAGGATTGCTGCTCGAGTTTTCCTTTCCTTCAGCTAATAATTCAAGCGGATGATCCAGATCTAGTATCTCAGTCGTTTCGGGACTATTACTTTCGATGGTAACGTCCTCTGTCAGGGTTAGATGCTTAAGAACAATCTCATCCGAGTACATTTTATATACATTATTCACTTCCATGTTTTCATTTATGTAGTTAATATGTATAGGGGAAACCTGCAAATTAGATGTTCTCAAGTAATCATCAGGCGGAGTGTAATAGATGGATGTTTTGCTCTCATCAATGCTTTTTGCTGCGTAATTTTGTAAAAGTTTGCATTTGAATTTCAACAAATTAACATCTATATCGGATAGCTCGGCTCCCATTTGACTCTTGAAGTAGGTGTCTAAATCTGAAAGAAAAGTAGAAAAATATAATTTTTAAGTTAAATATTTAAAGTTATTGCGAGTCTCAAAAGAAAGCCCCAAACTTATCAAAATGCTGTGCTACCCAGTATCACTGACTGGCATCGCATGTTACCAAGAAAACGTTACGATAAAAGTGAAAGAGCGCAACAATTTCTACTGGTCTGGCACCAACCCGATCACTGGGTGATCGGCGACGGGCCGAGTTTTTTTGCGCGGCGCGGCAGGAAATTGAAAGCCAAGAATTCACCTGGACACTTTCAATGAGAGCGGCAATAACTTCGGCAGATTTATTATCCACAACGTTGCGAATATTCCTCTCGGAAAGACGATTATTGCGATATTAAAATGGAGGAAGCGCGCGAACAAAAGTCCCCCTTTAATTAAACATTTTAATCATTTGCACATGTTATTGAGCACTATGATTTGGCAAGACAGATTTAATAATCGACTGCCAATTAGACAGATGTAGCTTTAACAAAATGGCCCCTATCACCTGTCAAAGTTTGGAAATCTTTATTGGAAAACCCTACAACAGCAACAATAATCTTGGTTGGTCTTCCAGTGCCTTTGGTCTTTGCTCAGGAACCTGAGCACCTTGTCTGGCAAGCTCATCTGCGGCTTCGTTGCCAGGGATGCTCCTATGTCCAGGAACCCAAGTAAGTGTGACATTATTATGTGCAGCAAGCTGCAAGATGGATTGGGTGCAGTTCCAAACTAGCTAAGACTCAAAGTTATAGGAGTTGAGAGCCTTGAGTGCTGCTTGGCTATCTGAGAGTATGTTGATATGAGATCTTTTCTGGCACAGAGCTCGATAGCGTGGACTCCTGCCTGAAAGACAGTGGTTGTTTGCCCTAGAGGAACAGATAATCTGTAGATTCCAGCTCCAGGCCCACTTGACATCTTAGATCCGTCAGTATACCAATCTAGTGATGAGGAAGTTGATTGTCCCAGAAACCACAGATTGGGACAACGACCTCAAAAGGGTGATGGAGATGGATTCTCTTGGGCATGAAGTGCACACTGCTGGATAGAATAGCAGAGGAACTCTTTCAAGGATTTTCATGTGTCCGTCTAAGTCAGCGGAGGAATTATTGCATAGCAGTTGAAGCTTTAATGCATTAGCAGCTGCAGTCTTAATAAAGCTATGTGGAGGAGAGGGAGGTCTAAGAGAGCCTCCAACGCAACTGTCGGGCAGGAGCGCATTGCACCCGTAATACCTACACAAGTTAGGCATTGTATTCTTATGAGGGCATACCGCGTGACCGTTTGGTTGGCTGGATTATTGTCAAAGACAACCTCTTGTCCAGCAGACCAGAACCTTGTGCTGTGTTCCAAAAACCTTAAGCTCGTTGCATTTGAGTTCCCGTTCGCCGACTGACTGATTCTCAAGGCCTGCAGTAAACTAAACAAATATAAACTTTCTTTTGAGAAACCTTTTAGATTGACATTGATCTAGCCATTGAAGAGTCTACTAAATGGACAAGTTCTTTTATTCCATCGACAATCGCAATAGAAGTTACAGGCAATGTAGTAGTAATAGATTTAGATTTAGAAAATACTTACTTTCAGTTATATCCTCATCACAACGCCCACGACAATTTTCAAAGTAAAAGCTTGGAAGATTCTCAAGTACTTTGTTCAATGTCTGTTGCTGGTACTTGTATCCTTCTCGCAGCCGTAAAACTTGATGCGCACTAAATTTACGAATTTTATTCCGCTGGTAGACATAGTTCTCCCTTACCCAATTCAATTGCGTATTCGAATAGTCTCGGACCTTTTTCATCTAAAATGGAATAGGTATTTTAATTTCCTGAAAACAAATAAACAAAAGAACAAACCTGGTCGTAATACTGGTACTTGAGCGATGTCAAATGATTCGAGCCAATGTCGCGAAACTCTTTAAGATGTTTTGCTTGAGATGTATAGCTATTCTGGATCCATTCAACTTGTTGGGCACAGTTCTCCCTAATACGATGAACCTAGTTTGGTTTTTTGTTTTTAAAGAAGTATTTATTTTAGTTCAATGGCAATTAAGGCAAATAGATTAGCATTTGATACACCACAAAGGACAATAAGTTGAATAGCATTTGGATTAATCAGAATCAAGTTAGTTTAGAAACTTAACGACAAATAGCTAAATATAGTAGAGAAGAAGTTAAACCTAAATAATAGCAATATAATCGTTACCTGCTGTGCATAGTTCTCTCTTAGTCTTTCTAGTTGCTGGGTTTTATACTGTTCAATGCTATCTAACATGGCGTAAATCTGTTTAGCACGTGGTGATTTTTTGTTTCGTGAAAAGCAAACACAAGCATTGCATATTTTATAGTATATGCCATATCTGTAAATATAAAGGTGTTTTTGGTTTGTTTGTTTTTAATTCTCTCATAAGGACAACGTTTTAAGGGGAAAATATACAAGATCATGTCACACGTAATACCTACAAATGAATTCTATAATTAGCATCAATAATGGTTCTATCTTTTCTCCGGTAATGGCAAAGACAGATACAAATTCGTTGAGTAGATTTAACTATGGCAGTCTAGTGAATCAATTATTTCAAATGTTTTAACGAAAAAGAAAAACATACAATTTTAAATTCTGTATTGTATATGAAAGATATGAAATCACCAATTACATATATGTGCTCTCAATATCGTTGCGCAAAATATTGTATAAATTTTGTTGGGTGATAATGGTTACACAATATTGTTGCGCAGAAATCATAACATAACATGTCTCGTTCAGTCTCCATTTATTGCTTGCATATGGCAAATGAATGACTGTGATTTGAATTGTTTAAAAAAAAGTAAAGTCAAAAAAAGTTAATGGTCAAAGTTTTCAACGAGATTAGTCTATTTTTTGCCGAAGAATACAATTTGTAGCTTAACAAAACTCGAATTCAAATATATGTTCGTGTAGCGTCTTCCAGGTTGAAGTACTTCCTGTAACCTAAACAGTAAAGCCATCATCATGTCATCACATCCTTGAAGCTGGTAGAACTGTGCAAGAAGAACTCTCCTCGGTTGAAAATCAGCCTTCTTTGTGTGCTGGGTCACAGCAATATCGAGGTGAGATGAGCGAGGTTCTGCGCTTGATGGAACGTTCCACTGAATTCACTAATCGATAGAATCTAGGTGCCGGGGGTTGCGAAAATGTCTAGACAGATATGGCCCAAATGCCACTTAAAAAGAGCAAGATAACTAATGAAAAGAAGCCGCGTTTAGGATGAAATCAAATACGTGTAGTGAAACGGACGCATGTGAGGTGCAGCGTCGTTCAAACGTCAAGCAAAGCGGCGATTTCATTTTCACAAGAGTCTATGCTTCTTTGAAAATATTCCTGTAACTTGACGCGACCTTTTCATAGCTCTCTGAAAAAAATATGAATTTCACCGTGGACACCTTCTTTTTAAAGTTCCCCTCCGCTGCGGAGGTTGGAAATCATTGTTTTTAATGTTTGTTTGGTGGAAAGATTGAGTCTCTCGCTCATATTTGACATCCATTTCAGTAGCAGACTACTGCACAGGGGGTTCCAAGTTCAACTCCAGAAAAATACAATAAAATTTTTTTTTTTTCACGGCTCCACCTCTTCCGAGAGTCTGACAAACGTTCAAAAGTATTTACTATCATAAGAAAGCTTCTCAAAACCCCTCTGTCCTTTGGATACGGCATAAAGCTTGAGGTCCCTTCTGTACGTGCAGAAATGTATACCACACACAACATGTACAGTTGCGAGAAGCTACGCCTTGGCCCTCTATGGGCTGCTTACGGCCTGATATTTATTTATTTTATTTTAGGATTTGTCCCCCCACACTTCTTCTCCCATCTATCCTTCCTTGGAAGATGAGTTGGAGGAGTTTGTACTTGTTATTGCGCGGCACGTGTCCTAAATATTCGACCTACAAGGTGATACAGGTCATAAGCCTGTCTTGTCTGCAAGTCTCTGCTTAATTGTACAAACAACATTCTTGTAAAAATGCTCGAATAAGTTCGGTTGCATTGTTAAAACAAATATAAGACTAAAGACTGATAAAAGACATAACCACGTACAAACTAAAAAGCACAAATAACCTAACCACTTCGGAGGTTAGGGAGAAGATCTAACAGCTTTTACACTGGTGAGCGAGAATGTGTTGTGAAAAGTACTATCTGTGAACATCACGAACAGGGAAAATCACTAACACATTCTCGCTCGCCAGTGTCAAATTTTTAGGTTAAGGAGAAGATCCCTCGAAGTGGTTTGGTTATTTGTGCTAAAAAGTGACAAATAATTAAAACATAAATGCATGAAATGATAAAGCCTGATTTTTTGTTCGCAGGACAGACCCTGTTAAGTCTGACAATGCAAGCAACCAACATAAATTGAACTGAATTCATAATAAAGACATTAATACTCACTTTGATAAAACCGCTCTGATTCCTTGTACAATAAGTGTTAACAATAAAAATGATATGGCAACCGCTGTTCCAAAACATAAGCTTCGAATCTTAACTTTATAGAAAACAATTGGATCAATGTAAAGTCTACAAAATAAGCAATCATATAAATCTTGGCCAAAACAATTTAATAAAAAACAATTATTTATACCTTATACACGTCGAAGCATTACCCATTAAATTGTACGCATAACACGTATATAAACCACTATCCCTACGCGAGATATTAAATATCCGTAATGATCCATTCTCGTACAAAGCAAAATGACTATAAACATCTTTGTGGTGACTTGTAAAGTTGGAATTTATTTCCTCGCTTAGCGCAGTGAATTCATACTTATTTATCTGTTTACCATTATGATTTAAGATTATTGGCTCTTTCTCCGGATCGGCACGATGTCTTAATACTTGATTTGATGGCGTAACCCAAATAACATCCGGTGACGGACTGCCCGTGTACAAGCATTCCAAATTCACCGTGGAATGCAACAAATGCATTTTACTCTCCGAAGACTGCGATATAGTTGGCTTAAAACAGTGTAAATTTCTCAAAACCGATATCATATCACCAGGATAGCCATGATGACATTTTAAATTTGAAATAACGCTATCAATATCATATTGATTGTTCGTACAACCATCGCCAATGCACTGGCTTTGGCGATTCATCACACGCAATGCAGTCCGATTCAGCCAATCGGTAAGCCAATACATTTTGCAATCACAGATGTAATCGTTATTTATAATATTGATTGAGTCGAGGTTCTCCAAATTATTCACCGTACCCGGTATGGAAGTCAGTTTATTGTTTTCCAAATTCAAAAGCTTAAGGTTTTTCAACTCGCCAATTTCGGAAGGCAATTGCATTAGAGCATTGTTGGCTAGGTGCAGCTCCACGATGTTGATTGTGTTTTTGAATAAGCTTTTTGGTAGTTTCACAAGGCGTTTATTATGTTGAATGGAAAGCACTTTCAGATTGTATAAAATTTGCGTATTAACCTCGCCGTCTTCACGCGAAACCCAGTTGCCGATTTTCTCCAGTTGTGTTCCATCGATGGTGAGCGATGTCAGGGCCTTTTGATTCATGAATAATCCACTGGGAAGCTGAGTGAAACCATTCTCACTTAAATCAAGATTGATTAGGTTTGGAATTGGATGAAAAAGTGCCGCGGAAACAATATTTAATTTGTTATGCCGCAAATTTAGATTGGTTAAGCTGCTCAACGAATAGAATGCCTTTCGATCGATATAGGTTATTAAATTGTGCGATAGATCTAATGTCTGGAGTTTCTTTAGTCCAAAAAACACATTACGTTCAATTGCTGTCAACGCATTATACTGCAAATGTAATTCATGTAATTCTTTGTTTAAAGCAAAGAAATTATCTGGCATCGATACAAGTCGATTGTGTGACATATCAAGGATACTAATGTGTGGCATAGCTTTAAATAATTGAAACGGTAGAATGGATAGATCGTTTTTACTTATAAACAATTGCTCTAATTTTGTTGTTTGATCAAAGATATTTCTCGGGATACCAGAGATATTATTTTTCGATATATTAAGAATTCTTAATTGGCTAAAGTGTCTCAGAGAAATGTCACTTAAAGTGGTTAGTCTATTTTGATCTAAACGCAATTCCTGCAAATTGCTCAGATTATCAAATTGTGTAAAAGTGCAGCGATCAGAATCTAATTCATTGGCAGTTAATTTTAGAACTTTAAGTTCTCGGATAACATTTGGATAGGCCCATCTAACACAATTGATTTGGTTCTCAGACAGATCAAGAGATTCGATATTTTGGAAATTCGCCTCATATCTTTTGAAGAACATTTCAATTTGCATGTCGGTCAGGTTACTGTCGCTCCATTTTAGATGCTTTACGAACTGTAGGTGGTGCAGTTGTAGATCGATGTTATTTGTTTTAAGGCAATGTACTAGCGTGATGTTATCATAGTTAATGTGTTTCTTTGCTACGAGTTCATCATTTATTTCAATGAGAGTGGCATTCTCACAATGTAATTTAAAAAATAATGTGCCTTTTACATTAGTAGATGAACTTTCATCTTCATCTGTAGATGTAGTAGACACGCATGATGCATTTAGGTGCTGCTGCTGCTGCCTCGCTTCAAGACAATTATAACTAAAATGAAATACACTTAGCCAGGCTAGTATCAAGGAGACTTGTGATAGTATTTCCATTTTTCTGCATGAAATTTAAAATATTTGCATAGCATTTTATTTATATTCCGCACAATCATTATATCTGAAAATATATAAAAAAAGGAAACTGTTTATTTATAATAATTACAACTACGTACAAATAGCAAGAGTAAGTTTGTCTAGCTTACTGCGTGAACGCAACGAATTCGAAGGTAGCTTGAGGTAGGGCAATCAATAGCTTGGCTTTAGGGAGCACGAGAAACGGCAGAAAAGTTTTGGTCTTAAGCGCAAGTGCTTTGAATGTGCACAGGTCATCATTACACCATATTTGGCACAAAGACCTAAAGATGCAAGAATTATAGCCCGATGGATGCCAGTCAAGGGTTTGACATCGTAAGAGGCAACTTTCAAGACGCGAGAAGAAAGGTGACATAAATTTGCATAAACGCAGTTTTCATTGAACCCCTATGGGGTACTATTTGAAACCTAAAGCATTAAGTCGATAAGTAAAGCTTTTTTCTACGGGAGAGAGCTGGGCAGGCAGATTATCCTCCTCTTTCTCATCTCTACAGCTACTGCAGAAGGTGTTTGCGAAAAGGCCCGGCCTTGCTGCGTGCTTAACACCTAATTCTTCGAGCATTTTAAATCTAGCTTAGGCCCAATTTGTTTAGTCGTTATGCTACTTGATTTGTACTCGCGATAGCATTCAACTTAAATTTTGTTTACATGTATGTGTTGGTAGGGCATTTGTTGAGCATTATGGACAAGGTTGCTCCTATTTTGGCGAGTTCCTACGTACCCAGCACAGTTGAATGTTGAACTGCTCGCCCATCTCCGTAAGAAACGATTGTGTAATAAACTTTGTTGAATAAGAGTCCTTGCTGGCATGCTAGTTCCGGCTATCTGCTCGTCGGAGGGCAAGGGAACTTGACCCTGTTCATTAACAAAAAAAAAAAATCATGCCAGTCTTTGTAGCGCGCTGGTGTTCTGCCGCTGCGAGGAATTTTCTTGACCCACCCTACCATGGTTGTTCTACTCGCCTCAACAACCCCTTCTCACCACATTCAGCACACACTTGGCCATTGGTGACAATCGGTGTGTGTCAACAATTACACCGATAACATAATCGGTGTTTGTCAAGGATTTGACAACTGTCACCGCAGAAAACACACCAGCTGATTGATTTTACAAATTTGCAACAATTGGCAGTCGATGAAATTATAGAGATCGAATCCAAGGACTTAATGGCAGCTTGGCTGTCTGAAAACACACGGAGTTCTTTAACGTTTTTCACGTTTTGCTTAAGCCATGTTAAGACTCCTTTAATCGCAATGTAAAAAACGCGCGCGCATGAACAAACTACAAGCATTTTGCAAAAGCCGGAAGGATAACAGAGAAGAACCCATGCACGCTTTAAATGCATGAAGTAATACAAAACATAGTACATAAACTTATAAACGAATATGTACATACATATAGCTGTACGTTTTGAAGTTACAAATGTTTGAGAAGTGCATGATCGTATTTTCGGTGTAATTTGCAAGAAAAAAAGTCTTTGGAGTTCTATAATTCACTATCACCTCTATTGTTTTGACGCGCGAAACTTAAAGCTTAGCTAGAATAATCGATGTGGTCAAATGTGGTCCTTTAAATCCAGCTTTGAGCGTATGAATTCAGGCGAAACTTAAAACTTAGCTAGAATAATCGATGTGGTCAAATGTGGTCGTTTAAATCCTCCTTAGAGCGTATGAATTGAGGCGGGTAAAATCCTTCTATACATTTTGAACCATTTTAGGGGACCTTGAGCACATGATTACAATGGTAAGCCTTTCAATTTTGCGTAATTACCATTGATATATGTAAATTTTCGCTTGATACAAAGAACTGCATTTTGCATGCATTCAATTGCACTCTTTCCTCTTTTACTTTTGAACAGCAGGGACGTGGTTTAGGGAAACATTTTATGAAAAAACTCAACTTACTGACAAAGGATCGTATATAAAAATGAGACAAAGGCAATTAGAAACCATAATTTCTACCAAAACTTAGCAGCCGACTCAGACTTGCAATGGTTCATGTAAAACTAAAAATTTACTTTTCTATGCATTCATTAGGGGGAAAATGTTTTAGTAATACATATTATCCGAGTAAATTGCACCTTTTCACATTATCGTTGTGCAGGTATCTTTTGGGAATAAATATTTAAAAAATAAACCAAAGTAATAACACGTCGCATGAAAAATAAATCATTATCTGCATTGGATTACCTAACAAGACAAAAGATTAAACCCATGTTGCACCTATTGGCCGCCGCGTCTCCTACTCAATATACTTACAAAGTAAACTTATGACTAGTCACTAAGAAATTGCTAAATTATTATATATTCTTTCACTTAAGTTAAATAATTCCTCACACCTAATGTACACTTAAAGCGCCCAGTTTCCCCCATCCCCCTTTGCGTAAGACCCAACCGCTTGCACTCATTTTTGTCACCTTCAAGAGAGATACCTAATTGGATGCATTTCAACGTGGATAAATTGCAAAAAAGGCATCACACATTGTGCGTTCTGAAAATTTTCCGAAGGAAAGTTTTCTATTTCTGGGTATGAAAATGCATAAATTATATCCCCCGGCGACAATTTATGACTTCGTTATTAGGAATATGTACAATATTATTTATTATCCAACCTACGAGCCACTGTATAACAATAACAAGAAAAAAATCGATGTTTAAAGAAAAAATGTTACCGAATTCCGAAAAAAAAATTACGTATTTTCTTGAGTACGAAACGCAGGTAAATGAAATACTCACCGACATTTTTGCAGAAAAGTTTTTCTGTCTTTTAATAAATTTTTAAGTGCTAATTATTTTGAACCACAAAATTTTTTGCTACAAATGAAAATTTGATGGATAATCACCTAAACATAGTTAGGGAACGATGCGTACAAAGAAAAGAAGTCGGGGTGAATTGTCAAAAGCGAATTCCCTGCGTTGTTTACGTTCCTTCCAACAGGGTATCGCTGAAAGAGACAGAGCATAGAAACTGTCATATGTGTGTAGTGGGATGGAAATAGAAATTTCTAGAAGAAGGTGAATAGGCAAGGAGCACACGTGTTGTTTTTGCTGAGTATTTTATAGATAATTTAAGCCGATGTGTCAATTGGGGGCAACGTTGAAATACTTGGTAATTGTTGGCTTTTCAAGTGAAAATGCAAGTGTCAAACGTCAATATTACGCTGAAGTGAAAGTAAGGTCGATCGTTTTTATTTTTTAACAAGTATTAAGACAGAATAGTAAAAGTGTAGTAAATTAAACGCTTTAAGAGTTGTTAATGGCGAACTATAATCGAAGACCACTTCTGAAACAGTGCTAATACAAAGCATAGACGAACTAAACTCAGCTTACTTTTCAAAATTTTCGAAAGAAGAACGTAAAGACGACCATTTATATTAGTTTGTCTATGGATTTCGATTCGTTCAATTTTCGGCCACTTTTGGTCACTTCCGAAATTGCGAATCGTCAATCTATTCACTCTTTTATATAAAAATCTAACTGTCATCTGGGACAAATTCTAAAATTATTTTATAAATTGCAAAATGCATAAAGTTTTAAAGCGAAACAATTGAAAACTTTTGGAAAAACACAAAATTAACCTGCTAAACTACTTGACAGATGTTTCCAAACAGAGAATTCTATTAGGACCGTCTTATGGAAATGACTGCACTGAAGAAAACTTAACGCGGTGCATTTTGACATTATCTAGCTCCCGATTGCTTCCGACTATTAAGACCTAACCATAATAACATTACGCGTGCGATAGCTTATGTCATAATCGAATGGAAATTCTGGTCACGCGTTGTCAAAATCCGAGCGCACCCATAATTGCATTAAGGAAACGTGACATATGTCATCGATGTAGCACTCAAGGCTCTGTACGGCGAATGAAACCGCTCTCTACCTATGAAGGCAAAAGTGAACGAAAATCGACGAAAACTGTGGGAAGAGTCATTATGGGTGCAGTATACAAATTATAGGTCCGTTCGCGTATTTTTTGCACTAAAACTCGTAGATTATAAAATTTCGAAGAGTGGGGTCAAATTTTCTCAGAGAGAGTTAAAATTACGAAAAAGTAATCGAACGGGTTGAACAAGAAAAAGTTAAAAATACACTGGTTTGACAGATTTGGCAGTTTTCACAAACCAGCCTACAGCAATTTCTTGCACTAAAATTCGTAGTATGGGGAAATTTCTTACTCACGCTCATTTCCGCGAAAAAATGGGAAAATTCTTTGTACGCGAACTGCTTTTTGTAAAAATTCGTAAATTTTCAAAAAAAATTTGCTGTTTTAAAAGGGTACGCGAACGGACCTTATGCCTTTATGGAAGGTGTAAAGGCTGAGCTTTAAAGGCTCAAACACAATTGAATTGAGGCTCTGGATGCTGCTGTTAGGAATGAATATGTTGGTAAAAATGCTTATTTTTTGTTGTAAATAAAAAACATCTAAACAAATGAAGGGGCCAATAACATTTTCATAAAAATAACAAATATTATAAAACTTATTTCACTTTAAATGGTTTAGCGGTTCTTAAAATTACTTGGGGACAAAGTAATTGATTGATGATTGGTTCTTTATAAAATAGTAATGAGTAGTGATCTATTATGGCATTAAATGAAAAGCTGTTTATAAAAATAAATTTTTCCACAATAGGTAAATGCAGCGAATTATTTTATATCGTAAGATCAGTGTCCTGTCCTTCTTTTGGTTCAATCAAAGTTGGGAACCTTAATCGCGACTGCAACAATAGTCTTTAGACTAAGGTGTGTCAGCGACGAATACGGTGACCTTTTCTACCAATGTTTCAAAAATGAAAAAAAAAAAAAAAAAAAAGATATCAGGGGACGTACAACCCTTCGATGTTGGCGGATTATTGCTGGACGATGCTCTTGAGTCAATTTACAGGACTCTGGTTTTCTTTTTCGTTCAAATAGCAGAAATTCAGATTCAGTTGACAATCGCAATACCAAATTTATCAATCATTTGATAATTTTTATCGATCTTTGACAGCCGTTGTAAGGCTTTTCAATTTCATTGTAGAATTTCTAAAAACAAACAGCGATCATATGTTTATGAATACAACGAATTGTGAGAAAATAAATAAAAAATACATTTATTTTGTTGGATTTAAGTTTTATTTTATCTTTCTATGTAATAATACATCTACTTGTACATAGATGAGGTACACATACTTTGTTCTAATTTGAAAAGGTAATCCCAATTCATCCATATTACGTATTATTGATTCATTCACGGTAGATGTTTAAGTTCTAGTTCACAATAAAATTTTTACTGCAATGTATGCTCACAAATGCAAATATTGCAAATAAAACATGTTCAATATATTTTTTTGTTTATTTTAGTTCTAAAATCCATTTATTACGTTTGAGGTGATTCAAATACTTATTTAACATTTAATCGTCCTGGCTGTTTGGTTGTAATACGCCTCCCTTTACCACTTGTCAATAACACGGTCTGGCACTATAATTAACATTTAAAAAATAAGTAAAACAAAGTTGAAAAAGAAGCAAAGAATAACTATCCACTGCAAACGGGGTCAAACGGGAAGGAAAATAACAACTTGATCTTATTATCGGTTTCTTTTTACCTTTTTGAACAATTTACAATCAATTTTTTTTTGTAAAGTAATACTATAGGTATACCACGGAAATAGTGCGGTGACACACGATGATTAAGCGGGGGGTATCAACTTCGGGGTAATGAAATGACTGTCCATAAGCAATTTCATCCATTGGCATCGATCGACTTGGTTGGTTGTTATACTTTACAGGAATATTGTTTTATTTTCTTCTAATGAAAGCTAGGATTAACTGTATTAAGGATGTTAAAAATAGAATTGATTTATGTAATATAACGGTATTTGAATATTTTTAGCCTTATGCTGGATATAAACAAGTGACATATTCGTCAGAGTTTACGTCAATAAATGTCAGTATCGTCCATAGTGTGGCAGCTATGAACAAAATTTAACGCGTTCATTCTTTTCTGAGTCGGTGACGTTTGCTTCGGTTGTTTTTTGTGTTATGCTAACGGTTTTTGTAAAATTTTGACGAACATTTTGTTACTTGTGTAAATCCAGCATAAGAGTTTAAGATTGATGATTTAGCTCGAGCGCGATCACTTTTACTTTTCTTTTGTGTTTCCAATAGTAAGTCCCAATAAAAGCTATAGCGTTGTTCTAATACGTATTTTCGCATATCCAGGGTAATTGTTTTAACCAATAAAACAGCACCTCGAGCGCCATCATCCATGAAGTAGTATGCAAAATATTTTGTACAAAATCGGAGAATCTGTAGATTATTTACATCCGATTCTTGTTCAGGAAATAGCCAGTAAAAGTTAACTTAAGGAATTTGTAATGATTCTTTTTCCATGTTCTTTTCGGATGGGCTCTGTATTAACACTTACGAGTCGATAAATTTTATATGACTTGCCAATCAGTATGTTCGACTCGTGAATGATAACAGAACCTTTTATAGTTAATAAGGTATGCTGAAGGTGGTCAAACTCAGTTTTTAGTAGTTAATATCGTTTGACAGCTGTCAAACCATTGCACACAATAGTAAATTGAAAAATAAACATTTTAACAGCAGGAAGGTACTATAAACTACTTTGGCATCTTAGTACAGCTTCTTTTCTAATAATATATTTGATTTCCCTACTTAAGTCAAATTGGATCGTCCTCTAACGTTTTTTTTTTATTTGTATAATAAATCTCACAAAAAATATTCGGAAAAAAACTTCGCACGTGTACTGAGACAAAAAATACAGTACACAAGAAGGAAACATTGTTAAAAAAACCTACTGTTACCTGCTAGCTAGAAAAAAAAGTGTTTTTTTTTTTTAATCATTCATAAAAACTGCTCAATTACTGTCGGAAAGTTGAATTAGTATTTCTGTTCTGTTCACGAACTTTGTAAGTTTTAAATCGAATGAAAAGAAATAGATTAATAAGAATTGTATGATCCAACAATTACTACGTTTGCGTGACTGGATTGCAAAAGAATTGAGTTTCAATCCATCTTTTCGCTGTCACCGGATTGACGGATCGAGTTAGAATCGAATCGAAAGCGGTATTCAGATTGACACTGCTTTTCAATAAATAGGTCTGTTCCCGTACTGACTAAAACTACGAAAAGCTACGAATTTTGACGAAAAACAGCGAATTTTAGTTCCCGCAAGTCAAAGTTTCGTAGTTTTTCACAGAAGAGAGAGTAAGGAATTTACCCGTCCAGCGAATTTCAGTCCAAAAAATTTCTTTGAACAAAAATATGAGTTCTATCAAATGGTTGTGTTGTTGTTGGCTGCCAAATTAATTTGAAGTGACGTCTAAAAAGTTGGCAGCTTTTTTTTCAACTCGTCTCTGCAAATTTGTGTGCATTTGTCTTTCTCTGAGTGAATTTTACCCCACTCTTAGAAATTTGACAAGCTGCGAATTTTAGTGCACAAAGTGCGGGAAACACACCTAATTTCTTCACTTTTTTTGTTTCTATCTGTCAAACTCGATCGACGTTTATATGGAAAAACTCAACTCAATTCTATTTCAATCCAGTCTGCGTTCATATGACACTCAACTCGCATGTAAACGCGGTAAATGTTAGTTCGAAACCGATATCTCAATAATTGTACCGATTATTTTTACCTTTTTTTAACGGCAGAACTTTTAATTTAAAAATTATTTCTTTTTTACATAAATACAGAGACTTTTAATTGTAAGAAATTACAGATGTAAATAATTCTAGTGAGAGATCGAAAATGTCTGATGCATTTATACACTATGAAGCGAAAAAGAACTTTTGATGAATATGATTTAGATTTTAATTCTTTTATTATTTTTTTTGTATGTAAAGATAAGATAAATTGAATTATGAGTTGAAGGAGAATATGAAAAAAAAAATAAAACAAAAATAGATATTCTGTTTCTTGTAATCAAAATAAAGCGTCATGTAATTTGTTTTGTTTGTTTTTTCTTCTTGTTTTACAGGATTGAACAATTGTTTGTTGAAATATGGGTATGATTAGACGCTTGAACGTTAATAAAACAATCACCGGCGGTTGTTAGATTGGGATTGATACGTAAAAATGAACTTGTGAATAACTTGTATGGGCAGCGATAATAGCATTAGAATAGCAATGAAAAATAGTACAATCAATTTTGAAAATGTTTAATTGGCGATTCTGGACATAGTTTTACTTGAATTGCGTTAGTATTGATAAATAAAAAAAAGGATTCTTTGTTGTTTTTTTTTTTTTGTTTTTTAACTAAGCATTACAAAGTTTTTGTGTTTTAAAGGTAACACAGGATTGACACAATTATTATGGTGGTAGGTGGTAAGTGGAGGACAGTGTTTTGTTTTTTTGTCAAAATTCAAAATTCGAATTCGAATACATTAAAAATGAAACCCCTAAATTAATGCGACTGGAAGAGAACTCTTTACATCATATTTTGTTTTTTTGTTTTTGTTTTTTCCTTAAAAAGAATGTATTTGGAATTTCATTGTTTAATTAAAAATTACTGCTCGTATATTATGTACAACAAATCAATTAGTTTCCTATATATTAATGCTTGTCAGTCACCGTTTGTCAAAAATAAAACTTAAGAGTGACCTGTGAGAGAGAACAAAAAAAAAAAAAAAAAACTAGTTTCGACTATTTCGACATCCCGATAAACGAACGTATTATCGTCGAATGTGTATGTATAGTAGTTGCTATTACGTCAGTACATTATTATGTGGATTGTTTTTCTCCAGTAAGCCCAATCGTTAAGTAATTAATATGAGCTAATTTTTCTGTTTTTATTTTTGTACTTATTAGTCTAACATGCAAATATATTTTTTTGTTTTTCTTATTTTCGGTGTTTATTATAAATAAAATATATTGTTCTACTAAAAATACAATAATTAAGTTAAAAATAACACTATTTTCAGACCATAGAGCCAAATATTCGTTCTCTTTTTTGAGATGTTCTGTAATGTTAGTGTCATAATATTTACTTTTATCGGGTAAACAATTGTAAGCAAGGAATATATAACATGCCAAAGAATACGCCCCACATTAAGATAATACCGTGCACTGAGTACAGTGCATTCTCACCATCTGCTATTTTTCTAGCAACGAATTTAAGTGTTTCATCTAGCAGAACAACAGGAATTGAGAACTTCATGACAGTTATCCATTCTTCGGGTGATAATGGTGTCACTTGGAAGACAGTCTAATAAAAAGAAACAGAAAAACAAAAAGGAACACAAAAATTAAGTTAAGAACATTTGCAATCACTTCATGTTTCGTTGAAATAATTTAATTGAGTTTGTTCAAAGTATTTACCACAATCAGCAGTTAAAGATCAATGCTTACCGAGAGAACATCTACGTATAGAATGACGAAATGTAATGTGAAAGACAATGCCATGGAACCGATCAACCACATGTTGGACCATGGTGGCATGGTTATCAGCGATTGATTTTCTGATAAACTGTAACAAATAGACAAAATCATTTATATAAATTTGTTTTTGTTTTGTTTGTTGTATAAATCACCTGTTCATTGCGTTTAACATTTCTATCGTTACAAGAACAGACAGAGCCATGGTCATTGCGTGTGGATCAGAGAAAATTTTACAATCGACTCCCTTGAATTCTTCACCGCTACCGAGGCAAGACAAATGATGTGTTAGTTGCCAATAGGACAGATGTGGTCCGTTGTCAGAGAAGATGAACCACCAGGCAGCAGCTCCAACAGTGGCAGCACCGACGTAACCTCCAATAGCCATGTATCTTTAAAAAGATATAAGTAGAAAAATTTGTTCATAAAGATTGCGAAAGCAAAATTCTATTTACCGGAAGAACAACCATCCAGAGATGAGACCTTCATCGGCCTTACGTGGTGGTTTTTCCATAATATCTAAATCTGGTGGATTGAAACCTAAAGCGGTGGCTGGCAAACCATCTGTTACCTAGAACAATTTAATAAGATTTTGACAAGATGATATAATTTTTCTTTTATTTAATAACTTACCAAGTTGACCCACAACAATTGGACGGGAATCAAGGCTTCTGGAAGACCAAGGGCGGCTGTAAGGAAAATGGAAACGACTTCACCAATGTTTGACGAGATCAAATAACGAATGAATTGTTTCATGTTATTGTAAATAGCACGACCCTCTTCAACGGCAGACACAATGGATGAGAAGTTATCATCGGCCAACACCATTTCGGCGGCAGACTTGGCGACAGCAGTACCCGAACCCATAGCAATACCAATTTCAGCTTTCTTCAAGGCAGGAGCATCATTGACACCATCACCTGTCATGGCAGAGATTTCATTCATCGATTGCAAGTATTCAACGATCTTAGATTTGTGTTGGGGTTCCACGCGCGAGAAGAGACGAGCCCTAGCGCAAGCTTGCTTCTGTTCAGTTGGGGAGAGATCATCAAATTCACGACCAGAGTATGACTTTCCAAGTGTATCCTCGTCTTCAGTGAAAACTCCAATACGACGGCAAATAGCTTCAGCTGTAGCCTTGTTATCACCAGTGATAACAATGACACGGATACCAGCAGCACGGCAACGAACAATTGAATCGAAAACTTCCTTCCTTGGGGGATCAAGCATACCAACAACACCGACGAATGTTAGATTAACTTCATATTGATAGAATTTAGTTGAATCTCCCAAATCCATTTCACTGGGTTTAATTGGATTATCACCAGTAGCCAAGGCAAGACAACGTAGTGTATCACGACCGGTACCGTATTGCCTAGTGAGCTCCAAAATTCTACTCTTAAGTGTAGAGCTCAATGGTACCTTGTTTTGTCCAACACGAGCGTGACTGCAACGATCCAACACGCCTTCGGGTGCGCCCTTAACGAACAATTTGGGTCCAGTTCCGAGGCGAGAAGATTTCAATGGTGTACAGTATGAAGACATGGATTTACGATCTCTTGAGAACTCAAGGGTGAATTCTTTCTTCCACTTGGTTTCAATTTCTTGACGAACAGCAATGGCAGATGAACGCCTATCCAAACCCAATTTATTAACACTGAATGGATTCAATTTCTCAGCGAGAACAATCAAAGCGGTTTCAGTAGCTTCACCAACCTTTTCGAATGCTTGTTTAAATTCATTGTAATCAATAGCCGAGTCGTTACACATGATGCAAATTGTTGCGATTTCTTGCAATGTATCGTATTCTGATGCCTTAGCCTTGGAGTTATTCAAGAAGAGATCACCAATTGGTTCATAGGTGGATCCAGTAAGTTCGAATTCCAAGAAACTGCTGTCATTGCCCTCAACCTTATCAAAGATGAACATACGTGATACAGACATTTGATTTGTTGTAAGTGTACCGGTCTTATCAGAGCAAATTACTGATGTACAACCTAAAGTTTCAACAGATGGAAGTGAACGGACAATAGCGTTCTTCTTTGCCATACGACGTGTACCCAAAGCCAAGCAAGTTGTAATGACAGCTGGTAAACCTTCTGGGATAGCAGCTACAGCTAGGGCGACAGCAATTTTGAAATAATAAATAGCTCCCTTAATCCATGAGCCACCATGAGCTGGATCATTGAAATGGCCAATATTGATAGCCCATACAGCAACGCAAATGACTGAAATAACTTTGGATAGCTGTTCGCCGAATTCATCGAGTTTCTGTTGCAATGGTGTCTTGATCTCCTCTGTTTCGGACATTTCTGTACGAATCTTGCCAATAGCGGTATTAAGACCGGTTCCAATAACAATCCCCTTGGCCTTTCCTGCAGCAACGTTAGTACCAGAGAATAAGATATTTTTCTTGTCTTGGTTAACAGCACGTGGATCAGGAATAGGATCGGTGTGTTTAATAACAGATACGGATTCACCAGTCAATATAGATTGATCAATTCGCAATGTTGTCGAATAAATATGTGTAATACGAATGTCAGCAGGAATTTTATCACCTACGGATACCTCAACTATGTCACCGGGCACAATATCCTTGGCCCTAATCTTTTGTACGCCAGATTTATCTTGGCGCATAACTTTACCCATTTCGGGTTCATATTCTTTTAATGCTTCAATAGCTGATTCGGCATTTCTTTCTTGCCAAACGCCTACAACAGCATTTGCAATTAAGATAAGTAAAATAACTAGAGGTTCAACGAAAGCAGTGAATGTATCTTCATGTTCCTCAAAGAGCGCTAACACCTGTTTTTTAAAACAGAAAGAGAAAATTTATGTAATGGATGATTGCTTTAAATTGTTTATAACAAAAAGGATACACATTCAAATATGTACTTACAAAGGAAATGATGGCGGCTAGAAGCAGAATTTTTACGAGCAGATCATCGAACTGTTCCAGTACAAGCTGCCATATAGATTTTCCTTCTTCTGTCGGCAACTCTATTCAAAGCAAACAAAATAAAACACATACAAATCAAATATTTGTATTTAATCGTTGAAATTAAATTCAAACTTACCATTTGGGCCATATTTTGCTTGATTTTTTTTCACTTGTTCAAGAGATAAACCGGCTTCGCCATCTGTTCCGAAGAAATTCAAAGCCTGTTCGACGGTTTTCGCGTGACCGTCTTCCATTTCACAAACACTATTTCACCAATTCTAAAAGAGAACACAATACAAATTTTCAAATTATTAACAATAGTTTTTCTACAATAAAACTTATGTATGTATACAATATACAAGTGTTTTGTATAACCTGTGACACATTTCTGTATTGTAATAGAGCACAATAAGACTACACACTAAAATGTTGCAAATATAGGTCCTCATAACTATTCCACAGCTGCTAGATGTTTACGTAAGAACTGACGGCTCTTAAGTCCATGTACACAAGCACAAAAGTAAATAGAAATCGCTCAAAATGTCGAATGTTGTTCGCTCTCAATAGAAATGCCCTGTTGTATTCTTCTTCTTTTTAGTTTCGAGTTAGAAACATATTTAGTACAACAAACGGAGGTAAAGAAACGTAAAATTATATTACAAAATGTGCGTTAGATTTAACTCAATCTAGGTCTTAAGGGTATGATATAATCGAGGCTCCACAGAAATTAATTCAAGCGAAGGTCCCGGCAGTGACAAGAGCCGCTCATTAGTCTGCTGTAAAGACTGTAACCAGGATGTATTGCTTTGATTATTGACAGAGCACTTATTGCTGCAGAAATCAAATCACAGCTTGTAAAGTACTGTTGCGAAGAGCTTAAGCTTCTTGGTTCTTGTTCTGCTGATTTCCTGGACATGAGTTATAACAGGCAATGAAAAGGATGATAAACTAGTTTAACTTGAACAAGCTGAGGTCTCTGTAAGCATAACGCCTTGCGTAGTCAGACTTGAAGATAGCTGCAATAGAGTTTTGCAACAGAGAGAGACTTGTAACTTTAAAAGAGAGATATGAAACAACAGAGAAGGGAGCGAGAAACGTATACCACAGAGGAGAAGATTCTTTTTCATCCTCGCAGTTATCTTCACAGGGCATGGTTGGTTGGTTGGATGAAACCGGCCCTCGATGAGGATGCACTTAGACCAGTAGTTGGCCCATTGTGCTGCCGATGTGTAAGGATGGGTGGGTGGGTCACCCTCTTACTTACTCCTTAGTATGAAGGAGCCAATCTTAGCCGTACAGGCATTGTTGAGATCACTAAGATCGTTGCGCAGGTATTCACCTACTGTGGCCTTTCTAATGTTGGCAAGTGCGGGGCACGTGCATAGGAGGTGACTGATAGTCTCCTCTTCTTCTTCATCTCTACAACTTCTACAGAAGTCATTGTAGGGGATGCCCAGTCTTTGGGCATGCCTTCCTATGGCACAGTGTCCGGTGAGGGTGTTTTCGATTTTGGAGAGGGTTTCTCTCTTATGTTTCAGACGTCCGATGGACCTGGTTTCATTTAGCGTGGGCCAAAGCAGCCTTGCAGTGTTACAGTGGGCGAGCTGTTGCCACCGATGGTTGGCTTCTCTCACCGCGTCGGCATGGACAAGTTATTTAGCATAGGACGTTGGCGCCTCGATGTCGATGTCGGTGACGTTTATGCTTTTTATACCTGACGAGCCTCGTCGGGCCAGTTCGTCAGCTTCGCAATTCCCTGGTATATTACAGTGACCCGGTACTGTCCAACTATCTCGTTCAGAGATTCATAGGGCATAATTCATTGCGGTTCCAAGTAAAGGAACCAAGCCGAAGGGGTGAAGAACATTTGCAAGGCCTTTGTTGACGAGATAGTTTCTTTGCTAGCCTTTCAGAAACAAGTTCCTCAACAACTACTTCTTCTAAGTGTCTAAAACTACCAAATGGATAACTCTTTTGTTGTAAACATAAAGAAAACAAAAAAAACTCAAGATAATTGCACATTTTCAATTCGAAATGATTATTTTCACGTGAAATAAACCTTAAAGTTGGAAGATGTATTATTTTTCCTTTGGTACACATGAACGTTTCAATTTTTGCACTCATCGAACTTTCCTGTCGTATTTCCAACAAAGTGTATGTATACAAATCGGATTTCGTACACACGTATCGAAAAGAGCAATTTAAAGAGTAAAGAAACACCGGTGGCAGTGAACTTTGTTTGTACAAGCAGTGGACGTTAAGACTAATAATTGAAAAATGCAAACCCTGGACGAAAAGAGGAAATTTTGTTTTATAATAAGCAACTTATTCCATTGATCTTTTCAAATTGCAACTATGTACAGACATATGTAATGTAAAATTTAATTTCAAGAACAAAAATAGTATAAAAGCTTATTAATGCCTTGCAATGTTTCTTTTGATCTTTTCCTTTCTTATTGAAAGCGCATTTGTGCAGCTGGTACAAGGTACCAGAAGTGCACTGTCTGTCAGATAAACACAAAATCCAATGATGAGGAATCGATCAATTGATTTAGACATGTTTGGATCTTGTTCGTTAAGTTCTGCTGACATGCTTTACATTTTGTCTTCTTTTCAAAATAATTTCTTCCTTAATTTGTTGGCAACAAAAGACTAGAAGGATATTCTTCTTCTTTTTTTTAAACCTGCAGGATGTATAAAATGACACCAATGATACCATGGATGGTAAGTAAGTACGCGTAGACAGACACACTTGGATCAATGTGATCTACAAGCGATGTTACAAATTAGCAAGTACAAAGCCACAACTATAACTTTTGATCAAGTGTAATAACTTGACGTTACAAAACCACAATGAACCCAATCTCGAATGCGTATTAGATTCTCTTCAATATACAAAATTAGCTTTAAACAACTAAAATCACATTTTCAACAATATATTCAATAGAGCTACCTACACTAAAGTATTTTGTTGAGAAACCTTAGCATGCCTGGGTACAAAGGTGCTAATAAAAAATTAACAACAGAATAATTTGTGAGCTGGACTGCATTTATGTCGCGAATTCATTTAGTTAGATGTGCTTAGTATGCATGAACATACCTTCTTTCAACTTGGCCGAATCAAAAAACAACAACAAAATAGCTAATGTTAACCATCTTACGACTCTGAAAGTATTTGTACATAATGTGCGATTATACATACAGCTTTCCCTTTGCTACCGAGAATAAAATAGATTACCTATTTGTAAACACATATATTGTATGTATTTAGAATAAATAAAAAAAAAAAAAACCTTTCCTAAGAACACGTCAGCCAAAGTATCAGAAGTTGGCGCGCCATTCTTTTCGATGCTTGCATTACAGGCATTTTTTTTATTTTTTTTGTTTGCGAAATCTTTCGAGATTTACTTAGTACCCGGCCGAAAGATGTGTGAATCATTGAAAAATTTACGTTGTTTCAATATACATAAGTTTTATTGGGAAGTACATTATCACACAGATAATATTGCTAATGTTTATGTGTAATGCTACACTGTTAGGGCACAGAATAAAGAAAGCCCTTATTCTTTTTCTTTAGCAAATGATGAAAAAATATGTGTAATTTTAGAAAGAAAAAAAAAATGTCCGCTTATTTATCGTAAATATATCGAAGAATATTCACCTCGTTTATATTCTCCGCTAGACACCTTGTTTACACTATGGTAGACTGCAATTTCTACACATTTTCTTATTATGAAAAGAATATAAATCTTTCGATTATCCGGGGGAAATAAATTACAGCTTTTTTTTACACAAAAAGAAAATAGTGTACAATTTTACGGGAAAGAAAAATATGCTTAATTTTTGAACAAATAATAAGTTTTATCGCACTACTTGTTACTTCTTTCGCTTCCGACTTAAGGAATAAAGAAAAAAAATTATAAGTAGAGACGTAGCGCATTGAATAATCCCGCGACTATGAAGCGTTTTCGCTGTAAAATTGCAAATTCATCCCTTTGTATCGGCGAAATGAAATGAATTACAACTTTTTAGGGAAATATTCAGAAAAATAAGAACTAAGGACAGACGACGACACACGTGCCTCATTTGGATATAAGAGAAGAAAAAAAAATTAGAAAAGAAAGATTTTTTTTTGTCGTCTTTTACTTTGTTGTAAACATGCTCACTCACCCTTCCTTTTTTAAAGATTTCCAAGCGAATTCAAGCGAAATTAATTGCATATACAGTTGGGGGAAATTTTAATGTGAAAGATGAAAAGTAACCTTTATCACAGCCAGTAAGTTGATGTTGAATTGTTGGAAAGTTTTTCTTATTTTTTCCTTAAAAAGTTCACTATATTTTGTTGAAATTCTTCAGCCATACAAAAAGGAAATGTTCAAAAAACGAATTCACACACACACAACTCTCCTCGTAGTCAACTGTCAACCTAATAAAAAAAAAAATATGTGTGCAAGAAATGCTGTCAAACTGATACCGAATTTTTTTTTTGTTCTTTTTTTTTCGTTAATCGACCTCGTGGAAACAGGTTATAATACTACTCACAGACACATCATCACATTTGAGGAAAACTTGTATGTATCACGTGCCCGTACACTAATATTGCTCAATACCTAGGTACGTGTCGCATTGGGTCGAAGATGGCCGGCACTATATTCCAGTGAATGGCTGGAATTCTAACTCAAATGACAGCAGAAAAAACGTCAAAATTGATGTCAGAGAATGATGTGTCATATTCTTTTGAAAGGTTATAGCTTTGTCAGATTAAAATAAAGTAAAAACATATGTGTAGAGAACCAGGCTTCTTTTGATTGTAAATTTCTGCTCCATAGCTAACTTCAAAATGAATTGCATTATCTCTATTTATGAATTTGACACATTAAATGATTTTTGTTCACCCTTATTTTATAGGGAAGTATTCCGTGATATATTAAAAAACTAGAACATAATTGAAAAAAAAAACATGCTAAACACTAGAACAATTCTCTATGATCTAAACTACTTTTAATTTTTCATTGAGTGATCCAAGGCACTTTTAGAAAATTTTAATTTGCAGAGAATTTATCTCTTTTATTCCTTTTTTGAGCCAAAAAATAACGTCAATCAAATACGACTGACATTTAAGGCTACATTTCTGCTCCATAGCTAATTTCAAAGTGAGTTGTATTATCTCTATTTATGAAGTTGGGACATTAATCGAAAAGTATTCCGTCATTGACAGTTGATTATATGTGATGTGTCAAAAAACCAGAATATAACTGTATGCTAAATTTAAAAGCGAAATTGATGTGGTTGTTATTGGGCAAAAACCACTAAAACAATCCTTTATGATCTAAACTACTTTTCATTTTCCATTGAGTGATCCAAGGCACTTTTAGCAAACTTTTATTTGTACAGAATTAATTTCCTTTATTCCTTTTTTGAGCCAACAAATAACGTCAATCAAATACGTACGATTGACGTTTAAGGCTACATTGTCAAAATCCAGAAAAGTGATGTTGCAAACAATAAAAACGAAGATCGCATAGTAATATTCTGTTGTCGCGATGCAATTGAGGTAAGATTGAAACAGAATTCAATTTTATGAAATCGTTATGAGCACAGGAGTACTATGTCACTGGGTTACCAATCACTAAACAGTCGTACCCAAAATTGGGTTTAAAGTTCAAAATCTTCAATTTTTAACCAAATGAAGAATATCATGTGCTATTGCAGTTTTATAAAAAAAATTGAGTAAATCAAAAGTACGTCAAAACTAGCTGGAAAAAAATTAATTTTAACTTAAAACAATATACGCGATTTAAAAATTAACTCGTCAGAAATTTTAGATGAAAATTCACAAAAAGTCAATAAACTATAGTTCGTTTCAGTACACATTAAATATTTGCTTAAAAACAGGTTTAAAAGTGTATGCCACTCCGGAACCGTTTCAAATCTGAGTTTTGGAATTATTTGCGAAAATATGACCCCGGATTTTTTCTTCTGACCATAAAATGTAAAAGAAAAATAGCAATTTAAAAAAAAAAATTACAGTCAATTTAAAATCCTACCACACAATATGCACTTTATCACACTTCTGTCAACGTCAAAGTCACAATTAACACAATTTTTCACCTGTAGTTTAAAATCTATCTCGAAGTACTTATTTTTGAAAAATTAAGATCAAAAGTATACAAGATATGGCGTTTTATTATTATTTTTTTGTTATTCGATTTACAATTCCGAAATGCAAAGTCAGAAATAAACAAAAGAAGAAGAACGGGTGCTATTCGACTGCCCGTCCGTGTTTGACTGACCAGTTCCGTGTAATACACAGAACTCAAAGTTGCGTATTGAATAATAAAAATCTCCTCAACACAATGTACCACATGCAAGTTGTTTGGCGCATAAGGTCAATTTTGTATGCAAATAGCTGAAATTAATAACTCAAAATTGTAGTTTTTTTTTTTATTGTAAGCTCCGAATCAAAACCTTATTAAAAAATAATACTTTTCACTTTTTTTTTAAAAAAATGTAACAGAACTAAATAGTTAAATAAGTTATATACGTTTGGGATTTGAATGCCGCTAGTAAAAGTAAACTTTAAAAAAAATTACCGTTAGACTAGATTCAGTAAGAGATCAACGGTAAATTGGACACACACACTTTTCAAATAAATAATATCCGTCGAAGTTGAACAGAAAAATGGACCCGGTCACATAAGATTTGTGATGCAACGTTCACGACCTTCTATGTGTATATTTGTATGTATAATACATTAAGCACTTTTTTTTTGCTCACAATATGAAATATATGTGTATAGAATAAGGTTATGAAATTATAACTGCAAAAAGAAACGTTGTGAATTTATTACCAGAAAGAATGACGACAGGCCAGAAAATGCCCTGTGTAGTTGTCATTATTGCTGATATTCAAATAAATATTTTTTTTTTACATATTGTTAACATTGCCAAAAAACGTGCTGTCTACGCGATATTTTTGTATTAAAAGGCAAAGTATGACGTATTAAAAAAGAAGGAACCGGCTACTTTGACATAGGAGCAAGCGCAGCGAGCGATTGCCCAGATTTGTTTGCAGATTTATATTTAGAATTCGCATTAGAAAGAAAAAAATCATAGTTGCAAAAAAACTTTTTTAATTTATTAGATTTTGCTTAGAATTGTTTCCGAGAAAATATTCACCACGCGCCCATAAGATCCTATGTGTGTCACGGATTTTGTAGTGTTTTCTTTTTTAGGTTAGATTGGGGCACTTCAGACAGGAATATAGGAAAAGGTGTGTTTTTTTGATCAGTCCCAGGGTGTGTTAAAAAAAGTTAGGGATTTCATTTATCAAAAACTATTTTGCGGACTGTCATTTTGACGAGGAATGCAAACAAATGGTTATTGCAAGGGCCACATGTTATTTTGACATGGATATTTGCTTAACAGAAATTTGTATCTAGGGCTAAATAGGCTGTTCATACCAGTGACCAGGGGCTCTGTATATTTTTACTGAGATATAAAATGAAATAAGTATGTATGTTAAATTAGAAATTATGTTTATTCTGACAGGTTTAGAACTATCATCCCAGAATTTATGATAATATTATTTTTACTAGGTACAAATAAGAATTGAATAAAAACATCCAAATCGTTGTTACTCTTTTTTATCTCAGAGAGGGTTTGCTTGCATTTATAGCAACTAGAGGTGATTTAGATGTCTTTTATGATTCTAAGCTAAACTCGATGTCAAATCAAACCTGTACTGATTTTCTCTAAAATTTGAAGCTATGTTTCTTTATAAGAACTGTTTTAAGTTGAACATGTAAGAGTACGTTTTTTTCGTATATATAAGATTTAAAAAGTGCCCAATAATACATAGCCTTACAAAATGAAATACTGACAAAATCACTTGCTTGTATTCCTCTGATAAAAATGAAAAAAAAAAAAAAAAAAAAACAAATATGTGAAATAAGTTATTTAATGTCTTTTAACTTTGAAATTGAAACTAGGTACATTCACAATGCTTAACCAAAATAAGGAAAAAAAAAACAATTATTTTGAGAAAACATTATTAATTATTTTGCTCATTTTTAAATTAGGTGTGCATTGAAAAAGAAAAGAAAACAAATATTTATGTTCAAATTTTCGCGCATTTTGTTTATATTTATAAACCACAGTGGCACGCTATAATTGGATTACGCTGGACTCAAAATTACTGAACAACGCAAAATTATGTAACCTTTCTACAATAAATTTAAATTTGTATCCTTATGTCACAGCTGTCACCCATGTTCATTGTCGATGGCAGACAATGCATTTTCCGCATTTGTAAACAAAATATGCTTATATACAATTATGTAATATGTTTTAAAACAATCGAATTTTTTCAAAACAAAGTAATAAATTTGGAAATTATTCTTCTTAAAAATCAGCCCCATATGCTCGATGTTAGGAAACACATTAAATTCTTTTTTATGGACAACTTTACCATTGTGTGGAGTACTTAAAATTTTATATTATTTGATGTCTACTAACTTCTATAAAGGAAGCACTTGACTTTACAATTATGCCTTTAAATTAGTTGCTCAAGGTAATGCGAAAGGGTTTTTGACATTATATACATTTTTTTAACAAAATTAAACTTCTGAGCCTAATATCTATCATGAATGCAAAATGTATAAAAATCGTGATGGTTTATTTGAATACTGTTGCGTCAGGGATGGTTTATGATAAAAATGCGTTGGTGTTAAGGTACTTAATCATTAAAAATTTATCTTTTACTAAAATGTAAATAAGTAGGAAACAAGGATTTAAGATAAAATAATATCAAACATTATTATTTTTTTGAATAAAGGGATTGTGTTGAAAAATAATAAAAAGAAATATATTTTAAGGAACATGCGCCACCAGCCTAGACTGTGCTTGCGTCAGCATGCGGTAGCTGTTTTGCGGTCTATCGTTAGCCATGTAAAAATAGCGTCGAACATAAAGACTTTAATATGTTGATTGAATCAAGTGTAGTTAAATTGTTAATTGGGATTCTTTGAGGTACCGGAATATGCAGATCAACATGTGTATGACAATCGTACGACTGAAAAGATCACGAGAAAATACTTGTTCAAATGTATCTACCTCATAAAAGCAAAAAAAAAAAAAAAAGAAAAAATAGAAAATAAAATAAAATAGAAGAGCGAATAAATACTAGAAAATTTTCAGAAACGAATGAAAGTCAAACGAAAGTTTGTGATCATGTATTAGTGCCAAAACCACAATCACAGACAAGTTTTTTTCTTTCTTTTTTTCTGTCTCTGGGGAATGGTCTGTATTAATAAATGTTTCAAAAATGCAAAAGTTATTTTTGTATCTATGAAGAGGTCGAAATAAAAAGGTTGTCGTAAATATGAATGTAGAAACAAGGGTTTTTGGATCATTGTATACCTATTTTAAGCAAGACTGCCCTAGACAGCAGTTGTTATTGAGTCATTTGGCTGATATATGTATATTCTACAGGTGTATTATTTAAAATAAAAAATCATTTCAACAGAGGATGTAGTTTTTTTTATGATCGTGAGTACCAGAGATAAGGCATAAATCTGTTCTCAGTTCATGTTCTTCTCTATTTAACATTTATTTATTCCCGGGGACTGAGTTTATTTTGATTTCCTTTTTTTTTCTATTTGTCTTAAGTAGAAAAATAAAAGCTTTTTTTCCAGTAAATAATCCAAAATTACTCATTATTTATTTTATGATCATCTGTTTGCGAATATTGAGGTGGGATTTGGCACTAAAAACATAGGTTAAGGGACACGTTTTAATTACAATCCACGTGTAAACTGTGTGCTACCCACCACAATGAAACTCGCCCATGAAACTAAAAATATTGATGGATTCATTCAAGTTCATTAAAATAAAATATAAGGGCTTTTGGAAAATAACGACAAACAAATGACAGAAAGCAATTTAAATACGACTTTCCGTTAAGCCTCTAACAGGGTTGTTAGTCGGCGGTGTACATGAACTAAAAATAGCCGGAGGTATTACACACACGCAGGTGCTAGTAATAAGTGTATTCACATGGTATTTTCAATGCTTATTCTTTGAGTATTTCTCTCTTTTATTTAGTTATCCAGCCGCGACATAAAAATATAATATAAATAAGAAATTATTTACGACAATGAAATAAAAGATATTTTAGAAAGACCAAGCAAAATTTTATAGGAATTTTAGAAAGGTATAGAGAGTGTTTTGCGGAAAATTATTTTTTGCTGCCTTACATTCTATATTTAATATTTTATTTTGTTACGTGCTTAGATATATTTTTTGAAAAAAAAAAAATAATTAAACTTATTTAAAAAACTTAAAAAGCTACTATCCTAAGTGCAATGCTATCCAAAATCAAGATCATACGTTTTTTTTCTATGTTATCCTAGGGTACATATTTTTTATATTAATAACTTAATTATTTCAGGTTGCTGCATAAACATGTCAAAAAAAGAGTGCACCGAATATTTTGTTCTATAGATTATTTTTTTCTTCTTCAAATGTCTTTACTGTATACGTGTGCATGTATGAATTATAATATAGATATTAAATTAGTTTTAAAAAATCTTCTAGCGCTTCTTCACATTGATATTTTTGCTGGCATTCGTGTCTGTACGTCTACGTATGCAAAACTAGGTAGTATGTTATGGCATGATGAGTGTGATATGCTAAAATATTGAATTTTCTACTTACACTAATCTATCTGTAGAGAGAAACAGATTATATAAAACTATTTGCAATTTAAGGGTACCTTTACGAGCATTAGGAAAAAAAAAGAAGATACTTATTTAGGCATAGTATGATTGCAAGTCTGTACGTGTATATTTTTTTCATATATACATATACATATGTATGTTTGTATGATAATTTAAAATTAAATATATCACTTTTATATTCATAAAAAAAAGTGTTCATTTTTAGAGAGAGTATTAAGATAGATGTTGGAAAACAAAAACTGGATGAGCTACATTTATTTGAATTTGAATTTTTTAGAATTCTAATGAAATTTCGATTTTTAAGGATACAAGTGGCTTTGTTTGTATATAATTTAATTATCTATTGTGTGAAGATGGAAATGAAAACACAAATTTATGTTTACTATTATTAAAGTGTGTAACTTTTTTTTGACAAATATACTTTTCGCAGAAAGATAGTAGGTATTGTTTTTTTTTTTTTTTTGCCAAATTTAGAATATAGTGCGTAGGTATATGGAGTATTTAAAAACACTATTTTAAGAATCACAGAATCACAGAATTTATTCCAGTTGTTGCATTTTTTTTATTCACAGTAGGTACTATATGACTTTTTTTTTGTTTTTGTATATATTTGAAACTTACGATCTTTTTGAAATATGCCTTCTTTACGAAACGAATTCAACTAGTTATATAAGCACCGATGATGAAAACCCAGGGGAAAGTTCGCGCTATTGAACCGATTGATGGCAACTGAAGACAGCGAGAAAAAACGCTCTTCGAGAGTACCAACCGAAAATAACAGTGCTCCGCGTTTTTGGCATCAGTCCCAAATAGACTCTCTTATGCCCGGGAAAACACATTTAGCACATCAGAGAAAATGAATGAAGGAAATCCCAAAATTATGATTAAAACAATTTTGACAATGGGAAAGTATTTTTTCTTTTAACCTAATACTTTTTCGAAACAATTTTTAAACAGTTAACAAAAAATTGTACCTAAACAAATATTATTATGGTTCTTGACTATTTTTGGTATATATATTTCGAAATATCGTTTTTTTTTTTTTGTTTGGTAGAAAAAACTTTGTTTTATTATTAATACAATTAATATAGCAAAATGTGTACATATGTACATATACCATGAAGAATGATTATGCAAATTATTTATACCCTATTTTTTTTTATATATGGATCCACTAATATAACTAAAAATAGCCATTTGAATGGAATGTGTAGCGAACAGTCTTCAAATTGTTTTCTGTTTATTGCAGAATCTCTCTTTAGGTCTTATACATATTAAACAGGTGTTGTGAGGGAAACCTACAGCAAACTCGTAGATACTTTTGTAAACAACCTTAAGTGCACAAAAGCAAAGGTCATCACAAAAGTCACCAGTAGTATTGTAAGCTATTTTGATTAAATTTAATTGATTGTTTCTTTTCTTTTTTTGTATTGTCTTTTGCGCAGCTGGCATAAGGATAAAAAGATAAGGAAATTTTTACATAAAATTAGGTAATAATAACAATACTTTATATTGCATTGTAACGCCTAATAGTTGCTGCGCTAAAAATAGAAGCTTCAGATATATTTTTAATACAACTGAAGTCAAAAAAAAAAAAAAAAAAATGTGTATCTAAAAATTATACATAGTACGGTATTATAATAATGTCCTCCTCCAGTCAAAATTCTATCAATGTAATTAAATTAAAATCAAAATTCCAAATGCACTCTTGTCTTAATGGCTGGTAATGACTTTCATTTAGAGCGAGACAGCTTTTTGAACAGATGTTCGAAATTAGTGGGTAAAGACAAAATTTTAACCCAGCATAATTTTTTTTTTTTTCAAATTGAAAATTGTCGCATAGGATTTTTTTTTTATTTGCTTTCTTAATGGAGCTTGGAGGAGAACAAAGGTGGTATAGCATTTGCTAATTTTTCAGCGCGGGGATTTTGCGCGTTGATAATTTTACATTTGGTTGTATAAGGAAATATTTTAAGCGATCGGTAGAATATGAGGGAAATAATTTAGTGTCTAGCTCAGCATGTTCTCCCAGAATCATTTATGTGTATGTACATATAACTGTTTGTCTGGGCTATAGATATTCTGTTCTATCGCGCTTGTGGCAGGACAAGATCACGAAAAATATGAATTGCGTAGACTTTAGGATACCTGTTTCTATTTAGAGACAAAATAGGGAATCTATGAAAGAGAGATCAGGGGCCGCTTTGCCTCACGCGTAACACAATTTTTATTTAGTTGTTAGTACATACATATGTACAGATGCATGGGAAAATATACAACAGAACAAATTACGTGAGGAGTCATTCTCATACGTTAACGTATTCAGCAATTGCCCTCCAGGGGTTTTTGAGTGGCTGATTGAACATATGGAGCTGTAGGTACTATACTTTTTAAGTTAGAAAAAATGGGCCTCCGTTTTTATGCAGAGGACAAAGGGATTTTGCGAGAAGCTTTCTCATGACACGGAGGGGCCGTGAAAAAAACTTTTATGGTGTATTTTTCTAGTTTCGAATTCGAGTAGTCCAACGCACTAACCACTGAGCCACGGCACCCCGCAGATTAATGAATAACATTATACGCTTAATATTCTGTCAGAGTTTTTATAAGCATTGAACTGCTTTGAATCAAGTTTTATGGCTCATGAAACAGGGTCTACACCTAATTTTATACTTGTCACTGATTGTATTGACAAACATAACCTTGAATTTAAGCATCAAATCGTTTAGCATTGCCTGGGCTCAAAAATACAATTTACGTCAATTTCAATTTACGGCCGGAGACGACTATTAATTAATTATTAAGATATGTGTTATACATATGTGCTAAATGTTCATGATAGAGGTTAAGGTTAGATTATTGCTAACCTTGAGTGACAAAAGCTGCCGACACCATTCTTCTTTCAGTGCAAAACTAGTTAGCTTGAAAGTGTAAACTTTGTTCATATTATATTAATGTTTTACGATAAACATACGATTATTAAGATCGCTGATGGAGCATGTTTACGTTCATACATACATATGTATGTATGTATGTGCTAATTGGTCATGATAGTTTACTAGGTTGGCTTATCTATATTTGCGATTGTATAATTATTGACAAAAATAAAATTATCATAGAGATAAAAAAAAGTAGTAGCTTAAGTAAATATTTATCTTGGTATTCTTTAAAGTAAACTTAATCTGGTTGAGAACAACTGCTGCACCAAAGTTATGTTTATTACTAAATTTAAAGAGTGAAAAGAGAACTTCCTTGTTATTTTACTAAAAGAAAGTTAATTGTTTCAATGGTCAACATACTTATGTATATGCAAAGAACAAATTTCTTTATTGTTTTTGATAATAAACAAGTTTAAAATGAATCGACAGGACAATTAAGATGGGTTGAAATGTGGTTAATTCATCCTTCCCGCAATTGTGAAAATATGCGACATCTAATGAACTGGTTATAAGACGTAATAGTCTAGTAACAAGACCTAATAGTCCTTTTCACGGAACACCTTTCGAAACCATCGAATGTTACTTGCTGATGTCGAAGAGTTTTCGTGGATCCAAGATCCATTTCATACACAAACCCCACCAGAAAATTTACATCACAAGAGGAAGAGAGTCCCATTGAACGCTCTTGCTATACAGCAGCCTTAAGAGTAGATTCACCAGTTAGGGTTTGGCGGAGTTTTGGTTATCTATTCAAAATTGAAATCCAAATTCAACTTCAAAAGCTTTAAGAATTTTCATTTTGTTTGCAGCATCACATTTGTGTGAAGCTGTATTTTCAGCTGTATGGCTGTAATAAAGAGCAAATATCGCTCAAGAATCAATTAGAAT
Source organism: Chalcosyrphus nemorum (assembly GCA_949716465.1). NCBI lineage: Eukaryota > Metazoa > Arthropoda > Insecta > Diptera > Syrphidae > Chalcosyrphus > Chalcosyrphus nemorum. The sequence goes on from OX454335.1 coordinate 27,265,684, forward strand.
TAGATCATTATTCTCCTCGTTGAAAAACTGTGTGGAGATCACTTCATCACATTGAAAAATATGGGAACCACAGGGTTAATCTTATAGCGACACAATTGCCAATTGTGTTGATCATACTGCGATCTTGGCAAATGAGACTTCTTATCACATTGCTAGACAATGTTACATTGCGTGTTCCATGAAAAAGCGTATCGTTTCGGATATAACAAATCAGCAGTCTATCAGCAGTAAAGGTTGCTGCCAATGTATTGAAGATAAGGCGCGATACTCCACTTTAATATGCTGGACTTTAAGTTAAAGTTTACTGCCTTTAAAGGCTTAACTATAATATTCGAAAGCAATCGGAAGCAGGGTTCGGACTTCAATAATAAAATTTAGCAGTAGACAGTTTCAAGTAAATTAAATCACAAATCTTGGTACGAATTTAATTTTTTATTAAATTTTTAATAACTGATTAGTTTCCAGTTAAATTCAGTTCTTAAAAGAAATTTTCCATCAATAAATTTATTTTTTTTTAGATTGTGTTACATTTTTCATCTGGAAAATATAAAATTTTCAACGGTTTTCACATTTCAAAAATCGCAGTAGATTGCAAGTCAAGTGCAGTGGCGCAGCAGATTTTAAATATTTTTTTAAAATCGCAGTAGATCTACTGCAATTGCAGTAAAGCCCGAACACTGATCGGAAGCTAATGTCAAAACTCTACGTTCAGTTAATCATAATAGGAGTATGTATTCGGAATCATCTATCACGCAGTTTCGCCGGTTGCTTTTGTGTTTTCCCAAAACAATTTCGATAATTGTTTTGAGAAAATCAAGAATCAAGAAATTGAACAAGCTGCGAATTTTAGTGCATAAAGTGCGGGAACAGACCTAATCTATTTATAGAAAATAGGCTTGTTTGAGTAATTCTTACACAAAAATTCGTAGATTGTAAAATTACGAAGAGTGGAAGCAAAATTACGTAAAACTACTCGAACGGACTGAGCAAGAAAGTGTTGAAAATGCACTCATTTGACAAATATGACAGTTTTCACATACCAGCTCCATTGCACCAGAAATTTCTTACTCTCGCATGAGCGCTTTGAAAAAATACGGAAATTCTCCTAACTCGAACAGCTGGTCGTAAAAATTCGCTGTCTTGGGACGGTACGCGAACGGACCTAGTGCGTCATTTGAACACTACTGTACTGTAGAGTCAAAGAGCGAAACAACAAAGATAATGAGTAGTGAGTACACGAGTCCTATTCACTTACTTGTCATCGACTGCAGTAATTCAGCTCCAGATTTGTTTAAAATAGAAAATGCTGGTAGGTATAACCAAATTTACTTAGACAAGAGTTAAGTATTGTCGACGTCGTCCACGATTCTAAAAACAAACGACACGACTGTTTGGCATTGGCGATGAAGAATTAAAGACTTTTGTCGCGGCGGTGATCGGCAAAAGTCGTCTGAAGTGTATGTGGAATGTTGAGTCGCGTCGTTTTAGTTATGCAATGTGAAATTTCAAGCGCCTCGACTCGACAGATGTAGCCAGTCGATTTTGACAGACAATGACGACAATAAGGGTGTTTGAATGTCAATTAAAATTTCACATTGCGTCAATAACACGATGGTACTCTCTCTCTTTCACATCCATTTCAGATTCACATCTAAATCGTTAAATTTTCATTGTCAATGCCAAACAATCGTGTTTTTTTTTAGAGTCGTGGGCGAAGGGTGAAGATTGAGTCATTTAAGACAGATTTACATTAGCACGTGTGAATAGAAGACACAGGGAGTTAGAAGACTTGAGCTTATACTGTTGGAAGTTGGTTAGACATACGCAAGATGTAGGGTTGAGAAGTTCTTCTTTTTTGAGAAGGCTTAAGCCCCAACCATAATTGCATTAAGTTTGCGATAGCTAATGTCATAATCGAACGAAAAGTCTGCTAGCGCGCTGTTATCGGAGTGCACCCTTAATTGCATTAAGGAAACGTGACCACATGTCATATTTTTACACACAATGTAGCCACCATTAGCGGCTCTGTGCGGAATGTTGGAATAAAACTGCTCTCTACGTATGGAGGCAAAAGTGAACGAAAATCGACGGAAGGGAAAAGTCATTAAGTCCGTTCTCGTACTTTTTGCACTAAAATTCGTAGATTATCCAATTTCAAAGAGTGGGGGTAAAATTCTCTCAGAGAGAACTAAAACTACGAAAAAGTAAACGAACTGGTTGAACAAGAAAAAGTTGCAAATACACTGGTTTGACAGCTTTGACCGTTTTCATAAACCAGCCCACAGAAATTTCTTGCACTAAAATTCGTAGCACGGGGAAATTTTTTACTCTCTCGTGAGCGTTCTCTTCTTCGAAATACTACGAAAATTCACCGTACACGAACAGCTTTTCGTAGAAATTCGTAAAAATTCGCTGTTTTGGGAGGGTACGCGAACGGACCTCATGTGAATTCGCATGACTACGTGCGGGCGCGTCCAGAGCCTTAATTCAATTGTGGTTGGCCCTTTAGGTTTTGCAAAATACTGTAGGTGGTGGCCTTTTTCTCGTAAAAACCTGGGCTGCAATGGCAATATTTTACCGACATTCAGTAACCTGCTTACCGACGTTTTCAATAATGGATAACCACTCAAAGTAAAGGTAGATTCCCTCCGCAGTGCATCGGTAGGATTCAGTAATCGGCATTAAAAAAAAAAAAAAAAAACACCCTAAAGCCGTTGCTGTACTGAAGCATAAAACACAGAGTCGTACATATATTCAGACAGTGAAGCACTTCAGCCCACAAGCGTTGCATTTTTATTTATACTTTGAAATTTAAGTCTAACGTTAGAACAAATCCAACTTTTACGTCTTATTTATGTGCGTCACGTTAGTACGTTAATGCGCTCTCCATTTACTTTGTTGTGGTTTGTTGCTCAAATATTGGGAACTTTTGCATGGCATCATTCCAGGTTAGCTGACCTGATGACAACGATTTGACCACATCTCCGACATCTTCCAGCTGTAAAAGTGTAAAGGTTATGTTTAAGAGTAAATAAATTAAATAATCTTTATTACCGGAATACGAATTTGAGTCATAGCATCACGCTCACGAAGGGTTACCGTATGAGGTTCCTTCAGTGTATCGAAATCGATAGTTACGCCGTAAGGAATAGCGATTTCATCAGTTCGAGCATATCGTCGGCCTTCAAACAAAATTAATTAGAATAAATTACATAAACTATGTTTCATAAACAATTTACCAATCGATCCGCTAGAATCATCTACTTTGTGCGATATGTCCGCCTTAGTTAAAGCCGAAGCTGGAATACAAGTCAAGAGTAGGTTAAAATATACACACACACACATAAAGGTCATTAATGCAACTTACCTAATTTACCAACAAAAGGCGTAAATTCATGATTGTTGCTAAGCGGCAAAACGCAACACTTTATAGGTGCTACAATAGAAGGCAGTGAAAAGTAACACCGTTGATCGTCTCCTTCACGGCATTTAAAGTTTTGTTCAAGTAACGAATATAAAATGCGACCAATTCCTAAAAAAACAAACAAATTCTAACTCTGCACTTTGCAAGGAACTCATAAAATTATTACCAAAGGACGGTTCAATAACATTCGGTGTTATTTCTTCGACATGAATGGTCTTTTTGGAACGTTTAACCGCAATTGTATATTTTGACAATTCAAATGTATTGCCATCAAGCGATAAGGGATATTTTCTGTAAAAAAAACAAATTTTTATAAGCTCTGTTGAATATTTTGATTGTTTTTATTTACCCAGTTGCGATAAGAGCTTTATCCACTTCTTCAAGTTCATTTACAGATAGCGTAGACAAGGCTTGGCAAATAGCCTTTGCGTCTTTTTTAAATGCTTTGCCAATAGCCTGCTTGTTAAATAGTATTTCAGTATTTTCAATCACTTTGGGTACGGGTAAGCGTTTTTCGGCCACCAATCGGACGCCAGTTGCATTCATATGTTGTTTTAAATCGTAGGCTGATCGATCAGCACAACCCACACATTCTATCCAACCCTAAAAAAATATCAATTAAGATAAAGTATTTAAAGAATTTAAATATAGTGTAGGAGTGCGTTTTACATAGCTAGTTAAGCATTCTGCATCCCAACAATCGCAAGCATAATGCGCCATTTCATTTCCCATATGTTGACGGAAACGAAGGCAATTTGGATTGATGCCAATCGATATTAGAAATTGATGAATTCTAGCCACATAGTAACCGAGTGTCTCGTTGGCTACTAGACCCTAAAAGATAAATGAAAAAAATATATTAACATACCTTATATTGAAATTTGTTTCGATATTTTAGAAGATGTAATCGCCTGTTAATGAACGACACAAAAGTGTTCTCTATCAATTCACAGTTGATGAACTGAGCAACGAGGTGAAGAGAATGATTCGGGGAAGAGTTAAAGAAGGAGATTAAAATCCATCGGAAGTATGGTTGGTCTGGAATTTTCTCTGAATCAGGCCATAGCAGCGTTTTCCAAGCGAACGTCCTGACAGTGACAACACCCTCCCGTGAGTCTGCAGCACAAATAATTAGTCCACTTCGACGGATCTTCTCCTTAACCTACAAATTTTACCCTGGTGAGCGAGAATGTGTTGGTGATTTTCCCTGTTCGTGATTTTCACTAACACATTCTCGCTCACCAGTGTAAAATTTTGTAGATCTTCACCCTAACCTCCGAAGTGGACTATCTGTATATATGTAGGTTATTTGTGGTCTGCAGTAAGAGCAATCCCAGACAGCTATAGAAATCAAATCAGACCTTGTGAATTGCTGTCGTGAAAAGCTTAAGGTTGTTGGAACACAGCACAAGTTTCTGCTTTGCTGGTTTCTGGAAACGAGGACGTCCTTCGCGATGAAAAAGCGGATCAACTAGTAGGGAAAGGTTCATTAGATTTAATAGAACAAACTGATCTCTTTGTAACCGTCGGGCGTTTTAAGGCTTGAAGTGGGAAAACTAGCCACAACAAGGGAGACGAACTCAAGATGGAACTCCATGTAAACATGCAACATTTTATGACGACTATGGCAGTTCTTCGACAAAGCAAGGACCGGGAGAATGGCCGAGTTCTCAACACCTCGCTAATCTAGCTACATCCCGCTGCAAAAGTATTCTAGCAGCAGGATTAGCGAAGTGTTGGAATCGCGGCCAATTAAACGTAAGGACAGACGATCCCTTTCTATTATTCTAGGGATCTTTTCGGGGCCATAACACTCTGCGGTACCATATAAAGAAACTGCGTCGAATTGAAGAATTCTGTAGAGGATGCAGGGATTAAGAAGGACAGAGAACACTTCCCTGATTGATAACTCTTCACCTTCTTCAGAAACAATGTGACTCTAAAAGGGATAGCAGTTTCCCCCGTATTGTGTGTGTATCCTAGTTAAGCTTATCTAAATTATATCTTACAGTGTCAACAGCTTCTCCAATCGTTAATTGCGTCGCACTCTTGCCATCCATTTGATTGCAAGCCGAATAGAACGTCATTAGGGTGTCTCTAACATTCTTGAACTTGGGATGATTCTTTTGATTAGGATCGCAAAAGTGTTCAATTTCAGCCATGGTAAACTCTCGCACTCGTATTAATCCCGATCGGGGTGAGATCTCATTACGGAATGAGTTACCTAATAACAATAAACAAATGAGTAACAATAGCTTTAAGAGCTGTTAATTATTCTTTTACCAATCTGAGCAGCAGCAAACGGTAGCCTTCCTTGGTTAAATTCCAACAAACGCTTGAAGTTGACAAAAATACCTTGAGCAGTTTCAGGGCGTAAGAAACTAAAGGAAAAAACAAATTATAACTCGTACAAAATACTCTACAATCTACGTTACCCCTTAATAAGACCTGTAGGTCCAATCTGTGTGGCAAACATCAAATTAAACTCAATGGGATCTGTTAAATCATTGCCAGTGATGGGTGATTTCATGTCGTATTTTCTCAGAATTTCACCCATCTCATCCTTAGTCATACCATCGAGCTGGAATAAGAAGAATAAATATAAATGTTGGACTGCTAGGTGCTTACTTTTTACAATATAGAAAATACCTTAATAATAATGTCCTCACATGTTGCTTTAACGCTGGCGGTGGCGTTCTTATCAGATGAAAGCTTCTCTAAGAAATTCTTTATAAGATGATCCAAACGGAAGCATTCTCCATTTTTCACATCCTTTACCATGAGATCAGCGAAACGTTCAACATGTCCTGATGCTCTAAAAGTTTCAAAAGCTTAGATTAGATTTCAATCCAGGAGAGAATTGTTTGCCGATAAGATAAAGTGACTCAGTTCAAACAATTCTTCTTGAGGCACTTCGTCGCATAGCAAACGGAAAATGCGCAAAATATATTATAATTACTTGAGAACCGGTTCAGGGGTCAATATGGAGCAATCGACTTCAAGCATTTGATCCTCCAGAACGAAAAATTGCCTCCACAAGTTCAAGATATTCGATTTGAGAGCACATCCCATTGGACCGTAATCATATTGACCTAAAGGTAACATAAGATATATTAGACATATTAAGATACAAAGTAAACATACAAATAATAATGCTATGCTGTTTTTTTTTTATCATTGAGGTTCTTCTACTTCAGATCACAACTTTGCAGTTAAAATGCAATAAGAATAAGATTAACAAACAGAGTGAGAATAATTCTTAAGACGTTTAAAAACATCCATTTAATTCCGGGATATGCTGGCAGCTAAGGGAAGAGTTCATCATTGCCTGGAAGTGGTTTCTTTTCTTTCAGTCACCGAACGAAATCAAGTCGAAACTGACGACATATTTGTCGACTTTAAACACGCTTACGATAGCATTCTTCGTCTTTAGCTCTACCAGGCTATGGCCCAAAACGGTTTCACAGGAAAAATTGTCCAGATGCTCGCGATGCTCTACGTAAATTTAGAAACAGCTACAGTAAGATTAAACTGAATACACAGCCAATTTTGAATGAGTTTTAAAGAACTAGAGCACATTACCAGAAACAACTGAATGGCGCGCGCAGTCGCTAAAGTAATACTGTGACCAACAAAAGCGAAAGTAAGTTGACCAGAAAAAAAGTATGAAAATGAGTACCTATATTGAACCCCCTCGAGGTATACACAGACGACCACAGATGATGCTTAATTCTGTGTGAAGGTGGTGTGAAGGGTTAAGTAAAAAATATTGCAATGATTTTCAAAATTGTGACGGACAAGCTATAAGGAACGTAAAGAGCCCTTTGGCTGTATGTTAAATATAAGGTTTAACGAAATACTGATCAAAGAGATGATAAAACATTTATCTTTTTCATTGATAATAACAGTGAAACTATATACCATGAGCGTGTTACTATACTATAAACCTACTCGTTGGGAAACACTTTGAATGACGCAAGAAATGAATCACTTTAAAGAAGAAGTATTTGCCACTCACTCCCATCCGTTGAACAAAAGAGAAAGGGACAGGATTTTGCATGTGCACTTAATCTGCTATTACCATCCTATAAAGAAAACCATCTCACATACCTGTTATTCCTCCATAGATTGCGAAACTTTGATCATAGAAGAATCGCCTCTTCAGCAGATCTTCCATTTTTGATCGATCAAAAGTAACAGTACTGGAAACCAATTCCAACTCCCTGTCCTCGAGGTTCTTCTTTCTTAATTTCAATTCGGCAACAGCCCTTTTGATATCCAATTCAGGAGCGCCATTTGCTTTAAGTCCTCTCACCAGATTGCCCTGTTCCAGGACTAATTCTCTCAAAGGAGCAAGTAGCTCTTCAGCTTCAGGGTTAGTCATTTTGTCCAGCAATTTAAGTTGTACTTTCCTTTTTGTTTTATTCGAACCCCAAGCAGGTTGTGTTGAATAATTTAAAACTTTTGTGAGTAATACTTTACTTTCGATTTCGAATCGTTGACAAGTCTTGTAGGATCTAACTACGAACAATCTACCGATATGATGAAATCTGGAAAACAAACCGGTCGACATAAGTTTGGTTCCACCAGGGAAACGTGTCAATTCAACCACCACAAAAAAAAAAAACGCCAAAGAACTAGGGATAAACAGATGTCGCTTTGGTGGTGAATTGTCAGTGCAGTCATGTGGATGATTCCAATTGGTTTCCACTTGCGCAATCAATATTCCAGTTGGCTTGTTAATTTCCAAGGCAAAAATTACGACCCAATTCACCACCTTCGAGTGTCAGAATGGTGAATAATTCTAAAATTGCAATTTGAAAGAAAGAATCGGGTTTATTTCGTGTGTAGGGTGATTTCAATTTATATTTTTTTAGTACAAAACAAATTGCTAATATAGTATGGGACACTGACCAAAAAAAGAAAAATTTTGGACTTGAGCAAGTAGATACCAAACATGTAAGTTAAGAATACATATGTCAATGCCAACTATAGATCCGCTTCCTATTTCGGATTCATTAGAGAAACTGGTCTGAATGCAAAGCACTAAGGTGAACTTTTCTTGCCAAAGCAAATTAAGAGTATATAAACCTTCAGCAATCAGTAGCTTATTTTAATTTATAGAATTTTCTCTATAAAATTTACAAAAATCTGCTTTCACTTTGCAAGGCAACCATCTACAAATGTGCACTCGTGGGGGTTGGCAGTCCCGATTGAAAATTAAAATATGTATATATAAGTGTTGTATCTTTTGGCTTTCTTTCTTACTTACTTAAAGAGCTTCCGACCCTTGTAGGCATCGTTGCCTTCCATCCGCTGCGGTCCAAGTTGTGAAGATCAATTTTTTTGGCGTCCGCGACAGCTTGGTCTTTGTACCGGAGGTTCGGTTTTCTTCTCTGTCTCGAACCTGGGGGCTGGGATTCGAAGACCCTCTTGGCTGGAGCATTGTTGTCCATTCACTCGATGTGGACGAGTCAATGTAGTCCAATGGACTGCATCCACATCCTGGTACAGCTCATAGAGTTCGCGGTTGTTGTATCGGACTTTTAAGGTCCGTTCACATACCCTTCCAATACAGCGAATTTTTACGAAAATTTACGAATTTTTGAGAAAAGCTGTTCGCGTACGGAGAATTTTCGTAGTTTTTCACAGAATAGAGCGTTCACGAGAGAGTAAAATTTCCCCATGCTACGAATTTTAGTGCAAGAAATTTCTTTGGGCTGGTTTGTGAAAACTGTTAAATCTGACGAACCAATGTATTTTCAACTTTTTCTTGTTCAACCCGTTCGTAATTTTAGCTCTCTCTGAGAGAATTTTACTCCCACTCTTCGAAATTTGATAATCTACGAATGCAAAAAGTACGTGAACGGACCTTTACTTAGCTAATGAGAACCTCTCAGGACTTCGGATATAGAGACTATACCTAGTCGGTATCTAGTCCTAAAAAGTTGAAGTGGACATTATTGGCAATCAATTGAGTTGTTTATAAGATAACCAAGTTGAGATGTAAAACATAAAAATAGGAGCATTCTTTATTGCATTATTAGTTCATTTGGTTTTTCCATTTAACTACGAACAGATACACAAATGAATTCAACAAAACAAATAATGTCGCTGAATAGAGTCATTTTTCTCTTCCATTGAGAGCGCATGTAAGCATGGCTTAATATGCTCAACTCTGCGCAGTGTGCTTAATTTGGTTTAACCTAAATTTTGCACTAGTGTGTATAATCTTCATATATTTATAAGCGGAAACCAACACAACCAACATCTGTAATCCGTCGTCGAAGCTTGTTGCTTACAAAAGTACAAAAGTGTTCCCTATTCCAATTTGATGTGCAATTCTTGTAATAAAATGTCCTGATTGTCTACAAAAGAAGCCCTTTTTGTTTTGTAAAAATGTCATTTAATTTATATACAACCAAAAGGATAAATAGATTTGTGTTAAAAGGTATTGGAGTTACTTATTTGAAGGATTCTTAATTGAGTTCCTTTTCAGTGTTTATTCTTTTATTGTGGTGATCCTCTTCAAAAAAAAAAGTTGTCAATCATGTCCAAAAGGAAGTGGTATGTTTGTTGTGCTATTGTCCTGAGCTGCGGAAACGTGAACGTAACAAATTCCCCACTTAATTTATTCCTGCGATGAGTAATAAGAGCAAGTTCCTGGTTTTTGTGTTAGTCAGATGATTCTTGGTAATTTAAAACAGAGGCCTGAGGCTACAACACTTACTGGCGGCAATTACAAACATTTAATACTCACTTGTTGGGTGTGAGTAATTCGTAATTTCCTAATGGATTACATATTATAGTCTACGTGCGAAAACATCCCTTAAAATGATTTAGAATACGTGCGCGCGCGTTTATGTTTTGTGAATTGAAATTTGTGTTATTAAGAGGTTCTTGTTTCCGGGTAGTTTGTATCAAAGTCAATGATCCTTCTTGATCTGGAGTGAGTTTGTATTTAATTTATTAAGTGGAGCTTTCTCCGACTGGTGATCGTTTGGCATTTTGGTCTCTTTTATTCTGTACACAAGTCTTCTCAGCCTTTAGTTACAATTTACATTATGATGTCGCTTGTTGTACCAGACACTCCTATATATTATCGTAGAGTTCGAATGCAGCTTACTGCTTCTAACGAATCTAAGTAGGTTCATTATGCGCAACTCTGCTACCTCTGTAGAGAAGAACTTAGTCTTTGTTCTTGTAGGATAGAACAGTGACATAGCATTAGATTAAATCTACTTCCTCCTCGCCCTTGATGGACTCTGCAAACTTCTTATGGTGGATTGTCATGTGAATAACCCAGTAAATGTGTCGATAGAGGTTTGATCCATTGTTAATTTTCGACCATAAGGCATGAGAAGTAACGCAGTTCTCTGTACAGCCAAAAGGCGTTGGTCTCATTGTCTGCTATAAACAACACGCAACACACTTTGCTAGCTTATAGACCATTTTTTATTCGACAACTCATCTTATATTTATGTATAACAATCTTTTTCTAACATGGTTTCTTCTTTTCAGATAGAATTTTCCATTAAAATCGTCGCATTTCAAAATAGAAACCCACAAACAGCATTAATTGTACAACAACGAATAGAATAGATATTTATTTTCACCGCAAACAATGGAATACAGTAAAAACAGAGATTCAGGAGCACATCACAACATAGGATTAAACGGACCTCACAGCAGTTCCCTAAAGGTTCGCCGTCCAATAAAAACTGAATCGAACAACCTAAGTGAGGATCCATTAAAGAGCCAAAAATTGTGTACAAACTCAAATCAATTCGGACGCAGTAATTCTAATATAGAACTTTTGCATACACTGCGTGACCAAAGTCTATCAAGGAAAACAGACATTCGTCGTGCCACAGTCAGCCCGAATGATAGTTTTTTCTCAATGCTGCAAGACTATCAGCCAGCAGTTTTAGGCGTAATAGGAACCGATCAACGTTCTCCAGGTCCCGCAGAATTTATGCAAGGCAGAGTAGTACATGCTACGCCAATTATTAATAAAGAACCCGACCAGCGTCCCGCAAATCAGACTGAATCGAATAATTTAAATATGAAAAAAGCGCGTGATCCAAAAGCAAAGAATAAATTGCAACGCTTTTTGATTCAATCAAAAAGTAAAACTGATGACAATGTCCCAGGACATGCGAATGCCAAAAGTACTTCGAATAATGAAGACTTGGGTGTGCAACATTTTTCGACAACAACACAGAGAACATTTATGTCGTTCGCCGATATGGAAGAGCAACAGCGACAACGTGCATTTGCACACTATGATTGCCAAAGTTTAGCCGCTAGTTTAAGTTATGTCAGAAGACAAAGTAAAGCTCAAAGCAATGTGCCTAGTTCAAATTTACCTGATGCAGGTTTAGAGTATAGCGATAGCAATGAACTATTGGAAAATTGTTCAAACTTTTGCAGTGAAATCGGTGTGGAGGATGATCGGAATGGTGGTCTGCCGTCACGAACAACTTCTCGACCGATAATATCCTACGGTGTTTCGATATTAGAGTCTCAGCCAAACGAAACTCTGTGGCGAGTCGGTGCATGTCCATTTCGAAATGATACCTGCCTCATTGAAGCTGTCGATCATGGCGCGTACTACTACAGACGGTATTTTTATAGTCAAAAACATGAGAATTGGTTTGGTATCGATGAGCAACTGGGACCACTAGCTATATCGATAAAAAAGGAAAAGGTAAATGATGCTGGTAACGAACAAAGACATCAGCAGTCGCGCTATCAATTTCGCATGATCATACGAACATCAGAGCTGTTGACACTTCGGGGAATCGTTCTTGAAGATTCAATTTTAAATCCTCGCGGATCAGGGAAATCGGTGATATCAAAAGAACTCTTGGAATTTGTAGCGCCAGAGATTCAGCTCAACTGCCTTCGTTCGGGTCTGAGCACATCAAATTGCGAAGAGCAATTACTAAAACTCGACGAACAGGGTCTAACGAGTAAATATAAAGTTGGTATTTTATACTGTCGCAGTGGCCAGTCATCTGAGGAGGATATGTACAACAATGAGAACGCTGGACCAGCTTTTACGGAGTTCTTAGAGACAATCGGAAAACGTGTGCGCTTAAAAGGATTTCAACAGTATAAAGCTGGTCTTGACAATAAAACAGATTCGACGGGAACACATTCTGTGCATGCTATTTACAGAGACTGTGAAGTGATGTTTCACGTTTGTACAATGCTGCCATTCACACCAAACAACCGACAGCAATTGTTAAGGAAGCGCCACATCGGGAATGATATTGTTACTATTATCTTCCAAGAACCAGGCGCACTACCGTTTAATCCAAAAAATATTCGAAGCCAGTTCCAACATGTGTTTTTGATAGTTCGAGCAATTAATCCCTGTACCGATCACACAACGTATAGAGTCGCTGTCTCACGCTCCAAAGAAGTACCAGTCTTTGGCCCTCCCCTACCAGGTTTGTTTTCTTCCCTTAATATATTTTTTATTTTTAATAACACATTTTGTCTTGTTGTTTCTAGCGGGTGCTTTATTTTCAAGAAACAAGACGTTTGTTGAATTTATTCTAGCGAAAACAATCAACGCAGAGAATGCAGCCCATCGCTCGGAGAAGTTTGCGAATTTAGCGAAGAGAACACGAAAAGAGTATCTAAAAGATCTAAGCATAAATTACTGCACCAATATGTACATAGATCCGGGAAATAAATTCTCAATATTTCCCAGTAAGAAGAAGGAGAAACCAAAAATTCGATTTTGCGGTGACATATCTCAACGCGGCGCAATCTGTTGGCAAATCATACTTCAGGATCACGGCTCAGCGATGGCGGTGGAATGCTTTCTTGGAATATCGATCGAGACATTTGTTATAATCGAAGAAAGCTCAAAGCAAATCATTTTCGTGACACCAACCAGATCTATACTCGGCTGGTCGACTTCTGATAACTCTTTTCGCATATTTTACCACAATGGTGAGTGTATTTCCTTCAATATGCGCTATTTTGGTGGGATGGACGAACAACAAGAAGTTATTGAACGTCTACGAGCCGTGACCCTAGGCAATGGAGTCATGGAATTGGGCATAAAGCGGAATATGATGGGTCAATTGGGTTTCCACGTGCAACCGGATGGTATCGTTACACAAGTTGATTCCACTGGACAGGCGTGGGCAGCTGGCTTGAGACGAGGTTACCGCTTAGTGGAAATATGCAAAATAGTCGTGGCCTCCCTATCCTATGGAGAAATGATTGATTTACTAAAAACATCTGCCCAACTAACTTTTATAGTAATTCAATCTTTTTCCGACAGTACACCGCGCCGGGGTTGCTTCAATAAGCATTGTAAATTGAATTTCCTCAGCACAGAAAACGAACAAGAGATTTATCGATCGCATAGTAATAGTTTTATAGGAAATGAGACTGCCCAAAGATGCCAACAGCCTGTTCAAAGCTATAAATCATGTTACGAGAAGAATTTCCTTTCGCACAAATCCATAGCAAGGTCTAGTTATCAACCAGAAAGTAGTTCGCTATCGCAGAATGATCTGAGTGATGATTACAAGAAGAGCTTACGAGCTGCCAACTCGCTTCATTTGTCTAACAACGATAAATGGTATGACACATTGGAGCGAGAAGACAGAGAGCAAAAACCAAATACTCAAAATATTACACTTTCTCTTCATCGTCAGTATACTACTTACAAGTCATTCGATCGCCCAAAATTAGAGGAAACAGCTTCGCTACCGTTAAATTTGAATCCTTCTTTATTCCTCAGTGACGCCTCCAGCGCACACACATCAACTAATTCAAATAGCACACGCCAATCTCCGCTGTCGAACGCAGAACTGAGGGACTATATGGATCCTCATAAGCTGCTCAAAAATCGATCCAAGTACGAAGTAACAGAGTTAAAATGCTTAACTATATCGCCAAGCGAAAGCTCCAGTCCTGACTTGAGCATACGAAACCACCCAATAAATAACTCAAACGTTTTCGATGATAAATCACCAGTGAAGGGAAGAAATAATTGCTCTCCAACGTACAAATGTTCAATACCTAATGTGAACAAAGTAAATTTGCGTGGTCCAGTGTTACCTTCTTCTTCGACAGTGAAAACCGCCAGACTACTTCCCAGTTCATCTAATTTCAATCCAGTGAATAACGCACAACGCAATATGGGCAGCTATTCCCGAACAAAGACATTTCGTCAAAATCTTCTCGAAATAATCAGTCCAAACTATTCGCCTCACTATGAAAGTTTGCCAGCAGACAAAAGTGCAACTATTGAAAGAGTACCAAACCCCCAGGCGTTTGAGAATGTATCAGCTTTTATAGCGGGTGATCTTAAACAGGTAAATACTTGGAGAACTTCTCAATCACAAAATCTATATAAATTTATTAATTTTAGACACCAATTTCAGCCGGGTATGCAACCAACGTTTGAAGGCAGCAGCGAGAGTTCAAAAATCTCTTACGCTTCAAGTCGGCCCACCACGATTTCATCGCAAATGAATTCAGACGATAGCTACAGATCATTCGGCCAACAAATTCTACGTGTGAGTGGAAATTCAACAAGAATTCCTGAACCGATCGAGCCGAGTCGAGGGAGTGCTCGAAACGATTTGCCAGTTATGCCTCCTCTGCTGCCCGATTCTAAAGAATTGAATTGGACGACTCTGGTAGATACTGCGACTAAAGCAATTGTATCACAACTTAAAGATGACAAGAACTGTAAGCCATCATCTTTAAATAATAAAATAGATGATGCCAAACATAATCATGAATCAACGGACTCGTTTCCATTGCAATACAATTGCGGAACAGAACTTAAGAGTCACCTTAGTGATCTTGAGAACAGAATTCTCAGTGAAAACCGTTGTCATTCGACTTTGGAAAAAACGATTATACAATTATCAGAAGAAAATCAGGGTTTACAGGATGAGAGTCAAGCTGCTTTGCAGCAGTTGCACAGCTTTACTGACTGGTTTCACCAAACGCCAGTCCGTAAGAGCTAGTTTGTATTCGTACTTAAAACATGGCATGTACATTCTATTAAGTCCTTACCTTAAGTATTAAAATTAATTTAAATAGCTATGTAAGTTTAATCCAAAACTAAGACTCAAAGTTTATAGCGATAGTTTAAAATATAAGTCATTTGCTAAATGAATAAAACAAAATTTTTAAAAGAATAAAACCAGAGTTTAAGTTTCATCTTTACTAGAGTCAAGGAGAATGAATATAGTAAAAACTTTTACGAACTGCAGATACAACTATCCAGAAGAGGGTCTGGAGGAGGACGAAAATGCTTCAACGCATCGGTTTATGCCAACCATAGGCGAAAAACTCAACCTCGCACTACAGCTAGTGGATGACTCAGCAAAGGACTGGGAGTAAATCCGTCGACAACGGAGGTAGTCCTCATCACAAAGAAGAGATTCCTCGAAATCCCCTCCATATCTGAGTGTAATTCCGGTTTCCAAATTATACCGGTTGGATAACCTTGATAAACATATCAGTAAAGCAAGAGTAGCTCTCTCCTAGAGCTGTGTCAATTGCGGTTGATTCGATCACTTTGATCGAGTACTGGTGATTGCATTCACACAACCACAAACCAATCAATCACAATCACAAAACCAATACTTGTCTAAAAACTCAGGCACTTTCAGTTGTCTCGGTTATTTAGTAATGAACGAATGAAACAAAAGTATGGGCAATAATGGACCGAAAAGGAAATTGGAATTTCTTTATGTTTTTTTTCCGTATGACAACAAGAATATATTTGTCTCACTTTTGACAAGACGATACATCTGTAGAATGAACGAAGAACGGAACGAAAACAATCCAATACTACATCTGATTGGGATTGATGATCGTTGTTTTGAGCCAATACAATATATCTATCTCTATCATTGAACGATTGCATGATTGATTGGAATGACCGAATCTTTTTTTAAACAAATTGAACGATCCGGTTATCAAATTTGAACAAATGACACAGCTCTACTTTGTACTAATATAAAACGAGATATTTAAAGCCAATACGGTGATAGGAAAGAAACGGTCTGACAAAGATCCAAGAACGTTACTGTTATGAACAAGCTTCTTAAAAACCCTTTGCCTTTCGGACACGAATTTCCTTTGGCATCAAACAGTGACATTTTGTGGATGCATTTTTCAATAATCAGTCGTAGATTTTCTGAACCCCAAATTCGACAAGACATCAAGATGAAAAGCCCCTCCTCCCTGATAATAATCATCTTTGTTTGAAAAATCAGCACTCACTTGTTGTTATCCCATATATCATTCCACCATTCAACTCGCTCCGCTCTCATTCAAGGCAATTGCACTCTTTATGCATGAAGATGCAAATCATTCAAATTGAGATTCCTGGACTCTTAGCAACACTCTTACGAACAGGTTAGATGTGTTGTGTCCAATGGCTTGTTGAAGGAACGCCAGACTGTGGGTCCGTTCGCGTACCCTCCCAAAAAAGCAAATTTTTACGAAAATTTACGAATTTCTACGAAACGCTGTTCGCGTACTGAGAATTTTCGTAGTTTTTCGCAGAAGTGAGCGCTCACGCGAGAGTAAAAAATTTCCCCATGCTACGAATTTTAGTGCAAGAAATTTCTGTGGGCTGGTTTATGAAAACAGTCAAAGCTGTCAAACCAGTGTATTTTAAACTTTTTCTTGTTCAACCCGTTCGTTTACTTTTATGTAATTTTAGCTCTTTCTGAGAAAATTTTAGCCCCACTCTTCGAAATTTGATAATCTACGAATTTTAGTGCGCGAAAAGTACGCGAACGGACCTAATAAACTTTTTCCTTTCATTTTCGATCATTCACCCCTAATTCTTGAACTTGAATACGACAGTTGAATCCGGCTATAATCACATTTTATCGTAGACTACAAAATATCGTAAAGTGCGGGTAGAATTCTCTCAGAGAGAGCTAAAATTACGAAAAAGTATTCGAGCGGGTTGAAGAACAAAACAGATTTGACAATTTCCACAAACCAGCACAATGCAATTTTCTGCACTAAAATTCCTAGCAAGGAAATTTCTTTAACCTCTCGTTATACGCGAACGGACCTTCTAAGAAAGACGCAGATTTCTTGTTTCCGTCCGGGAGCAGGTGTCCAAGACAAAATTTCGTGTGGAATGGAAGCTTTGGAGGCTCCCGGAGGCCCAAACGCAATTGAAATTGTCCATGTCCTTTCAGGGTTACTTGATATGGCTTTAAATAGAAATCAATATTCAAAATTTGTGCGTACATCTGCCAAATGCGGGTGGTAAAAATGATCAATTAAATTATTACTTTCGCAGCTGCAAGAACGCCATTCAGTACTTTCAGTGGGTGGGTGGATGATACCTACGAGTAAGGGTTGTTTCTCTGACGAAAAACAAGAATAGAACATTAATATTTAGGAATGAAATAAATTTTACTGTGGGTAGCTTGGTCTAATGCACTTTCGTACATGCAACCCCGAATCGGTTGTGGATGGTAAGACAGCATGTAGCCTTCATGGATCATGAGTTTTTTAATTATTGGAAAGCTTTTGCGTGTATAAGAAGTGTTGATAATTTGATCAACTTATCACTAAGTTAAACAAGACCGGAAGAATCTTTAAAATGGCAATTGAAATAAAAATAAATACTTAGGAGATTCGTTCCATTATTAAATTTGAATACCCGTTTCTTATGGATGACGACAACATTTTCTATAGTTGCCGGTAGTAGGTATTGTTAAGGTATTTTTACTGAACATTTCCCGGGTTTTACTTTCCAAGTAAGGAAGAGGTCCCGTACACTTGAAGAAGATAAAGACGTATTGAATGGGCACGTTCCGAACTCTAGGCCTACTTTTTGAGGTAATGTCTCACATATGGAACGGCAAACGGATTTTTGACAGTCTGTACATTGATTTAAAAGTTAGGGAGCATTTTCTTACCTTCAAATCCATTCCACTACCCCCAAAACAAATATGCCTTATTTTGTAGTAAAAAGTGAATCTTTCGACGAGTCAGAAACGTTTGACTACCTAATGCCTAGAATGCGGGGTGTGCCCAAAGTTTTGGAGTCAAATGGCTACAGCATTAATCCAAATAAATACGAAAGACTTGAGCTGCCCATTCTTTCATCCACATAGGTCGGTTCTAGACATTCATTTAAGTGGAACAGTGCTTCCCTAATGACCAACTGGTATTGAGAGACTCTGAGAATCACATCACAAAGGCAATATTTGTCCTTGACCGGGGTTAATCGTTACTTTTTGACGTCAAACAGTCAACAGTACATCTGTGGAAAAGTACGGAGGTTGTTATTGGTTAAATTACTGACAAAAACGAAAAAGAAGTATTCTTCTCTGTGAATGACGTGACGCAGTGGTAAGTGCATTGGACTACTGCGCAAGGGGTTCCAAGTTCGAATCCAGGAAAATGCCAACAAAGTTTTTTCCCGGCCTCACCTCTTCCGAGAGTCTGACAAACGTTGAAAAGTATTTACTGTCATGAGAAAGCTCTTCGAAAAACTCTCTGCCCTTCGGATACGGCATAAAACTGTGGGTCCCTTCAGTATGTGCACAAATATATATCTCGCAAAACACATACAGTGGTGAGAAGCTAGTCCTTGGCCCTCTATTGGCTGCTTGTGGCCTAGTATTTTTTATTTTTTTAGTATTCTTCTCATAAAATTGAGTTTGAAAACCTAAAGAGGACAAAGGTTAAAGGCTGAACTATAATAGGAAAATGGTTTCGAACAATCACTTCCAAAACAGTGGGAATACGCAGGATTAGTACTGAGCGATCATAATAGTTTTTGCCTTCGATTGGTTCCCTTTCCGGTCATTTTTGCCTTAAGTTTTGTCAGCTTGGTCATATGTACATAAAATGGAAAACAGTAGAATTTTCCTGTATTTATACCTCTGTACACGGGGTAAGGTGACAGCTTAAACAAATTCTAGGAAGGTAGGCAGGTATAATATACAGTTTCTTTTCAAATCAGAGGTTATTTCGACACTGACAGCTGTTTCCCGCTCGATATCTTGACAGAAAGTCGGTATCAGACCTCAATTGACCGCCTTGGAACTGCGATTTGACTACTTTGGCCTTTGTGTTTTTGTGAAAAACCGTGAAGGACTGATATTGTGCCAAGAATCCGGAAACGAATAAAGCAAGCAATCCGTAAGCTACAGCCATCAACAAGGTCTTAGAAAATTGTAGTGACAGCATGCGCTACCGAGAAGCCAGCCGAGGCAGCCACTTGAACGACGGACGTTGTGTTCCATAATTAATTGGAATGTTTGCCATAATACATGAAAAAAAAATAATTTTGTTCATTTTATTGCATTTTGAAAAAGAAATTTGTGTTTGGCCTTCCCTCTATAAGACCTACATATGTACATATATGTATTTATGTATACATATGTATACTTATCTCTAATGTCTTCTATTCAAAGTCACAAGAATAGGTAGTTAATTTGACTGCATCTTTATACCCTATCCTAAGGGTATATTAAGTTTGATACATAGTTTGTAACATAGAGAAATGTTAAAGATAGACCACATAAAGTATATATATAAATGATCAGCATCACTAGCCGAGTCGATTAAGCCATGTCCGTCCGTCCGTCCGTCCGTCCGTGTGTCACCAGTTTTTGGGCCTTAAATTTTGAGCTAGGTTGATGAAATTTTGTATACGAGGTCCTTGGAAAAGTAAGCAATACAAGTGTAAAAATTTTTAAAATCCGCCCACTGACACGCCCACTTTTCAAAAAAATCACCTTTTTTCACTATTTTCATATGAAACTCGAAAAAACTTACTTGGGCAAATATGTAGATATCCACTTAATGTACAAATTGTCCATACATTGTATATGGCCACGCCCACTTTTTAGGGGCGTTTACATCAAAAATTAATTTTGGAGTAAGACAATTAGTTTATAGGGCAAAATAGAAAATTTTGTGAATACATTTTCCACCGCCCACTGACACGACCAAATAAGATAGGGATAGGGTATCATACGATTCGCTCCAGGCGGATTGTAGCATTTTTCACTGGTTTTTAAAAAAATTTAAAAGTAGAAATTCTTTATCTTTGTTTTTATGAGACACCCGGTACGAGACCTGGAATTTTTTCCCATTGTTCCCTTTTTTTTAGTTTAAAAGTTTGTTTACAAATACAGCAAACAATTCCACTTCCCAATTTATTTAAATTTGGCGACAACATTTATAAATAGTAGTATGTAATATAAAAAGTAATGTAGCCACTCAAAATCAATTAATTACTTTTGCATTCAGAAAGCAACCCATCCGATGTGGGGATAACTAGTAGAAATGAAAAAAATATATACATACATATGTATATTGTATAGATTCGGATGTATCCGTACGCTAGTAATCCAGAGCATTGGAAAGGGTGCAATATTTATTCTATGGTTTTTTTTTTTTCAATATTCTACTCTTTCCGTGAGGGTTGTTAGGTTAGAAGAACATAAGAATTTAATTGGCCCTTAACTGCGGAGGGCGTGGTTACCGATAATGCGCAATAACCGCAATTGGGAAGCGTTTGTTCGGTCTCGCTTCCATTGCTTTACTTGTTTTTGAATGTTCAAAACAACAGGTGCAGCAGTATTACTCTTAATATTGCTTTCGGTCGGTCGGTTGTTTGATTTTGAACTTCGCAAATGTGCTTAAGTTAAATTGCCTAGTTGAATAAATAGTATGTTAGGGTCTTTTAAAAATTACGGATGGAGAATTGTCTTCTAAATAACTAGTGTATCATATATAATTTCTAGTCATTTTATAATTTTAATGGGTGTCTTTAGCTGCGATAATTTGTGAAAGAATGCGGAAAGTTAAGCAATACAAGTCGTACTTAATTGGATATACCTAAGTGAATTGAATACCGGTGAGAAGTGCTTAATAAACTTTTATACCTAACCTATTACTTTTTTAAATAATAAAATATACACTTAATATATCTATATAAGTATAAATAATAGGTCTGTTCGCGTACCCTCCTAAAACAGCGAGTTTTTACGAAAATTTACGAATATTGACGAAAAGCTGTTCGCGTACGGAGAATTTTCGTAGTTTTCGCATTAAAGAACGCTGACGAGAAAGTAAAAAATTTCCCCATGCTCCGTATTTTAGTGCAAAAAAAATTCTGTGGGCTGGTTTATGAAAACTGTCAAAGCTGTCAAAACAGTGTATTTGTTCAACCCGTTCGTTTACTTTTTCGTTATTTTAGCTCTCTCTGAGAGAATTTTACCCCCACTCTTCGAAATTTGATAATCTACGAATTTTGGTGCAAAAAGTACGCGAACGGACCTAATAACATAGCTTTATAATAGTTATAGATACAAAATTAAGCATATGCTATGTACGCATTCCTATCTCAGATAAAAAATAGAAATAAGTTATACCTTAAGCTGGAAGATATAATTAAGTATAAAAAATAATCACGTTTTGTCTCGAAATCATTTTTTGATTTTGTATGGCCTTTTAGACTTCCTTGTGTTAGATAAAGGCTCGTCAATAAACAATTTTTGCCCGAATTTAATCAAAATAACATGAGTAATGAAAACGATTTAATTTGGATTAGAAATAGCTTGCTCTGCTATCCGCAATGGCAACTCTTATGTCTATGGACTGGCCACTCGCTTGTGGCCCTGAAATCTTGAACAACTTGGCTTGGATTTGTTGAACATGACAGACTCTCCGAATAAAAGCCGATTTCCAGTATGAAATTAAATCAGGTACATCAAGTGTGCAGCTGCCATTGCCAATGCGACTACAAAAACATATACACAAGGAGCCTTAAATGAGCGAACTACAAAACTTTACATTTCTCGAGGACATGACAAGTTTTCGAAAGTAACAATCAAATCTTGGTAGTTCCATATCTTGTTGAGATAGGATTCATTGGCATTGACATGATGCTACCGATCAGACAAAACTTCTCTTCATCTTAATATTCCAAAAGAAACTTTGCAAGCTTTAAAAACTGACCATCAGCAATCCATGATTCATTCCAATCAAAACGTGCATTGGTTCCCTGACTTTTTTTTCTTTCTGAAACCACTTACTGAGACCATTTGGATTACTGAAAAGTATTCCGTCGGGGTAGCTTTCTTAATGTTGGCGAGTACAGAACATCCTATGCATTAGAAGTGACTGATGATCTCTTCTTTCTCGTCGTCTGTACAGCTACATAAATAGTTGTATAAGATACGAGACTTCCTATTCCACAATGTTTTTTTGGACTGTTGAACAACATTCCTTTCTTGTGTTTTAAGAATGGTTTCACCTGGTTTTGTTCGGATACCTTTTATAGTCTCGGGCTTATTTTGTTTTCATAATGATGATACTTATGTCCTGTATCCCTTTGTGGGTCCTAGGGCTTCTACAACGCGTACGCGCCATCGTGTGCTATTTCTGGAAATGTGCCTCAGCTCTCCCCAACTCTTTTTCCAGTTCCGTGCTTCCTTCCCCACTGTTCTGCGTCACGTACTATTAGGACCACCACGTATCCCGCCATCCTGGGTAAGCGGGTTACATTGCATGGCTTGGTTAGCTATGGATCTGTCACCCTTTCGGAGAGTGTGACCAATCCTCTGCCACTTTCGTAGTCGTATGGTTGTGCCTATAGGTTCATGGCCAGTTCTTTGATAAAGCTGTTCGTTAGAGATACGATTTGGCCAGAATATCCTTAAGATGTAGCGCAGGCACCGATTGACAAACGTTTGCAGCTTCCTCGTGATAGTGACGGTCACTCTCCAGGTACCACATCTATATAGCAGCACGGATTCAAGGTTGGAACGGAACAGTCGTAGCTTGGTGTCTAAGCTAATTGCATTACTTCGCCAAACTGAGGATAGCAACCCAAACGTAGATTTTGCTTTGTCTATTCGGCTGGCTATATCCAGTTCGGTTCCGCCATCGGTTGAGACAATACTCCCAAGGTATTGGAAACTCTCTACTCTGCCAACCGTTTGTCCAGCAAAGCATGCATATATGAGGTCCATTATTCTGTGAGACAGAAGGCATACATCATCGGAGTAGTCGAGTTCCTTGAGTTCAGATGTAAGAGTCCATCGAATTCCTCCATTTCCTGTTGACTAGGCTGCATGCAGCACATCGCTAATCTCCAATAAAAACAATATTGGTGAAAGTATGTACAGAGCCTTGCCGAATAGCACTTTGGGCTTCGAATTCCTCAGATAGAATCCCTCTGTGTAAGACGTGACATGTGGACCCATCGTATGTAGCCTTGAAAATTGCTATTAGTTTATCAGGCATGCCGCTCCTGCGCAAGGCACGCCAAATAAATTCCCGATTTACACTATCAAACGCCTTTTCAACACAGCAGGTGAAGTGGTGATCGATACTCAACCCACTGCTCCATGATGATCCGCAAGGTGTTGATGTGGTCGACACAGGAGGATCCAGATCGGAAACCTGCTTCTTCGACGTCGAGTGTGTCTTCAAGGTGTTCTTTTATGATGGATTCTTATTGAATATAAATCATTTTATTTTGTCTCCAAAGAAAAGAGAGAAAGAGTCCATATGAATTGTTGTTCATTATTTTTATTGGCTCCGCTTGGAAAGTTCCTCTTGGAGGTTCTACAAAAGTGCCAAATCCATATCATAACCGATCTAGGAAATAAAATTTGTTCAACAAAGCAAAAACATTTATTCGCATGAAGCTGTTAATTAAAAGAATCGTTAAATTTTAAATTTAGACATCCAAAATGCAGGTGTTCGAAATATAGGACACTTGTATCTTTTTTTCTTTTTTGCTTCCAAAACTCTCATGCTTTTAAATTGAAGGCACCACTTATAGAAAATTAAGATATACAAAGAATGGAAATTCTTAAGTGGATTGTGTCTTTGTAAATACAGTATCCCCATATAACCAAGTAACAGATACTTATATGTATGTACATATGTACATGTAGAAGTATCTATTGAAATGTATTTCATTCTATACATCTCAAAGTAGCTATTGAAATGTTTCTTTTTTTTTTGTTTCATACTACAGAGATTCAGAAAATGTATTTGAATCCATAAAATTGGAAAGGGTACTATAGAATACGCGCTATTATTTTATCCAATGCTCTATCAAAACCATGTGCAAGTAAGAATACAATTGGCTTGTCGTTACTCGAAGGCGTGGCTACCAAAGATGCGCAATTTCACACAAAAGAGATTCGCCCCATTTATGATTGAATCAGTCAGTGAAAACGCGATTGCAGAATATGTAATGGAATAAAATGGGAAATAAAAATTAATATTCTCCTGCAAGAAACAATGGAGAGTTCGATTATAATTTAGTATTAAGTTTACATTACATTTGATTCAATGGCAGAATCTATTTCACCCTTTTCCGACAATGTTCTTTCGCGTTATAGAACGACTAATACTAGTAGTAGTATATTATATCCGAAAAAAAGTTGCGCTTTCAAAACTAATTGCTGTGATAGTAAGTAATTTACCTGTCTACATAAGTTTTTTTCATAAATGTACAGTGAAATTGATTAAAAATTATGTTCCTGCTGATATAAGACCGATAAACGAAATGTTCGTAGTTTGAAATTGTAAAGGATATACATAATATGTAGTATGAAACAACTCTTTTCTATTCTTTATTGTCTCTAACTCCCAAAAGGTGGGACAAAACACTGTGTCCACGTAAGCAAATAGTAAAAATAAATACAGGGTGCATCTCATAAGATATTTGTATTTTTATTCGGGTGAATATCAAATTCCAAAGTTTAGTTTAATCGGTTATACTAGAATAAAGATATGCTTATAGACTATGTAATGCACCCATTTAAACAATCTGCCTATAAAACACCAAGCTCCAGTTTGTCACAAACATTCATTGATTGGGCCCAGCTATACATAGCTATCAATGCATCAAATCAGCGGAACAGTGGTTTAATTTTTTTGACAAGTCAGTCGAAGCAATCATTAAAAAAATTCTATCTGTGAAAGCCTCTGTCAGTGATTAAAAAGTTTTCTGTGAATTCAATTTTATTTTGTCACTGATCAAAGTCGATTTCAATGAACAGCTGATCTTCGTTCCTTCAATTTGGAACACAATTGTTTCACTGATTTGTGTTCTATTCTCATCTGTCAGTTTTGCTTTCAATGATCAACTCTAAGGGACCAGTTATAGCTATTATTGAAATGGATTTCTAGGCTTGAAAGAAGCCAGCATCCCGCAAATGTAATGGTAAGGGAGGAAGTGAGCTACGAAGGCATAACCAACCTCCATTTTTGTAAAAAAGCAATAAAAACTTCGGCGAAAGTCTACCAAACCACTGTTTTGGAAGCCGTAGTTAGCCCTCTAAGCACTTTTCATTCCAACATGATTCTGCTCCACCTAAAAGGCAAAAAACACTCAAAAGTGGCTAAAAAACAATGTACCAGACTTAATATCACCGGATGTTTGGACAGATGATAGTTGTGGGTGGTTGTTTTAGAGCAAATAACCTGGTCTACTCATCACCGAAATATTCAGTCTTTAAAGCAAACCATTGTCTGTGGTATCGTCTCAAGGCGTTCTTTGAGGCAAATAGCAGCCATTTTGAAATATATATTCCATGATTTGTAGCTAGGAATCCGACAAATAAAATGTGTAAATTTTATTTAAAAATCTTAACGCGCTTTAATTCGGCATACGTTTTTCTTTCTATCAGTATGTATGACTAAACTAGGTATTTCAGCTTTAAGCTCCTCATCATCGGAAAACCGATTCCCCAAAGATTATTTTTTAGACCTGGGCACCAAAAATAATCATTTAGGGCAAGATCGAGACTATAAGATGGGTGATGAATCTCTTCGAAACCACAATCTCGCACAGCAGCATCAGAAACAACGTCCCGTGTGCACTGGAGTGTTGTCGTTTAGGAGCAACAAGCCAGCAGTTAGTTTAACCCGTCTTTTATTTTTCTTATTTCTTCCTTTAAATTTTGCAAACTTCATGCGTAGGTTGTGGCGTTTATAGTTTGAAATTTTTTTTTGGTAGGTAGTCGATCAGCAAAATTCCCTTTGAGTAGCAAAACACTATAGCCATCACCCTCCTGACTGACGGAGAGGCCTTGAACTTCGTCGAGGGGTCTGTGTTCATCTTGTGCCACTGCATGAACTCCATGCCGTTTTGAAACCACAACTCATGTGACCTGTTATTTGTATGCATTGGTGAGAAGTCTCTAAGTCCAACCTATAGAGTTTAAGAATTTGCGTAGTTGATAAATATTCTTTCCTGATTTCTCAGTAAACTCCCTCAAGGGATTTTAAGAAGGTTTCTCCTAGAGTCCGCAGTCTACCCCTGGCTAGTGGCGGGCAATTGCAAATAAAGTGTCTGACTGTTTCTTCTTCAGTTGCAGCTGCGAAAATGTGCGCTATGTGAAATACCTAGTCTAGCCGCGTGTACTCCGACAGGCTAGTGTCCGGTCGTTATCTCTGATATTCTAGCAATAATTTTGCTCGTTTTGTTGAGTAAATCGTTTATTTTGGACTTGTTGTAGCTTAGCCACATCTTTCTGGACGTGACGCAGCCAAGCAGAATTTTTTTTCATAAAGTGGTTGTAGAGATATTTGTCTTAATTATTCCGAGAGGGATATGAACTAACTTCGCGAGTCAGCAGTGGAGGGTTGAGCTTTGCCTGGCCAGTTTATCAGCATGCTCATTTCCATAAACATTGTTATATCTTGGAACCCAGATAAGGAGCATTATTACCGCAATCGATAACGCGTAAAAAAGTAGGACTATGTACTCATATCTTTGTTGTTTTACTTGAAGACTCGACAGCACAATGGTATTCGAATGAAATGTTCTGTTCCCGCACTGACTAAAACTGCGAAAAGCTACGAATTTTAACGAAAAATATCGAATTTCTGTTCCCGCAAGTTAAAATTTCGTAGTTTTTTTTTATAGAAGAGAGCTCATAAGAGAGTTAGAAATTTCCCCATGCTGCGAATTTTAGTCCAAGAAATGTCTGTGGGCAAAAATATGAGTTCTGTCAAATGGTTGTGTTGTTGTTGTCTGGCAAAATAATTTGAAGTAAATCCGTACAAAACAAAGTGACGTCTAAAAAGTGGACAGCTTTTTTGTTCAACTCGTTCCCGTACTTTTTTGGAGATTAGTCTTTCTCGAAGAGGATTTTACATCTTTTACACTCTTTGAAATTTGGCGAGCTGCGAATTTTAGTGCAGAAAGTACGGGAACAGACCTACTATAACGAGTGTTGTCATCTCTGATTTCTATAGAGAATGCTCGATTACGAGAGCTGTAATGTAAAAACCTGACATTTCACTGACGAGTTACTCGTTATTGATTGTTGTAATTCAGTCCAAGAGTTATCATATATGGCGACCCAGCGAGACTAGTCCTTATCGGCATTCTAGAACTCATTTGGATGATATGGTTACCGAGTCAATGGGTTTTATAGCAACCTGACTGTTAAGAAAGATGCCAATTTTTGCCTTGCTATAGGATATTAGTATGTAGTTCGATTTGACGAGAGGCTTCACGAATAGTGAGATATTCCGCTTGAAATATACTGGACGCATTTTGAGATGTTTAATGATTCCAAGAACACAACCGCACCGACTCCACAGTCGATTTTTGAACTGTGCGTCAGTGTATAAACACCTGTCCGTCTTGCCATTCCATTCTTTTGGGTAATTGTACGTTAAACAGCTTTATGAAGTTTTATTTGGGGATGATGCAGTGTAATCTAAAATGTTGCTGTACCCGTAAGGTTTTCCTATTCATCATCTGGACTTTAAGTATTTGTGGTGTGTAGATCTAGGGGTAGGAGTCGGAGTAGACCGCAGAGTCCCTATAGTGCCTATACATACCATTCTTTAAACCCTTTTGTAGGCTTTCTTGAGAGCCGGTCATCAAACTCTTGACCCATATGTCAGGATCGGGTTTATTTTAGTTGCAAACCACATCTTTTGCCAAACGTCCTGTTGCAGTATAGAACGCTATACTCGTAGATGCCTTCGTTACCCGCTGTTTTTTTTTTTGCTCTGGACCTTATTTAATAAGACTTTATTTCATGGGACCAACAAATTTGTGTCTACGCTTCTAAAGTAAAATGTACGTACATAAGTAAAATATAAGAGTGTATCAAGAACTCTTGAGAACAGATCAATTCGAGTATTAAAAAGAAATGTGTCTCTTGATAATTTGCTGGAAATATTTATGTAGCAGATGACCTGGCATTAATAAATGTTTAATGAATGTTTTTCTGCACAGTTAATTACTATCGTATTTGATTGAAATTATTAAAATCAATTCTTATGTATTTTTAACCGAAAATATCCGTAGATAGATACATAAAGTACTTCTGCATTAATTTTTCTAAGCACATCAAAGCCAATGTTTATCTAATGGAGTTGAAAGATTTTTTTATCCTAATCCACTACAAAAATATAGAGTAGTTTTCGAATGTACATACCAACGAATATACTCATATCTAAATAGGTATTTATTTTTAGAAGCAATTTGTTTATTTGGGCATAGTGTATGGAATAAGCTAATGAACCGATATACCTTCTAAATCCACTTATTGAGCATGACTGTGGGAACAAATGATTGAAAATATGTAAACAAATTGAGGTACAAGTGGTAAGAAAGACACACAAGTATACCATAACGTGTGGTATGACTATAAGCATAAAATGTATTTAAAAAGCGGACATCCGGGCTCAACAGGTCCTCTTATCTGATTTTATGAAAACTAAATAAAAAACTAAGTTGAATTAGAAAGGTTAACACAGGAAAAGAAATTATTGGGGGCTAGATACATAAATATCTTTGATTCACATAGAGTACCCCTCTTGTTAAGACTTGAAAACTTAATAGGTCCGTTCGCGTACCCTCATAAAATAGCGAATTTCTACGAAAAGCTGTTCCCGTAAGGAGAATTTTCGTAGTTTTTCGCAAAAGAAAGTGCTCACGAGAGAGTAAAGTGAGAAACATAATCAACATTTGGGTGCATATGCAAGCAGATGTAAACACACGAATACACACAATCTTATTAGCCAACACATAATAAGTCCAGCGTCGATGAAAGCTGTCAAAGCTGTCAAGCCAGCGTATTTTCAACTTTTTCTTGTTCAACCCGTTCGTTTACTTTTCCGTAATTTTAGCTCTCTCTGAGAGAAATTTACCCCACACTATCCGAAATTTGATAATCTAC
The DNA here is from genome assembly GCA_949716465.1 of Chalcosyrphus nemorum. Taxonomy (NCBI): domain Eukaryota; kingdom Metazoa; phylum Arthropoda; class Insecta; order Diptera; family Syrphidae; genus Chalcosyrphus; species Chalcosyrphus nemorum. Next base: position 27,295,324 of record OX454335.1, read on the forward strand.
GAATTTTAGTGCAAAAAGTACGCGAATGGACCTAATGTGAGTTCAGAATATTCTTCTCATCCCTGACGTTATTCTCTTTCTGTTTCATTTATATTTAATTTGCATAATTATTTTGATTTTTTTTCTTGCAGGAGAGATGTCAAATATTTGGAGTTCAAATAGAGTTCACCAACCTACAGACTCTTTTATAAATAATTTGCATCTACTTTCGCCAACTTCGATAATAATTAATAGTGAAATTCAAGGCGATCATACATTTAACAACAAGAACGGTAAGCTAACTACGAAAAACAACTTAAGGGTCAACCATAATTGAATTAAAAGTCTCTGAACGGTATCGTTTGCTAACATACGAATACACACACTTGGTATATCGCATCCACGGACTTTTCGATAAAATTCGTCGAGTTTTCGTTCACTTTTGGTACTTCAAGCCAAAATCATAATTGTATTAACACTTCGCTTATTCAGCTGCTAGAATACTCTTGCACCGGGATGACAGATTTGTCGCTAACGAATCAAACTTCCTTTAGTGGTTCGTACTTTTTCTTGCAGCTGGATGACAGATTTGTCGTTAACGAATCAAGCTTTCTTTAGGACAAGAAATTGACTAGATTTTTTTTTGCGAATTTAAGCGAGAAGGACCTTTGCTATAAGCAATAGAACTAATAATAACTTCCATAAAAGAAAATCAACTATGCTTTTGGCACACAAGGAATGAATGCAGAGCTCCAAGTGCCTAAATTTTTTAGTGGTTCGTAAAATGTTTCGACTTTTACGGATAAGCTAGCGAATTCTCTGCTGGTGTGCGCGTAGCCAAAATTGCATTAAATGAACGACAGCATACTCCATATAACTCTGGCTCTCAACGATACTGAACAAAATTTCCTTAAGGGTGGAATGTGTACCAATTTCGTGTGTTATTGCATTATTACTTGACAACATTTAGATGGTGGGACTTTTAGACTGCTACATGTGTTTTATAATGTATTTGTAGATATAATCTATTATTTTGTTAAATTTCAGTTCCGGCAGTTCAAACTGTAAAAAGACGAACAACGGCGAACAAAAAAGAACGACGTCGAACGCAATCTATCAACAATGCATTCTTTTGTCTACGTAGTAAAATTCCAAATGTGCCATACGATACGAAACTTTCAAAGGTAATATTTGAAAACATGCATGTATTTTAAACTTAGAACTCTGTTATCATTCGGAAGACCATTTTATAAACTTGAAACATGTGTTGTTAATAATACGTACCTAGGTGACGCTAAGGTCTGGAGTGGATCGAGGCCTCAATCAACAAGGATTGTCAGGCTAACTATCGTGCTAACTTTTCTGACTACGTCACTTAATTCAAGTTCCTTCACTTTCCATTTATAAATTGGTCCGTTCGAGTGCTTTTTGCACCAAAATTGAAAAATTGTTTAGAAGTTTTCGTAGTTACAGGAGAGAGTTTTCATGAGAGAGTAGGTCCCTTCGCATACTCTCCTAAAACAGCGAATTTTTACGAAAATTTGCGATTTACGTTTTCGCAGAAGAGAACGCTCACCAAAGAGTAAGAAACTTCCCCGTGCTACGAATTTTAGTCCAAGAAATTTCTGTGGGCTGGTTTATGAAAACTGTCAGAGCTGTGTATTTTCAACTTTTTCATTCTAATGAAACACAGATTAGTAATAAAAATTGATGCACTCCAGAAAATACTTGCATAATTTTTAATTTTACTAACATATGTATGTATTTTTTTTTGTCACAGATAAAAACGCTTAAACTGGCCATTCTTTATATAAAATATCTTACTGAAGTGATTAAAGGGGACAAGGATCTATCCGTTGGATTTCGTTCGGAACTGATGCCTCTGGGAAAATTGAATGGCCCCAAAATAAAAAAGAACATTAAATCGGAACTAAAAGTACGTATCTGTGTTTTTATTTTACCACTTTGTTTTTAAAGTCTGATAGATAAATAAAGTTTTAAACAGAACTGAGAGTCTGAGTTGGAAGCTGTCAAGACAAATGGGAACCAGCAAAAAACAAAATTAGAGTCAGAGTTTGGTTATGGTTTCCCATATATTTGGTCTGTCAGATCTTACCGGAATATTTGTACATATTCGTACGAATTGTTACGAATTCTAGTGCAACTCCGTTCCCTAACAGAAAAAAAAAATTGTAAAAGAGGGAGGATATGGGAGAGTAAAACATTTCCCATGACAAAATTTACGAATTCTTACCCAACAAATGTCTGTTGTTAAGAATTGTAAGATCTGTCAAATTCCGATAATTGTTTATTTCTGACTGAAATTTGTGTAAAGTGTAGACAGGGAGACCCCGACTAGCGACTCTCAAAAGTGAGCAAGAGAGAGAGAGGTGAAGTAAATGGGTAGCCTGTGCCGGATGGGTAAAAGAATTTAAAAGATCTTTTCATATTCTCCTTTACCACGTTCGTTCATTTGCTTTATTTTTGTGTTCTCGGCGTTGAGTTCGTTTCGTGCAGGAGAATTTTTGTAAGAGTGCGTTGCGTGCGTGTGCCTTCGCACAAGAAAATCTCAATTGAAGGGGGAAACAGAAATATAAAAGATCTCTTGTGTGATGTCTCGACGTATGAAAGTAACAGAGGGACACCAAAAGACAACGTCACCTAGTCTCGAGTCGGTGTCTTCCTGTCTGAAAGTGCTCCAAGCTGTGAAAAGAAAAGGCAAAATTTGATATCAAATGAAAGTTAAGGGCTCTCCTAAGACAGGTTGTTATTTAAAATCACTAATGGAAATCGTGGGTAATAATTGTCGCTTGACGCGTTCAATAACTTTTCGAATTTTTGGTTCTCTGTAAGATTTAAGCCCTCACTCTTTTTTAAATTTGACAATTTACGAGTCTTAGTGCAGAAAGTAAGGAAACAGGCATATTATTGTTATATCTATCCGGCTCAGTTCTGACATCAAATTTTTCATACTTACCCAAAACCACGCCAAGCTGTAACGTGTCTTAGGAGCCCCAAATGTTAATATTTAGTTTCGTTTTTGAAATTAAAACTAAATAATAACTTTATCATATTTTTATTTATCTTTACAGAACCTCTTGAACGATAAACATCATTTTATAAAATGTAAAGGACGGACGGGATGGCCTCAAGATGTTTGGCAATCAGTACTTAAGGTCAGCAGGGACTAGCTTAAACAAATCATATCAAGTTGTGTTTTAAGTTATTATGTTTAAATGTAATAAATACGCTTAATAAAAAGAGATACCTTTTATCATACTGTACTGAATTAATAAATGCAAATAAATTAGACAAGTGATATGAAGAGGTAAAAGAAATAGAATTGCACCGACTTTTTCCGAGGATACCTACCATGTTGTAAGAGAGTTTCGGTAATATATTTGTAAGTATGATATTAGATAAGTAGAAGGGACAACAGAAAATACTCTTGACTGTTTGGCAGACACTCAAGAGGTGGGGCCGTGAAAAAACGTTGATGGTATTTTCCTGCTTGGAACCCCTAAGACAGTAGTCCAATGCACTTACCACTGAGCCATGGGACCTACGAAAAGGTAAAAGTAACGCAAGACACCAGAAGAGAATAACGAAGTGTTGGGCGTCTTTGTCTCCGTGTATAAAAGTGCTTTCTTATTTCACACATCATTTCCCTTTTCTATAAAGTCAAACCCCGGAGTAATTGCTCCAGTGTGTGATGACCCAATGCAATCAATCGTATGACCGACTTTGTTCTAGTACAGAGGGACATCTAATACAAGAGGTAATTTATTTAAAGACACAGAGATTGACCAGGGCTGGAATCGGCTAAGGTGATAGTTGATTGTCGATTTTTTGATTGTCGTTTTTGATTATCAACTATTCTTTGCTCTGCGTAAAGCGATCAATAAAAAATGATATTTTATTGGCAGCACTTTGAGTTTTAAACGCCACTTCCTTGCCGACGCTGTCATTCCTAGCTGCTGATACATTAAAATCTAAGTTTTTTTTTTCAATTTGAAAAATGTAAGGTAGGAAATACGCGATACAATTGTTGTACCGATTTAGGTTGCGTCGATATCGGCCCAACTGTTGTATGCAGCTCATACATACATACCCTCGGTATGGGTATTTACTCTCAGATGGCATTTTCCCGGTGTTTGTCCATCACTAGCCATACTATAGGTATTTCCTTCCATACAATTTGTCGCATGCGACAGGTCATACCCTCAAGAGCATGCTACCAAATGATATCGGTACAAGGGTCGGTTGTGTGGAAACACACGATACAAATTGTCGTATGCAACAGCAAATCTGTCCAACTTTTGGTTGGTACAACAATTGTGTCGTGTATTAAAAACAATTTGTTTCTTTTCTTAAGTATTGGATGCATTTTTTTAATGACTACAGCAGTAATTTCAAATTTAAGAATTAAAGTTGCATCCAATTGAAGGATGGGTAGAACGTGCGTTGACCTTATTTCAGTTGGTAAATCAACCAGTCCCAGAACAGACACAAATGCTTCTATAATCATAGAAAGTTTTTCAAAAATCTAAAATACACAATAATTAATGCTATATATAAATATTCATTCTAACATCGGGCTTGGAAGTAAATGAACAATGAAGTAAATATTGCACTTCACGAATTTCAAAATTTGACGTTAAATTTTTAATTCTAATTTATTTTTTTATAACACAAATGTATGAAAGCGACACCTAAATAGCTATCACATGAAATGACAGCAAAAAAGCGATTGTCATTTTGATAATCACCTTACGTGAACGTAAAGCGATGATTTTGATTGTCAACTATCAACTATCACCTTAGCCGATTCCAGCCCAGGTTTCTATGAGCACTTTCAGACAGGGAGACTCCGAGTCAAGACTCTCAAAAGTGAGGGAGAGAGAGAGGTAAAGTAAGTGGGTAGCCTATGTCGGGTGGGTAGAAGAACTTAAAGGATCTTTTCATATTCTCCTTTACCTTGTTCCTAATTTCGTTCATTTGCTTTATTTTTGTGTTCTCGTCGTTGAGTTTGTTTCGTGCAGGAGAATTTTTGTGAGAGTGTATTGCGTGCGTGTGCCTTCGCACAAGAAAATCTCAATTGAAGGGGGAAACAGAAATATAAAAGATCTCTTGTGTGATGTCTCGACGTAACAGAGGGACACCAAAAGAGAACGTTAAAAATTCTCGAATCGGAGTCACAAATAACCCAAATTTGACAAAATAGATCTTCACCTCGTTAAGAATTCGTTTTTAACACGCCAGCTACATAATCCTTTTTTGGACCTGTAGACGAGCTGATTAAACTTCAAAACTTTCATCCCCCGTATTCACCGATACGAAATAAAGAGAGAATTTAAATTCGCTTAATTTTTGGTGTTTTAGGGGGGAATGGACTATCTATTATATGTTTTTTGTGGTCGGAGTCTCCCTGTCTGAAAGTGATCTATGTGATATATCTATAAATGCGAACATTTTCTTTGAACGCTATTACACGGCGCATGTTTCGGAAGAAAAAGTGCTGGTGGTGGACATCTACCTCTGTGTCAGTCTGCTTTTACACCAGTTGCTACTTTTAACTAATCTAAGTAGATTCTTTAATCGTGAGGCTGCTACTTCTGCAATACTTTCAAAGAATCTGTGGCTTAAGATTCGAAGGCGATGTTCTTGAAGGCCAGGTCAGTGGCACAGCATGTGTTGGATTGAGTCCATCTCCTCCCCGTCTCCGCAGCTACATAAATCGCTAGACTCTGCATTCCATTTGCGGAGCATAGTTACAATGGCGCAGTTTCCTGTGATTACTCCAGTAAGCACGCGGATAAAAGTTCGATCCAATGTTAGTAGCCTCTTTGATTTTAGTTTTTTCAATTTTTGGCCATATGACTCTTGAAGTAGTGCAGTATTCTCTGTATTACCAGGATTTTATCCATTGGATCTACCAAATGAGAAGTAATTACTGATTTGCCTGAACTAAAGACACTGTAGTAGATTATAATATTATGATGGCGATGGCGCTCGAAGCGTCGGCGGAAGGAGACTGAAAAAAGGTGGGGATGGGGATATTCCTTCTTCTCTGATCGGCGTTTATGAAAACCATTTCAGATTTAAAATTTACGACAGTCATCCCTATCACAGAATTCGTCGTAGAAGTCATTTTGATACAAATTTCGAAACTCGTCTTCTTCTGGATTGCTGAGAGCTCGAACCAGTCTTGCAGATTTTTATCCAGTTTGTCCTTTGTCTTCCTGCTGTTCTTCTGCCTTCAATATTTTCTTTGCAGAATTACTTGTAACAGTTGATACTTCTCACTTCGCATTATATGACCCAGATATTCCAGCTTACGTTTCTTGATTGTATTTAGTAGTTCTCTTTTAGAACTCATCCTTCTTAAGACTTCTACATTTGAAACTCTTTCTGTCCATGGTATTTACGATACAACCACATTTCAAATACTTCTAACCGCTTCATTATTGTTTTGCTTAGAGTCCATGTCTCACTCCATATAGCAGCGTAGACCATACATAGCACTTGATGAGCCTTTTTGTTACAGGTACATAGCTGGAGGTCACTTCCACACAGTCACCCCAATTCTTGAACTCGAATACGGCAATCGAATCCAACCGTCGTGTCGTGTTCGAGTTCAAGAATTGGGGTGAGTACTTTCTTTAGTTGGCAGAAAGAAGCTCGCACTTGTTCAATTCCGACTTTGATCTCCTCTGTAGAGTTTGCTTTGGAGTTGAACACAATACAATTATTGGGAATCCTTCGGATTCTGTGATAACATTTTTTTACGGATTCGTAGCGTAGACAATTTTTCGTATATTTGTTAGAACCAATTCTCTAATAGGGGTGAATAAATGTCGTTTTGTGATACTAAAACGTCTAATAGAATGACGATTAAGTTTGTTCCACGACCGTTGTCGAACAAGAAAATAAGATCCAAATGAACTAAAACGACATCATAAAGCACCAGCTGTAATGCTGAGATCACACTGTCGTTTTGTGAACTGACGTTAAACGACAGTTGGAATAAGTGCGAATTAGGCTATAAGCAACCCATAAAGGGCTAGTGCCTAGCTGCTCGCAACTGTACGTGTTGTGCGTGGTAGACATTTCTGCACGTACAGAAGGGACCTACAGTCTTTTTAAGAAGCGCTCTCATCTCTGTAATACTACCTGATGTTTGTCAGACGTACATATATGTAGATAGGCACCCTTATTGCGAAGATCAACTATCAAGCTATTGACGTTGGATATAATTTATCAATTAAAATAAAAATCGGTATTGTGAAAATGAATTGATAAAATATTGTGCTTTTGTTAATAACTTCAAAATATTTCTATTATTGTGAATTTGAATGTGCGTCTGACAGATGTTTGTTTATTTTTTTTTTAATAACGTACAAAGATAATCAGACGTACGTTGAACGGCCGATTGGACAATTTTTATTAATAAGCAGGAAAAGTACTTCAACTGAACTTTTTTTTGATGAAGATGAAGAGTTGAATGATCCTGCTATCGTTGAAATGGCAAAAATGCGAAGAAGCTTGAGGGATGCATCCAATCCTTTGGAATTGGAAAACCAAATGTAAGTCTTAAAGTTTAGATTTTCAGATAAAAATTAATGAATCTATACGTGCTCTACTCCGCTTCTAGTTTTTTTTTAAAAAACTTCCGTCTATCGAAGAATGCATTTTTTGATCTTCTCCTAGAAATTGAGGACAAATTGAAAGCAAACATTTTGAAACTAGCAACAGTGCTAAGTTATCCAGCTCCACGTTCTCTTCCATCAACTGGATCAATTTGCATAGTTGTTTTTTGTTGCTTACTACTTTTTGAAACCTTGGGAAATAAAAAAATTAAAAATTTTATCACTTATTTAATTCGAAACTCATATTTTTTGAAGCAGCACGAACTCATCAATTGCAAATTTACGTTTGAAAGAAAAATTTACAGCTAACAAGAAAATTGATAAAAATTGTTGTTCACAATACCGAATTTTTTCAAACAAATTCACAATGGATCAACAATATAGATAATTGACAATCACAATACCATTTAATAAAATTTGTTGATAAATTTCAATTATTAATTGATTGTTGATCTTCGCAATAAGGGTGAGGGTCTTGAAAAAAAATTTGATGGTATTTTCCTGGATTCGAAATTACAACCCCATTCACAGTAGACAAACACAATAACCACTGACCGACGACACCTAATGGTACTTGATTGGATATTCCTTTCCGATGGCAATATTAGCAAATTCTCTTTTTCTTTCCATTGTTCCGTTCCGACTTGATGGACTCACTCAGAGTGTGACTTTCGTTAGATAAAACTACACATATTGAGATCGGAATTTGAATATAATTATAGAGAGAACAGACCAATAAAAAAAATATATTTATATACATAATAGGCGGTATTTACTTTCTTAGTTAGTTCATAAACCAACTAATTAAGTTACAAATAATACTTTATTTTTTTGAAAATGTAAATATTTTGTTTTTTTTTTTTAGCAGAAACCACGAATGCGTAAACAAATATTAAATTAAATTTTACTTTCAAAGGAAAAAAAATGATCATTAGCCACAGAAGAAAAAATTTTATATACATACATACATTATCATGTATTATTATATATTATAGAGCTCTTTTGTTTTTTGTTTCTGTATATATATATATTTTTTTTTTCCTTGTTTACTACGTTACAAGTTATATTTTCTTATAAAAATAAAGCAATGCATATGATTTCTTAATTTTCAATGTTAAAATATATTATATAGTTTTAAAAAAAATACTTATTGTATTTATTATAAGTATGTTGTTAATAAAAATTGTTGAGAGCTATATAATTTTATTTCCTATTTCTTTGATTCTATATTTGAAATTTCTTTTGTTTTTTTTGTTGGTGTCACACGCTTTTTTCTTTTGCTCAATTTCTTTGTGATTTAATAAATTTCACTTTAGTTTTTTTAATTTTAATTTTACTTTTTTTTATAGTAGTGGTTCATTAGTTAATTTGAAAAATTTTTTAAATATGAGAATAATTTCAAATATTGTTCGATTTAATATATATAAATACGATCCAAATGGAGGGCTTTATATATATAGTATACATAAAGTAAGAGAAGGTAATTCTATTATCACACATTTTGCATATTTTAGGCAAGAAACTTTTTCACATTCGTTTTTAGTTGTTTTTTTCTTTTTCTTTGTTTTTTTTTTTTTATTTTGTTTTTACAAATGTTAATTTATGTTTTTTTTGTAGATTGTAATATACTGTCTAATAAATATTAAAGTTGTAAGTTTAATACATGAAGTAATTTTGTTAAAAATTATAAAAAAAAAATTAAAATAAAATAAAAGATGATTAGTAAATTCGAAGTGTAATAATAATACTAAGTGTTCATAAGCATAGTGGTTGTCATGACATTCAGCTTAGGCCAAAGGAATTATATACAAATTCTTTATTTTTTTTTTATTGATTACATTCCATTATATCTATGTTACTGAATGTCAGTAAGACGTGTTTACTTCTACCAAAGTTTTACTATATATAGTCAATATTAAGTACGTGATTTCTTTTGTTTTTGTGATTGCAGAAATCATCAATCGTCAATGAATTGATCCCTTAAATCCCTTAACAATTGAGTATTATCTTCGTTTGTTAATTATTATTTTTTTTTTGCTTTTTTTCTTTTTTAGTTTAAACTTTTAATATACTAAATAAATACTAAAATACTCAAAATAATTTGATCCTTGTTTTTTTTTTTTGTTTTTTATAAAATAATATCATGTTAATTGTCGAATTTGATTTAATTGCTTATTGGATTTTATATATATATAAATATAAATTAATGCTGCTTCCCTGGTAGGCGAATTTTGATTTTGATCCGCTTTTTTGAACACCCTCAAGTTGAACGGTTTAAGTTAGTAGTGTAATGGAGTTTTACTTGGGATTCGTTGGAAACTAAATTTAATGGTGAGTTGCAACCCTCATTCTCGTGACTGCTATTATCACTTTCAGATTCTTCGTTTCGAGATGAATTTAATTCTTTTTTAATATCAACTGGTATTTTGTTGTCGACCTGAGCATTTTGACGCGAACAAAGGTACTGCGAGTAATGCTAGATAGAAAAAAATAGAGTTTTTTTTGAATAAGTTAACATTAAATTATATTTTATACATACTTGTGCAGGAAAAGATGCATTATTTGGATTGTTACATCCGATCATGAAAAAGCTGTTGTTCTTCAATACTTGAAGGTCATTCTTTGCTTCACTATCTCGCGGATTATCGACATCCGATGAACTTACTGCAGCTTTTATGTTTCCTTCAAGGGAATAAAAAGTAGTTAAACATAATTGCATACGATTTAAAATCTGTGATACTAATTAGCTTAATTAGAAGATGCAAAATTGATAAGGAAATAAGGGTTATTGTGCTTCAGGAGCACTACGATCTGAATAGATTTTTTGTGCTATGCCATGTTGATAGTTAAGGAGGCGTACTAGCTGACGTCTAATTCATTATTGAAGCAAGTTAAAAAGGGAGTGACATCGTTGGGAGATAAAGGGAGGACGGTGTGCCATCTAGTGGTTTCTTTTTTAATCATAGGTTATTTTGACACTGACAGCTGTTTCCCGCTCGAAATCTTGACAGAAAGATAAAATAACCTATATTAGATAGTCCATTCCGGAGTTAAGGGGGAAGATCTACAAAATTTTACACTGGTGAGCAAGAATGGGTTAGTGAAAAGCACTATCTGTGAAAATCACGAACAGGAAAAATCACTAACCCTTCTCGCTCACCAGTGTAAAAATTTTTAGGTTAAGGAGAAGATCCCTCGAAGTGGACTATCTAATAATAGGTTATTTGTGACAGAAAGTCAGTATCATACCTCCGCGGAACGAAATGAGTCGCTTTATGGTAAAAACACATTAACCACAGCAACAGTAACTTCAACGTTAGACCCAATTCCTAAATCTGCTGTTGAAGTTGGGGTTGCTGTTGGTGTTATCGTGCTCTGTATGTTGTGTTGCATTGAAAAACGCGTTGTATGTTGTTGTCGTTGCTGTGTGTAATGTGTTTCAGACCACAGCATTGGTCTTTTTTGTGTATGATGTTGAAGTTGCTGCTGGCTGTTGCTATGTCAATGTGTTTCTACTATTACGCTTGAACAAAGTTCGGAATATTGAAAACTTGCAAACAGTGCGTTTTTTTAAAAGAAGTTTTGGCCGAAACAAAGCACCCACTGCGCCTGCTGTACGCAAGTTTGTGCGAAAAGTTTATGCTTGTGGACAACACTCATTGTTTTCCCGTCGTCGTGATAAGGGTTGGTGCAAAAAGCGAATAGCCGCTGGCGGTAATTTCCGCCCCGATAGTTTGTTGTTCATAATTTGAACCGTGTTAACTTTTACACAGCCGAGAATGTAGCTGCTGTAGCCGAGAGTGGGAGACTCAATACACGAACGTGTCGGTCAACGGTGGGCGTTACAGAGCCATGTTAACTGACTTTTTTTTTTTACTGAAATTGAAGACATGGATTTGGACGACCTCTGGTTTCTTAATACACCTTCTCAAGGCAGAACTAGCGAGATAGCGAAGACCCCTGCCTAAAGGATGGCTGCAAATTTTCTCAGAGAAAAAGAGTTTCCAGCCCCTTTTTAGTCAGTGGGGAGCTGCCAGTATACCAAACGAATGGAGTAGTAGTTTGAGGGATATGAAAATTGTCCCAAAACTGCATGGCCGACCAGAGAAAATTCTTCTGGCTGAACTGGCAGTTCGCCTATTGGAAAGCTGTTGCATGGATTTATGTAAAGGAGAATTGTGAGAGTCAGTTATTTTTAAGTCTGAAAATGTCATCCCTTTGTAGGAGACCAGTTCCATTGCTGTGATTTTTATTGAGCACTTTTTGAGCCATAACAACAGACGAACGATCGTTTGTCCTTTTGCAAAAAGACAATGAGAAAGATTATAGAAGATTATTGTTACGCGGGTTCATATTGGTCTGCACATTTGTTTTTTATTTTCATTCACAAATTCATTCATGTAGATGATTGCAAAAATTATGTTCTAATTGTTTCTTTAACTTACTTTTCCTTCCACCCATTTCACTGCCTTTGGGCCGCCGTCTGCGAGTATGAATTGTATCGCGTCTCATAGAATGTGGCCTATTAACACCATGCAATTTGAAGTAAAGTCCGCACGCATTGCAGACCATTTCGCCTCGTACGTTTCTCCTCCAAATTGTTGTTGTGAGTGTTCCACAATTGGAGCAGGACATATCCTTCTGACTGCTAATGAAGCTTGAGCTCTTGGTCTTTGATTTATCCCCCACCGTGTTATTGGGCCAACTACTGCGATCTGTATTATCATCTGCACGATGTTGATTCTTAAAAGTATGACCCGCATTCTCAAGAAAATCCTTGCAGTCGGCTTTGCTGGGCCAAGCCTGTTTCCTTCGCCCTGTTTTCATGTTCAACGACGTCTTTTCTTTCGTGGCGGTGTTCTGTAAAACATAATCCAAATCAATTTATAGTTTGTTGTGTGGAAGAACAAAATATAAGAAATGCACTTACTTTAAGTAAAGCGATTGGTTCCTCTGTCATGCTATTGGCTTGATCTGCTACGGAAGGCAAAGGGAACGTAAACGATCTGCAACTGATCATTTGCCGAAGCAGTTGTGTAGCTTGGCTTCCTTCACCGTTCACTAAAAAAAGAAAACATAAAATATCAATACAATATAAAAAAAAAGACAAATGTCTTAAAATTAATTACCAGCAGTATGCGCTAGAGCTTGCCAAAGCTGTGTTGTTGCCGGATCGGTGCCGTGATCCTCAGAGGATATACTATCTAACGACTGACGTTCAACTATATCATCATAATTGTTCACATTGCCTCTGGACGGACGATGATCGAGTTCTTCAATTTCAAGGGATCCTATATCCATATGTAGCCTCCCCGAATCAGAACTTTCATCGGAGCCACTATACTGAGGTGGCGGTATACCACTCTTTTCAACCTCAATATTCTTTTTAATAGTTTTCGTTTGAATATCCGAATTATTACTGCTATTACTACTGATTCCTGCTGGTAAACTATTACCGATACTTTGTAAGGGACCGCAAGAATTTAACGATTGAGACTGAGTCTGAGTTTGACGTTGAGTTGGATCTTTTGTTTTATTCAAACTTGGAATTTCATTTCGGATCATGGTTGCTTGTTCTTCGTTGGTTTGTTTACTGGCGTCTGCTATTTGCTTAGATTTTATCACAGAATTATTAATACATGTATTAGTTGTTGTAAGATTTAAATTCGGAGACTGTGGATTCGAGTTGGGAGGAGAAATAACAACTTTCTTACTTATGTCCATTAAAACTGCAGCAGTTTCCAAATGCTGTTGAAATTGTGTTAGATTTTCTAAAGAAGTTGCTGACATTGCGGGACTTCGTAGCACTGGTGTAAATGGAGTTATATTTGGTTTTAACTCAGTGTCCATTAGATAATTGTTTCCGTATTTGTAAGATGTCCGTTTGACGGTGTCATCATTGCATATATAGGCGCTTGGTAAGTTATCCACTGGTTCTTGTGGAACGATATTCGAGTGGCTAGTGTCAGCAATCTCATCATTTGTTTTTATAATAGATATAGAGGATGGTGGCGGAGCTGTTTCTTTACAAGGTATCTCTGTTGTATCGGACTGATCAATAGCTGATACAACGCAGGACATGTGTGGCAGTTTAATACTTTTAAAGGGTTTTGTGGTGCCAAAATGATCATTTGGGCGCTTATTAATGCTATTATTATTATTGTTATTATTCGAAGTTTTGCTGAGTTCAGTTAAAGCTGTGGCCGCCATAGTTTCCGATGCCTTACGTACAGTAGAGGGTTTAAGTAGCTTATTAAGTTTAAGAGAAGACTTTTGTTCAAGTTCCTATAAAGAAAAAATGAAATAAGTTTGAGAATTTTTTGTTGTTGTTTTTGCAAGAAAATAAAAGTTTCCAATAGGGACTTGACAATTTTGAATTGAATTTGTGAACGCACTCTTTCACTAATCATCAAACTGTCACTGTCAAATTATTAAGTAAACTCAACATTTTCATCATGGTAAAGTACACGAACGAGCAACGTCTACAAATTTAAAAAATTTTCTGCCGAAATTCGGAGTCGGTGATCGCAACTTTAAGAGCGTCAACTCCAATTTTCCGTCGTAATTCTCGCCCATAACAAGTTAAGTGCACAAATTATAGTCTATATATTCGTTGTGTGATGTTAGTGAGACAACGGGTTGGTCGAAGTGCCGAAAATATCGCTGTCGTTCAGGCGTCCGTAGAAAATGATCCAAATCAACCAATTCACTTTATCCACTAAAAATAACTTTGGTGCGGTTTGCACGCCGGCGGCGTTATTGGGCGATATTTTTTCGTCGACGATAACGATCGTCAAGTTACTGTGAATGGTCAGCGTTATCGCGCCATGATTAGCGATTATATTTGGCTCGAATTGGAAGATATGGACTTGGACGACAGGATGGTGCCACAAGCCACACAGCACACGTTACAATCGATTTATTGAAGAGTAAGTATTGTGAGTGTGTTATCTCAAGAAATCGGCCAATCGATTGGCCGCCTCGCTCGTGAGATTTAATGCCGCTTGACTATTTTCTGTGGGGCTACGTTAAGTCTACGTTAAGATTTATGCGAACAACGAGCAAGTCCATTCAAATTTATGCTACGTGGAGAAGCCGGACAATTTCTTAATGCCTGAGCTCCAAAAATTTTCTGGTCAAATACAAAGAACACGGTTCCAGCGACGGATCACCGTCACTCTAAGTTCGAGAAATATTCCCTGTAGTACTACTGCATTAACTTACCGATGCGTCTCCTGACAAATTGTATTCAAGAATTTTCCTTAAATCTGTTTGTGCCTTAAGTGCCATCGAACGAAACCGGCTGCAATCGTCCAATTTATGTCTGCAATCATGACACACAACTGACGGTAGACCATCAGTTGGTGATACCTAAAAAAAAAAGTAAGAACAATGTAGCAAAATAATTTTACAAAAGATAGATACATAGTAACAATAAATAGTTTAAAAAACCATCTACTAGACCATAAACTAATTCAGAAATTTATATAAACTGTAACATAAATTAGGTCGATATACATCCGAGGGAAATAAGGAACTCAAATGAAGAATGAGCAATTAAAAAAGTCACTTAACTTTTGCTCATGGAACTGAATCCTTATGAAAACCTGATGGAGCCTTCTCCTAAAATAATTCTCTAGACGTACAATTCGTGGAATAAGACCTATTCAAACCAAAGGCAGTCTCCATTGGTTGATAACAAAGCCATTAGCCTAATTCCGGAGATTGGAAATCATCGTTTTTAGCGTTTGTTTGTCCATTACTCCTCTAAATAGTTCCGATGTTGAGAGATTTAGTCATTCTCTCAGATTTGCTTGCTCAGTTTAATCAGTGTTCAAAGACTAATGTGCATTGGTATCACCAGTTTGATAAGAACAACTCCAACTACAGGTCTTAAGGCTATTTCCAATACGATTTCGCTAGATATCTTTATATCATAAATATATTAATAGGCAGTCAGCTAAACGCAACAAGCAATTCGAATATCCCTAAGTTATATTTTGTTCCTGTACCTAGGACCTTTCTGAAGCATCTGCCAAAACAAGAGAGATTGAGAAATTGGCCAACACCCTCCACAGTGGACACCTGCGTGAGATATCTTCGCCGAGACACGGGGTATAGCAAAATGAAAACCCAGCGCCACAAGTGATCTCAACTCTGAAAATACCCATCCTTGAGTCCGCGGTAAGGCAGTACTAGCAATGAAATTTCTATAGCAATTAACTCGGAAACTGTTCAGGGCGATCGACTCAAATTCTTGGAATACAGCTATAATTCTGCTGAGTTATTGGGCGTACATACATACCGCATTGCACTATCAAGCTTGAATCGGGGAAAAAGTAAGACAGGCATAAATCAGTTGGACTCCTATAGAAACTTATGTCATCACAAGAACATAATTTGATGAACAACAAAGAAACTAATACAGTACATTAGTAGTGAACGGGTTTTACAATTTTTCCTTTCATGAGTCAAAATTGACCTAAGTTAGTCACACATGAGAACGTTAACTATGCAGAGACTATTCATTTACACGATCACCCAAGATTTATTTAGCTATCAAGTTATTTCCTTCCGTCAGTTATTGGTGTTGAAATTATTTTCCTCGATTTGTTGTTGAGGGCTTAATTCAGGAGTAAATATTTGACTTGAAAGCTTGATGGATTCCAGGTCATCTTTCATCATCGACTTAATGACCGACACAAGGGCTTTTTCGAATCAGCCTCAGCAATCATCAGATGATAATGCTATATTATGCGATAGGATATTATAATTGGAGCAATTTTCCTGGGTTGAGATATGCTGGGCAGGTTTTTTGCCACGAAATCGAGAAGAATCCACTTACATGTAGATCTTTATAAAAAGTGAAGCCATAAAACTTCAATTCTTTTGTCTAAAAGATCGATACTCGCTCACTTTTTAGACCAGATCCATATGTGTGCACATATAATTGGAATTACCACCGCAATTCGAATCAAAATATCATACTTTTTCTATGTTGCTTATGACTCAGTCTTTTCATGGTGGATTTTACTCAATAGGAGTTAAAAATAAAATCCGCCCTATTTCCTGTCACATGGCCAGTGTTGAGCCATAAAATATCTCTAAATAATGATTAAAAAAAAAAGCTCTAAACTCTTAAAAGAATTCATGCAAAAGATGAGGTTTATTGATAGCAAACTTAATTTATGTTTATGTATAAATTAGTATGCAATCGAAAAGTTATAAAACAAATCAAATTCTAATAGAAAAAGCCCTTATCTCTATACTCTCACGAGTATAAACGAATCAAAGAAGTGTGCAAATATTTTTTGTTACAATATTGGTGTGTATTTCTTTACCTTTATTGAGAGGCAGCTATATATTTGTCCAATAATATCAGTTGATGAATCACCATCTTCATTTCCATCAACGGTAAAAGCACTATTACTTTTGACATCACCACCACCACCACCATCACCAGCAATAGTGTCGCCTAGCTGAGTTGTTTGTTCCATAATAATTAATCCCTGTTCATTCTCCGCTTTTAAGTTGATATCAATAGGCTCTAACTTAATTCTTGTTGCACAAGTAGCTGTTGTTGTTGTTACTTGTGGCGATGTAGCTCGACACGAGGGTGTTACAGTTGATGATGATGTCGACACCGATGCCGCCATAAGGCTTTCTTCCTGTTTAATTGATAAATTCTCATTATTTGTTGAAAATTCATCATTTCTTCGATGACACAACGTTCTAATACAATCTCGTCCACCATTAACTGTGTTCTTGCTATTTGCATTCGATTCGGCTTCGGCAATAACCGTTGCTGCTGCTGATGATGATGATTTTGGTGTTGTGGCTACAGGTATCTGTGGTAATGTTGTTATAGACGATAACGATGTTGATGTTGATGTGGATGATGATGCAGGTTCAGGTGTTGAGGTTTCTTGTGATGTTCTTATTGTTGTTGTTGTTGAGTTGGGAAGACCATTTCCAATAGATAACTTATCACTTTGAATATGACGCTGGAGTAATTGTTGCCTCTGATTTAATAATTGATGATGCAGATGATGTTGGGGAGTGTATACGTTTGCATTGTTATTAAGACATGTATCGAATATGCTTAGCTTTTCAACATCATAGTCATCGACCAGACTGAGGCACAACCGACAAACTTGATAGAACTTTGGTGGTACATTACACATAATTATTTAGTTTGTTTTGTTTTTTTTTTTTTATTTTAACTTATCTTTTTTTTAAATTACTTTTATTTCGTTTTTTTTTTGGAGAAATAATAACAAAAAGGAATATGAATTATGTATAAATAATAAATGGTATATGTAACATAATATGTATACAAAAAATAAACAAAATAAAAAAAAGAGAGATATCGTTTAAGTACACAACATTTAAAAACAGACTGTGAGCACTGAGTGTATTTTGTATTTTTTTTTGTTTTTTTGGGGCAAAAAGAGAGCAGGATTTTTTGTGATAAAACTACACGAATGAATTGGATTCTTTTAAGTAAACGTTTTTCTTTTTATTAAGCACCGAAATTAATATTATGCTGACAATACAGAACGGATAAACGACAACCGAAAACAAAAGCATAGTAGTACAAGTTTTTTTTTATCTTATGGTACTTAGTACACAAAGGACGGCACACATCACATACACAAATTTGTTTTTATGTACTTTTATAAAATATCTTATATCCAGTTTCTCATAAAATGCTGCTTCTTTTTTTCGTTTTGATTTTGATTTAGATTTTGTCATGAACTAAAACATTTTTCGATATTCTGTGAAAAACAACAAAATTAATCATTAAAAATCAGATATCCAATGGCAAGAAATAGGTTGTACCATTGTAAAACAAAGCAATCTTTTTTTTTTTATACACCTATACACATATATGTACGATATTATCTTTGAATCGCTCGCTCGCTATCATATACATCAATCACATACATAAGAATGGAGTGCGAGAGTGCTGCGACTATTTGCTACTGCTACTGCTGCTGCTTCAAGGCGAATATATTAGCCAACGAGCGACATGTCAGAATAATATTTATATTTTCTACTTTTTTGTATGGGGTTAGAGAATTTTTCAAGAATCTTATGAGTGTTTATTCTTTTTTGGGTTAATCATCACAAAAAGCAAAAAAGAAAAAAAAAACTATGAAAATATGTAACATTTATCGAGAGCGAAAGAACAAAAGAACACACCACACTTTTATTCCGAATAGGAGACTTTAACTCTAACTCTAAAAAAAAAAAACAAAACAGTGAATCAACGAGCACAAGAAATAGTACACTTATTTATTAGGCAGGCAGGCAGGTATAAAGTTTATCAGTGTACATTTCACATGGATTTCGTATACTAATTTTGAACTTACATTTCACCTGTGTGTACTATTTTCTGTACTAATTTTTTAATCACATTTCGTCTGTCGTGTTTCGATTCGATTCTAATTGGACAATCGATTGCGTTAAGCCTCTTCACACATTACAAATCATTCTTCGCCCAATAAGCTGAGCAAAGTTGAGCGAACAAAATGAAATAAAATTACATTTTCTTTTTATGTGGAAATTTTTTTTTTTTATCTACTTTGGCCGATTTGTAAGACAACATACGAAAAATATATACAAATGCTGTGTAGGCGTACAAAAAAAAGAAGAAAAACTAAGAAAGAGTGAGAGAAAATTTTGTAGATGCGATTGCAAGAGTGTATTTTCGCTGGCTACGACGGCTGCTGCTGGTATTTTGCTGGCTATTTACTTGTAAGCAAAAAAAAAAAACACGGAAGGTGATTCGTAATTCTTGCACAATCATAATTCCTTTTACTTTTGTATGAATGTATATCAGTTTTGTTTTTTTTTTTTTTATCAATTATCAACTCGGATTCATGGTAAATTGTTTTAGGGTTTTTGGTTTTGTCACGATTATTTTGACCCTAGACCGCTCATCACAGAAAAAAAGAACTCTTCGCTTACTTTTCAACGCAACTTCATTTAATTGCAGCAGAAAATATGACTCAAAAGAACAGAAAGACACACACAAAAAAAAAAAATATACTTTGGTACGACAGTATTCGGGATTTCGTAGGTGGAACAAAATTTTTTTTCGCTTTTCTTTTTGATTTCGTTTCGTGGTTGGGTTTAAGTGAGAAAGAGCGATTGGAAACGAACGAGTGGCGAATTTCTGTAGACACGAGGAGAAAGCAACCAAACCCAATTTATGTTCTGTTCCATTCGATTCACAGCTGTTTTTAAAACTGTCAATAATTCGTATGAACGTTTGCAGTAGATATGTGAAAACAGCGTTATTAGAATTCAAATGGAAGAAAGATAAGGTTGAACATCAAATATAAGGCATTTTAAGTGTTTATGACTTTAGAAAGGCCGGAATACTTATGAAAGCAAAACTGCGTCTGACTTTCCGTTTGACCGTCAGCCCACAATAGCCACAAATAATCCAAATGTGTATTTGTGACAATAACCTTGTGAGTTTTGACGGAAAGATCTGAAATGGTATGATATGGACTTCTGCCTCTTCTAAGATATGACTACACCGCGGATCGCTGCCCGCGAGACTGAGCAGAACGCAACGAAGTCATCAAAATAGTCGTATTTTATCTGCCGTATTCGAGTTCAAAAATTGGGGTGATTAATGCCCTTTCGCACTATACATCTTCACCGATCACTCTCGGCCTATATGACGCAAGTGTCTTTCAAGTGGATGTTAATGCTATCGCCGAGGCCTATTCGGAACTGACCCGCAATAAGCACATAGACATCTCGGGTTCCGGTGAGATCCGAGTGAGACTGCATTTCGGTTGATGCAATCACTACCTTTAACATTAGCAAAGCAAATTTGAGGTTCTTCTCTTTTGAATTCTTAAATCTGTTCCTGTACTTTCTGCACTAAAATTCTCAGCTTGCCAAATTTCTAAGTATGGGAGTAAAATACTCTCAGAGAAAGATAGATCTCAAAAAAAGTAAACGAACGGGTTGAACAAAAAACCTGCGCACGTTTGAGACGTCACTCTGTTTTGCAACACATTGATTTGACAGAACCCATAAATTTGCCCAAAAAAATTGCTAGGGCTAATTCTGATTGCTAGGGCTAAAACTTATTCGCAGCAAGAAAAAATTGCTTACTCTCTGTGGTGAGTTCTCTCTTTTGTGGAAAATTACGGAACTTTGACATTTTGAAATAATAAAACAATTGACATTTGCAGATAGAATTTAAATTTAAAATTGACATTTGACGATGAAAGAAGAAAAATCTCACTAATCTACAAAAATGTGAAAAGAATCTCTTTAACTGCAGCCCAAGATTCGCTTTTCATTCCTTTTTTGGACTAACATAAAAAAGCGGCAAATCTCCCCGTGTAAAACGGGTATAACCTTTAACGTCAGTAACGAAATTACCTAATACTGGTTTTACACGGTGACTCTTGAGTCATGACTGTTTTTAAGTTACATAAGTTTGAGAGAAAAAAATGAGATAGCAAAATAGCAACCCGGTGAGTCGTGGGTTGGATGTGGGCTTTTACACGTAGACTCTTGAGGCTTGACTCTTTTCGAAGTTCTCTTTTGTTATTGTCTTCCGTGAGTCTCGCGCTTTTACACGTAAACCTTTGAGGCTTGACTCTTTTCGAAGTTCTCTTTTGTTATTTTCTTTCGTGAGTATCCGACCCTACAAGCAACGAAAACATATGAAAGCAAAACATTGATAAAAAGAAGAACAGAAAAGAAAACGTCAAAAAGAGTCGCCAAAAACTTTACCCTCGACTCACAAGGCAAAATATTTTTCTTCTCAACTTTTCGAACTTTCTTTCTCTTTTGCACTTATGTGAGTCTAGCCTCAAGAGTCTACGTGTAAAAGCCCACGATGGAACTTCGCTGCCTCTTTCTGACGTTTCTTCTTCTTCATGTTTTTATTTCACTTCATTTCTTTCGTTTTTCATGCTGAGAAAAGAAGAGATTACTTGGCCTGAGAAAATATTAATAGAAATAAAATGTTTGCGTAGAGAGGTCTGAACCACCAACTTACCACTTTTGAACAGAAGGTTGGTATTCCATTAACAACAACAAATTGTACATGCAGTATCTACAAAATGGCTGCGCCTAGAGCTGTCAAATATTATGCCACAAATTGCACTTGCATGGGTGAAATCCCATTTCATTTTTGCTGGAACGTCAAAACACATGCTTTTTTGGGTGGGTTTTAGCTTGGGGGAAAGAATGTGTCACATGACCTGAAGTTGACCGTCTAGTTTGTCTATGCCTATGGTATCTACATATATATTTACGTCAGTGGGCGCGTTTCATACCCTAGGGACTGGGTAGTCAAACATTTCTGATAAATCGGGAGATTTAGTTTTGCAGGCATTGTGCAATTATGCACCATTCTGACAGTCGGGTTCGCTTCCTCCGAATTGATTCAGTCTGACCAATAAAGCAATTGCAGAATAACGTAACAATACTCCTTTTGTCGTCTTTTCCATAAAAAATCTGGTATTTCGTAAAATTATTTGCATTATTTGTTTATTCAATGCGTTTAACTTGGCCTTTATAAAACATTGTATGAGTGAGCTAAATGTATATCAAAAAGAATTAAAAAGCACTGTGCATTAGTTTAAATTCGATGGCTTAGCAAAGTGTAGTCACGGATTAAGATTCAGGAGATACTACGGTCACTCTATTTTAATCTCTCGCATACGCAAGCGCACACTTGAAGAGATTTTTTTTCATATCAACATACGCCAATCCATGAATAGGGACACACAATTTTCTATTCACCAAAATTACCAACTCTAAGTTAGTGTGTGTTTTCCCATAAGAAAACCCACACACTGCAACGAACAGCACACTGTCCTCTTCCAGTTTGCTGCCCAAAAGAGAACTCATCCATCATTGCCCTCCTCTCAGTACTATTTATCTCAGATATACTTTTTATTCGTTTAGCAAACTCTTTTAAGTGCCGAAAAAGATCCAAATGTTTTTCGTGATATAGTATTTATTTGTATATTAATTATTAAATACGACACTCAATACCGTGAAATATCGTTCTACATTTAACAAAGAAGCCAGCGATCAGGCGAAACCGCAGCCAAAAAACGTTCATAACAAAATAATATAAAAGGTAAGTAAGAAAAATCATCTCCGATCAATATTAGGTTCAACTGCCGTCTCTCCAATACTCTCTAAAGCTAATGTCATTTCGTGCTGAATGGCTGCCTGTGTCCTATATCCAATTGAATTTTAGAATTAATCCCAAAGAAATAAAATCACAAGCTATTTTTCTCTCGTTTAAAGTGCCACCAAAATATTGATTGTAAGTTGTTTCCACTCGCCTCTAGGTGGGCCCCGAAAATCCCTTAGTTTTTGCTTCGAGTATATATCGACTATTTTTTTCGCCTTCTCTTCTCCTTTGCTTTTCTTTTGTGAAACGCAAGGTGAAGTTTTTGAGGATAAAAAAAAATCGATTAATATGCTGTACATGGTCTGTTCTTTTGCTTATTTTGTTATAAAATTATTTAGCTTTTTAGTTGCGATTTACTGTACTAAACATAATTATTTTCATTTTTGTATAGTTGCTTCATATTTTTCGCAATCTAAATCGCAGCGAGTAGCTAATATGTAAGTTTTTTTTTCGCTAGAAAACGCTTTGCTTTGCAGTTTTTCGTTTAAGTAGATGCAGAAAAGTATTGCAAATTTTGGTTTTTTACCTAAATTTATAGCATTGATTGAGTTGGGAAAAGCTTGCAGGGCAATTTTCATTTTTTTATTGCTTTTGGCAAAATTTAAGGGAGGATTTACTTCACATACAAAAGATTTTTCTATGCGCATCACGGGGAGGGTGATTATTTTGAGCTCAATTACACTCTGCCGGTCAATATATTTGGGATAATCATGATGCTATCGCACGGCTTAAATACTTGATATGTATATATATTTTTTTGCTGTTTTATCTTAAATAATTCTAAAATCTTCAATGCATGATTCATAAAAGTTTTAATAATCAACTTAAAGCGCACGTACATATGTACATCTGTAAAAGTAAGAATAAAATAAACTTAATTGGGAAGAAAAGTTTCGACTAGTGGGAATTGAATCCTTTTTAAAACAATTAGATGTGGGTACCTATTATGTGCCATCAGGTAATATGCATTAGAAGAAGGTATAACCAAAAAAATATCATTAACAACTTTAAAAACTTGAAAACTGCTTGAAAGGTGTTCCACCTGATATTTTATAACTCGTAAATAAATTCGGTACTGCCGGTGGGCCTATCCATAGAACTCGGTTCATTCGATTCCGATTCCAAAAAGAATTCAATTGAGACCGAAGTAAAATATGTGCATAGAACTAGCTAGGATTGCTAAAGATGTCAACAAAGCTCTTTATATATATTGCCGACAACTAGATATCGGGACAAACAATTTATTAGTAAAGAAATCGTATTTAAGTAAACCATACGTTTGAAAGGAAAATATTCCTTCCCTTCTTCGCATCTGCCCTGACGTGTCTACAAAAAGGGGAATTCATTTCGAAGCTCCCTTCTTTGTTGACCTAAGAAACCTCTCCCTTACATAAATTAGATTCTTTAGTCGTCACCTTTTGGATAGTATTTTAGATCTCTAACATTAAATCACTCTTTCACTCCGCTCAACATCATTTTGTTTGATTGATTGAATATTGGCGGAATCACTAACAATTGTAGCTAACTCAATGGGATTGCAGACTACACATCTTTACATCTATTTCACTGACCAGCTGTGTACCTACATGTGTATGTGGGGCACTAGGAAAGTTACTTAGTCTGATATAGCTACACAAAGCACTATAAGCTGTGGTGAGTGCCCTTGTATAGGTTACAACAAATACCCATACCCCACCCATAAAAAATAGAAAATATTCCACGGGATTAAGCCTCGGACCTTTCACGCAGGTCCAAAACACTAACCCCTACATGATGATAGATACTTCTATGTTATGTTTTCTTCTTTTTCGTATACGACCATGTTATTGTCGAAATGAGCTAGGATTTTGAAATAGTTTGCTACAATTCGAAAGCCGTGTTGCAGTGTTTGACGTCTATTCCTTCCCTAAAAGGTTAATGATACTGTTTGCTTGGCAATGTCTCAAAAATGTCTATTTGGGATACTCTTGAAAATTATAATACGACAGTACTGCTCCTAAACCACCCTATGCACCGTACTCCTAAGTATTGCATTGAAACATCTATTTTTATTTTAAATGTGGACATTTTAATGGTTCTTTAGTTAGTCATGAATCCCTCCTCAGTAGTGTAATTCGATTCAATGGTAACATAAGGAACCCTTGCTGTATACTTAACTGTACGGACAGCAATTTCAACCAAAACTAACTTAGGACTATGTCTCCTTTTTGATAACAGTTCTGTTCTTTATCTGCATTACTTTTTAAGTACAAAACAATCAATCAATGCTGCAGTTATGGAAAAGGTTTAAGGCGAGAGAGCTTGTAATGTGTCGTCGGTTTCGGGTAGAACGCTGTACCTCTAGCTATTACACGTTTTTTTGGAAGGAATTATGCACTATTATATGATGAATTTTTTACTTTTATACGATTAACTAATAAAATATTTATATTTTTCTTTTATTTCAGACAATAAAATGGATTAAAGTGCATCTAGTAAATACAAAATTAACACAATGAGCGTACGCTATCCTTTGTACACCGTAGAGGTGGGAGATACGAAGTTTACAATCCTTAATAGGTATCAAAATCTAAAGCCAATTGGGTCCGGAGCGCAAGGAATAGTGTGGTAGGTGTTGTTTTTTTATTTCTTTCAAAAATAAACATGGTTTTTATGTCTTTCCTCTTTTTGCGTGAATATTTTGTTTTTTAGGTTACGCACCGGCGTTTATATAAATCTTAAATTTAATTCAAATCGACATTAAGCGACTGATTTTTTGAGTTGTCCTATAGAAATAGGAACAACCAAAGATCTCTGCTCATATTTAAAAAAAAAAGTATGATTCATTTAGATATACTTTTTTCAAAAGGTAAAAAAATGGAAAAATTGAATTTTATCAGCTTATCTTTCTTATCAAACAAAAGAACCATTCTTGGCATTTTTTTCTAAAAGATCATATCATTCAAATGGTGGCCTTAACCGCGTTCAATAGTTCTAATTTGCGATGACAAATCCGAGCATTTCCAATGGTATTTGACGCGAATAATGTTGGCTTTCAATTCCTTAATGGTGTCCGGACTTTAAATAGCCAATACAGTCATGTGTAGCAAGTACATAGTTCTGTATTTTTGTTTCAATTCGAGGCAGCAAATAGTCTGCTATCATGGCGCGATAACAAGCAAGCAAGCATCAAGTTGATTTCTCTAGTTTTTGACAAAAAAAAACCCCTGGTTTGGCCAAGAACCATCTTCACTTTTAAGGATAAAAAATTGCCGAAATTCTACAGACCATATAAAATAGTTTTACGCTGAGGACAAGGTCGTGTTTATCACAGCTGTATATGTTGTGCGCGGTATACATCTCAGCACGTAGTCTTTGTAGTACAATGCAACTGAGCCGCGGCATTAGTGAATACCTAACACTACCAATAATTTAATCATCTCTTCTGGCCATCAGGGTTACAAAAACATACATATCAACATTCACCCTTATTGTCGACGTCGTCCACGACTCTAAAAACACGACACGACAGTGTGGCATTGGCGATGATGAAATAACGACTTAGGTCGAGGTGGTGATCGACAAAATTCGTCTGAAATGTATGTGGAATGTTAAGTCGCGTCGTTTTAGTTACGCTATGAGAAATTTCAAGCGCCTCGACTCGACAGACGACGACGACGACAATAAGGGTTATTTTCTTCTTGTCTGTTGAATCTCTAATAAATTTCCTAAACTTCTTTGTACTTTAATGTTTGTTAGAATCTATTCTTTGATTTGTATAATTTAATTTCCATTCTATACATTCTAGTGCCGCATACGATACCGTTTCCGAACAAAATGTTGCAATAAAGAAACTATCACGCCCATTTCAAAATGTAACGCACGCAAAGCGAGCTTATCGAGAGTTCAAATTAATGAAACTAGTTAACCACAAAAATGTAAGTTCTATACGTTTATACATATTTCAATTATTAATCTACTTTTTGGTTATCTGTTTAGATTATTGGTTTGTTGAACGCTTTTACTCCGCAACGTACTTTAGAAGATTTTCAAGATGTCTATCTTGTTATGGAACTTATGGATGCTAATTTGTGTCAGGTTATACAAATGGATTTGGATCATGACAGAATGTCGTACTTATTGTACCAAATGTTGTGTGGGATAAAACATTTACATTCAGCTGGCATAATTCATAGAGTATGCAATTAAAATCAAACATAATGTCAACTGTTTATATATTGTTTATTTGTAGGATCTTAAACCGTCTAATATAGTTGTAAAGGCAGATTGCACTCTTAAAATTCTCGATTTTGGCTTGGCCAGAACCGCTGGCACTACTTTTATGATGACACCATACGTTGTAACAAGGTATTATCGTGCACCCGAAGTCATTCTTGGTATGGGCTACACAGAGAATGTAGACATTTGGTCCGTCGGTTGTATAATGGGAGAAATGATTCGTGGTGGTGTTTTATTCCCTGGAACTGATCATATTGATCAGTGGAATAAAATTATCGGTAATTTACTAATCATTTAACTTTATTTTTGTATTTTAATAGTTTCTTCCATTTTTTGTTGCAGAACAATTGGGTACTCCATCTGCATCGTTTATGCAACGTTTACAACCCACTGTTCGAAATTATGTCGAGAATAGACCCAGATATTCTGGTTACTCTTTTGATAGGCTATTCCCAGACGTTTTATTTCCAAGTGATAATAATGAACAGAGTCGGCGAAAAGCCTCGGAAGCTCGTGATCTCTTAAGCAAAATGTTGGTAGTTGATCCGGAACAACGTATTTCCGTGGATCAAGCACTTCTTCATAGTTATATAAATGTTTGGTATGACGCTGAAGAAGTCAATGCAGTAAGTATCTAATAATGTTATACTTTATAAATCATATACATTCGTTATGCGTAGAGACATCGGGAATATATATTTATGAATGAAGCTTAAAAGAAACCTACAAAATGGTGGTAAAGTGGACTTAGGTTTAAGAAATTTGTTTACACACTGCGCGAGGATAGAGTAACTTCACATAATAGTTGCAAAGAAGGTAAGGAATCGTTTCCTTCTCGTCTTCACCCCAGCAGCTCTTTTGAAGGAAAGCAAGGACGCCTAGCACGTTGACCAGCCTCCTGTGAGGACGCAGATAATGGTGCTCTAGCCTGAACGGCTTAACGATGAACGTTTATGGTTAAGACTGAACAAAGTGCTTTTCTCCCAGAGAACATTTTGCCTTTTGATAGGCTCTACTTTAAGCAGTAGCGTCCACATAGAAAGGTTCTGTTTTATCATGTCTGATTATGGGGGTTGTGCCCTGGTTGGGAATGTCGTCACTCCCACCCCATTTGTGGGGTATATGCATATGTGGACCAGTCGGCTCGAGCTCGGATTGATGCACGAAATTTTCGACTGGGCTTATTTATAGAATTTTATTCGTTTGGAATGGAACAGTGGCGAGAAACGTGATGCTGAGGCTGTGAGAAGGCAGTTAGCAATTTAGTCTTTGTTCTTTGCTGACAATGTCTAAGCACAAAAGGTAAGGTATATAGTGCTGCGCAGGATTCCATTGATGCAAAGACAGGCAGCTCTTCGATAGTGCCTGCCCACCAAACGGACACGCCATAGAATAAATAGTTCAGACCACAAACATTTATATCTTAATTGACACCATTTGTTTTGAGATTGTTTTAAAATTGTAATTTTTTTCTTATATTATAGTTAAGGGTGTTTAAAATCTATACAACCACAAGCCACATTAATTGAATATATAATTTAATAATACACATTTACTGATCTTACAGCCCGCTCCGGAACCGTATGATCACAGTGTCGACGAAAGAGAGCATACTGTGGAGCAGTGGAAAGAATTAATTTATCAAGAAGTTATGGACTATGAAGCGCGAAACGCCATGCCAAGAGATGGACGGTAGAGCAAAAAATGCATTAAAGTTTTAAATTAAAATAATAAATACAAAAAATAATAAAAAAAAACAAATGACATGAAGGAGAATATTTGCAAAGATAAATAAGGAAATTGAGAATATTCTCTATAGTGAACCTAGATTATTATATCTATTAAATTACTACACTTACATTAATATGTATGTATATATATAATATATGTATTATATAATATAATATATACTATACCTATTTCATATTATAAATTGATTCCCTTTTATGTAAGGACACATTGTCACATCACATAATTTATTTATAAACAAAATAATAAGCTGACGATGCTAACCAATGCAATAATATTTGGTTATATGTATACAGTGAATAATATTTGTTTTATCTTGCTTTACTCAATTTTTTTCTTTTCGGTTTTTTTACGTTTATTTTTATTAAATTACTAAGCTAAAACACAAAGAGCAAATAAGTAATATCTTCGTAAAATATTCTATAAAAATAAAAATTCACTTACTATTTAGACCATATGCTTTGTCTTTTTCTATATTTACACATACATATGTATCTCTTCTTGTGGAGAGCTGTGGCTTGGTGGTTAGAGCATTAAGCTACATTCCAGGTTCGAATGCCAGAAAATACCGTCAAGGACTTTTTTTTCACGGCCCCGCCTTTTACGATTGTCTGAGAGCATTACTATCATGAGTAAAGAAATTACAGCCTTCGGATATGGCGTGCAACTGTAGGCGTCTTCTATACGTGCAAAAATGTATATCGCACATAACACCTATAGCTGTGAGAAGCTAGATCTTCATTAGCAACTTTTACTTATGTCCCCCTTGTGGGTCCTAGGGCCTCTACAACGCCTACGCGCCATCGTGTGCGATTTCCGGAAATGTGCCTTAGCTCTCCTCAACTCTTTCCCAGTTGCCCTGCTTCCTTCTCCACTGTTCTATGCCACGTACTTCTAGGACCGCCGCGCATCCTGTCATTCTGTTAGCTATGGAACTGTCACCCTTTCAAAGAGTGTGTCCAATCCACTACCACTTTCGTCGTCGTATGGTATTGATGTTGTCGACACAGCAGAATCCAGATCGGAAACCTGCTTGCTTGGCGTCGAGTGTGTCTTCGAGGTGTTCTTTGATTCGCTCCAGGATTATGCTAGCTACTATCTTGGCTACAGCAGGCAGCACACAGATACCTCTCCAGTTTTCTCACTGCATTAGATTGCCTTTTTAGGGAGATTGACGATAATTCCCTTCTTCCACTCATCCGGAAAACTCTCAGCTTCCGCGGGTATGCCGTCAAGTCCTACCGCCTTGTTCGTTTTTAGTGATTTAATTCCGGTAATAATCTCTTCCTTACTGGGGGTTGTGCTGCGATTTCGGGAATTTCTTTCAACGGACACTTCAGTATGACTTGGGTGCATATTGCTGGCGAATACTCGGTTTAGAACCAAAGCAAAAGTCTCCTTCCACCTCTTCAGTTGGTCATCATTCGATATTAGCAACGAACCGTCTAAACCTTTCACTGGATGCTGAGCTTCAGCCACCTATAAGCTCTTTGGTGATTCTTTAAACGGTTCTGCTTTCGCACCTCGCTGCTGCTTCTTCTGCTTGTGTGGCATTGATGTAATTGCGCTTATTACGTCTCACGCTACACTGAACTTCTATCATCTTCATGCGATATAGGGACTCTAGCTCGGTCCTTTTTCAAAAAAAAATTGCTCCTAAGCAAAAATAACCACGTAAAATTCTGTCCGAATCTATATGTACAGCCCTGTGGACTATTCTAAATATTTATGCCTTATTAGCTGTTGAAACGATTATTTAAAATCTTATTCCTACTTCGTACAACACAGACAGTCTGTGGTACAACGTTAGTTACCAGGTCAAAGACGAAGCTTGAAAAATCCACTTTCATAACAAACGACATTGTCCTGCATTATCAGTACTAAAATAAACTACGTAACCGACGGTGATTCGATGGTATTAATACTGCATAGAGAATACAGATGTCACTAAACGCTGTCGCAGCCATTTTGATAAAGAATTTACGTTTCACCAAAGATGTCACCAAAATTTCCGTGAATGCAACCATTTCCGTAAAATGTTTAGATTGCTTTGCAACAGATGACGCCACAGGTTACGTCTCCACAGGATTGATAAATCTGTGGAATATCTGCCTAGAGAAGTTTTGATTTTCTGCGAAAATGTATGGAATATTGAGATTTTGGTTTTGCTAAATTGGTTGGTTTTGTAATTTTTGGAAAAAGTGTAGGCTTTTAAAATTGGGAAACATTGTAGAATACTCAACTCATTTTCTTAACTCGAGTTAGGCGGTTATTCCTTGTGGCCACAGAAGTGATTGATCTATTTGCTATCCATTGTCTAGGTGTTGACTGTTGAGTGGTAGTCTTTTAAAGAAAAGAGTAAAAAGTGAGGTAAGTTACTTGGTATGCATAATAAACTGATGGTGTGCATTAAGTACTTTAAGCAAGTAGAAAGGTTGTACAAGAATAAGACAACCTGATTTTTTGAACTCAGCTAGAAAGAAGGGTCTACCCCATAGACAAATTATAGAGATTGAGCACGTTCCGCATTATAGCGAGTAGGTAGTCAAACGTCAGAGAGTCAGAGAGAGAGATTCAGATTCAGTTTTGCCTGTAAAGTAAGGCATTTCCTTTTTAGGTAGTGGACTGGATTTAAAGGTAAGAAAATTGTCCCTACGTTTTAAGTTAATGAGCAAACTGTCAAAAATTCGTTTGCCGTTCCATATGTTAGGCCATAGCTCAGAAAGTTTCCTAGTGTTCGGAACGTGCCATTTTCACAGGTCATTGGCTACTCAAGTACACTGGAAACCGAATTTCGACAGGTGATTGCCACCATATTGTTTAAGCTACATCTATCAAATTGGCTGTCATTTATTTAATCTGTCTTGCCAAATCAACATGGAGAGTTATAAGGTGCGTTCGCGTACCCTCCACCGTGGATTTTTACGAAAATTTACGAATTTTTTTAAACTGTTCGCGTATGGAGAATTTTCGTAGTTTTTCACAGAAAAGAGCGCTCACAAAAGATTATGAAATTTTCCCATGCTACAAATTTTAGTGGAAGAAATTTCTTTGCACAACCCGTTTGTTTAATTGTTCGTAATTTTACTTTTCTTCGAGAGGATTTTACCTCCACTCTTCGAGATTTGATTATCTACGAATTTTAGTGCCATAAATTCCAGTCGACCGGCTCAGTAAACACCCGTAAGTCACTGTTTGGTGTGGATTTCGGACTGGCCAATGATGCTGGTCCACACTTTATATGGACACCGACGACATGTGGTGTTAACAACACGGCGATACGTTCCACACAGCCTGTGGCACAATGGACAATTTGCAGAGAACGTAATCATAATCAATGTAATTGGTCAAATGCGCCAGAGCTATCAAAAAATAGACGTTTCGAATGCGCGACACTCGTCGAAACATAAATGGGCCTTCTAAATAAATAAAAATGATATTTCACTCACAGTTTGTTTTATTCAAATTTAAAGATAATAAACGCTTAACGGTAAACCTTTAGATTTGTAGTAAAAAAACGGTAGCTAGACACTTTATACTTTATGACTAGTCTAAAAAGTAAAGAAGTAGAGAAATGAAATTAAATTTACAAATTCAACGTTTTTTCCTACAAATCCCGATCATAACCTCGCCGATGAAGGAATGAAGAAGATTTTCTAATTAAATTTAGAATTATAAATAATAATTATTATATTACTATATTTTAACATAAAATTCATGTAATACAAGCAATAGTGGGGAATTCAAAATACGATTCAGAGTTTTTTGCACAAATGCGTTCCAGTATAAGCTTCGCTTTATACTTCCTCCTTAAACCAATGATATGCGGCGATGCATTTAAATTTTGGGACAAAAAAATCCCTGTCAACTGGATTTTCATTTTAGAGTTGGACTATTATGCGCAAGTCTGAATATTCAGCTACACCTCCACAGTCAGCCCTTCGTATTCGTGCAACCCAGTAGGCACAACGGGGTGGTGATGAGGCGTTTTGCCAGTCTAACCTCTACTGAATAAAAATAAAATGCTCGCAAATATTTAGTTTTTAATTTTAAATAAAACACTCGGTTTTATCAACGCGGTTTCGTTCAAATACTCTGAATCAAAACAGTCTACTGCATTGGCCGAGGGTTACCTTTCTGTATAATTTAAAATAATAATAACAATAATAATAATAGGAGTTTTACTCAGTGTACTGGAGTTTGAAATTGTATGCATATGTATACATACATAATTTGCAAAAGTTTCGCTTTGCAGCTTTTTTAAAGGTTCTGACTTACGTATTTTTTTATAATTGCAATTATTTGTGTTTCGTTAAAAAAAAAGAAAGTGTAATAGTAGCTAGAATAATTTGGTTTTTAATTGAATTGGCTGAAGTAAAAAAAAAAAGTAAATTATATTTTCCATGGGTCAAGTCAAAAAGTTTTACTAAACGCAACCCTAAATCGAATTTCGAAGTTTGCCAATTGTATGTTATATGAATTTTTCTTGAAGATTTTTTGAATAACTTTATGTAGATATGTATTTTCAATGATAATTTTTTGTTTTATTCACATTTGCAACCCCGAAAGTAGACAAGCTTCAATACAAGGGTGGTTTATCGGTTAAACAAGAAAAAGGAAAAGAAAATCTGGAAAGGAAGACATTCCATGTAACAGGTATTTATTTTAGGATATTTTTACTTGTTTCCATACCAATGGATAAGTTTCTTTAAAATTTAGTTTAGTTTGAAAACCACTAAGGGTGGTTGGTTTTTAGTAAACATAATTGAATTCTCTTATTACAACATTTTGCTGCAGTCTGCGATTGTCCTTAAATGGAATATGCGCAATATTGAAATATGTTACCCTGCAAGTGTAGCGAATTTACGTTAAGATATTTAACGGGCTTTTTTCCTTACCGTAGACAAAGGGTGAATGTACAGTAGTACTTCTGCGCACTCAAATCGATCGGTAATTTATGAGTATCTAAAATTTGGTGAAAGACTTTTTGCAGCGTGGGGCAGATTTAATTGCATTTAATGCGAAAACTTTCTGCTTATCACTCTAAAATTACCAAATACTAATACAATCAGTAATACTAGTGTAATAGATACTCCGTTTAGAATAATTTCGACCAACATTCCGTAGTTGGTGTAAAAGTGGTGGAAAATTTTTTTTTTCTTTAAACTCGTTTGCTCCTCCTTATTTTTTTTTCTTCTTCTACATCAAAATCAAATGTGAAAATATTTTATGTATAATTTAAAGATTCGTGATCAGAAATTAGCAATTAGTATTATTTTCATTCCATGTAAAGCAAATATTTAAGACAAATTAAACTTTAAACAAATATTATCATAACGATATTAGCCAAAATTAAGACGTGTGTGTGAATTTTAGTTTTCAGTATCGGAATTCAACAAAAATACAATGGGTACGGTTCTGAGTTTTAGTCCTCGAGAACGTCGCCCCGTATACTCTGCACACCATCATAGTCATCATTTTCATCGACACCATCGTAATAGTGTCGACAATGGTAATGGCTCTTGCAACGAAGGAACCCTAGAGTCATCGAATGCAGTTGATTTCCCGCTAAATAATTTTTCTTACGAGCAATTAAATAATGCGAAAAATCGGGAAAATGCAAAACCGATTTTTCAGCAATTGTCTAATAATAACTTTAGTCAATATAATAATAACGAAAACAACAATTTAGTACTAGAACAAACGCATAATGTTCATACTAATAATAATATAAATAATATTATTAATAATAATAATACTATCAATAATAATGTCAATAATATAAAATCATCAGAACGTAATATCGACAGCTCCAGGATATTATCAGAAAAAAATGCATTGGAAAAAAATCTTAAAAAGCATTCGCTTTTTATAAATGCATTGTCGTGGAAACGATTGGCAGCATCGCATAGCAGAAAGAAATTAGATAACAACAAAAATAAAGCTACCAATTTGCCAACAGTAAATCTTAAGCCGTCCATTGGAGATCCATTACATCATATAGAAGTTGATAAGAATAAAAATGTTCAACAAAAATTACAGGATAAACAACAGTTCCAGGAGTCTCAAGATCAGGCTCAAATGCAACAAAGCCTGGCCCATCAACAGAATCAGCAGAGGCAAATTTTCTACACTCCTGGTACGCCAAAAAGTATATTTCTAGCTTTGGATTTAGTTCGGGCAAATAATACAAATTCCACGCAACTGCAAAATAAATTGGCTCCAAAATTTCCTCTATCGCTTCCATTGCAATTACCATTGAAGAACTCTAGACCTCAAACTCAACATAACCATACTGGAGCTAGAAAAACTGTGATTCAGGTATGTACAATTTTTTTTTTTTTAATTTTTTATTGTAATTTGAAAGAAATATGTACAGAAATTACAAGTAACACTGTTACTGACTGACTTCAAGTGAACTGAATGCAATCACTGACTTCAAAGACTTCAAGTCACATAAACTAAGTGAATGCAATTATAGACCTTAACTTAATGCAATCACCACCTAAATGCTAATGGCGTCAAGTGACTTCGAAAAATTCAGAGCAATCAAAGAGATTGCATTCATTTTGAATTAATGGATTGCTTCAATCACGACTTTAAAATGAATGGTGATTTATTTTTTTCAATCTGAAGTCTTTTTTGAAGTCAATGAATTCAATCATTTTTCGGATCATTTTAAGGAATTATATTCAAAAATAATTGCGTTCTTTTACAGCTCTGCTAGATAGCTGCAATTTAATTTCGCAATGTAGGCATAGGCATGACTTTCACAAGATATCCCCTTCTTTAGTTGTTCTTTTATATTTCATGTGTGCTCCTCAACAGTTTAGAAAATAATATAGCTCACGAAATTACCTGCTTTAATTGGCCAGTTATAGCTATCATTGAAATACATCATTGGAACAAATTAGTGGTTTCATTTTCTTGACAATTCAGTTATAGCAATCATTGAAAAATTTCTATCAGTGGAAGGCTCTGTCAGTGAAATAGCAACAACAAAGTATAGGTTTTGAGGTTGGAGTTGATCATTGACTGTTGTAGAGACTGTTAGAACTTTAGTAGGCCCTGAGGAAAAAGGTCTAGATTTAGAGCCTCTCAGTGTATTCTCGTGTGGAAACCGGAAACAATTTTTAGTTGTTTTTTGTAAGTTGAACTTGCAACCGTGTCTCCACGCGACATAAATATGTCAGAGTAAGTTTAAGATATTTCGTGAGAAACAGAATTATAAAAGATCTCTTGTATGGTGTCTCGACGTATGAAAGTAACAGAAGGACACCAAAAGAGAACGTCAAAAAGTCTCGAGTCGAAGTCTCCCTGTACATTGTAATAGAAAAGACAAAACAAAAAAATTAGGCTTCTTCCGCAAACATAACAAGCGATATCCACGATATTTTTTATGAAATTTTTCTTGTCTGGCCCGTTTCCACTGGCCATTTAGATTTCATGTAACTATTTACTAATTAGGAACATTTAAAGGACAATAAGTCCTAAAGAACGTAACGTATTGTTATTTTGATAAAAGAAAGAAAAGAATAAATCCCGTTTAAGGTGTAGGGTTTGTAATTCCTGTACATATGTATACTACAATATGATAATCAATAACGTCTATATTTTTTTATGAAAGGATAAACATTTTACGATTTGTTTCTTAACAGGCGTCAACTTCAGAACTGCTTAAATGCCTGGGAATGTTTTTACATGAACGGTGTAGAAAATTAAGAAAATTCGAGGCTTGTGATGCAGTTATGTGGCTTAGATCTGTGGATAGATGTTTACTGTTGCAGGGATGGCAGGTAAGTTTTATTTTTGTTTTCATTTAATGTATCTACATCCATCTAGTTCACTGTATATTTCGTTATGCGATCTTCATTTGCATATTTACATCCCTTAGTCATTTATGTCTGAAAACATCCCTTTACACTTTCCCGGAAATGATTTATTTTACCATCAACAGTTGAGGTATTTGTAAATTTTAAAATAGTAAGCTATTTTTGTTTGAGAAAACATGATGGAAGATTTGAGAATACTGGGTTATTCAGTACTTCCTGAAATAATTATTTTTAAGAACATCTATTTCGGACAATTCTTTTTAAGGAAAGGCTACTTAATTGTTTTCTGAGTTTTTTTGATTTTGACTACTAAAATTAACTCCGTTTTTAATAGGTTGATTCTCTTCTTATTTGGATATTATATTGTTACTGGGCACACTGAAAAATATAGACGTTATACGTATATATACGAGAAGTAGCAAAAGGTCTGTTTCCGTAAAATTCTCTAAGAGAAATGTACCGGAACGGGGTAAACAAAAAACTGTCCACTTTTTATACGTCACTATTGGCCAGCTAACAATAACACAACCGTTTGACAGAACTCATATTATTGCCTCAAGAAACTCATTTGGGCTAAAATTCGCAGCATTGGGAAATTTTTTGCTCGCGAGTAAGTTCTCTCTGTGTAGACTACGAAACTTTGACGTGCGGGAACAGGAATTCACTATTTTTTGTTAAATTTTATAGATTTTTGTAGTTTAGTCAGTACCAGTCCAATTCATCAGACTACACGTTTTTTTTTTAAATGCATTTTTATTATTAATCCTTATCTATCACGTGGAACTATGATCTGATCATCTAAATGTATCAAATTTTTAACAAAAACTTTCTAGCAATTTATTTGAATTGCGGCTTTTCAAAACTTTTCTGGGGAGCTGTTCAGGAGCTTCTTTTCTTGTGAGCTCTCTTAAGTGACACATTTTCAATGATTCACGTTATTTGTTATCAAACAAAAGCCAATGCCATTTTTTATG
This sequence comes from Chalcosyrphus nemorum, assembly GCA_949716465.1. Classification (NCBI taxonomy): domain Eukaryota; kingdom Metazoa; phylum Arthropoda; class Insecta; order Diptera; family Syrphidae; genus Chalcosyrphus; species Chalcosyrphus nemorum. The sequence goes on from OX454335.1 coordinate 27,332,915, forward strand.
ACCATAAATTCGTCATTAGTTGATATTGATAAACTGTTCATAATATACTACCAGTTTATAAATTTTGATCACGAAACCAGTAAATAATTAGTAATCGGTCAAATTGCCACAAAAATCTGTGACATTATTAAAAAATTGGTGAGTATAAGTATTTACCAATAAAAGTTAATCAACGATATCTGTGGAGAACCTAAATTATATGTCAAACATTTTGAGAGTGTGTCTCAAAACAATCCTATAACATTTCTGCTGTAATTGAAAAAATGTCGCTCTTATCACATAAACACACATCCTGTTGGATCGTTTCCCTCTTATCGTAGTCTCACTTAGCATGGTATATAAATTCAAAAGTCGGCCATAGAAAGCTTACTAAGCGGTTTGAAAATGTCGCGAATAGTTCTAATTGTCTTGGCTGTGTTTCTCGTCCTGGTAGCAGGCGAGCGGGCTCGCTACGATAACTACAGGGTGTATAAAGTCACCGCTTCGGATCTTAAGCAATTAGCAGTCCTTAAAGAATTGGATGGTGCTAGTGATAGCGTAATCTTCTTGGATGGAGTTCATGTCTTATCAAAGGGGATCAACGTTGTCGTGGCTCCTCACAAGCTGCCCGATTTTGTTAATGTCTTAGCTACAAATGGTATTACCTACGAACTTTTAGATGAAAATGCCCAGAGCCGTTTGGATGAAGTCGAACTGGGGGTTGCAACACATGCTGCATACGGATGGACATCGTACCACAATTTGGATGAAACCTATAACTGGTTGGAGTCCTTGGTTGACAGCTATCCAAACTTGGTTAGCTTAATTGTTGGTGGCAGCACCTATGAAGGACGTCAAATTTTGGGTGTAAAAATCTCCTACAAATCTGGAAACAAAGGAATATTCATCGAGGGTGGTATCCATGCTCGTGAATGGATCGCTCCAGCAACAGTGACCTATCTAATTAATCAACTCTTGACTAGTACCGCAGATCCGATTAGAAATATTGCCGAAAACAACGATTGGTATATTTTCCCGCATGCTAATCCTGATGGCTATGTGTACACTTGGACCGCAGATCGTATGTGGAGGAAAACTCGGAAACCATATGGAAGCTGTTATGGTGCTGACCCGAACAGGAACTGGGACTTCCACTGGAATGAGGTTGGATCTAGTGATAATGCATGCTCTGATACTTACGCTGGACCATCTGCAGCTTCAGAAATTGAAGTTGAATCAATATCGAACTATCTTCAATCATTGAAGGGCAAGATTCAGCTGTATATTTCATTCCATGCGTACTCTCAGTATCTTCTGTACCCATATGGGCATACGAACCAACTTCCACCAAATGTAAACGACTTAAAGGCAGTCTATAATGATGCCATTGCAGCTCTGAATAAGAAATATGGAACGAAGTACACTGGAGGAAATATTTATGATGCTATCTATCCAGCATCGGGTTCTAGTATTGACTGGGCATACGCTAATGTGGATACTAAGTTGGCCTATTGCTATGAGCTGAGGCCGTCAAGCACTGCCATTTGGTATGGTTTCCAATTGCCAGCCTCACAAATTATTCCAACTGGAGAAGAAACCATTGAATCAATTGTTGCTATGGTTGGCAAGGCTAAGGAGTTGAAATATTTGTAAGCAATTAGGTATTGCAATTCGAAAATAAAGTAAAAATGTGAACGAGATGTATGTTTTTTTTTTATAACAAATACAGATATTGATTGGGGCTTCTATAGGTGTAAAGAACACGCTATGAAACTAATTGAGCGTGATTCCACAATTACAATGCGAAAGATCAAACTTGATGTATAGGTTTTTAATGGCGACAACTCGAGCGAAAGTCTAACTTTCATTTTTAGTGTGAAAATTTAGTCTATTCAAGAAAAATATAGGTCCCTTCTGTACGTACAGAAATGTGCTGTGAATTTTTCAAAAATATCCCTTTTTTTTGGAGAATATTACCTTTTTACCATACCCCGAAAATTGACGAAACTAGAATGCGGAACGTGCCCAATGACTCTTCGCTCAGTTTTGTCGATTTTCGTTGACTTTTGCCTTCATACGAAACGTAGAGAGCGGTTTCATTCACACATTCCGTACGGAGCGCTGAGGACTACATTTTTCACATATGTCACGTTTCCTTAATGAAATTATGGGTTCGCTCGGATTTTGACAGCGCGTGTGCGAAATATTTATTCGATTCTGACATTAGCTGTCGCATGCTTAATGCATGGACCTCAAATTATGAATAAGCTATAAAATTTTGTAAGTTAAATACGGTCTGTATATTTGTATAAAGTAGTTATCGCTTGGCCGTACCTTTTTAAAATACAAGATCAAGAAAGCTTGGAGTCTGAAGAGAGAGGATGAATCTCATGTATTGTCTATGATTGTAAAAAGTACATCAACATATTTCTGTGTATTTTTCGACCGAAGTTTGAATCTATAAATTGTTTCTAGCGCATCGTATTTGGTAGCTGGATCCTGTGTAAGGATCAAGATGGACCACAACTTTTTTTTAGTTTTAAAAAAAGGAATATAGATAAAATAAATAAGTTTTTTTTTCTTTACAGGACGTTGCCTTCATTAACCCAGCAAACGTTGTATTCGTATACATGCTCGTACGAGAATTAGTTGACGGAGATGAAACAAAGGAGTGCGAACTTCAAGCAACCGTACTGACATGTCTTTATCTTTCATACTCATATATGGGCAATGAAATAAGTTATCCTCTTAAGCCATTTCTGGTAGAAGAATCCAAGGAGAAATTTTGGGACAGGTAAGTCTTTTTTTATTGTAATTATAATGTATTGCTAAGATTGGAAAAGCGCTTAAAAACTCTTAATTAGTTACCACTGAAGTTTTGATCTTCAGTGGATTTTTAAACTAGCATTTGTTTACATTAGCCTTGTCAAGACGTAATGTTCACAAAAAAAGCGTTCATGCTTCTTTTAATTCGAATTTGTTACTTAATGGCAATCAGGAACTTCGAACAGATTTGGTATATTTTAAATACATAGTTAAGGTCCATTCACAGCTTTGCGACGGGCGAATGAGCGAACTGTGAGCAAACTATTTGTACCATTGTTACCACTATGTGCCTTTAAATACGCTAAAAGTAATTTATGCTATGAGCTATATTATATACATATGTGTGCCTTGCATACATTTGACTGGTACAACTGTTACTATAACCATAAACTATGAGCTACACCAGTTCAAAGACGACAGCTAATGTCATGATTGAACGACAATTGCTGTTTGCGTATGCGTATTATTAAAAAAATAAAATCTACGGGTAACCATTTCCATTTCGCAAACGCGACCTTATGTCATGATATTTTTGTCTGATACTGATATTTTGAAACCCCTCTACATATAGCGCCAAAAGTGAACTCGAACATCCTAGCGGAAAGTCATTGTGAATGCAACGTATTAATCAAAAACAGCATTCAGAGCTTTAATGCAATTTTGGTTGAACCTTCAGAAGTTTAAGATGTTTATTTTTTTAGAACACCCTGCCACATACTTTTCACCGTTGATTTTTCAAATATGTGTAATCTATTATCTGTAGGAAAAAGTGATAAAGACCATCAAGCACTTTTATGGAATAAAGATATAATCAATTACCTTTTTTTTTTGGTTAATTTATAGATGTCTTCTCATTGTAAACCGACTTAGTGGTGAAATGTTACGTATAAATGCTGAGCCAGGATTCTTTACGGAAATCTTCACAGAACTTAAATCGTGCGGGATTTGCTCCAGAAAAAAATTACCAAACGAAGTTTCGAATTGTACAGCCTGACATAAATACTCTCGCGAAGTTGTCGTAAGACTCTCAGCTGCCGGTCGAATGCAAAATTGTCACCATCGTTCAACTCTACAAGAACTGGCAACTGTGGTCTAAGTAAAATATTTATTTTAATATAAGAAGTAACAATCGAAATAAAGTAATATATTGTTATGTAATAAGACGTAAATACAAACAAAATAAAATCAAATATACTCACACTTGAAAATACTTCAAAAATATTACATTATATCATTATCTTGATATTATACATTATAAACGAACCAATTATGGGTAAATTATAATTTGGTTTTTGTAGATTATTTTAAGAAAAAATAAATTAACAGAAGTTTCGTTTACTGAAGTTTTCAAAAATACAGCATAAAACAAAAAATTTATGAAATATATTGCTTATTGTAATGAAATACATAAAAATACTGGAGAAAGTCAGAATTACAAATATTAGAATTTAGTATTGTCTGCAGAAGTGTTTTCATTTTAGTAATTAAAATTGTTCAAAACTATCTACTTTCTTATTATGATATTAAATAAAATTGATAGAATAGCACACAGCTTTGTTAAATTATTTTAAAATAATGCTAGTAAGCAATTGGATGCAGAAAGGAAACAAGGAACTTTTACATGCAGCGACATTGTGTTAAAAATTTATTTAACCATGATCCTTACCAGGAACACGGTGATAAATGATTGAACTAACAAATATTATCATGTTGACTGGAAATGACAGCTGTCAAAAGCAGGGTATATGTAAGTGTTTGTTTCGTTTACTTCTATATGTAGATAGCGGTTTCACTCGCACACTCCGTACGGAGCGCTGAGGGTTGCTACATCGTTTGAAATGATATGATATACGAGCAAGCCAGATTTAAACAGGGCGCGAGCAGCATTTTCCCCAACCATAATTGCATTAAGCGTGCGATACCTAATGTCATAATCATAATGTTGCTTGCGCGCTGTCAAAATCCGAGCGCACCCATAATTGCATAATTACATTAAGGAAACGTGACCGTATGCCATATTTTTTTCACACAATGTGTCCATCTTCAGCGCTTGGAGGCAAAAGTGAACGAAACTGAGCGAAAAGTCTTTATTGATGCACAAATTATGTTTATTCGCATGACTACGTACGGCGTATCCAGAGGATTAGGCCTTAAAGCAATTATGTTAAGGCCTTAAAGGTTTCAAGTGTAGATGATGACAAAGTTGCACAGTACAGAACAGAACAGCACATGTTTGTAAAAACTGTCAGATGAGATTAGAACAGAAAATTACAAATTTCTGTTCAATGAGTCAGAGCGTTTCCCAGGCCATTCTTCTTATTAGCAGTCAATGCATTAAGTTGTCAAACAAATTACGTTTATGGTTAGAGAAAACCATGTGTTGGACTGTGCAGTACAGACGCATTGAACAAAAAGAAGAACACTTTTGGACGAGATTTTTTCTCATTGGACGCAAAACACAGAGTCACTCGACAAAGCTAAAAATAAGCAAAATATAAGTATATTTAAGAATATACATGAAACTAATGCCACCTTAAGGCTAAAGTATAATAAAGGAATGGTTTTGTACGACAACTACTTTAACTTTTTTTCACTTTCGAAAATGTGAATCCAATCGATCTATGGTATGGAAATTTGACAGTCAGGAAAAATTTCTAAAATTATTTTTTAATGCACAAAATGAATCAAATTTAAATTTTAAATAAGTTATATTATTTATTTTCTCATAACGATTGAAATTTTTGGAGAAAAAACTAAATTACCAGGCAAAACTATTTGACAGATGCTTCCAATCCTACTAAGCGCAACTTTGGAAATGACTTAAGAAAACTGAACGTAGAATTTTGACAATTCAGCCTGTAGTCTATTTCTGTTATAAAAAAAGGGTGCGCGCATGAGAAGAATGAGTTTTTTGCTTGCTACACTTTTCACTAAAGTAAGCCAATTTTTTCCATTTTAAAGTGCACCTTAAAGTGAGGAAAGCAATCATTCATTTCTTTTCTTGAATAATTTATTATTCATTTCATGCTATAAATACGAAGTAAATTAACAGTTAAAATGCATAATATTGCAAGCCTATCAATATACAAGTTAGCCACAAGCAACCGCTAGCTAGCGCTTTTTTCTCTCACCTCGCTGAATGACGCTTATAGATTAAACGACATTCACATCAAACGTGAATAAAATTCAGCACTGAATGCTGCACATGGCGAGCACAAACGTGGTTTCCATTTCCTTTTCCTTTTTAAAATTGTTGTGGAAAAAGCGACGGTGTGTTTTTCATTACATTTACTATTTTATTCATTTTTTCCCTCAATATACATTAAATCCTAATCGACGAATACTATTTTAAATTGACAATAATGTTGGCTCACTTATTCATGCATATTTTTTGTCTCAAAACCCACAGATATAAAACTTCAAGATGGGTAAAGGTAATAATATGATTCCCAATGCCCATTTCCACAAATGGTGGCAACGTCATGTGAAGAATTGGTTCAACCAACCTGCCAGGAAGGTTCGCAGGCGTCAGAATCGTGTCAAGAAAGCCAAAGCTCTATTCCCACGTCCAGCTGCCGGTCTATTGCGTCCTGTAGTTCGTTGCCCAACCATTCGTTATCACACAAAGTTGCGCCAAGGCAGGGGATTCACTTTGGAGGAGCTTAAGGGTGCCGGGTTTTCATCTGGATTCGCCAAATCAATTGGCATCTCAGTAGACAAGAGGCGTCGCAACAAGTCAATTGAGTCGCGTCAAAAGAACATTCAACGCTTGAAGGAATACAAGTCGAAATTGGTTCTCTTCCCCATCAACGAGAAGAAGATCCGCAAGGGTGAATCCACTCTCGAGGAATGCAAATTGGCCGAGCAACTGAAGACCGAAGTGATGCCATTGAAGAAGGAACAACCTGTGGTAACATATAAGGAAGTTTCCAAGGAGGAGAAGGCATTCGGAGCATTCGCCACCATGCGCAAGGTAACATTTTAGTCGCTAATTGGTATTGGACCTGTGTGCTTAATGGTTTCTTTGTTTTAGGCTCGTTCGGATGCCCGACTTGTAGGAATCCGTGCCAAGCGCGCAAAGGAGAACGCAGACAACCCAGATGATGTCGCTAAAGATGTAAAGAAGGGAAAGAAGTAAATAAAGCCAGCATCGCTGTTTTATAAGTGAAAGATCTTTTGTTGTGTATTTAATGGCCCGCGTCATGGTTGTTTATTGGGAATCTACTTGCTGTGCACATGGATATTCGCTTTATAATCTGTTTTTAGTCCGGTTGTGTCGTAAAAGTTATTTCGTTGTAAAGAAAGTGCTAGAAGAATGGTTAAACCCATCGTATTCAATTTCTGTCTGCATTTTTATCCGATTAAGTGCCGAGTTCCTATAACTTGAAAGATTTTGCATAGATTTTCCTTCCGGGAGCTCTTTTGATGGCTTGACATGGGAGACAAACAACGTAAGACCAAAGTAAAATTTGTCCTCTAGTCTCATTGCCATTAACAAAGTGATATTATGCATTCCTTGGAATATGTGTTAAGCGAACGGTAGGTGTCGTGTTATGAGTTTTAATTCGTTCATTTTGGCTGAAACGATATTAAAGTGAACACGTGGATAAGGGTTCACACTAGGGCGATAGTTATCTTTAGCAAAGTGATCCTATAACTCTACTTGCTTAGAATAATAAGAAATTAAAGTGCGTCTGCTTATAGGATGCTAGGAAACAACTTATGCGATGTACCTATTCCTCTACCGCATGGGATCTTCTTTAGATGAAGTAATTATCCGCAGTTGGATCACAACACTCCAACTTTACTGCATTTCTACCGGTTCGCCTGTTGAGTTTGTTTGTTTTGACAACAAGAAGTATTGGAGGGTTTCCCGATTTTGATCCACTTCATCACTGAAGTTAGTGGAACGTTTTACCTTTAAGTGATGCAGTAGTTCTTTCGTCTGCATTTTTTTTTCGATTGTGTAGGAACCCTTAGAGACCCAAGGACATTGATATTTTCAAAGCATGCACAGTATTGTACCCCACGGGAAGTAAGAATAACTTTGGCATTGTATCTAAACATGAATAGTGGCCAAGTTGTTTCTTCCTACGTAAGTCCGGGTTATTCTGTTGTGATCACTGTCCAATCTATGCTTAAGATGTCTATACAGCCTTTGCCAAATCTTTAAAAAAACAAGGTTATACAAAATAAAAAGAAAGCAGATACGTTTAAAAAATAATTTTAATAATTATGAATAGCAAATCTGTTGAACATAGTGCTGGCTATTTTGCGACGTTCTTCCAAAGAAATATCATTCACACATTTTTAAGTGTTTCTTTGGATGTAACTTAGATCTTCTGAATGTACTCCATAGATTTTTTATAGGATTGAGATATATGTATGAACTGCGCAGACCACTCGAACAGGTCAATATTATTCTCTCAAACCACATCATAGTTAGGCCTGATATGTGTGAGGTTGCATTTTCTTCTTGGAACTTGTTATTTCTCCTGTTGGTTTAAAAGGCAAGGGAAAGAATCCATCTATCCATTATGCACATGCATTGCTCCCACACCTCTGGTAGCCATGCATCCTAAAATAATTACGCTGCCTCTGCCATGCTTACTAGTCGGTGCCGCGCATTCTGGCTTTTACTCCTTTACAACCCCCATTCCTCTCAATAAAGGCCCACAGGTTCCAAATATCTAAAAATAGAAAAGAAAAAGAATTCATCTGGAGGATTTCAAAATTAGTTTACAAGTCTTTCAGATGAGACTTTCTTTCGAGTTTTGAACGAAGATGGTAGGTATTAAAAATTGGTCAAGAGAAAAATCATTCCAGTTGGGTGGATTTTTGCAAAATAAAAATACCTATAAACTAGAACAGCAGTAATCCAGATTCCCCTACTTTTGTAAAAATAACTTTAAGGCACTATTCTGTAGAGATCAAGAAGTACTATTTTCCGCTAAATAGTGATTCAAATTAAAACAAAAAATATCAATGTATGTACATATGTATTTACAAATAATCGAGCGTTGGGAGTTCCCGATTACAGGTCGGAAATCAGATGCTATGCTATGATGAGGCTATGATGTAAGTATTCTGAGGAATAGCGTGACATTTGGGATTTTATTTAAACTGCTTCAAAAAGATAAACAAATAACAATTATATAGGAACTCATTTAGAATAGAAAGTAGGTATAACCAATTTAACCTTCACTGTTCGTTTCAACAAATGCTGGTTAGAATTCTGCGTAAGCTTACATATGCTCTTTAGCAGTTTGAAAATTGTAAGTACATACATATGTATTAAATTTATCAGGCTAACTAAAAGCAAGAGCCATTACCAAAAAATGGGAGTAGGTAGGTATGTATTGTAAATAACTCATAACCTTGGATGGTCAACACAAAACTATTCCAAAGGTACACATGGAAAAAAGGTTTCGTTTTCGATGAAAAAATATGTGCTAAGCAAGGCTTTATAACAACCGTGAAAATAAAATACGAAATCGATAGATGGTGTCTCGTTTGAAAGATTTAACGTGTGTTAGAGTATTCTGAGTGTTTTCCGAAAAGGAATCGGGGAGATAAAAGCCCTCCCAGAAGAAGATCCCGAAGAGCCAATGGAACAAAATTGGCTGTGTTGTTTGTCTTCGGAAAACAAAACGATGAATTGTTTTCGCCCAAAACGACATTAAAGGCAGAGTGGGCCAGTACCAACCAATTTCATAATCTCAGAGAAACAATATGAATCGAGATAAAAGTAAAATATTCAATTTAGCAAAAGAAATGCTGGTTCTAGTTAGAAAAATCAGCAATAATTTTGTAAATTCAATTTTTATCCCAAATCAATCACAAAACATGACATATTAGCCGGCGAACAGGTGTCCGCTGCACTTGTGGTCAAAGTGGTTGTCAAAAGTGTCATCTACATTTTATAGGGTGCCACATTCAATAAAATTATTGAATTAAATTATAAATATGTGAATACAAGAGCACTCTTTTAATACTATTCAGATCAGACTAAAAATGGAATTTTCTTTGGTAATGCTTTGCAAATAATATTTCTCGTATCATTACAATAATGTTGAGCTATTTTGAGTCAGAATCAGAGGATATACATATTATGTACAAATGTATATTTAAATTAAAACTTTCAAGCGACAAATCAAACAAAAAATTAAAAACTTTTGCAACAACTAAGCATCAAGCCTTCTGAAAAAGAAATATATTGTGGAACTTGCAATAAAGCAGGCGATATATCGAAATTCTACGAAATTTTACAAAATATAGGGAATTCCTGTTTTACGTCAAAGTTTTGTAGTTTTTCACAGAAGAGAGAGCTCATAAGAGAATGAGAAATTACCACATGCTGCGAATTTTAGTCCAAGAAATTTCTTTGGGCAAAAATATGAGTTCTGTCAAATGCTTGTGTTGTTGTTGGTCGGCTAGATAATTTGATGTAAATCAAAACAAAAAAAAAAGTGACGTCTAAAAAGTGAGTAGCTTTTTCGTTCAACCCATCTCCGTCCTTTTTTCAATATTTGCCTTTCTCTGAGAGAGTTTATCTCCCACTCTTAGAAATTTGGCAAGCTGCGAATTTTAGGACAGAAAGTACGGGAACAAAGCTAATGATTACCTAGAACAATAAACAATTATTGCTTAAGGACAGTGAAATAAAGAAATGCAAAATAAATTCAGTGCTCCATTTATATAGAAATATCTACGTCATTCGTACATAAAGATGACTGACGTTTATTTAAGCAAATTTGATTTCTTAAAATAGTTTCGCAGATATATTCCCAAATTCCAAATTAAAGGCTGTCAGTTATCAAGGGATCTAAATTGACTTTATATTCATGTTTGTTCACAAAAACACACGTTTCCTGTAATATATGACAAATAACTTAGAAAAAATACTTGTAATTTTATTAAAATATGGAAAAATATAAAAAATAAAAACAAAATAAACAACAAATCAATTGTTTCCCTTCATAAAAACAAAGCAGCTGTCTAAGTCTATAGAAACTAAACTTTTTCCGTCAGATAGACGTTTTCTATTCCAAGTCGTAAATTGATAATGAAACTTAAATTCAACCGCTTGATCCATCACTAAAGTTTTTGATCGATAAATGCTCAACAATTATATATTAATAATGATTTTTTTGATATTGATTGATTATTACAAAGCTTTCCAGTATCATAAACAAAGCTGTGGGCTTTTTTTTTTTTTTTTTTTTCGACAACATAATCTAGATAGACTTTCTGGCAGTCTCATCATAAATGGCTTGAAGGATTAATAGGTTACACCAAATATTTTAAGCCAAAGGTATAGCCTTAGCTGTTTATCGCACTGATGCATATGGATTTTGTAAAATTTCATTATTTAGACAATTAACTTTAATACCAGAATAATTTTGATCAAGATATGTAATTTTTTAATGCAACTATCTACATACATATTCTACTACTACTTGCCATTTCGCCTTACCTTGTCGTAAAAGGTGACAACAACATTTCCTAGTTTATAGTAGCTTTCAAATCTACTGGATTAGAAAGATAATATTTTTCTGAAACAATATACATACATATGTACATTATGCTCATCCGATATTTTGTCCCAAATGGCTGAGGTTGCCATTCAAAGTCAGCTGATGCCATGAACTATCATTATTTAACACAGATAACGCAATAGCTTATAAGTCTGACATCTACGAACTCACCGATAATTTTAATACTTATAAAAACAAACAAAGTCGGGTCAAATATTGTTGTAGAAGGAAGGACTTTCTTACTCCATGGTAATGCGATAATGCCTGAACTACCAATCTGTAGAAAAAATTGGCCATGTATTATCTACTGATATGAATATTCATGAAGAAGGCGTATGAAAATGTTTATTGTAAATCGTATATGTTGAGCAAATCCTAAAGAACGATCTAAAGTCGACACTTCAGAGTAAACATTTTCAACCTTTTACACTCCACAAAATGAAACAAAAAAGTTATGGAATAATGTATGAGAAATTTGTTGAACTAGGATAACAAATGTATTTAAGCGTCGTGGATAAGATTCTCATTTTATATAATTAAATACTAAGAATAATTTATTTATAAATTAATTTTAAATAACTGAAAATTAAACAAAAATAGAACAATAATAATGAACGATTTCTGTGCTACGTAACATCAAAATTACGATTTGCAAATTATCTTTTGATAGCGCACAAAGTCCAAAGAACGGTTAAAAATAATGAATATGACGTAGAATAAAAAATTTTTCTTTAAGTCGCTTGTCCCCTTCAAGATATAAAACAATAATAGTGGTTGTCTGAAAGATAACATAATTAATCACATCATTACAAAAGTACTTTTACGAATACGTAACGTCATACTATTCCTGATTTTCAAAACGATAAGCAATATCAAAACAATATTAACAAAAAAAAAATATAAACAAATTAAATTTGGCTATGCCGAATGTGTCTGCAAAAAAACATATGTATATGTTAGACTTAACTTCTAACGTGTAGTCGAGTCGAAAGAACTTACATAATAATAAGTTAGGGATTAGGGATTAGATTGTTTTTTTTTTTATAATTTGCACAAGGTAAAGGGGAATACCCCTTTAACTGATTAACAGGGCACGGGCGTTAGTTAATTTGGAAGAGAGAAGAAGGGAGTTTGTGTAGTGGTCAAATACCACTCAGGTGATATTAGGTTTCAATTTTTATTCTCCATGGGTGGTTTCCAATTTGACTGGGGAGAGAGTTGTGTGTGATTTTTGCATTCGTTCGTAATTCACAGTATTTTTTTCGCGTTCATGTTGAAATACACAAAGTACTTTCTGAGCGAGTTATTTTTTTTTTTTGAGGTAGTGCCTAACATATGAAACGGCGAGTAAATTCTTGAAAGCTTGCACATTGACTTAGAGGTAGGGAGAATTTTCTTGCCTTCAAATCCAGTCCACTACATTAAAAAATAAATGCCTTACTTTGTAGGCAAAACTGAATCTCTTGACCAATCAGAAGAGTTTGACTACCTAGTGCCTAGAATACGCAACGTGCCTTATAACTGTCATGATAGAGCTTTTAAAAAAAAACCCTCTGCCCTCCAGATACGGCAAAAAACTGTAGGACCCTTCTCTACGTACTGAAATGTATGCCATGCATTACACGTACAGTTGTGTTATGCTATAGAAAAGCTATGCCTTAGCCCTCTATGGGCTACTTACGGCCTAATATTTCTTTGTCTTAAGTCCATACAAGCCTTACTCTCTAAGCAATACCAAGACCAAATCCTTTTGCAACCAGAACTTTTTCTACCTTAATAATAAGATATGTGAAGTAAAATTGATCTGCAATAAATTGAAAATGGCGAAATGGTGATCTGCAACAAATTTAAGCAAAGAAAAACTATTTTAGGAAAACGCATGGTTACCAGCTTATTCATGGACTTGAAGTACAAGTCGTATTTGTTGTAATAATCAGCGTATTTCAGAGGCAATATGAACACCTCTAAACTGATATTCAGAACATTGGCATTTCAAGAGTTGGAGGTGTTGGGCTTCAATATTTACATTATTTGTACACGCACAGAAAGGACCTACAATTTTTTTAGCAGTACCTATCCGAAAGGCAGAGGGTTTTTAAAAAGCTTCAGAAGAGGTGAGGCCGTGAAAAAAATTAGGATAGTATTTTCCTGGATTCGAAGTTGGAACCCCTTGCGCAGTAGTCCAACGCACTAACCACAGAGCCACGGCTCCCACTGTTGTTGAATCACAACCGAATTCTTTTATTTATTTTTTTTTACTATGGAAATTGCACTATCCTTCTTTGATTTTTGTTTAAAACTCTAATTATAATAATAACCCGCATATTAATACGAGTATGAGCAATATGCATGTTAATATATTAATATTTCGTGCGCCTGCTTAAAACTAATATCTAAGGAGTCGTGACAATCTTATACAAACGCCACAATTAACATGTCTAGTAATATTGATGACGTCTTAAACTAATGTCATTTTGCCGGGTCTATTTCAATTATTTTTCTACGAAATACAAAACTTTACTCAAGCAAATAGTTGTCATTATTAAACTTTAGAAACCAAAGAAAAGGAAGAGATAAATCAATTTGCCTAGTAAAATCAAAAAAATCAAAATGGATTTAAGAAAATGAATGATGAAATATTTAAATATTTTGTAAAAAATAGCTCATTTTTTGACATAAACATAGCGAAAAGAAAAGGAAAATTGCTCTAATTAGACTGATTAATGATGAATGGACCTGTAAGCCTTACATTGCTCACTATTCACACGAATGTGCTAATTCTTAAATATAATTAAAAAGGAAGCGTGCCGCTTAAAATAAGCTTTTACCTAAGTTTTATAAAAATAAACCGCGCCATAAGTAAATTAAAAATTCTAATCAAATAAACTTGAATGTTTCACAAAAAAAGAATAGTACCCACAAAATGTATGATTAAGTACGTAGTTTTTGCACAATCCTATTGAGCACGTAAAGTCATATGGTGTGAAGGTTTTTTTTATACGCGTATTTTTTCTAAGCTTGTATAAGATGAGGTGACACTTGCCAGCTCTGTGTTTATACAAACAAACACAGCTCACTCACGCTTTATCGGCACAAGCAAAACTTTGTTAGTAGAAGAAGAAGAAGAAGAAGAAAGCATTTCACTTGCCCACATATTAGAACTTCCTAGCGCAGGCTAATTATCAGATTGGTTTAAGTGGTACAGCAGTTCTTCGAATACCTCTCTATATCTGCAATCGATTCATATAAACATTGGCTACAAGCTCAAAGCTTTTTATAAGACTGATTTAGTCTTTTTTTAACTGTGGAATCAGAGTGTGGTGTTCTCTCTCCCCAAAAAAAAAGCGGTGTAGTTCTGTAAATTTCTTCTTTTTTTTTTGTTAAAAGGTACCTACCTACCGATATTCGAATTTAATAAAAAGGCGTTTTAACGAACGCTCTATATACATAAGTGCATTTGCTTTATAATAACTTGGTACTAATATTCAAAAAAAAAATATTTAAATTTCTTTTGACAACAGTATACTGTAGTTGAGAATCTTTTTCAAAGTGCATTTCATTCCATGTTCTACAATTAAGGGTAAGTGCCAGTACACCAGTATATAGTCGGTATCTAAATTATATTACCTGTTTATTTTTTTATTGCTTTTATTTAGGTAGCGCTCGTTTTTTTTTTGTTCTTGCTGTTGAATAAATGGACGTATAGTACATACAGACATCATTCTTGCCATGCATATACTTAAATATGGTGTATAGTTTCATCTGAAATATTTTATTTCATCTGTAGCAATAGAAGTTTTGCTGCTCATCAAGCACTCACCTGCCTGTCTACTTAAATACATGCTTCCTATGGCGTGTACAATAAATAACAAAAGCCGCTTTTCATATGTTAAGGTGGTACATAGTAGAATAATCAATTCGAAACTGGCCATAGGGATTATTTCTGCGAATGCGATTTATATACACATCTTTTTATTCTTCTTTTTTTTCCTTTCTAAAGGCACACTGAGCAGAATATCTGTTTGATGGGTATCTGTCTGCCTTCTAATGAAAAACATGTTAAAAAAAAAAGTATAATCGTATGTTTAAGTTTGCAAACAAAACTTGTGCCAATCATTTCCCCATGAGTGTAAATACCTACAAATGAATTACTTATGTTACATCAATGAAGTGCGAATGTGATTCATAGGTTTTCATCTTTCGACGAATGTCAACAATATTGTGTTTTTACTTGGTAAAAGCTGTGGTTAAGCGTCGTCGTCGTCGTCGTTCGTTTATCTATCTTTTTTCTTTTTGTATTGTCGGCAAACTAATACCGCCGATTCCCCTCTATTAGTGACGCAATAAAATCGCCTGATTGTAACAGCTGATTACCCTGTTTACATATTTTCTTCCGTTAGTAAGAGACTAGAGGGTTTTTCACATCACTGACTTCTTTCTCTCTAGTTGGGATCATGTGTGCAAGAGAGACGAATTGAAGTTTGTTAAAATCACGCCACTATCTCCTCATTTTAAAAATGTATACACATATACGGTATTCTTTACTTACATTGGGATATAGTGTAGTTTTTTTTTCTTTTTTGCTTTTTTCCTTAGGAAGTTAATGTACAGTCAGTCAGAAATTAGTCCCAATCAGGAAAAGAATAGAGCATAAATAATAGTTAATTGTGTGGGGAATTTATTATGTTGGTAATTCTTAATGTTGATACCTAGTTTATAACGAAAATTCTGTGGAATACAAATAAAAAAGAAAGGTAGGTTTTCCTTAAACATAAATATAGCAAGTTCCTTATAAATAGGCTAGCCTACATGAAAAAGACTTTTTTTTTTGCTGTGAATGTACATAAATTTGTCTATATACAATTTGTGTGTAAATGTTGGGGTATCCTTGCCCTTCTTTAATATCGATTTTGTGGGTTTAACTATGGTAAAGTTGTTCTATTCCTCTTGCAGGGTGTTGGTTCTGTTTAGAATGACAAAAGAAAAAAGGAAAAATTATTTCTCGGATTGAACTCAAGATAGACTCGAACTTTGATCAATTACATAACCTTATCAAATATTTGAAGACAATAATGTGTATATTTTGATTTGTGTTTTTTATTGCGATTTATAAAATTTAAAACGTTTTAAGTGATAAGCTTCGTCATAAAGTTCGCTCTTCAGGACTAAGTGCTAGTGATAATAGTGTGATGCGTTCTTAAGAAATCTTTGGACTTGAGTCCTCGACTATTGCCGGTTGTATAAGAGTTAATTTACTTTCAATTACTAATTACATATGAATCAAAATTTCTTTTGGAAAATTGTTTTTATATAACGGTAATTCCTAATCTATAATAATAACTCTTATTGTGTAAAAAGCTACATAACTCGATATGAACTGAGGTAGATACCTGTCCTCGGTAGTTCTTTATGAAGTCTGGTTTGACTATGTTTGTATTACCTTTATATCTCTAAATAGATTGTACTCTGGGTAGTAAATTTTTAAATGCATAAAGGAACTTATATAAGGGATAATTTATAATCCATAACCAGACTCTTAAGTTAGATAAAACATTTGAACAATATTCATATCAGATTTCTTCGTTTTTTATACATAAACTTCTTTATCTTGCTTGCATTTGTTTATATTACCGTTATAGCAAAGGACACCTATCATTTTAATATGACGTGTCTCATTTTTGCCCTTGTGTATTAGCCAGAGGTACTCAGAGAATGACAGAATTTGGCGATTATACAATCGAACTGGTGTTGTGGGGAAACACGAATATTATTCATGATTACTCTCAGTTTCATTTGAAATAACGTAATCACTTAGTTAAACTCTCATTCGAATAAGAAGATACATTCTGTAAATTCAACGCTTATTTTTATTTATTTATCCATCCATAGCACTAGCTATCAGACCTAAACGCTGTTCTTTTCGTAATTAATTTACTTTAAAGTTTTAAGGACTACAATATTTAGATTTGATATGTTTTTTTCATTTTCGACCTGAGCTAAGAGCCCACCACACCATATAGTTTGAGAACATCTGCTCCTGCTGTTGACTTAGTAATGTAGTTTATAGATAATACCCAACTTGATCCTGATTATTTGAATTCGTAAATGGAGTAGCTACCCATCAGTACCAACAAAATAGGAATGAGAACGAACTATAACTTAGATACGTTAGAAAATGCAGTTTTGTTAACCTATAAATTAATTATTGATCATTAAATCCATAAGATAGATGATAAGAGATTAATTTTTTTAATATTTTTTAATACAACTTCACGTAACGATCACTAATTGTATCTCGAAGGTAAATAACTGAATTATCGCAGCTGTAAATTTACCCAGTAAATTGTCCCTAATTTTACTTAAAAGTAGGTACTGCTATCAGGAGATTTGATAAATATAGCTTGCGAATCAACAGTGTCCAAGTTTGCCTTGAATTTGAGCATCAACAAAAAGAGTAGGTACCATTTTGCATTCAAACATTAATCGACCGGTCCAACTAGATTGTTTTCACCCAGGTATCATCATTATTTTAACTCAAATTACTAGGACTACATCATACAAAAGTGCTCCATTGGATGATTAGATTAATTATTTTCATTGAAAACAGGTTGTGATTAGTTAAAATATACATAACTTTACTGGTTCAAATAAAAACAACAAAAAACCGCACACGACTTAAAATTTTACTAAATTTCCTGTGTGTTTCTTTGAATTTGCAATTTTAATTATGTGAAATGAATTCAATTGAACTAAAATAACGTAACAATTCTCAATAACGCAAGAATATTATGTGTGTTTCAAGAAAAATTTGGTTTCCTAAACGTGTCATGGAAATACTACATACGTATTCGTATTGAACTTGAACATTTGAAGTTTAAAAAGGACAGTTTAAGTTTTAAATATTCAAAATAAACAGTTACAGGAGGTAACAGCAGGTGTTACATATAGCTAATCATATAAGACTATACACATGCGTGAACCATGTTATGTTATCGCTTAAGGAAACCATCGGTGCTATCAGTGTTAAGGTCAAGAAAAACGCAAATTAAAATCTTAGTCTCTTTTTGTGTCTTAAAAAAACGTGGCACGCGCATCAGAACCTATTACGTCTGCTGTTTATTTTCTACAATGATAACCTATTGGGAGGTCAAATTGGAGAGGTTTTCGCTTTCGCAGATCGCAGATGTCACCTCTAAATTCCAATCAGAAGGCAAATAGTTTTAGTATGTTGCCGTATGGACATTATGTTATGCAATAGTTTATATAAATATATATTTTTTTAAACGTATCATACAACAACTCAACCTTCTTGCTTCTTTTTTTTTTAAATTATAATCTGGAGGTGATATCTCTTGTCGTATGGTCAAAAGTATTAGATGATAAGAGGATGGAACTTATCTCTCTATTCTTGCTGTTTTCTATTTAAGAAACTTTATATCGCTGGGATTTATTTTTGAAATGGTGCATAATGTGAAGGTTTTGAAAATGTGATACGCGATTTAGCTTCTTTATAGATCGCAACATAGTCGAGATTAGGAGGCTTACCTCTGTTGAAACAGTAGGTTAGTTAGGAGTATAATTTGCAAAATGACGTTCCCTTATATAATAATTTTGGACAAACCAAGTGCATTTCCGAAGAGTTGCTAAGCCTTATTAGATAATTCAGTTCCTTTTATTAAAACGGCAACCAATTCCATTGAGCCCTCAACCTATTCACTATTCAAAACTGCCCATTACACATAATTAGCAATTCTTAAGTACGTCAAGCGTTATACTCCCAAGTCTTAATTTAATCTATTACGGTGAAACTTTAATGTTATGCTACAATTTTGCGAATTTAATTTGAAATAAATTGCATTGGCGCATACAAGGAAATTTGCATACATTAGTGTGCAATAACAAATTTTCATAGATTAAACAATAAGCTGCATTTATTGTTTGATGTACACTTGGTTATTCAAATTCTATTCCTCCTTTTCGAATTGGAAATAAATCTGACTAGAGGAATAGACTAATAAGGTGTTAATTGAGAATGAATTTCAAAAGTTTTAATTGTGTTTGTTGCCAGTTTAGTTAATTATAGTAACCAACATGAGAAGGAGCACATTTAAGAACTTCTTCATACACCTTCAGCGCATACAAATACAGTTCACAGCTTTGTAACGGATGGCGTTGCCTTAATATTCTCTGGAAAATTCCTTGACACTCTCAGGGACCTCACAGACAATGCCTTCAAACTGCTCACTAGTTGGGCCGCTCAATGAGAGGCCGCAAAAGACCGAACAAGTCCTCTTAACAAGGAAATATAACATCTCCACTATAGAGCTTGTGTTTTCCGACAGAGCTAAATTTTTGGGTTTAATTTTGGATAGGAAACTTAGCTGGAAAGCCAATATTATAGAGCGTCAGCACTGCCCTGTACTCTTGTAAAAAGGCGATCGGTACAAAATGGGGAGTAAGACCTCACGTCACCCTCTGGCTATATACGTCTGTTGTCAGACCAATACTTCTGTATGGCGTGTCCGTCTGGTAAACAGCTCTTCTAAAGACTGTTAACCTCTCTCTCCTGGGAAAAGTTCAAAGCGCTGCATGTATTTGTATATGTGGAGCCCTCAGAAGTGCTCCCTCCGCAGCTCTAGGTACCACCTACTGCCCCTAGACATCGTCAGTAAACAAATAGCTGCGTCAACGGCTATTCGTCTGTCTCCCTCTTCTCAGTGACTGACTCTCAACTATGGCCACTCCTCTGTTCTAAATGAATTTAACCTCATTGATGGAACTGTAAGCCTGATAAAATTGCCAAACTTGGCACAACCCTCCCAATTGAATCCGTAAGGACGGGAATCGGTATGCCAATTGCTACCTGTAAGCCCCTGCTTAAACTTGATGCTATAAGGATAGCCAACGATCTTTGGGTACATTGTCCCTTCAGAATTTTTAGAGAGCTCTGGCCTAACCTTAACCAGAGACGTTCAACAGAACTCTTGCTTCTGAACCGTTCTGGCCTGACCCATCATCTAAACCCCCTCTTAAGTGTTATTATGTCCGATAACCGCTCTGTCTTTGTCCTCTAGAATCCGTAAGGCGAACAATGGGGCCTCAAATGCATTACGATAGTCAGACGTACATAACGACTAAACTAACAAATATAATAAAGGAAATGTTCCTCATGGTACAAACATCGGCAGAGATTGTGAGCTCTCTAGACCAAATGGAATCCAGGAAGTTCGTTAAACTAGGAAGATCATAGTTTGAGTACAGCAATTGAGATGCTCTCTGGACACTGGAAGCAAAAGAGAAGGCTACATGCCTCAGAGGACATAACACAAACATACTTTGTGAATGCTAGATGTAAATTAAATTACTTGCTAACATATTTCTTCAAAAAATTAAAGAAAGTCGCTTAGCCAGCTCTACGATTTAGTTAGGTCCTGTAGAGCAATTAATTGTATGACTTATGAGCCATGTGGTTAAGGTTTTAAGCCGGTAAGATTCCCCTAGGCCTATTGTCTTCTGATAACCTCGCAATCCAAGTCAATCTAACTCTAACCCAACTGAGGTTCCAAAGTCATTTAGAAGGATCAGTCTTCCATCTTCGCTTCAGAGAATACACCATCTTACTTGCATCCAAAATGACAAAATCAATAATATAACAAATAATTGTCCACTTTAAAATGAGTTTAATATTAAATTCCACTGTTCCGCTACGTAGTACTGATTTTATTACATCAAACAAAGTTGTAATGATTACCTCAACTGGCGCGTTGACTTTACGCCTTGGTTTTTACTACAACAACGGTTATTTTCAGCGGGCAAATTTTCACTGACTTGTATAAAAATAAGTCGTTATTTCGAATGAAACGAGAATAAAAGCGAAACACTTTAATACAATATTTTAACCCCATGGTCAGTAGTTTAATAGTTTTGTCGTCATACACTTTTATGAGACCTTAACAGTCTCGACTTGTAGGTCATTTGATTGCAAGATGCTATTTTATACCTTATCGTGCTTACTCTTAGCTCTTTTTTGAAAAATAATCTCTTCTTTGCCTTACAGGATACGCTCTATAAATCACAAATCAAAGAAAAGACCAGAATCTAAAGAAGTAAGAGTTCACCAAAGCAACAAAGCAAAAAGAGAAAAAAAAAAGACGAAATGCCAGCACGTATTGCAGATGAAGTGGTCGTTGATACCGACCTGTCGAGAGATGAAAGAAATAGTGGAAGCCGCTCAAAAGAATCCAATGTAGCTATCACGGGTTTCTCTGGCCGTTTGCCAGAGAGTTCCAACATTGAGGAATTCAAAAAGAATCTGTTCGATGGCGTGGACATGGTGAACGACGATCCTCGTAGATGGCCCAAAGGTAAAACCTTCTCGTGATATTATTAAATGACATTTAACGTTATAAATAAAATTTTCATAGGCCTGTACGATTTACCCGATAGATTGGGTAAAATCAAGGATGAGGACTTGGAACAGTTCGATCAGCAATTTTTCTCTGTTCACCAGAAACAAGCCGAATGTATGGATGCACAATTGAGAATGTTGCTGGAGGTCACTTATGAAGCGATCATTGACGCTGGCGTCAATCCGCAAGAGCTTCGTGGCAGTCGTACAGGTGTGTACATTGGTGTCTCATCATCAGAGACTGAACAGTACTGGTGCAGCGATCCCGATCGTGTCAATGGCTATGGTTTAACTGGCTGTGCAAGGGCTATGTTTGCCAATCGTATCTCGTTTACCTTTGATTTCTGCGGACCAAGTTATTGCGTCGATACAGCATGTTCGAGTTCATTGTACGCCTTGGAGCAGGCGTTTTCAGACATGAAGAGAGGAGCTTGTGACAATGCTATTGTAGCTGGTGTTGGCTTGATTTTGAAGCCTACTATGTCACTGCAATTCAAGCGATTGAATATGTTATCTCAAGACGGCAAATGCAAGGCCTTCGATGAAACTGGAGCTGGTTATGTTCGTTCTGATGGTTGTGTTGCTATTTTCCTACAGAATCCAGCACAAGCTAAGCGTGTGTATGCATCGATTTTGAACGTACGAACAAATACCGATGGTAACAAGGAGCAGGGAATTACATTCCCCTCTGGAAAGATGCAAAATCGTTTGATCAGAGAAACTTACGAAGAAATCGGTTTGAATCCCCATGATGTCGCATATGTTGAGGCTCACGGAACTGGAACCAAAGTAGGTGATCCACAGGAAGTAAATTCCATAACTGACTTCTTCTGCAAGGACAGACCGACACCACTTCTGATTGGATCAGTTAAATCGAATATGGGACACTCTGAACCAGCATCTGGTGTCTGTTCAATAGCTAAGGTATTGATAGCCATGGAGGAGGGTGTTATACCACAGAATTTACATTTTACAAGTCCAAATCCTGATCTGTATGGTTTGGTTGAAGGACGTCTACAAGTTGTTGACAGGAATCTCCCATGGAATGGTGGAATTGTTGGCATCAATTCATTTGGTTTTGGCGGTGCTAATGCCCACGTTATTCTTAAATCGAATCCCAAACCAAAGGCCGTTACACCAACACAAGGACCCCCTAAACTAGTTACCGTCTCGGGCAGGACATTTGACGCAGTACAAAACTTCTTGGAAGACGCTGAAAAGCACAGGAATGATGACGAATACTTGGCTTTGATCAATGAGATCTATTTGAAGAATGTTCCTCTGCACTATTATCGTGGTTTCACTGTTTTGAACAGCAAGGGTGTTGCCGCACGTGAAGTAATTGAGACAGTAGATGAAAAACGTCAAATTTGGTACATCTACTCGGGAATGGGTAGTCAATGGGCTAGCATGGCAAAGGACTTAATGCACTTTGAAGTGTTCAGCCAGAGCATTCACCGTTCGGCTGAGGTTTTGCGCCAAGAGGGCTTGAATCTTTTGGACGTTCTACTTAACTCCACGGAGGAAACCTTTGAAAATATTTTGAACTCTTTCACTGCTATTGCTGCGGTACAGGTTGCTCTTACGGATCTGCTTACCAGTTTGGGCATTAGCCCTGATGGTATCATTGGACATTCCGTTGGTGAGTTGGGCTGTGCCTATGCTGATGGATGCTTTACACCAGAACAAACCGTTTTGGCTGCATTCTGGAGAGGTAAGAGCTTGCAGGACACCAAGCTGGCCAAGGGAAAGATGGCCGCCGTTGGAATCAAATGGGAAGATGCTGGTAAACTCCTACCAGCCGACGTTTTCCCCGTCTGTCATAACAGCGAAGATAATGTGACAATTTCTGGCCCTGAAGGCACCATGACTGGTGTGATTGAGGAATTATCCGCCAAGGGAATATTTGCCAAGGCAGTCAAGTCATCTGGTTATGCCTTCCACAGCAAATACATTGCCGATGCTGGACCAAAACTTCGTAAGAGTTTGGAGAGGATTGTTCCCAATCCCAAGAATCGTACCTCCAGATGGATTAGTACGAGCATTCCCGAAAGTGCATGGAATACACCAGTTGCTATCCAAAGTTCTGCTGCTTACCATGTGAACAATTTGTTGTCGCCTGTTCTGTTCCACGAAGCCTTGCAAAAGGTGCCAAAGAATGCAATTTGCATTGAAATCGCACCAACTGGCCTCTTGCAAGCCATTCTCAAGCGCGCTCTCGACAGCTCGGTCACTAATTTGAGCTTGGTTAAGCGTAATCATGAGAACAACGTTGAATTCTTCCTTACAAACATTGGCAAGTTGTATGCTGCTGGAGCTCAGCCCGTTATCTCGAAATTGGTCCGTCCAGTTACGTTCCCTGTTGGTCGTGGAACACCTATGATTAATTCAAAGATTGGCTGGGATCACTCTCAGAAATGGCTGGTCCCACGTCACGGAAGTGAAACTTCCTCAGGCGAGACTGTTATCGAGATCAATCTGTCAAAGGAGGAAGATGCATTCTTGGCCGGACACACCATCGATGGAAGGATCTTGTTCCCAGCTACGGGATACATCACACTGGCATGGAAAACTTACAGCAAACAACGTGGTTTTGATTTCAACCGCACACCAGTTATTCTTGAGAATGTGGTCTTCCATCGTGCAACAATTTTGAACAAGGACCAAGCTGTCAAATTCGGAATCAATTTCTTCGATGGAACTGGTGAATTTGAAATCTGTGAAGGTGGAACCTTGGCTGTTTCGGGAAAAATTTCAGTCGCCGAGAAGGTATCGAATGACGAACTACCACCACAAAGCCTCGATCTGGAGAATCCCCCAACTCAACTGCAATTGAATGATGTCTACAAAGAGCTACGTCTGCGTGGATACGATTATGGTGGTGAATTCCGAGGAATTGTTGCGTCTGATCTTGCTGCAACAACTGGTAATCTTACTTGGGCAGATAACTGGGTGAGCTTTATGGATACCATGCTTCAATTCAGTATCCTTAAGAAGGATCTTCGCGAATTGTACTTGCCTACACGAATTGACAAAGTGATTTTGAACCCAGCCAAGCACTTTGAATTGGTTAAAGAACTAGAAGGCACCGCCCAGGGAAATACAGCCCTGCAAGTGCGTTCATACGAGAATCTCAATGTCGTCAGGAGTGGAGGCGTAGAAATGCGAGGATTAAGGGCTTCTCTGGCACCACGTCGCTCGGGATCTCAAGCGCCACCAAAACTAGAAAAATATACATTCGTACCGAATGTTAACGCAAATGAATTGCACGAAAACTTGGAGAAGTCACGATTGAACGCTTTGACTGAGGCTCTTCATATAGTTTTGGAGAATTCAGCTGGCGCCCTTAAGGTTAAAGCAATCGAACTGGACAACAACCGAAGTGCTGACGTACTCTTGGCACCCAAGATTCTACAGATTATCGAAGACGAACCAACAATTGCCGCTGATGTGGCTGTCGTTACCACTGGCAGTGAAGAAACCATTACTGCTGGTCTTGGAGACAGCGAGGTTCGAGTGATCAAGAAGAATATTCTTGTTGAAGAAGTTGAAAAGAACGCCCATTTAGTTTTCGGTTACGACTTGATCTTGCTCAAAAACACAGCTGTATTCGATAATATCCTGAAAACCATTAAGGAGGACGGCTTTGTTTTGTTTGATGAGAGCTTCTTGGAATACCAGAAAGTTGGTAGCGGTATTTTGACGCAATTCAATCTGATTCCCGTTCTTGAACAAAAGTACGGACAACGTGTGTTCGTTCTTGCACGTTTGGCAACTAATATCGAGAATAGAAGCAGTGTGGTAGTCAATGTAACTCAGAATAACTTTGACTGGGTGGAAGACCTTAAGAGTTACCTGTCGACAGCTGAATTGGAGGATCGTTATATCTATCTTGTGTCAGAGGGTGAAGAATTCTTTGGAGCTGTTGGCTTCTTGAATTGTTTGAAGAATGAAGCTGGTGGCAAATACGCTCGTATGATCTTTGTTCAAGACAAAAATGTGCAACCCTTCTCGTTGACTTCGAAATTCTATCAAGAGCAATTGCGCAAGGATCTTGTAATGAACGTGTACAAGAACGGAACCTGGGGTACATTCAGACATTTCAAAATCGAAAGCCAATCTGATGTTGCCACTCTGCCAGTGGAACATGCTTATGTCAACGCTTTGGTTAAGGGTGATCTTGCTAGCTTAAAATGGATTGAAGGACCCATTCCTAAGAAGTCAGCCGATGACGATTTGGACTTGTGTACTGTTTACTATGCGCCTGTTAATTTCCGTGATGTTATGTTGAGCTCTGGTAAATTGTCAGCTGATGCGCTGCCAGGTGATTTGGCACAACAAGATTGTGTTTTGGGTCTTGAATTCTCCGGACGTGATTCAAGTGGAAAGAGAATCATGGCTATGGTTCCAGCGAAATCGTTAGCTTCCACTTGCTTGGCCAGCAAACGCATGATGTGGCAAATTCCCGACAACTGGACAATGGAAGAAGCCTCCACTGTTCCTTGTGTCTACGCAACTGTCTACTATGCTCTGGTTGTCCGAGGTCAAATGAAGAAGGGAGAATCTATTTTGATTCATGCTGGATCCGGTGGTGTTGGCCAGGCTGCCATATCGGTTGCCCTGAGTCATGGCTTAACCGTATTCACCACTGTGGGAAGCATTGAGAAACGTGAATTCCTTAAGAAACGATTCCCGCAATTGCTCGACAGTCACATTGGCAACTCAAGAAACATTTCATTCGAGCAAATGGTCATGAATGAAACCCAAGGCAAGGGTGTTGATCTGGTTCTCAACTCATTGGCCGAAGAGAAATTGCAGGCATCGGTTAGGTGCTTGGGACTTAATGGTCGCTTCTTGGAAATTGGCAAGTTTGATTTGAGCAATAACACACCTCTGGGTATGTCGGTGTTCTTGAAGAATACCTCATTCCATGGAATCCTATTGGACAGCGTTATGGAGGGTGAAGAATACATGCAAAATCTAGTCGTTCAACTTGTTGCCGATGGTATCAAGAGCGGAGCTGTCCGTCCATTGCCAACTTCGGTATTTAATGAATTGCAAATCGAGCAGGCATTCCGTTTCATGGCTTCTGGTAAGCACATCGGAAAGGTTGTTATCAAGGTTCGTTCTGAGGAATCGGTGACATCACAGTTGAAACCCGAACTTCGTTTATACAACGCAATCCCACGCACCTATATGCATCCAGGAAAGACTTACATCATCATTGGAGGACTTGGAGGCTTTGGCTTGGAACTGACAAACTGGCTTGTGATTCGTGGTGCAAAGAATATCGTATTGACCAGCCGAGCTGGTATCAAGACTGGCTACCAGGCATTGATGATCAATCGGTGGGCACAAAAGGATGTCAGGGTACAGATCGACACAAATGACGTGACTAGCTTGGAAGGATGCCGCAAATTATTGGAAGCATCGACCAAATTGGGTCAAGTTGGTGGAATCTTCAATTTAGCTGCTGTACTTCGTGATGGTTTGATTGAGGATCAAACAAAGGAAGACTTTGCCGCTGTATGCAGGCCTAAGATTGAGGGAACAATATATTTGGATAAATTGTCGCGTGAAATTTGCCCAGAACTAGACTATTTCGTGTGCTTCTCGAGTGTGTCCTGCGGACGTGGTAATATTGGTCAAACCAATTATGGTTTAGCTAACTCGGCTATGGAGAGGATCTGTGAAAATCGTCAAGCGTCCGGATTCCCAGGTATCGCTATACAGTGGGGAGCCATCGGTGACACTGGTTTGGTTATTGAGAATTTGGGTGATAATAATACCGTTATTGGAGGAACTTTACCACAAAGAATGGCCTCTTGTTTGCAAACAATCGATACATTCTTGCAACAACCCCATCCAGTTCTGGCATCGATGGTTGTCGCCGAAAAGAGGAAGAATGACTCCGCCGCTGGTGTTAGTTTGATTACATGTGTGGCTAACATTTTGGGACTCCGGGATATTAGGAACGTACAGGAGAGTTCTACACTAGCAGATCTTGGAATGGATTCATTGATGGGCGCTGAAATTAAACAAACTTTGGAGCGAAACTTTGACATTGTCATGTCTGCACAAGAAATTAGGCTACTTACCTTCGGATCATTGAACAAACTAGATGGTGAAGGCGGCGGTGCCGCTGCTGCTGCAACTGGTGCTACACCAGAAGCAACTCCATCGAGGAATACCCCCAGTCCATTTGGTGATGGTACACAAGTAGTTTTTGCCTCTGAATTAATGCCAACCGAGTCTATCGTTCAATTGAAGTCAGCTGCACCGGCCGATTCCAAGAAACGACCAATTTTCTTCGTCCATCCAATTGAAGGATTTGCCGCACCCCTCGAACGGTTAGCAGCTCGTATTGACTCGCCAGTGTATGGTGTCCAGTGTACCGCCGATGCGCCCATTGATACCGTCGAAGACTTAGCCGCATTCTACATTAGTAAAATCAAGACAGTGCAACCGAAAGGCCCCTACGCAATTGCTGGATATTCCTTTGGCGCTCTCATAGCATTCGTAATGGTCACACAATTGGAAAGTAAGAACGAAGTCGCGAAGTTAGTCATGCTCGATGGTGCTCCCAAATACGTCAATTGGTACACTCAAACACACAAACAGAGGTACAATTCGTCCGAAGATGTCAATCAAAATCAGTCCTACGCACTAGCATACTTTGGAATGGTGTGCGGCAACCTAGACTACGGTGGTGTAAGTTAGAAATAACTTTCAGTTGTTGGTTATTGTTTAAATTTTGTTTCCATTTAGGTTGCCCGATTACTGATCAAAATTCCAACCTGGGAAGCGAAGGTAGAGAAGACCGCTGAACTTTTACACGCTGAAATTGAGCAACCCATAGACTTGGTGAGTATACCTTTAAAAATCTCCTAAATACATATGTCTGTCTAACTGAAAATATTTCGTTATAACAGATTAAACAGACTGCTGTTACATTCTATAAGAAACTTGTGGCAGCTGATGCCTTTGTAGCCAAGTCCAAGGTGCGCTGCAATGTTACTTTAATCAAACCTACAGAAAATTATGCTAAGCTTGAGGAAGATTATGGTCTCTCAGAGGTAAGATAACTTTTACTCTATTTGTGTCCTGTATAAAACGACTTTACTCCTTTGCAGGTATGTGAAAAGCAAGTTGATGTACTAACAGTTGAAGGAAACCATCGCACCTTTTTAATAGAAGAAAAATCTCTTGAGACAATAGAACTCATTATCAAGAAAATTATTTCATAATTTTAAATGTTTGCATATTTTTACTTAAGCATATTTCTTTATTATTAATGAATTTAAATTCTAGCTCTGTAAATAAATATAGGTATATGCATAAAAACAAGTTAACTTGCATATACTCTTTGTAGTGGCATTTAAAATACATATATATTTCTTACAAATATCTCTTATTTGTAGTTTCTAGGACTGCATTGAATATAAATGGAAATTACATTACTTTATAACATGTTGAAATTGCTCAGCATTAATATTATGATAAAATTAGTTGATTTTTCTATATGAATGTATTATAAAGAAAATTTATTAATTTTTTTAAAGTAATAAGAAATAAAAGCTACACTATTAATATTAACCACCGCAGTGTTTTCTTAAATCTTTTGCTCAACTAATAGAGTCGATAGCGCCGATAGAATATTCTGTGCGACGCCTTCTTTATTGGATATTGTAGAATGAAAGGCAAAGTGAAGAAATGAAAGAGTATGGGCTTGTAGTTTGAAAGTTTAAAGTTATTAAAGTTTGGCAAAACAACTGGGTTTAAAACTCCTAACTCGACGGACCAAATTATTGCTCTATAGAACGCTCATCTTACTAGTCTTCCTGTATGGAGCCGAGTCACAAATAACCTATATATAACCTCCACTTCGGAGGTTAGGGTGAAGATCTCACCAGGTTAAAATTTGTAGGTTAAGGAGAAGATACCTCGAAGTGGACTGTCTAATAATAGGTTATTTGTGAGCCGAGTGCTGGATGATAACTAAGAAAGCTGAGCAAATTTTGAGCACCTTCGAGCGAAAAATACTTCGTCGGATATTAGGTCCCTTATGCGAGGAGGGCGAATGGAGGAGAAGATACAACCGCGAACTCTATGAGCTGTACCAAGATGTGGATGTAGTCCAAAAAGCCAAGATACGCAGACTACATTGACTCGGCCACATCGAGCGAATGGGCAACAATGCTTCAGTCAAAAGGATCTTCGAATCCCAGCCCCCAGGTTCGAGACGGAGAAGAAGACTGAACCTTCGGTACAAAGACCATGCTGTCGCGGATGCCAGAAGACTTGGTCATCACAACTGGAAGCAGCGTAAACGGGACCGCAGAGGATGGAAGGCAACAATGTCTCAGGAGTAAGTAAGTAAGTCCTTTGGAGCTACAAGAAATATTCTTAAGCCTTGGAGACCGGTAAACAACGTTGAGTGGGTTGTGAATGTTTGTAACAGTTTGTCAGCCAAAACTGCTATAAGTATGAGGGAAGGCCGACTGTGGTTTGACAGTTTTTTCTTGGAAGAACTAGAGAATCAAGAAGAAAAAAGGAGTTGGCATCCTACACCGACGTTGTACATGAGCCGCCATTTATTGTGAAGCCTTGGGAATAAACCACTCCTTTAGAATAAACGACGATTGTAGCCAACATATAGGCTGCTGGAATTCGATCACTGTCTATATATGTATGTAGATAGCCAGGTAGCCATTAAGGCCCTGGACTCTGCTGCAATTAGGTCAAGGGTTGTGAGTACCAGCAAATCACTCTTAAATGAGATATCCAGAACCAATGCGATGACCCTCAGCTGAGTACTAGGGCATATCGAAAGAAACAAAAAGCCTGGCGAGCTCACTAGGAAAGATTCGACGCTGCACTTATCGCGTGCCATTCCTTTTGTATTAGCCTCAATCAGTTCATTACGGATAGATAGAGGATAAAGCCATCGGTCGAGCAAGCAGGTGCTGGATTCATCTGCGGGCCTATAGCAAGAAGAGATCATCAACTCTGTGTTAACCAACAGAAGGCTTCACTTTTTGTCGCTACTATAATGAGGGGTAAAATCCCAGCCACTTATTTGAGGATCTGTCAGGTAAAGTAGTTTAGTCCTGCATATGAAGCTCGACTGAGTGAAGTTGTTGAGCGTTTCGTTTATTCAATATCGACGATCATGGGCGCTCGGTCGAGTTCGCAACATGCTCGGTTTTGTTCAAAGTAAAGCAAGGGTAATATCTGGTTAAACTGAGTCTTTAACGCACGGTTCGTTTCTGACGTAATTACCGGCCGTCACGCGAAGCGACTCGGTGTGCTGCATAATGACTTTTGCAGAAATTGCAGAGACGAAAAAGAAATCTAATCTTTTCGTAATCTGCCGTGTGACTGTCCCTCACTCCGTCAGAAGAAAGATACTCTTGGTAGTCATTTTTTCGGAGCTGAAGAATTAAGGCAACGTGGAGCTGATGGACCTCTTGAGATTCATATCATATACCAGCAGACTTTCTTTACAACGTTTCCAGGGTTAAATGTTCAGCACAATGGTTGAGAATTGTTGGTCTAAGTGACTTTCTTGTCACATCACAAGGCATCCATCCACCTTACATAACATAAGCAACCTGCCAAAGATCAGTTCGATTACAACAAACATCTAATCAGATCGATCATATCGGGATCAGCCGCCAATGAATTCACTTTTATTACGAGTACCGTTTAAGTTTATCGGCGCTTGTGGTTTTTGGAGTTGTCCCGGTTTACTGGAGTTTAAATATCGGTATTACGGGAGACTTTATTGTCATTTTACTTACGTTCTACCTGCATACATATGTCCCACCGAAAAAATGACGTAAAAAGGATGGCGTAAGATTACATATAATGCCGAGTTCACGTTCTTGACCGGAACAGACCCGAAGCGGGCAAAAACAAGATTACCATTTAGTCACATAACGCTTCGTAGAGCATCCGTCAACAGCAACCGGTTAAACATCACCGGGTTCAATAGCGACAGGTTCAGGGATACCCAATGCACGGACAATTCAGGGAACATCTTGCCCTAGAAACCAGAAACAACCAGCAGCACAATCCAGAAGGAGGATGCTGCGAAAAATGTCTGCAAATCTGACTCAAAATTTTACACGCTGGTAAAAGGTCAAAAAGCAATCGCATATGATTATCGGTACAAATCTATTATGCATTCCGCCGCGAGGCGAATAATTGGTGATTTCAAATTTTGTATGATTGCGATCTTTTCTTCTTGAGGTTCCTCCCCGGTCCGGAGGTTGGAAATCATCGTTTTTTGGGTTTGTTTATTCCTTACTCCTCTAAATAGTTGTGATGTTGAGATTTAGCCATTCTCTCAGATTTGCTATCTCCATGTTGTTCTTCGTCGTCCTATTGCCCTCGTTCCTTCTATCCTTCTTTGTAAAATGATATGCAGTTTCTGAGTATGCTG
Organism: Chalcosyrphus nemorum; assembly: GCA_949716465.1. NCBI lineage: Eukaryota > Metazoa > Arthropoda > Insecta > Diptera > Syrphidae > Chalcosyrphus > Chalcosyrphus nemorum. The sequence continues at coordinate 27,365,112 of OX454335.1, forward strand.
TTTCTGAGTATATGGCCTAAGTATTCCAATTTTCGATTCTTCACTAGGAACATTGTTTCCCTTTTCCTCTTAAGACTTCCTCATTCGTTACTCTATCCATCCAAGGGATCCATAGTACGTATTCGCCTATATGGGTGTATTTATCATCTTAAAGTTTATTGAAAATTCTTTTATGAATGATTGTTTAAGGCATGTTTAACGGCATGGTTCATTAGACTGATTGTTCTGTACTCTTCACAGCGCGACACTTTGCTTTTCTTTGGTAAGTTCTAAGTACTATAAAAGATATTATCTTAATGTACATCCCAAAAAATAAATGAATGAATTGAATTGAATTAATGTGAATATGAATTAATAATGATTTTAAGTAGTCCTCAGGGATCTTGCCTTATTTATATATAGCGTTGAAGAGATAAGAGAGTATATGCAGATTGTCCTCTTCTATTAGTTTCAATTGCTCGTTTGGTACTCCATCTGGCCCTGTGGCTTTTCTAGTTTTGGCTTCGTTAAGAACCTTTGTTATCTCCTCCTTCAGAAAAGGCAGTATTCTTTCACTTCCTAGTGCGCCTCGTTCATCACAGAAAAGTTCTTCGATGAATTCTTTCCATCGTTCTAACATCTCGATTACGATGCCAAGCCCCTGGGCTTGCTTGGAAAAAAAATACGCTTATTGCTTACCTGGTTTTAACTGGCCCGCAAGTTTTATTGGTATCTGTAACTCAAGATCTGATACTTCCCCTATCTATGTATGAATATTGAATATTGCTTGATTTATAATTATTTCGCAATGTTCGCAATTGTTAACTAGCGCCGCAGCGGTAGCCCAGTTGATAAGGTTGAACGTTCTGAACATTCTGAGCCAGCCTTTGCTAGGTGATCTACAGGTGATCTCCGTTCGTCACCCCATTTTTGGAAAATACGTGGGATGTTATAGACAATCACCCCTATTCTTGAATTCGATTACGAGACTCTTTTCGAAAACATCATCTGCATTAAATTGCTTTTGCAAAATGTTCTTAAACGCAAAATGCACAAGTTATTTGTTCTAATAGTAGAAACACATTGACACAGCAACAGCAACTTTGACAAACGGAGGAAATTTCTTCCAATTCTTTTCAATGGAACAGAACACATTGACCAGAGCAACAGCAAAAGCAACTTCAACATTAGAACTATTCCTAAATCTGCTGTTGAAGTTGAGGTTGCTGTTGGTGTTATCGTGCTCAGTCTGTTGTGTTGCATTGAAAAACATGTTGTGTGCTGTTGTCATTGCTGTGTGTAATGTGTTTCACAACACAGCACCGGTCTTTTTGTGTATGCTATTGAAGAGTACTTCTGGCTGTTGCTGTTTCAATGTGTTTCTACTATAAAACAACATAAATCACACTGCATTTACAGTATGTTCGATAATGCAGTGTTTGCAGAGCAAATGTTCATTGAACGTCATCTGCTGCAAAAAAGTAGCCAGCAATTTGTACTACGCGGACAAAAATGTTAAACAATTGGCAATAACTTGTTTTTAATTATTAGTTTCTTTCGTCTACGTAAATTATTATTAGATTGTAATTGTATTTTTCCAACAAAATTTTTTTAATGAATTTTGCTATGGACTACACTTATGTAGCTGTGTTTGAAAATGTCAAAGATAACGCAGACAAGAAGAAGATAATGCAGACGAAACAGACAGCAAATAAGGCTTGCAGTTTGGCAGTTTGAAGTTCGCAGCATTAGGTCTGTTCCCGTACTTTCTGCACTAAAATTCGTAGCTTACCAAATTTCTAAGAGTGGGGGTAAAATACTCTCAGAGAAAGACAATTCTCCAAAAAAGTACGGGAACGGGTTGAACAAAAAAGCTTCCCAGTTTAAAGACGTCATTTTTATATTGATTTACTTCAAATTATCTTGCCTACCAACAACAACACAACCATTTGACAGAACTCATTTTTTCGCCCAAAGAAATTTTTTGGACTAAAATTCACTGGATGGGGAAATTTCCTACTCTCTCTTCTGTGAAAGACTATTAAACTTTGGCTACGGGAAGAGGAATTCGCTATATTTTGTAAAATTTCGTAGATTTTCGTAGTTTTAGTCAGTACGGGAACAGACCATGTGCTGCCATGATGATCAAGTGACATTTTCTTACCCGACTATGGTCGTACCTTACGAACACATACACGACCAACTAAATGCCACTATGGTGACTGTCGTATTCAACTTCCAGAATTGGGGTGAATGACATTTTTGTAAATATCGTCCATGATTTAAATATGCATTCAAATATACTACTGTCTTACCACAAGATAATTGAATTTAAAATCACGTGGCGTCTGGTGATATATTGAAAAGCGAAATTTTCACCAACAAACACTTGATAGATCAAAAGTCAACGGTTTTGTAAGGAAATTAGCTTATAATGTATTACAGTGCAGTTAATTAAAATTTTAAGGCAAATACTTTTTGCACACAATTTAAATTTAAATAATTAAAAAAAAAAGAAAAGACAATATGCATAGATACGCATTTATATGTATACATATTATATTAAAACAATTACAAACTAATATTATTATTTTAGTGCTCTTAAAATTAATTTAGTATTCGAACGCAAAATAGCCTTACATACCTATTTTTCTTGTTTCTTTTAAAAGACCTAATTATTTTCTGAAGAAGATGTTTGAGTATATGTTTTACAACATAAAATAATTGATGCTTTAAAAATAAGACTTAATTTACTTAAACATTTTTTTTTTATTTTAATACTATAGGATATATTTTTTATTGATTCTCTCGTATTTTAGGTAATAAAATTATATATTGTACAATTAAACTTGTAGATTCCACACGAACACAATTAATGATTTGGCAGAACTGTGAAATCATGTTGAATGCCTGGAAAATAATCATGTTGCGTACCTAAAAAAACAAATATTTCTTTTTTATTGCACTTTCAAAAGTGTGGTGTGTTTTTTTTTATTTAAAATATATTTAACATTAACATTATAAAACTAAAGGGTGGGACATTTAGTGGTTTCTTTTAAATATTATAGGTTATTTTGACAATGACAGCTGTTTGTCGGTCGAAATCTTGACAGAAAGTCAGTATCTTACCTCCGCGGAACGAAATGAGTCGCTTTACGCTTGAATAATGTTGGGAAATATTAAAAAAACTTATTTCCAAAGTGAGTGCTGCGTAGCGAAAACAGTGCGTTTTTTTGAAAAGAAGTTTTGACCGAAATGAAGCACTCACAGCTCCTGCTGTACGCAAGTTTGTGGAAAAAGTTCTTGAGAGTGGTACATATGGTAGATTGTGAGTTAGTGTTCATTGTCCAGGTAAATCTATCTCAAGACCTTTCATGTAAGGCCTAGAGCTGAAATTTTACACAATTTCTCGAAAACAAAAATGCTATACCCAAAACACGTGCAGAAAAGTTACATGCTGGCACCATGCATTGTAAAGGTTTTTCCAATAGGGACTTGACAACTTTCAATTGAATTTGTGAACGCACTCTTTCACTTATCATCAAACTGTCACTGTCAATTTATTCAGTAAACTCAATATTTTCATCATGGTAAAGTACACGAACGAACAACGTCTACAAATTATAAAAATTTTCTACCGAAATTCGGAGTCGTTGATCGCAACTTTGAGAGCGTTAAGTCCAATTCTCGGTCGTAATTCTCGCCGCAATAACAAGTTTAGTGCAAAAATTTGAGTCAACGGGTTGGTCGAAGTGTCGAAAATATCGCTGCCGTTCAGGCGTCCGTAGAAAACGATCCAAATCAGTCAATTCCATGGCGTTTTCAAGAATTGGTCATCGCTCAGACCACATTATGGCGTATTTTGCGTAAGGATCTTCGTTTACACCCATACAAGATCAAGCTGGCTCAAGAATTGAAGCCGATGGACCATTTGAAGCGACGTACGTTCTCCGATTGGGTGCTGGAGAAGACGCGCCAAGATGACGAAACTTATTTTTGGCTCAATGGGTTCGTCAATAAGTAAAATATGCGTTATTGGTTGGGTGAAAATCCTCATGTGCTTCATGAACCACCACTTTATCCACTAAAAATAACTTTGTTGCGGTTTGCACGCCGGCGGCGTTATTGGACCATATTTTTTCGTCAACGACAACGATCGTTACGTTGCAGTGATTGGTCAGCGTTGTCGCGCCATGATTACCGACTTTTTTTTGGCCCGAATTGAAAGATATGGACTTGGACGACATTTGGTTTCAACAGGATGGTGCCACAAGCTACACAGCACAAGTTACAATGGATTTATTTATCCCTCGATGTCACAATGTCCGGGCACCCATACAAGGTGGATTTGAAATTGTTCAGTCATCTCGTTAAGAGATAGGCGGCAATTGAGGGCAGTTTTGGAGTTGAATGTGACCGACTCTAGGTATTTAATCGCGCCTTGGCTGTCAGTAAAGACAGTGATATCCTTGCGGATATTACATTATACCTCAGCCACGATAGGGCTTCCTTTATCGTGTTAGTAGCATAACACTGATAGAAATTGTGAAGAGTATTTGAAGAATTTTGCATAGATTGTGCGCAATATATTCGCAACTTTACTTACACTACTAAAATCGATTATTATAATTTACCTTTTTGTCCAAAGTCTTGCGATTCTATCATGTTCTTCCCTGTTTTGAAGATATTGCGTAGCAATGCTCCCGACTAGGGGGTCGGCTGTAAAATAAATAAAAATAATATTTAGTCATGGTTTTTAAACATTTTTTTTTTCTCGCATGAGTTTCGCGTAAAATTTTCCAACTTGAGAATTAAAATCAGTAATACACCAAAATGTGTAGCCCTTTTGTCTAGTGTAAACGTATTTAGCCATATAAATGGTTTTCTGAAAGGTGACAGGTAATCGCGGCCATTTTGTTGAAGCTACATTCATCAGATTGGCTGTCATTTATTTAGTCTGTTTTGCCAAATCAACATGGAGAGTTATAGCGTTTAAAAACATGTTCAAATGATTAAATTGTTTTCTTTTATGAAAGTGAGTTTAATTATATCGTCGCCATAATTGTTCTGGTGAATAAATTGGAGTCGTTCGGTTCATTGAAAAATTCGCCAATGCATGTACGAATAGCAAATTCTGCCGAAAATATCGCCACTGTCCGTGAGAACGTGCAGAAGAGATCGAGACAGTCAATAACTCGGCCTTTCGTAGACTACAATTAGACGAATTTTGCGTCATGACTTTCTGCACCCGTACAAGGTTCAACCGACCCAAGAGCTCAAAGGTTAGTCATAAACAATGCTGACTGGACTCTCAGCGACGGGGCCCAGATCTGGGTGAATGGATTCGTCAACAAAAAAAAATCAAACGAAATCCACAAAATTGCAATGCATCTAGAGAAAGTCAGTGTTTGGTGTGGATTTTCGACTGGCGACATCATCCATACATCGCCCATACTTTTCTGAGAACGACGTTAACGAGCGCTGTCGGTCGATGGTAACCAATTTCAAACACAAAAAAATTATTCTTTCCATCTCCTTAGCTGATCTAATAAAGCTTTGAATATTTTCGCATAAAATTTGATTCAAAGATTCTTTTGGCTGGTGCATTGTTGTCCATTCGCTCTGGGCGTCCGAGCCAATGCTTTTTCGACTACATTCACATCTTGGTACAGCTCATATAGTTCGCTATTGTATCTTCTTCTCCATTCTTCCTTCTCGCGTAAGGGACCTAAGTGCACAACTGCTCAGGTTTCTTACTCATCGTCCAGTACTCGCCGCCATAAAACAGAAATGGCAAGATGAGCGTTCTATAGAGCATTAATTTGTTCCGTCGAGTTAGGAGTTTTGTACGTAGTTGTTTTGCCACACCAAAGTATCAAGGGTTTGCTAGGGTTATTCGTCGTCGGATCCTTACAAATGTGTCATTTGTAGGATTTATATTTGTTCCGAGGTAGGTGAAATTCTTTTGGACAGATAGTTCGTTATTTCTTTATAACATATACTACGTCTTGTCCTCATTTACTTCAAGACCAACTCGTTTTGTCTGCTCTTCAATTGCTGTAAAGGCCTCTACGACCGCTTACCGCGATCTTCCGATGATATCAATATCGTCTGCGTATCTCAGTTGAACAGATTTGTGATCCGTGTTTACACCTACCCTGCGCACTATCTGCTCTAACACGATGACAATGCATCTTCTTCTCGGAAATCGGTGCACGTTTGAATGAGCTATTTCCAAGCTACCCAGAACATCACGTGTTTTCCAGCGTCCAACAGGATACATCAGTTGAACCCTCGTCTGGACGATGAATAAGTGATGATTTTGACTTGAAATTCGTTGGTTTGTCCCAGGATTTGTTTGAGTTCTAAATGTTGGTCGATTGCCGATCTACCGAGCAAAAAACCACGCTGGTAAGTGTCACACAATACCTTGGATAGGATGTTATATACGACATCTGCCTCAGTAGTTCGTACAAGACAAAACGATATCCTTTTTAGCAGACGGCATAACTTAACTTTATTAGGCCTTCTTTTATTGATATGCGTTTCTTTAAAACTAATTCAAAATTCAAGTTGGAAAATCTTAGGCATTCAAAGTTAAAGGTATAATATGTTTCAGAGAATATGTACTCACCAGGATTACAATCAGTCAGTAGAGAGCAAATTGATAGCAATACTTTTGATATAGTTAGCGCCGGTGACCAGTTGTCTTTTAAAATATCCAAACAAATAACGCCCTGGCTATTTATATTACAATGATAAATTCTAGTCCGGAAAGTCACCTAAAACGTTAAACGGAAACTTTTGAGTTATACAAATTCTTAGTTTTTTTGTTTAATTTTATACTTTAGGAGGTTTAAAAGGATATTCAGGTGAAAAATGAATATCGAGGAAGAAAACGCCACCTTCGTACACAGATCCCGGTGGTCCCAATATTGTCGAGACCCACTCGTACAAGTTATCACCTTTTGGTCCAGCACTGCAATTTGGTGGTGGATCCAGCGTTATTTCTGCCAGCTCTTTTTGGATTCGCTTGGCTGAAGTGCCCAGCGCTTTAGAAATTTTTGGATTGGTTTTTGTCTCTTTGCCTTCGGGTTTAGCCTCATTTGCTGTTGAATTTGTTGGACCACTCCCATTGCGACCGCGTCCACTGCCACTTGCCCCAGATGTAGATGACATCTCAAACAATTACAAAAAATACCTAAAATAATAATAAATCAAATGTTAGTCGTTAGTCTTAACCATTTATTGAATTGCATATATTTTAACCTCCGTTAGAATCAGACTCGTCAAAATTTTTATCCTCAAAGTAAGGAACGAAAAAGAAAAAAAAGAGGGAATTTTTTTCTGCGTTACGCAAGGAAATTTGATGGGGAAAGTCGAAAATAGAGAGAACAGAAGTCCTTCAGCAAAAGCAGGTAGCTCTACGACAAAAAAATTTGTCTAATTTTGATGAAAAATTAAAACTCAGAGTCGGACAAAATTGGGATTTAAGTTGACAAGTGTATTTCTAAAGCTCAGTTGATGTTTATTCGATTCGATACATGTGTACTCCCTCTTTCTCCATTTTGAAGCACATCCCGTAAGCATAAAAGGCTGCTAAAGCTTCAAGCTAGCTTCCTAAACCCGCAAAGCACCTAAGGAAATTATGTACAACTGAAGAAGGCCTTTGCACAAGACCTTTTCTGCAATACTGTGCAAACGCCTGAAATTTTTTTTCAACAGCCTGCTTAGCCCCTATCAGTGCGGTTTCTGGCCAGGTAAGTCCACCATCCTCGCACTTTGACAAATGCTTAAGAAAACTCAAGAAGTCAACATCGATACTCATCACCTCTTTATCGATTTCAAGGCTTTCTTAGGCATCTGGCCTTAGATGTCAAAAAATGTTTTAGGCAAGCTGACGCGCTCTTTAATATCACACTAGAATGGGAACCAACACAATCTATCAAAAGTCTGTACAACAGCTTACACACGCCGACGATTATGACATAATTAGAAGAACACAGCGGGCTGTCACCGGCGCGTTTGCAAGCATTGAATATAGCAATAAATGAGGGCAAAAGCAAGTTCATACTGTCAACAAGAAGGCACAATTGTCACCGGCGAGTTGGACAAAACGTCACAGTATTGCAGCTACAACTTCAAGGCAATAAGGGGCTTTGTGTACCTTGGCTCTGCTATTAACTTTGACAATGACACCAGCGCAGGAATAACTCTTGCCAACCGCCGATTTTTTCAGCTTGATAAGGTAATTCAACAGTTAAGCCCTATCTCGAAGAACTAAAGAGACTCTGTATAAGACCCTGATCATTCCCGTCCTGCTTTACGGCGCTGAAACTATGAATCTATTGAGAAAAATTCTTCGTAAGATTGAACTTGGAGTGCAAAACTGGAAGCAATTAGCTGCACCGAGCTTAATGAAGACACTTGTTAGTTGAGGCCCAGGTTCACCCCAAACGGTGGCGCCATCCACGAAGAAGAAGAGGCATCTGTAGATTCTGAAACGAGCCCAATGAAATGACAAAAACCTTTTTCTAACACCAAATTTAGTGAGTTCATCTGGTTTACAACTGTATTTCTTTCTCGTAGGTATACTTTTCCTAGAAGGGTGCTTTGAATTGAGCAATTGAATTATAGAAACAACAGGAGGCCCTTTGTGATACACACACTATCTTAGGAAATCAGGACTACCGACTACAAACGTAGTTAAAGTGCTAGGACACCAACAAAAGTTTCGGTAAACCAACCAAAACAGGGCCAAACTGCGAGACCCGTTTTAACTCACCATTTTTCACATTTACACTTGATGCAGGAAATAGAGATGCGAACACAAGATGGACCTTCATGAAAACTTGTGCCTCTAGACGAATACTATGGCTGTCCTTTTAGCAAATCAACGACCCACTGGTCTATTTGAAAGAACATTTCCTTCCTCGTAGGAAGCAAAACCATAGGTCAACACAGACTCAAACTTGACAGAGAATATTCCTCACTGCTAGCCCACATATATAATCTTAACCAAGACGCAACATCGAGACACAAATAGTAAAGGAGGACCGTATTAAGAAAAAGTATGTGACTGCTGGATTGACCATCCTCCGATGTTGCGTTGGGACACCTTTTCATCATATCCCGCTTTGAAGGATCAGTTCAGTGAAATCATGAGGTTTCCCTTAATAAAAAAAAGTCAAACCTCCCAGCAAAAGTAAAGATTGACACCAAGAAATAATATAAAAGACTACTTCAACCAACTTCGGTAAATACACTAAGAAATAAGTATGTAAACATAACCATATGATAGTCCCCGAGCATTGTATAAACAATTTGCCCATGGTCGTTGTTTATCTATGAATATCCCACATTAATACACACTGCCATGGTGTACAGTGCAATTCTTTCTTTCACATAACAGCTGCGCAGCTTCTAAAAATGAATTTCCTACCCGAAACGAAACGAATGTATTGCAATTAAAGGATTACTACTAGGTTAGATAGCAAGACTTTTTGCACAAAAACTCTGGCCGCAATTGAGGACTGTTCAAAAGGTCTTTTGCAGTGTCTTATGTGTGCTTTGTTTCATTGAGAAAAAATAGCCTTTTTTTCTTCACATAGTTCCCATACTATCGCTAGCAAAGTATTGTACCTACAAACCAAAATTCGAAAAGAAAAACGAGACCAAAGACTATCGGCCATTTTGAACTCTTATTTGGAAATATTATGCTAGTTTCAAAAGCAACAAAACATCGCATCGAATAGAGGAACATTACCAAAAGGTACAAAAACCCACACAACAATCGGCTGTTCTTTTTTGTACAAAAGAAAATTATGCATTACTTTTGGTGAATAGAACAGAGAAAAATGTATACCATGTCTGTGCGGGACCGACGACGATACAATCGGCATATACAACACAACAGAGGGATGGGGGAATTTCCCATTTTTATTAAATTAATTGTTTACAGATTGACATTTTAGTTAGGTGTACCTTAATTGCTTCTTTTATTCACTGATACTGGCACAAAACAACCACAACGTACACTTTCCTTTTAACGCACAATTAAAAATAACGAAACGGCAAGCTCCGCTGGCAAACACAGAGATCAATTGTAATGCGAAGCATCAGCTTTTGAAAGGTTCCCGTGTTTGAATCGCATATGAGAACCAAAGAAGTAGTATGATGGTGTGAGTGAGCCCTTTGTGATGGATGGAACTTGCCGGCATTGGGCTCTATGTGTTGGTTTTTGTGTATTCATATTTACCCAATTGTCAAAATGCGAAGATAGGTACACGTTCCGTTCAGCAGACGGTAGTTAGCGAAAACAAATAATTTTTTGTTCTAGCTAAATATTTACGACTTTCAACTCTTTTGTAGTTGGGACTTGGGTTTATCAGAATATTGTAGTGTTTAGCTTTTAAACGTTGACTGTTGGCATCCGATTGACGATCAATTTACAAAATTTCGATTATATTTTCCTTTAAGAAAAAAAAATGATGTGCGATGAAAAAATAATTAGAAATGTGTTGTGCTGTTGATTTCATACCTATTGAACATTATGTTTTTTGCTGGCTGTCATTGAATTCACGACAACGAAATATACAAAAATAATCTTCAAAATGATTGCACCCGAGAAAGTAGGTTAAGAAATGTGAAGTAACGTGTGACAAAGTCTAAACTATAAATTTGTCGAGTTATATCTTGGATATCAAACCAGCAGACGATGTGTGCGTAATCTCCGATTTGATTTTTCTGGAACCGTCAGAATACATTCAAAATCGTATTCAAGTCTTGAACTTGGTGAAACCAAATGTCAAAATCGATCGCAGACTACCGTCTATATTAGTTTGTTTTTGATTTGTATATTGCACCCTGAGTGTGGCTACAGCGTGTGAAAGGCAGACAAAACAATATGACATACGATCACGTCTCCTTAATGTATTTAAAGGGCCAGCTATAATTGAGCAGCCAGAGGCCTTGCCGCCGTACGTAGTCATACGACTTTTGCTTCCATACGTAGAGAACGGTCTCATTCGCTCATTGCGTACGGAGCGCTAAGAATGGCTTCATCGTGTAAAAAATGATGATATACGGTGAGGTTTCATTAATGCTATTAAGGGTACGATCGAAGGCAGACTTTAAGTTTAATTATGACATTAACTATCGCACTCTTAATGCAATTATGGTTGAGTCTTTACAACAGGAGACTATCTGGAGAAAGTTTTCGCATTTTCATTTGAAGTCCGATTTACACGAACGAACTTTTTTATGTTACTTTTGATCTGACATTTCCTTAATGTAAATCATAGACAACTTACATAACAGTCGTCCGTACATTTTCTTAAACAGGCGGAACCCAAATTTTACACACAGCATCTGCAAAATGATCACATCATTGTGCTGTCAACTAAGTCAAGGCTGTATTTGATTATGTGAGGTCTCATTTAATTTAGCTGAAACGTCAAAATACAAGTGCGCTTTTGAATGGCATTTAGTTTGGTGGAGCGAAACTGTCAAACGATTTGAAGTATTTGTCTAATTTGGTTCGTCTATGATTTATGAATCCCACTCCGGAAATATAGACAAACTAATATAGACAGCCGTTTTCGGTTGATTTAACCGTTGGCTCCCCCGAGTGCAAAACTACCACTGATTTTGAATATATTCTGACGTTTCCGAAAAATCAAATCGCACATTCCTAATCGGCGGTAGTTGTTGTTGGGGAGCAGCCATTTCGTGGAGATATTCTGTACATTTTGGGAAATTTCCTACTCTCTCGTGAGCTCCCTCTTCTGTTAAAAACTACGAAACTTTGACGTACGGGAACAGGTTTTCGCTATTTTTTGTAAAAATTCGTAGATTTTTGTAGTTTTAGTCAGTACGGGAACAGACCTTTTGTTGTTGTTAATTGAATGACAGTCTGCTGAATATGTGGTGTGCCAAAGGAAGGAAAGTAACACTACGATTGTTTTTATAGGTACGTCTTGTTCAGACGTTCCTTCACATTTATTTACAAATGCGAAATTAAGTTGCCGCCTATTTTAGATTTTTGGCGTGTCAAGATGATTGCCTATTTAAGATAGTCGCTGAACCATATACTACGTTTATATGGCAAATCGAGTGATCGAGTTAGAGTCGAGTTGAGATTTCGATCTAAGTTTTTCTACACACCGAGTTGAAAAATCGAAATAGGATTGAACTGACAGTTGAATACACAGTCACCTATTTTTTTTTTGTATTCTATGTTGTTGTTTTGTTAACCAAAACCAAATATTTCTTAAGGCCAAACAAGGAAATTCTTATTCGCGAAGAAAACAAACTGGATTCCTACCCCAGAAAAAGAAAAAAAAGGAGAAACAACACACACACAAATGTCATTTCGACTCCTCAACTCAGGTATACATTCATTTCGAGTTGTCGAGTTGAGTCAACTCCATTTGAGCTCGATGTGCGTTTATATGAATTTCAATCCGTGTTGAACCTATCTTCAACTCGCCATATAAACGTAGTAATAGACGAACTAAATTAGACAGTCAACTTTGGATGTCAAAAATCGCCAGATTTTGTAATTGTATGTGACATTTATGAGCTCGCATTTTTTCCCCTCGAACGTCAGAATCCAATTACAAAATCTAGCGGATTTTAGCTTGGGGAAGTGAATGCGTCAAACGAACCGAAGTTGGCTGTCTAATTTATTTTGTGTCATTTTTACGTTGTTCAACGCCGTTTGATATTGAACGCACTTCCTGTAGGCAAATGTCATTTGACAATTGAATTTAGTGGGATTTTTCTTTTCCTTCAAATCCAGTCTAATACATAAAAAACAGCATAACTTACCTTAACATAATTTCTCTATGCTTTGCAGTTAAAACTAAATTAACCAATCTAAAACGTTTGACCTAGTAGAATGCGTCCATTTTTCGAAGCATTGACCGTCATAAAACAACAGAAAAAATGACGATATTTGTCGTTCATAAAATAATGAAAATTGTTGTTGCCAAATGCGAAAACCGAGTGGAAAAAATGCGTGGATTTGACTAGTTTTTTTTATTTTTTTTTACTGAACCGGACATTGACAGCTTAATGAAGAGTAATGAAAGCTTTATGGAGAGTAATGACAACATTTGCAGAGCATATAATGCAGTTTTTGTGTGGAAAATAAGGAAGAAGTAAGTGGAAAACCCCGAAAACTTAGGAAAAGGGGTGTGCAAATCGGTATCATAAAATACGGAAACGAGAAAAGTTCAGCCGTTTCATAAATATAATTTTCTAGTGAGCAAATGAAAGCTCACATTTCCATGCTCTCTCTGCGCAGTTTTTCAATTGAAGTGATTTGAAACGGACTCTAAGCAATGTCAAACGCCTCGACTCGACAGAATTTGCCACTTCGCCAGTCGTTTTCGACAGACGACAATAGGGGTAACTCTTTCACTGTAATAAAATGTACTTACGCTCACTCCCTACAGTAGGATTTCTTATATTTGGCTGAAAGACGTCGTGTGGAATTAGTTTTATTTATTCGCAAGAATAGGGGTCGAGATATGTGGTTGATTGTATTATCGGGAATTCGAGCCAAGACCAACATCTCGTCGATAGATGGACTTCCCCAGATTCCACGATGACAGTAAAAAGTGGAAGGGAACTGCATAGGTGAAGTAAAACTCAATCGCCGGTACAGTCGCTCTTCAAAAAATTAATTTCAAACATAGGTTTTAACAGTCAAGAAGTATTTGAATCTCAAGAGTATAAAAGGATATAAAAAAAACCTAAGATAGGTAGTTATGAAATAAAAAAAAACCAAACACAAACATTAAGTAATAAGGATAAGGTGGCAAAATGTTTATTCCTGTTAAGTTGAGCGCAATACAAGCGGATTCCATGCCTAGGAGATTGTAAAATAGTAAATCACAAAAGAAAATAAAAATAAAAAAACCAAAAAACGGAATACGAAAATGTTAAATTTAGAAATAAACGTTTGTTGATTCCATACTTTTTTACGGTAGTTTGTTCAGGTACACAAATTAGTTATCATTTTAAAATAAATTGCTGCAAACACAAAATTTTCTCTCTTTGTATATAAGGGATTTAAGAATCATATCGAAAAAAAGAGCCTATACCTACATAGTACATGTATGTATCTAAATAAATTTAAAACAAAAAAAAAAAAAAAAAGCTGAGTGCGTTTGAACTCAAAAAGTTGAGAAAAATTAATTTTATGTAGAGTATATTTAAAATCTTTTTTCCCGACACTATATGTATACATAAATATATATAAATATATATATATACATATATATATATATATATATATATATATTTATCGATATATATATATAATATATGCATATATATACACATATGCTCATGTGTATATATATAACTTTATTCTTTTGTTTTTCTTATGATTACTGTTATCATTACAGTTAAAATTTAAATTTCTTATTGTCAAACTATATGTTACTATCTGCAGTCCCTATACAATAAATATGTTTTCATCGAGTGTGGCAGTTGCAGCTCTTGGATGCGTTCTTCTAAATGTACTCGTCCTAAATTTTGCCGTATCACACGTCTACATAAATACATTAAGGGTAACGGTTCAGCTGTAATCAAAAACAAGACATAAATTAATATATATAAAGAGTAAAAATATAAATTTTCAAACTTACGATCTAGGCCACCAATATATCGCATTGTTATTTCGCAATGGCCCCATACAGCAGACACTATTGGATAAAGTTTCTTTCCTTTTAACCCTCTAAACGCAACACCCAAATATTCGTGATCTACTATAAAACTAAGTGTTCCTTCGTCCATATCGAGTGCTAATAGAAATTTATCGGGTACTAGGAATGCTTCATCGTTTTTGAGTATCGCTGGATATGTGATGCCAGCACAATTTTTGGAGTCATGATAAAGTTTATTTCTGCCCAAGTCCCAGCCCCAACTATGATCTGATGCGCCAACTAAACTTTGATAACCTACAGAATGTAATTGTGCTTCGGAAGTAGCTACACCAACAACAGCATGTGTACCCCGTTGTCTTGTGGGCCAATATATTTCCCAAATGTGCAGACCTTTTGTAAAGCCGACTTTTCCCCGTATACAGTCTGTACTCTGTGCCACTGGATGCCGGTGAAATGTCAATTTGTCATCTTCTTTTACGAATATATTCAGGGATCTGTCTTCGGCATTCCATGAGTATTTAAGTTGTGCTTCACGTCCAGCAGGAGGCATGTCTAGTAATATTTCAATACGGGCTGGCTTAACATATTCAGCTGCTAATTCACGCGGTATAACCGGTTTAAATGGTACTTGTGCATCGCCACGACTAACACTTTTAACAACTGCGCTATTTTTTTGTCCCATGTTCATGCCAGATCGATTGTTACGTGTTCGTCTTTGGTCTAGTATGGTTACTTTGTATGATAAACGCAATCGCTCAAAGTCTCTTGGTTCTAATCGAGAAAGAACCACACGAGGAGTCAATAATGTGGCAGATGATATGCTTTGCGGTCTCCTTCGGTCACTTGATCTGAAAATAGGTGCCCGACCACCCTTGTACCTGGAAGATAAAAAAAATTTCTAATTTTTAAACATTGTATGTGAACAGAGCAAGATGTAGCAAAAGTATTTTTATTTTTTATTTAAATTTGAATAAAGTTTCTGTAGAAACAATTAAACATAACTCATGCAAAAATGTGCATATCAGCTCGTCGATATGTGAGAAGTTGCCACCCAAAACATAGCACTCTAGACAGTGGGTGGTATGCAAGACCTATGCAGACACAAGTCTCACATATTATTGGTTTGGGGCAGTTACGTACATCGTTCTTAAGAGGTTAATCAGCAAGGTAGAAAGGAAAAAATTAACAACCAAAAATCAAGCAAATGGCACCTGAAACAAATAGAAAAACTAAGGGTGCTTATGGACTGTCCATCAGGGTTAGTCTAGCTGCTTGTGGTTTCATCTTTTCTATCCTCAATGCAAAGGCAATGATCCATCTACCAGTTTCTGTTCTCTACTTAGTGCAAAAACAACTGGTAGGGTTATGAGGGCGGAACTCTTAAACATCATAAATGGCCTATTGCGATTGCAAGGGCGAACCTAAACCGCAGGAAAGAAACCTGAATCATGCCAAACAAGCTGTCTTCATTGCCCTGCACCTTCCATTGCAACTAGCTACAACATATTTTCCATTCCTAATTACATAGAAGAGCAGTTTTCAAAGGGTGCTTACGTGGTGTATGCAGAAAGCATCAGATCCAAAGATCTGAACTCAAGAATAAAGCAAAACAAAACACAGTTCATGAAGCTGAACTCAAATACAGTTTATTGTGTACGTGGGTAGTCAGAAGAATGCTAAGCCTGAACATGAATACAGCGTTATTGCTCAAAAGCATTCTTGCACTACAAGGATGTAAGGTTTGAAAGACCCTGTGAGCATTTTAATCACTTATGACGCTCAGTTGTTGTTTGCCAATCGAAAAATCAAACCTGATGCATTGTGGAAACTGGCGAGGAATATGTGTATCAAGGAGCATTTAAATTCAACTCTCGACATCGAACAGGCAGTCTTTCAGGCTCAACCACATAAAAACTTACGGATCATGATCTAGCAATGCGTTGAGTACAGATCTCCGTTACATCTGCTGTTTATCGACTTCCAAAAACGCTTTCGACATCTTGAATAGAGATGCTATCTGGTTGGACTTGCTGTGAGGCTACGTATGTTCTTTTTGATAGTTTTCATTGAAGTTCTCCGTGCAGCATTTACGGAAGGAAACTATGAAATTATGTAGTTCATGATTACGATGTTTGCTTACTTTCACTTCGGATAATGCACCTCCATCTTATGTTCCACAATCTAGAAGCTGAGGTAAACAAAGTGGGGCTCAAAATTAACACAGCCAAAGCAAAAGCCCTAAGCATTTCAAATACAAGCGCCCAACTTTACATTACCGGACAGGAAGTCTTGAAAGTGGACAACTTTCTATATCTAGGTAGTGTGGTCTCGGCAAAACGTGGTGAATCAGGAAGGCCAAAGCTGCGTTTGGTAGCAGAACGATCTAGGCAAACGTGGCGTAGAACAGTCGAGGAGGAATCGAGCTCTTTCGAAAGGAGTTGGAGAGAGCTAAAACGGGTTGTGCGCGGGCATTGTTGACGCCCTATAACCCCTTCGAGGGGTAAAATGACTAAGCAAGTTACGCCTAGACCTACTTCAATCTACATGTACATATGGATAGATATCGCACTGAAATATGTTGCAAATTATCAATTCTTAAAACATAAATGCAATATTTTCACGTACAAACAATTTATAATACAATTTAGCATAAAAGATTTATAACAAATGTTGCCCTGATTAGCTTCTTATATAAATTTTTCTTTTTACAATTTACAATTGATCTATTGTTGTCTTACCTGTTTCTCTGTCCTGTAGCTTCTATCCGTTGTTCTAATTCATTCACTTTTGGTATTTCACCTGGTTTGTTTAACTCCTTCATTGTAGGCAAATGTGTTCATTAAGGCCAACTTATTGGACCAATCCTTTTTTGTTTTAAAAGCCAATGATGATTTGCAAGCAAAAAGAAATTATGTGTTGCTTCAACCAACAGTCCTTAACAGCATTTGCATGGTGAATTGTGTTGCTCCATCCTGTTAAAAAAGCAAGTTTGCGCTCTTTGTAGCAGACGTGTCTAATAAAATCTTTTATTTTCTTAACAAAAGTCAATCTTGTTGGAAGTATAAAAGGACCGATTAATTTATTATCATCACACTAGTCCATTGAGAAACTATTCCACTCCACTTTATTCCATTATTATTATCAATCACCTTTATCGTGGAATCTGCTTGAGGGGATTTAGTAAAATCAGAAGATTCGGTAATTTAAATAAGTTCTACTGTATCGTCGAAAACTTTTGAAAGGGGGCCGTGAAAAGTCGTTGATTAAGGTGCATTTACAGCTCAGTGACCTCCGAATACGAATGAGCAAATATTCGCAAATTTTGACATTTCATTCACAGCAACAATCGCACTTGTTATTTACCAAACAAAAATAAAGAAATGTGAGGTTAAACTCCTGCGAAAGGAGATTGCATTCCACATCTGCGGAATGTGGAAAAAAAGTTGACAGCTCGCAAGAAGCATTCGCTTATTCGCGAAAAAATCAGCGAATCGTTCATTTCTTTGCAAAACAAATTGCAAATTCATTTTATTTATATGAATCGAGGTATAAATCAAGTTCCCTTTTGTTCGCGGTTCGCCTATTCGCTGGTCGTTAGATGCGAAGCCCGGCAGATTCCACGGCAACATGAACTCAAATTCAATTCCAACAGATTCCACGATTGAGGTGAATCGATTTTTATTTTCCTTCTCTCTTTGAAACTAAAAAGAAAAGACTCTAGGACTGTGGATAGACTATTATGTTTCTTAAATTAATTTCTACATTCTGTTACGGTACAGAAGGTAAACTCTACCAAAAACTAACTCATTCTTATGATTAACTAACCTAATAGCTCCATCTACTAAACCTTATAGTTATTTATTTAAAAACAAAAAAAAAGAACAGCGTTTGAACGTGGCAATATTGCACTAGAAAATAATGTTTTTTTTTTGTGATTGATAATTTGCAAAATAAGTCAGAAGTTGATAAATAAATGCCAATATGTACATTATGTATGTGGAAAATAAACTTACCTGTACAAGAGCTAAGAGTAACTATTCTGTTATGATCTCATAACATAATCATTAACAGGTATTGAGGACTTTACGATCTATGTTCCAATTATAAAAACGCGTTTTTCTCTTTACTTTCTTTTAAACGCTATTATTGGGATGAATTTGCAGTTTCCATTTCGGGTTTATTTTATCGAGAGACAGTAGTAATGTGGCTCCGTTTGAATAAAGAATTGCGCTTGGAAAAAAGCAAAACAAAAATACAAACAAACAAACAAAAAAGAAAAAATACCGTCGTTTTGACGGTCTATTGCAACTTTAAAACTAAATCAAGTAGGTGTACTTCTAATAATGCAGTTGCAGAATTTTTTTACCTCCCCCTAGTAGTCAAATGCTCTGACCTATATGCGAGTGTCTGGTCTAATGGAAACCCCCAAATTTGATGAGTGGTTTATCAGCAATTTAGCTGTTAATAAAATTTAAAGAAGCCACTAGCCGGTCACTGTCTAGTTCGGCATACACATGCGTCACCAGTTACTAGTTTAGGGTAACAAGTTTAGTTATTGAATTCACTTTGTTTAAGTGCAAGTTTTTTTCTGTTTTTTTTTTTTAACTTTAGGCTTCTCATGTTGACCTTGGTGGTGGCTCGCAGCCTCTTTAGTGTACAGAGTAGACATATATAAAGCTGTTTATCATTGATTTTCATTGATTTCGGGTAGGACTAACCACCGGTTACGAGCTAGTGCACCACCTATACCATTGCTTTCGGCATCAGTATTGCTTTGTCAGAAAGATCAATGAAATTTGGGGTTTTTGTCCGAAGGTTGCGCACATTGTCATTGACACGTCATTGTATTGTAATGTAACCGGTTTTTAATGATTTTTTTTTTTTGTTTCTTTCGTCTAGGTGGAAGCATTTTGCAGTAGGTGCAGTGGTTTTTTTTTTAAGTTACATGGGTTTGTACATTTTGTTGCAAATGAATACAGATGTGGGGAAATAATTGTGTATGCGTGTGTGAATGGAATTGGAGCGTGGAAAGTGCTTTGAGAGCATTTTCGGCATTGATTTTACTAAGGAGTTGCTGTTTAGTTTGATAATAAATCCGGAAGGAGAAAGATTGTACACATTTCCTCTGTACATATTTCTATTTCCACTCAAAATGTTTGCTGTGACTTTGATTAAACCCTTTGTACAACCACAAGAGAAAGACTCGATCACCTAATAACAGTTAAGGTCCATTAATAGCTCAGTGAACTGCGAGAATACAAACTAATGAATATTCGCAAATTTTGACAGTTCATTTAAAGCAACTATTTTATCTGCGAACTTCAGTTGTCATTTACTAAACAAAAAAAGAAATGTGACGTTCCACAGCTGCGCAATGTGAATAAAATTTTACAGTTCGCAAGAAGCATTAGTTTATTCGCGGAAAAATCAGCAAATTGTAGATTTCTTTGCAGAAATTAATGATAAATTTAACTTTTTCTAAATGAATCGATAGATATATTAAGCTCCCTACTTAGGGAACAGTAAAATAGTCAATTGTCTGCCTTTAAATGTGCTAAAAATGGTTTGTAATCTGAATGTTTACTGCAAAAAAAAAAAAAAAAACACTGACTACATTAAATAACCGAGTGCAAAGTTTTGATGGCTTCTAAATAAGCTCTATTCTAGGATAGATGGGAGAAGAAGTGTGGGGGGGACAAAGACTGTCATGGATGTCAAATATGAGGGAGTGATTCAATCTTTCCACTACAGAAATTATAAGAGGTATCACAAAGAAACAAACACTAAAAACAAAGATTTCCAACCTCCGCAGCGGAGAGGAACTTTAAGAAGAAGCCCTATCCTCGTTCTACTACTTCTTCATCTTACTACACCCAGTGTAGTCTACACTGACTTTATCAGTACACTGCTTTACGTGATTGTTTAGATTTGGATGCAAAGCAGACATACAAAAGAAATGTCAAGTGATCCATTCGTTTCTGTCAGATGGTTTCAAGAAATTGATTGCTGACCCTTTAGTGCCAGACCTCAAAGAAGTAAAGCTTACTTAGTTTATCAATGGGGACTTTGAAAGCAATTTCGACATTGAAGCTGGGTAGGTCCTCCGCTATTTCTGCTTAGGTTGCATGTTACAGGAAACTCTCAGTGAGACCACCACTATACGTGTCGTGTAAGATCGCAATGCAAATCTGCTCTCTATTGGATCAGAAGTGATTTTAGGAAGTGATGCTTTTTAATCGCCGATAAGCCTGTACCACAATGCAATAAGTTCTTGAGATATAATACACTTGGGTACGGACGCACTTAGACCACGAAGGGATACATTCAGATCTAAACAACACGCTCACTATTAGGACAAAACGACTAGCAGAAACATGCACTGAATATCAACCACATTACTAGAATACCAACAAGGGGTTACGTGAACCAATCTGAGCTTATAAAAAAAAAATAGGATTCGTTTTAAAATAAGGACAGAACCGAAAGATAGTGAAGCGTACGCGATGTAATGGAACCCGCTTACCCAGGATGGCAGGATACGCTGCGGTCCTAGGAGTACGTGGCGCAGAACAGTGGAGAAGAAAGCACGGCAACTGGAAAAGAGTTGGGAAGAGCTGAGGCACATTTTGAGGCACTGCACACGATGGCGCTGTAGAGGCCCTACTGCCACAAGAGGATACAGGACATAAGTAAGTAGGTTAGACCAAAAGAGCGATGACTCCAGAGACTTAATTGCTTCAGATATTATATCACACTTGAGCTAAGAAACATCCTTAATTGCAAAAATTTCCATCTACAATACGCTACAGTAATCAGGCAGACAGATGCTAGCTATGTTACAATACTTGTTTTCCAAACCAAACAGAATCAATTGCCTGATATTTACTCTTATTCCCAAGATCTTACAAGGTAACAATTAACGTGAAAGAAACTAGACAATTCCATTTCGACTAAATTCAAGAAAAGAATAATTGGACGACAAATAGCTAAGCCAAAACCGAAAGAACGTTCATTAGAAACAAATTTGGTTACTTTCCCGCAAGAATCTATAGGAAGAGGTCTTGTAAATCTTTTTGAATTTGTTTTTTTTTTTTTTTTATTGATGCCATAACGACGGTTGTTATTGGTTGGCTCTAGCCAAAGTCAAGGGCGCAGAGAAGCACTAAGCACTAAACGATAAGGAAACCTCATCTATCTTTAAATGCATAAATCGATAAAAAAAAAGCCTACCTCATCAAAATCAGCAAAACAAAACCTTATCTAGACACAGGATAAGATATGCATTCTGAGGTAATCTAGAAGCAGATGTCGGACGCTTTTTAACTGTATTCCAGTAAATGTATGTCTGAAAATATAACTGTCGTAAAAGTCTCTAATTTTGCATTCAAATCAAATCCTTAAAATGCCCTTTAGATGTACAAAAAAACATTTGTCTTAATTAATAGTTTGTTGCGACATAGTTCACATAATTCCTTTGAAATATTAAACAACCAAATACAATGTTTATGAGTTTAAGTAAACGATTAGAATACCGGCTTCGACCGGTTGTATAAAAATAGCGTTAATGCACTTTCTTATAGTTCAAAGTGCTAGCGTTAGGAAGTGTTTATTTGCCAAGTTCTTTAATAATTTTGTTTTAAAGTTTTTCGTGAATTTGGTAAAATTTATCCCAAGAGATATGTTCTGTTTGGGGGGCGCAGAACTTACCAAACACTGCGATTAGAAAATGAGTGTCTTTCACAAAAGAATTGTTTGTCAGTGAGGACACAAGGGAGATGGAACGTCTATTAGGTTAATCCTGATACAAGAAATCTTTTAAGTGTAGTGCCAGCCATAAGGGGTAAAAAAGAAAGAAGCTTGAGAGTGTTAGAAGCAATAGCAATAGCAAATAAAAGAGAATCTTCTCAATGAGAGAAGCTATCTAGTTGGCCTTGCGTATGAGCGGCATCTCAGGAAAATACATACAAACACCAGCGGCTTAAACGTGACAATGGTAAGTTTTCGGAGGATTTTGTACATCATGGGGATGTCTCCACTGGTGTTCTTAATGGTTATTTGCGATTACTACCTGCAGCATTGACTTATATGTTGTGCAAGAAGTCGAATTTCACTTGTCCTACAAGAACTTTATGCGTTTTGTCAAAATCTCTCATTATAACATAAAATCTCAGATTAAATCTCCATGTGGAACGTCAAGCAACAAAGATTACAGGCTAACCAACAATACAAGCAGCGTTTGGAAAGCCTTTTGATATGTAAGGACAACTTAGTCCGCAAAGTCACAGAATACCTAGTATTTTTGGGCAGAATCTTCAGACTTATGACCAAAATTAAACAAGAAGCTTTCAATTGAACGCGCAATTGTGGGTATTCATTCCTTGTTGATACAGAATCAATAGCGTTTCATTCTCTGCTAGATAAACCGAATGGCTATAAATGGAACAAAGTATTACCGGCTTCCAAAGGAGCTGCAAGTATACCACACCGGTAATAAAACATGGAGAAAGACCAATCAATGGATGGGGGTGTTTTTCCTGGAACAGCATTTGTTCAATACACATAAAGGAAGGAATTCTCGCAGCGAAAACATACCTACAATGTTCTCACGGAATATACTTGTTCACTGATCAAGGCCTTTTGTTATAGTTTAATTTACAACTGAATGCACTTGCACTTATTTAAAGGTGCACGGTTAAATTGTTTGTTAAATGCAGGCATTTATAAAAATAAAGGAGATACAACATTGTCTCTTTTAGGATGTCTTTTTTAGTTTAAAACTAGTCGGCAGACATTTTATCAACCAATCCTATGTATTTAAAGGAATCAATTAGCCTTACCCAAAGCATCATAATATGTTTTACATAGAGTACTCTCCAATACATATGCTTACGTATATAATGAATCCACCCTTTTCACACCCTTCTCTCATATTTGCTTTTGTGTACAAATGTACCCCCAGCAATGCCATCTGATCGATGTGAATTATATTCAAATCTGAGGAAAACCTCTACAAAACATATTCTGTTATAAATATACACCAAAGTATGTACATATGTTTGGCCTTTGAAATGGAAGTATAAGTATAACAAATGAAAATGGCTTTAATCTTCTGCGGGAGCAAAATACTTGTTACAATAATAATAATGAACGCATGTCTCAGCGCATATACCAATCCCTGAATCGACGGAGCAAAAGGTACCTAATCCAAATATATAACTTGCGAAATTCCACCCAAGCAACGTTATATTGTGAAACATTTCAATTTTTTTTCGTTGCCCTGCACATAATGGAGATAATTAAAATTGCGTGCAGATTTTCCGTTTTTTTTTTTCTTTCTTTCTCCACCAAACCACCCAATACTTGCGCGATGTAGCCATAAAATGGAGTTCACCATAAAAAAAAAAAAACAAAATATCAACAAACTCAAGGGGAACAACAATGCGCTGGCATATGATTAAACAGAAACGAAAAAAAAAAATTATCAGTTTCAATTTCAATTTCAACACTTCTTCCATAAAAAAACAAAAACAATTTATTTCGATTGCAATACTTTTGACCAGTAGTGTATTCCTAACTCCCATAATGATAAATATGGCACAATAAAACCTTCTTTGTGTGGGATACCATTTTTTTTTTTTTTTTTTGCTCCACGCAGAGATGCTCTGTAATTTTCTTTAACAATTTTTTAGATATGCACCTTAAAGGTGGCCAAACGAGACAAAACAAAAGTTAAATCAAAAGAAAAACTAAAGAAAAAATTAGTAAATATTTATATGTAGCCGTATGAGAATAAAATTAATGGATCTACTATACGGTTTACTGTACGTTAAATTACTTTGTTCAGAGTATATGCGCACACAAGTCTCTCAATGTTCCGCGTTTTTTTTTTCTTTTTTTTTATAATTCGTCGTAAGGTCCGATTTACCCCCATACCGCAACCAACAAAAAAAAACACACACAATAAAAAAAGAAACAAAAATCGAAAGAAAAATAAAATCTGGGTCCCTTTATCTTCCGAAAACATGATTCTTTTTATTTTAATTACCTTTTCTTCGCTAATTCCATTTACGAAAATCTATACTCCAAACTGAATTCGAGTCGTCGGCGATATTCCTTTGCGAAATCGATGTTTTATGTTTTTTTTTTTTTTCTTTTCTTTCCTGCCGTTGTCGTTTTCTTGTTCTCTCTCTGGGGGCTCTATCCTTTCTCGATTTCTTCACAAATATATAAACTCCTCTTTGTTTCGAAATTTCAACGGGAAAAAAATCAAAAACTCGCTCATGAACTTCACACGAAAAATTATAAGCAAAAATAAAACATTTTTGCAAATGTATTAAACGATTTTTTCTTTTTTTTTTACTTTAACTATCTCATCGTTCTTTTTAATATTTTGTAATACAACTTCGGAGTTGATATATACTTCTGCGTTTGTTTTACGGACAAAAAGAAAAAAAGATACCGATATGATATTAAAAAAAAAAAAATACTGATTCTTCTGTTGTTTTATCGATTTTTCCAGCTTTGTATAAATTTTTACCCGTGGATGGGTTTTTTTTTCTGTAGTTTTGGGCTCGTGTTTGAAGGTACAAAAATCTTAATTATAATAACAGCTGTGTGAGGACAGTTATTAAACATAAAATACATATATGTATTTACAATTGAAACAACGAACGAAACAAAAAAAACTTGCTAATTTATTACCACAAAAATTGTGCCAGAATGCGAGACAAGAAACACTGAACAGAACAAGCAAGCTGTCAAGCGCATCCCTTACTTAATTATTTTTCTTACCCTTTAAGAGATCCCATGCACAAACGGAGTCGTTTCACGAACGTAGCTACGCGCAGAATGGACAACCTGTGCGGAGTCTGTGTGCGTTTACACTTGACAAATAATGTCTGTCATATAAAGCGCGTACTCTACTCACACATATTTAGTTGTTGTTGTTCGTTCACTTGAGATTTTCTCTTTGACATTTGGGCTGTCAAAAATATGGTTATGCTTTAGGACTTTTATTATGTTATATTTTTGGTTTGAAATGATAAAATTCTGAAACACAATACCTTTTTGCAAAGCACTAAAAACTACCACAATTTATTTTCAAACATGGCCGGCAAAAAGTCTATGTTGAAATGTCAAAAAAGTAGATTGAGTTAACTTTTTAAAATATTTTTTTGACGTCTACTTTTTTACATTAAGACTATTGAGGATGAACGCACATAAGTGCAAAAGAGTAAGAAAATTCGAAAAGATTTGAAGAAAAATATTTTGCCCCATGAGTTGAGAGTAAAGCACATTTTTGACGTTTTTCTTTTCTCACCTTTATTTTTATCAATGTTGCTCCATATACTTTCGTCGGTGTAGAAAATAGATTTTTGTATTTTTGTTTGATTGCTTGTTTCATTAAAATAAAATAAAAGGCATGTAAGATTTAAATCAAAGAAAAAAGTCTCAAGTGTAAAAGCGAGAGTCACTCGAAAAGAGTCTATCCTCAAAAGTCTTAATGTAAAAGCGGGCATTAAATCCAGAATCAGATTGAATCTGTCTTTTCCTTTGTTTAATAAAGCGCAGCGGTACGCTTAATTGCACTCGTTTCATTTACCAAACGTTCATGTCACTCAACGCTAGAGAAAGTCTTCTTAGGAGTGCAAAGCACTGACTGAATTGTCAAAAAAATTAGTTAATTTATGTTTTATATTTTGCTGTGCCATATTGAGCACGTTCTGAACTCTAGGCTAACTTTTTGACGTAAGGTTTAACATGTGGAACGGCAAATAATTTTTGACAATTCGCATATTGACTTAAAAGGTACGAAGAATTTTCTTACTTTCAAATCCAGTTCACTAACTCAAAAGTGAATGCCTTACTTTGTTGTCAAAACTGAATCTCTCGACCAGTCAGAAATGTTTACGGAACGTGCCCATTGATAATTAAAGGGAGGCGATTCTAGCGCGCGTTGTCAAAAATGAATCAATGTACAATAAATATATAATATAATGACGCGAGACTTGTTCTATCCTATTGCTTTGACTACGTGACAGCAGGCTAATGTGACTTTGTGAAGTTCTCAAAAATCGAAGGATACCTATACTATTGTAGGATTATGGTTCTTGTTTTTCACAGGGATGTTATGAGATGAGAAATATAGCTATAGTCTCATTCTTAAAAGCGAGATTCACATTAACGCATTCACGGGGTCGTCCTTTGATAAATGACTCTTTCGCAATGCAGCGATAAAGTGATGCGAGTTTATCGCGAGTTGTCAAAAAAAAGTTTCTATCAATGTAAATGTATGAAACAATATACATTGACGCGAGACTCGTTCTCTCTCCTCCCTCTTGTCTCGTCTTATCACGGCATTGTGAATCGGCCAATATTGAGTTGAAATAATGGGTTCTTATAGAACAATTGAAAACGTTACCTTAAGTGTTTCAGACGCTTTTGATCATATATGCACATATATCTTAAACTCGACCTTAACGCCCTAGTAGATCCACATCCTTCTTTGTTTGGCGTTTGAGAATTAAAGCTCGTCAGCTGTCATAATATAATTTTTGACTTTTTCGAATTATAACAACAAGGTGATTTATTTTTTCGTATATTTACATCGAATCGGGAACCTTTAATACACGTCACTACTATTTTTCTTTTCCAGATGAGACTTAAATAGTCTACAATTTATTCAAAACATTTTTATTGATATTCCTGTCTTGAAAGTTATTTCTTACTGTCATTTATAAATATATCGAACAATAAACATTTAAAAGAGTGGATTTCTACTCTTCTTCTTGTGATGAATTTTGTATTTGAAGTCTGAGCAAACGTTATTTATTGATATTATTTTGTTAACATCTTTTTACTAAAATTCGAAGAATGGGAAGTTCGTACACTCTCTCCTGTGATAAACTACGAAACTTTGACGTACGGGAATAGGAATTATATATTTTTCGTAAAAATGTTCGACTTAATGGTGAACCGCTTCAGTTTATATATAGTATTTCTCCACTACACTCTGACTGGTGAATGGAAACGTTTGTGGAATGGAAATATTCTAAGCGATTTCATTTCCGCCAGATATGTACATATCTTTATATGTGACTTTTGTCTAGCATTGTTTAGAAGTTGTTAAACGTCGATGAAATTATGCAAGTTTATATATGCACTAAAATTCGCAGCTTGTCAAATTTTCTAAGAGTAGGGGTAAAATTCTCTCAGTGAAAGACAAATGTACAAAAATTTTCGGGTACGATTTGAACAAAAAAGCTGCCCACTTTTCAAATTATTTTGCCAGCCAACAACACTACCATTTGACATACTTATATTTTTGTCCAAAGAAATTCCTTGGGCTAATATTCGCTGCATGGAGAAATTTCTTACTCTCTCGTGAGCTCTCTATCATAGACAAATCTAAATTTAGGTTTGTCTATGCTCTGCTCTCTATTCTACTTTGACGTACGGGAACCCGTTTTTTTTTTCATTAAATTTCGTA
Source organism: Chalcosyrphus nemorum (assembly GCA_949716465.1). Taxonomy (NCBI): domain Eukaryota; kingdom Metazoa; phylum Arthropoda; class Insecta; order Diptera; family Syrphidae; genus Chalcosyrphus; species Chalcosyrphus nemorum. Next base: position 27,393,258 of record OX454335.1, read on the forward strand.
TACTTTCGTAGTTTTAGCATAGACAAATCTAAATTAGACCGACAACTTCGGTTCGTTTGACACATTCGCTCCCCCGAACTAAAATCCGCTAGATTTTGTCATTGTGTTCTGACAGGCAAGCAAAATCAAATGGGAGCTCACTAATTTCACACATACAATTACAAAATCCGGCGATTTTTTTGACATCTATGGCCGCAGCCATTTTTTACATACAATTTGTTGTTGTTAATGGAATAACAACCGGAAAAAAAATGCTTGCTCAAAAGGAATGAAAGAGATAACCCGACAAAATAATAGTTAGGTCTTGGTCACACGCTACTTCACATTTATTCACAAACATTTTTAGTCAGTGTTGGAACAGACCTAATGAATGTGACATTTCACTAGCTTTTTATGTGGAAACACTTCGATGAGAGTATTCAAGTTATATTATTCAACAGTAAGTAATTGATACTGGAATCCGCTTCGTGTAAACGAGTTTCATCACTACTTCCAAGGAAGGTATTTTTTCAAGAACGTTTTTACAGAAAATACGACTTGAATACTGGAAGGCATGTAGAGGCTGAACTAATCACGATCATTCATTAATCTCTGGTAGACAAGTTGTCAACGTGCGCCGGGATTTTTGAAGATTATTTTTGTAATTAATTCGATCATATTTAGTGAATTTTGTAGTTTAAACGTCGAATTACAATGGATTTAGCAGGTGCGGGGAAAGTACAAGTGCGCCTTTCGACGAAACAGGAACAGTAAGTGAATTTTCCTTTAATTTGGTATTAAACGTGCGTTATGTTGTTTGATTCGTTTTTCGCTCATGTTTTAAATATAAGAAAAAAAATAAAATGAATGGGTTCATATAAGACACCACATTTATTGTAAATATCAATTACTTTTGCAAGACAAAGTAGTAAACAAATGAAATTCCATGTGAAATACAACTTTGTGGTGGAACATGTGCGAGTGAAAAGAAGCAAATTTGTAGGCCTGTTTCTTTTGAAATTCGGGTGATGGCTCGAGATGTCAACAAGAGGTTTTCTTCTGATACAGTATAGAGCGGAAGTATGCTACAATCAGCTAAAGCTTGTATGGATGAATTTATGTGAAGTGATGAATGTAGCAAAAACAATAGCAGTGACACTATCTAATATTGTCTTATAGACTTACATGTTAATTCGCTTCTTACATTTAAAAAGGCTCGCTTAACGTTTTTTTTTTATTTAACCTAGATACGCCCTGCAAGATGTCCCATACACAATCGATGCTCAAGTGACGCCCAGCGATCTTAACAAATTGGTTAATACACTGTTGGAACAATCGCATATTCAAAGCGCCGACTTTGATTTCCTAATCGAACACCAGTACCTTCAGTAAGAGCATTTGGATAAACTCTATCGAAAGCAGATTAAAATAATTTAAATTTATCCTTTCACAGTGGTACACTAATAGAACATTTAAAGAATAATAATTTATCATTCGAAAATGTTATTGACATTGAATATGTGGAGAAATATCCTGCTCCGGAACCACAAGACTGTCTGCTTCATGATGACTGGGTATCAGCTGTTAAAACAGAAGGTAAATGGATTCTAAGTGGATGTTACGACAGCACGATAAATATATGGACGACCAAGGGAACTCATGTACTAACTATTCCTGGTCATACTATGCCAGTAAAAGCTGTCACATGGGTGAGCTTAAACGATAAAGAAGGCAAATTCATAAGGTTTGTTTTTAACAAAAATACATAAACAGAAGAAGAAGACGTTATTTAATAAAAATTATCTTTTAGTGTTTCGCAAGATCAAACGGTTGTTTTGTGGCAGTGGAATATTGGTGAAAATACAGCACGCCCATTGTGCGTGTATAAGGGACATCAACGTGGTATCGATTGTGTCGATCTTAGTCCGGATACTAAGCGGTTTGCAACTGGTAGCTGGGATACCGTGCTTAAAATATGGTCTGCAGGTAATTGAAGCAAACTTTCAAGATAATGATGCCGACAAATATGTTTGAATGCCTCCGTCCTAAGGGTCGTGATTGAGAAGGGCTCTTTAGAATCAATATTATCGAGTCACATATCATTTGATTGAGTGTTGCTCCTGACACCTTCTCGATTCCTCTTCCAAACCATTTCCGTTTTAGAATATGAAAGTCTAGCTCTGGCATTTAAAGACTATAATGAGAAATTTAAACTCAAAATATACATAATACGTTGAATTCATTTCAGATACAAACGATGTTTCTGGCGATTCCTACATGAAGTCTGACTCTGAAGGCAGTCTCACTAAGGTAATTGTAGTAAAACCTTTTTCTGAATGTTCTGTATGACAATAAACTTTTGCGCAGACACCATTGCTGACCCTTCAAGGCCATAAAGAATGTGTTTCTGCGGTACAATGGATGGATTCAGAAACACTTCTAAGCGGATCATGGGATCAAACATTAAAAATATGGAACCTTAACCTAGAAGGCATACAATCTGAAATTGCTGCCAATAAATCGTTTTTCGATGTTAGTTATTCGAAACTCAACAAGCTCATTATAACAGCGTCGGCGGACAAAAACTTGCGCCTTTATGATCCTCGAACAAATCGTAAGTACAATTCAGTTTCATAAGGAATATTCTTCTTAAAATATTCACCACTTTTCCTCCATTTACAGAGGGATCTGTTGTTCGGAATACATATTTGGGACACACACAGTGGATTCAAACTGTGACTTGGTCAAAAACCGAAGAGTATCTTTTCCTTTCGGGCGCCTATGACAACCAAAATAAACTTTGGGATTGTAGAAGGTATGATTACGGTGATTGTTTTTAATTTGCATATCTAATATCAATTTTCTTTTTAGTCCGAAAGCTCCGCTATATGATCTAATAGGACATAGTGACAAAGTGTTAGACGTCGATTGGTCAAATCCAAAATATCTTGTTTCTGGTGGTGCAGATAATACTGTTCGTATATTTAAATCGCGTAAAGCAATTGTACAAAACTGATACCAATAAAAAGTTGATAGTAACTCTAATGACGACCTCCTCTTTACGTAATTCAATTTTTTTTTAGCCATGATAGAAGTGTATTTGGTACAATAAGCAGACACAGGTGACTTAGCATCAAACAAATACAACAGGTGTAGCTCCCTCAGTACTCCGTAAGCTTAAAGAGTCCAGATTTAGACTGCATTCTTGCTAATAGAGCTAAGTGGATTCACGCTGTAAATATAATTTTTTAACTAATGTTAGGATAATGGACGAATGTAAATCTCGGCTTTCGGTTTTTTTTTTCTTTTTTTTTTAAATGTAAAACGGTTCAGTTTATGCAAAAGACCAAGGCAAAAAGTCTTCAAATACATGACCTACTTTAAAGGATAGCTCGCTGGACTATTGAATCAAACTTAAGGACTTTTCCATTTTTCTCAGAACTTTAACCCTAGTCCACAAAACTTGGCTCTGTGTTTGGGATTCCTGCGTCTTGGCTCACATTTTCACTAGAATCAGAAGAAAATTTATTCTAAGACATGCCTCACAGTTGGTGATGGATAGCCGAGCTACTGGACCAAACTGTAAGATTTTTACATTTTTCCGTGGCTCAGAACACTAACCCTAGCCCACAAAACTTGGCTCTGTGTTTGGGATTCCTGCGTCTTGGCTCGCATTTTCACTAGAATCAGAAGAAAATTTATTCTAGGACATGCCTCACAGTTGATGATGGATAGCCGAGCTACTGGACCAAACTGTAAGATTTTTACATTTTTCCGTGGCTCAGAACACTAACCCTAGCCCACAAAACTTGGCTCTGTGTCTGGAACTCCTGCGTCTTGGCTCACATTTTCACTAGAATCAGAAGAAAATTTATTCTAAGACATGCCTCACAGTTGATGATGGATAGCCGAGCTACTGGCCCAAAATGTAAAATTTTTACATTTTTCCGTGGTTCAGAACACTAACCCTAGCCCACAAAACTTGGCTCTGTGTTTGGGATTCCTGCGTCTTGGCTCACATTTTCACTAGAATCAGAAGAAAATGATTACTAAGACATACCTCACAGTTGATAGAGGATAGCCGAGCTACTGGACCAAAATGTAAGATTTTTACATTTTTCCGTGGCTCAGAACACTAACCCTAGCCCACAAAACTTGGCTCTGTGTTTGGTATTCTTGCGCCTTGGCTCACATTTTCCCTAGAATAGTCGCAAATTATTTCTAGGACATACCTCACAGTTGATGATGGATAGCCGAGCTACTGGACCAAAATTTAAGATTTTTACATTTTTCCGTGGCTTAGAACACTAACCCTAGCTCACAAGACTTGGCTCTGTGTTTGGGATTCCTGCGCCTTGGTTCACATTTTCACCAGGAAAAGCTGCAAATTTTTTTTAGGACATGACTCACAGTTTATGATGGATAGCCGAGCAGCTGGACGAAAATGTAAAATTTTTAAATTTTTCCGTGGCTCAGAACACTAACTCTAGCCCACAAAACTTGGCTCTGTGTCTGGAACTCCTGCGTCTTGGCTCACATTTTCACTACAAACAGAAGAAAATTTACTCTAAGACATACCTCACAGTTGATGGAGGATAGCCGAGCTACTGGCCCAAAATGTAAAATTTTACATTTTTCCGTGGCTCAGAACACTAACCCTAGCCCACAAAACTTGGCTCTGTGTCTGGAACTCCTGCGTCTTGGCTCACATTTTCACTAGAAACCGAAGAAAATTTATTCTAAGACATACCTCACAGTTGGTGGAGGATAGCCGAGCTACTGGATAGAAATGTAAAATTTTACATTTTTCCGTGGCTCAGAACACTAACCCTAGCCCACAAAACTTGGCTCTGTGTTTGGGATTCCTGCGTCTTGGCTCACATTTTCACTAGAAACAGAAGAAAATTTATTCTAAGACATACCTCACAGTTGATAGAGGATAGCCGAGCTACTGGATCAAAATGTAAGATTTTTACATTTTTCCGTGGCTCAGAACACTAACCCTAGCGCACAAAACTTGGCTCTGTGTTTGGTATTCCTGCGTCTTGGCTCACATTTTCACTACAAACAGAAAAAAATTTATTCTAAGACATACCTCACAGTTGATGGAGGATAGCCGAGCTACTGGATCAAAATGTAAAATTTTTACATTTTTTCGTATCGCAGAACACTAACCCTAGCGCACAAAACTTGGCTCTGTGTTTGGTATTCCTGCGTCTTGGCTCACATTTTCACTACAAACAGAAAAAAAATTATTCTAAGACATACCTCACAGTTGATGGAGGATAGCCGAGCTACTGGACCAAAATGTAAGATTTTAAAATTTTTCCGTGGTTCAGAACACAAACCCTAGCCCACAAAACTTGGCTCTGTGTTTGGGATACCTGCGTCTTGGCTCACATTTTATCTAGAATCATAAGAAAATTATTACTAAGACATGCCTTACAGTTGATGATGGATAGCCGAGCAGCTGGACGAAAATGTAAAATTTTTAAATTTTTCCGTGGCTCAGAACACTAACCCTAGCCCACAAAACTTGGCTCTGTGTTTGTGATTCCTGCGCCTTGGCTCACATTTTCACTAGAAAAAGTCGAAAATTTATTCTAAGACAAACCTCACAGTTGATGGAGGATAGCCGAGCTACTGGATAGAAATGTAAAATTTTACATTTTTCCGTGGCTCAGAACACTAACACTAGCCCATAAAACTTGGCTCTGTGTCTGGAACTCCTGCGTCTTGGCTCACATTTTCACTACAAACAGAAGAAAATTTATTCTAAGACATGCCTCACAGTTGATGATGGATAGCCGAGCAGCTGGACCAAAATGTAAAATTTTTACATTTTTCCGTGGCTCAGAACACTAACCCTAGCCCACAAAACTTGGCTCTGTGTTTGTGATTCCTGCGCCTTGGCTCACATTTTCACTAGAAAAAGTCGAAAATTTTTTCTAAGACATGCCTCACAGTTGATGATGGATAGCCGAGCAGCTGGACAAAAATGTAAAATTTTACATTTTTCCGTGGCTCAGAACACTAACCCTAGCCCATAAAACTTGGCTCTGTGTCTGGAACTCCTGCGTCTTGGCTCACATTTTCACTACAAACAGAAGAAAATTTATTCTAAGCCATGCCTCACAGTTGGTGATGGATAGCCGAGCTACTGGACCAAACTGTAAGATTTTTACATTTTTCCGTGGCTCAGAACACTAACCCTAGCCCACAAAACTTGGCTCTGTGTCTGGAATTAATGCGACTTGGCTCACATTTTCCCTAGAAAAGTCGCAAATTATTTCTAGGACATACCTCACAGTCGATGATGGATAGCCGAGCTACTGGACCAAAATGTAAAATTTTTACATTTTTCCGTGGCTCAGAACACTAACCCTAGCGCACAAAACTTGGCTCTGTGTCTGGAACTCCTGCGTCTTGGTTCACATTTTCACTAGAAACAGAAGAAAATTTATTCTAAGACAAACCTCACAGTTGATGATGGATAGCCGAGCTACTGGACCAAAATGTAAAATTTTTAAATTTTTCCGTGGCTCAGAACACTAACCCTAGCCCACAAAACTTGGCTCTGTGTCTGGAACTCCTGCGTCTTGGCTCACATTTTCACTAGAAACCGAAGAAAATTTATTCTAAGACAAACCTCACAGTTGATGATGGATAGCCGAGCTATTGGACCAAAATGTAAGATTTTTACATTTTTCCGTGGCTCAGAACACTAACCCTAATCCACAAAACTTGGCTCTGTGTCTGGAACTCCTGCGTCTTGTCTCACATTTTCACTACAAACAGAAGAAAATTTATTCTAAGACATACCTCACAGTTGATGATGGATAGCCGAGCTACTGGACGAAAATGTAAAATTTTTAAATTTTTCCATGGCTTAGAACACTAACCCTAGCTCACAAGACTTGGCTCTGTGTTTGTGATTCCTGCGCCTTGGCTCACATTTTCACTAGAAAAAGTCGAAAATTTATTCTAAGACAAACCTCACAGTTGATGATGGATAGCCGAGCTACTGGACCAAAATGTAAAATTTTTAAATTTTTCCGTGGCTCAGAACACTAACCCTAGCCCACAAAACTTGGCTCTGTGTCTGGAACTCCTGCGTCTTGGCTCACATTTTCACTAGAAACCGAAGAAAATTTATTCTAAGACATACCTCACAGTTGATGATGGATAGCCGAGCTACTGGACCAAAATATTAGATTTTTACATTTTTCCGTGGCTCAGAACACTAAACCTAGCCCACAAAACTTGGCTCTGTGTCTGGAACTCCTGCGTCTTTGGCTCACATTTTCACTAGAAACAGAAGAAAATTTATTCTAAGACATACCTCACAGATGATGGAGGATAGCCGAGCTACTGGATCAAAATGTAAAATTTTTACATTTTTCCGTGACTCAGAACACTAACCCTAGTCCACAAAACTTGGCTCTGTGTCTGGAACTCCTGCGTCTTGGCTCACATTTTCACTAGAAACCGAAGAAAATTTATTCTAAGACATACCTTACAGTTGATGGAGGATAGCCGAGCTACTGGACCAAAATGTAAAATTTTTACATTTTTCCGTGGCTCAGAACACTAAACCTAGCCCACAAAACTTGGCTCTGTGTCTGGAACTCCTGCCTCTTGGCTCACATTTTCACTAGAAACCGAAGAAAATTTATTCTAAGACATACCTCACAGTTGATGGAGGATAGCCGAGCTACTGGATAAAAATGTAAATTTTTTACATTTTTCCGTGGCTCAGAACACTAACCCTAGTCCACAAATCTTGGCTCTGTGTCTGGAACTCCTGCGTCTTGGCTCACATTTTCACTACAAACAGAAGAAAATTTATTCTAAGACATACCTCACAGTTGATGATGGATAGCCGAGCTATTGGACCAAAATGTAAAATTTTTAAATTTTTCCGTGGCTCAGAACACTAACCCTAGCCCACAAAACTTGGCTCTGTGTCTGGAATTCCTGCGCCATGGCTCACAATTTCACTAGAAAAAGTCGAAAATTTTTTCTAAGACATGTCTCACAGTTGATGATGGATAGCCGAGCTACTGGACCAAAATGTAAGATTTTCACATTTTTCCGTGGCTCAGAACACTAACCCTAGTCCACAAAACTTGGCTCTGTGTCTGGAATTCCTGCGCCATGGCTCACAATTTCACTAGAAAAAGTCGCAAATTTTTTCTAAGACATGCCTCACAGTTGGTGATGGATAGCCGAGCTACTGGACCAAAATGTAAGATTTTTACATTTTTCCGTGGCTCAGAACACTAACCCTAGCCCACAAAACTTGGCTCTGTGTTTGGGATTCCTGCGTCTTGGCTCACATTTTCACTAGAAACAGAAGAAAATTTATTCTAAGACATACCTCACAGTTGATAGAGGATAGCCGAGCTACTGGATCAAAATGTTAAATTTTTACATTTTTCCGTGGCTCAGAACACTAAACCTAGCCCACAAAACTTGGCTCTGTGTCTGGAACTCCTGCGTCTTGGCTCACATTTTCACCAGAAACCGAAGAAAATTTATTCTAAGACATGCCTCACAGTTGGTGATGGATAGCCGAGCTACTGGACCAAAATGTAAGATTTTAAAATTTTTCCGTGGCTCAGAACACTAAACCTAGCCCAAAAACTTGGATCTGTGTTTGGGATTCCTGCGCCTTGGTTCACATTTTCACCAGAAAAAGCTGCAAATTTTTTTTAGGACATGACTCACAGTTTATGATGGATAGCCGAGCTACTGGACCAAAATGTAAGATTTTTACATTTTTCCGTGGCTCAGAACACTAACACTAGCCCACAAAACTTGGCTCTGTGTCTGGAACTCCTGCGTCTTGGCTCACATTTTCACTACAAACAGAAGAAAATTTACTCTAAGACATACCTCACAGTTTATGATGGATAGCCGAGCTACTGGACCAACATGTTAGATTTTTACATTTTTCCGTGGCTCAGAACACTAAACCTAGCCCACAAAACTTGGCTCTGTGTCTGGAATTCCTGCGCCACGGCTCACAATTTCACTAGAAAAAGTCGCAAATTTTTTCTAAGACATGACTCACAGTTGATGATGGATAGCCGAGGAGCTGGACGAAAATGTAAAATTCTTAAATTTTTCGGTGGCTCAGAACTCTAACCCTAGCCCACAAAACTTGGCTCTGTGTCTGGAACTCCTGCGTCTTGGCTCACATTTTCACTACAAACAGAAGAAAATTTATTCTAAGACAGACCTCACAGTTGATGATGGATAGCCGAGCTACTGGATCAAAATGTAAGATTTTTACATTTTTCCGTGGTTCAGAACACTAACCCCAGTCCACAAAACTTGGCTCTGTGTCTGGAACTCCTGCCTCTTGGCTCACATTTTCACTAGAAACCGAAGAAAATTTATTCTAAGACATACTTCACAGTGGATGGAGGATAGCCGAGCTACTGGATAGAAATGTAAAATTTTTACATTTTTCCGTGGCTCAGAACACTAACCCTAGCCCACAAAACTTGGCCCTGTGTCTGGAACTCCCGCGTCTTGGCTCACATTTTCACTACAAACAGAAGAAAATTTATTCTAAGACATACCTCACAGTTGATGATGGATAGCCGAGCTACTGGATCAAAATGTAAGATTTTTACATTTTTCCGTGGTTCAGAACACTAACCCCAGTCCACAAAACTTGGCTCTGTGTCTGGGATTCCTGCGTCTTGGTTCACATTTTCACTAGAAACAGAAGAAAATTTATTCTCAAACATACCTCAAAGTTGATGGAGGATAGCCGAGCTACTGGATAGAAATGTAAAATTTTTACATTTTTCCGTGGCTCAGAACACTAACATTAGTCCACAAAACTTGGCTCTGTGTCTGGAACTCCTGCGTCTTGGCTCACATTTTCACTACAAACAGAAGAAAATTTATTCTAAGACAAACCTCACAGTTGATGATGGATAGCCGAGCTACTGGATCAAAATGTAAGATTTTTACATTTTTCCGTGGCTCAGAACACTAACCCTAGCCCAAAATGTAAAATTTTTACATTTTTCCGTGGTTCAGAACACTAACCCCAGTCCACAAAACTTGGCTCTGTGTCTGGGATTCCTGCGTCTTGGTTCACATTTTCACTAGAAACAGAAGAAAATTTATTCTCAAACATACCTCAAAGTTGATGGAGGATAGCCGAGCTACTGGATAGAAATGTAAAATTTTTACATTTTTCCGTGGCTCAGAACACTAACATTAGTCCACAAAACTTGGCTCTGTGTCTGGAACTCCTGCGTCTTGGCTCACATTTTCACTACAAACAGAAGAAAATTTATTCTACGACAAACCTCACAGTTGATGATGGATAGCCGAGCTACTGGCCCAAAATGTAAAATTTTTACATTTTTCCGTGACTCAGAACACTAACCCTAGCCCATAAAACTTGGCTCTGTGTCTGGAACTCCTGCGTCTTGGCTCACATTTTCACTACAAACAGAAGAAAATTTATTCTAAGACAAACCTCACAGTTGATGATGGATAGCTGAGCTACTGGACCAAAATGTAAAATTTTTACATTTTTCCGTGGGTCAGAACACTAACCCTAGCCCATAAAACTTGGCTCTGTGTCTGGAATTCCTGCGCCATGGCTCACAATTTCACTAGAAAAAGTCGAAAATTTTTTCTAAGACATCCCTCACAGTTGGTGATGGATAGCCGAGCTACTGGCCCAAAATGTAAGATTTTTACATTTTTCCGTGGCTCAGAACACTAACCCTAGCGCACAAAACTTGGCTCTGTGTCTGGAACTCCTGCGTCTTGGCTCACATTTTCACTAGAAACCGAAGAAAATTTATTCTAAGACATACCTCACAGTTGATGGAGGATAGCCGAGCTACTGGACCAAAATGTAAGATTTGTACATTTTTCGGTGGCTCAGAACACTAACCCCAGTCCACAAAACTTGGCTCTGTGTCTGGAACTCCTGCCTCTTGGCTCCCATTTTCACTAGAAACAGAAGAAAATTTATTCTAAGACATACCTCACAGTTGATGGAGGATAGCCGAGCTACTGGATAGAAATGTAAAATTTTTACATTTTTCCGTGGCTCAGAACACTAACATTAGTCCACAAAACTTGGCTCTGTGTCTGGAACTCCTGCGTCTTGGCTCACATTTTCACTACAAACAGAAGAAAATTTATTCTAAGACAAACCTCACAGTTGATGATGGATAGCCGAGCTATTGGACCAAATTGTAAAATTTTTACATTTTTCCATGGCTCAGAACACTAACCCTAGCCCACAAAACTTGGCTCTGTGTTTGGGATTCCTGCGTCTTGGTTCACATTTTCACTAGAAACAGAAGAAAATTTATTCTCAGACATACCTCAAAGTTTGTGATGGATAGCCGAGCTACTGAATCAAAATGTAAGATTTTTACATTTTTCCGTGGCTCAGAACACTAACCCTAGCCCACAAAACTTGGCTCTGTGTCTGGAACTCCTGCGTCTTTGGCTCCCATTTTCACTAGAAACAGAAGAAAATTTATTCTAAGACATACCTCACAGTTGATGAAGGATAGCCGAGCTACTGGATCAAAATGTAAAATTTTTACATTTTTTCGTATCTCAGAACACTAAACCTAGCCCACAAAACTTGGCTCTGTGTCTGGAACTCCTGCGTCTTGGCTCACATTTTCACTACAAACAGAAGAAAATTTATTCTTAGACATACCTCACAGTTGATGATGGATAGCCGAGCTACTGGATCAAAATGTAAGATTTTTACATTTTTCCGTGGCTCAGAACTTTAACCCTAGTCCACAAAAATTGGCTCTGTGTCTGGAACTCCTGCGTCTTGGCTCACATTTTCACTAGAAACTGAAGAAAATTTATTCTAAGACTAACCTCACAGTTGATGGAGGATAGCCGAGCTACTGGATAGAAATGTAAAATTTTACATTTTTCCGTGGCTCAGAACACTAACGTTAGTCCACAAAACTTGGCTCTGTGTCTGGAACTCCTGCGTCTTGGCTCACATTTTCACTACAAACAGAAGAAAATTTATTCTAAGACATACCTCACAGTTGATGATGGATAGCCGAGCTGCTGGACCAAAATGCAAAATTTTAACATTTTTCCGTGACTCATAACACTAACCCTAGCGCACAAAACTTGGCTCTGTGTTTGGGATTCCTGCGTCTTGGCTCACATTTTCACTAGAAACAGAAGAAAATTTATTCTAAGACATACCTCACAGTTGATAGAGGATAGCCGAGCTACTGGAGTAAAATATAAGATTTTTACATTTTTCCGTGGCTCAGAACACTAACCCTAGCCCACAAAACATGGCTCTGTGTCTGGAATTCCTGCGCCATGGCTCACATTTTCACTAGAAAAAGTCGCAAATTTTTTCTAAGACATCCCTCACAGTTGGTGATGGATAGCCGAGCTACTGGCCCAAAATGCAAGATTTTTACATTTTTCCGTGGCTCAGAACACTAACCCTAGCGCACAAAACTTGGCTCTGTGTTTCGGATTCCTGCGTCTTGGCTCACATTTTCACTAGAAACAGAAGAAAATTTATTCTAAGACATACCTCACAGTTGATAGAGGATAGCCGAGCTACTGGATCAAAATGTAAGATTTTAAAATTTTTCCGTGGCTCAGAACACTAACCCTAGCCCACAAAACTTGGCTCTGTGTCTGGAACTCCTGCGTCTTTGGCTCCCATTTTCACTAGAAACAGAAGAAAATTTATTCTTAGACATACCTCACAGTTGATGAAGGATAGCCGAGCTACTGGATCAAAATGTAAAATTTTTACATTTTTTCGTATCTCAGAACACTAACCCTAGCCCACAAAACTTGGCTCTGTGTCTGGAACTCCTGCGTCTTTGGCTCCCATTTTCACTAGAAACAGAAGAAAATTTATTCTAAGACATACCTCACAGTTGATGAAGGATAGCCGAGCTACTGGATCAAAATGTAAAATTTTTACATTTTTTCGTATCTCAGAACACTAAACCTAGCCCACAAAACTTGGCTCGGTGTCTGGAACTCCTGCGTCTTTGGCTCCCATTTTCACTAGAAACAGAAGAAAATTTATTCTTAGACATACCTCACAGTTGATGGAGGATAGCCGAGCTACTGGATAGAAATGTAAAATTTTACATTTTTCCGTGGCTCAGAACACTAACCCTAGCGCACAAAACTTGGCTCTGTGTCTGGAACTCCTGCGTCTTGGCTCACATTTTCACTAGAAACCGAAGAAAATTTATTCTAAGACATACCTCACAGTTGATGGAGGATAGCCGAGCTACTGGATAGAAATGTAAAATTTTACATTTTTCCGTGGCTCAGAACACTAACCCTAGCGCACAAAACTTGGCTCTGTGTCTGGAACTCCTGCGTCTTGGCTCACATTTTCACTAGAAAAGTCGCAAATTTTTTCTAAGACATGCCTCACAGTTGATGATGGATAGCCGAGCAGCTGGACCAAAATGTAAAATTTTTACATTTTTCCGTGGCTCAGAACACTAACCCTAGCCCACAAAAGTTGGCTCTGTGTCTGGAATTCCTGCGCCATGGCTCACATTTTCACTAGAAAAGTCGCAAATTTTTTCTAAGACATGCCTCACAGTTGATGATGGATAGCCGAGCAGCTGGACCAAAATGTAAAATTTTTACATTTTTCCGTGGCTCAGAACACTATACCTAGCCCACAAAACTTGGCTCTGTGTTAGGTATTCCTGCGTCTTGGCTCACATTTTCACTAGAATCAGAAGAAAATTATTACTAAGACATGCCTTACAGTTGATGATGGCTAGCCGAGCAGCCGGACCAAAATGTAAGATATTTAAATTTTTCCGTGGCTCAGAACACTAACCCCAGCCCACAAAACTTGGCTCTGTGTTTGGTATTCCTGCGTCTTGGGTCACATTTTCACTAGAATCAGAAGAAAATTATTACTAAGACATGCGTTACAGTTGATGATGGCTAGCCGAGCAGCTGGACCAAAATGTAAGATATTTAAATTTTTCCGTGGCTCAGAACACTAACCCTAGCCCACAAAACTTGGCTCTGTGTTTGGGATTCCTGCGTCTTGGTTCACATTTTCACTAGAAACGGAAGAAAATTTATTCTCAGACATACCTCAAAGTTTGTGATGGATAGCCGAGCTACTGAATCAAAATGTAAGATTTTTACATTTTTCCGTGGCTCAGAACACTAACCCTAGCCCACAAAACTTGGCTCTGTGTCTGGAACTCCTGCGTCTTTGGCTCCCATTTTCACTAGAAACAGAAGAAAATTTATTCTAAGACATACCTCACAGTTGATGAAGGATAGCCGAGCTACTGGATCAAAATGTAAAATTTTTACATTTTTCCGTGGCTCAGAACACTAACCCTAGCGCACAAAACTTGGCTCTGTGTTTCGGATTCCTGCGTCTTGGCTCACATTTTCACTAGAAACAGAAGAAAATTTATTCTAAGACATACCTCACAGTTGATAGAGGATAGCCGAGCTACTGGATCAAAATGTAAGATTTTAAAATTTTTCCGTGGCTCAGAACACTAACCCTAGCCCACAAAACTTGGCTCTGTGTCTGGAACTCCTGCGTCTTTGGCTCCCATTTTCACTAGAAACAGAAGAAAATTTATTCTTAGACATACCTCACAGTTGATGAAGGATAGCCGAGCTACTGGATCAAAATGTAAAATTTTTACATTTTTTCGTATCTCAGAACACTAACCCTAGCCCACAAAACTTGGCTCTGTGTCTGGAACTCCTGCGTCTTTGGCTCCCATTTTCACTAGAAACAGAAGAAAATTTATTCTAAGACATACCTCACAGTTGATGAAGGATAGCCGAGCTACTGGATCAAAATGTAAAATTTTTACATTTTTTCGTATCTCAGAACACTAAACCTAGCCCACAAAACTTGGCTCGGTGTCTGGAACTCCTGCGTCTTTGGCTCCCATTTTCACTAGAAACAGAAGAAAATTTATTCTTAGACATACCTCACAGTTGATGGAGGATAGCCGAGCTACTGGATAGAAATGTAAAATTTTACATTTTTCCGTGGCTCAGAACACTAACCCTAGCGCACAAAACTTGGCTCTGTGTCTGGAACTCCTGCGTCTTGGCTCACATTTTCACTAGAAACCGAAGAAAATTTATTCTAAGACATACCTCACAGTTGATGGAGGATAGCCGAGCTACTGGATAGAAATGTAAAATTTTACATTTTTCCGTGGCTCAGAACACTATACCTAGCCCACAAAACTTGGCTCTGTGTTAGGTATTCCTGCGTCTTGGCTCACATTTTCACTAGAAAAGTCGCAAATTTTTTCTAAGACATGCCTCACAGTTGATGATGGATAGCCGAGCAGCTGGACCAAAATGTAAAATTTTTACATTTTTCCGTGGCTCAGAACACTAACCCTAGCCCACAAAAGTTGGCTCTGTGTCTGGAATTCCTGCGCCATGGCTCACATTTTCACTAGAAAAGTCGCAAATTTTTTCTAAGACATGCCTCACAGTTGATGATGGATAGCCGAGCAGCTGGACCAAAATGTAAAATTTTTACATTTTTCCGTGGCTCAGAACACTATACCTAGCCCACAAAACTTGGCTCTGTGTTAGGTATTCCTGCGTCTTGGCTCACATTTTCACTAGAATCAGAAGAAAATTATTACTAAGACATGCCTTACAGTTGATGATGGCTAGCCGAGCAGCCGGACCAAAATGTAAGATATTTAAATTTTTCCGTGGCTCAGAACACTAACCCCAGCCCACAAAACTTGGCTCTGTGTTTGGTATTCCTGCGTCTTGGGTCACATTTTCACTAGAATCAGAAGAAAATTATTACTAAGACATGCGTTACAGTTGATGATGGCTAGCCGAGCAGCTGGACCAAAATGTAAGATATTTAAATTTTTCCGTGGCTCAGAACACTAACCCCAGCCCACAAAACTTGGCTCTGTGTTTGGTATTCCTGCGTCTTGGCTCACATTTTCACTAGAAAAAGTCGCAAATTTTTTCTAAGACATGCCTCACAGTTGATGAAGGATAGAAGAGCAGCTGGACCAAAATGTAAAATTTTTACATTTTTCCGTGGCTCAGAACACTAACCCTAGCACACAAAACTTGGCTCTGTGTTTGGTATTCCTGCGTCTTGGCTCACATTTTCACTAGAATCAGATGAAAATTTTTAGTTTCTAAGGCATACCTCACAGTTTATGATGGATAGCCGAGCTTCTGGCCCAAAATATAAATTTTTTACATTTTTTCGTGGCTCAGAACACTAACCCTAGCACACAAAACTTGGCTCTGTGTTTGGGATTCCTGCGCCTTGGCTCACATTTTCACTAGAAAAAGTGGAAAATTTTTAATAAGACATAACTCACAGTTGATTATGGATAGCCGAGCAGCTGGACCAAAATGTAAAATTTTTCCATTTTTCCGTGGCTCAGAGCACTATACCTAGCCCACAAAACTTGGCTCTGTGTTTGGTATTCCTGCGTCTTGGCTCACATTTTCACTAGAATCAGAAGAAAATTATTACTAAGACATGACTCACAGTTGATGATGGATAGCCGAGCTACTGGCCCAAAATGTAAAATTTTTACATTTTTCCGTGGCTCAGAACACTAACCCTAGCCCACAAAACTTGGCTTTGTGTTTGGGATTCCTGCGCCTTGGCTCACATTTTCACTAGAAAAAGTGGAAAATTTTTAATAAGACATAACTCACAGTTTATGATGGATAGCCGAGCTACTGGTTCAAAATGCAAAATTTTTACATTTTTCCGTGGCTCATAACACTAACCCTAGGCCACAAAACTTGGCTCTGTGATTGGGATTCCTGCGCTTTGGCTCACATTTTCACTAGAAAAAGACAAAAATGTATTCTGGGACATGACTCACAGTTGATGATGGATAGCCGAGCTCCTGGCCCAAAATGTAATTTTTTTACATTTTTTCGTGGCTTAGAACACTAACCCTAGCCCATAAAACTTGGCTCTGTGATTGGGATTCCTGCGCTTTGGCTCACATTTTCACTAGAAAAAGCCGAAAATGTATTTTCAGACATGACTCACAGTTTATGATGAATAGCCGAGCTCCTGGCCCAAAATGTAAAATTTTTACATTTTTCCGTGGCTCAGAACACTAACCCTAGCCCAGAAAACTTGGCTCTGTGATTGGGATTCCTGCGCCTTTGCTCACATTTTCACTAGAAAAAGTCGAAAATTTTTTCTAAGACATGCCTCACAGTTTATGATGGATAGCCGAGCTACTGGTCCAAAATGCAAAATTTTTCCATTTTTCCGTGGCTCAGAACACTAACCCTAGCCCATAAAACTTGGCTCTGTGATTGGGATTCCTGTGCTTTGGCTCACATTTTCACTAGAAAAAGCCGAAAATGTATTCTGAGATATGACTCACAGTTGATGATGAATAGCCGAGCTCCTGGCCCAAAATGTAAAATTTTTACATTTTTCCGTGGCTCAGAACACTAACCTTAGCCCAGAAAACTTAGCTCTGTGTTTGGGATTCCTGCGCCTTTGCTCACATTTTCACTAGAAAAAGTCGAAAATTTTTTCTTAGACATGCCTCATAGTTTATGATGGATAGCCGAGCTACTGGTTCAAAATGCAAAATTTTCACATTTTTCCGTGGCTCAGAACACTAACCCTAGGCCACAAAACTTGGCTCTGTGATTGGGATTCCTGCGCTTTGGCTCACATTTAAACTAGAAAAAGCCGAAAATGTATTCTGAGATATGACTCACAGTTGATGATGAATAGCCGAGCTCCTGGCCCAAAATGTAAAATTTTTACATTTTTCCGTGGCTCAGAACACTAACCCTAGCCCCCAAAACTTGGCTCTGTGTTTGGTATTCCTGCGTCTTGGCTCACATTTTCACTAGAAAAAGTCGAAAATTTTTTCTAAGACATGCCTCACAGTTGATGATGGATAGCCGAGCAGCTGGACCAAAATGTAAAATTTTACATTTTTCCGTGGCTCAGAACACTAACCCTAGGCCACAAAACTTGGCTCTGTGATTGGGATTCCTGCGCTTTGGCTCACATTTTCACTAGAAAAAGTCGAAAATTTTTTCCAAGACATGCCTCACAGTTTATGATGGATAGCCGAGCTACTGGTTCAAAATGCAAAATTTTTACATTTTTCCGTGGCTCAGAACACTAACCCTAGGCCACAAAACTTGGCTCTGTGATTGGGATTCCTGCGCTTTGGCTCACATTTTCACTAGAAAAAGCCGAAAATGTATTCTGGGACATGACTCACAGTTGATGATGAATAGCCGAGCTCCTGGCCCAAAATGTAAAATTTTTACATTTTTCCGTGGCTCAGAACACTAACCCTAGCCCACAAAACTTGGCTCTGTGTTTGGGATTCCTTCGCCTTGGCTCACATTTTCTCTAGAAAAAGTGGAAAAATTTTTCTAAGACATGCCTCACAGTTTATGATGGATAGCCGAGCTACTGGTTCAAATTGTAAAATTTTTACATTTTTCCGTGGCTCAGAGCACTAACCCTAGCCCACAAAACTTTGCTCTGTGTTTGGTATTCCTGCGTCTTGGCTCACATTTCCACTAGAATCAGAAGAAAATTATTACTAAGACATGACTCACAGTTGATGATGGATAGCCGAGCTACTGGCCCAAAATGTAAAATTTTTACATTTTTCCGTGGCTCAGAACACTAACCCTAGCCCACAAAACTTGGCTCTGTGTTTGGGATTCCTGCGCCTTGGCTCACATTTTCACTAGAAAAAGTGGAAAATTTTTAATAAGACATAACTCACAGTTGATTATGGATAGCCAAAATGTAAAAATGTGGACCAAAATGTAAAATTTTTCCATTTTTCCGTGGCTCAGAGCAATAACCTTAGCCCAGAAAACTTAGCTCTGTGTTTGGGATTCCTGCGCCTTTGCTCACATTTTCACTAGAAAAAGTCGAAAATTTTTTCTAAGACATGCCTCACAGTTTATGATGGATAGCCGAGCTACTGGTTCAAAATGCAAAATTTTTACATTTTTCCGTGGCTCAGAACACTAACCCTAGGCCACAAAACTTGGCTCTGTGATTGGGATTCCTGCGCTTTGGCTCACATTTTCACTAGAAAAAGCCGAAAATGTATTCTGAGATATGACTCACAGTTGATGATGAATAGCCGAGCTCCTGGCCCAAAATGTAAAATTTTTCCATTTTTCCGTGACTCAGAGCACTAACCCTAGCCCACAAAACTTTGCTCTGTGTTTGGTATTCCTGCGTCTTGGCTCACATTTTCACTAGAAAAAGTCGAAAATTTTTTCTAAGACATGCCTCACAGTTGATGATGGATAGCCGAGCAGCTGGACCAAAATGTAAAATTTTTACATTTTTCCGTGGCTCAGAACACTAACCCTAGCCCAGAAAACTTGGCTCTGTGATTGGGATTCCTGTGCTTTGGCTCACATTTTCACTAGAAAAAGCCGAAAATGTATTCTGAGATATGACTCACAGTTGATGATGAATAGCCGAGCTCCTGGCCCAAAATGTAAAATTTTTACATTTTTCCGTGGCTCAGAACACTAACCCTAGCCCAGAAAACTTGGCTCTGTGTTTGGGATTCCTGCGCCTTTGCTCACATTTTCACTAGAAAAAGTCGAAAATTTTTTCTAAGACATGCCTCACAGTTTATGATGGATAGCCGAGCTACTGGTCCAAAATGCAAAATTTTTCCATTTTTCCGTGGCTCAGAACACTAACCCTAGCCCACAAAACTTGGCTCTGTGATTGGGATTCCTGTGCTTTGGCTCACATTTTCACTAGAAAAAGCCGAAAATGTATTCTGAGATATGACTCACAGTTGATGATGAATAGCCGAGCTCCTGGCCCAAAATGTAAAATTTTTACATTTTTCCGTGGCTCAGAACACTAACCTTAGCCCAGAAAACTTAGCTCTGTGTTTGGGATTCCTGCGCCTTTGCTCACATTTTCACTAGAAAAAGTCGAAAATTTTTTCTAAGACATGCCTCACAGTTTATGATGGATAGCCGAGCTACTGGTTCAAAATGCAAAATTTTTACATTTTTCCGTGGCTCAGAACACTAACCCTAGGCCACAAAACTTGGCTCTGTGATTGGGATTCCTGCGCTTTGGCTCACATTTTCACTAGAAAAAGCCGAAAATGAATTCTGAGATATGACTCACAGTTGATGATGAATAGCCGAGCTCCTGGCCCAAAATGTAAAATTTTTACATTTTTCCGTGGCTCAGAACACTAACCCTAGGCCACAAAACTTGGCTCTGTGATTGGGATTCCTGCGCTTTGGCTCACATTTTCACTAGAAAAAGCCGAAAATGTATTCTGGGACATGACTCACAGTTTATGATGAATAGCCGAGCTCCTGGCCCAAAATGTAAAATTTTTACATTTTTCCGTGGCTCAGAACACTAACCCTAGCCCAGAAAACTTAGCTCTGTGTTTGGGATTCCTGCGCCTTTGCTCACATTTTCACTAGAAAAAGTCGAAAATTTTTTCTAAGACATGCCTCACAGTTTATGATGGATAGCCGAGCTACTGGTCCAAAATGCAAAATTTTTCCATTTTTCCGTGGCTCAGAACACTAACCCTAGCCCAGAAAACTTGGCTCTGTGTTTGGTATTCCTGCGTCTTGGCTCACATTTTCACTAGAAAAAGCCGAAAATGTATTCTGAGATATGACTCACAGTTGATGATGAATAGCCGAGCTCCTGGCCCAAAATGTAAAATTTTTACATTTTTCCGTGGCTCAGAACACTAACCTTAGCCCAGAAAACTTAGCTCTGTGTTTGGGATTCCTGCGCCTTTGCTCACATTTTCACTAGAAAAAGTCGAAAATTTTTTCTAAGACATGCCTCACAGTTTATGATGGATAGCCGAGCTACTGGTCCAAAATGCAAAATTTTTCCATTTTTCCGTGGCTCAGAACACTAACCCTAGCCCACAAAACTTGGCTCTGTGATTGGGATTCCTGTGCTTTGGCTCACATTTTCACTAGAAAAAGCCGAAAATGTATTCTGAGATATGACTCACAGTTGATGATGAATAGCCGAGCTCCTGGCCCAAAATGTAAAATTTTTACATTTTTCCGTGGCTCAGAACACTAACCTTAGCCCAGAAAACTTAGCTCTGTGTTTGGGATTCCTGCGCCTTTGCTCACATTTTCACTAGAAAAAGTCGAAAATTTTTTCTAAGACATGCCTCACAGTTTATGATGGATAGCCGAGCTACTGGTTCAAAATGCAAAATTTTTACATTTTTCCGTGGCTCAGAACACTAACCCTAGGCCACAAAACTTGGCTCTGTGTTTGGTATTCCTGCGTCTTGGCTCACATTTTCACTAGAAAAAGCCGAAAATGTATTCTGAGATATGACTCACAGTTGATGATGAATAGCCGAGCTCCTGGCCCAAAATGTAAAATTTTTACATTTTTCCGTGGCTCAGAACACTAACTCTAGCCCAGAAAACTTAGCTCTGTGTTTGGGATTCCTGCGCCTTTGCTCACATTTTCACTAGAAAAAGTCGAAAATTTTTTCTAAGACATGCCTCACAGTTTATGATGGATAGCCGAGCTACTGGACCAAAATGTAAAATTTTTACATTTTTCCGTGGCTTAGAACACTAAACCTAGCCCATAAAACTTGGCTCTGTGATTGGGATTCCTGCGCTTTGGCTCACATTTTCACTAGAAAAACCGAAAATGTATTTTGGGACATGACTCACAGTTTATGATGAATAGCCGAGCTCCTGGCCCAAAATGTAAAATTTTTACATTTTTCCGTGGCTCAGAACACTAACCCTAGCCCAGAAATCTTGGTTTTGTGATTGGGATTCCTGCGCCTTTGCTCACATTTTCACTAGAAAAAGTCGAAAATTTTTTCTAAGACATGCCTCACAGTTTATGATGGATAGCCGAGCTACTGGTTCAAAATGCAAAATTTTTACATTTTTCCGTGGCTCAGAACACTAACCCTAGCCCACAAAACTTGGCTCTGTGTTTGGTATTCCTGCGTCTTGGCTCACATTTTCACTAGAAAAAGTCGAAAATTTTTTCTAAGACATGCCTCACAGTTGATGATGGATAGCCGAGCAGCTGGACCAAAATGTAAAATTTTTCCATTTTTCCGTGGCTCAGAGCACTATACCTAGCCCACAAAACTTGGCTCTGTGTTTGGTATTCCTGCGTCTTGGCTCACATTTTCACTAGAATCAGAAGAAAATTATTACTAAGACATGACTCACAGTTGATGATGGATAGCCGAGCTACTGGCCCAAAATGTAAAATTTTTACATTTTTCCGTGGCTCAGAACACTAACCCTAGCCCACAAAACTTGGCTTTGTGTTTGGGATTCCTGCGCCTTGGCTCACATTTTCACTAGAAAAAGTGGAAAATTTTTAATAAGACATAACTCACAGTTTATGATGGATAGCCGAGCTACTGGCCCAAAATGTAAAATTTTTACATTTTTCCGTGGCTCAGAACACTAACCCTAGGCCACAAAACTTGGCTCTGTGATTGGGATTCCTGCGCTTTGGCTCACATTTTCACTAGAAAAAGCCGAAAATGTATTCTGGGACATGACTCACAGTTGATGATGGATAGCCGAGCTACTGGCCCAAAATGTAAAATTTTTACATTTTTCCGTGGCTCAGAACACTAACCCTAGGCCACAAAACTTGGCTCTGTGATTGGGATTCCTGCGTCTTGGCTCACATTTTCACTAGAATCAGAAGAAAATTATTACTAAGACATGACTCACAGTTGATGATGGATAGCCGAGCTACTTTCCCAAAATGTAAAATTTTTACATTTTTCCGTGGCTCAGAACACTAACCCTAGCCCACAAAACTTGGCTCTGTGTTTGGGATTCCTGCGCCTTGGCTCACATTTTCACTAGAAAAAGTGGAAAATGTATTCTGGGACATGCCTCACAGTTTATGATGGATAGCCGAGCTACTGGTTCAAAATGCAAAATTTTTACATTTTTCCGTGGCTCAGAACACTAACCCTAGCCCACAAAACTTGGCTCTGTGTTTGGGATTCCTGCGCCTTGGCTCACATTTTCACTAGAAAAAGTCGAAAATTTTTTCTAAGACATGCCTCACAGTTGATGATGGATAGCCGAGCTACTGGCCCAAAATATAATTTTTTTACATTTTTTCGTGGCTCAGAACACTAACCCTAGCACACAAAACTTGGCTCTGTGTTTGGGATTCCTGCGCCTTGGCTCACATTTTCACTAGAAAAAGTGGAAAATTTTTAATAAGACATAACTCACAGTTGATTATGGATAGCCGAGCAGCTGGACCAAAATGTAAAATTTTTCCATTTTTCCGTGGCTCAGAGCACTATACCTAGCCCACAAAACTTGGCTCTGTGTTTGGTATTCCTGCGTCTTGGCTCACATTTTCACTAGAATCAGAAGAAAATTATTACTAAGACATGACTCACAGTTGATGATGGATAGCCGAGCTACTGGCCCAAAATGTAAAATTTTTACATTTTTCCGTGGCTCAGAACACTAACCCTAGCCCACAAAACTTGGCTTTGTGTTTGGGATTCCTGCGCCTTGGCTCACATTTTCACTAGAAAAAGTGGAAAATTTTTAATAAGACATAACTCACAGTTTATGATGGATAGCCGAGCTACTGGTTCAAAATGCAAAATTTTTACATTTTTCCGTGGCTCATAACACTAACCCTAGGCCACAAAACTTGGCTCTGTGATTGGGATTCCTGCGCTTTGGCTCACATTTTCACTAGAAAAAGACAAAAATGTATTCTGGGACATGACTCACAGTTGATGATGGATAGCCGAGCTCCTGGCCCAAAATGTAATTTTTTTACATTTTTTCGTGGCTTAGAACACTAACCCTAGCCCATAAAACTTGGCTCTGTGATTGGGATTCCTGCGCTTTGGCTCACATTTTCACTAGAAAAAACCGAAAATGTATTTTCAGACATGACTCACAGTTTATGATGAATAGCCGAGCTCCTGGCCCAAAATGTAAAATTTTTACATTTTTCCGTGGCTCAGAACACTAACCCTAGCCCAGAAAACTTGGCTCTGTGATTGGGATTCCTGCGCCTTTGCTCACATTTTCACTAGAAAAAGTCGAAAATTTTTTCTAAGACATGCCTCACAGTTTATGATGGATAGCCGAGCTACTGGTCCAAAATGCAAAATTTTTCCATTTTTCCGTGGCTCAGAACACTAACCCTAGCCCATAAAACTTGGCTCTGCGTTTGGTATTCCTGCGCCTTGGCTCACATTTTCACTAGAAAAAGTCGAAAATTTTTTCTAAGACATGCCTCACAGTTGATGATGGATAGCCGAGCTACTGGCCCAAAATATAATTTTTTTACATTTTTTCGTGGCTCAGAACAATAACCCTAGCCCACAAAACTTGGCTCTGCGTTTGGTATTCCTGCGTCTTGGCTCACATTTTCACTAGAAAAAGTGGAACATTTTTAATAAGACATAACTCACAGTTGATTATAGATAGCCAAGCAGCTGGACCAAAATGTAAAATTTTTCCATTTTTCCGTGGCTCAGAACACTAACCTTAGCCCACAAAACTTGGCTCTGTGTTTGGTATTCCTACGTTTTGGCTCACCTTTTCACGGAATCAGACGGAAAGTGGGTGAGTTTTCTGTACCTGAGAATTGATAAATCCTTTGATGAGGCATGTACGATTTTCCAAAAAAGCTGTATTTTTATTGAATCATTTCCAGATTTAGAATCTAAATCTGTTTTGGGGTCATTATGTGAAGTCATAATTTTGAGTTCCACTTTTTGAATTCTTAAAAAAAGCCGAGCTTCTTTCGCTAAAATTAATTATATTTGTCTATTGCGATGTTCTGTCTGTCTAAATATCTATCTAAATTGATATAAATGGGCCAGGCTTAAGCCAATGGCTTAGGTATTTATTATACCCGACAAATTTGTAAGCCGTAACCTGTATGTTTTTTTTTATTATAAATAGATTTATCATTACCTTTACTGGAAATTTAATTTCACTGGAGCTGTGGGAATATCAAAGGATACTTGTTGACATCAGAAATGTTAGCCAGATCGCCGAGATCTTCGAACTTTGGCCCATATTTATCTGGATATTTATCGTGTTGCTTTAGCTTGCTTTTGTTTTTCTATTAAAATTCTTAGGGTAGAGTTCTAATTAAAACACTGCCACACACATTTTTCGAATTTTTAGTTTTTGTAAGTGAAAAAAGTGTGACGCATTTTCTAAACGTTAGTATACCGGTAATATTTCAGCTTAAGCCTGCGTAAATTCCTATGAATAGAGTAACATGTATTTGGAATAGACAAGGGCGGGAAGCTTAAGCATTCATTGGGTTCAAAATTGGTTGTTGCGAATTTCATCTCAACTCAATGCATGTTTTCAAATGGCAGTAGGTAGTTACTTTAAAGCTAATCCCCACCCACAATCCTTTTCCGAAAATTATTGAATTTGTGTATATTTTTTTTTGAAAATTCCTTAGTACATTTAGGTACAAGTGTATCTGTTTTCCTTCAACAGTAAATTAATTTATCCGTTTAGGTAACTCCCTAGTCTATAAATTTCCATTGAAACATAATAAATAAAACGATACAAAGGAGCATATCCCATAAGTAACTACTATATGAATTGCGAGTGTTGAGGCATATGTGAGAGTAAAACTTTTGTTGAAAGAGTAGCTCTAAGAAAATTATGAAAAAAAAAAAAGAAAAACCTAAAATTTTGTAATAAGTTGTGGAAGTTGTGGGTACCTAAAGGATATGCGTTTGTTTCGTTACTTGTTGTTTGAGTTAGGCCTCTATTCTGGACTATTTTCTACATTTAACTGTCGAAGATAAAGCTGAAATAGTTGAACATTTGTTTTATGAACAAACGTTATAGTAGGTATACAAGCTTTTGTATTTATGTAAAATATCTATTGATATATGTATCTCAGTACAAGCAAAGCATAGTCTTTTACCACTAGTCGAAGAAACGGGTGCAGACACTATTTAATCTACTGGACCGGTCTGATATTTGCTTTCAAATTCAATCATAGCGCATGCCTATCAGTGGGGAAAATGAAAATTGAATTATTTTGAAATAAGGTGAATTGGTATTATTACCCAAAATGGAACTTTTATTCTGGTGGAATAATTGGCACATGGCAATTGTGTATCTTTCCACATATACACAAAACAGTGCATGTTAAAGGAACGAAGGAACCCACATGGTGGATTGTTTCTTTTGTACTTGTGGAACGTATTTATTTTACTCCACCACATTCTGTTCAAGTTACTTTCCTGAAGTATAGCTCATACTTTTTCTCTCGTTATTTGTATTAGCTATCTAATTTCATACCCTTGTTGATATTAAATAAGCATTTTTAGTAATAAACAGAATTTCACGTGGTTCAGTTCGGTTTATCAGACGTTCTTCTTATTGGTTTTTGGTGCTTTAGCAAAGAATTTTCCTGTGTGTATTTGCGGGTTGGATTACTAAATCTCTTAATGAGTGATAGAAAAGCGAATTTTTAACCCTTGGATAGACTTTAAAGGGGAAAAGTGTTTAAGAAAATGTTATTAACTGTTAAATTGTGCTAATTTTGTGGTTATCTTAAGTCTTTCACTCCCTCTGGATATCAGTTAAAACTAGAAAGAAATCAACTCAACAACAAACTGCTAGAAGGCTAGAAATTAAAAAATGTGAAAGAACCCCCCAAAAAGGTAAGCTATTTTCCGCAAATAAAAAAACAAATTTCTTTAAAACGTAAATTAACAGATACAAATTCGCCGGTATTGTTTTTTTTTATACTTTTTTGTTTATCATGCGTATGATATAATATTTAAATAAATAATTATCTTAAAATTGCAACAATTATTTTTAACATTTTTTCAAAATAAAATTGCATTGGTTGATTGAATAAAATAACTATTTTTTTGTGAATAAAATAAAATAGAAATTTTTATGCCGCCTAAAGCTAGGATCTAAATAAAGGACTTTTGCTTATGGCTTATTGCTCTCTGTTATTTTTTATTTCTTTTAAGTAAAAATTACAATTTTAATTATTTTTTAAACTAACACAATTTTTGATATCAGAAATGTTGTTTTTATAATTGTAATTCTTATAACAAGATTTGTAAAATTATTTTCACTATTGGTACGCATACTGGTATTTCGATATTATTATTGTAAATAATATTATATACATATATATTTTTGTCTTATAATTTTTCATTCTATATATTTTCACTTACTCTGTGTGATTATATCCAAATTTTTTTACTCTTTAGGCCAAGAAAATATTATTTCCTGAAGTTTACAAGAAACCGTTGTAAATTTTTGGATCGCTTTTGAATTTGTCTGTTGCGTTAGTAAGAAAAAAAAAGAATTTTGTTATCAATGTCCTAAATTTCCTAAGTTTCGACTGTGAATAGAATTTAGTATAATATTAAGGTTTAAAAAGCTATAGACCTTCAATTTTAAGATGCCACGCCCACTTTATATAGTATCGAGGCCAAAAATTCAGTGAACATATGTATACAATTTTGACTCTGAACCAAAAAAATAGTGGTTTACTTTACTGTAAGAAATGTAGCATATTTAGCAGATATATGGATATACGTGGTTATCTTCGGACCACTTTTTCTGACTTCCATGTTTAACCCATCATTTTCGATTTGGCGCTGTTTTCCTATTTTAGTTTTTTATAGTTTGGTCTTTTGGTTTAAGTATTTGCAACCATTTTCTTCTATGGTTTATAGATGTTCTAAAACAATTCAATAAATAAGGGCATTGTTCGAAAAAAAAATTCTAATTTTGTTGACTTTGTTCCAAAATTGAAGACCATCTACTTAAATTTATTAAAAGTTTCCTCACTGATTAGAAAACTGAACAATTCTGACTGAAATGAGCTAACAAAAATTTTCCGAAATTTGATAGCATGTTAAAAATTAGCTGAAGCAAGTAAGGATTGACTTGATGGAATTTTGAACTGCTAAGCTAACAAATTTTGTTCTTCTAGGAATCATAATTTTTTTTAAAAAAGATTTTCATTTTTTTTTAAAAAAGATTTTCAATTTTTTTATTCATAGTATTTATTTTTAGAAATTCGCATTTTTCTCGAGAAATTTAGGAAAAAAATCTTGTCTTTAATTTGTCACAAAAAATGATGTTCGATTCTTCAGTTTTCTCTTTTTATTGTCAGACCAGTCAGATGATCACTGTCTTTCGAATTTGTCTATTAATACTTATATTTTTTTGATCGCTGTGCTAAATTTCTGGCGATTACAAATATTTAAAGAACTTTGAGAATTAAAAAGAACTTTATTTATGAATAATTTAGGTGTTCGATTTTAAGACGCTACGCCCATTTGGGCTGTCCTAAAAAAACAACAATTGGATTATTATTTTTGAATATCTCTGTTGAAGTTAAAAAACAAGCTTGGAAATCTTTAGATTTGGGTTTTTACCCATAGCAGCCCGCCATTTTGAATTTGGAGCAGGTTATTTTTTAATTATTTATTTGAGTTGTTTTGGCTAAACCATTTTGTTAAATTTCGAAATCTTTCTCAAAAAAACTCATTGAGTTAGAGAATTATTGAAGTAAATTGTTTTATATTGTTTCTGAACTTCAAGTTTTGCAGAACTAAATGAAGTTTTCTTAAATAATTTCATAGGCCTAAATTTGGTGAACATCTAGCTATATTGCCTTTTGTTAGATTAGATAGATTCTCTTTTGAATTTTTATGCAGTAGTGGTCAGAATAAATAAAAAAAAAAAAAAATTAATTATAAATCTATTCTCAGGCACGCCCACTTTTTCAAAAACTAATTCGAGTTTTCGATCAAATATTGGTTGAAGTAAATATTGATGAGACCAACTATTCGCGTAAGGCCGTTTGAAATGTATATATTCCGCCAGATAAAAAAATTATAAGTCTTAATTATTGTCCTAAATTTATTAAGTTTCGAATAATATAAAAAATTCCCAAATAATTGAAGGCCTCTTTTATGTAATGTGTATTACGTTAAGGATCACACTTGACAAATTGCAACTAGCTATAATATAGCCAAAATGTATGCGTACCAATATAATTTTGACTCTACACTAAAAGTTAATGGTGGTTTACTTTAATGTAAAATACTTTAAATTTTATGACTTCGAAAAATTGCAGTATTTCGTGGGATTTTGTGGATTATTTTTTGTGTAACTTTTTCTGACTTTTGAAGCCGTCATTTTGGATTTAAGTTTCTATAGTTTGGTTTCTGGTTTATTTATTTGGAACCCTTTTTGCCTATGATTTATAGATTTTCTAAAACAACTCAATAAATAAGGTCATTGTTCGAAAAATAAATTTCCGCTAAATTGTGCTAAATTTCATTCCATATTATGAAAACGGTTGAAGCAAAAGAGGATTAATGTTCAATTTTAAATATGAAGCCTAACAATTTAGCTAGGGATCAAAATTTTTAAAAAAAAATTATTGAAAAAAAAATTTAACGAAGTTTTGTTAGTACAAACATTGACTTGCTTATTTTTCTCCAATTTTTTCGATTTAGATATGCTATATTTCCAAATTGGCCAAATAAAATTTGAAGTCATACAAAACTTCACCATTCTGATGTTTTTGATGAAACAAATACAATTTTTTCTCAAGAAATTTGAAAAAAAAATCGTTCTAGAGAAATTTGTTTTATTTCTGATTTTTTTTTCTTTTTTCCTTGCACGAGTATTTCCCAGAGTTCTTTAAGTTTTTTTTCATAATAAATAAAGTTTTTCTGACCACTGATCTAAATTTTTGTGGTTTGAAATATTTTAAGAACTTAATTTATAAGTTCAAAAAATCTTCGATATTACGATGCCACGCCCAATTTTTTCGGGCTAAGCGTCATAGAGTGAAAATTGTAACTATTCATTAAATGACGCTTTACCTACTAGAAAAAACAGCTGTAATTTTTTTTGTCAGAAGGGGCTTATTTTTTTTTTTTATATAAATTGAATATGGTACCAACATTTTTGAATATCGTTGGTGAAGTTACTAAAATAACATTTGAAACTTTTTGATTTTGTCTTTGATTTAACTTTGTTGTTCTGTCCGCCATTTTGAATTTTGAGCCGGTTGTGTATTACTACCACACAATATATTATAAGTTATCGCTGGCCTAAATTTCTGGTGGTCTTGAATATTTTAGGAACATCACTTATAACCTCAATAATTTTAGGTTTTCGATTGTTTTCGATTAGGCACGCCCACTTTATTTGGACTAGGCGTTATACTGTGAAAATTGTGATTTTAGTTTTTTTAATCAGAATATTTTAGTTTTCTTTTTATAAATTGGATATGACACTAACCACTTTGAAGTTTCCTTGAAAACCTTTACATATAGCTTTTTTTTGTATTGCCTTGTTCAGCCCGTCATTTTGAAATTGGATCCGTTTATGCATTTTCATTGGTATGGATTTATTTTGTGCAAAAGTATTTCAAATATATATTTTTCTTAAGTTTCTATGTTTATGGAATAATTTTAAATGAATAAAAAAATGTCTTGAGTTTTTTGGAGAAAATTATTTCTGAACTTTTGTAGATCAAAAAAAATGTCTTATATAATTTCATGTATTTGTTAAAGAAAGTAGTTAAAATGACATCTCGAATTTTCTAAAAATAAATCTCCGACACGCCCACTTTAAAAAAAATATTTGTTTCTTACAATCAAATATTGGTCTAAATAAATTATGAGCAGGTGGTATGTTGGTGTAGGAGCAACTTAAATATATGTATTCCATCAGCTAAAAAATTATAATTTTTGAATTTTCGAATAATATAAAAAAGCCCGAATTGTTTAATTCTATATTTTTTTACTTACTCTGTGCAATTGTTTCTAATTTTTATTAATTTTTGGTCAAGATAATAATATTTCCTTAAGTTTAACAGAAACCGTTGTAAATGTTTTCATCGCTTTCGAATTTGTCTGTTGCGTTAGTATATTTCCTTAATTTTTCACTATGAATAGAATTAATTATGAAATTGTAGGCTTTCAATTTTGAGATGCCACGCCCGCTTTTATACTTAGTATTAAGGCTAAAAGTTCACTAAAGATATACCTATTTTTAAAAATGAATAGTGGTTTACTTTAATGTAGGAAATGTTGCTTACTTAGCAAATGCGCAGAAATTGTTGGATCATCTTTTGAGTAACTTTTTCTGACTGTCATGTTTAACCTACCATTTTGGCAATGGCGCTGTTTTTCTATTTTAGTTTTTTATAGTTTGGCCCATTGGTTTAAGTATTTTAAACCATTTTCCTTTATAGTTTATACATTTTCTGAAATACCTCAACAAAGAAGGGCATTGTTCGAAATTCGAATTTGTTAATTTGGTTCCAAAATTGAAATTTATTTACTTAATTTTCGTATTAAATCGTTGAAGTATATAAGTCAGGATTGATGTGGAATTTTAAAATGCTTACAAATTGTTTTCTCTTAGGGATCATACATTTTTTTGTCTGAACAAATTTTCCAAACAAATTTTGAAATCATTTTTAGAAAAACATCATTCTGAAGTTTTATTTCAGATGAACAAATGCAAATTTTTCTCGGGAAAAAAAAATCTTGTCCTAAATTTGTTCTTAAAAATTTTTTTTCTATTCCTGAGTTTTATTTTTTTCTTGTCACACCCATTTTTTTCTTTTTAATAAATAAACTATATTCACTACGTTATCAAGACGAACCACTGCCTTTCTAGTTTTTCTACTACATCACATAAAATATTAAAATTGTTTGATCACTGGCCTAAATTTATGCTGGTTTTTAATATTTAAAGAACATTTCTAATAAATTTTAAGTCTTCGATTTTATGATGATATGCTCAATTTTCTTGGAATATTCGTGGTGCTGTGAAAATTGTAATTATTCATAAGATGCTGTCCTAAAAACAGCTAGAATGAGTTAATTTTTTGTTCTATTATTTTTGAAGCAGGTCATATACTTTTATTATTTTGTCTTTATATTGTTCTTGAAGTATTTAAAATATTTTTCATCTAGGTTTATGGCTATTTTTTTTTTTAATAATTTTAATAATTAAAATTTTTTTTTAATAAATAAAATTACTCGATTAATTTGGTTCAGATTGTTTTTGAACTTAAAGCTATGCAGAAGCAAAGCAATTGTCTTATATAGTTTTATGAGGATACATTTTGTGAGTAAGATATAGTTCATAAATATGGACTTTCGTACCTTTAGTTGTGCAGAAGAGGTTGAAGATCTGATTTTACTTTTTTTCGGTTCAAAATCATTCAAATTTGTGATCTGAAAAAACAGGAGACAAATTTTGGCCGGAAATTTTTGGGACTCTTCTGTCACAGAAGCAAATTAAAGAACAAGGCTTATTTCCTCAGTTTTCAATTCTTCGTTTTTGTTTTTGTCCACACCACTTAGTAACTTGTAGACAGTTCACAGACACGCCCATTTTTCAAAATTTATTTAATTTTTACAATCGAATATTGGTGTAAGAAAATTATGGTGATGTGGAATGTAGACATAAGGACACGTTAAATATATCTATTCCAGCAGATGAAAAATTGAAATTTCCGATCACCGTCCTAAATTTAATTAGTTTTCAAAAAATATATGTAAGGTTAAAATAATCTTAGTCTTTCGATTTGAATATGCCATGCCCACTTTTTATGGCATTAAGGGTCATAACTAATTGCAACTTACCATAATGAGAACAAAAATCTGTATAAGAAGCATTTTTTCTGACTCTATACTAAAAACTAATAATGGCTTACTTTAATGTAAACTGCTTTAAATTTTATATCTTTGAAAAATTGCAGCCAACGTATTAAAATAGCATATGGATGCCAAGTTGAATGTTATTTTTGAGTAGCTTTTCCTGATAGCCACATTTAACCCGCCATTTTGGATTTGGCATAGTTTTCCTAATTTAATTTTCATAATTTTGTCTGATAGTTTAAATATTTCAGATCGCTTTTCTCCATCGCTGTTATATATTTTCTAAAAGAACTCAATAAATATAGGAATTGTTAAAACAAATTCTGATTTTGTTCCAAAATTGAAGAATGTCTATTAATTATTAATTTTCTTTTAATTGCCCTAATATCCCCAGAAAACGAAGAAATTCTGATTTTAACAAGCAAAATAATTTGGTCCTAAATTTGCTTTTATATGAAGAAAATGGTTGAGAAAGTATTGATGTTGAATTTTGAACAGTTTACAAATTGTGTCCTCGTAGAGATCACTTTTTTTATTTTTAAATTTCCTATATTTTTTTCTTATTTGTTGTTCTCTATTCAGAAAAAAAAGGATTGTGGGTTTTGCCCGCTATTGTAAAAATTTCGACTTGCGTTTTGTTCTCCAAGTTTTCTGATCTACTATGTTTTGGTTCCAAATTAGCTAAAAAAATATTGAAATTGTTTGCAAAACATCACCATTCCAATTTTACAAATAAATATTTTTCTAGAAAAAATTTGAAAAAATCTGGTTCTAAATTTGTAATAGAAAAATTTTTTCGATTCCAAAGTTTTCTCTTTTCACTCCCATTTAACAAAATCCTTTAATTTGTTTAATATTTTTGTTCTCTATTTTATATAAAATAAAGTTTACTCTGGACGGTGGTACATTTTGATTTTGTCTAGTATGTTAGATAAAAAACATATCACTGGTCTAAATTTATATTGGTTTCCAATATCTTAAGAACTTAATTTACAAGCTCAAAAAATGTTTAGGTCTTTGACCTTATGCCACCACACCCACTCTTTTCGGCATAGTCGGTGTTCTGTGAAAATTGTAACTATTCATAAGATGACGATGCCTTAAATGGAAAACTGTGTTTATTACATTTTATTTTTCTAAATGAGACATAGTACAACAATTTTTTATTTCAATGTGAAAGTTATAAAAATAACTTTTCTTCTTTTAGATTGTGTCATTTTTTACCTCCATTTTAAATTTGGACCTTCCTACTGATTTTGGCTCGTATATTGCCTGAAATTTGATTTCATGTACTCGTACATATATTTTGGTTCCAAATTATCTAAACTAGTTTCTTAATGATTTTTAGAATTCTATCATAGAATAGATTTCATATACATATATTAAACCGAAATTAAAAATTTTGTGCTTCACAGATTTTTTCAAATTCGTCTTTCTGTGATCAAAGACCTTATAATTTTGGCTTTCAATTTGTCTGGTCTAATAAAAATTGTCCTACCTTTTTGTAAGTCAAAATTAAATGATTTAGAAATCCCCTCATCCTGACTTTTTCATTTTACTGTATAAATATAAACAAGTATTAATTTTAGTTGAGCCGAATTTTTGCTCAAAAGATTTGGTTCTGATTTGGTTCTAATTATAAAAATTATAATTAAATAATTACAGTGAAGTATTTTTATCTTTGATTTTTCGTGCCACGCCCAGGAGACAGAACTAATTTTTTTTATTTATTTCATTTATACTCGTACTTAAAAATTAAAAAAAATATTTAGTTTATATTTTTAAAAATTAAACATTTAATTTTGTTTACTGTTGACAAAATTTCAATCGCATACTGCTTATGAAAAGTAGGCAGAAAAGTTTTAAAATGCGTATATTTTCCTCTACCGTCGTATTTTTCAACGAATTTAGTCGCTTTTTAATTTTGAAATGTGAACAATAACGATACAAGGATGATAGATCAGAAAAAAATAAATTAAATAGCATTTAAAAACATTGAAAATAAAATGTGTATCCAAATTGTTATGCGGCCCTTACACCACGCAATATTATTTGGCCAAAAATATTGCGTGAAAATGCGTCGTCCTTAACACGAGGCAATATTATTGCCTTCCTGAAGTTTATTCTCTATCGTTACATGCTGTTTGAAAACGATTTTTTAGCGCAATATATTGAAGAAGTTCCAAAAAATATTAAATTTTAAACATTCTACAATATAATGGGCAAACCGAGATAATTGCAAAATAAAGCCAATACCGAGTACATACTGTGCTTTGAAATTATTATTTTTTAATTCCTACCGAAGCGGACGGAACTTAAGCTTTGGTGACAAATTTTGTTCGAAATTTTAGTTTCTACATTATTGGTCTTAAATAAGAGGAAAAAATTTTGGTTTTGTCCTTCCAATATACATATCTCAAATATGCCCACTTTTAAAATTTTATTTTTTTTTGCAGCTTTTATTTTAATAAACGAAGATTTTTTTCACGATGCCACGCCTTCTTTATGCCGGATAAAATGTCTAACAGTGCAAATTACAACGAACCATAACTTGTATGGGAGGGCATAATCATTTTCAAAATGATGAATGGCTGCGATAGAGAAATGAAATCACACCGAGCGGCCTAATTTCATTTTTCGATCTGTTAAGTAATTTGGTTCAGCATTGCTTAAATAATTTTTTTCTGAAGTATGTTCCGAAATTAATACATTTAGACACGCCCATTTTTAAAAAAGAACTTTTACATATCCATCTGTACGATAACCCATTTTTTTCCATATAGCCCCTTCTCTCAAAAAGGTTTTACAAATTTCTAATAAAATTATGTGCTTGAAAGCGTGATTTTTCTTAGAAAAATGGGCGTGTCGCTTCGCAATTTTGGCAATATTTTCTGTATATATATTTTCCTAAAAATTGGGCGTGGCCATGTAAAATGTAAGTAAGGGAATAGCTATAATTTGCTTAACTTGGTTTTTTCGGGTTTCCTGTACAATTACTAAATCAAGTGTTTTTTTTTTCCTCAAAAATCGGCATAACTGTGCGGAATTGGAAAATATTAACACTTCAATTGTTTACTTTTACAAGAACTTCGTATTCGAAATTTTGTATTTCAGTGAGCCATTTCAACATTCAATTCACTATTAAACCGAAAATACTTTGAACCCAATTTGTGTTCACTGAGGCGTATGTGTACCATATTATCACTGATCACTTAAATTTTGATCAATTTCGTAATTTTTTTTTTCTTTCGGGACTTTGTTTCTATAGGCTTTATTGTTTTTCCTAAGCAACTAAATTAAGGACATTGCTTGAAATATTTTTCGGTTGAATTTTGTCAATTTATATACATATATGTATGTATATATATTTTGACTTAAAACTTGGTGAAAAAGTACTAATTATTAACTTTCGTACTTTAATTTTTCGAAATTTTGATGCAATGTATACTTAATAAATCCATTTATATAATGTTATGAAAACATATTTAATTTGTCATTCTCAGTTTGTTGACTGTTACAAAAATCATAGCCTAAATTTAGCTATGATTTCGTTTTAAAAGCCTTTCATGGTTACGCTTTTTACGCCCTATATTTCACTAGTCGACTCGATTGAGCCCATGTCTTCACTACATTAGGGACCAGTTCTTGGGGCCTATATTTTTAACTCAATAGTTATGCATATATAAATACGAATTGCCATAAGTAGAGTACGGTTATTTTTTTTTCGTAATTTTACAAAAATCTCAAGAAATATAGTACCACGCCCATTTCTTGAAAATCGAATTTATTTTAGCAAATATTAAGATATTCACGTTTTCTACAAATCATCATTATGTACATTTTTATTTACAAACACATTTATTTTTACTTAAAAAAACTATTTTTGGTGAGAAGCTAGGCTTTGTCCCTCTATGGGCTGCTTACGGCCAAAAATGTATTCATTTTTTTCTCAAGAACAATCTGCTCTTTAATGACTTTTGATGGTATTTTTCTGGATTCGAACTTGGAACCCCTTCCACAGTAGTTAAACGCACTAACCACTGAGTCATGGCACCCACTGGGTTGTGTCATGCAATATGGCTCAAAACGTAGTTTTCTAATTTGTTATAGTTTTAAAAGTGAAACGAACTCCAAAATTTTATGTTGTGTTAATTTTGTTTAGAGTTTACTTTCATTTTGTTGGTAAATTTTGAGCGTTAAGAATTTTTTCGGGCGTTGTTTTTTGTGACTATTATTGCCTTACGAGTCAAAGACTCGTAAAATACTGTTAATCGCATTTTTGGTCAAAAATTTGAAATGCAATTTCTTCCTACAGCATTAGCCTCATATATGAATAAAATCTTTGGAGTTTTTTTCGAACAAATAAGCTTTTAAACAAATTGGCCTTAAGTGCCGTTGTAACTATATAGCACTCACTCTCCAAATTGGCCCAAATATGAAAAATCGTAGAAATACCTCTCCAGATAATTGTTTTTTTTCGTCAAATCGGCAATTACTAGATACACTTTCTTAGACTTCTCTTTATTGGAGGTGTCGGAATTTATAAAAATCAAACATTTTCACGAAAAGGGAACTTGCGCTATATTATCGGTGGAAGTTAAGATGGATGTGAGTTGACGATTGATACATGTCAACGTTTTCTCTTTATCAGTTTTTTTTTTCCAAATTTTGGACCAGTTCAAAAACTGGTAATATACAGACGAAGGGAGGTGCATGGCTCAAACATTCAGTTAGTGTTTCTGTGTCATCCTGCTCAAAAAATGTCTTCGATATCCGAAATTGAAAATATTTTATTCAAATACTTTGTTTCTTTATTTTTACCAAATTGTATATTTGTAAAAAGTTTTACTTAGCCAACTTAATACTAATTTAAACAAATACGGATTTCCTAATTTTCTTTTATTACAATATATGTATATACATATGATATATGTAAAAGAAATCAATAAATAATAAGTATCTTACTCAAAAAGTTTTTCGGGCACATTTGGCCCCCTTCCACTGCGGCAGAAAAAAGGGGTGCGATTCCAATGGTCTTTCTCTCGTTTTTTCCGCCCTTGCCATTTTTTTACGAGTCGTTATTTTTAATGCTTATTTGCTATGCCGTACGGCTTTGAGCTATTAATATTAACAGCTGATTCGATGAAGCTTTTTTTATGGTCAAGGTCACATTTTTCAAAATCGTCCCCTTTCAATATTCTTTGCAATAAGTCATAAAAACTTCTGATAACGTAATACGTAGGCAATATTTATGTCGAACTATTGGTTTCCTAAAAAGAAATTTTTTTTTTTTTTTTCTGAAAAATAAAAAGTTTTTCATAGATTTTATTGTGCCACGCCTATTTCTATTGAATTGGGGCTTATGTTCTCAAAATTGTAGGAACACATTGTGGAAAATTCATAGCCCGTTTTGAAGGGATCGTTGGATATCCAAGGCCCTTATGTCGAACCTCATATTTTGCAAAAAAAAAAAAATGGGCGTGTCTGTTGGCGTATTTTCATTAGTATTTTAATTAATATTCTGCTTCATTCCTAAAAACTAATATTATTCTATTTTTTTATTTTTTAAGGAAAACGTAGCAAACAGAGCATAGTAGCATATAGCACTCAAATATTTTTTTTTTACTGTGTAAGATTATTCATAAAAGTGCGTTATCCGAAAAGTGTAAATTTTCATATATCTATAGTTTCTTTTTTCAATAAAAATGTATCAATTAACGCCAAACAAAACTATTGAGCAAGAAATATTAGCTGCTGAATTCTTGCTTTTGCTTGCTTACATTTATACTTTGGAGTCAATCGCTTTAGAAAATTTTAAGTACAAACGCTCTGATATTTTCTCCACAGACACGCATACATATTGTGTGCGCATGTCTGTCCAAAAAAAGAATAATCTTAGTCATAATCTCAATTTAAGTAAAATTGAGTACAATAACAGCTAAAGTCACACAGGCCTCGAAATATTTACACGTACCGGGAGCATTTTTAAAAATTTTAGACTTGTTCTGCATAAGAATTCATTTACAAAATTCAAATTAAATTGACTTACATAGTCCAAAATATAGGTAAGTCCCAAAAACTGATGAAAGGCAGACGGACAGAGAGGCAGACGAGGCTGACGAACGGATGCTCATCATTTATATACTTATACTTCATTGGTTCAATATTTAATATTTCTCAGCGAATTTTGCATTTTTTTTTCCGAAAAATAGGCGTGAGTTGTCGTTTTTTTTTTTTTAATTTTTTAGCATACATGAACCATGTCTCGTTCCTAAGAATTGATATTACTTTTTATTAAAAGCCTCAAAAAAGAAGGCGTAGCCATACATAAAGTGGGTGCTGGCCGTGGCTCAATGGTTAGTGCTTTGAACTACTGCGCATGGGATTCTGAGTTCGAATCCAGAAAAATAGCATCAAAGTATAAAACTGTAGATCCCTCCTGTACGTGTAGAAATGTATAACACGCACAACACGTATAGCTGTATCTATAAGCCGCTTATGGACTAATATTCATTTCTTATATTTGCTTAATATTACTGCTCCATGCTTTGTCACATAAAAGTATTATTTTCAGGCTACAATGGGTTCCTCCAAATATGATGTCACTTTCGTACTGTTAGTAAATTTACTTGTCAACCACCGATTGTTTGTTTCTGGTAAGTTGATTCAAAATATATAATTTAATAACTAAAAATAAATACTAATTGTTCCTCTGTTTTGTATTTTTTTTTTTTTTCGTTTAAAGCGCAAAGCAAAGGGAATGATGCTGAGCCTGAATTTCTAGCTGAAATGACAAACATAACAGTACCACAAGGTCGTGATATTCAATTCATCTGCATAGTTAACAACTTAGCGCAATACAGGGTATGTGCATAGTTAGCTTCTTTTTGATAAATCTTATATACCAAGTTTTAAGTTAGATTTTAAGCATTTCAAGTACCAAAACCCGGCTTAACTTTGTGAAGCAGAACCGACATATGTACGTGACTCAGAGTTTTATTATATCGCCACCAAGAACTATATAGCTTAATTGTTTTAATTTATAACTTATTTTGATATTTGGTTACTTAAACATTCTTTGTTTTAAGAAAATTTACACAAATATGGGCGTGGCATTTAGTTTAAGGCAAAAACATGCAAGTGAAAAGTGAATTCTTATAAATTTCAGGGAAAATATCCAAAAATACATTTTAACAATATGTGAGTGTGTCTACCGTCGAATTTGGAAAATATTTTGGTCAGGATAAAATCAATATTGTCGTA
The DNA here is from genome assembly GCA_949716465.1 of Chalcosyrphus nemorum. Lineage (NCBI taxonomy): Eukaryota > Metazoa > Arthropoda > Insecta > Diptera > Syrphidae > Chalcosyrphus > Chalcosyrphus nemorum. The sequence continues at coordinate 27,433,274 of OX454335.1, forward strand.
GTTCAAAACCTTAAGCCGAAAACATTAAAACGCAAGATGTACATGAGAATTATTTTCTACGATCAGAAAACGGGTACCCGCCGGGTAATGCTTGGTGTTTTTTTTCAACTGGTTTCATTATAGTTCACAGAATTTTTTTCACGTATTATTATTACATATGTATATTGTATATTATGCGCAATTGGACTAATGGTATAAAATTAAATGCAGCCATGCCTAATTTGGAAACTGCGCACATTAAAAAAGATGGTAAAAAGTTACCCATGACTAAAACAGAACGGAAATTGGAAATAATTGTGCTCGTGATAAAAAAAGTAATTGTGTTTTATGCAGTGATCATTAATAAAAACGGTTACTAGTTTTGAACGAATTTTATAACAATATCTTTGCAAAAATTTATTTCGGTATTTTCTGACATGTGTGCATAGTGAAAAGTTACTTATAGCAAAAACGGGAATCAGGCAGTTTTCAAAAAGACTGCGAATGTGAAGTGAAAGAGAATGGTTTCAAAAGTGTAGATAAAAGGGCTATCGATGTAGTGTACATAAAGTGGCTTAAATAGAGTAATAAACATTGTTGAATTGGAGTGTATCCTTGTTGGTTTAATTTGAATTAATAAATTGTGATCAGCATAAGAAGTTATTGTGTTTTGATTCGTAACAATACAGTGATCGCATCCTTAAAAGTCACGGTTATTAAGTAAAAAAGTTCCTTAACAGTATTGATCTTCATTAACTTTTTTTTATGTGCTTTTTTTTTTTTTACAATATTAGGACCCCAACAGCTGTATCAGTAGATCCGTTCGCGTACCCTCCTAAAACAGATAATTTTTACGAAAAGCTGTTCGCGCACGGAGAATTTTCGTAGCTTTTCGCAGAAGAGAGCGCTCACGAGAGAGGAAGAAATTTCTGTGGGCTGGTTTGTGAAAACTGTCAAATCAGTGTATTTTCAACCATTTCTGGTTCAACCCGTTCGTTTACTTTTTCGATATTTTATCTTTGAGAGAATTTTACCCACTCTTCGAAATTTGATAATCAACGAATTTTAGTGCAAAAAGTACGCGAACGGACCTAGTGTTACATCAGGGGTGATTGTAGTATGTAGCGTGTAAACAGATTCGATAACATACTAGGAGCGGATTGAAAATTAATCGGGGCATAAAAAATGATGTGGTAAAAATAGACCGTAAAGTATGTCTAGCATAGTCTAGAAGTTTGGCATAATCTTTTTCACTGATCCCGACGAATCTTCACAGCTGGCGCACATTTGAGCTTTCTTTCACGAGGTCATGCGCGCGCAATGAGACACTAGAGCACGGTTCACTTAAAATCTGACCATACACAACCTGCTATAACTTGTAAAATAAACGCACACTTGCTCTTTTTCGCCCTTTGACACAAACTCCACTACACATTTTGTTGGCAGCAATACGTCTGTTCCCGTACTACTAACGCTACGAAATTTTATGAAAAATAGCGAATTCCTGTTCCCAAACGTCAAAGTATCGTAGTTTCATGGAAGATACAGATCATGTAAGAATTTTCGTCCAAAATGTTCAGTTTCGGCAAATTTATGAGCTCTGTCAAATCGTTTTGTTGTTGTTGGCTGGCAAAATAATTTGAAGTAAATCAATAGAGTGACGTCTAAAAAGTGGGAAGCATTTTTGTTAAGCCCGTTCTCGTACTTTTTTGGACATTTGTCTTTCTCTGAGAGAATTTAACCCCAATTTGACAAGCTGTGAATTTTAGTGAAGAAAGTAAGGGGAATAGACCTAATGGCGGTTTATAACAAGTAACGTTCCTGTTCATCGTGAACGGAAGTTATGATTTAAAAGAGAAATGAAGTTATTGGGTACATCCGTTGGAAGTTTCTTGCAAATTAACTCATTTCCTTAACTTTTTATGATTTTATTTTTTTGTTTAGCTCTTGAATCTTTATCAAATCGAACAGTTCTTTTTTAAATCGACCAAAATTCGATAGAATTTTTTTTTTTTTTTAATGGGTTTTTATTTTATATTTTTATTCTCAATTTTTAGGTGGCGTGGATTAAATCAGATTCAAAAGCTATTCTTGGTATACACACGCACATGGTATCTCTGAACCCAAGATTATCCGTCACTCATAATGGACACAACACTTGGAAGCTTCTCATATCTCACGTACAGCTTAACGATTCAGGAAGCTATATGTGCCAGTTAAATACCGATCCCATGAAAAGTTTGGTAAGTTTCTACAAAAAAATTGACTTAATTAATTAAGGTCTGTCGGTTGTCATTGGTCGAAAAGTATTGTAAAATTGTTGCTTTTTAACAAAAGAAAAAGTAAAGTAAATTGGTTCGCACGACTAGGGTTGCCAGAAATGTTTCTCAACAAACCGGAAGTTTTTAGGAAAAATTCTGGAAGAATAAGAAAATTTTTTATTATTAAAAAAAATATATTTATATTATAGTTTTATTTAAAGTTCTTATACAAAACAACAACAATTTGATATATAAAAGAAAACGCTTCTAAAAGAAATGGGTGTGGTAATACATAAGGTCTGGAGGATTAGTGGGGTAAGTAAGTATTTTTTTTTTTTTGTTTTCAAAAAGTGGGCGTGTTACTTGACCGATTTAAAAAAAAATTACACTTGTTCTGTGCCGTTTTTCAAAGTCTTCGTCTTTGTATAGAAATATTCAGAAAATCGGAAGATTTCATAAAATTTACTGGAGATTCGGAGATTAGTAAAAAAAAAACCGGAAAAACTCCCGTAATATCAGGAGAACTGGCAACCCTACTCAAGACACGTGAATAAATGGGAGGGCAGAAACAGAAGCTCATGCTGTTTACTGTTTTTTTTTTGTCGAGCTGTTTACTGCTTTCTATCATGTAGCAAATAAAATGAAGACCTAAATTTATAGAAAATCAGAAAAATATTATGTACTATAATTATTTGATGTTCATTATTACGTATTTTTGCGTTTATAGTCAGGCTACCTTGAAGTAGTCGTTCCTCCTGATATACTTAATTCTGCCGGTCCATCAGAGGATCTCTTGGGCGTAAGTAATGAAGGTGGGGTTATTCAATTACTTTGCAATGCAACAGGCGTTCCAGAACCAAAAGTTGTATGGAGACGTGAATTGGGGAAGAACATTGTTTTAAGAACGGAAAACAGGGAAAAACGAGGTAAGTTTACTAGATCACGTTCCTAAAGAATGGTTGCAAAATTTTATAAAAAATTTGCTTTTGAAAGATCATCATCCTTGCTTGTATTGATAATTTTTTTTCTCAATTTTTAGTGGTACAATTTGTTGAAGGACCAGTACTCATTCTTACAAATGTTCAGAGGACTGATATGGGTGGATATTTATGCATTGCATCTAATGGAGTTCCACCATCTGTGAGCAAGCGATTCGATGTATACGTACACTGTAAGTTGATTATTTGCTTAAAATGTTTTTTTTTTTGAGGGCTTAATTCTAGCAATAAGATATCTACTGATTAATATATTGATTATTAAATTTAGATATTCAGAGATTTTCAGTGAGCTTAGGTGTGCCAAATTATATGTAGGTGGTGAGGAAAATAAAGCCTCAGAAATACTTTCATCATCAAAATATGGAGAAGTTTGAACTTTTTTTTTCGCACAATGCAATCAAAGGAAACCCATGTTTTTTCGTTTTAAGCCCGACTTAATGTTGCGGTTCAAGGAATTAGCTTTGGAGAAGTCGGAACTCTTTGTTTTCTCCCAGTGACAAGGGTATTCGACGCAATCAAGGGAGAACCATGTTCTTCTGTTTTTTTAAGCCCGAGCCAATGTTGTGCCTCAAGGAATTAGCCTTTCAAAGTTTGCAAAATTAGAACCTTTTTACCAAAAATTAGGTTATCCAACGCAATCGAGGCAAAACCTTGTTCTTGTGGTTGAAGCCCTAGTCAATGTTGTGGCTCAAAGAATTAGGCTGTCAAAATTTGGAAAAGTCGGCATTTTTTTTCTCTCAGTGACTAGAATATCCCATGCAACCGAGGGAAAACCATATTCTCCTGTTTTAAGCCCGAGTCAATGTCGTGGCTCAAGGAACTAGCCTGTCAAAATTTGGAGAAACTGAAACTTTTTTCTCAAATGGACTATCGAGGGAAAACCATGTTCTACCGTTTAAAGCCTGGGTTTAAAGCCCCCTTGTTGCTCAAGGAGTTATTCCTTAGCGTATATGTTGTATCCCATTTGGATTGATTCTTTTGTCTCAACGAAAGTGCTTGTGCTATTGCGCACACTTTGTCTCGCACACGGGGGCAACTCAGCTTGCAACCATGTTCGTTCATTAAAAGCCTGAGTTAAGGTTGTGGCTTAAGGAACTAGCCTGCACTATTGACCCAGTTATCTGTAATAATTATGGGAAAGCCATATTCTGTCATCCTAAGTTCGAGCTAATGTTGTGGCTTAAGGAAATAGTCTTTGCATATTTTTTATCACATTCGGATTAATCCTTTCGTTCTAAGTGATTCCTTTTTTTGCAACAATCAGTGGATAGCCATGGTCTGCCACTTTAAGCCCGAGTTATTTTTTCTAAAAAAAATAAAATCTAACTTTTAAAAATTATATTCTATGCCGAAAAGAATAAGGTCGCTAGAGCTTCCTAGAGGTCAGATTATGTCTTTTGTTCAAACGGAGCGTCAAAACTATGTTCTCTTTTATTTATTGGTCATTTAATTCATTTCAGTTCCACCATCAATAAAAGCCTTAAATCAGTTAGTCGCTGCACCAGTCGGCAGCCACGTAACATTGGAATGTTTCGTTGAAGTATACCCAAAGCCCTTAAATGGCTGGTATCGAGACGACTGTGAGTATCTAAATTGTTTCCAGATATTTTTGGCTTTACGGCCGATACTAATACAAATTTATAATTTTTTTAAAATATAGCTTTGCTAAAAGTGCATGATGGATCAAAATACAATATATCTGAGGTCATGATAAACCCTTACACGTGGCAGATGAATTTAACAATCTATCAACTGACAAAATCAGATTTTGGCGCCTACATCTGCTCGAGTATAAATGCTCTTGGCAAAAGTGAAGCTCGAATAAGATTTCAAGGTAAGTGTGAATATTGGAATAACAGAAACATATATATATAGGTATACCTTTTGCAAACTAGTTTGTATTATGCAGAAATACAGACCACGCCCTTAAATTAAGTGTATGTATTGAACCCATAAGGATTTTTACTTAAGGGCCAGCCACAATTGAATTAAGGCTTTTTTCGCGCCCACACGCAGTCAATACACATAATGACTTTTCGCTCAGTTTCGTTCACTTTTGCTTTCATACGTAAGTAGAGAGCTGTTTCATTCGCACATTCGGTACGGAGCGCAGAGGACGGCTACATCGGGTGAAAAATTATGACATGCGGGCACGTTTCCTCAATACTCAAATTATGGGTGTACTTCGTTCGATTATGACATTAGCTATCACACACTTAATACACGTCAACCATGGTGGTTGAACCTTAAGACTTCATTATTGATTTTTACTGAGAAATGGCATGTTTCTTTACTTAATTCTTTGTTCTATTTGCAGAGCTTCGCTTACCCAAGCCGAAGACTACGACAGTAACCAAAGTCAATACAACAGTTAAATCAAATCGGAAACAACCTTTGAATTACAATAAAGAAGCCAACGAAGTATTTCGACCGAAGCAAACAGTAGTCATAAATCATGTACTGGAAAATAATACTGATGCAACCAGCAACAACGATGGAGGTAAGATTAAAAGAATATCTATCTAAATATCCTATTTTAGCTACGCTGCATTTTGTCGCATAAACTTTGGCGCGATTTAGTTCATACTTGTCGGAGATAGTTCATTTGGAAGTTAATTCATTATGAACTAAATCGCAGTGAAACATTTAGTTCATTGTTAAGTTAAGAAACAGGTGTTTCCTTTTGTTTAAAATATTTTGGGAATTGGTTCTCTTGGGACTTGGTCTATAATGAATAAATCTCCACTATTAGGGTTGAAATCGTTCGCAGTTTGGAATCTAGTTATGGGCTTCGAATGTTGTGATTTAGTTCACTAAATTCATAGAAGTTCGTTGATAGGGCTCGTTATTCAACTTGCTTTTCTGTTTCCTATTGCTTATGCTTTTGAAATCTAATTAATTATTTGTTTGTTCTTTATTTCACAGCGATTTCACAAATCGCAACAGTGTACGAGCACGAAAATACTCGGAATTCACATTCTTCAGCAGTAGTACCATCATCCCGATCGCCGCGATTACTTACAAATGGAGCTGAATCATGGGGCGGAAACCATTCTCGAATAAGCCATAAACACTTTGGTTTCGTATGTACATTCTTTTTTCTAATCTTTAAGTGAACAATGTATGCTTGGTGATAGCGGTTTTCGTCTGAGCTTCTTCTTCTCGAGTAAATTGTCATAAGTTAGGGTATAAGTAAAAACTTAATTCCATTCAAGATTTTAGGTTTTCTCTAGTTCATTAAATAATTGTCTGCTGAATAGTTTATTCATTTTTACTGTTATTGTCTATCTCGATTGTAAAGAATGTAAACCAACAGCAAATTCGTTACGAGTCATTTGTGTTGTTAGGAAAGTTTAGAAGGAATGTGTAATAGCAATGGACAAGGATCTTTTACAAACAAAAAAGTTGAAAGTCATAAAATGTATATTTTTCTTATTTTTGTTTAAGTATGTTTATTTAACCATAAACTACCTCATGAATATAATTGATTTGACAATAATTTTATTATATCTGAGATTTGTAGTTTAGCTACAGTCTTCGATTGCAGGGTAGGAACTGTCACTCTTTGCTCCTTCAAATCACCGTATATAGTTTCACCGTGAATATTGATAGAAAAAACTCGAGTCATTCGAATGAGATCTAGGCTATAGAGAAGCTAATAGGTTTATAAGGCCAAGGCTTTTAGTTATTTTTTTCAAATTGTAATCTTCAGAGAATGTAAATGTCTGAAATGTGCCATTTTAATTTGACATTTTAGACCATTTTATACTCTGTTTTAATTTACTAGTGTGCTACAATAGAAGCGAAGAATAGGCTACATAGGGTAAATATGCTTCATATGGTTGTGTAAAAAAGTCGATTCCAGTAATATTATGAGGAGTTAATCTTTCTGTCTTTTTTTGCTTCAGCAGCCATGAAAAAGTAGCCAGGAAACCGAAGCTTATCAGAAGGCTAGGGCCTTTCTTAGCTCCTATTTCTGGGTTGGACTTGCTATTTAGAACTATATTTTTATTTTACTAAAGATATGACTGTGCTTCCTATCTCAAAAAAACTTTTCCTTAAAAAAGCAAATTGTCTTATCTTTCTGACTGAAGGGTTCGTCTAACTGTTAGTGCCCAATTTCACGTGTGTTCCAAATTCAAAAGCTGCTCCTTTTCACGGCGTGACAAATGGAAACTATTCGCAGTAACATCTACATATTACAACAAATATTGAAACTATTTAAATGTTAGAAATTCGTCACAGACAGTACAATTGAACAAACACAGATGGCGCGAGTTTCTATGGTGCATATTTATGTTTGCGGTTTTTTTGATTCTTTAAAATAAAAGATCTAGTGACGTTGGAACATACATATTTCCCTGCAGACATTTAACTTGCAGTACATCAATGAACTAATCATAAAAGATCTGTTTCTTCGAAATCTTCTTCGAAAAATAGCGAATTCTTGTTCCTGTACGTCAAAGTTTTTTAGTTCTTCACACGCCTCGACTTTTAGTCCATGAAATTCATTGGGCAAAAATATGACTTCTGTCAAATGGTTATGTTGTTGTTGGCTGGCAAAATAATTTGAAGTAAATCAATACAAAAAATAGACGTTTAAAAAGTGGACAGCTTTTTCGTTCAACCCTTGTCCGTAATTTTTTGGAGATTTGTCTTTCTCTGAGAGAATTTTACCGCCATTCTTAGAAATTCAGCAAGCTGCGAATTTTATTGCAGAAAGTACGGAAACATACCCAAAGTCAAACAACACAGAACTTAGAAAGCATTTCACGTTCATGCACGGCCAAAACATTTGCGAACGCTTATCCTCACAATAGTATTGTTCAGGATAAAATAAGAACTAAAACTAAAACGTCAAAAGTAAGTTGGCATACCGTACATTTTTCAGCTTATCCTGACTTTTGTTCTATTGTGAATGCCAACTTAAAGTCGCATATTGCTGCAACTAAATAAAAAAGTAGCTGTGAAGAATATGTTTAGTATGTAAATATTCACAAGTCACTGAGTTGTGATTGGGCCCTTTAATAGCAGCAAATCGACTGAGTGTGTCGATTCTGACTCGGAAATCTAAAATTTTTTGCAAGAATTCAATTTAGTTATATTTGGCATACATATTTAGAAGAAAAACAAAGAAGGGGTGGATCAATGCGAAGCATTGTGGACAGTGATCTTCATTCATTTCATTTGACTTGAGAATCTCTATAAACTTTGAAGAGAAATTTCGGAATTATGTTTCTTTGCGAAGAGATCACATTTTAACTGTATGTCCTTTTATTTTTATCCAGCAAATCCCTTGGGTCAAATTTATGAGAACAATTGAATCCCTATCAAAATTATTTGTTTAAATACTTGAAGTATGAAGAGACTTAAAGAGTTTTCGTTTCTCGTTTGTATTGTAGCACACCAAGAACTAAGCCTCTATTGTTTGTCAAATATTGTAAATGGCCTCAAATAATTAATTCACATTTTATAAATGGTTTATTAAACCCCCAAGTTTTGTATTGAGAGCAGCTGATAAATAATATAAGAAATTTTATTTTTTCTGATTTATTCAAATATAATGTACGTCATCTCAAATGGCTATATACATAGTTTTAAGTTTAGTGATAAATATTATACAAAACACTCGTAAGAAAACCAACATTTTTTATGTTTTCTAGCGATGTGTGCATATGAAAATAAAATATATCAGTTAACCATGTTTCAAAAACAATACTATTTAATTTGTTACTAAGTTTATGCATCCGAAAACGTAGACTAAATAAAAAGGACAATAAATTCATTTCCGAGTTAATTCTCGGAAAATACATAACATATCTTATACTTAGAAGTTCAACATTTTTTTTTTTTGTCTAAGGGATGTTTGATACAATTTTAAATACTTATCTATACTCTTAATACTGAATCTTGATAAGAGAAAATTCTTTTAAAATGTCAATATAATATTTTATATCTAAAATATGCATAAAAACAAATAAGTTTAAAGTTAACATAACTGCAAAAATGTATATCATTTTTCTACTAAAATAAGACAATATTATGATATTAATTTGTTGTTTATTGTAGAATGTCTGACAGATTACGAGTACTTAAGTATTAAAAAAAGGATTTAAAAGAAAATTGAATCACGGCCTTTTTGGGCTACAAGTTAAATAAATGGACATTACATATCCCTAAAATAAAAACCATTAAGTCACAGCATTATAATCGCGAACGCAGAAAAGAAACGGTGAATTATAAATGAATGAAAGAAATCACACACAACTCTCTGGAAACCTAATATCGCCTGAGTTTCAAATACCACTGCACAAACTCTTTCCTATTACTTCTTCTCTCTTCCAAAAATAAGTAACGCCCATGCCCTGTCAAACAGTAAAAGGATAGCATAGAGCGTCAATAATGCCTCTTTTTCCCTCAAATAGATGAATTTTTCTCATATATCTTTCTAGGGCGGCGTCGCCTTTTTCGGCTTCGTGGGTGACCCATAAACTTTCCACTATTCATCCTAAGAATTTATCAAAGTAAAGTTACCCTACGATAAGAATTTGCAAACCCGTACATAATGTGCAAAATATATAAATCATAAAACAAAATGCCGTATTCCTCACGAGTAAAACAAATGACAGTTTGTGGAACATCCCTGGCCTAAACGTCAATAATGTCGACTGAGGTTTGCTCGATCTTAAATTAAATAATGGGCACGTTCCGAACTCTGAGTCTCCTTTTTGAGGTAATGCCTAACATATGAAAAGGCAAACGAAATTTTGATAGTTTGCACATTGACTTAAAAGGTAGGGAGCATTTTCTTACTTTCAAATGCAGTCCACTTCCTCAAAAAGAATTCCCTTAATTTGTAGTCAAAACTGAATCTCTCTCTCGACCAATCAGAATAGTTTGACTACCTAGTGCCAGGAATGCGTAACGTGCCCAGTATCTTAGACTTTGGTATGCAGTGATACAGTTTAGTTTGGCAGATGTCAGACTCGGCTGTGTGACAAATGATCTTGAGTCTTTTCCTTTTCGAAGAACTTCTCTTGAGATATTCAGACTACAAATTCAAGGCGTGAAAATATTAAATAAAATATCCAAAGGGATATTTAAGTTCATATCATAAAATTCATATCTCAAAATTCAAAACTAATGGTTACGTTTTTTTAAAGTGATCATATAAGTACGGATCGTGTGACAGGTATTCTGCCTTTGATTTCCTAACCCAACTTCTTCAACTCACTATTTTCTATGCTAAACGACGTTTTGTCTTCCTTTAAATAAATGTAATCATAAAGCGTTTTACGAGTTTTTTTTATATTGACACTCGTGTATCTATAAGGTCAAAGTGTAGGAAAAAAACGCTACAAAATTTAGTAAACCATATCTTACCCCGAATTATCATTTACTTACCCGTATGTTATACACTGTTTTCTCCATATCGGATTTTTTCACTTTCAAATAGCCACCGAAGGCTCTTTTTAGTGACCAAATTTATCTAATATTGGCACAAGATATCTTATCTAATTGGCTTAGAAAAAAAAGGAACAAATGTATGTGATAAAAAACATTCTACATATGTACTTTCCAATATTCATAAGAAAATAGGTTTACAAGAAACCAATGTTATATTATTATTTTCCCTTTGTTAATTAATTTTAAATAAATATAAATATTTTTTTCTACCTACGGAGTATTGTCGTATTGATTAGCTGATGTCACGACATGTTCCGGAATCATAACGCACAATATGTTTATTTTTATAGCTCACTCTTTAGTTCAAACTAATCTCTCTTTCTCTTTCTCTTTTAAATTCTTAAAAAAAAAAGAAACAATTCAAATTTAGTTCAATTACTATTTTTAAGATTAATTTTAAGTGTTCATGAACAATAATAAGATAATGCATTAAGTTAATAAAACAAATAAATAAGAAATACAAAATTTGACAATACTACCGTAAATGATAGGTCACAATATATACTTGTTGAAATGTTGTTATAAACTTATTTTGTTAAATAAATACAGGCAATCAAATTCACATTTTTAAATGATTAACTATTTACAATAAAAAAACAAAATATTGTTACTAAAAATAATTCGAATTTTTTGAGCTAAAAAAAAAAAAAAAAAAACAAAAGCTAAGATAATGACATACATAACGTTTGTAAGTTACAATAAAAATCAAAATTGTAAAGGTAATTTTGTTTATGTTAAAAAAAATTTCATTATAAGTAAGAAACATAAAAATAAAAGAATAAGTAAACGAAAAGAATTGAGATACGAATGAAGAGTAATGAAACTTTAATTTTTTAAAAGATTGACATCTAAAATTTTTGTAAATATTATATATACATAAGTGTAAGCGACAATATTTCTCTTAAACATATCAGTTAATAATAATATTGTAATAATTATACTTAAGTGAATTAATAAAGCAAAGGACAATATACAATAATAAAGAAAGTTTGCATTTTATTTTAATTTTAATACAAAAACTTTTTTAAGAAATAGGTGAGTTAGAGTAATATAAATTAATTCTGTTCTGACTGTTGAAAAGAAAATATTGCTCTCGTACAAGATTGCGATACCTTTTACTTATTGAGTTCATCAGCAAAGACAGCTAATAGTTGACGTCCATTATCGTTGTAACCTTCTTGAAATACTGTGAGTGGCAATGGGCCAGTGGATAGTAAGTTTCGTAAGTAAATTTCTTATAAATCAGTAAACATTTTTGTATAAACATTAGGTCTGTTCCTGTACTGACTAGAACTACGAAAATCTACGTAATTTTACGAAAAAAAGCGAATTCCTGTTCCCGTACGGCAAATTTTCGTAGTTTTTCACAGAAGAGAGAGTTCACGAGAAAGTAAGAAATTTCCCCATGTTGCGAATTTTAGTCTAAATTTCTTTGGGTAAAAATATGAGTTCTGTCAAATGGTTGTGACATCTTAAAAGTGGGCAACTTTTTTGTTCAACCCGTTCCCGTACTTTTTCGTAGATTTGTCTTTCTCTGAGAGAATTTCACCCGCAGACCGGTTATTAGTAAAAAACTGACAATATGAATTTTAAATATGGTGAATTTGGTAAGCTTACGATGTGGTAAATGAGCTGTCAAAATTTGTATTCGAAATCTCTTGCGACATGTTGGTAAGTGCACTTTCAGACAGGGAGACGCCGACGGGGTAAAGAAGTAAACGGAGTAGACTGTGTCGGCCGGGTAGAAGAATTTGAATGATATTTTCGTATTCTCCTTTACCTTGTTCGCAATTGCATTCATTTGCTTTATTTTTCTGTTCTCGGTTTTGAGTTCGTTTCGTGCAGGAGAATTTTTGTGAGACTTTCGAGTCGGAGTCTCACTGTCTGAAAGTGCTCTAAGCTTACGACATGAATTTGTCTATGCACAGAACTCAATTAATTTTAAAGGAGGTTGTTTCCTCCTCGAATGTATGCCTCAGTAGATTTTATTGGGTCCAAGTTATCAATAGTGTTATTTTCGCGCCTAGGTTTTTGGCCGTTTCTCATATAAAGTTGTTCGTTGGAAATTGTTAGTCCAAAAAACCTTCAAGATGATTCTTAAACAATTGCTTACTAAGACCTTCAGCTTACGCGTGTTAACGGTCTCCACTTTTCACGTACTGCACCCATAAAGAACCACCGAATCTACGTTGGAGCGAAGTACTATGCATGATATTCCAGGGTCGAGTCCTAGAAGATGCCATCAATGTTTTTGGGTAGCAATTGGCTGACAACAACAATAGTATTATTGTCATAAGGTAGCATCTCAAAAGTCACTGTCCCTTCTACAGGATCGCTTAAAGATTTTCTGGTTAAACAGTATCTCACCAAGAGCTCCATCAGTGAACGGGCCATCAATCTATAGGCACAACCATAAGACATTGTAAGTAGTAATGGATTGGATTGTAAGCGAGAGTCACCCTTTCGAAATGACAGGTCCGTAGCTAGCCAAGCGATACAATAGAACCCGCTTACTTAGGAAGGCAGGATACGCAGTGGTCCTAAGAATAGAGGGTGCAAAACAGTCGAAAAGAATGCACGGTAACTGGTTAAGAATTGGGGAAAGCAGGGTGCAACTCGACATAAGTAAGTAAGTTCTATACGTACGGACATGCATACCGCGCACAGCACGTATGAACAGCTGTTAGAGACTTGTTCTTGACTTTGATTTCACTTTTGACTGCTAGACTTAATATTATGGTACTAGCTATTTATAAAACCCACATTTGTTTAGCTTCATATATTTAATTCTTTGACATTTTTCTTTCGGGAGTGTTAATTGTTAGCACAATCTTCTTCTTTTGTTCTATCAGCACTATTTTATTAAATATAATACCAGCCAGTCCGGCACCATATAGCACGTTTATTCTTGCTGCTCAACTTTCCGCCTATCACATGTTTTGGGTTCTAAGATCAGTCACATGGTAACCAGTTCTACACAATCAACTGCTCTATCTCCAACTCCTTATGAATGAGACTACTTCGGAGTAATTAGAAGAAGACTAGGGTACAACGTATAGAACTCGTTACAAGCAAAGGTTTCAACCTTGAATGATAATTACAAGACTATTAACCCAATGTCTCCATTTTTTCTATTATTTACATGACCTTTGTACAAAGTACTTAATAACTAATAATTATATCATAGCCCGTGCGAAATACAAAAGGGGAAACGAAAATGTGCACGCAGATAATGGTAGTAGATTAAAAGTGTTAAACTGCTAAGAAATATGTTGCAATCTTTTTTTCGGTTTTTTTTTTTTGTGGATTTCACAAGATACCGCCAATTTTTATGATTCATTATTGTTTAGTATAAATTGGACTACCTAATCGCCATTATTTTACGAGTTCGGTCGTTTTCCCCGCAGATAACGATAGCTTACGTACGAATTCAATTCGAGCACTCTAATCGATATTACATATGTACATACACGCTCATACTTATAGGTAATATGAACTTTAGCAGGAGATATACTATGCGACATGAAAGATTATTATTTTTTTTTTTTGTTTTTAGTCAGTGTTTGATTTCATTTACTTATTCGTAGAAGTGAACGACAATCGATCACTAACTAAGAATTTACTCGGACGTACATTTGTTCCTTAGTACTGTTTGAACATTGGTAAGACTTTGTACTACATTAAAAAAAAATAATTGTGATCAGCGCTGAATAAAAAGAAACAAAAAAAGTACGTATCGGTTGAAAACAATTTTACAAAAATTGCAACTCGAAAAAAAATTCGTGTGTCTTGAAGTGTATCGAATTTCAAAAGACAAAAACAAATTCCATCTTAAGCTTAGTGTACATTTTGCTTTTCAAGTGTTGTTATACTTCTTTCAATGCGCTTGCGCAACATCATACGTAAATCCCTTGAAAACGTGAACATCTTCGTGGAAAATGTTTATAAATAAGTTCATAATCACAGAGTAACCTTTAGCTCTAATTAAGGAAAGCACTATCAGAAGTTGTTTTCCCCCAACAGATTAATTATCACTTTGTTTGACGCTACAAAGAAAACTGCACGAGATTTACAAAGATTGGCATTACCAAATGGGAACATATAATCACTACGAGCAATGTAAATACATTATTCTTCTCTTTTCCTTGGAAATAAGATGGAAAGAAAGTAATTTCGATTGACTCTGGATGGTCATCTTCTGATAAAGTATGAAACAAAAAAAAAAACCATCAAAACCTGCTTTGGCTTTGCAGATGTGAGCGAAAATTATCTGTTCACATAATAAACCAGCTTTAAATAATCGAAAGAGAGTGTGATGCTGAGACTGAGTAGGTATCTGAGATCGAATCTAAATACAGCATCCGAATTTGTTCAGCGGCTAAAAATTACTGTCAAACGAGCAAACATTTGAATTTGAAGTTAGTGTTGTCAAACTTTTTCAATCAAATTTTCTTTGCAATATTTTGTCTTGATGACAATTAAGTAACGAGTTTTTTTTCTATAAAAATTGGGGTAAGTTTGCATCTTAAAACTTATATAAACATGGAAGACACAACAACTGTTGGTTGAGGTTTTTTTTCTCAAAACTTAGTTGTATTCCCTCTTTTCTTTCATTGAATATATTTAAGAACAACGTTTTATAAAGGGAGTTTATTTCACCTCTAGTGTAACAGTTGATTAAATTTTCTATTGTGAAGTCATTTTGCACCAAACGTGAGAAATAAGTAAGAATTTCTGTTCCCGTACGTCAAAGTTTCGTGGTTTTACTCCATACTGCGATTTTTGGCACAAGCAATTTCCTTGTCAAATGGTTATGTTGTTGTTGGGTGGCCAAATAATTTGAAATAAATCAATACAAACAAGAGTGACGTCTAAAAAGTGGGCAGCTTTTTTGTTCAACCCGTTCCCGTACTTTGTTTTTGAGATTTGTGTTTCTCTGAGACAATTTTGCCCCCACTCCTAGAAATTTGAGAAACTGAAAATTTGTGTACAGAAAGTACGGGAACAGACCGAACTTGAAAGTGTATGAACTTATTCTTCACTAATGATTAGTAAAGTGTAAGAAATATCCTTGTTTCCTTTTATAGTTAAGCAACAATTACATACTTTGGTATGACTTGTGTTCCTTTTCAACTAAAATGTGGGCTTCGCCTCCACACATTTGTGACATTAATCCATATAGAGGGTGGGTTGGGTTATAATCCCAATTGAGGTGGAATGAATTGCCGTGGAGTTATTTTCTTGAATACGCATGGTGCGTATGTACATACTATATTCTTTTAGTTTAGGGTATACACATGTGTGTGCAACATCAACCTCTTTCAGTACTTGAAGATTTGGGGTTACTCCAAAACAACATACATATATGTTTGTAGTATACATTTTTTTCGGTTCACGTTTAGTAGTTATTGTAAATTGTAGTCTTGTTACTGCTTACATGTAATAATAGAAACACATTGACACAGCCGAAGCAACTTTGACGTTAAACTTATAGAGACAACCATAACTCAGTAGGATTAATCTTTTGTCAAAACGAAACGAAAAGTCCATTCTATTTCTTCCAATAGCTCTTATTGCTCATAACGAACCTAATGAAACTTAATATTCTGACAGAAAAAGGAAAACAAAAATGGGGAAAATAAGAAGAATAAAAGGTCCGTTCGCGTACACTCTCAAAATTACGAATTTTTACGAAGCTTTACGAAAGGCTGATCGAGTACGGAGAATTTCTGTAATATTTCTTATAAGACAGTGCTTAGGAGAGAGAATAAGAAATTTTTCCATGGTACGAATTTTAATGTCAGAAACTATTTTTTTGACTAGTTTATGAAAACTGTCAAATTTTCAATACGAATTTTTTTTTACAGATACAAAATATTTTCTGATGTGTATTAGTTGCTTATGGTCCAAATAAAGTGTTGTCTTGTTGTACTTTTCAAAAAAGGATATCTAAGGACAGAGAAAAGTCCTGGGACAGGGTTGTCCCATCAGTAAATATCAGTGGGACACATGTGTACCAATAGTACACCTTCGCTGGTTATGAGAAACAATTAAACACCCAATGGGACGTATGTGTCCCGTTAGTATTGAAAGGGTTAAGTCTATTTTTTGCAATTTTGGAATTTGAAATTTGAGTTCAAAAATACGCGACCGAACTTTTGTGTTTCGGTAGTCAATCGAACGATGTAGCCACGCACTTCACTCGAATGAAACTGTCAGAAAACTAGGCAAAGAAATGAAACGATCTGTTTGAATTCAGTTATGGGAACATAAGCAAAAAATGTCTACAATTTCGTTAAATTTAATATTAATTGCAAGATGATGCAAAGTAAATATTAAGAAAGGTAGGGTGTAACAAATATTCCAAAATCATTATGGGTGCACAGATTATGCGTATTCGTATGACTACGTACGGCAGAGTCCACAGCCTTAATTTAATTATATTTGACGTTTAGTCTGATGTATGTATTAATCTACTCAGTGGTCTTTAGCTATATGCATCTGATACGCACTTACGCCGTCATTCAAAAGTTCGAACAGTGGCTAAAAAACATCTGAGGAAAAGATGTTAATAAAACGTGACAATACTAATACAAACTTATGACAGTTGTGACGTCTTCATAGCGCTCAAAAATTATTAAGAAAGATTTACTACATCATAGGCGTTTTCATAGTTCCGAGCAGAACCTGAGCTGTCAAAAAGAAATCGTGTGTCTTTTTTTTTGATCAGAGCGTGATTAGAGCGCGCTCTATGGGCTCAGAATAAATTGATCGAGCATTTAGAGAAAATTAAATTATAATCAAACGACAGCTAAGTGCTCAAGTGTGTTTCGTAAACAAAGCAGAGCGCACCTTCGGTTCAGAGCACGCTTGATGAGATCGAGCTCTGTTTAGAGTTCTGATCTGAACAAAAAAATAACGGTATGGACTGTGCTATTCTTATGTGCCCTATCTTAATCAGTTTTGAGAAATTCAATTGGTTGTAACAAAACTTAAACTGAAGCTAAAAACTAGTCTCATTGCGATTTTGTTTAAAACGATAAACAAGCAGATGTGGGTTCAAACTCTAAGACTAATGTATTCACTCATAAATAATATATAATATAAGTGCTCTGTGATCACAATGCGCAATGATTTCTTTTTAAGTTAATTCTTTACTTTTTCTTAACTCTGTGTCTACTGTTCCGACACTAAAGTTCAAAGCGATCATAACAAATTTCTCAAATTCAATTCCACAAAATAGTCTGAACCTTTTTTTATTTTCTTCTTTTTTTCAACAGATCAATTTTCGAATATACACAAAATAAAGAATAAATGCTACCTGCAAGCGATCGAATTTTTGCTGGGATTGAATTATCCCAACCGGATAAGGTATACAATGAAACAACAGTGCCCAAGACATTACAGCAAACATCAGCACAGCGGAATGCTGAAATGCGAGACTCCTTCCTAAATCACAATTTACCAGCAGCTACTACGAAACCACAAGAAAATATGACGCCAGTTTTGGAAAAAAGTAACTCAATCTATGAGCCCTTTTCGAATTTGCCACCACATGAGCCAGTCGATATGGAATTCAAGAGTCTTTCCCTGTCGGTGAACCTTGGATTTAAAAAAGGTGAGTAAATTTCTCTTAATCTCTATTGTAGAACGAAGTAGCGATAAGCTCAAAGGTATTTCAAATCAGATGTCACTTCGACGCAATAAGTTTTGGTGTCATTGTTTGGCTTAATCGAAAGATAAAGTATTTTATACGAAATATCTAGATGGTATAAATCAAGGTCAAGATTGCACGGCATTTAAATGCATTGAAGGCTTTATATTACATATTTTAAGTCGATCAACGTTTGCTTAGTGACTGATTTGTAACGAAGTCTTTAAGTACTTTTAATTTTCTTGCAAATCTATTGCAATTCAATCAGTTTTTTTCGTAATACATATTTGATATAACACAGCAAAAATCCGTACAGTGTCTATTGCTAAAACCCAGCAACTAGACGATCGTTGCTTGTGCAGCAAATATTTCAAGTGTACTGTGTGCTGTATTTGATTGAAAAGCAGAATTTTGAGTGGCAAAGTGTACCTCATCAGCAAAAAATTATCTGAATCCAAAGAAAACTGTAAGATATTTGCAATCATTGCAGTAGATACTATCATCAATGCTTAGTCCACTTAGATGAATTGGAAGTGAGCATGGCGTAGTAGAATATTTCACTTGAGATTGCTCTAATTACAGAGTGCCTACCCCACCAAGGTGAAACTCTTCACCACGGGTGTGATTGATTAGATCTTGATTCTTGACCCCAGTAGACCAGGTTCATTTGTAGTACATTGTTGCAACTGGTGTCAGTTTGGAAATTGTTTGAATGTTAGGTTAAATCGAATAAGTGGACGTACATATGTATAGCATTTGTTTATTTCTCCCCCAAACTGCTTTTATCGATACTCTTTATCAGAAACCCCTCATAGATAAAAAGTCTATCACACAACCAGACGTAATGATCGACACTACCTTCCTTAATAGTTAGCAAAGTTCAGTTGCCAATGGTTAATTTGAAATTTAACAATTATAACCGCACAGTTTGAAGTATCCAAGTAATTGTCAAATTAAACGCAATAAACTTTAAACGATAATCCATTAAAATGTCAGTGGGAATGACGTCGATTACTATTAACTAACTAAGGCAATTTTTTTCAATGAGAATTCCAAAGTTCAAACCATCGCCATTCTTAATCAGAAACATTGTTCACCTATATACATTTATAGGCTAAACAGTTTTATAACCATAAGCTAACCAGAGTATTTATAATGCAACAGAGTTCAGATTAACGAGATCTATTTCATGTAGGTTGTTTCGGGATTATGGGTCAATCTCTAGATCAGGTTTATTTTAAATAACAAGTTTATGGTACATACATAGGTCCGATTCTTTACCATTTTTATAGATTTTTTTTTATTAGGTACGATCTCAAGATATCACCATCAAATTTGTACCAATTCCCATGATTTATCACTTGAAAAAAACCTAGTATGACATTAAATACGCCAATAAATATGTAAGATGCGTTCAAAAGTCACGAATGACGTATATATTATTATTGTTATTACATATTTTTCACAGCTGTTATACATAGTTATAAAGTTTCATTAAAGAAAAAAACAAATTGGCGGGATCAAATGTGATTTGTAAATTTTGAAACAGGTTAATGACGGAAGACCAAACTTCGGCCCAAGGTGATAAAGTGCCTCAAACGAGAACAAATATTCATTAGAGAAAGGTTATGCTGTCCACCACATGGACAATCGTAGGATTGAAGGATATCGCCTGTTTTTAGCTCCGATCAAGGAATCATCACAGTGGTGCGGGATCAGACACAAGTTTGACTACCTGTCAATAGTTATTGGCATTTAGTTAGGGTGTGTTGTGCCCTATTCACAATATCGCGTTCGCGTGGTCGCGCTTTGACATATTGAGTAGAAACAATGGGCTCTTATGGGGGAATCCGAAATATTACGTCAGGCGTTTCCAATGCGTTCTCTACTTTCTCGCGGGTTTGACAGCTACTGGCTATCAGATGTGACAACTCACGTTGCTACCTGTTCGATTTGAAGCAGCAAGGTTAGTCATTGGGTTGTGTAGTTGCTCATTGAACACTTGCAATAAAAGAAAGAAGATTTATACTCTCATTTCTGCGACGAATTTCTGTGTATACAATCTGAGTACACATTACTTATATTCTCTCATACACATAACCTGTCAACGCGCGACTTCTCTGAAGCGACATTGTGAACTGCAAGATGTGGAATTCTCGCGTATGACAAAAGTTATCGTAAAGTCGGTGAAAAGCCCATTAACACCCCCGTGCGCGAACGCGACATTATAAATTGGGCATTATGGGGGAATCTGCGCGCAGCCATAATTTGGCTTCATACTTAGCGAAATTCTTCATTCGCATGTTTCCTTAAAGCACCTGCACACTGCAGATTTTCAATCGATAGTTTAGTCAGGTTGGGCAGATAGCCCGCACATAGCGTCGATTTAACAATCGGGTTGGCAGTGAGTGTCTACACTAGACAACAGTCGGCCAACTGCTCTCGAATTATGGAGGACAACTTGGCAGAACCATCTCGAAAAATACGATCATTCAGCCTCCAATTTCGAAACAAAATTAACTATCGACCGACTAAAGAATTGGGTGCACCTGTCGCTATAGCGTCATACTGATTTAGCAGAAGGCGATAGTTGGCCGGTACTTTAGTTTGAAGGCAATCCCGTAGCCCTTCAAACTTTTTTATCGGCCGATATCGAATCGTTGTAGTGTGCGTACTTTCATATATCTTAATAGTGATTAAGAACATGACCCAATCATCGCCGGCCGACAGAATGTCTGCAGTGTGCGGGGGCTCTTAATGCAATTATGGATCCGCTTGGCTTTCGACAACCAGCTAACGGAATTTGTTCAATTATACAATTAGCTATCACACGCTAAATGCAATTATGCTTGGGCCTTTAGAACTTGCATAGGTGTAACGTTAAAGTTGCGGCTGTTGCTGTGATCAATGTGTCCTGTCTGTTCCCTTGAAAATCATTGGTAATGCGCTTCTTACGTTACTGTCAACAACACAAACATCCATTAGCTGAGTACGTTACTTATTAACTTCACGATGCAGATTTTAAATTTTGACTAGTTTTGGCATTGGCACATCTCAAAACTTAAATACCAAACTCCGTTCTGCACTATAAATAAATGTTTCATAAATTTTTTTTTCCAGGTTCAAAAGAAATTCTTCATGATGTTTGTGGAAAATTCCCTGGAAGTCAACTTATTGCAATTATGGGACCCTCTGGAGCTGGTAAATCCACTCTGCTTGATGCATTGTCTGGCTTTAAAACGTCAGGAGTAGATGGTTCAATACTCATTAATGGACGCAGGAGAGATCTAAGTATGTTCTATTTTAAATAAATAGATTTAATATGTATATTATAATTATTTAATATATTTTCCTTTTAGCTGCATTTAGAAGAATGTCATGTTATATTACACAAGATGATCGCCTTCAGCCTCTGTTGACAGTTTATGAAAATATGCAGATCGCTGCCGGGCTTAAATTTGGACCAAATATTTCACCAGAAGAAAAGGCAGAAAGGGTAGGTATATTTTTATGATTAGAGAGAGAAAGAGAAAGACTAAAGACTTCTAATGTTCATATTGACTTTTCTTTTCTAGATTGAAAGCATCCTTTTAGCTTTGGGTTTATATCAACATGACATAACATTAACGAAACGCTTATCAGGTGGACAGAAAAAGAGACTGTCAATTGCTATGGAATTAATAAACAATCCAACTATAATGTTTTTAGATGAACCAACTACGTATGTTAATTTTTAGAATTTTGAGAATTTTTATTAATCTTTATTTGTATTATGTAGAGGTTTGGATAGCAGCTCATGTTCCAAAGTTGTACAGCTCCTAAGAAAACTGGCTACTCAAGGTAGAACGATCATATGCACGATCCATCAACCGACAGCAAAACTCTTCGAAGAATTTGATCAGGTATATGTACTGTCGACAGGATACTGCGTTTATCAAGGAAGTACAAGGAATTTAGTACCATTCCTCCAAACTGTACGCCTCCCCTGTCCCATGTATCATAACCCAGCTGATTATAGTAAGTTAAATTTTACAAAATTTAGCATTTTGCCTTAAAAATTTTATTTCTAGTCATCGAACTCGCATGTGGTGAATATGGTATCGATAAAGTAGATATTCTAAAAACAGCTGCACAAAATGGAAAAAGTATAGCATGGTTGGATAAACCGGAGAAAATCTTAAATGCCGAAGCTCTTATCAAAAAATATCCGATTCAGCTGAGGTCAAAAACGAGATCTCTTGAAGATACTACATTTAGCAATCAACTGAATGTTTTGATAAAGAGAGGATGTATCAAAGTAAAAAGAGATACAACGTTAACGCATTTGAGGATTGCAGTAAATGTTTTTATGGCAGTGATATTAGGATTGCTTTACTACAAAGCTGGCAATGAAGGATCTAGAGTTTTAGACAATTACAACTTGCTGTTTGCTATATTAATGCATCATTCAATGACAACTATGATGTTAACTGTGCTAACTTGTAAGTTGCATAACTTTGCTTGAGTCGCTAAATGTTTACACGAGTTTATTTTCTTAGTTCCGATTGAGATGTCCATATTGTTGAAAGAGCATTTTAATAGATGGTATTCACTGAAGTCTTACTACGTTTCTATTACTTTGTTGGACCTACCAATATCGGTAAGTTATTATGGAAATAAAAACGTCAAACGGACTGAATGATCCTCTAAGTGCTAGAGCATTTATGTCAAATCACGGGCCATCATAAGCAGACTTTGACGTTCTTGACGTTTGACAGTCCTATTTTCCTTACTATTTTTGATGCCAGTATATACTTTTCTTTCTATTCTATTTCTATTTTTCTTTCTGCCTTTTTTCAGATATTTTGTTGCTTCATATTCTCCGCCATGATTTATGTTTGGAGCAGTCAGCCAATGGAACTATCACGTTTTAGTATGTTCTTCGCTATAAGTGTTATGGTGGTCTTAGTTGGACAGAGCTTTGGTTTAATTATCGGTGCATGGTTTAATATTGTCGTAAGTTTCAGTAGAAAATATTATGCATATCAGTATATATGCTTTATATCACTTAGAATGGTACGTTCCTCGCGCCTGTTTTAACAATCCCCATGATGATGTTCGCTGGCTTTGGTGTAACACTTCGTGACTTACCAGATTACTTAGAGTGGGGTAGTCATATATCATATTTACGATATGGTCTCGAGGGTTTTGTCGGTGCCATCTATGGACAAGATCGAAAAACTCTGGAATGTAACGAAGCAGCTTATTGTCATTACAGGTAAGAAATTAAAGTCGATATTGTTGTTCTTTGTCTAAATAAACTTAATTTAACAGGTACCCAAACAAATTTTTGGCGGAAATAACAATGCAAGGAGATTTGTTTTGGAACGACTTGGCAGCATTGTTCGGAACAGTAATCATATTCAAAATCGTGGCTTATTTTATTCTTAAGGCAAAAATTACTTCTGTTAAATAAAGTAAAATATAAAAAAATTTGCAGCATTTTCTTATTCAACAATCGAGCTCTGGACGGAGCAAGAATTATGTATATAGTCGGTGTTAATTTATCTATGAGAGGTTGGTCCTTGGTTCGATGTTGGCGAGGCTTATTTCAACCGTGTTGAATAATATGTTGACGTAACCTGGTACCTACTCTGCAGAGAGTGAAGTTATATTGTATAGCTTTCTTGTTAGGAGATACACCGCACTGCGCTGATGGGCATTATGAAATAATTATTGCATCAAGGGATATTTAGATTTGGTCAGTAGAAGTAGCCTTAATTCGTTTCTTTATAATTTTACAATCAATGATGTGTGATATGCTTTCAGTGCATGTTACCAATGGGAACATCACTCCTAAGGAGAAACTTTAATTCGGTAAATGATGAGCACAACTTCTGTCATCGTCAGTCGTCAAGACATTAGTTCGTCAAATCCTTCGCAGCAAAACGGAAGTTATTCAACACTAAAATTGTATTGTTTCGATGCAAAATGTTTGTTATATTTATAAAAACATGCGTTCGGCCTGTATATAACATAACATAACAATAAATACGAAAAAAAAAACCTGATTCATCAATTTGCAAGTTCTTTACTGCTTTCTTTATCTAATCAATGAAATACATTTTAAGCACCTATTCGTATCTCGTCCCTGAGTGGCCATGTGAATGAGGTTTAATACTCACTTTTGGACGATGAACTACGTCAAATGTAACCTCCGAGCATATACACTTTTGGAAGCCTTGGAATAGTAAGTAACTTAACTGTATAAACGCAGTTACCTATTGCTGTAACTCATATGCTTCCTGTTTCCAAAGGGATATCGATTTTTCACCCAATTACCGTTAGCCCACAAAGAGGAGTCAGTTCGTCTAGTCTGGTTGCTGAGCCGATTATCATCAGCTCGTCGGCTTTCTCGCTGCTTCTCGTCAGCACTTTTCAATCTCGATTGAATTTCTATGGCAGTTATTGCTTTTATTGCTGCCTGATTGATTTAGGTAGATCACAAAAAGTCCAAAACGGGGAACACGTGTTGTAGAGTATGAACCTGCGAGAAACACTCTAGAAAGAGTGATTGGAAATGCGGTAACCCCAAGGAGCCTAAAAGGTTTCATGCTTTCAAGAAAAGAAGCTTGGGCAATCGCCGACAACATTATCGCAAGCATAATGCAGGAGTTACGAATGGAAAACCAAACACAAAGAGCAGGAGAAGAACAGAGCCCTGCAACATAACGAAGAAGACATGACGTGATAAACCTGCCCCTACGAAGGAATGCCTTGATCGGCGGTACCGTAGGGGGCAACAGGACAGTTTTGGGGGGCGGTGGTGTAGCACGTAAACATGCTAGAGCATGGAGTAGGGCATAACTTCGTAGCACGGGCTGCGAGTATCCATAGAGAGTCCATCGCCTCCATTGCATCAAAAAAAAAAAAAGGTAGTTCACAGCCAGCTTTTTAGTGAGTTGGAGAGTTCCGAATATACGATACGTCCTTAAATACGCTTTGGATAGGTCCAATCGTACTACGATTCTTCGAACAGACGGTCGTTGCTGATTGAGCCGTGATCTTATAGTGCGCTGTTGAAATACTATGCTGATTGCGAAAGCCATGTTGGTGCTCGGCTATCTTGAGATGGGTGTGAAGTTGTGCTAGAATTCGCACTTTGAGTGTTTTAGCAACTTGGGATAAAAAGAAGATCGGGCGGTAAGCGATGCCCCTATCTGCCAGCTTGTCCGACTTAAGAAGTGGGACTATTCTACCTACCTAGGGGATCTCCACAATAGACTGAGCACTTGAGGTAGGTCATATCGGTTCTAGGTGCTTTGGTAAGATCTGGTGTAATTCCATCTGGATCCTTGGCTTTAGATGGTTTTGCTTTGCGAATAGTAGACTCGACTTCAGATGGCAGGATAGAGTGAAGTCGCATTCGAGGCTTGACCTTTCTTACCTTAGATCTCTTGCTTTTTTTCATCAAGCTGCATAGAATTGAACGTGATGGATGTTAGGTCCTTACGTGTGGTGGTGTTACATGTTATGTGTGGTGTTTGATAGTTAATCAAAGTTTCTTGGAGCCTTTATCACACGTTTTTAAAAAAATCTTACCATTTCGTGCTTTGATGTTGGTTGACAAGCTAGTAAATATTACGATTTACGCTTTTGGTTGAGTACATCGGCTGGGCTGCTTCCACTGGGAAATTATGACTCCTTCCGCCTATGATTACGTCAAATTGGCATGGGGAAATTTCTTGCTCTCTCGTGGGAGCTCTCTTCTGCGAAAAACTACGAAAATTCTCCGTACGCGAAAAGCTTTTCGTAAAAATTCACTGTTTTAGGAGTGTAGGCGAACGGACCTAATACGAGTTCTGTCAAACGGTTGTGTTGTTGTTGACTTGCAAAATAATTTGAAGGAAATCATAGAAGTGACGTCTAAAGACTGGGCAACTTTTTGTTCAACCTGTTCCCCTACTTTGTCTTTGAGAGAAATTTTATTTTAGCAATTTGATAAGCTGCGAATCTTATAGCCGAAAGTACGGAAACTGATCTAACATTAGTCGATGCTCTGTTTGCTTTTGTTTGTGCAGTGGATCTGTTCGTGGGCTTTTACACGTAGACTCTTGAGGCTGGACTCACATAAGTGCAAAAGAGAAAGAAAGTTCGAAAAGTTGAGAAGAAAAATATTTTGCCCTGTGAGTCGAGGGTAAAGTTTTCGGCGACTCTTTTTGACGTTTTCTTTTCTGTTCTTCTTTTTATCATTGTTTTGCTTTCATATGTGACATTGGTCTTAGGGCAATAATGCGTTTCAAACGCAGCCTGTTGTGTCGCGTTGTAGGAATGGGCCTTACGATAAGGGGAAGCACGAGCGGTCTGTCTAAAATTACAATCTCTTGGTGCTCATCAGCGGCAAAGGTGCAAGGGGTTTTTCACGCAAAAAGGCCAGTTCCTCTTGCGCCGAAATCCAGTCTATCTTGGGTAGATGGAAGTTTTTCCGAGCTCTAGTCTAGACGCACTGCTGAATATAGTTTTTTATATTAATATTATGGAATGTTAAAGATGGATTTTGGCGCCTCGATTAACTCGCACTGTACGAACTTACCACTGAATGTAACCACCGATTATACTTGGCTGTAAATTCAAATTAAAAGTCCACTTTAATGTCTTATGCGGCCTATTTGTAACGGCCATTTATTTATTTAATATATTTCATTTATTACACCTGACTAAATTTCATGAGTCAAACCTTTTCTTTAGACGAGTATCGAGCTCAAAAATAAACATTTCCTTTTTCCTTTTCGTTTTTCTTGTTTTTTTGTTTTTTTTTTTTTTTTTGTTTTTGCTGTTTTAGTGCTGTGTGTTAAAAATAAAATCGTTCTAAAAGCGTTTGGTATGTCTATATAGGTTTTTTTTTTTTTAAATCAAAACAATAATTGTATATCGGTCTAGGGGGTAAAAATGAATCAAAAACAAAAAAGCAAAAAATAAAATAGGAATACAAATTCCACCTTATAATACCTAACACCTTCTCTGAAGCTTACAAATCCAAACAACATAATATAATTAACACTTAGTAAATATGTATATCACACACATTGATATACATAGAATTTTATTTTTTTAAGTATATGCATAAATTGGCTTAGCACAATAATAATTATATTCAGTTAGATAATATAATATATATATATATATAATTTTCTTTTCTTTTATTTCATTCATTGAACAGAGATATACAAAATATATAGTGTAATTGAAAATTCCAGAATGGAGCAGGCGATTAAATTCAAACGTTCCCTATCTAGAAATAACAAGAAACCATTGTATCTACTCTTCACTAGGAATGAGGAGAGGATTAAA
Source organism: Chalcosyrphus nemorum (assembly GCA_949716465.1). NCBI lineage: Eukaryota > Metazoa > Arthropoda > Insecta > Diptera > Syrphidae > Chalcosyrphus > Chalcosyrphus nemorum. The sequence goes on from OX454335.1 coordinate 27,460,963, forward strand.
GAACTTAAAGAACTTCGAAAGCGCCCACTTTTTCTCTTTTATAAACTGTAAATATCCTTTGAGCATTTTCATAAATAAAATTTAAAAAAATAAAACGTTTTGAACCTTTTGAATGGCTTTTTTGTTCTTAACAATATTTTTTTTTCTTCTTCTATTTATGCTTGAAATTAAAAAAAGACGATATTGCACTGAGTATAGAAACAAAAGAAAAAAGAAAAATCGTGTTTTGCACCAGCAGAGGTAAGTTCAAACATTCAACTATTAACAAATGTATATAATTTTGTTTTGGAAGTCATTGATGTTAAATTCATGTGTTGTTGTTTCTTTTTTTTATCTCTCTAACACTCGTACTAAGTTCCCCGCCCCCCCGTCCATCTAGAGATTATTTTGCGTAGCACATTTGAATTTCTTATTCTCGCACTGGTTAAAGTCGATTTTAGCGTATGTGAAAGCAGACTGTTGCGATGTATTTGAATTCGGACTAAGGCTTGTTGCAGTATCGTCAGAATTGGTAGTGAATTTCGCTGGATTTATTATCGATCCATACATCGTTGTGTTGGAATTTTTTGTGGAACTTATTGGTAAATCCAGACTTGCATAGTGCAATTCTAGTTGAGTGTTTGTTGAAGGCTGACATAGTGCAACGATTTTTGATACAGGCGAAGATGTAAGCTCATTATTAGATACTGCTGCTATACTATTTTGCTGCTGTTGTTTTTGTTTATTATCTTCATTGTACGCATTATTGCTAATGGGTACTGGTTTTATTGTTATTAATGCATCTTGACTTCGGTTGTCGCATATTTTTGGCGAAAAACATAACGTGGCTGTTGACGATGACACCGAACAATCACTATTCACCGAATTCGGTCGACACTGTGTTGATGTTTCAAGCGACGAATTACTATCACTGTTTACCGAACTAGGTCGGGATAAATTTTTTCTAGTTTGTAAAGAACTATCGCTGCAAATGTGCAACAATTCGTACCCTGTGCCTTTTGTTTGTCGATTTGAAGAATTGCTGAGACGATGACAGCGTAATGATGACGAATATGGTGATGTTGGCGTGCATTTTGGAGAATTTGATTTTCGTGCAGCAAATTTATTCCCCTCATCTGGAGGAGGAGCTGAAGAATCTTCTTGATTCGATGAAGCCGATTTGCATAGTTTGTTTTTGTTTTGCAATATGCAATAGTTGTCCAGTTCCTCGTCCTTACTATACGATTTGTTATTTGTTTTTATACATTGAACTGGAACTGGAACTGGAGCAGGCTTCGATTCAATGTTTTGAGGTTTTTCACGAAGAAGAAGAACACTGGTATCGGTTTCAGTTCTCTTGGAACACATTTTTTTCGCACAAAAGTTTGTATAATCATAGCAATTCAGATCGGCGGTGGATAAGTCAACTTGAACATTTGCTGAAACAACATCAGTGTTTGGTTTCGATAAATTAATGAAGAGGTTCTTGAATTTCTCCGATATATCCGGATCGGGTTGTAGTTTTTCTTCGGAAATTGTAAACGAGCTGTTGACGTGATCGAAGAAGCGTTTACGTTGACTGGATTCGGGTTTAGCTAGAATATTTATGGCGGATTTTTGATTGAAGTGCGTAGCTTGATTTTGGGCATGTAACATAGAAAGCTTTGAGTTATTTGAAGTAGCTAGGTTGCGGTTATTGATTAATGTTTGACAAGCTGGTATTGAAGGCATTTTGGTAACACCTCGTGACTTTTTTATATCGGTCCATGTGTTTTGCGATCGCGTTTTGTTCGAGAGTTGATCAGGACCATCTTTGTTACCGTTCCAGGACATTTCTAAATAACCCTCTGGAGTTTCTATTTTACTCCATTCGTCCATTTTCAATTTGTTGTTGTGCGTAGGATCTTGTTCTTGTTGTTGATGTTGTTGTGAGCGTGATTCCGAAACTACATTATCATTTGGCACTGAAAAGTGATCAGAAGATGATTCATCGTGACTGTTGCTTTTGCTGTGAGAATAAATGACTGGTCGCATTTCTAGGTAACCATTATCGGTTTCACTTGGTTCTGAAAAGCTGTCATGCGATTTTTTGTGTACAGCACTTTGTCCTGGCGATGTGCTTAGGATACTACTTCGGAGTTGGCTACCCTTTGGGGTATTCTTTAGGTAAGAAGATCCGCTGTCGTGCGATTTTTTGTGTACAGCGCTTTGTCCTGGTGAAGTGCTTAGTATACCACTTCGTAGGTGACTTCCTTTTGTGGTGTTCTTTAGGTAAGAAGATCCACTTGGCGATTGTGATGAAAGCGAGTTCGATCGACTGCTGGAATTTTTGGAAAAATCGATTTCCATTAGATCGTCCATGCGATCGACCGAATTCTGACTCTTATGAATTAGAAGAGGTGCACTCGATGATTTTCTACCTCGAACTGCACTCTCTGATGTTGGTTCGATGCTGGCAATTGAGGTCTTACTATTACTGACGTTACTGTTATTTGAACTGCCCGCATTGGCTGCCATCAAAATATTACGCTGCAGATCACACCGGGGGACTTTTGATCTAGAACCAACAGAAAACGCTCGTACACGGCAGTTATTTTGATCGGTATTTGTTATGACTTCAATGCGGAGCTTTTGATTATTGTGTTCCATGCGACTTCCAACTGAGTAAGCACGCGGGGGTCGTTCGTTGAGATGTCTGTGAAGAAGAAGAGAGAAAAAGAACTTTAGAAAAGCGATTACCACAAGCTTTGCTAAGAATATGAACAGAAGAGACTTTAGAATGTGTTTTTTACATGCGTGCTTAATCAGCGGACACATGGACATGAAATACATCGAAGAATATCTGTTGTGTCCAGGCCCAGGACACTGTCTGCTTCGATGGGTTGTGTCCAAATTGCAATGGGTCATAGATTGAAGAGATATTGGGTGTTGCATGGACCATTTCAACAGTCCGCGCATTTGCCATCAATGGTCTGATTTAGGGGACCAAGGTAGGAGCATTTCCAATACCTTAGGAGCATTGCCTGACCTGATGGCTGAACCGAATTGGATTTAGCCAGCCGACTAGGCAAAGCAAAGCCTGCTGTCGAAAAGACGGTTAGATCTGTGTCTGGTTGACTGTAAGCAACACACGAAAGCTACAATCCCTTGTAAACAGCAACATATTTCTCTGAGTTTGTTAAGGCATGATAGTGTGGCATTAGATTGGTCACACTTCTTAAAAAGGCGACGGATACATTGCAGCAAACCAAAACAACCGATAGAAGACCTTTTGGACCACAAAAAACAGGGGAGACCTACAGCACATTGTCAGAGAGCGTACATAATGGCGCGTAGTCATAGCAGAGGCCGTAGGATCCACAAGGGAATATTGGATCGCTCCTCGATCGTCTCAACTTTCTAACATTGCTGCGCTTCTTGATTATGATTTCAATAGAATATAATAGAAGAATATAAACTGAAGTACTTACTGCAATTCGTCTTCGTCCGATAATATTCTCGAGCTGACCTTTTCCAGGGGATATTCGGCAAAAGACATTTCCTTCAACGGTATACCAGGTATCATACTACGCGACGACAGACTCAAGTTATATATTTGTCGTCTGCTCTTTAGTGACTGCTCCATGTCGACATAATCATTATAGGTTTGTGGCGACATATTAACATAACCATCGACGACTTCTTCAGCGAGACTCGATGCCCGACTGTTGCCATCCGAGCTGTCGTTGCAACTTTTAAAGGGACATTCGGCACCCGCCAAATTAGTATCACATAGTGCGGTTTCGAATGGACTTATAGAGCTAAACATATCCATATATTGACTTTCTGCCTCTTCTGCATGAATATTTGAACTACAAGAGAGAGTTTTCTTGTTTTCTATAATAGCTCCACTATGCATATTTAATTTATCTAGTATTGATGCAGTTTCACTGCTATTTTGTTTTTTATTTTCAGCATACCAAAATTCATCACTGTTTTCTTCAGGAATAACACCACCAGGAGAACGGGAACTGCAAATAATAAGAAATCAGTAGAATCCTTGGCAAAAAAAAAAAGGCAAAACATACTTGTAAAAACGAGGTACAAAACCAGCACTTTCATCTGGCGTTAAGGAGTGCTTTATACTGTCAGTTTCATCCATACTTAGCGTTGATTCATCACTTTCAGAACAGCCCACAGATGGGCTTAAGGCGTTGCTGTTCATGGGAGGGCTATGGCTATGCCTATTGTAGTTTGAATTTGGCACGGTGTTTAAGGATGACATTGTTCTCGACGGCGGCATTGATGTATTGCCAAAGCTACTCTCTGTTGTTGTTCGATTTCGCGAAGAGGGAAGGCTGTCACATCGATCTCTATTTGGAACTAAAGTGTAAATTCAACAGTTATTAGTAAGAATTAATAAATTAAATTAAATATTCTATTAGTATTCAGTAATTTAATTTATCCTGAACATATGTACACATTTGCTAAAGGTAAAATTCTAAAAAAAAATTTAATTCGATTCATATCACCCTGGAATGCACTTATCCACCAGTGGGATGGAGTTGGCTTATCGGCTGAAGAACTTCAACTGACGGCAACTTCTTTTTTCTGTTTTCGAAATTTAACGAAAATAAGCAAACAAATGATGATAATTTTAAAACACATTATAACGCATTATATTATGTATCACTCCTGCAGAAATCAATTGGCGATTTCCTTAAAACGTTTTGGGCGATCGGGCGACTTTACTGCACGTCCCTTTGGTATAACAGAAGAAAAGACTCACGGGGGTTAAAATAAATAAAGAAATGTGCCTCCCTCGGGTCTCTTTAGGGATATTTTTTAGGAGAGAAGAGTGCCTATCTAAAGCAAGAGGTATGGTTCTTTTGCACGATTCACGTCATTGTGCGAACAACTAAGAGACAATATCTCACGAGGTGTAGAAACAACAAACCGGTGACTATTTATAACCCCGGAAAGGCTACAGTATTTCGAATCATCAAGCCGCATTTTCATGGTTTCCACCAGCCCTATCTATCAAGTAGAATGCTCTCTTTCTATGACGACTAGAAAATGCTGCGAAGATCGTTCTCATCTGGTACTAAAAGAACTGCAGATCGATCGCAGGGAAGAGAGACACAGCTAACGAGGAATATCTGAGAAGAAGCAGCGAAGAAAATCGACTCAAAATGCAGGTAAGACCAGAACCTCTACATCAACGCTGGCAACAGAAGCAGAAGAAGCAGTCATAGTCCATTTTGAAGTTTAGGGAGAAGATCTAAAACCTTTTACACTGGTGAGCGAGAATGTGTTAGTGAAAAGCACTATCTGTGAAAATCACGAACAGGGAAAATCACTAACACATTCTCGCTCACCAGTGTAAAATTTGTAGGTTAAGGAGAAGATCCCTCGAAGTGGACTATCTAGTAATTGGTTATTTGTGACATAGAACAAAAGAGGTTGAACATAATAAATAAGAGTGTTCTTAAGCTTTTCAGCGACGTTTAAGGGATCGAACAGCTGACTTGACAACATACTTGCGCGGATAGCTAATGCTTTGACTTATAGAGTGAGCAAGGAAGGTCAAAAGCTTGCCGGATGAGTGGAAGAAAGGACAGGATTGAGCCGGATCTAGTGCTTAGCAGTAGCAGACGAGTTATAACAGTGACTGTTGGCAATGACGTTGTAGTTTTTAAATCAGAGTTAAATGCGTTACTATATATGCAGCAACAACTAGCGCATAATACAGCAAAAACACCCGCTACCCTGGCAAGTAAAACCTAAACAGAAGAAGAGACTACTATTGGCAAGAGTTGCGACGTCTATGATGCTTTACGGCTCTCAAATATGGACTGGGGAATGACTACGAAATCATTCAGTAGAAAGACATAGGCCAGTCTACAGAACTAATGCATTGAGAGTATGCAGCACCTTCCGAACAACCTCATGGGACACGGCAATGCGTAGTGGCTGGAATTGTGCCAACAGACCTGTTCGTTAGAGTCCAAAGGGAAATATCGCTCCAGCAGGACAACGTTCTCAACACGTCGTTTTCGACTCCCGACAAACGGAATTGGGGTGATTATTCAACTGTCCAGAATATAACAAATGCCGTAATCTGCTGGTGAAAAGACCAGCAAACGTAATTGGGGTGACTTAACCCCAGCAAACATGATCTAGCAGATGGTGAGCACGTAAAAAGTTTGAGAAACAATTTGTCAAACCTTGGCTACCATCATGAAGGAGTAACGAAGCCAAGAGCGATAACGAAATGCAGCGAAGATGGCTGGCAATACGAACGAGTCATGGCTGAAGTCCCCGCTCACGATGAAATGCGCTTAATGGCAGTGCCTCGGCGATCAGGGGTGGAAGGCGAGGTAGGTTCACACTGCTACTGATGCCTGCAGCAGAACCTTTGACAAATGATGGAATACTCAACCAAAATTGACAAATTCAATGCCGTAGTATGTCCAATCATGACAAATGGGTCGATAGTATGGTGGCGGGCTCAGAATACAATCACTGAACAGAGGACAAAGCAAACAGCATTTATACGTACAGCAACTTTCTAAATGTACCGCTGAACTGCTAGTCTAAAACCGTTAGCTCTGAACATTTTTCTATAAATGCGAAGCCATAAAGAATGGGAAAGAAAAATAAAAGAAACAAAAAATCACGCACGTACTATAGGATGTAATAGCGAACTCTCAGAGCTATGACTTCGCCTAAAACCTGTAACTGTTAAGGAATGAACATTACATTAAGAATAAATTTACAATCAATACTTAAGTATGTTAATAGCAATCACAATCTACGTAAAAGTCTACCCCAACTATTCGAATTGATATATGTTTCTTCTTTGACCACTTACCACTTAACGGCGATGAGGAGTTCATTGTTTTACTGCCAGAATGAGTCTGCCTTCTCTGCAATATAGTAACTGGTTTTGTTGATTCGGTTGCTGACGATGACCTCTTCCGCATCGGGCCATACGGATCATCTGCACTCGATGACATTACGCTTTTATCAAATAACAAAAAACAACAAATATATTTAAACGTTTTTTTAGATAAATATTTTATTTGTAAGTACTTAAGTATCATAGTATGCATGTTTTGAGCAATCAAAGCATCTTTTGTTTCCATCCAAAGTTCACCAGCTCCAATTGCACTATGTCTTCCAACTTCCATGTAGAAATAACATTTAGAATCGCCGCATCTGTTTTCAGAGAGAGATTTGATGACTATATTGCCAAAATAAATATAAAACGAGATTACCTTCGTATTGAGGTTAAATAAAACTCAATCAGCTGAACCCTTGCTTCACCGATATTTGTGCGTTCATTGCCAATACGAATAAGGGTAACTGATTTCGAAGATAAGCAAACATGGTAACTGCCTAGGATTCCTTTCTTTTCAGCCAAGCCTTTCCTTTGAACTGATACCTGCCAGACGTGTTCTATTAAAAGAAAAATACAATTTTACAACTTTCTCTATTTGGCATCACTTTCTTTTTATTTACCATAATATGGTCTGGGTGGACCAGAGTAGATATTCTGACCGTTTTGCAGTTTAAGCATTGCTCTAAGCCATTTATTCATATCCTCCTCGGTGTCCATAAGAATGCCAAAGCCCCCATCTTCGGTCGACAGTGTAATAACAAACTCATGCTTAGTATCTAGACGGCGATTTATATTAAAGCAATTATTTAGTACAATTGTTCGTTTTGGGCTGGTTTTTGATTTGAATTTCTTTTCGTTGTCGAAATATTCTAAACGTGCTGGCGACTTTTCGCAATCTTCGTAAAGAACAAAGTATTTCTTCTTCATTGTTTTCAATTTCTTGTGATAGCCATGGAGGACAACTCCATCGGGAGACTGTCCACCTTCATCGGTTTTACTTGAATTCGACGTCATTACGTAGTTGTTTTATTTTTATTTTCTTAATTCTTTGTTTGTGTGTGTGTTCACATCTATTAATATTGACTAATATTTTTATTTTATTTTACATTAGGTTAATGCTTCCATGTAAAGGTGCAGATGCTGAAAGAATAATCACAGAGAAAATTAGACAAAGAAAGAAAGAAGGTACATAAGAAAAGCACAATTTGATTTCAGAGAAGGTCTAGAAGGAACGATTTTTGCTCTCAACATATAACCAAAAATGTTGTCTTGTAATTAAACAGCAAATTTATGTTTGCTTTGTTAACTATGAACAGGCGCCATGCATACTGGAAACAGCAGAACTGACTCCAAGAGGAGCACACCAAAATATATGATGTAGAGGTGGAAGATATGAATAACTTAAGAGGAGTACGGCAGGGAAGCATTTTGTCACAGGCTGTGTTTTGTATTCAACCAAATTCATGACCACATCTTGACGACATAATCGTTTGTTAGTGTCAATCGGGAATTTATGTGGAGTGTTTTGTGCCAGAGAGGCATTCCTGATAAATTAATATAAAGGTCCACATGTCACATTTTGCACAGAAGAAAACTGTCTGAGGAATTCGAAATCCAAAGTGTGGTTCGGCAAGGCTGCATCCTTTCACTAATACAATTCCTATTGGTTATTGGCAATGTGCTTAATGCGACCTTATCAACAGGAAACTGATGAAGCCGATGGACTCTTATATCTGAACTCAAACACCTTGACTACGCCAGCGATGTATGCTGAAAGAATGTACTGTTTGAAAGATTAATGGACAGCAAATGTCAAGAGGGAAGCGGACGTCGTTGGTCTGAAATTTAAGTCGGCAAAAACAAAAAAAATATCAGCCTAGGACCGAATTCATCCACTCATATGTATGTTATGTATTGTTGGACAAACGTTTGAGAGAGTAGAGAGGTTCCTATACCGTTGGAGTATTGTCTCAACTGATGGCGGAACCGCACTGGATATAGCCAGCCAAATAGGCTAAGCGCTTGTGATGCTATCCACAGTTTGGTGAAGTAATGCAATTAGCGTAAACACCAATCTACGTCCGTTCCAACGTCAAATCCGTGCTGTTAAATGGAGGAAGCTCCACACGTTCGTCAACAGGTGTCTAAGCTATACTCATACTCATTTTCTGTCCAAACCGTATCCCAAGCAAACAGCTTTATCAGAGAACGGGTAAAGAACCTATGCACACAACCATACAACGACGAAAGTGGCAGTGGATTGGACACACTCTCCGAAAGGGTGAGAGATCCATAGCTAATACAATGAAATCCGCTTGCTCTGAAACAATCGAGAAAAAGCCAGTTTACCTAGTCAAGAAGCACTTCATAACAGAAATACTGCAGTGTTGAGCTTTTCTTTGAACCAAGGGGGCATTTTAGGCCACTTTATCGCGATGATTGAGGCCATCATTAGAACTTTTTCATTTAAGTAAATATCTAGAATACAACAGTTTGGATCAGATAACGGGCAGCGGAGATACTCTGTCTTATTTATTCCTTTAAAAACTTCCACACATACATCTAGGGCTCGTTGCATAGATGTTTGATTTTTGCTTATGGTGGCTCCATCGTCAGCAAATAATAGATTCCGTCACCCCTCCTTCAAGCAGATAACAAGAGTGCAATAAATAGCAAGGGACTGAGGTCGCTTCCCTGGTGTACACCGACTTTGATTGGGAACACCTCGGCGACCACTGCGCGACATCTTACTCTTGCCTTTGCTTCCTCACACATATCTACGATTATGTGCATGCAGGTTTCTGGCAACCTTCGTTGTCTTAACGCTACCATTATCAGATCTCTTGGTTGTCTAACAAAGACCTTGTCAAAATCAACCCACTCCGCATGTAAATCCTTTATAATCGCTTTATGTACTTGGGAAACCCGCACTGGTCATCAGATAGCAGCATTATTTGGTGCAATCGGGAGTCTAATGGCCACTGAATGATCGTGACATCAACTTAATAGAAGGGTAATAATTATCAGTCTTTTGTATAACCCTTTCAAAGGAACCCTTTCCCTCCACTGATTAAGCATTGGATCGCCTCTTATGAGTTTGGAGATGAGAACCTTGAGCGATATGGAGACAAGCCACTTATATCGGGTTAACAACAGCTCCTCGAGAGTTTTGCTGGGAAAGAGTTCGTTGCCGCAAGATGCTCTATTGTCCGCACAGCTTGGTGGGAGCAGCATTTTGGAGGTCGCTGTTCTTTCAGTTCTTTCCATATTGGTTATTCATTATATGATACCGCGCCTATTTCAATGGCCTTGCTACAAGAGTAAAGGACTGTGCGGAATTTCTTTTCGTGTTCGAGGTTTTCGTGTATTGGTTATTGGTTATTTCTTGTCCTGTTGAATATAATTCATATACATATTTTCCTTTCTTAGATAATGTAAGATTTATAACATTTTAAGTTTTTTTTTTAGCTCAGCTCCTAAGGGATTCACACCTAGGTCCTCTCAAGTAGTCAATTTGAATAGCCAGCGAAGTGCATTATGAAGAATAAGACCGCAACACTACATATTCCCTAACTTCACACTACGTTTCTTCCAATTCTATCAGTTATTGCATATTTCCAGGCTTTATGGTAACGTAAAGGTTTATATCTTGCTCTTACGCTCCTTACCAAACATCACATCTCTGCACAACTGGACATGGATGAAGAAAAAAGAAATTCGCAGATTAGAGCGACTAGATAAAAAAGTTGCTATAAATGAAACGTCAAAATTTGCGACTATTCGCTCATTCGCATTCGTCTTCGCAGGTCCCTGAGCTCTAAATGGGCCTAAAGATACTCTCAGACCCTAAATTATTTTTACAAGAGTATTCCTAGAACTGAAAGGGGAAAAAAGCCTTTCGGAAGTACCTAAGTAGAAAGAGTGAGTACATTTTGTAAAAAGATAAATGTCCGCCTAAAATTATGCAGCCTTTTCTTTAAAATCTTATCAGTTCTGTCAATACTTATTATCTGTCAGTACTTCCAATTCGAGAACATTCAATCCAACCAGAGTCCTAACCATATTTTCCCTTAATCACCTACCACATTTTTTCTTACTGCCATTTCCAACAAACACAATACTGGTGGCAACTCTGGAGGGATGCTGATGTATTACTACATACGGATACGTGCACATGTAATTTTTCTTTTTCCATGACCATGTCGCCTCTTATTTTAAGGACTTTCTAAATGGCAATGCATATAACAAATTGTCTCCAAAAACCAAAAAAAGAAACGAAAACATTGAAAAATATAAAACATTGAATGAACCTTGATGACAAAACAACATTTTTGCTATCACAGTCGGGAGGGGGAGGCAGTCGGTAAGTGCGCAACGGAAATGTTATTCTCGTCGCAGTCTTCCAAAACATTGGGAGGCAACCGCAATAGGAAAAAAAAACTCACACACAAACTATATTTTCTTCTGTAAGCAGAGCTAAATGAATAAAATCATCCGACAGAAAAGAAAAAAAAACACGCAAAACTCACCTTTGTTTTGCTATAATCAGCCTCGTTGACCATTTATCAAACTAGTTCAATATGGTTTTTTGGACAAAACCTATCTCTCATCAACGTGCCAGGTTGTTTATTTTCGACCAAATGTGCACATTACTACACTCGTTTTGCACTTGTTTTCAATCAAAAAAAAAACTGATTGCGTACAATCTTTAGCCCATTATTGGACCGCACGACGGCCCACAGATCGTAGTGTCACTCCAATTTGCATCAAAATATGCCGTATTTTTGTGCTCTTCACAATTGGAATTCTTCGTGTACGCAATAGAACACCTGCAGGAGAAAAATTTGCCTTTTTTTTTCCACGAGAATTTTACTAAAGTACGTGGCAGATTTGAGGGAGATTCTATTTAAAAAGAAAAACAAAAAATAGTCTTCCCTTTGGTGACAATAGAATTAACCATAAAAGGAACTAAAGACGCAGTGGTGTAAATTTTTATTTGGGCGTGGAAGCTGTTTGCGGACAGTGGAGCACAAAATATTTACGAATTGGTGCACGACACGGCTTTGAAACACAACATGAGGTGGTGGAATCGATTCGGGCGAAGGAATCCGGTGATTTACAAACACAATCGCGTGCTTGGGGGGTAAAATTTTTCACGGATTTTCACTTTCTTCGAAGCATAAAAACTTTACGAGGAAAAAAAACAAATTCGACTTCTATTTTGAAGCGAAGTTTATCGCCACAGAATATTAATGAATTTCTAATCTGTCACTTTCTTATTCTGTTTTTATTTTTATTTTTATTTTTGCGGGGCTATCGAGCGCACTGATACACACTCACGTACGTTGGGTGGAAATATTTTACGACGTAGAAATTCTTTCCCGGGGAGGTATACGCTCTGATTGTTGTGACGGCGGGAACTTGCTCAGATGGTCTGGTTTAATATGGGAGCGTAAATTGGAAAACATTTCTAATTGGATGAATAGTGAATTGGATTAGCACGTAACGTCAAAACGTCGCTTGCTTGTTAAAATTCAATTTTGCAGACTTGCTGGCTATATTTTGGTTGTGTATATTTTTAAATAGCACAATTAAATATACAAAATCTTTTTTTTTATATTTAGTTATTGAAAATATATAAACGACGCACCGTGTCGGAGTCAGATTTGTATCGGGATTGATGTCATTTTCCATTGGGAAAAAGAAGTCTCCATTTTATCTTCGGAAGAGAAAAAAACACTGTCAATCGTTTCCCATTGGCTCGGAACAATCTTCTTGAAAAGCTTTTCGCTTTTCGATTCAAGAAAACATTCAAACACATAAACTCTTTCATTGGACTACTTGTCAATGTCAAATGGCCCAGTATTTTTTCATTGCAAAAACATGTCAGATCACCAACTTATAGATAATTGAGCGAAAAACGAATTGCATGTCCCATTGGAGTCCAGAAGAATCCTTTCACTTATGTTGAATGAGTGTGTTCAGATGTCAAAAATGTTCGCTTCTTTCTTCTTCTAATGTAGCAACCAGCACTTTTACTTAATGAAAGGACGAATGTCTTCTGACACTGACACTTCTGACAGATTGTGATGAAGAGGTTAGTGAAAAATAGAGGGAAAGTCAGTGTCGGGTGAGTATATGAATCTGAAATTGTATTCATTTATTTTTTTGCGTTCTCGACGTTGAGTTTGTATTTGACATTCGAATTTTTGTGTGAGTGTGTGTGTGTACTTAACGTATTAGAACTATGAATGAAGGGGAGTAGTAGAAGTTTCCCGTTCATTTCTTACTACCCCAATACGATGGTAACTGTGTCAAAAGTAATCGCGATAGTACGAACTGTCAAAAGTATAATACACACAAACTGCTAACGCTAACACTGTATACGTGACGAGTTTCAAGGCGCACTTTAAACAAAGCAAATGTTACTTATGCAAATTCAGCATATGTAAGTAAAAAGATTAATGACAAATTGTCACTTTTCAGATCGTAGGGAAGGCATTGTGTCAGTGCTGTTTGGATTGGGTCGGAATGGTTTAGCGCGTTGGATAAATTCTGTTTGACAGTCCGGAGAAGCGAGTTGAAGATGTATATTTTTATACTTAAACCGTTTAGTTAATCGAATTCCATCACATTACTCCGAGTTTTCTTTAATGCCTTGTTGTAGCATAAACTAGATCAAAGGATTGAAAAAGTATAGTTTTTGTTAATGTCATTCCTATAAGAAATGTTCAAATTCTTTTACTTATGTTCATTTACTTAATCCATTTCTAAGTTAGTTATCCTTGCTTACTTAAAAAAAATAGATCTAATGAACATAATATATAAAATTTAAGAAAGGTGTATCATAATTTTTGCAGCGTACTGTGTAGTACCCCAAGTGACCATTTTGAAAAATTATGCAATAAGACAGCGCAGTGTAAGTAAAGATGTAGTTGTGTGGCTCATATGTTCTGTTTGGCGGCTGGAATATCACTGGAAGAATTGACATATCCCTCACTCAATCCTCATTAATTTGTGTTTAAATTGCATTGAAGCGGGTAAATACAAGCAAACGAAAGTTTTAAAAACAAACTTTGTTGTATCGGCATAAATGAGTGAAATAGAAGTGATATTTCATTTTAGCGCCTGATTAATGTGAGTACAAATGTTAATACCACTGAAACCAGTTAAATTTATGTGCAACACCAAGTAGGAAAGTGGGTAGAGTGTTGCTAAAATCGGTTTTTCGCCGGCTTTGTGTGTTTTTTTTTTTTGCGGTATCAGTGTTGTCTTTTACAGTAAAACTCTTCAAATGGGATTTACTGATTGACTGTAGATTCAAGTTGTTGCCGTTGGTGTTCCTTTCTTCGGCCCTTTCTCATTTTGTGGATCTACTTTCATCTACAGCCAAGACCTGTGGCCATACAGACAATACTGAGGGATCACACGCTGTAAAAAGTATTCGTGGTCTTTTTGGTCTTGACTATCACAGAGCAGTTCATAAAAGAGACTGATAATCTCTTCTTTTTCTTCGTCACTGATGCTTCTGCAGAAGTCAATATGAGGAATGCCCAGTCTTCGTTCCCATGATACGGTGCCCAGTATGCATATTTATTATTTAGGGCGGCTTTCGCTATTGTTTTTAAGAACCCGGTTTTGTTAAGTATTGAATAGCCAAGATGACTCTTACCGCATTGGCGTGGGCAAGATACCTAACTTCTTGAAAAACATTGCAATATGTTGCCTCAGTAAAATGATCAGCTATATTCCTGCATTCTAATGCACATGAGTTAACAATCAACTCTAAAAGGACTCCTAAATATTGGGATTCATTTACATGCCGTACAACACGCATGTGGATTAAGCTACTAGGCTTTGCACAACAACACACAGCACTTCTTTTATCAGACGCACGCGTCCTGACACAATGATGTAAAGGCCTTCTTGTCTATTGGAAAATTAATTTACAATATATTTCTCCCTCACTATTTATTATATATATTATTATATCCTTTCAGTTACTAAATAAAAATGGAAGAAGACATATTAAATGTCTCGTTGCAGGAGGTTAAAAGTGACCTATGCCAGGCAATAATTCAATGCAATAAGCGCGGTCTAGTTCAGAGCGTCAAATGGCTTGCAGAAATGAATCATGGCCTTTCCTATGTAGAAATTACTAATGATTTCCAAGAAACCGTTGGCGATGAATTGAGCCAAAAAGATTACGACATCTACTACTTAGCAAAGAGCTACTTTGATTTGCGTGAATACGACAGAGCTGCATACTTTACGCGTGACTGTGAATCGCCAGTGCCAAAGTTCTTACACTACTATGCAACTTATATGGCGAAGCAGAAGAAACAACAGGAGAACGTCACAGATAACTCAAATCTAAACGACAGTCCCTATGCGAAGGATATGTCTGACCTACTGGCTAGTCTTAAATATGAATACAGCCAACGAAAGTTGGATGGTTATGGTTTGTATTTGTATGGAGTTGTTCTAAGGAATTTAGGCTTAAACGAAATGGCAACGCATATCTTTGTGGAATCAATTCAAGATAAACCAATGCTCTGGAGCTCTTACGTAGAACTTGCTCCACTACTGTCCGAAAAAGAGAAAGTACTCTCTTTAAATTTACCCAATCATTGGATGAAGCAGATTTTCCTTGCCCATGCATACATTGAACTTTACCTCAATGATGAGGGCTTAAAACAGTATGAGAATCTCCGGTCAGCTGGTTTCCAGAATTGCATTTATATTACATCTCAGATGGCTTTAGCTTATCACAACAAAAGAGGTAATTTATACTCAAAGAATTAACAAACAAAATAATTTCTAATGGAATTCTATTTAGAGGTCGATAAGGCTATAGAAGTTTTTCAAACAATACAGGAGGCAGATCCCTATCGATTGGATAACTTGGATACGTTTTCTAATTTATTGTTTGTGAAGGAACTAAAAACGGAAATGGCTTCATTGGCTCATAAGGCGTTATCGATAAGCAAATATAGACCTGAGACTTGTTGTGTGATAGGTAAGGTTTCTGTTTGTGCAGTGAGTCTATCCTTACTCTTCTCATTTTATTCCAAAGGTAACTACTACAGCATACGATGTGATCACCAAAAAGCAATTATGTATTTCCAAAGGGCTCTTAAGCTAAACCCTCACTACTTGGCCGCTTGGACGTTAATGGGACACGAATTCATGGAATTGAAAAACACAAACGCAGCGATTCAAAGCTATCGCAAAGCTGTCGGTAAGAATACCACATTCATCTGCCCCTATAGTAAGTGACTAACGGAATTCCTTGTAGAAGTAAATAAGCGTGATTACCGCGCTTGGTATGGCCTTGGACAATCGTATGAAATATTGAAAATGCACTACTACAGTTTGTATTACTTTAAAAACGCACATAAACTACGTCCTTTCGACAGCCGAATGCTGGTCGCCCTCGGGGAGACATACGAAAAACTGGAAAAGAACGAAAACGCCATCAGGTGCTTCCAAAAGGCATGCAATGTTGGAGATATAGAAGGTATAGCCCTTTATAAGCTGGCAAATCTTTACGAAAAGCTTGGCAATATTGAAGCTGCAGTTCCTGCCTATTTATCTTATTGTTTGGATGAACGAGCGGCAGCAGACAAGCAGAGCTTGTACCATGCGTACATAACTTTAGCAAATTACTACGAAAGCAATGGGCAGTATGAAAGAGCTTCTCACTTTGCATACAAGTGCCTAGAATCAGATGAGGTAAAACTTTTGTGTTTATACTTAAATGTGTTCTTGTTGTGAAATTGCGTTTTCTTGCAGAAAAAATCGGAAGCAAAGTCGCTGCTGAAGACCATTGAGAATAAACGGTTAACACGGCAAGCGCCACCGGATATTTTAACCAGAGATATTGATACGAGTGATATTTGTATGAACAACGATAGGCTGCTGATGGAGAACGATGAGGAAAGCATCAAAGCTGCTGTTGAGCAGAGCTTAATGGATATATCTACGATATCTATGGATTAGGAGTGATAAGAGTGATCTTTTTTTTATTTAGAATATTGTATAAATTATTATATTGCAAAAATTATTAAGTAAAATGTAAAGAATACACTCAATGCTGCAAGAACCCAAATAAAATCTTAAATTAAACTTACGTTTTCGCTGTGGCTTATTTTTAAACCGTGAAAGCACGCATACTGTAAAGGAAAGTCAGTAGAAGTTGCCAACCTTAAAACTTCAGTAAGCCACAAAGAGTCTACCACGGTAACCTTTCTCGACATCAAGGGATCGTTAACGTCAGAATAGATACATATATCAACATACTTACAGTCCTTAAAGTCGATGAATAGTCTTGGCTGCTAATAGATCAAATGCTAAACTGTACTACCATTAACGCGCTTTGCATGAGCTCGCAGACTTCTTAGATGTAGAACACCCCAAGGTACAGTCCTTCCGACTTTGTTATTCATTTCTGGAAACTCTGAGATTTGTCTGAAATGCACTTAGTTGGCATAAAACTAAACTGAGAAAACTACAGAGAGAGCTCTTAAGGACGACCCGGCTTTAAGTTACACACTACATCTAACAGCCGGCTTCATAACAATCACCATTCTTCGATCTGGAATCCCTTCGACATCATAAATAAATCTCCTCATCTAAACTCGCATATCTTTTCGGGACGCAGGGGAAATTTCTGAGCCGGTTAACGTAAGAATCTCATTCCGTTTTCCGAACCACAAACAGAAATTTTAACAATAAAGGGTGCTCTACCATGAGTAGCGTGAGTGATAGCAGCATTTTCACCGACAACATATCAAGTCTCTCAGATCGTCCATATCTACATCAAAGTTTGTCATCGATTATCGTCTATCTGTTATGGTGATGTGGACGAAATTGATCATTCCAGGAAGTTGCAAAGCCGACGAGAACGCTACACAAAGGGATACTCTAGAAATCGTTCAGAGTAAACTTCATCTAGTATGCTGCTCACTAAGTGCAAACTCTTGCTAATGCAGAAAGCTATTAGGTCAATTCGCGTACCCTCCTAAAACAGCGAATTTTTTTGAAAATTTACGAATTTTTACGAAAAGCTGTTCGCGTACGGCGAATTTTCGTCGTTTTTCGTAGAAGAAGAGAGCGCTTACGAGAGAATAAGAAATTTCCCCATGCTACGAATTTTAGTGCAAGAAATTTCTGTGGGCTGGTTTATGAAAACTGTCAAAACTGTCAAACCAGTGTATTTTCAACTTCTTTTTTTCAACCCGTTCGTTTACTTTTTCGTTTCCGAGAGAATTTTACCTCCACTTTTCGAAATTTGATAGTCTACGAACTTTATTGCAAAAAGTACGCGAACATCATGAATCAAATTGTGAGTCAAATTGCCTTTAGGAAAATAACAAGACGCGCATCTTCAAACAACTTTGGGCCAAATTAGACCAATGTCGCCCAAGGAGTTATTCTACTAAAACGGGCAGACCTCTGCATTCTAATCACCTATAGGGCTCCACACTTTCAAGTCTGATCATTCTCTTTAATGGCTTTCACAAGAGCTCCCGTTTTTTGTACTTTCCTAACATTGTCTACAAAAAGGAGAATTCGCCTAAATAAAATCCTCCGTTCTTCGATAACTTTAGTGACAGTTGTATTACGGAAATAAGACGCATTCTACGCTGAATCAAAAGCTCCAATAAGTTCATCTAACCCCTATGTAATGTCCTGCTACTATTGTGTTGTAACGAATTTTTGACAGTTTGCACATTGATCTAAAAGGTTTTTCTTACCTTCAAATCCAGTCCACTACATCATAAAAGGAATGCCTCACATTGTATTCAAAACTGAAATTCTCGATCAATCAGAAACGTGTGACTACCTAGTGCCTAGAATGCGGAACATGGCCATTGTCTTCTTGTTTCTTAAGGCCGAGGTTATGATTCGAGAAAATCTTTGATCAATATAGGTACCTATAAGATACCTGTTCCTTAATCATGATCCCTTACATGTACACCAATTTGTTTACCAATCGGGCAAGTCCACATAGCGATTGCTTTGCGATACCTTTTATGAGACGATCAAAGAAAGAAGCTGTGACCTCTTGACCGTAGTCATAGATGAACTCTTGGAGCTATGACTTAAAGCTGGCTAAAGAACACAGATGATGTTAATTAATGTAGTGAACAAATTTGAAGAGGTTATTTTAGGTAAGATGCCCTTTATTTAATCCCTATACGGTTTATGACTGATGGCCCAACCATCAACCCAAAAAGAACTATTCCTGTATCTTTTTCCAATAAGAGGAATCTTGTTGTGAGGCAAATCAAATTGGAGATTTCTAGCAACCGTTTTTGGGAATAAAAAAAGTTCTTATCGTTGACAAAAAATGTTGCTGGGACTCGGACCAATGTTACTAACAAATGCGCTGGCCGGGTAGAAACTTTGATGCTCTTAGGTTACTACATTTCCAGTGGCTGCCTCTCAGCTATGGCCACTCCTCCCTTCTTAATGAACTTAACCTCATTGATGTAACCACTGACCACACCCCCGCCAAACTCAGCTTTGGTTGGAACTTCCGTACATCAATCCCAGTTCGTTAAAAATAGTCCAATCTGGAGCAGGTGGATGTCAGAACGATACATTTCTACACTGATGGATCTAAGACCTCAGACGGAGTTGGTTGTGGTGTATACTCCTCTATGCTTAACTTAAGCATCTCCTTCCGCCTCCCTGATCACTGTAGCGTTTTTCATGCGGAAATTATGGCAATTAAAGAAGCTCTGTCATGGCTGAAGTGTAATGTACTATCTGCTACGGATATTAGCATTTCCTTTTTCTTGACGACCTCAGCGACCTGATAGGTCTACCCATTAAGCACCTTCTACTCTTTATTAAAAGCTCCGGTTGGTTCTTCCGACCCAGTAGCAGAACCTCTTCTAAGTGTTATTGCGTCTGGTGATCTATTTGTATTGGTCCTTTGTCTCTTATTGTAGTGTCGTGGTAATTAATAATTGGTTGTGATTATTGTAGATCCGTTGGTACCACAATGGGCTTTTAGGCCTAAGTGAGCTGGTGCCCATCTGTATCGGGGCGCTAGCTGCCACGCTAACCTAACCTAGGTTACCACAGGTATTAAAACTTAAATGTCACCTCTTGCGAGCCTCTGAGAAACATCCAAGAGTATTTCTGTCATGAGAAAGCTTGTCAAAAAATCACTGTGCCCTTCAGACACTGCATAAGATTGGAGGTGCCTTCTATTCGTGCAGAAATACATATATACCACGCGCAACACAACAGTTGTGAGAAGATAAGTCTTGGCCCTTTATGGGTTCCTTATGGCCTAGTATTTATTTTATTTAAACAGAATTCTGGATCTGAGTCTCAAGTTGTCCAAACTTATGAAAGTGAGCTGAGACCCATACTGACTCAGAGCGGCGCTAGTTTCCAAACGTTTTAACAGCTTAAGATTCAGATTCAGAATATTCTGTTAAACCCTTAATGCACTTTTTTTTTTGAAGCTGAAATAAATGCAATGGAATCGAATCCACCCCATTGTGAATGTTAAAAACAAATCTAGCGCATGCGACCTAGGGGTGCTTTTTGTGAGTGGGCATTGAATAGAACGAGTGTAAGGATTTAGAAATATCTCAAAACTATTCGCACTAACCCGTGTTTATTTCTTGTGAAAATCACTAACAAAGTCTACAAATAAATAAGATACAATCTTGAATGTTATAACAACCTAATCACAAGGACTTTGCAAAATAATTTCCAAGTAAAGAGTATCTAAACTTTGTGTTATGAACTGTGCAATGAACGATTTGTGTCGACTAATAGGATTGTAGTTTCAATGAAGATTTTAGGTAATTTAGAAAATATTTTCATATCATTAATCTCTATCTTAAGTTATATTAACAATATTATTTAGAAATGGAAGTCTCAAAATCATTGGCTGGAACCCCGGTAACCAATGTATCCAAGTCATTGACTAATTCCGGCGATTCAATTTCGGACAAATCGATTTCAATAGAATGCCTGAATGACGCTCTTCTTGTGCTCTACGATGAATGTTGTAACTCGTGTCTATGTCGTGAAAAGACATTTTCGGATTTCATAGAACTAGGTTAGCATCGCAAATGTTCAAAGTGGTTCGCCTCAAAAATATTAAATTTTATTTTATTTTTTAGCTAAACCAATTGTCGGACTTATAAAGCAATATCGACCGTCTATATCTGATTTTGATCTGCTCAAAATCATCGGTCGAGGTGCATTTGGTGAAGTGTATTTGACTCGACACATAGCAAGTGGGGAGATTTATGCTGTGAAGATTCTTAACAAATGGGAAATGCTAAAGCGAGCTGAGACCGCATGTTTCCGAGAGGAACGCGATGTACTGGTCTATGGAGACCGTCAATGGATAACTAATTTGCACTTTTCTTTTCAAGATGAAAAGAATTTGGTAATTTAAAAAAAAAACTATTATCGGTTTGGTGCAGATTTGTAAAGAAAACAAATTTATTTTCAAGTATCTGGTGATGGATTACTACAGTGGCGGAGATTTACTGACATTGCTGAGTAAATTTGAGGATCGATTACCAGAGGACATGGCCAAATTCTA
This sequence comes from Chalcosyrphus nemorum, assembly GCA_949716465.1. Lineage (NCBI taxonomy): Eukaryota > Metazoa > Arthropoda > Insecta > Diptera > Syrphidae > Chalcosyrphus > Chalcosyrphus nemorum. The sequence goes on from OX454335.1 coordinate 27,482,412, forward strand.
TATTGCTGAAATGATTCTAGCCATAAGCAGCATTCATCAGTTGTCTTATATCCACCGAGATGTTAAGCCGGACAATTTCATTCTAGACGCAAGTGGTCACATCCGCTTGGCGGACTTTGGTTCATGTTTGAAGCTAGGAAGTGACGGTAAAGTCAAATCGAATGTGGCAGTTGGTACTCCTGATTATATTTCACCGGAAATTCTAAGAGTCATGGAAGATGGTCAGGGATGGTATGGCCTAGAATGTGACTGGTGGTCATTGGGTATTTGTATGTTTGAAATGCTCTACGGGAAAACACCGTTCTACGCGGAAAGTCTAGTTGAAACTTATGGGAAAATTATGAACCATGAAAATAGTTTTGATTTTCCCACCGAAGAATGTATAGATTTTAATGTATCTGATCATGCCAAAGACTTAATGAAAAGATTAATTTGTTCGGCGGATATTCGTCTCGGACAAAATGGTATCGATGATTTTAAAGCACATCCCTGGTTTGCCGATATCGATTGGGATAATTTGAGATTTCAGAACGCCAGATATGTGCCGGAAGTGACAAGCCCTACGGATACGTCGAATTTTGACGTTGATGATCATGATTTCCGATCATCAGATACTCTCCCTCCATTAGTTAATAAAACTTTTTCCGGATTACATCTTCCGTTTATTGGATTCACTCACACGAAACTCACACAAGCTGTGGATTTTTTCCAACTCTATGGAATTGAGCGGGATATGAGCAAAAATAATTTACAGAAGTTATCTAGAGAACAGTTGACAGCAAATGACAGTGATGTGAAGAAGTCAAGTGATAAATTGAGTTCAAAAAAACGGAGTTCCGATCAATCGGACACAAATGATGTCGATATGGAAAAGGAACTAGAGAGTTTGAGGGAACAAATTGAGAATTTGCAAAGAGAAAATAATACGATTATAGAAAAACTGGAATCTCAGAACACAGAATTGAGAGATGCGCTTTCGCAAAGGACGTCGGCCATGAAGGAATATTCTGAAGTTACGGACAAACTCTTTGAACTGAGAAATCAAAAACTGAAACTTTCAAGACAGGTATGTTGATTATTGTTTTGTAGAATTTTAGCTGTGTATAGGTCCGTTCGCGTACCCTCCCAAAACAGCGGATTTTTACGAAAATTTACGAATTTCTACGAAAAGCTGTTCGCGTACGGAGCATTTTCGTAGTCTTTCGCAGAAGAGAACGGTCACGAGAGATTGAAAAACGAATTTTAGAGCAAAAAATTTCTTTGGGCTGGTTTGTGTAAATCTGTCACATCTGTCAAATCAGTGTATTTTCAACTTTTTCTTTTTCAACCCGTTCATTTACTTTTTCGTAATTTTAGTTCTCTTTGACAGATTTTAACTCCCACTCTTTGAAATTTGAAAATCTACGAATTTTAGTGCAGAAAGTACGCGAACTGACCTTATGTTACAAAAGAATAACATGCATTGCAAATGATCTAGTGAATTCTTAAGCTTAGGTTACAGTGTACACTCTCTATGGATGCTGTCCAAAATAATGATCTGGAGTGTTGAGATTATTTCCGATTTGGTTTTAATTCACAGTATTTTTTTCTCTTCACATTTTTTTTATAGGTCAGAGACAAGGAGGAAGAATTGGATACAGCAATGCAGAAAATTGACTGTCTCAGGAGTGAATTAAGGAAATCCGAAAAGAGTAAGCGAGAACTTGAACTCCGTATGGAGGATGCAATCGCAGGAGCGTCGAAACAACGAAAATTACGCGAACGATCTGACGAATACTACCGCAAATTAAAATCAGAAGTCTGGGCTGTAAACTCCCTGGATTTCGAGACTTCATCATCATCATCGTTTGGATACTCATCAGATGTTTTTCGCTTAGAGAAAGGAAACACCGAAGATGGCTCTGAAACCCCACAGTCGCACATAAGCATTAATGCGGCATTAAGTGGCAAACTAAGTGAGCAGCATAACTTCACTGAAATGCTTAGATCAGATGCCCAAAAAGCAAACGACGATGTCGAGACCAACTTAAAGGAAACCATAATCGAATTGAAAAAGAAATACGGCCGTGACCGGAGTAATTGGCTCGAGGAAAAACAAAGGCTTTATTCAGAAATTGATTTGGTAAAAGATAGTCGTACTATTTTGCAGAATAAAAACAAGGAGTATGAGAAAAAATGTCAAGAACTTATGTAAGTAAATAATTTCCCCTAAACAAAATATAACCACAAAATTACAATCTATTTTAGGTCGAAACAAAAAACCATTTTCCAGTGGGAAAAACAAGTTACCGAAATAATTCAATGGGTCTTAGATGAAAGGGATGCTCGTTCGTACTTACAAGTACTTGTGAATAAAATGACCGAGGAGCTTGAGTATCTTAATCAGTCCGGTAAATTGTCTTCGTTTAAATATATTCACATAATTGATAAAGACAATAGGCACACATCGCAACAACTTATCTAGGTCTTCTTGAGTCCTGATCAAAATACAATATTGATAATAATTTATCGAACTATTAAAGTTGAAACAAATGTTTATAAAATATATTTGTGAATTTGAATAGAAAGTTATAAAATTAGCCACATGGGCCTGACAGATGTTTACAAGTTTTACCAGAGCCAAAAAATATTTCTGGAACTTGTATTTTATTTATTTATTTATTTTTTTAAATACAAGTTTATTTGAAAGTAAACTTATCATGTAATTAAATGAAATAAAGAATTGTTATAATAGTAAACAATGTACATGCATTTGTTTTACATATATCCAATTGTATTTTCCAGATTTTAAAAATGAAAGAATCAAAAGTATTTTATGTATGAAGTGACAGTTCAGCAACCAGCGAAATGGCGAAATGCGAACAAAACATTTAAGCACGTTGAAAGGCAAACAATAGACCTTTTACTATTTCCAAAGAGAAGAATCAAAATCGCAGATTTTTCTGTGAATAAGCGAATGCTTCTTGCGAACTGTCATATTTTATCCACATTCCACAGATGTGGAGCGCAGTCCACATTCGCACGACCAAAACATTCGAGAGAGTTTAACCTCTCAATTATTTTTTTCTTTGTTAAATGGCAAGTGAAATTCGCTAGATTGCTGCGGCTAGATAAAAAAGTTGCTGTGAAGTCAAAATTTGCGAATATTCGCTCGTTCGTATTCACAGCTGTAAATGGAATTCAAAACAGAATTCATTTCGTGCAGCTTGAGAAAGTTCCGTAGCTAAAATTTCATTTTTTTTCTGATTTTCGACATTTTTTTCATCTTTCAATTATGTGCTTAAGGCTTCCATACCATCGGACAAGTGAAGCCAGGATAATTTTCAATTTTTGTATATCTGGGACAGTAAGAATGCCAGCGATTTAACATTAACCTCGCCAAGCAACCATTTAGCTAGCTGGCATAACATGCACAAGTAAGTATATTCATAAGGTATCTTGTTCTCAATGGAAGCTATGATTGGGATGAGAAAGGAAGCTTGGGGACTGAGACTGTCTACTCTGAGCCTTGTCTTGGGGTGCCATCGAGGTTATTAGTTCACATGATCAAACTGTAATGAAGGTACATGACTTCAATCTGGAATTTAGGGAGCTATTGGTTGAAGGGTTTAGCAAAGACCTAAGCACCGCTTAAATATTGCTACTAAAGATACAGTAAGCTTTTCTGGATATTCCTTACAATCTTCGTGGCTATAAGGACTCTGAATTGTATATTTTCACAAAGAACAGATGAATCGCACTTTTTGTCCAAGCAGCGGGAAAGAGTAAGGGGCTAGCTATAGCTATCATTCAAATGCATCATTGAAAATTTCGATTTCCAATTTTAAGACGGCATTAATTGGTATCAAAATTAAGCTAATCTCTTGTAGAACTTTTCTTTAAATCCAAATTAATTATTTCACTGATCAAAATCGATTTCAACGAACAGCTGATCTTTGTTTCTGTAATTTGAAACACAATCGTTTCACTGATGTGTTCATTTCCCATTCTATTCTTATCTGTCAGTTTTGCTTTTAATGAACAAATCTAACCTCAAAACCTATGCTTTATTGTCACCATTGACAGAGCCCACACTGACAGAGCCTTCCAATGATAACAATTGCTATAACTGACTTGTCAAAAAAATTAAGCCACTGTTCCACTGATTTTTTCCAATGATGCATTTAAATGATAGCTATAACTGACCCCTAAACATAAATATTTGTGCTTTATGTCTCATCTGTCACATTTCACATTTGTGTCATCTCTCATGTCCCATATTCTATGTCTTATGTTTCAATTCTAGTGTTCCATGTCTCAATTCATGTAACTTTACTACAAGAATCGATACCTTTTCTACTCAAAATGCTCGCCAAAAATATGTCGTATTTCATGTTTACTCCAATTATTAAAAATACATTCATGTTTCAAATGATAATTCGATTTTTAGAATCACTCGAATACTTATGTTTCGATTCTTGAAATTTGTTCGATTATGCCCATCACTAGAAGAGACTTTAGCGGTGTTTTTTGTTTAAACCTCTTCAGGCAGTTTTAGGCAAATTTTATACGTAAAACCAAAACAAGAAACTACTACCTATATTTCTTGATCTCATCTGCTGCGTGAATACAATTTGCTTATATTAAAAATTTGTAAATATGCGGTATATTTTTCAAACAGTTTTCGTCCCTTTTTGTTTAGTATCGATTTGTCCAGCCTCTCAGAAGAGCATGCGCTCAGCATCAAATGTCAAGATGTAACCAACAAAAAATCTACCCCATCATGTATTTATCAAAGACATTCGAGCCGTTCACACCAGCATACGAGTGTTAAATCCATAAATCTTAAAAGAAAATTAAAACGTAATTTTCTAAAGAGTGCTTCTAGTGAGTATGCACTTACTCACACCTACAATACCTATCGATATCCGGAGAAAAGTGTTCAAATTCTCGATCATGGATGGCAAGAATGTGATATGGACCAATTGAATCATTAATTTTAAAAAAAAATATCTTTTCACTACAATAATGAATTTGTGGACATATAATATAGTAAAATTAATTTTTCGCATAAAAAATAATTGGTAAGACTTAATGACAAAATAAATTAATTTTTAAAAGAAAATAACATTTATATATATTCTATTTAATATGGATGTAAAAAATCTATGGAATCGTGTCTATCTATAATTAATTCATTGCAGAAAATATATGTACCCATCATAAATCAGGAATACTGAAAAAATGTATGCAACTATCTCAATTACATTAGATAGCCTCTCAGCAAAATTGGTTAATAAATAATTTTAAACAAGCACGTTTTGAATATTGTTGAAATAGATATTTTAAAGTTCTTTAGTACATATTGATGTTGGTACTTTTGTTTTTATTCGTAAACGGCAGACTTATATGTTCTTAAAAGAATTTAATACAACATCAGGGAAATGTTGAAACTTACGTTCAAATTTGATTAACATTTATACGTACGTACTATCTGCTAAAAATACATATGTATGTAGGTATATATAAATCATTGATTGGAAGACAAACTATTCCAAATCCATTAGGAAGCCACCGCCGGTTTCCATTATTTTCTACTCGCTTTAAGAAAATATGTACTCAATTTCAAAAGCAACAAAAACCACCTGTAGATGAATAATTTTGAAGGATTAGTCTTAGAAATGCGACAGGTTGTATCATAATGCATGTAGAAGTCATTACCCTTTAATTTACACCCTTATGCTTCGTTAGCTATACTGGTATCATATCGTGTGTCAATACATCAATGTATCGGCGAATAATATGAACTGCAAATACATTTTGATTTAAAGATTAATACTTCAAATTATTTTAAAACTTGTAAAATGTCCATTAGTAAGATATTATTTAAGGCACCAGGTATCTTTTGGTTTATTTATGCATTTGGGGAGGAATGGCATGGTATAAAAGTCCATTCACAGCTCAGCAACTGGCAATTGGGCGAACTGCGAACAAACATCAGGTCCGTTCGCGTACACTCCCAAAACAGCGAAGTTTGACGAAATTTTACGAATTTTTACGAAAAGCTGTTCGCGTACTGAGAATTTTCTTAGTTTTTCATAGAAGAAAGCGCTCAAGAGAGAGTAACAAATTACCCCATGCCACGACTGTCAAATCTGTCAACATAGTGTATTTTCAACTTCTTTTTATTCAACGTGTTCGTTTCCTTTTTGGTTATCTTAGTTCTCTCTGATAGAATTTCACCCCACTCTTTGATATTGGATAATCTACGAACTTTAGTGCAAAAAGTACGCGAACGGACCTACCATTTATAGTACATTTAATGGCCAGCAGTTCGACAATTTTAATATGCAGAAAGAAAAGCGCTCAACTTATTGGTTGGTACAGAACTAACCTGTGGTTTAATAATCAATCATATTCCCAAGTTGAATTTTCTCTAGGTCCTCGAGTTCATCGAACAGTCTACCTCCCAAGTAGCGAAAGCGACGTTTTTGTAGAGTGCGGAACTCACACAGCAGGTGTTTGGTAGTTTTTTTTTTTTTTTTCGTATCAAGACAGTAGCCAGGTTAACTTATCTCCAGTTTGGCAGCCATCGCTCCTATGATACAGCCACCAACCATGATACTTTTCTTAATATAGACAAGATGCTATTAGTCCTTCTGTCATTCATTGTTGGGCATATGATGCAGTCGTCTCTGGTTGTCTCTAGGTTGCTGATCTTATCCCTGGCCATTAGGTGTATGTATTTCTCTTTCTAGTACTAAGGACTACTTCCGTGCTAACTCGTCTGCTACCTCGTTATCATCTCTATTGCTATGCTCAGGAACCCAACTTTTTGATTGACTTATTTCCTACTTGTCGGCATGCGGAGACTGTTTTTTATATGTTTACTGTTGAGTGCTGTTTGTCTATCTATGAAGATTGTCACCCTGGATGGCTTTAAACTCCTAGCGTGTATTGTCTGCGCTGCTCTCTTAATAGCGAAGATGTCGTCTTGATAGATGCTACAGAAGCTTGTATGAATTTTCTATGTTAAGTTGGTTGACAGAAAACTCCAGAGCCAAATCCTATATCCATTTTAAATCCATCAGCATAGAGTTGAACGTACTGTACACCGGTTGGAGTATTGGACTCTCAATTGTGTCTATCGGGAGTAACAAGTTATGAAAGTCCATTTACGGTACGACGTAGTCCATTGTTCTGACGATGTCAATCGATCTTTGGAATATAAATCCATGTCCACACAAGTCTTGCTTCTAGGCGCTTAATGATCTGGGGCCAATTACCTCTTTGGCTTTTGGCATATATGCTCATCTTTAGGAGGGATATTTAGTAACATTTCCAACGGTTCTTGACGCGTTGATCTCTGTGCCTCTGTTATAAGGATTAGTAAAGAATCAATCGCGTTCGTGATTCAGAAGAGGACTTTTGGATTTCATCTTTGATTCCATTTTCTTTTTAGAATCATCATTCATGTGCGCTATTTAAAAAAAAAAATCCAAAACTAAAATAAAAATTGAAGAATGCAGCTCAATTTGCGACCCGATGAACAAAAGAATAGTCACAAGAAAATAAATAAAAAAGGCAAAAAAGTTACATTTAGCCTTAACAAGTCAGTTGGAGGAGATTCCAAGGATATACTTACAGAATCAAATAAAAATATAATTACTACTCGCAAGATGAAACCAAAATTAGCATTAACCATTGAAAAGGACCAAAAGAATATTAAAAATAATTCTCTGGAAATGCACGTTAAGGATCCGAATAAGCAATTAATTTCAAAAAATGATGATGAAAAGCGAGCAGGGAATACACGTAAGCATATACGCCTAAGGAATATTACAAGCCTCTGTGAAGTCTATGATACTCTACACTACACGGGAAAGGATGTAAGTATTAAAAGTATTCTACTTTAAAAAAACTCTCTCACATTTTGTATTACTTCAAAGGTTTTGTCCTGTTCCAAGTCGACATGTGTCAGTAGTATCGTACTGGGTAACACCGCTTCTAATAAATTACGAAGCTATGATACACTGTTGGAACATGCCAAGGATTTTTTCAATCAATACTTTACCTCTATCAATAGGTATGTACATAAATTTTGCATTAAATATATTTGACGAATTATAGACTTATTTTATTTTCAGGTATATGAGTAATGCTCATATTTCAAGATGGGAACAGGTGCAATCCTTAGTGAGGCGTCATGGTCATTACCATTTGACAGAAACTGAGCTTATTTATGGCGCAAAGCTAGCTTGGCGTAATTCGTCTAGATGTATCGGTAGAATACAATGGTCCAAATTACAGGTAATACTACGTTCTCACCGAAGCAAAATCTCGAGATTTCAATGAACTTTTGCCGAAATCTCGTAAACCGTTCGCGACAAGTTGAGATCATTTCGAATGTCGTTGTCTGTCCATTTTTAAGTGGCAGGAAACAAACAAACCAACAGCTGTTTGTTGACAGTCGCTATCAGTGTTGGGACTTGAGAGTGGGCAAATTGGGAAACCAAAAAGTGATGGATATTTGGAACATACCATAAAAGCAACAAACAAATTAAACAATGCAAATTTTATCCAATCCATAAGCTAAATAAAAAATATGAAAAATAAAAAATATAATTGGTACAAGTCCCATCACTAGCTACAGCTGTTTTCTCATATAATATTTTGACGTCTAAAAATGAACAACAAAATAAACTGAAGTTCACGTTTAGGTTTGTTCAGTTTGACAGCCTCTCATAGACAGATGAACTCAACGAGATTTCGAGGAGGTTTCGGCGAAAGCACGAGATTTTAATATATTAAAAATGTATGCGAAATCTAGATATTTGGAGAGATTTGGTGAAATCTCGAGATTTCGTCCGATGAGAACGCGGTATAAGAGTCTTTTATATCCTATTTCTACGATGTTTTCATTATATAGTAATATTTTGTCTCGATATTCACATGATCATAACTTGAGTATTCTGATATAAAATATAATCATACAACTCTCACAATATTTCAATAGGTATTCGACTGTAGATATGTGACAACAACCAGCGGAATGTTTGAGGCAATATGTAACCATATCAAATATGCTACAAATAAAGGCAACATAAGGTGAGTTAACAAATAAGGCACTAAAGGTACATTCACAGCGCAGTGACCAGCGAATGAGCGTACCACAAACAAATCCCTTTTAGCACATTTAAAGGCATCGAATACTTTTTGCGAACTGTCAAATTTTATTCACATTTCGAGAGAGTTTAACCTCACAAATTTATTTTTCTTTGACAAATGCCAAATGAAATTTGTAAGAAGAAATTTGAAAGAAGTTGCTGTAAATGAAATGTCAAAACTGGCGAATATTCGCTCGTTCTTGTTCGCAGTGCGCTGAGCCATGAATGGACCTTAAGTGACACTGGTATTATTCGTTGTGGTTATATTGTTCAAAAACATATTTTGTCACGGCACGCGCCGTCATTCGCCTAACTTAACAACAACTTTCTTTCAATTTAAACTTTAGGTCTGCTATTACAATATTTCCACAAAGGACAGACGGAAGTCACGATTTTCGCATTTGGAACAACCAACTTATATCATATGCCGGATACAAACAGAGCGATGGAAGCATTATTGGAGATCCTTTAAACGTTGAAATTACCGATGTGAGCCTCAACTTTAAGTTTATCTATATTTTATGCACATTAAAGCATATGATACACCTACATACATTTGTCCATAAGCTGATTTGATTTCAACATCTAAAACATCACACATCATTCACACAAATGCATACAAACACTTATTCCACCTAGTAAGTCTAGAATAATGTTTAATATGAACAACACTAGTAACACACATTCACTTTTATTGAAAGGTACCTACACCTAATTTTTCAAAGCAATTTCGGTAATAAAATAACAAAATATGTTTCAAAATATGTTTTTCTAGGTTTGCTTGAAAATTGGATGGAAAGGAAAACAAACTGAATGGGATATCCTTCCATTAGTGGTATCAGCAAATGGCCTCGATCCTGATTACTTCGACTATCCTCCAGAGTTAATACTAGAAGTTCCACTAGAACATCCAAAGTAAGTTTAAAAGTACTCGTAAACGGCTAGTAAACTGATGGTCAGATTTCGACGTCACCACAGACTATCTCCCACCATACCCTGACTTCAGTGGGTGCCGTGGCGCAGTGGTTAGTGCGTTGGACTACTACGCAAGGGGTTCCAAGTTCGAATCCAGAAAAATACCATCAAAGTTTTTTCACGGCCCCACCTCTTCCGAGTGTCTGACAAGCATTCAAGAGTATAACTGTCATGAGAAAGTTTCTCAAAACCCCTCTGCCCTTCGGATACGGCATAAAACTGTAGGTCCCTTCTGTACATGCAGAAATGTATACCACGCACAACATGTACAGTTGTGAGAAGCTAGGTCTTGGCCCTCTATGGGCTGCTTACGGCCTGATATTTATTTTTTTTTATACCCTGACTTCAGGACAAACTTTAGTACAGTAACCCTTAAAAGCGGAAGCGGCGCGAGAATTATTCAGAATAATAACTTCTTCCAAAGAAATTGACTTCTACATCAATAGTTACTTACTTAGGCGACGCTTAAATCTGGGGTGAACCTGGGTCTCAACCAACAAACTTCTCCAGCCAGCCCGGTTACGAGCCAGCTCCCTCCAGTTGTGCACTCCAAGCTGATTGAGGTCGTACTTCACATTTTTGAGCCACCTACCGCGAGGTCGTCTTCTACTCCGCCTCTCATAAGAGGCGCATTCGAAGACATTCTTACTTGGAAGGATGAGCTCTATCCGATCTACATGATCCAGCTATTTTAGTCTCTGTATCCCAACTCTTCTGTCCTAATCGATATCTTTATATAGACTGTACAGTTCAGCATTGTAGGTATCCTCTTTTCCTATCGCCGTCTATGCAAACATGACCAAAGATCACTCGAAGAACTTTTCTCTCAAAATAACCAAGGGCATCCTTGCGTAGTTTTCAGGACAATCAAGTTTTATAATATTTCAGCAAAACTCTTGTAAAATATAAGTATACTTTCCTAATGATAATTTCTTTGCAGTTTTCCTTGGTTTGCTGATTTGAACTTACGCTGGTACGCACTTCCTGCTGTATCCGGTATGCTCTTTGATTGTGGTGGAATACAATTCACAGCAACCGCATTCAGTGGCTGGTACATGTCCACCGAAATTGGCTGTAGGAATTTATGTGACACAAACAGACGTAACATGCTCGAAGTATTACTTTTCGATTAAAATTTGATTTACATAAAATATATAATAACTTTTATTTACAGAAAATTGCATTAAAAATGGAGCTAGACACCAGAACTACGTCCTCTTTGTGGAAAGACAAAGCATTGGTTGAAGTCAATGTTGCAGTTTTGCATTCATTTCAAAGTCGCAACATAACAATTGTCGATCACCATACAGCAAGCGAAAGCTTTATGAAACACTTTGAAAATGAAACAAAAATAAGGTGGGTACCATATTATAATTCATAATATTTCTCATGAAGAAAATGTGTATATTTTAAAGAAATGGATGCCCTTCTGACTGGATATGGATTGTGCCTCCATTATCGGGTTCGATTACACCTGTTTTCCATCAAGAAATGGCACTGTATCATTTGAGGCCTTCATTTGAATATCAAGATGTTGCTTGGAAGAACCACATCTGGAAGAAGCAAAAATACCAAGGAAAATCCAAGAAACCAAGGAAGAAATTTAACTTCAAACAAATCGCTAGGTTTGTATTTCATTTGTTTCCTATGATTTTTAACATTTGTGAAGTCTGAACCTTTGGTGTTACTACGTTTAATTGCATGATTGAAGGCAGGTTCAACCCCCGGCTTGAAATTAATATAAATATTTTTCAAGATTGATTCCAAATAAAGTTCGAATCGAGTATCAGATCGAATTGAAACAGGATTGACACGATCCGATCAAAAGTGTTATTGAACATGGTTATCGAAAAAAAGCGTCATGAAACAAACATAGCGGATAAGTATAAACTCTGCGCATAGGGAAAGAAGTGTCAAACTCAATCCTCTTTCAATTTGATTCAAACTCAATCTGATTGCAGGCAAAATACGGATCGAAAGTCAATCCAGTTTCAATCGGGATTTCGAGCATATTAATTTGACTTGTCAATCTTTTAACAAGTTATACAGATTTCTACTGGATCTCAACTCGACTCTCGACTATATAATCGTAGATATTAAGAGTTAACTTATGTAGTATAGGTCCGTGGCGTACTTTTTGCACCAAAATTTTTAGATTATTAAATTTCGAAGAGTGGGGGTAAAATTCTCTCAGAGAGAGCTAAAATTACGAAAATGTACACGAACAGGTTGAACAAGAAAAAGTTGAAAATACACTGGTTTGACAGTTTTCATAAACCGGCCCACAGAAATTTCTTACACTAAAATTCGTAGCATGGGAAAATTTCTTACTCTCTCGTGAGCGCTCTCTTCTGCGAAAAACTATGAAAATTCTCTGTACGCTTTTCGTAAAAATTCGTAAATTTTCGTGTTGTTTTAGGAGGATACGCGAACGGACCTTATATGTTCATATATCCAAAGGTCACATAAAGTTAAAGAAGTTTCATTTTAATGAGTTCAATGCAAGATTTTACAATGCTCTGGCCTGCAACCTTTTGGGATACGTTCGTAAAGAACAACGATTTGAAACAAATGCTGAAATGAGTTGAATTTTTGATCGCATTTCGACTTTTTGATTCAGTATTTTTACAGTATAGCACTAAAGGATACAAAGAAAAAGCGGGGTTTTAGGCATAACACTCTGGATATTGTCAGAAGTTTTTTGTGCATTTTGTAGCATTGAATGCATGTACGAGCCTTAACAAGCTCTGTTGTGTACAAATTTAGGATACTTTTAAGGAAAGTTAATTATAATAGTACCTACCATCTATTTTTTAGAGCCGTTAAGTTTACATCAAAGCTTTTTGGACACGCTCTATCCAAAAGGATAAAGGCAACAATATTGTACGCTACAGAGACGGGAAAATCCGAGCAATATTCGAAAAAGTTGTGTGATATTTTAGGACATGCTTTCAATTCTCAAGTAAGTATTGAGCTGGAAGCTTAACTTAGAGAAAGTTTATATTTAAAGAAAGTTAAGGCTCGGAAATAAAACTTTTTTTCTTTTCCCGTTTCAGACATGCTGCATGTCAGATTACGACATATCATTTATGGAACATGAAGCCCTGCTTATAGTTATAGCATCTACATTTGGAAATGGAGATCCACCGGAGAACGGAGAGGTTAAGCGTTACTTTCTATTTATTAATCACACTTGTAGTAGTAAGAATTTCATCTATTATTTAGGAATTTGCACAAGAATTGTACAAACTGCACTTGAAGGAATCTTTAGTTGATGGAGCCGAACAAAGGTACTAGTTGTCATATGTAGTAAATCTTATTTGATTTCCATTGGTTTTGGATTAGCAAATGCATGTTCTGATCTGATAAGCCTTGACTCAAAGTTGTTGTAAATTTTGTCAGATTTTTGTTTTTGTTTTAACAAACTACTGTAAATAGGAGCTCGTCATACCACATATCCTAAAAGCTCCTTGGCTTGTCTTATATGGAGAAATGTATCCCAAAATCTCTCCTTTCCCCCTCTCTTCACAAATCTACCGTTCGAGAAGAAGGTGATGGTACACTGTCACCCATTTTGAATCTATTTTGCCCTTCTTATAGGGTTCTATCCCACAAAAAGATTCTGCTTCTAAGAACCAGCTTTCGAGCTGTTTCTTATATCTCCTGCTTGGTTTTCCTTTCACCTAACTTCTACAAATCCTTAAACCCAGTATAGATGGGTCTATTAATTTGACTCAGTTTGATCAGCTAGGGATCAACTATGTGCATCTTTCGCATCCTTGAAATCATTCTTCTTCGATTTTGTAGCTGTTATAATTTGCCCAGATCATATCCATAGTTGTTTAATATTTATTTTTTTTATCTTATTTTAGCATTCAAGTCAGCTCTTCAAAGTCATTTATAAAAGCAAGTTCCAGACATGACTTTAATAATCTTCAACAAAACAGATTGAAAAAAATTCGTGGATGGCATTCACTTCGGGATTCAACTACGGAAACTTATACAGAAGATACAATTGGTCCTCTTTCTAACGTAAGGTAAATAAATCAGTTGTAGATAAGAAGAAGTATCGATTGAGTTCCACGTCTTCCAAAATATCTCGTCTTGATAAATGTGATCTAAAAATTAAAAGCACTCGTTAGGCTAGAATAGGCCCTTGTTCATAGAGATTATCAACGACTCATTTAGTCCAATATGAGTGCATTGTCTCCATTATTATAATATGAGTATTTTGAAACAACTTTCTTAATTGAGATCATGTCTAATCCGACTAAGACTGAGCTGGTCCTGTTTACTAAAATACACAAAATACCAGGATTTACTTCAATTTAAGTAATTAATGCCATATTCACCAGTGCCCTCCCAACCTAATAGGACTGAACATTTACAAACAATGAGAAGGTTTACTTACTGGTAATGCCAAAAATATTAACTATCTAACCAAATATTAACTAGGTACGAGTATATTAACCAAAGCTGCCCAAGCTCATCATCCATCTAAGTGCTCACTGAGAACAGCTTATATTTATTCTTCAAATGCCAAGCACTAGACAAAACAGAGTGGACATAACCCGCCATCCTGCGCAACTAATGGCTGTCAATTTTACGGAGGGGTTCAAAAACATGGACGGTTTCGGAGCCGCAGTCTTCCTGAAAGATCTAGAAACTGTCTGTCCTTCAAAGTCTCCAAACCATTGCATATATCGTATCGATATGAAATCCTGTCATATATACATCAACAGGAAGCTATCAAATCCTTTTCAGCCAGCTCTATGAGATCCATGATAGTGAAAGAATCCCACAGATAGACGGACAATATGACCTCCCCCTTTCTTGGGTGATGAGCTGGTCCAAAAAGGCTCATTAGATACGATGAACCGATGGCAACACACAGGATAGGGCAACACTGCTACACTACTCTAGGAGGAAGAAAAAACATCACAAACTTTCTGAGCGCAATGACTGTCCGCTTAACCTTGAAAATGAGTTAACAAAGCAAATGATTCCAAGAGTACAGGGGTGACAAATCGGCAGCACACTCTACCTAGGTACTTCTGGTATGTTCAACCAATCCAACCACCTTGGTTCTCTAAATTTCTGATAACATTCTACAGTCACATTCCTGATTTTACTGCACACATTTAGCTGACCGCGACCATTTTAATGATCCGATCATTCAGTGCATCAACACGTTGTCTATCTACCTGTCCTAGTAAGAATTCCGCTGCTATCCAATACAGCAGTGTGCTTCTCAGACTTCATGCCTAAGAGAATCCATCTCCACCACCGAGATCGTAATTCTAATCCTGGGATAATCAGCAGATTCCTCAAACATCCTCCTCATTACACTGACGGATCGAGAATGTCGAAGGGGTCTGGAGCTGCTACAAAAAAATTATTCCTCTAGGACAAGCAATCTTACAGGTTACTCGAGCTCTGTACAGAGAATGTATTAGATCCGTAGATCTCATATCAACATACTTTCAGATAGCCAGGCGGCTCTCAAGGGTCTCAGATCCTTCAACTTTAAATCAAAGTTAGTCTGGAACTGTCTTCAATTTCTTTTGCAGCTTGTTGTACACAATTAAATCACGTTAATGTGGATCACTGGACGCAGGGACATCGCTGGCAACGAGCTGCTGATGAGCTTGCATTCTCGAGCTCTTTTCATTGGTCCTGAAGCTTTCTGTTCTGTTTACAAACTAACCAGTAGAGCTGAATAAATGGGAACGCCTCTCTGGCTCTCAAACTGGCTTAAAACATGCCAAAAATTTATTAACTTGTGACATCCTAACTGAACATTGAATGGCTGATACTTAAGTACTTTAACAAAGGCTTCGCATAACCCTCCGATGTCTTCCCTGTTTTAGCTCAAACTGCTTCAGAAATAAACTAGACTTCAGCTAGACAGACAACAACTAATCAAATACCTTCTATTAGGCACAAAAGATTTACCTAGGTCGCAGTGCTTCTGAGGCTTACCACCTTCTCTTACCCTTTACTAACCTCAAAAAAAAAAATCTACCTGTCACAGCCCTGCAATTATTGAACTGATTGTTGTAGAAAGTTGAAATTTTTGGGTGCTGTGCGGTTTACAAGACAAGACTGTCCCCTGAATTTCTATTCGAGGGTCCCGTGCTAAGTCGTACAAACTTTTCCAATTCGACCTCAAAAACACTTTTAATTTCCTTATAGATATGCGGTTTTCGGTCTGGGTTCATCAGCTTATCCCAACTTCTGTGCGTTTGGTCAGTATATGGATAATATTTTAGCCGAACTGGGTGGCGAAAGAATTCTCCAACTATCTTATGGCGATGAGATATGTGGTCAAGAGCAATCTTTTAGAAACTGGGCACCAAAAATCTACAAGGTAATTTTATAGCTTAAAATTTACTTACTGAAAACTTAACTCCCATACTATTTCAGGTTGCGTGTGACATCTTTTGCTTAGACGCAGACGAGGGAATTTCAGACGTTTGCTTCCAGTCACAAAACGATTCACTGACCATCAATACAGTTCGTTTGGTGCCAATTAATTGCGAAGAAAAGTTAGAAGATTTGCTGAGTAAATATCACAATAGAAAAGTGATCAAATGCTCCCTAAAAACCTCACCAGTAAATCTCACCAACTCCAATGTTAACGATAAGACCACAATCTTACTCAGAATTTGTACTCCGGATGTAGAGTACGAGCCTGGAGATCACTTGGGCATATTCCCAATCAATAACCACGAAATTGTTGAAGGTATCCTTAAACGTCTGTCCGGTCTTGACGATCCCAATCAAATTCTTCAGCTACAAGTACTTGCCGAAAAACAAACTCCAAATGGTGTCTTTAAATGCTGGGAACCACACAATAAAATGCCAATTGATTGCGTTCGATCAATGCTGTTGCGTTTCTTCGATATTACAACACCGCCATCACGGCAATTACTTATCTTTTTATCTGGCTATTGTGAAGACAAAGATGACAAGGATCGAATTCTTAAACTTATAAATGACACCGCCGCGTTTGAAGATTGGAAACATTGGAAGTTGCCCCATCTTTTGGAGGTTCTACAAGAGTTTCCCTCTTGTAAGCCACCTGTAGCACTTTTCTTAGTCAACTTGTTACCCCTACAGCCGAGATTTTATTCGATTTCGTCTTCAAGGAAGAAATTCAAGAACGAGATTCACATAACCGTTACTGTGGTTAAGTATCAATCTGAGGATGGAACTGGTTCCGAACGATTCGGAGTTTGTTCAAACTATCTATTGCAGTTGAAAGAAAATAACGAGATTTACATATTTGTTCGAAGTTCGCCGGGTTTTCATTTACCTTCACCGCTTGAGAGTCCCTTGATTTTAATTGGACCCGGAACTGGAATCGCACCGTTTCGCTCATTCTGGCAACATCTAGAAATTGCGAATCAGAATGAATCGAAAGATAAGCTACCAAGTACCTGGCTATTTTTCGGATGTCGGAGCATGAAATACGACTTGTATGCTGACGAGAAGAAGTATTTACTGGAAAATAAAATACTTTCTAGAGTGTTCCTTGCATTGTCAAGGGAGCCCAATGTACCAAAGGTAAGAAAACAAAAGAGTCGGTCTTCTTTCAGGTAAGGCTAAATTTGTTCTCCTTTATTTCAGACATATGTTCAGGATCTAATAAAGCAAGAATTTGATAAGCTCTATGTGCTAATTACGCAACAAAAAGCCCATATATATGTTTGTGGTGATGTAACCATGGCCGAAGATGTTTACCAAACTATAAGGTACCTTTTTTATACATATGTGCTTAAATATAAACCTTGGTTATGCTTACTCTCTATCTTTATTCAGAAAATGTATCGCTAGTATTGAGAATCATACTGAAAACGAAGCCGACAAAATGTTGCTGTCTTTAAAGGTACATACTTAAAAAAATATCTACAATAAAGGTTTCAATTTGGAATTGTATAAGATTACAGTCTGATGAAGTCTTAAGTTAAAGGATTGAAATTTTACAGAAGAGAGCCTCCACAAGAAAGCAAGAAATTCCCAATTACTACGTTTATATGACTGGATTTAGAAATTGGATTGAAAAAGAATTGAGTTTTAATCTGGATTGAGTGTTCGAGTTCGAATTGAATCGAATGAGGACTGAGTTTGACACAGCTTTTGCATGCGTCCGAATATGTTTACCACTCATTTTCTATTTTTTTATTTACACCGCACAATACAAACAAAACACAAAAAAGATAAGAAATTTGTTTATCTCAATCTTTCGATCCGCGTTTATATAGAAAAACTTAACTCGATCACAGAAAAATTTAATATTGAATCGAGTCAATCCTGTTTCAATCCAATCTGTGTTTATTTTGCACTCAACCCGAATTAAATCCGGTTTCAATCCACAAAAAGTGTTAAATGAAACGATTTTGAGTGCAAGAAGGTTTGTAAAAACTGTCTGCCAAATCAGTGTATTTTCAACATTTTCTTTCGCCATCCCTTCGTTTACTTTTGCGTAATTTTAGTTCTGTTTGTAAAAATTTTATTCAACTTGACAATCTACGAATTTTAGTGCAAAAAGTATGCGAGCGGACCTCATAATCTGAATTATGAGCAGGCAACATTCTGGACATGTGGCGCCACAACTATGGTACGGCTTTGATCTGAGTTGGAAGTGTCTTAGATGACTCCAAAACCAATCAAAGATAAGGGATGACATTTTGATGAGATAATGATTTTAACCACTTCTAAAGTCACTTGACTAAAGGAGCTTTCTTTCGGATGTAAGAACGCTTGTGAAGAGGGTGTTAATACCGCGAAATAACTCATCTGTCATTGTCATGCCTACTCGTATCAGGTTGCACAATTAAGGTGCTAATGTAGTGAATGAATGTTGTTAATGTAAGCTCCTTATCACTGACAAGAACAATTTCAGTGAAATAGGGCTTACAAAGGCATATTCTCTGGAAATAAAATGGACTGACTGGTTGTGTCTGAGTGCTGCAGTGAAGCATCAAACTTCCCAAAAAAAATCTCTTCGCTTCCATTTGTTAACACTACTTCATGTCCAATTACACAATAACACTACTGGTTCTTATATTTTCACTAGAAATGTAAAACACACAATAGGTCGGTTCGCGTACTTTTTGCACTAAAATGCGTATATTATCATATTTTGAAGAGTGAGGGTAAAATTCTCTCAGAGAAAAAGAAAAAGTTGAAGATACACTGGTTTGACAGCTTTGACAGCTTTGACAGTGTTCATAGCCAGCCCACAGAAATTTCTTGCACTAAAATTCGTACCATGGGGAAATTTCTTACTCTCTCGTGAGCGCTCTCTTCTGGGAAAAACTACGAAAAAGAATTGTTACAAAAATTCGTTAATGCATTTACTATTTTTTTCTTCCCCAGGATGAAGATCGTTATCATGAAGACATTTTTGGAATCACTTTAAGAACAGCTGAGATACATACAAAATCAAGAGCAACTGCAAAAATACGAATGAAATCTCAGCCCAAACTTTAGATCAATTTTATTAAATTAAATTAAATGTAATAATGCTTATTTATTAATTATGCACAAGTTTTTGGCTTATAAATAATTTCCTCAAACGTTTAATTGTTGGCGTTAGCAAAAGTAAAATGTTTTATTTTATAAAATTCGATTTCATCTACTAAATTACAGGAAGGTTTATAGGATGATTGTGAAGTACAGGCTCTTGACCGGGATTGACTTCTTATGGGACAATCCGAAATGTTCCTTCAAGCATTGTGGCTGGGTTAGATATGTATGTAAGCATATCTCAATATGTACATATATATGTACATAGTAAATGTCAAACGTGCTCACAGAGGTTTCTCTTAAACTTCTAACGGCACTCGAGAAAAGTGAACCGTTTTGTTCCCATTTCATTCCATTTTTGACATTTTTTCTCATTCATCACTTCATTTATCAGACGTAATCGTTGCTTGCTGGTAATCGAAAGAAAATGACCCGATTCAAGTGTTCCATTTGTGATCTCCTGAAAGGAAAAAGAGGAAAAATCCCAAATACCTAAACTAAAGCCCTAATCCCCCTACATTACCGACACCGAAAACTGAAAAGAACTAGTTTAATCTCGACCATCTTAAGGACAGCCGACTAAATTCAATAAAAAAACTCACTTTTGTTATACGAAGCTTTTCGTCTAAAGATGTCGTTTGATTCTTCGATTCGATTCTTTTTGCAGAAACAACGGGGTGTGTTTGGCTATCCAAACATCGATCGGTGTAGTTAAACATTAAATTTGTTGATCGACCGCGATGGACGTAGTTTTTCTTCCTTTTTCACAGAAGAGTGCTGCAGAATAGTGCTGCATTCAGCATTTATAGGTAAAATTAGAACTGTCAAACATTTGCACAGTGTTGCAACTCCCAATAGTGGTTCGCCTATTCCCTGGTTGCTGAGCTACGAATGCACCTTAACAGCCCATTTATCTCATTCTTTCGGTCCATGTGAAAGCTGCACAATACAAAGACAAAACTTAGGGATACAATTTAAATTTTATTTTGATGTGTCTCCTAAATAGTGATGCCAAATTGCAGAATTTATGGGAATTAATGCATAACAATTTAAATATATATTTTAATGTCTCCAATAACAAAATTTACACCTTAATAATACTACATGTACATACAATAATAAATGAAGTGGTTTTTTTTCTAACAATAATGTCTCCAATGGCGAAATATACAATACTACTAATAATACCACATACATGTAAGGATTTTATTGCCTCAATTTTGAACAATAAAAATTTATCGGTTTGTGTTTCAAACTAGCCGATAAAAGGATATGGGGCAAATGCCGGTGGAAAGAAATTCGGAAGTGATGCAGTTGGCTGCACTGGTAATGACGTAGTTATGAATGTGGGAATATCCGTTGATACAATATTTGTGGAATAAATTGTAGTAAGTGCTGTTTTAGCTCCGAAAGTTAATTTGAGGATTCTGCTCAGGGTTTGTGTAAGGACTGTTGGTTGAACTATTTGCGAAGTGACAAGCTTGAATTGAGGTTGTTGAAGGGCAAATGGATTTATGGTTGGCAGTGGTTGTGGTATAGGTGTCGGTTTTTCAGGTCGGTATTCTTGGGTTCTCGAGACAAGTTTCGATAGAGTTTTATAGCTTGTTTGTCTACCATTTGTTATTGGTATTACAACAGATTCATAGACGGGTTCAAGTGGTAGTATTTCCGGGGATTGAGGAGGTAATTGTGGTGGCAACTGTGGCACTTGGCCATTTTGTTGGAACAGTTTGAGATAGGCCAATTGTTGCAGTTGTTCCGGTGAGAAAGTTGGATAGTAGTTCTGAATTTGATCGTCATTGGGGGAGTTCTTCACCGTATGTTCCTTGGGAATAGCACTCACGGTTGAGGCATCAATAGCACCACTAATATTCGCACCATCCTGTTCAAGATTTGCAACATCGCCAAACTCAAGATCTAGATGCAATTCGGAGCCAGACTCATCCAGTTTCGTATTGAATTCGTACAAATTGTTGCCCATACACACCGGTGTTGTCTTTGTTGCTGTTATTAAAGTTGTAACGCCATAAGTTTGTAAAAGTGTTACGTAGCTGGTACTTTGATTTTGTCCGACAATTGGGAACACTTGTGTTTTGAGTTTGATTTGTGATTGGGTGAAGGTCTCAATGTATTCCTCTAGCGATGGCGTTTCCGTATTATCTGTCAAAGTGCAAGCTGGGAAAGTAGTAACACTGCTAGCCTGAAGCAACTGATTAATCTGTGTTGTTGGTGCCAATATATTTTCGATTAACGGGCCTTTTATAGTAGATTTATCCAAAAAGTCCGATTCTAGTACTTTTTCAGTTGTGGATGTTACGGTCACGTATCTTGTTTTCTTGATGCCACCCATCTTAAAACGAAACAATAATAGAAGAAGTATGAACAAGCAATGTGTACTAAGTATTAAATTTACCTGGAAAGTGTAAGGAGTTTTGATAGTTGCAATCTCATAGTATACATCTTCAAAGTTTGAAGGTGTGACAATGTCAATATTTATCGTTTCAACTGGATAGAGGGAGGACAGAGCAGTCTGATCTTCGGTTGTTGTAATATTATTACTTAGACCTTCTGTTGGCGGTGAAGTGACTGTGTTGATTTCAATGTCACTTGCTGTTGTTAGGGTATGAGTTGGTTGTATTGCGCTAGAAAAATCGGAAGCTTTTCTTATATAAACCCTAGGTTTCACCGATGTCTTATATTGCCACCTTCCTGCTGGAACAGGGCGAAGTTTAATTGTTGTTGATGATGACAATGATGAACTTGAGGTTGCCACAGGTTGAAGCCGTTGACGGAATTTCGAGGAATAACGTCTAGAATCGTAATTTGTAGATGAGCTGGAACCATGGTCGACTTCTCTTTGGGAACTTCGAAGGACTTTACTGGTTTTGCTAAATTTTAGAAATAAAAAAAAAATTTTTAGTTTAGGACAAACTAGATTTATGGAGGGATGAATGTAGGCGCTTACAGACGCATTAAAGGTCGTACGGCGAGTTGATATCTACATTTATTTTTGCCGGGCCAGAAATTTACATTTTCTTGATACGTTTACGTCTACTTTATAAGCAACGGCAATATTGCCAAGCTGGGATATTTCTTAAGGGCCCAACCCACTGAATACGTCGATCCGTCATTCCGTTGAACGTTGACATTGAAATTGACGTATTGCTAGATAGAACAGTCCCTTAGAACCCGTCCATCAATCAGCTGATTGTCAAAGGCGATGACATTTTCTCTACATTTTCTTTATGCTTCAACCAATGTAAATGTGTACTGTCAATTTTCTTATGTGTGAACTTTAATATTTGAATGTGTGAACTTAAATGATGAATGTGTATACTGTCAACGGATCGACGAATGGAAGAAGTAAAAAGGAAATCTGCTTTATCTGTCGAAATCCATCCATCCGTTGGTTATGGGCCGTCTCCCATAAGAATGTGTGTATTCTATCGAGCTGTCAGTTCAAAACGATGAAAGAACGGATCGACGGATCCTATGGATTGGGCAATTTAGGCAATAAACACCCCTGCGCTACAACAAACGTTGCCAAAAGTATCTTGTACAACTCCTGCCTGTAAGCGCCTTAATGTTTTTGAAGACCCTGATACTCAAAAAATGGCTTCCAAACAAAGCGTTCAGGACACTTGACCACATTATCTTAAAACACTACGAATTATAAATAAAAGTTTTGCTTCCAAATTACGTACTTCTTTTGATGACTTTTAGCCTTATGCTTTCCACTAGTACCGTGTTTTCGAGAATTGCTATGCGATTGTGTTTCTGATGTCGAAGTAACCACTTTTTGATTTTCCAATGACGCTCTATTTTTCAACCTTCCATTCAACTGTCCATTAATATGCCTTGAGGGTTGTAATTTCGGACTTTCTGTTCTCAAAATACGAACAGTTGAGCTCGGTTGTACATGATTATTTTTCAAAATATGAGAATTGCTTTGTAGAACTTGGGCATATTTTCCTGAAATATATGTTCCAATAACACTGGTCTCATGAATAGTTGTTGTTCCATCCATAGCGATCTTTCCACTTAGGGTTGTTACCAACCCCACTGGATGAGGATCCTTTGGTCCGTTCGATTTCTTTGAGCCAGATTTTTTTCTCGAAACAAGATCAACGACATGATATGATTCTTCCGCATAGGTTTCTGGTTGACGGGAAAGTAAATCGTAATCGGGCTGATTTGAGTAATCTTTTCGAGCGAGCTCTGTGTTTTGAGTTGTTGATTTCTTATTTTGACTTTCGCTTGTTGACAGCTTCGTTGGGTATATTTCTGTGGATTTCTCTTGATGAGAGTACGGCTTAGTTTGAATGATATCCACAAATTTTGAAGGCACCGCTGTAATGTCTAGAAAAGGGATTCAATTGAAAAGAGTTTATATTAAGTAAAATAAAAAAATGATTGAAAAGGATTTATAACATAAGATTTATGATTTTGATAGATTAATGGTTAGTTCTTAGACCTTCTGAGCGTTCGATCAAAGTTCAAATCCCAGAAAGTTTCAGACAATCTGTTCAAGATGGACATTGAAAGGGTAATCGCTGACACGACCCACACAGCTTGTTCAGAGCTCAACTAAACACTGGCCTCTGCAAATAGAGTGGCTCAATTGGAGAATTTTGAACTCAATATTTGGAGATGCAATCATCTGAAAGGTCAGCAATCAATCTGCTAAAAGCGGAATTATTTCTTTCACTTAAGTAGATATCGATTACTTCCTTCAGAGCCCAAATAATAGGGGATGTTGAGGAGGATGATGATTATTAAACAAGTAAGAATAGTTCCTGCTTCTGCAAAAAGGCAGTGTTTCAAACCAGTTGTATAGGTACAAAGTTTCATTTATGCAGTTAATGTATATTGTAGACTAGCTGTGTCCTTTCATATTAAGAATTGTAAGAAATAGACATTGGCCTTAGATGGTCTCTCTATTATTTGTGACATGCTATTGCTTTCTTCTTAACTTGTTGATTACTTACCTAAACTAGGGGCACTCTGTGGTGAAAATATCATAACAGTTTTTCCAATCGTTGTTGTAAAGTCCAGAAATCCATATACAGTCTGTGTCACAAGATTATCCGTCTTGCTAGCCGCATTCGAAATGGATGCATTACATTGGTACCCTGTAAACATTCCATGTAAAACAAAAGAATTTAATTTGTCTTGCTTATTTAGTAAATTTGTAATAGAGACTACAATTATATGTATATATCCTATGCCGTATTGTGCTGTAGATCGATAGTAGTGTATTGAAAAAAATAACTCTGCAAAACTGTTTGACAAAATTCTTTTTTACCGCGTCCTCATCGGACGAAATCTCTCCAAATCTCTGAGGCTACGCATGCATTGCAATCTCGTGCTTTCGCCGAAACCTCCTCGAAATCTCGTTAAACCCAAACGTGAACATCGGTTTATTTTGGTGTTAATTTTAAGACGTCAAAATATTATATGGGAAAACAGCTGTAGCTAGTGTTGGGACTTCTATGAATTATATTTTATTTTTAGCTTATGGATTATGCATTACTTACATACATATAAATTATATGCATTGTTTAATTTGTATGTTGCACTTATGGTATGTTTCGAAAATCGATCACTTTTTGGTTTCCCAATTTGCCCACTCTCAAGTCCCAACACTGATAGCGATAGTCAACAAACAGCTGTTTTGTTTCCCGCCATTAAAAAATGGACAGACAACGACATTCGAAACTATCGGAACGGTTTACGAGATTTTGGCAAGAGTTCATTGAAATATCGAGATTTTGCTTCGGTGAGAACGCAGTATTAAATTATGAATACCCTTTATGATTATTCGCTTCCTTAATTTTATATACGGAAACTTATTTCTTAAAAATAACATTGTTTTGGTGCGAGCCTTCGCGTTAAAAAACATCCTCCGAAATTAGTCAAAACTTGCTGGCACATTTTGCTTCGGTAAGTAGAGGAAGCACTGTGGGAACACTTAAAAGCTCGGGCTTACAACAATATTTGAGAAGAAACTACTCCAAATGTGCCTGTTCACATTGGCTTGGTAAGCAGGTGTCTCGCGTTCACATTGGTGGAAGCATACAAACATTTTGAACACTTGAATCGGGTCATTACCTTTCGATTACCAGCAAACAACGACTGCGTTTGATAATGAAGTGTACCATGCTTCGAAGTTTATTTACAAATGGGAAAAAAGTGTCAAAAATGGAACGAAGTGGGAGCAAAACGGTTTGCTTCACCCGAGAATACATATGAAGATGAATTTTCGGTGCAAGCAACCCTTCTCATTCAGTTTTTGAAAATCGTTCCCTCTCATTCGAACAATTTAGCGTGCCTCCACCCAATGACTTTGGGCTTTATTGTACTTTTGAAATTGCAATAAAGTTCAAAAGTTCTAAAATTAAAATCCACTCCAGTTATTTCCATGAAGCAACAAGCCTTTTCGCCCTTTTTACCAGAGTTTCTGTTCACTTTCATTCAAAATTTGCATCTGAAGATTGATTATCCGGGATATAAGCAAAGATCAGCATAAAATACAACACAAGCTTAAAAATGTGATAAATTGCCTTAAATTTGAAAGATAACTTCTGCTCTAAACACTCTCTCTTCTTAAAAACGTATTTAAATTTAGTCTACCTGAATATTTGAATTCAGTAAAAAATTTTCTTCAGCGACAGATAAACAGAAAAAAAAAATTTACCAGTGAAATAATACCGGCTATGAGAGCCGATGCAGAGAAATTTACTTAGATGAATGACTACAAAAGGCTTATGTAGAAGAACGTGCCCACAACAATCGAAAAGTACGTTTTTTTTGCGCACCTTAACCAATTGTGTCTTAACAAACTTATATAATTGCATTATTGCACAATTAAAAGCTGGTGCGTGGGTGCCTAGCCTTATGTCGCGTTTGATATACATATGTATGTATGTATATTCATTTAAGGTGTACGTGTAGGGAGGCATAAGTATATTAATTTGAAAACGTGATGATAATCGAAAAATAATACAAGTTCACACGGTACAAATTTAGGCATCATAAAGTTAAGAAACAATTTAATTTCGCTCAAAAAGTCAGCTGTTGTTGATGAATTACATATAAATATAAATTTGCTTCTGTTTACCTGATTCACAGAACTCAAAAGACCGAAATTAGTGAAATCTACTCACGAAATTGTATGTATAACCGCGAATAGAAGATATTATGTATTTGATACTATGACACTATAGAATATTAATGAATCCATGATTGGTACCTAGCGCGCAACCCAAAGTCACACCACTAAATTTATTCATTTGCAGATAAATTCTGCATTCCTGTCCCGTCCCAATGGTGATATAATAAAAATCGCTACGAAATGACACCATGTTCCCGTACCTTCCAAAAAAAAAAACAAAAAAAAAACATTATTGTTATTTTGTTTAAAAAGTGCGAAAAGCAAAACAACTTTTTATTTTCTTGAAACTTGATAATAAGTCATCGCATTCCTGCATCAATTGTAAGCAAGGTACCTACCGATCAAAACCCATTCAAATGGATTCTAAGAAAAATAAAAAAATATCCATGTGTACTGTTTCATCTGTGAAATTTGAATTTTATTCAGGAAATCGATTTACCCTAACTTGAACCATACCATACATAAATGTGTTTGGGGGTTAAATGAACAAATCAGACAACTTTGCCTTGAATTATGACCACAACGTTGGTATGTACTGTACATAGACCCCACAATTGAAGGCAAAAAAAAAAAAAAAAACACCATCCAGTGGTTTACATTGGTAACAGTAGCATACAGAATTGAACCCACTTATTCAAATTTTCAATAGAACTGGTTATAAGATACATACCTATACAATCCAATTTATAGATTTTTTTTAAAAATTCAATTTTTATTTTTAAATGATGGTAAAAAAAAAGAAAGCCCATTATATCTATAATATTTCATTTTAATATGACAATTTGTCCATTTGACTGGCTTTGAATTAAGTAAATAGTTCTGCATTCCTTTGTTTCTGTTTACCTTTCACTCTCTCAATGCTGTACATATGACTATGGTTTTTTTACATTGGTAATGTTGCAGAATTATTTTATGTACAAACCTTACACAAAGGTAAATCCTATTCGCATAATACATAAAGTATGTTTACACATGGCTTATTCACATAATACGAGTAAATATGTAAATTCACGTAATATTCTCTTATTTATAAGTAAATATTGCCAATTTCATGCACCGCAGAGCTTACGTTACATTACTCTTTGTACGAGGTATTAAAACACAACCTTGTCACTACATTTTTTTTTGTTTTTTTGTTTTGTCTGCACGGATTTAAATTAAAATTTAAAGAACACTTACCGATCAAGATAATGATAAATAATAGACAGTTTTTGAAATGCATTATAATCATTTACACTTGGGGGGATTTGTTGTATTCACAAGCGCGAAACACCAGGCTATGCACCTGTTGGCTGACTTCTTTGCTTTTTAGTTGATCGATAGAAAAGTTGATTTCTTAATTTTGAGAGTATCTAATATGTTGGCTTGAATTTTGTAGCTTTTCATCACAACACAGATAAATCATTTGATTCTATGCAACTTAAAAAAAAAAAAAAATAAGAATAGGAAACGAATTAATAGAGTCTTAGAAGGTAAGCTCGGACTTGTAGTGGTAAGAGTACTAACAGGTAAGACATTGGAGCTAATGTATTGCAGAAAGTGGTATGGAAAGTGGCTTAGAGAAAAGCCACATCTTAAGCTGAAGAACTACAAAGCAACATTGGTATTACTGCTGCTGGTATAAATGTCTATTTACAATCCGGTTGTCCGACACTCCGACGTGCAGTAAGTAACTATCGGCTATTCTCTTTTTGACTTCCACTCATTTTATTTCTCTCTCAGTTGGTTTAATTAAAAAAAAGAAAAAAGAATTGAGTTGAATGTACCTATGTATAACAGTTGCGAAGAGAACTAAATTGTGTATACGTAGTTCTTACCTGTTTTGATTTTAAGAAACGGAAATACTTATATGTTTTTTAATTTAATTAATTCAATGCATTAATATTCGTATATTATGACCTAAATTTAAGGAGAGAGATGTCAAAACATTTTGGGAAAAATGACAGTCTCTTTTTTTTATGTAGTTTATTAATTTTGAAGTAAATATTGACAACTCTAAACACTTAAGTCAATTTTCCAGTTTTTAGAATATTTCGATTTTGTTTTTACCATTTTGTCCATAAATTGGTAAGTTTTGAATCGACGTACTTAACTTATACTGCGTTCTCACCGAAGCGAAGTCTCGAGATTTCAATGAACTTTTGCCGAAATCTCGTAAACCGTTCGCACCAAGTTGAGATAATTTCGAATGTCATTCAGTGGCGGGAAACCAGCAGCTGTTTGTTGACTGTCGCTATCAGTGTTGGGACTGTGAGAATAAGCAAATTGGGAAACCAAAAAGTGATCGTTTTTTGAAACATAATAAGAGTGCAACATATAAATTAAACAGTGCATACTATTTATATATATGTAAGTAATGCATAATGCATAAGCTTAATAAAAAATAAAATTGGTACAAGTCCCAACACTAGCTACAGCTGTTTTCCCATTTAATATTTTGACGTCTAAAAATGAACAACAAAATAAATTGAAGTTCACGTTTGGGTTGGTTAAGTTTGACAACCTCTCATAGATAGATGAACTCAACGAGATTTCGAGGAGGTTTCAGCGAAAGCACGAGATTTCAATACATAGAAAATACATACGAAACCTCGGAGATTTCTAGAGATTTGGCGAAACTTCGAGATTTCGTCTGCTGAGAACGCGAGATTAACTTCTTCTTAAGTCGGTCGCATTGGATCGAATGCTTCCCTTATAGTCTTGGAATACTGCAATGGATAATATAGAATTCTAATACGGCCAAACAATATTATTGGGCTAAAATGGTTAATCCCTTACATTTCCTATTCATTTCTTCCAATAATTTCGAATTAGTACTCATACAATGTGAGTCATACTCAAGAGAGCTTAGTTCAATATAATTAAACCACATCTGGTTTGGTTCACATGTGACCATTCTGCAACGTTTGGGTACGCTTCAAGACTTTTTTCCAGGCCTTTTAGGCATTCCTCTTAATAAAAATGTAACAACCTACATATGTACATACGTCATTTCTCGAATCAGTTCATCCTCAAGCTCAACTTTTGACGTACTATCAAATATATGTCACAAATTCAACTTCGAACTCACTCTTATATCGAGTATCGAAGCGCAGTAGGAAAAGAGAAATGTAAAAAGAAAACGTCGAACATTTCCAGGTGGCTTTATTACAACATCATATTCGAGAACCACCTAGAGACGTGCAGAATGACCACCAAGCGTATGAATATTCGTCGCAAAGAGAGAGAGCAATCACTGTTGGAACATTGGGCTGGTTTGTGAAAACTGTTAAATCTGTCAAATCAGTGTATTTTCAGCATTTTCTTGTTCAACCTGTTCCTTTACTTTTTCGTAATTTTAGCTCTCTCTGAGAGAATTTTACCCCCTCCTCCATTACTCCTATTTTCAGATGTCATTTCTACAGTTTCTATATATAGTTTTTTAGACATTTTATTCTCAAAATCATTAATTTGTAATACTAGTCATATGTGCATTGGAAGTTAGATATAGGAGTATTGGAGTACTCTATGACGTCAATTTGATAGATTTATTCAAAACGAATTCAACACAAAGCTTGTAACTAAATCATAAAGAAATACTGTCAGATAAACAACAGAATCCAGAGGAGTTTTCAAGATGCCCACTTAACCTAGTATACTATTGATTTATTGCGGAAAACTCAAGAAAACATACATATGTGAAACTTAGATCTAATCAGCACATGTAAATGAAAATACTTTTATATGAAGTTAATAACGCACCAACAAGACAACTTATTTACAGCACACTGTAGATAAGGCAGTGGTGAAAGAATGAATATGTTGAAAACGTCATACATTCCCAGACGATTCTATGACAAAGTCATGTTTGACAGCTCACCAGATTTAAAAATCAGTTGCAAAGATTGCATTACAGTTCAAAAATAATATCTTGGCGAATACAATGATTTTGAGGTGTAAACAAAGTAGGGACGATTTAGATCGTAATTTTGCTTGAATAAATAAATGCGTTCAGTATAAGAAGAGCTTGTGTTCTATTTCATTACAATTTAATTTGAACTGATTTGTTTTGACTTGCTTACTAGAGCTGTGTCATTCGTTCGAATTTGAAAACTGGATCGTTCAAGTATTGGTTTCAATCAATCATTCAACCGTTCAATGATAGAGATAGATATATTGTATTGGCTCAAAAAAATGATCATCAATCCCAATCAGATCTTGGTATTGGATGGGTTTCGTTCCGTTCTTCGTTCATTCTACTGTTGTACCGTGTTGTCGAAAGTGAGACAAGTATATTCTTAATGTATTTTTGAAAGTAATTTTGAATAGCTTAAATATTGAACTATGCGCTTATTTTGAAGTGTGTAGGCAACACAATTTTTAGAAGCCGTCGTTTCTTAACTATATATACCTATTAGTAACAATAACTATTACTTACGTAATTTTGCTAAAGTTGTTTGAAAGAGTGTTATGTAAAAAAAAAAATATTATTAGACGACATCGCAGAATCAGATCACTTTATTTTTTGTGTTATTAGAATAATCGACAACACTTTTTTTCACAATTTAAAAATGAAAATAACAAGTCAGGGTCTTGAACCAAATCTCAAAAAGATTGTGTTACAGTAAAAGCTTACAAGTCTATATTTCGAATAGAGTTAATTGTTGGCTTTAAAAAAAATCTTAAATACAAATTACAACATTTGTTATTTAGCAACCACAGTAGAACAAAAAAAAAAACAATTGACAAATTTAAAGTACAGTTTTATAAATATTAATTTCTTAAATATATTTTATATCTCGAATTGACCACGAAGAAAAAATTATAGTGATTTTCTTTTTCTTTTTCTTTTGATACTAGGAACATTAAAATGTTGTCTTCATACTTTCAGTATTTCTCCCGTTACTGTACAGAAAAAATATAATATTATACTTTTATATTCAAGTACATATTTTGATTAAATAAACTACCTTTTTTGTCATTGCCGTTGGTGTGATGTCTATAATTGTGCTTTTATCTTGTCGATGTTGGTAAACTCTATTTAATTTTAGCAGTAATCCTGAACGCATATGTCGCATATTAATTGATCTTCTACGTCGATTCCATCTCAATCGTGGATGTTGTCCAAGCAAGCATTGCGGGAGCTCCGATGGACTCCATTTACCACCAACACAAGTAGCCCCGGGTGGGCCCACTTCTAACACATATCCCTTATCACAATCGTACATTATCTGTTTATTGTTAACAATCTGAGGAAAATATAAACTTATGAGCGATGACTTGGTACAAAATAGTATTCTTGGAGCTATAAGGTATCGAAATCAATGGGAAAGTTTTCTTTCAGGCACAATCACTCTCGAATGCTTCCCAGACGTTCGCAAGAATCTAAATTGTGAAAAATTGATTGGTATGTTCTGGGATTCGTCTGGGATTGATTGATATGTTCTGGGATTTGTTACGCTCAGTAGTCTGTCGTGTAAATTACGAGAAAAGTGTATTATATCTAAAAGAAGCTAATATTGGATCTTTAAAAAAATATTTGTGTACATGTACGAAGGGCGCCGTTGCTCAGTGGTTCGTGCGTTGAACTACTGCGCAAGGGGTTCCAAGTTTTTTTTTCACGGCCCACCTCTTGCGAATTTCTGACAAACATTAAAGAGGATAACTGTCATGAGAAAGCTTGTCAAAACCCCTCCGACTGTAGGTCCCTTCTGTACGTGCAGAAAAGTATACCGCGCACAAAATGTACAGTTGCTAAAAGATAGACCTTGGCCCTCTTTAAGCTGCTTACGGCCTAATATTTATTTTATTCTTTCACACGTTCGAGTAGTAACGAAGTACTATGAAGTACTCTCAAATACTCACTATCCAAGTGGGCAGATAGAGGATAAGCAAATGTGCTCACGTGTCTACGATCTTCTTGATCTTTGACATTGAGGCACACCTTCAATGATGTGATTCTTCACAGCAGTTGTATCTGATCTTTTAACTTCGAAAACTTTATAGCTCCTAATCTACAAAACAGAATATACTACGTACTTTTTTCACATAAGGACGGTAATCATAAAGTCCCATATTCCCAACAAGAAGAACTTTCCCATTGGGTATATATCCTGGGAATGAGCAGTAAACTTCTTGACATTGAGGCGTCTCACCAGTCCAATTGCCAAAGGAGCACGTAACTACATGATCATACAAATTGGTGATTTCCTTTCCAGCTAAATCTACAAGCACATAACCATCTCGACATCTAAATGTAGCCTTCATTCCATGCTCGGTCTTTGGTGCCAAGACCATTCCGTGTTTTGGCGACTTCGGCATATCTTTACATCTAGCCGGTATACAACGTGGTATTGTGCTCCATGTTCCATTTTTACAAGTTGGATGACTATGTGATACAATTGGAAATTCATAGTGCTCTGCACACTTCACTTCGAGTATAGTTCCATGATTTACTTTCTCCGTATAAGGCAATGAGAGTTGTGGTGGTGTTGAGGTTATAAAAGTTGCACTCGTGCTCGTTGCATTTTCTTCGGGTACTATATCGATTGGTCTTACTTTTCCTTGTGATATTGCTGGGATTACACATGGTGCTAGGCATTCGGGAAGAGGATTATGCCAACGTCCGTCAATTTGACAAACACTTGAAGAGTGACCCTGCAGCAGCATATCGGGTAAACATCTAAATATTATACTGGCACCTAATCCGGTTCCGACGTCAGTATTTTCAATCCATCCATTATAAAGTGTTCCGGGATGACCACAATTGATTTCTTTAAGCAAAATAAAATAAATATATATAAATATTATAATGTAGCATGAATTTTTTACCTTTTAACTTTAACTTTAACATTATTTAAAACCAAAAATCTTTTTTACAAAAAAATCGGTAGTAAAAATAGTACAACAAAAAGCATATTAAGGCCTTAAATGTTCCTTTTTGTTTTCATTATTGATATAAATATTTTAAGATTTTACAAAAAGCAAAAATATAGTACCGCTTTTCACAGAGTCATAAATTATTAAATGGCGCCGATCACAGTGCATATACACGAAAAACTCATATATATACATAAAGTCCGTTCGCGTACCCTCCTAAAGCAGCGAATTTTTACGAAAATTTACGAATTTTTAGGAAAAGCTGTTCGCGTACGGAAAATTTTGGTAGTTTTTCGCAGAAGAGAGCGCTCACGAGAGAGTAAGAAATTTCCCCATCCTACGAATTTTAGTGCAAGAAATTTCAGTGGGCTGGTTTATTAAAACTGTCAAAGCTGTCAAACGAGTGTATTTTAAACATTTTCTTGTTCAACCCGTTCGTTTACTTTTTCGTAGTCTTAGCTCTCTCTGAGAGAATTTTACCCCCACTCTTCGAAATTTGATAATCTACGAATTTTAGTGCGAAAAGTACCCGAACGGACCTATATTTATCGCCCCTATTCGACGATTCTGTAGTAAAATATCTAAATGCATTGTAACTGTCAAAAGTTAGTGATATTTTTTGTGATCTAAAAGCCTTGAATTTTAAAAATGGCTATACAAAAACGAACCATATCAGAATGAACTCTAATTCACAAAGAAATTGTAAGTCATGTGATCTATAATGTTTAACTACCTCTACCACGTACACTTACCGCATTACTCGTAACGATGTCTTCGCTTTCTTTTTGTTCGGAAAACTAAATATTGAAATTCGAAATTTCAAATTTGAGAATGTAACAATTTTTATTCGGAAAGCAAGTTTCAAATTTAAAACAATTATTATATTCGGTAGATTAGTCGGTCAATATATATTATAGTTTATATAGTACAATAAAATAGTTACACAGAATTTAAAACAAATAAGTACATATTATATAGGCACAATAAAAGCAACGAACTAATAATAATAACATGTTTTTTTTTTAATTAATACAACTGTACATAACTTTTTTGTTTTTGTAGAAGCTGTTCTCGATTTACCGAAACCCATCTGTTATTTCGGCAACATTTTGGGCGTATCCAAACTATTCTGTTTGTACTGCTTCTGTAAAATAATATAATTTAATAGAAGATGAACACCAATGTGTTGGAAAAGTTTAAGTCTAAACTTAATTTAAAGTCTAATAAATAAATAAAGCACTGTACATAGTGAAAAAAGGTACAACCCTACATTTTGAAGCAGTACATCAAGCGTGTACAGGATGAATGCGTGTACAAAATGAATGCGTGGCAAATGAAAATATGTATGAATTTTTTTTAAGATTCTTTTTTTTTTCTATGCAATGCAACTATTTGTGCGAAAGTTGGAAAGTACGTATTCTAATATTTATGTACTATAAAATTAGTTTAATTAAGTTTCCTTAAAACTTAAGAGCCAACTGATAATAACTGATTTAAATTATGTAAATACACAGTTTCGTCAATTTTTCTTCCACTTATCGCTCCGTTAGTAAAGAGCACACATTTCGTGCGGAACCATTGACTAATTACAGACAGACATCTTCGGTCTGTTTAACATTCGGCATCAACGGCCGTGGATTTAATTATGAAGTTGTTGTTGTTAATTGAATGACAGCTTGCAGATAGTATTCTGCCCCAAACGAAAGAAAGAAACAGTGCAAAGGAAAAATTTTAAGAAATGTCTGGAAGGGGAAATATACTGAGGTCTATCTATTACAAATAGTCTATGACAGAGTGCTAAGAATGAGGACATTGTATGACAGCCAGACAAAATGATATGACATTTTGGGTATTTGCAAATGTTGACAACATAAAAGCTGAATTTTCGTTTATTACACCAGCTTTTGCACACTTAATGCATTTATAGTTTGGCCTTTCCATTCTACATTTATTGATTCTGAATATCTCGGAATTCATACAACCTACTTGACCCTGTTCTTAATTTTACAGAGAAACTAGGACCTAAAATCTCTCAAATATATTAAACCGTTACTTATCCCTTAATTGGGTGATATTAGTTAGAATACAATGATAACATTAGACTTACAATTTCTTTGCAATTAGGTTTTCATAATTTTATCATAAAATATAAACCAACCCAAATCCCCCGTAAGAACCTTATCAAATAATAAAATATCCTACAAAAAGTTTATAAAATAAAACGCTGTAGCCTGGAGCATAAAATTTTCTAAATATTATCAACATTATCATACCTTTGCATGATGGTAATAAGCCGCTCCATTTTCTGTCCGCTCCACATCTACTGGAGCCATCTCCTAATAGTGTATATCCATAACGACATTCATAGCTCACTATTGAATTATATGATAGAGTA
Organism: Chalcosyrphus nemorum; assembly: GCA_949716465.1. Taxonomy (NCBI): domain Eukaryota; kingdom Metazoa; phylum Arthropoda; class Insecta; order Diptera; family Syrphidae; genus Chalcosyrphus; species Chalcosyrphus nemorum. The sequence goes on from OX454335.1 coordinate 27,518,494, forward strand.
GTGTACGTAGCTTTTCCATTTTTTGGATTTTCAGGCGTTGGACACACAACAGACGCCACAACTTTATATGATTAGGAATGTAAAAAAAAAAATTTAACGAAGTTAAAATCATAGATACAAAAATTACTGTTACAATAGCTATGTTAAGAAATTCTTCAGAGAAAAATTGCTAACCCTGACCGGAATATTTGAAGTTTCATTCAATTTTGACTTTTATAATATTCCTCGAAAAGAAAAGCAAATATACATACATATGTCAAACTAAGCAACTGGCAAAGTTCCATTCAAATAACCTAAGTGCATAATCCATAGAATCCGTCGATTCGTTGTTCCGTTGTTTTAAGTGACAGCTCGATAGACACATTCTTATGGGAGGTAGCCCATAACCAACGAATGGATGAACTTCGACGGATAAAATAGTAGTTACTATCCGTCGATCCGTTGAGTGTTTACAGTATACACATTTATGCATTTAAGTTCAGCCATTCACATATTGAAGTTCACGCATAAGAAAATTGAGAGTACGCATTTAAATTGGTGGAAACAGAGAGAGAATTTAGAGAAACTATCATCGCATTTGGCAATCAGGTGATGTGATGTGACGGATTCGTTGGGGCAAAACGTCAACTTAAATGTCAAAGCTCAACGGATCGATGGATTTTATGGGTTGGGCTCTACAGATTTTTTTTAATCTGTCTATAAACATTGAAGCCTAATTTAGTAATTAATTAATTAGTACAGTTTTATCCTGTATTTAAAAGGAAAATGGTTTTTTCTCATGATTGTAATTCTCTTGGTTGTTTCATGGATGTTGGAACGTGAAATATTCGAACTAAGCTACAAATAAGTGCATAATATTAAGAGTATAGCCGACTGTTGCCAAGGTAATAGTTGGAAATATCCTGTGAAAAATCAGAGGACCCCCCATTAAGGATTTTTCGCTAAGTTTCGTATACTTCTGATTGTACATTATGTATATGTAGAGAGTGATTTCATTGGCACATTCCGTACGCTAAACAGTTTGAAACGATGTGACATAAGGATAAGTTTTCTTGATGCAATTATGGGAACACTTAAATATTGACAGCGCGCCAGCAAACATTCAACATTATGGTTGGGGTTTATAGTTGTTTTGGTAAACACTGCTTAAGTAAGAGGATTTATGTGCATAAATTTAGAAAATGGAAGATCTTTTGAATAGGCACACATAAACGAAGCTTGTTTTGCACTTGCGCAGAAAATGTTTAGTACTTTAGCGGAGTCTGCTACTCTAGTATCTACTACTGATGATCCATCCGTTAAGAATGACTAACTTACCGCACGCAGTTTGAAAGATTCAAAGTGCCACTAATTGCATACTAACTCTGAGAGAGGACTTAGCTGAAAAAAACTTAACTTATTTAGCTTAATAAATTCACTAATTTTGTTAAAATATTTTAGATTTCCAAGACCGAGGTTAAGCTTTCCCAAACCAAGTAGGTATTTGCTAAGTTTTTCATGTTTTGTATTGAAATATTTCTTTTAATACAACTACGTACTTGCCAAATTTCGACTACGGATTTATTTTATGGTGCTACGAAAGCATCTAATAAATAATAACTAATGCAATTCATGAACTTATATAATGTAAAGCAATAAGTAAAATCACTTACAGACACATGTTGGAAGCTCCTTTGGTGTCCATGAACCATTCGCTTGACAATAACGCTCGTGTTTGCCAACAAGTTCATAACCATTACCACAATTGTATACAACACGGCATCCGAATGTGTAACATTCTCCTACATGCCATCCATAGGCTGGGTCCTCAGGCTGTCCACAAGATCTAGCTGTAAGGAATTATTTAATCGTCAGAATATATCTTGGATGTAATGATCTTTTGTTTAAGGATACCTTCGCATTGAATATCGGGACCGTACCAACTTGCTTGTCCGTCAATAGCTAGACACTTTGCTCTTGGAAAACCATTTGTTACAAATCCATTGTAACAATGATACTGGACAGTTGAGTCCAAGTCAAATGTTCCTTGTTCCGGGAGTGCAGAATGTCTAGCATGCTCTATTGTTGGAGGCACGAGACAATAAACTGAAAAGAAGAAAGGTGCGAATTAGGAAGAGTTAAGTATATAGGCTCAACTATAAGTGAATTAGGGCTCTGGACGTTGCCGCACGTAGTCATGCAAATACACATAATTTGTATATTGCACCCATAATGATTTTCCGCTGAGTTTCGTTCAGTTTTCCATACTATATCAATAGCCAGATAAAAACGATATGACATACGGCTACATTTTGACAGCGTGAAGAATTTTTGTAAAAAGTGTTGACAGTTGCAACTGTCATGACTTTTCGATTAATTTCGTCGAATTTTCGTTCACTTTTGTGTCTAAACGTAGGTAGCTTTTTGTTTTTCATTTTCAGATTCCGTATATGGAACGCTGAGGATGATGACATCGTGTGGACATGTGTGTAGCTAGACAAAAATGATGTGACATGCGGTCACTTCTGATTAGTGTAAGTACATTTGGCTACGCGTAGATTTTGACATCGCGTAAGCTGAGTTTAAGTTCAAATTTGACATAATAAATCGCAAGCTTAATAGAAGTATGGCTAGGCTTTTAGACAGATAAACAAAATAGAAAACCATTCTTTTAAACCTAAGACCTGTTGATGATGCTTACTGTTTTGTTTGCATGCCGGTTCAACGCCTGCCCAATTTCCATCTGCCTGGCAAAGGCGACTCTCTAGTCCTACAACATGGTATCCCTTGGGGCATGCATATGTAGCACTAGCACCAAAATGACGTCCATCTACAGCTACGGTGCCAATCAATGGCTGTGATAATTCTGGACATTCTCTATCTATAAAAATATAAATATAAAAATTTAAACAATTTGAGAAGGTAAATTCTTAGAAGATACCTGGCTTTATGCATGACATGCCACAGACTCCATCGCAAAGGCATTTCTTCTTTTTACTCTTACAGTCTTCATCAGATGAGCATTTTCTTAAGCACTTTTGCCCAAAAAGTGTCGCTTGTTCTTCATCTCTGGGGCAATCAATTGAAGGAGAATTTCTTGGATTTTTGTATATTTTACTATCATCATCTGCCTCAGCAGATTCATTACTATCTAGGCTTTCTTTATCATTTGCTAAAGGTTCTTCTGAACCCGATGGAGCAGATAAACCTAAAAGGAAAGTGGAATTTATTTTATTTATAAACTCATCAAACATAAAATTTAATTTAGAGAAAATAAAGATAAACCCTTGTGCCATAAGTATTGTATAACATGGCTTCGATGCCAAGGATTTTCTGGCCAAACCATATCTCTAACTAACAGCTTAACCAGAGAACTGGCCATGAACCTATAGGCATAAGTATACGCCGAAGAAAGTGGCAGAGGATCGGTCACAATCACCGAAAGGGTGACAGGTCCATAGCTAACCACGGGATGCAATGGAACCCACTGGATATGATACTCTGCGTAGGCGTTGTAGAGACCCTAGGACCCACAAGGGGATACAGGACATAAGTAAGTAAGTACAGATTCAGGCTAGTCGAATCGTGGTAATAGCTAGCTGCTTAGGAAGCACGTTAGGCGACTAGGACTATACATACAGATGACATAACTGACGTACTCTGCGTGGATAAATATTAGAAATAGGCGAACGTTCAAATTTCTAGGGCTAAATGCTTGCGAGAGATAATTTTTTTTAGTTTTCGGACATTAAGGTTCCCTCATAATTAATTTACATTTGATGCACATTTTTTCTTGTTAATAATTCCTTCACTTTAATTCACCATTTTTATTCACTGTATCCCTTGTGCTTTTTTGAATTACTTTTCTATCAGCCTTTAACATTCTCAGTTACATACTTGTTAAAGTTTGCCATGGGATTGGACCATGGAAAAACTTGTTGGGTGTTTTATTTGAACCTTGACCTACTTGAACTACTGACCTATAACGACCACTTTGACAAATGTGCCTCCTTTTTATGGTAAAATTTCAACAGAAAAAGAAAGCAATAAAGCTCACATTTGCTTCAACCCTCAATTGTTTTTGATAAAACGTGCTCTTAGGCATCCTCGTTACTAAAATCTACCAGCCAAAACAAACAGGACATGCGCCCATAAAATATATGATATAGACGTCATGCAACATCCGTTTGTCGTCCTTGTTTAGTTTTGACAATAACTTTCAATAGAAGATTCGCACATAAAGAACGATGACGTAACTTTGACTCAAACTGAAATGAAAATTAAGTTACAAATTGATAATATTTTTCGAAATGCAAACAATTTTATTGGCATTTGCTATATGACTGAATCTTACGAAGATTTTCCAAATAGAAACTAGTTCTAGGAAGAAAAAACTCTCTTCCATCAATTTTGCCAACAAACTTGATTAGGGATTCTTTATAGTCAAACCAAAATAACTTAAAATTGTATTAAATCGATTTAAATTCCAATTGATAATTGACAACAACTTCTTTTTTGTTTACAAAATTCCTTTCTTTGCTCGTAGACAATCGACGGGAATATGTCTCACATTAGCATTAACTATTTATTATTATTTATTCACATTAATAAGGTTGAACACTAAAAATACTAACTTGAGGACAGAATTTTAAAAATTATAAAAATTGTTTACATAAGATTGCACTTATATGTGAGCACGATTTTGTTTTTACCTCCATTTATGAGGACAGTAAAAAGAAAAGGTAGCAAGATATAATTTTTCATTGTTTTACTATTTCGCTTTTCACTTTTGGTTACAATAATTTTCTAGGTTTTAATGTCAATAAACTATATTTGATATCTAACGCCTAACTAGCAGGCACTACATAAATGAAACTATTGCACACAGAGCTTTCCGACGTTTCGTTCGAGTTTATAGCTTTGGAATGAGGGAGAGAGCTTTAAAATCTCGACAACTTAAGGCTTTATCACATATGTTGTTGTTATTTTAGTACAGACATACCCCCGGTTAACAAATAAGTCAACAAGCATGTGTTTTCAGCAGATGGGTATACACTTGTCAGCTCAAAATATGTATTTTTTTTAAGTTAAACAGCGAATTCTTACGAAAATTTACGAATTTTTAAGAAAAGCTGTTCGCGTACGGAGAAGTTTCGTAGTTTTTCGCAGAAGAGAGCGCTTCTACGAATTTGATAATCTATGAATTTTAGTGGAAAAAGTACGCGAACGGACCTAATATAAAACAACATCTTTCTCTGATCATAAGAATATAAAGATATAGTCGCCATTTAGTAATAAATATATAATAAAAATCAATAAGCAATAAGCGGCTAAGAGCGCACCCTCTAATGTTCGGTAATGTTTCCGAAAGTGACCGAAAACTAAACTAATCGACGCTGGGCTTATTATGTGTTGGCTCATAATATCGTGTGTATCCGTGGGTTTACATCTGCGTGCATATGCAGCCAAATGTTGATTATGTTTCTCACTTTACTTTGCAGTTAAGACTGAATCTCTCGGCCAATCAGAAAGGTTTGACTACCTAGTCTCTAGAGCACAGAACGTATGTGAGCGCACGACGAGAGAGCAAAAATTAGTTTGATAGACATTGAAAAACAAATCATTAATTGAGTTTTTTATACTCAGCTACTTCCTACATCTCGCACTTCCCTTGCCACTTCCGAAAATTTACGAAGCTTAATTTATCCTATTTGTGAATAAATGTAAACAGCGTGTTGTATGCATAGCATCTACAAAATGGCCGCACTTAGTATTGTAAAGCCAGTCGCTGGAATCTGGACTGGTGTGTGTGAGCTCCCACTTGATTTCGCTGAAATGTCAGAAATAATTATAAGCTTTGTTCACTGACTGAAAAAGTATCACAGCACAGAACAGAACAGCACAAATTTGTGAAACCGTCAAAACAGATTAGAAAAGAAAATTAAAACCTTCTGTTCAATGAGTCAGAATGTTTCCCAAATCAGTCTTCTTATTAACAGTCAAAAATATCAACAGTTTTCGTTTATGACAGTTCTCACGAATATGTTCTACCCCAAAATCAAGTACAGAATATCATTCGCTGGATTGTGCAGTACAGACTCATTGAACAAAAAGAAGAACACTTGTGGACGATATTTGTTCTTATTGAATGCAAAAACCTGTAATAAAACTGTACAGTACAGAGTCACAGAACAAAGCTATAAAAATCAGGAGTTTTTAGCTTGGGGTAGTTGATCTGTCAAACTATATATAAATATATTCATTCCACAGTTGAAATCGTTCGATTACTATTTATCGATAGTCCTATTCGTTGGATAGTTCCCACCACAAGTTTTAAGCTTTTCATCACGGCAGTGCCTACTCTAGCTCCTCATGATAAAACTGGTAAAAGTGTACTTATTCAAATTAAATTAATTATTTCTTGTATTTATTTGAATTGACTGACTTTACTCGCTGTACACATCCAAGAGGGAATTGTGGACATGTCATCAAACTTAAAAGCTTTCACAATCTGTTTGTCAAATGAACTTTTATGTTTATGACACATGTATATTTTTGATGAAAATGTTCTACAGACATCAAACCTCACCTGCAATAAAATGTCAGACTTAATCCAAATTTTTCAGATAATCTCGAAGAAGGTTATTTATTATTTAAAAAGAAACAACTGTACGTTCAGGGGAATGAAAGTGACTCTAAAGAAGGCTTCATTAGAATGAAAGCTACTGTTCCCTTTTTTCCTCATTTAAAATCTACCTCATTTGCAAATTAATTTTCGGTGGATTTTCAAAGAAGCAACGCTTTTCCTTTATCATTTTCATTTGAAATTTATCTAAATATCTCACCCGACATGACTTTCATTCCAATGATTTTAGAAACGTCTTGTTCCAATTTTTTTTTATTGAAAAATTGTATTTTATTGGCTATAATATGTTTAATTTATAAATACATTCCATTAACTAGAAAGTCTTCATCAGGTGCATACGTAACTTTTCCTCCATGACGATTGCCTCGTCGTCCAATATTTCGCAATCGGCAACCGATTAAAATAACAATGACTCCGGTGACCAATAGTCCTACAATAATTAGTATAGTTAAATCGCAAAAAGGACATTTTCATGTTTTTAATTACCAAGTGTCAAAGACAGAACTGCTCCCCTTGGCCTCTCGGAATACCCATCATGATCTGTGAATTTTATTTCCAAATGTTGTTCAATTATTTTGTATTGTTCCACAATTGGCGAATGTGTTGCTTCTTTAACCGGAGGACTTGACTTTACAGTCTCATGTTTCGTCGGTACCTATAGAATAGACAAGTCAATAAACTAAATTCTCATACAGATAAATCAGTTGATGTGTACCACAACTTTCTTTGGATTCTCAACAGGTTTTTCCGGATAATCTGTATATTCGGGATTTTTCTCTTGATAATTTGGCTCGTTTTGTGTTTTTGATTTCGGAATAGAACGGCCGTCATTATTGTTTGAGCCTGCATTCAGAATTTGCTCTTCTACTCGGTGTATGAGATTTTGTTCAGGATGCATATGAGGTGACTGATCGTGTGTAGGATACGATGGTCCTTGGCTAGCTATCTGCCATTGCTGTCGTTGTGAGGGCCATCTCACATTTGAAAGAAAAACATGTGCTAAGCAAATTAAAAAAAACAAAAAAAATGTTAGGGATACGTTCTCGCTGATGTTATTCGAATGTGCATTCGAATGTTAATACCTGTTGGTTGAGCAATCTGTGGAGTTGGAAATGGACTTTTTATAGGTGGTAACTGAGCATACATTTCTCTTTGATTAGGAAATGTTTTCTCATTTTGTTCATCCACATTCATCATATTATTATTGATTGGAACCTTTAGGCCACCCTTGCGGCCGAATGTGGTGCGATCTGGAAAATAATGGAAATGAATACACTGCACTGCACAATACACAATTGTAAATTAAGAACATGAAGTCGATACCACTGTTTTTTTGCCATTTATAAACAGTGAAGTGAAGTAGAACTACTTTCGAGAAAGTAAAACGATCGGCAGCTGTCAGATTGTCAAGTATTTGTCTTTTCAGATATAATTTGACCCCCACTGCTGCCTGCAGTTTCCAAACTAATAGCTAGAATCATCCTGGAGTGAATCAAAGAACACTTTGAAGACACACTCGTCGCCGAACAAACTGATTTCTGCTGTGGATCCCCCTACGTCAACCACATCAACACCCTGCAGATCATCATCGAGCAATTTTTTGAAAATGGATTACCACTTCACCTGCTGTTCATTGATTTTGAAAAGGTTTGTCAGTGTCAATCGGGAATCAATTTGCCATATCTTGCGCAGGAGAGGCATTCCTGATAAATTAATAGCAATTATTAAGGCTACATATGATGGGTTCACATGTCAAGTTTTGCACAGAGGAATGCTGTCGTAAAATTTCGAAATCCAAAGTGGGGTTCAGCAAGGCTGCATACTTTCGCCAATACTATTTCTATAGGTTATTAGCGATGTGCTAAATGCAGCCTTATCAACAGGAAATGAAGGAATTCGATGGATTCTTACATCTGAGCTCAAACACCTCGACCACGAATAATGGACCTTAACCAAATGACAGTAAATGTGGAGAGGGAACCAGTCGTTGTTGGGATAAAAATTAACTGAGCAAAAATAAAAATGATCAGCCTAGGACACTTATTAACACTCGAACGGTTGAGAGAGTAAAGAGTTTCCAATACCTTGGGAGTATTGTCTGAACTGATGGCGGAACTGAACTGGATATAGCCAGACGAATAGGCAAAGCAAAATCTGCGATTGGGATACTATCCACAGTTTGGCGAAGTAATGCAATTAGCTTAAACACCAAGCTGCGGCTGTTCCAAAGTTGAATCCGTGCTTATATATGGAGGTGGTACCTGGAGGGTGACCATCACTATCACTAGGAAAATGCTAGCGTTTGTCAATAGGTGTCTACGTTACATCTTAAGGTTATTCTGGCCAACCCGTATCTCTAACGAACAGCTTTATCAGAGAACGGGCCATGAACCAAAAGGCACAACTGATACGACGACGAAAGTGGCAGTGGATTGGTCACACTCTCCAAAAAGGTCACAGGTCGATAGCTAACCAAGCGATGCAATGGAACCCGCTTCAACTGGGAGAGTTGAGGAGAGCTGAGCCACATTTCCAGAAATCGCACACGATGGCGCGTAGGCGTTGTAGAGCCCCAAGGACCCATCAAGGGATAGAGGACATAAGTTAAGATAGCTTTCTTTTCTGGAAGCTCTGTTGGTCTTGCTCTTTCCGTTTATAGCCTCTCAAAATGAAATTTACTCAGGGTATTCACAATCGAAAGTTTAGACAACCACCAGTTTGTCAGTGAAGTAGTTTGCATCGATGATGGTATGATTGAATGGGAGACATAGGTCCTAGGAATACGTGGACAGTTGAGAAGGAAGCACGGCAACTAGAAAACAGTTGGGAGAGCAGAGGTACATTTCCAGGACCCACAAGAGGACATAAGTGAGTAAATAAGACCTAATCTTACGTTCATTTTTGCTAAAGGAGTTCTTATTTAAATCTGTACCCACCTAAATCCGCTTGAGTATCTAATTGGACTTTTTGATTTGCCCATGCAGTGGGTACTGAAACCGATGCATCTCTATTCTCAGCAAATGGGGCATCAATAGCTTCCTGCTGGATTTTATTTAAATTATGCCTGTAAGGTGGCACTTCTTGCAGTATGTCTGTTTTGGAATTCTCTAAATGATGTATATTGTTTTTGGCTGTATTTGTTGCTGCAGAACACTAAAAAGAAACATTTTAACTTATGATTTGAGCCTTTCAGTACGAAATACAACAAACCTCTGGTCCTTCGTCGCTTCCATCAACGCATTGCGGAATTCCATTACATGCATTGTAAACCGCTATACACTCCCCCGAATGGCAAGGGAATTCAAATCGTCCACAGCTTGAATTTCGTCCTATTCAATCGATACATTGAAATTATATGAAATTCATATCTACTGTTTTGCGTCATTTTGTTACCTTCTGTAGCTGATGCTGGCAACAATCCATTCTGACTGGTTACGACCTCTATTGGCATAGATGTTGAAGAAAAGACAACTTTTTCTGGTTTCAACTTAAGATTAATCAACTCCTGCTCCTGTGTTGATATATTTGTCAAGAATGCATGCTGAATCGGTCTAGGTGTTGTGGGTAGCACTGATTTGTATTGTGTAATTAAAGCGCTCGTATAATTAGGATGCCGGGTAAATTTGCAATGGAAATTCTTTGGAGATCCACATTGAAACAGGTAGCAATATCCTCCATTTTTCTCTTCAAATACATAGACATCACAGCTTCCTGTTTCGCAGCATAATCTTTGGCATTTTTCAGGGGTCTCTAGCTCAAGACCTTGCAAGAATTTTCCTCCGATTGCTTGAGATTCACCAGTACGAATTATTGTATTTGTGTGAACATCAAATTGACCTGAAATTAAAAAATTAAATTATAATTGAGAGCTATTGAGCTAGTTAGGTAGATGGAAATAGGCGCTATTACGAAATTCAACGAAAAACAGCGAATTCCTGTTCCCGTACTTCAAAGTTTCGTAGTTTTTCGTAGAAGAGAGCGCTCAGAATTAATAGAAGAGAGTAAGGAATTTCCCCATGCTACGAATTTTGGTTGGTTGGTTGAAACCGGCCTGCGGTGAGGATGCACTTAGACCAGGAATAGGTCTGGAAACCATTTATTCCTTCGTAAGAAGGAGCCGTGCAGGCATTGTTGAAATCACTTAGAGTTGAACAGAATACCTAATGTGGCCATTCTAATGTAGGCAAGTGCGGGACACATCTCTACAACTTCTACAGAAGTCATTGTAGGGGATGCCCAGTCTTTGGACATGCCTTCCTATAGCATAGTGTCCGGTGAGGGTTTTCACGATTTTTAAGAGGGTTCCTCTCTTGTGTTTCAGAAGTCCGATGGACCTGGTTTTACTTATCGTGGGCCAGAGCAGCCTAGCAGTATTACAGTGGCCGAGCTGTTGCCACCGATGGTTGGCTTGTCTCACCGCATCGGCGTGGACAAGGTATCATAGGACGTTGTCCCCTCAATGTCGGTGACGTTTATGCTGTTTATACCTGAGGAGCATCGTCAGACCAATTAGTCAACTTCACAATTCCCTGGTATGTTACAGTGTCCCGGCACCCAGCACAGGTTATACTGTCCAACTATCTCGTTCAGAGATACGCGGCAGTCCTTCATTGCCTTGGATCTCGTTATGCTGGATCCGAGGAATTTCATAGCCGCTTGGCTGTCGATGTATACGACAATATTCGATACTGATACTGCATTATCCGCCAGCCAGTCAGCTGCTAGCCGAATGGCGGTGACTTCGGCTTGGAAAACGCTGCAGTAGCTAGGAAGTCTGAAGGAAAGGTGGATCTTTTGAAAAGATGCCAGCACCGACTCCTTTTTCGGTTTTGGAGCCATCCGTGAAGGTTGTCAGCGATTCATGGTGTAGGACATCCCGTTGTGTCCATTCTGTTCTGTTGGGTATTAAGCAGTTGTAGCTCATGTTGAAGTTGTGTTCAGTGGGCAAGTGGTCGGTGACCCTTGGAAGATGGCGATGCATCAGAAGTATTCTAGCGTGTCCAGTGTGTTGTTCCTTCCATTGTTTGGAACTTGTCAGTCTTATTGCTGAGCAGGCAGCCAGATGTCAGTTGGAAGTAGGTGGAGCATGGTTTGGAACGCTACGGTGGGAGAGGTTCTCAGTGCACCAATAATACTGAGACAAGCAACTTATACTTTACTATACGATAATGTATAAAGATTTGGTTCACGATATCCAATAATGTGCTGTCATAAAATGTGTAGTTATGTGGAGACTTTTTAAACCAAAAGGCTGTATTCGATAACTGAACTCTGAAATCCAAATCACAGACATATGGTCTCCTTGTCACAAACGGGGTGGAACAAAAATAAGTAGAAACACAAAATCAAAAGCATTTACGAGCACAGTAATAAAGGGGTTATATTACACATAGGTATACATATGTGCAAATGTATATTTATCACCAAAAGTTTCATTATGAATATGCATATTGATAATCTTGTCGTTTAATTAGCCTTCCACTAAATTCGTTCTACAATAAATACTTTGATAACAAATTGGGCTTTCAATTGAGCTAACAAACTTCTCACTCAGTATCTGTTGCATTAACAAGACTTAAATCAAAAATATCACTAATAACTCATACATGTTGCGTAAAGTAGATGTAAGTTACTCCTACTCGCGTATGAAAAGAAATTATGTTTATTGTTAATGTTTAATAATTTAGGGAAAAAAAACGTGTCGAAATGTTACCAAGACATGTCTCCAAACTCATTTGTTTTTCTGTCCGATGTACATCCAGGTAATCGTGTTGTATTGTCACTGAAACATTCTCAAATAGAACAAGGAACGAAACAAATAATCCATAATTTAAACGTTTATACATTTGTAGTCTAGTCTGTTTGTATACTTTGAAGTTATTAGAATTTAAACAAATATAAGTTAGTAAAGCAAGCAATGTTTGAAGGATATGAAACAATCACATTTGTAGGTGGTACTTAAGGAACTAAAACTAAAAACAAAACATCGCATCGCCCACGTTTCGATCGATATTCGTAGTGCATGCGCAGAAAAATTCTTTCAAAAATCCACATTAGGTATGAAAGCTACGAAAGTTTTGAAGTTTGAATTACAACGAATTGTATCTAATGCCAAATATGTTTCAATCTTATAATAATAAGACGAAATCAGTTTTTAATGATTTGAAATTCTTACAACATTTAGCACACTAGGCACACTTACACCACATACCAACTGAGTTTAGGTAGTCCATGACTTACACCTGGGGGTTGTACCACGATACAACAAGTACTTATTAAACAAGTAAAATTCGCAAATAGTAATACCAAACTTTAGTGTGCATTCGGGCACTACAATCAAAATTTTAAAAACTTTTAATTCCTGTTTATGGACTGTTTCTTGAGCTAAGGAAAGACGTGATCCTGAAGCTTGATCTGCAGAATTAAGACGGATTAGAAGTTTGTGCAGGATGACGATGTATAATGCTTGCTGCTCCATCAAGGTCGGTAATGACCGCACTGAGGGCAAAACCAAATATATGATGTTTACAAGAAGGGACAATCAACACCGACGAATTGGACAAAACGTCACAGTTCGAGTCAACTTAGTAAAGGACTTTGTCTAACTTGGCTCTGCTATGAACTGTAACAATAATACCAGCGCAGAAATCAAGTGAAGAATAACACTGGCCAACCGCTGTTTTTTTTTGGCTAATAAGGCAATTCAATAGTAAAGCCCTATTTTGAAGAACTAAGGCGACTCCGTATAAGACCCTGATCATTCCAGTCCTGCTTTACGGCACTGAAACATGGATTTAGTTGAAAGCGGATGAACATATCCTTGGTCGCTTCGAGAGAAAGATTCTTCGTAAGATTTTCGGTCCCATTTGCGTCGACGGGTTTTGGAGGAGAATATTCCACGACGAACTATACGAGCTGTATAGCGACATCGACCTAGTCAAAAAACTGCGCGCTGGACGTCTGGCTAGGACATGTAGAGCGAATGGGCCCGGCCCGCAGAGTCTTCGAATCAAACGTAGAGGGACGACGCAGTAGAGGGCCTCCTCGCCACAGGTAGCGCGTAGAAGTTCAAGGGGACCTCAACCAACTTGGACTGCGCAATTGGAAGCAATTAGCTAAAGACTTCTTTAAGAGGACAGGCTTATTGGTTGAGGCCCAGGTTCACCACGAACTGTTGCCCCATATAAGAAAAAGATTTCCTCCATAGTGACAATTAGCAACAACAAACTCTTCATCTCTGTACTCTGATTAACCCTTGAAATAGGTCTGTTCCCGTACCCTCCAAAAAACAGTGAGTTTTTACGAAATTTTACGAATTTGTACGAAAAGCTATTCGTTACGGAGAATTGTCGAAGTTTTTTACAGAAGAAAGTAAGAAATTTCCCATGCTAAGAATATTTATTCTGTTCCCTTACTTTCTGCACTAAAAATCGTAAATTGTAAAATGTCAAAGTTGGGCTAAAATTTTCTCAGAGAAAGCCAAATCTCAAAAAAATACGGGAACGGATCCATTTTAGTATAGAATTACTTCAAATTATCTTCCCAGCCAACAAGACAACCATTTGACAGAACTTATATTTTTGCCCAAGGAATATCTTGGACTAAAACTCGCAGCATGGAAAAATTTCTAACTCTCTCTTGATCTCTCTCTCTTCTGTGAAAAACTACGAAAATTCTCAGTTCGCGAACAGCTTTTCGTAAAAATTCGTACGGAAACGGACCTTATAAAGATTTTATTAATTTGTAATAAATTTAATGAATCGGTAAGCAGCCCATAATGGACCAGGAACTTGCTTCTCCCACATGTCTGCACGTACATAAAGGACCTACAGTCTTATAAGCATATAGGCAGAGATTTTTATGACAGTAAAGTGGGTTGATAGGTGGGGCTGCAAAGATTTTTTGTTCGTATTTTTTGGTATTCGAATCTAAAACACTGTGCACAGTGGCCCAACGCACTAACCACTAAGTATTGGCGCATAGAAATTCATTTTAACCTCCAAAATCCCAGATATACACAAGCTTTAACAGATTTGACAGTTTTTAAAAAACAGCACAAAGAAATTTCTTGCACTAAAATTCTTAGCATGGGGAAATTTCTTACTCTCTCGTGAGCCCTCTTACTGCGAAAGGAAGGTATGCGAACGGATCTACTAATTTAAAAGGCTGAAGAGCAGCAAACAGTTGGAAGGTGTCGAAGGAATTTTAAGTCCAAAGTGGAGTTCGCTAAGGGTGTATACTGTCACTATTAATGTTCACTAGATCTCAGCGCCTACGCTCCCAGAACATCGAAATTTTTAAGAATACAGCAGACAGCAATATAAGTATTTTTTGATTCGAATTGGCTAAAAATCCTTTTTTTAAATCTGTATTGAAGTAAAAACAGCTGTCATATTGTCTATTGGGCAGCTTTTTCATACTCTTCCGCCTTCCACACGCTCAGCTTCATATCGTTTACTTACGACATATGTACCTACATATCAATAGAATAAATTTTCAGTTAATAGATATCTAAGCCATTCATTGATAGAGTAGAAATTCCTCCAAGTCCCGCTCATTGCTCGCTCTAATTGAGCCCTTGTCCTGTAACCCATTTTCCCATCGCTGTGGATACATACGAGTATGTGTTTTGCGTCACCTAATCACAAAAAAACATTCCGTGGAACTAAAAATAAAACACAATGATTGATACATTAATAAAATAGAACATGTATTTGTTAGCAATATATTCGTTACTTTTTTTTACAATTTTTCTTACCAAAACCCTGTCCAAAAAAAAATCGATGACATCTTTTGATTATATAAAACACTTTACTCTTAACTAACCAAAAAAATGTATATAAAAATGTATAGATGTATAATTTTTCTATTCCAAAAGGCAAGTCCTCACAAGAGCATCACACACCGAGTATGGATCACAATTGGAACTGGGGCGCCTGTCCTCGAAGTAACCCTTCTTTGCATTGGCAACATCCCTTGGAATACGAACACTCACTCCTCGATTGGCAACACCCCACGAGAATTCATTGATACTCGAGGTTTCTAGTCTACCGACTAGACGGCGTATATTATCTTTACCTTCGTTTGGATCGTAAGCGCGAATATGGCGCTCTTGATGCTTGGAAAGCTTTTGAATTGCAGCCTCGATAGCTGTTATACCACCTTCGGCACGCATGGCTTTAGTGGAGAAATTGGTATGAGCTCCAGCTCCATTCCACTGTCCCTCCACTGGTTTGGGGTCGAATGTCACCACGACACCGAACTCCTCTGCTATACGCTGCAAAATGTACCTTGATACCCACAAATCGTCGGCTGCCTTGATACCTAGAGATGGTCCCACCTGGTATTCCCACTGAGCTGGCATTACTTCAGCGTTAGTTCCACCAAAATCAATTCCTGCATACAGGCACGCTGCAACATGAGCTTCAACAATATCACGCGCAAATACGCGATCAGCTCCAACGCCACAGTAATACGGTCCTTGTGGTGCAGGAAATCCATTGTCCGGCCAGCCAAATGGTTGCTTATTAACATCAAGCAATGTGTACTCCTGTTCTATGCCAAACCACGGCTCCTGGGTCTTTAGCACCTCCTTCATGGCCTCCATTAACGAATGGCGCTTATTCGACTTGGTGGGCTGACCATCTGCCTGATAAGTGTCGCACATAACGATGACATCATTGCTATTTGCCTTAAACGGATCTCTATACAGAGCACGGGGCACCAAAGATGTATCGGAATTTTCTCCTACTGCCTGATACGTCGAACTACCATCGTATTGCCACTTCGGAAGCTCCTCCACACTCTTGGGTGGACTATTCAGAATCCTTGCCTTCAACCTGATGTTCTCACCCGTTCCGTCAATCCACAGGTATGTCGCCTGCACCTTATTGTTGGGTATCTCCAGATCCTTATACCGATTCAATATACTCTTGTCCAAGTATGTGTTTGGCGAATGCTCCAGATGTCGATTCAGTACCACTGTAGTGCTTAACTTCCGTATTCCACTGAATTGTAACTTCGCCGCCAATTCCTTGGCAATAAACAGTCCAGCACAGCCCAAAACCATAATTTTTCTTTTCTATTTTTCGCGACTCGATGTGTAAATGGAAATGTAAATAAAAAACACAAAAAGAATGTAATTTTTCTTGCCGACTCCTACACAAACGTGTATAGTTCGATTGAATGTAAATCGCCCTTGCAAAATGTTAAATATATGTATGTGGTGAGTAAAACACCTATCGGCTAGCGGAAAAACCTGCTGCTCAAGTAAAAATAGACCACCCGCTATCAGTCCCCCAGATTCCGTTAAAACAAAAAAAAAAAGAAACCAATATGTGCTTGATCATATGCGTGCAACGTGTCCTATTTTCTGAAAATTCCATAAAATACGAACAGAAGAAAGTAAAAGCTGTCAAAGTTCCCTTCCCCCACAAATTGTGTTCCAATATTAATGGTCGACCCAATTTGGGGCTTTTGCATGCTTCGCCAGTGATGCCATTTTTTTGATAAAATTTATTAAATTTATTAATTAAACTAGTACTAATGCGTGCTAAGTGGTTATGTACATTTTAACTGCCTTATTTATTAGATTTTCCTTATTACCTTTTGATTCATGATTAACAGACTAATAACGCTGCTCTTAGCTCTTGGATTGATTGTCTACTTAAAAAGTACCGTGAAAAGGCCATCCGGTGAAAACAGCTTATTGACCTGCTGTCAGACAAACGTGTGCGTTATAATTTTTAAAAGAATGCCAAGCTTCAGATCAGAATGGAAGCTGAGTTCAGATATCAACCTATTCTAGTGTGTTTGTGGTTGTCGTGGCTTAGTACTTAATGCGTTGGAATACTGCGCAAAGGGTTCCAAGTTCGAATCCAGTAAAATGCCATCTAAGTTTTTTTACGGCCTTACCTCTTGCAAGCGTCATACAAGAGTATTTTGTCATGAGAAAGCTTCTCAAGACACCTTTTCCCTTTCCAATACGGTAAAACTGTAAGTTCCTTGAGTGTGGGTAGAAATGTTTAACACAAGTACAGGAAAAGGAAAAGCTAGACCTTAGCCTTTTTACGGGCTGCATATGGACTAGCTGTCTCCTTCAAAATCAAAATCCTACATGTTGTTTATACTACATCACATAACAGCCGTACTTTAACATTAAACGCTGGAAAGCTTCTGTACTCGAAAGCTTATTCTTGAAATTATGTATGAGTGGTACAGCTCTTGGACTGCTAAGCCGACGGAAACATTAAATTTGCTCTAAGGCATGGCCTATAAGTACCATTTCTAATTCCAAAAGCCGTATTTACATTTGTGCTTCAATTTCCCGTAAAAAATAAAAAATTTAAATCAGCTATTGACATTTGATTTTTCTTATTAGAAATGTATCTTTCTTTGACACGCCGCATTAGCTGTCATATCACATTTTTCTAGTGGAACCGGGTGAGCGCGTGGAACATAATTCATTCTGAACTCTCCCAAATGTGTGTGTGGAACAAAAACCCGGCAGCACACATTTGACATTTGGACATTTCTCTCACATCATCGTCGCTGTCTTTTGGCATGTATTTTGACATTTCTCCTGTTCGCTGATTTTCTTCTTTAAAGTAGGATTAGGTTATTGCATTTGGGTCCCTGTTTAAATTCGCTCAAAATGCTAAGAAATAGCAACTTGATGTATCGCTTAGTCAATAAGGTAAATACCACAATCAATTATCAACTAGTTTTAGTTTATTCACCAAACTTACGATATGCACAATTCTAGAGAATGCTGACGCAACGGAGCGCAATCCTGCAGCCGGTGCGGTTAAAGTCATACTCGCCAATAAATACAATTGTTATGTTTGTTCCCCAGCAAGAGGTTTGTTCTGTTGTTGCAAACGATTGTTAAATGTATACACTGAATTTGTATATTTAAATCAAGGCTTGGGTTGTCGAACGAATGGGCCGATTCTATAAAATAATGGAACCAGGGCTGAATTTTCTGTTCCCGTTTGTTGACAAAATCAAATATGTTCAAAGTCTTAAGGAGATAGCAATTGACGTGCCAAAGCAAAGTGCGATTTCCTTGGACAATGTCACCCTCAGCATAGATGGTGTTTTATATTTGCGTATTGTTGATCCATACCGTGGTATGTTTCGCTTTATTTAAACCATTTATATGAGACTGTATTATGTGTGTTGTTAGCTTCCTACGGAGTTGAGGATCCTGAGTTTGCGATTACGCAATTAGCTCAGACAACGATGCGATCCGAATTGGGCAAAATGTCTTTAGATAAGGTATTTCGAGAAAGAGAATCTCTTAATGTCAGCATTGTCGATTCGATTAACAAAGCCAGTGAGGCCTGGGGAATAGCCTGCCTTCGATATGAAATCCGTGATATAAGGGTAAAGACATGTTTTTTTTTTCTATTTTTTCAGCTGTAATTGATCTTTGTTTTTGATTTTCAGCTACCTAATCGCGTGCATGATGCTATGCAGATGCAAGTTGAGGCCGAGAGGAGAAAGCGAGCCGCTATATTGGAGTCAGAGGGTGTCCGCGAAGCAGAAATAAATATAGCGGAGGGCAAAAGGAAATCTAGAATATTAGCTTCTGGTAAGTGCCGACAATTCTGTGATATCGGTTATGTTGTTTAAAGCGTTTCAATTGAGCAGAAATTTCACTTTTGCTGATTTCGCAATCCTTAATTTGTATAGTCTAAGTTGTACTTGCATGTGTTCTGGCCTTGTAGCTACATCAACTTCTTGGTACAGCTTGTAGAGTTCGCGATTGTGTCTTCTCTCCACATACACATGTTACCCAATATTCGACAAAGTATTTTTGGGTCGAATGTGCCCAGTATTGGTCTTTCTTTCTTTTACTTATTATCCAGCAATCAGTGTTTTAAAGAAGAAGTGGTTATAAGAGCTTTCTATAGAGCTTTAATTTGACCAGTTCAAAACTAGGAGTTTTGAACCCAAACCAAAGTAGCTAGGGTCTTCGTTCTTTCGTAAAATAAAGAAAACATTTCAACTGCAACATAAAAATTTATTCCATTTTAGAGGCTGAACGTCAGGAGAACATAAACAAAGCTAGTGGAGAAGCTGCTGCAATGCTAGCTATTGCCGATGCCCGGGCAAGAGGACTTCAAACAATCGCCAAATCAGTCACCACTCAGGTACAATGGAAATTTTATTATTCTTCTTTATAAACAACTTACAGTTTAAATATTTTTGTAGGATGGAAAAAATGCTGCTTCTCTCACACTGGCGGAACAATATATTTCAGCTTTCAGCAATTTAGCTAAAGTTAACAATACAATGTTGCTGCCATCGAACTCTAGTGACATTACTTCAATGATTTTCCAAGCAGTTAGCATTTACGATACAGTTATTAAAAAAAATTCATTAGACAACAGCGTTCCTTCAATAATTAAAGATCCCGAACCGGTGCAATTGGATACAAAACTACAAGCTGAAAAAGCCAGAGCTGTTGATGTTGAATAAAAAACAATTATTATTAAAAACAAAAGGTCTTTTAATGAAGTCTATTAGAAATTAAAAATGCAAAATGGCCGAGTTCCCAACACTTCGCTAATCTAGCTGCTAGAATACTTTTGCATCGAGCTGACAGATTTTGTCCTAGAGGCCGCTAGATTCGTTAGTGACAAATCTGTCATCCCGGAGCAAACGTTTTCTAGCACCTAGATTTGCGAAGTGTTGGGAACTCGGCCAATGAATTGGAAGAAGAAAAAAATCTATATTTGCCACAAAAATTAGAGACAGATGTTCAGATTGGTAGTCAAACTTTTCTGATTGGTCGAGAGAGCTGTCAAAAATAGTTTAAACCTTACCTCAGAAAGTAAACCTGAACGTGCCCACTGTGTCCAAAAAAAACCGTTGCTGACTTCTAGGTTTGGCGACTAATTTATATGAAAGCTTCATTTTTACTTGAACTGCTTTAAAGTGAACAAATCCTATGAAAAATATAAAGTAGTTCAGGAGTATTTAATATACAAACATGGATTGAAAGACATAATTATTTAGTATATTAATTTCTACATATATTTCATCTTCAATCTTCATTTAATTTATAAATTTTGCAGTCACTGCATTCATCATTTACATATTGCTCTGATTGCATTGGTATTTTATCATAATTTCTGAGGCGAAGTATCAACACTTCGGGAACATTTTCCAGTGCTAGGACAATGAACATTCCATTGTCAAGTATCTCGCATGATGATGCTTTGTGCGGTGGAGAAAATACTGCCAATGAATTTCCTAAAACGTATAAAATATGATTATAAACCCTTATACAAGAATATGTGCGATATTTATTCATACCTGTGCTTAATTCCCACAGACGTAACGACAAATCACGTCCTTCCTTATCACCTGAAAGTAGGCACCCACCTAAGGGGTCTAATTTTAAAAGTGTCACCGGAGCATTGTGACCAATCAGCGTATGTCGACAATTTCCCGTGACAAGGTCCCAAATTAATATCTCAGCATTTTCCAATCCTGCTATGACACAACCATTTGCTTGTGATATGGCAATAGCCACGGTATTACACACTGGCTTAAGTTTTTGAAACAGAGTTCCACTTTGAAGATCATAAACAACAATAAAATTAGGACCAGACTCTCTTATTTCCTTTGCCACAACCGTAACGTATGAACCTTCATGAGTTATTGCGGAGAGAGCAGTGAATAAATCATGATGTGGTATCCGAAGATCATATAATAATCTTCTTTGGGTTAAATGCCAAACAAGTAATGAGAATGGCTTTTGTGATTCGTCTCCACAAACCAGTATTCTGAAAAAAACAATAAGAAAAAAATTTAAAAATTCAATTTAATTTTCATTCAATTCAAACACAATAAGTGTGTCAAAAGCTTTCATTTTGAATTTATGCTACTTTTCATCTGTCAAACTTAAAGTAAGTTGACGTCTGTCATATATAAGAACTGTTATAAAAGCTCAAAAGTTCATTAATTCATTTCTTGTAACGCAGCGCCTTCACGACATACTTATAGAGCACATCCCCTCCAAATTCAATATTGCACTCCATATAAACTGTAGGTCCGTTCGCGTACAGCGAATTTTTACGAAAATTTACAAATTTTCAGGAAAAGCTGTCGCTTACGGAGAATTTTCGTAGTTTTTCACAGAAGAGAGAGCTCACAAGAGAGTAAAAAATTTCCCCATCCTGCTAATTTTAGCCCGAGAAATTTCTGTGGGCTGGCTTATGAAAACTGTCAAACCAGTGTATTTTCAAATTTTTTTTGTTCAACCCGTTCGTTTACTTTTTTGTAATTGTAATTCTCTCTGAGAGGATTTTACCGCCACTCTTCGAATTTTGATAATCTACGAATTTTAGTGCAAAAAGAAGGCGAACGGACCTATTATTGAAAAGGAAAGCTCATAGTGGAAGACGCTACAGTAGTTGTAAACGTAAGTTAACGTAACGTTAATAGGCGGTAAATTTCTTAAAATTAACGCTTGAAGGAAGTTTCACAAAAATTTGCATCGCAAAAGATCTAGGTATTCATTCTACAAACTCGTTCGCGTATAATAATATATTAATTATTTCCTATTTATAAAAATGATACATACCTTCCATTCCCTGAGACAATCAGTGAATTGAGGAATCTATCTTCGCCAGCCTTAAAGGAAGTAACACAATCTCCTGTTTGCAGATTCATAAGATTCACATACATCCTGTTACGTGATAAACACACCAAATGACTGTCATCGTGAAGACCAAAATATGGCATTCTTTGATTCATAACCCCTTTAAGAGTTGCCTAAAAAACTTGCGTTATTCTAAGAAAAAATTTATTCGAATTTTATTCACCTTATATTGTCCATCTTTTAGATCGATCACTTTTATCTCTCGCTTACAAAGTACAGCAGCTTCAAAATCTCTTATGGAACACAACAAACTTGGCTGAGGCACATTTTCCAATACCCGTATTGGCTTACAATTTGGTACATCCCATACACAGATCTCATTTGAATTTGTATTCATTGCAGCAATATAATATCCAGGAACTTTTAAGCTTACAACATCATTGTATGGTTCCTTATCATTATTGCTCGGTTCCTGATTATAATTATTATTATTCAAACATTCAAGATGTGTTATTTTAAGTTGTTCTATTGTGGCAGTCCATTCTTTCACATATTGATTGGATTCTAATGTCGCGTCTCTCGAAATGCATTTGTACACAAATAATTTAAATAAAGTATAGAACTGACTTCCATCACAATTTAACTGTGTCATATGCAATGTTAAAAATTGCTTTAAAATTGTTATATGTTGCAGCCCAGTTGAGGTTATTTTCAGTATTTCTTCTGGTATGAGTATATCGTTTAAATATTGAAAACATCCGATGGAAGTTATTTTATTTAACATCCATGATAAATCTCTAAAGTAGTGTCTGCTAAAATATTGGTCTAAAATATTTTTCTTTTCAGATTCTGCGAATATTGCCCAATCGTAGTGAGGCACTTTCAAATATTTTTCCGCATTAACACTGAAAGTAAATTGTAAAATTATGGATTCAGATTTTTTCATTCATAAATAGAGAAAAATGTATGAATATTAAGGTGCGTCCAGACCGAGTGAAACATTTATGAAACATTTCAAAAACAAACAAATGTTTCAGAAATGTTTATGAAATATTTAATAAATGTTTCAGAAATGTTTCGCTCGGTCTGGACACACCTTTATATTATTATTTTAACTCCTACACTATTTTTAAAACAAAAAGTTTAAAGTACTCTGATTTGACAGATTTGACAGTTTTCACAAACCAACCCAAAGAAATTTCTTGCACTAAAATTCGTATACTGGGGAAATTTCTTACTTTCTCGTGAGCGCTCTCTTCTGTGAAAAACTACGAAAATTCTCCGTACGCTTTCCGAATAATTCGTAAATTTTCGTAAATATTCGAAACACTATAAGGTCCGTTCGCGTACTCTCCTAAAACAGCTAGTTTTTACGAAAATTTACGAATTTTTCGGAAAGCGTACGGAGAATTTTCGTAGTTTTTCACAGAGAGCGCTCACGAGAGAGCAAGCGCGCTGGCTTGGGAAAACTGTCAAATCTGTCAAAGCAGTGGTACTTCAACTGTTTCTTGTTCAACAGGTTCGTTTACTTTTTCGTTATTTTAGTTCTCTCTAAGAGAATCTTACACCCACTATTCGATATTTGACAGTCTACGAATTTTAGTGCAAAAAGTACGCGAGTTATTATTGGATGCAAGTGTTACGAAGTAAAACTTAACCTCTATCTACAGTAAACAAAAGTTCATCAACTTTTAATTATTTAACAAAAAAGAAATTCTGAAAGTGTTCGAAACCTTTCTTCAGTGGGAACAAGCCAAATGGGAACTTTTTACACATATTTTTAGTTAAAAAGTTTTAAGCAAAATATTAATAAATAAAATTTAAAAACTTACCTTAATGAATTTTTTTCCAAATCAAGAAAAGAATCTGGTTGATTGTCATAATACCTTTTGGCAATTCGTTGAATTGCAGGCGTATTTTTGGAGTATCTCTTCAATAGCGCTTTTTGAAATGTACTATCCATTATTTTTATTTTATCAGTATGCAGAAGCATTGACCCCACAATCCAACAGAATTTGGACCAAATTATTAACGAATATATTTTATCAGTTTTTGTATGTTCTTGAAAAATATTTACACAGTCAGTCTCATATATGCCGTAAGCTGAAATTGATATAATTACTAATAATATTTCTAAGAAATTAGCATCCATTTTAGATTCTAAAGCGACAAATAGTTTTTCAATTAACTTTTCTGAGTCGCTATCATTCGCTACATTAACACCAAACTGCGATAGTTTTGAAATAACTTTAACTTGAAATGGATTCTTTTCGTTTTTATCAATCTGAGAATTATCGTTCTTTTGTATACTCTGAAGTGAGAGTAAATTCTCTTTTGGAACTCCGATTTTATTTAGTTCATTGCAAAACCAATTTTCTTGAATGTTTTCGCTAGCTGTTATCGTTAAAATTATTTTAGTATTGGATTTGGTAATTGTCGGAAGCCAACTAAGATCTGTTACTCCAGCCAGCTGGTCAACAGAGTCAATAATTATTACAATAAATAATTTGCTATTTTCGAGCAACTTTTCAATTGTGCGTTTATATTCAAGAGTACCCTAGAAATATATTAAAATATTATTACATAAAGATGAAACTTGAATTATTATTAATTTGAACTAACGTGCTGAGTGGGACTTGGTTCGCCAGTTATTAGAATTGATATTTGCTCAGCAATCGAAGCTAACAGTGATGTTATTTCTGAAGATAATACTGTTAAGTTGGTGTATCTGAAAAATAGAATTTGATTAGAATCATAAAAATAGAACATTCTGCTGAAAATAAAAGTCATACAAAATTAGCACTTCAATTTAAGACCAATGACGCTGATTGCTCACAATTTTATAATGATCTTACTTACTTTACTTGACAGCTGTCAAGGAAAGTTGTCATTTTGTTCAAAAGTCAAAATCTTAAATAAAAGCAAATACTAGGTACCTTAGTATAAGATGAGAATTATCAATCCACGTATCCAATTTCAGCGCAACTTCAGCTGCTAAAACACTTTTGCCTTCACCAGATTTACCAAACACTGCCAACGGAAATAAGGAATCACTACGAATGTACCTGATAAATAGTGAAAAGTTTTATTATAATCTGGATAATATTTGAAAAAGAAAATAAATAAAAGTTTTATAATGGACAGTTCTGAAACGATCTTAAAACATACAGAATGCATCGATTGGAAATCTTCGTTAAAGGTGCGTGTCCACTTGAGAGCACTTTCGCTAGTAAACTCTCTCAAGTAGCTTTCCATATGAGAGTTAAATTAGTTTATTTTCGTTGCGAATGAGTTTTTTCTTATTTGACATTGAGAAATATTTTGTTTTGGTTAGCAAAACAACAAAATAGGAAAAAAAAAATAAAAAAATGATTGTGTACTCATCTGTCAGTTCGACGCCATTTTGATCTTTCAATCTTTCCACTCGGTGTGCAGAAAAACCTAGATCGAAATCTCAACCCGATTCGGACTGCATATAAACGTACGAGTAGTAAGGGGTAGAAGAATTTGAAAAACTTTTTGTATTTCCTTTAGCTCGTTCGTAATTTTTAATAATTTGAACGATTTTTTGTGTTCTCGGAGTTGAGTCCACATCGTTCAGAAGAATTTTGTTGTAAGTGTGTAAAACTGCGAATGGAAGGAGAGACAGAAATATCAAAGATCTCTTGTGTGGTGTCTCGACGTATGAAAGTAACAGAGGGACCCCCAAAAGAGATCGTCAAAAAGTCTCGAGTCGGAGTCTTCCTGTGTGAAAGTGTTCAAAGCGACACCAAAAGAGAAGAGTGAATTGTCGGGTGTCTTCGTCTCCCTGTCTTAAAGTGCCAAGTTAATTTTTTATGAAATTACCTTAAAATTGCATCTGTAGCATTAGCATTTGTGCAATTGGATCCTATAGCAATGGAGTGTCTTCTAACAGCGTCAATTTCTGCAAGACTTTGTCTGCACATTCCAAGTGTATTACGTGAACGATGATATCTTCCATTGTGTTCATTTATTATAAGATCAACGCATGATTTTATGGCACTTCCCAATAAACTATGCAATTCTTGTTCATTAGTAGATGAAAACGTTCGTAATATATTTTTAACCGGTATTTCATTGCTCAGGTCGGAATGAATGTTTAACAGCCTTCTAGACATTTCACTTTGTATTAATGGGCTTACAGTTGTTTCCGTGGGAACATATCCACTTTGAATCCATACACAACGTTTAGTTAATTCTTTTGTCTTTAATAACACGCTAGTTATTTCCCTTTCAACTACTGTAGCTAAATAAGTATTTTTTAATTCGATTGGCATTAACTTTATTAATGTTTCAAGAATTTGTTCAATCTCCTCCTTCTTTAATGCTAAATTTTTCGCTAAATTATAAGAATTTGAGTGAGAAGTATTATCCGTTTTGTAGAATTTTTGCAAGAGATCAACTTCTTCTTTTGTGCCAATGGAAATTAGGAAATTAAAATCATGCTTCTCGATTTTCACAGGAATATACGGTCTTCCTAGAGAGCATCCCAAAAATAATACCGGTATTATATATGAATTGCTATGTCTTTCAAGTTCAGTTAAATAATTTTCGACTTCCTCGTGAACAGCTTGGAGCTCCAATTGAGTATCAATTAAACTATCCTGTGATAAAGTGGTCTTTTCATTTGTATTTGGAACTTTATGATGTATAAAGGATGTGGTCAATTCAAAGCCTTTCACTTTACAATGTGTCCAAATATTTGGGAAGAGTTTGCTTATTACTTTGAGTTGCTGTTCGTATTCGTGTTTGTTGCTCGTAAGGATGTAAATTACAACTTTTTTATTCTTTTCAATTGTTCTACTTGAAATTGGGCTACCAAATACTTGTGAATAATTATTTGTATTATTTTTGGCTTCTAATTCATCGTTGTCGGGCTGTGGAGCAGGTGGTGTGGGTTCTAAAAAAATAAAAATAAAACAATAATATATCATACATATGTATATATAATTAATATTAAATTTTTCTTCAAAAAAACAGCGAGTGACGTAAAAGAGAACGTAGTCATTATATTGTAGATGCAATAGAATTCAATATTGAGGGACCTGCTTTGACATATCAGGCGAAATTTTACGAAAAATTGTTCGCGTACGGAGAATTTTCGCTCTTTTCACAGAAGAGAGCGCTCATGGGAGAATAAAATATTTCCCCAATCTACATATTAGGTCCGTTCGCGTACTCTCCCAAGCAGCGAATTTCTACGGAGAATTTTTCCTCTTTTTCACATACGAGAGGGCTCAGGGGAGAGTAAGAAATTTCCCCAATCTACAAATTTCGGTGCAAGAAATTTCTTTGGTATGGTTTTTGAAAACTGTCAAATCAGAGTATTTTAAGCTTTTTGTTGTTCAACTCGTTCGTTTACTTTTTCGTGATTTAAGTACTTTCTGAGAGAATTTCATCCCCAGTGTTTAAAATTTGATAATCTACGAATTTTAGTGTAAAAAGTACCCGAACGGACATTTTGAGTGGAAACAATAGTCTCATATCGGGTAATCCCAAATGTTACCTCATGTGTTTCGAACGCTTTTGATCGTAGATAAACTCGGCATCAGCGTCTGAGTAGGACGGAGTTGCTTCCTACTTTTTCAAGCATTTGATAGCTAGTAGCTGTGTTGCCATTTGTGTTTTTCGTTCTAATTCGAATAATTGTCATCTTTTTTAATGCACGTATCTACATCTATGTGCTAAGCATCTCTTCAACATATCACTCTTCGGTTTATGCGCTACTTACCATTAGCAGTACTTTTATTGAGTGCTGGTGAATTTGGAAGTTCAGTATTCTGAGCATTATTTTTTTCGCCGTCCCATTCTGGCGCGTAAGGCTTGTGATCTTCTTCATGGCCGCCATTCTCTCCACTAAAAATTTAAAAATAATTCCATTAAGAGTTTGTTATGTTTTATTTATTCGAAAAAACACTTACCCGTCCGACATCTCAGACTCAGCATCTTTGCAGTTTTTTTGAGAAGAACTGCAAATGTTTCCCATTTTTTTAGATCAGCGGTCTGTATAGTTTGTCCTAGTCCTTGAATGGATGTTGGTAAGACATTATATAATTTTTTTTGTATTTCAATACGATTTAAAATATTTAAATGTCTAGAATAAAGTCATTTAAAAACATTGCCAACATTTTTACAAAGTTCTTGAGTCTTGAATATTCAATCCAACAGAGCATTTACAATAAAATAATAAACTGATAAATTAGTAACAAACTTATTAAAAAAAAATCTAAAATACTGTTCAGACGAACCTACACTTGTATGCAAGAATAAAGCTTATATTTTCAGCGAAAATCTCAAGTCTCGAGTCGAAGTTTTCCTTTCTGAAAGTGCTCAAACTAGACGCCCAACCATAATGGACTTCAGTGGGATTAACCTTACCTTCAAAACCGAACAAAAAGCCCACTCAATTTCTTCCTACCGCTCTAGTTGTCCATAACGCTTTGAGTGCGTTGCTTTCGGTTGACAAACGTAAGAGACTCGTAAATACACGTTAGAACATTACTCAGAGCGAAGCAGACATCAAAACAATTGAACTTTTGCTTCGCTTTGAAGTTTGTGAGCATTTTGTTTGAATTCCATTTTACATTTTTGTTTATTTAATGAAATATAATTTGGCTGACCGACAATCCAAAAAGAAAATGACAGAAGCCCTGAAAGCAGTTCTCGTAATGATTGTCAAAGCGAAGCAGACAAAGCTGTATTGTGAATCGAGCTTAATAATGAATTTAAACAAACTTCATAACCTATCAAAAGAGGGGAAAATAAAAACGAAAATAAACTAAATTAAACAGAATAATTCTATCTTGCAATGGATGAGTTAAATAGCTATTTATCTGCTTGCAAAAATATTTAGCTTGTCGAATTCTTATTTTTCCTTATTGTTTGTGTGAGCTGTCAAATTTCCGTACTGAATGTCCCATTTCATTTACACTTTCTTTAAACCCACAGAAATTAACGAAACTTGACGAAACTGAGGATATTCCCATTATGGCTATGCACTACTTTTTCTGTGTAATGGGACATTCCATTAAGCTGGCGTAAGCTCATTTAAGTCCATTATGGTTCTGCCCTAGGTGTGGAATACGCTTTAATTGTTCCGGGTCTTGACAAGGTGAACATTAGAATCACTCTCACTTGAGCAGGCAAAACTTAGCTCTTTTTATGGCAGCTATACCTATAAACGAAGAATGCCACTGAGTATAGATAACCTTTGCGGAGGCTGAGGTAGCACAGATGCCGAATAAGACGCAACACACTTCCACTATATTATAGTGTATGCAGAAGTCTACAGAACAGCACGTTTCTATTAACTTAATTAAATTTAAATATTTAAGCATTTTAACTATTTGATCAAAAAATAAATAATATTCAATACGAGTTCCTGCGACTCAAAATACAATCTGTTTACAACGCATATCAGCACTTGTTCGGTCAAAATCTTAACAACATATTAGATTAAGGTCTCAACAAATTTGCTAAACAATACTTTAAAACTCCCGTGCTTTAATATAACGCTGTCATTAAGCATCGATAACTTTGTAGTAAAGTAAAGAAGTTAAACTCTAATCTTGTATCGAATTCAAGCGCGAAAAATGAATAAGAAATTCCTCTACAACAATTAAAAAATAAAAATACCACATAATCTAATGGGTCACTTGTTTATTTGTAACACTCTCATGAAAGATTATTAAAAACAATTTTATTCTCACACATTATATGTACGCATGTATATAAATGGCAATCTGAATAATTTTTTATTAGATACAAGTTCTTAGATCGTTTAAACTTTTTATTAAAATTTTCACTGTAAGTACCGAATACTCACAAGGAAATCGTTCTTTGATATATGTATGTTTGAAATTATTTCATCGACATTAAAAGCCATTTAGATGATTTCTCATTTTTTGACACATTTTATTTTTTTAATAGGTACACAGTAAATATCGCGACACTGAAAACTATCCGAATTCCGAAAATGTCTTTCAATTCTATTAAAAAGCGGCATGAAGGAATGAGTGGAAAACTTAGGCATACCGAAAATAATACTCAATTTCATTATTGATCTATTTATAACTGATTGTGAAAATGACTTGAAGTATCTTATCAAAAAAATGTTTGCCTGAAATAGATGAAGGGAATTATGAATTCAAAAACAGATGCTGTCTTCAGCAAAGTGTTGGTGTTTGATACAATTTTTGCACTTTCATTATGCCAACCTATCGGATTTGGCGTTTTTGATATTCTAAATAAAACTGGTGCTACCTAAGTACAAATGTATATGCATTACGGCTGAGTAATAATTTGTGTGACAGTAGTACACTATTAGACGAAATTAATTGGAAGGATATGAAAATGTGTTTGCATGTGCACTTCTAGATCACGTTCAACAAATCATTTCTTTTTATTTGCTCCTTTGCCTCCTCTGTTCCGAAGTTGCTACTTATCTAAATCAATCACAAAAGTGACTTTTAAGTTAAGATTAAATTTAAGCCAATAAAATATGTCTTTGAGTATGGTGCTCCTTTAGGCAATCAAAGGAGTTAGGAAACTTTACTTTGGAGAAAAGAAAGACTCAAGATATGGACCAGGTCACAGCTCGAACCATTCACTCAAGCTGAGTTAAGCCCTGGTCACCAAAATTGGCTATGGTTTAATGCCTCGACCGTGGTCACGAATGAGCTCATCAAATATGCTGTGACATCTTTTGATGGTTCCTAGGCGCCTGGTATCGTATATGCCTATACAGGGTATAGATCAACTGCTGCTGAAATCCATATTCATCGGTAGATCGACGCTGGCCTATATCCATTCACCCTGACGTCACTGTAATTTTTATACCAAAAAGGTAAAGATGACTACTTCCCTGGCAAGAACTTCAGCGCATCTTTTCTTTTGAAATTTTTGGAAAGATTGGTTAACGTAGCGGAGCTGAACATTCGCTGTCTTTCTGACAGGCAAACGACTGATCTCTGACATCTGTAAGAAATCAATGTTCTACCTTTGCTCGCATCAGGTGACCGATATTTACATACTTGCTCGGCCAGCTCAAATAAAACCAAAATCATTGGCTTTAAACATATTCCTGTCGTGGAAGAGGGACAAAACGTATTGCAAGCTTACGCTTAATTGAAATACGTAAACGCAATATCTACTGCTTTAAAACAATTTTTCGACATATCAATTTCCATAGATGGATGCTGATTTAGTCCATACAACGACGGAAGTGGCAATAGATTGGTCGCACCTTCCGAAAATTAAACATGTCCGTAGCTTACCACGCCCTTTTTTGCTTTATACTTTGGTCAAAGTCTTAATTTTTCTGTCCCCTATTAATCTTTATATAACATTTTTTTTTTAAGATCTGACGTAATTGATTCTAGCTTTAACACTCCATATTCTAGCATAGTTTAGACTTTAAGGCTGGACTATAAGAATTGGGTCGTACGAGCATTTCCTTAACATTGCGATTAAAAAAGGTTTGTTTCTTTGGTTTCCGCTAAGTATTATCGCGTTTTTGTCCACTTTTGGATCTATTTGTATATTCCATACAGAGAGTGGGGTAATTATGTCGTGTGAGATTGGGATCCATAAAAAAATATCCCATATCCATAATGCAACTATAGTTCCTCTTAGATTTCGACAGCGCTCGAGCAGAATTCTCGTTTAATTATAGCGCGCTCAATGGACATATGGTTAAGTTTTCGCTATATTTCCGAATTTGCTCTTTCGCTGAAGAACCCTAGGAAGAAGAAGCAACTAGGAAGAACCCTGAAATGATCTTATAACATAAAAAATTCATCAACTTTAAATCTTCAAGTATCTCGAATGACTCGTACTGTTAAACATCATCTCTGGACATCATAAATCTTCGATGTTTATCAGACGCTCAAAAGGAATCGGAAAATGCACTTTTAGACAGGGAGACTTCGACTCGAGACTCTCAAAAGTGAGGGGGATATAGATGAGAAGTAAACGGGGCAGCCTCTGTCAGGCGGGTAGAAGAATTTGAAAGATCTTTTCGTATTCTGTTTTACCTCGTTTGTAATTTCGTTTATTTGCTTTATTTTTGTGTTCTCGGCGTTGAAGGAGAATTTTTGTGCACACAGTAAATTTGCAATTGATGGGAGAAACAGAAATATAAAAGATCTCTTGTGTGGTGTCTCGACGTATGAAAGTAACAGAGGGACACCAAAAGAGAACGTCAAAAAGTCTCAAGTCTTCGTCTTCCTATCTAAAAGTGCTCAAAGAGTAAAACTTTTTGGACACTAGGAGTCCCTAGTTTTTGCAAAAAAAAAGTCCTAGATATTGAATATTCAAAAAGTGGGAATTAAATCCTCTCAGATACAGCTAAAAAGTCCGTTCGCGTACCCTCCTAAAACAGCGAATTTTTACGAAAATCTGCTCGCGTTTTTAACAGAAGAGAGCGCTAACAAGAGAGTAAGAAATTTCACCATTCTACAAATTTTAGTGCAAGAAATTTCTGTGAAAATTGTCAAAGCTGTCAAACCAGTGTATTTTCAACTTTTTCTTGTTCAACCCGTTCTTTTAGCTGTCTCTGAGACAATTTCGCCCCCAATCTTTAAAATTTGACAATTTGCGAATTTTAGTGCAGAAAGTACACGAACACGAAGAAAGTATTACGAAGAAAGCACTCGAATGGTTTGAAAAAGATAAATTTGCCAATAAACTTAACACAACAAACAGTTTTCACAAACCAACCCAAAGAAATCTCTTGCACTGGAACTCCCTCGTAAGCGCTGCTGTCTGAGAAAAACTACAAAAATTATTAATGCCCGTAGCTTTGCGTTTTGGGAGAGTACTCGGACGGGCTTACTATCTAACGAGCCACGATATCCATACGTTTTTTATTTGTTTTTTATCGAATATCTAAAGACTTCAACAGCTCATAAATAATGTATACAAATTACAATTCCCGCCATACAATTCAGGAAATTTGAAATTATATGATAATTTTGATTTTGATTAAAAATAATAACACCAACGAGAAAGAGATCGGTATATACATTTTAAGACATCGGAAGCGGAGCAAGTATATTCGAAAACAGTTTAAAAAACAGTGGCACCAAAAACAAAACTTTTAGTTTCATAAAAATGTAGAAATTGTATAATTTTTTTTTTTTTCAATTTAAGCCCCCAAATTTAACGTATAATTACTACATTCACATCTTCACAATATAAACGAGAGCATTTCAACAACTGCTTGATTGTTTCAACTCATAAATAATTTATCTGGACATTGGTAAAATCTTTTACCCAACTACCACCGCCCGTTTAACTTTTTTCTTTTGTGAAGTTTTGACCCAAGTAATCCTCCGGCAGATTGACCTTTTTGTTTGGAAATGCTCTGTACATTTATTTTTAACTAATGTGAGATACATACATAATATCTATGTATGTATGCACGCGGACAATGTACACATACTAAAACTGATATCAAATGTAGATACAAATATGTTACTATCATGTCATTTTGCTGTTAACTTGTTGCAATTTTTTTCTTTTTTTTACTTGCTTCCAATGTACACAAGATACTTACTGATTGATTAAATTGATTGTTAAAGTTCTTTGCTATTATTCTGAGTTATGATTATTTTCTTGTGCGAATTTTGTGTGCAGAAATATATTTCCATTTGAGTTATATTTTTTTTAATATATCTAAGACAAAAAGAAGAAGAAACAGCGTCACATGTCTATTTATTATAAAATTGTAGCTGGTGCATGCGCAATACTCCAATTAGGAAGTCGAGATTTTCAGTGTTTATTTGAGAGTAGGTAACAAAATTCCTTTTTCACATACTTTTTTCATAAGGAACACATTAGTACAATTGCCGTTTAACATTTTATTTACAATTATGATTTTGAAATTCTTTACTGCTTTATGTACACGTATTAAACTTCGTTCTTTTTCAGTTACTCGTTTTTTATAACACACATATTTGTGCCACCAAATATCCTTCACGTACCGAATATTGCCTGCTTACTGGCATACAACAACGAACCCCACTTCTTTTTATTTGATAAAAGCTCCAATCAGGAAGTTTTATACACTACATCATGTGTATCTTAAATGCCAGAGCTAAAATAAAGGAGTACCTATTCTCTCTTTCTCTCTCTCTCTCTTTTGTAAAGCTGAAAAGATTTATAATCTTTTAATTACGAACATGTACAGAAATATTAATTTATTAAAAAATGTTAGCTTTATTCATAAACGTTGGATAAGAATGGAATGCAAATGAGTCTTTTTGATCAAATTTTAGGCGTTTTCAAGGCAAGAAAAGGACATTCAGAGATCTACATACAATCAAATGACCAAGCTCTACCCAAGAGTTTTACCATATTCTATGAAAAAGACTTATAATATATGTAAATATCTGATATTAGAACACAGTACATATATGTATATGTATATAGGCATCATTTAACATGAAAAAAAAATCAGTTGTTCCATTAAGCATCCGATTTTAATAACCTATCGCGGTGGTGCAATTATAACGCTTAAAAGCTTTGGAGGTGTAACTTTTTATCCTCTTATCATATTACTGAATATACCTTTCGCTTGTTTAATATTTATCCTATAAATGGTGTCGAATAACATCGCTTCTAATATACAATATTCAGGATTAAACCTATGATGTTTATCAACTTAAACAAAGCTATGTAGTATCCTTCGAAAATCAAAGTAAGGCATTCATAGCTTGCTGCAAGGATATGTAAATCGCTTTGTTTTCTTAAGCTTTGACTTCCTAAGGATGTAGATACACATGCAGGCAAATAGTTATTTTTGGGAATTAATTATACTAATCTAATTAGTCTTAATTTTGCATGTTCTTACATTATGTAGAGAAGCCAAATGCTGGACCACTTTTTAAACGTTGATGACTTTTTCTTCCATTCTAATGGCATTTGTTAAATCGAATAATATAAATATGATACAAAATACTACGGCATACTTATGTTTTCTATTATTTTAACAAATGTTTCTTTTAGAAAGTTATCTTGGAAAACTAGTGAAAGTAAATTAGGGTCAATAGGTCACTGCTCCATTTCAGAACCTAAAAAAATGGGCGTAGACCTATATAATATACAATCAGGAATTTATCACAGATTGAATTGGCTGCTTTACTTACAAGGTTTTTGATGGATGATTGGGTGCCGTGGCTCAGTGGTTATTGCGTTCGAATACTTTGCATGGGGGTCCAGATTCGATTCCCAGAAAAATATCATCAACGTTTGACAAACATCTAGGAGTATATACTGTCATAAAAAGCTTCTCAAAAACCCTTTGTCCTTTGAATACGGCATAAAACTGTAGGTCCCTTCTATGTATGAGCACATGAGAAGCTAGGCCTTGGCCCTCTGTAATCTAGCACCTACTGCAAGTTACAATCACTAGTTAAAAAGTACCACGGTGAACTAACTATTTTTGTTGGGTAAATTAACGAATCAATTGAACTGGTAGCACATTACGTCTGTTCCCGTACTGACTAAAACTACTACAAAGTTTCGTATTTTTTCACAGAAGATAGAGCTCACGAGAGAGTAAGAAATTTTCCCATGCTGTAGTCCAAGAAATTTCGTTGGGCAGAAATATAAATTCTGTCAATTCTTTGTGTTGTTGTTGTCAAGATAATTTGAAGTAAATCAATTAAAAAAAAAAGTGCCATCTAAAAAGTGGGCGGCCTTTTTGTTCAACCCCTTCTTGTACTTTTTTGAAGATTTGTCTTTCTCTCAGAAAATTTTACCTACATAGAACTCCTAGAAATTCGGCAAGCTGCGAAATTTGGTGCAGTAAGAAGGTACGAGAACAGACCTATTGAGAACTCAAAACCCCTTCGCTCAGTAGTTAGTGCGTTCGACTACTGTGCATGAGATTCCAGGTTCGAATGAAACTCCTTACTCTTTTCTGTGAAAAATTTAGATATTCTGGAAGGCGAAGCGGCCTTATATGTATGTGTCGCCTGTGAAGAAGATTGCCAGATGTGGTGCGAACGACCCTTTGAGCCACTTATGAAAATATGGGCAACGAGGCCACGTATTTGAGCTTGCTTTGGCAAAGCTTGATATATCAGTGCAAATGTATTTGAACATGGAGTTAATAACCTACTAGTTAGTGCCGACCTTGGGTCTAAATTGTTAAATTTATAATTATACAGCCATATCATGGCAGGATACGCGGCGGTCCTAGGAGTACGTGGCGCAGAACAGTGTAGAAGGAAGCACGGCAACTGGGAAAGAGTTGGAGAGAGCTGAGGCACATTTCCAGAAATCGCACACGATGGCGCGTAGGTGTTGTAGAGGCCCCAGGACACACAAGGGGATACAGGACTTTCACTTTCTATTGACATCCTCAGATCCGCCGCGTGCGTCTCTTTATCGACAAGGTATTTGGATAAAGTAGTTCCTCTAATGGTGAATGTCGTGACTAAAGGTTTGAACGTTGGATTGATGTGCATGAGGTTAGTGTTCGAGTTCAGAAAAATATCATAACCTGTTTGTAAATTTTACGTGTAAAAATTCAATTTTTGCTTCTCATAAATGTAATCTAACCAATCTATATAAAACACCTTCAATTGCTTATTATGAAAATAATAGTTTTGTTAAACCTATTTCAGTGGTCAAACATATGGAATCCGCAATGATTTGACTAGAATGCGGATGAGAAATGCCCACCCATATCCGCTGTCGGTTAAAGTCAGAAACGGGATGAAATCTTCATCCGCTGTTTAAGCGGTTTAACACGGGGTGAAACTAACACTACATATGTACATAAAATAATTATTGTTAATTAAGAGGAGAAAAAGGATTTTGTGTGTCATGCGCATTTCATTTCTAGTTTGACAGCACTACAATCAAAGTCGGTTACGGTTTATGTTTACAGAATATTCACCCCGTATAATTCATCGAGCGTGTGATAAGAGAAAAAATTAGGCTGGGGTTAGCCTGGGGTTGGGTTGCGTTCAATGAGTTTCACTGTATCGTAAAAAACGAACGGATCGAATCTCTTATGCATTTGATATTCGCAGCTTTTTCATTGCAGATCTGGTTGTTATTTGATGATCTATGCCGAAAAGCTGACGCCAATCATGAAAAATGTATGTGTAAATAATTTCTTTCACTTGTTTTCTAATTTTTAATAATACATAACTTGTTTTGTATATATGAAGAAAACAAGACTATGAACAGGGAGCAGTTACTAGTCAGGACCAATAAACAACTTGAAAAGACCGCCAGAGGGTACACGGTAGTTTAGAAGAAATCGTAAACTTGCTGCTAACTTCTGTGTTGGAGAGATTGACGACTTTAAGGCAAGAGCCAGCTCCAAGATTAAAGCGAACGATATCTCATTAACAGTACAATGCTATCTATTTTCACACAAAATTTATTTTCTATTTTCTGAATTCAATTTTTTGCAAAACATATGTTTTTGAAATGACGTGTCACAATTGAACTTCCTAATTCACAATCCGACGGATCCCACGATAGCATTTTTATGTTCACGTGAATCTAATAGGTGAAGTGGATCCCAGATCCGACGGATTCCATGCGGGTGGTCATTTTTTCGGGAACAAATTCGATTCCAACGTTTTGACGATGGAACACATTCACATTACCAAAACGGGGAACTGTTCACTGTGCGGGTTTGACAATACTTACGGATTCGTGAATACTTCCCCCCGGCCGGCGGATTCCACGATAAGGGTGATATATAAAATATAATTTTTTTTATTAATGCAGTCAGTTCTTTTTTTACTATTTTAGTTCTACTTTTCTCAGTGCTTGGTATGCACTTACTCATATTGAAGGTATTAGGCTAGATTAATCTTTCACATTACATACTTACGCGACTTATGACAAGTAACCTTTTCCTACACAAATTCCGTTTTTTTTTTCAATTTTCAGAATAACCAAATTGTTGAAAATAGCGGAACGTTATTTCATGGCAGTATGCACACTTTTGTGGATCGGTCTAAATGGTTTAGGTCCAAGATTAAAATTTACTTGCCAGGGTTTGAAACAGATAGGCTAATACAATACACATACGATGATCTAAGTATGCCGTTAACAACTCCATCAACAGGGGAAACCTTTTACTTAACACAACGTTAACTTACTCTATCCTCAGTATCCTCTTATATTGCACCACTGTGTAGTGTTCGAATCCACAATAATATCACATATTAAAGTTTTTTCACGACTCCACCTCTCGCAAACACCTGACAAACAGCCAAGAGTATTACTGTCATGAGAATGGCTGACTTAGATCTGTTCATCAAGCATTTTGGAATAGTCTACATTGGCATTACCCTTTTTGTTTGCGTTTTGGAATGGTTGTAATGTCTTTTATTAGGCCAATGATGCGTTTTAGAATGGAGCTAATGTTTCTCAAAAAAATTCCTCTGCCCTTCGGACACGACATAAAAGAAGCCAGCCACGCGTATAGGTCGTTCATTAAAGGTCATCAGGGCGAACGTTTGGGGGACTTGTTGGGCAGTTGAATAATTGCAGGGTACTGCTATTTCCGCTGTCAGAGGATTTATCTTCTACATTATGTAGTGCGCGGTTCCACGATAAGCAAAGTTGAGCTGGGGTGGTCCTTGTTCTCGTGACAGACTTCGTTCTTCGTCTGCGATGGGTTGTAGGCAGCTTTCGAGGACCACGTTGAGATTAAAATGCCATTGGGAATACAGCCGTGTGGTGTATTCTACTTAAAGCATCCTTGTACGTCTGCCCGGTATCCTCTCTGTCGGCATCAACCTCATATTTGTAAATGAATTGAACGATATGGTTGCAGCTGTCGTCAGCCGGTGATTAGGATGGTTATGGAGGTGACTGGCTAGGAAAATCTGCTTAAAGAGCAGTAGTTCCTTACTGAGAGAAGTTTTATCTCGATGGAGGATATGATCATCCTGTTACCTCAGAAGACAGCGGGTATAGTCCACATGGTTTTGTTTAGGCAGGATTAGAGATACTGTCTACGGTGTCAAAATGCCTTGTATGTGGCGATTAGCGTGTCTTTGTCCATTTTCCTGTTCAGCGTTGAATGCGCCTTCTTTTTTTCCTTTAGCCGTTCCATATTAGCCGTATATTAGCTAAGCAACAAAATTCTGCTGGTTGACCTATGGTTCTAAAAAAATATCTAAAATATCTCTTATGCTGGCAGACATGTTATCCAAAATGTATAGCGAACGCTTTGCAACTTTAGTTTTAGGCAGACGAGGGCTAATATTATGCAAAGCAAGCCCTTCCGCGCAGTTTTCAGTCTTAGCTACTAACAATTTCAAGGCAAAGTGACATGAGAGGGATTTTGGATGAAAAATTATAATATTCGAAATCGATTATGAGAAACAAATTAACTTAAATTTAAAGTACAAAACAAAGAACAAAAAAAAAAACAAAGCAAAAATAGTTTTAAAGTACATAATATGATTTTCTCGCCACGGCTGTTGTGATATATGTGCAAACGGTATATGCATATACAGACAGGATATATGTATAAAGGTATATAATATGTATTGTAATTACAATTCAATTCCAAAATGCGTAAAGAATAAATATTTATTTCATAATCATTCAGTCATTTTTTTTCCTTTTTTTCTTTTCTTTTTTAATAAATGACCGGCACTACCACTTCTTGTTCATTGATTTTAGAATTCACAGTTTCTTTTGTTTTCACAGTTCTCGTCTGTTGTCTTAGCAGTCCAAAAAGTTAGCAGCCATCAAGAGTTCCAGAGCGATCTCAGGTGCTATCGGGAACTCGGGTATTTCAGTTGAGCTATTTGTGTATCGTACTTTGTACGTGAAATACATACATACTTTTTGGAGAACATGGGAACTGAACAACAAGATGAAAGGTTAATTTCTATTGCTTTATGCTTACGGTTAATGAAAATGGAAAAAAAAAAATGTGTAAAAAGTACTACTCACGGTATCTCACGGAAATGAACTTCGTTCGCTTCATTCTCAGCGAATTGACCTGGTCCAGAGAGCATAGCTTTGATGGTACCCGAGGTAAGTGCGTGTTCTCGTTTGACAATGAATTCATGCCCGTCGGATGATATTAGCTTAACGTACATGGCATCGGGTCCCTCGCAGCCGCCATAGACTCGATCGGTGCTGCTTCGTTGATCTTCCATTGGGAGGCTGTTTTTTTTCTGCTGGTTTTGCGACGAAACGAAACGACGTTCTTGTGAGGGAGCCGTATAAACAAATTTATTCCTTTGCACTAATCCACATAAGTCAGATAAAAGCGAGATGAAGAATTGGGTAGCTAGGCGCTGTCACTTATCAAAATATTTTCCTTCTCCCTTTTGGATGAATTGCCATTCGGTCAGAGATTATGATTATGTGATTCGCCCTCTATGACCCACTTGCGGACAGATTTACTACAGATATGAGAGTGTGTTAATTTACGTGAAGAAACCAACGCGACTCATACACATTCTCAAAAGAACTCTATAGGAATAAATGTCAATGAAAAGCGATAAACTAATTCCAATGGGTGCGTTCAAGACGCGAATCAATTCAGCCGAAAGGAAAAATTGGTACTGTTTTTTAATTGTTTTTAATTTTAACAGCGTTCTGGGTAGTAATGTAGAGTGAAATATTGATAATGAGCTCTTTTTTTCCTCCATATTTTTGAAACACTGCTCTTTGCGATTTCTATTTCAATATTAAACAGATTTCGAAATATTGCAGGTTAAAAAATTATATATTGGTCAAAGTTCGAGAGATTCAGTTTTGACTGCAAAAGACATTTCTTTCAGAAGCACTGAACTGGATTAAAGATAAGAAAATTCTTCATAGCTTTAAAAACAATGTGCAAATAGTCAAAAACAGTTTTCCATTTCATACACCCAGTTTCCACGAGACATAATTTCAGTCAGGAATCAAGTCGTGACATTAATATGTCTCGTGTAGACCGCACTTATACGGACTTGACTTGCAGTCGGACATCTAAGACAGCCTTTT
This sequence comes from Chalcosyrphus nemorum, assembly GCA_949716465.1. Taxonomy (NCBI): domain Eukaryota; kingdom Metazoa; phylum Arthropoda; class Insecta; order Diptera; family Syrphidae; genus Chalcosyrphus; species Chalcosyrphus nemorum. The sequence goes on from OX454335.1 coordinate 27,559,746, forward strand.
TGTCTTGTCTTCTCTGTGGACTTCAACCCTGACTGATATTTGACATTTGAAGTTTGGCAGTCGGTTTTTTTAAGAAAAAACATGTGTTGTGATCAATTAGTGCTTTCCAGACGTTCAAAGATTTCCGATTTTTTATTTTCACAAACAGAAACAATAAGTTTGTTGATGTCGAAGAATGAAAAGTTATAACCAAATTCGCCTATCTAATGAAATAAAAGTTTGGCGGGGAAAAAGTCTAACTGAAACGTCTGCCTTTTTTCAGACTCATGAAGACGCAGTATTACATGGTTCTGCTAGAGCTTTGGCAATCGTTATTGACATAAACAATCTAATAACGACTAGACCGTCGTCTTCGGTCGATTTGACCGTTGGCTCCCGCAAGAGCAAAACTACCACCAACTTTGCGTTTTGACGTTTTCGGCAAAATAAAATCATGCATTCTCAATCGACGGTAGCTTTTACGGCGGCAGCCATTTTTCTGTACATTTTGTTGTTGTTAATTGAATGACAGTCTGCTGAAAATGTGGTGTTCAATCAAAATGCTATCAGCGAAATTCTCTGTCAGTGAACAAAGTGCAGGTGTTGAGGTTAGAGTTGATCATTGACACCAAAACTGACAGATGAGAACAGAAAGAGAATTCAACACATCAGTGAAACGATTGTGTTCCAAATTATAGAAACGTAAAGCAGTTGTTTATTGTAAACAATTTCGATCAGTGAAATAATCAAATTGGATTTAAAGAAAAGTTTTAAGCAGAATTAAGTATTTTTGTTTGTAAAAAACAAACTTTGTAAGTGATTTTGATACCAATTTAAACCAATATTGTTTGCTTAAAATCGGAAATAAAAATGTTTAATGATGCATTTGAATGTTAGCTATAGTGGGCCCCTTATGCTTCCTAGAGCAAACAAATGACGTCTTTGCTCTTGACACCATAACAAGAAATTTGTTTTTTCTCTTTCTCTTTTTCTTCCGAATCTGGATTCGATTCGCTTTATGAACGCGGTAGCGTATCTGTCAGTTTATTGGAAGGTGTTTCTGCTTTTGCGCAACTTCAAGTTGTTATGCGGTGTCCAATCTTCTTTTCTGATCTGTGGTGTGTATGCAAGAGCGAGAACTAGCAAAATAAGTCGAAATGCCTATAGTTGTTGCTCATCTCATATGATGTTGCGCCGGTTGAATTGAATCTGTTTTTATTTTAATTTGAACAAACAACTTTCGTATGACAAAATGACGAATCAAAGAAAGAAAAAGAGACTTGTGTCACTCGCTATAACGAAATGCTATAAACGCTTAATCAAGCAAATAAACCGCGCAATTCGTTTTCATTTACGAAATTATCAAGTTTATGGGGTAAATTTTTAATGTTTTTATGTAAATTCAAATAATATCCATATCATTTTACAGTTTATAAAGAACCAGTCTTGGAAAGGGGAGGTCAGTCCACGCAAAGCAATCATTCCTTTAATACAACGTGCTGCTATTTTTAACGACATCCTCGCCGAGGGCTTCCAAACCACGGAGCAATTTAAAAACAAATACAGAAATTTAAAAAAGCAGTACATCCCCCCCTTCAAGGACAAGGCCAATGGTAAGAGTAAAAATCTACTTTACAGAATTCGCATGCAAATAGAACATATCTTCTGCATATAGACGCAGCAAATAAGGATGAAGAGGAAGTCGTTAAGTCTCTTGAACCAGTGCCACTCGATGAGTCTGGCGTATGTCCAAGGGTTGAGCTTTTGGACTCCACCTGTGGTGTGGATGATGTATTAGACACAAAGACGAATTTAATATCCGGTGAAATGCTTGAGATGCAGACGTCGTGGAACAAAGAACGTCTTGAGGACATAGAACAGATGAGGCATGAGAACGATGAACTATGTCGAATTGTAAAAAAATCAACTGAGAATTTTGACTCTCTGATGGATAAGCTCTTGGACAGATTGTAAATTTCCAATAATCCTTCTTCTTTTTGTGTTGAATCTTTTTTGTTTACTTGCTTTTTTACAGAAGTATTTTTTTTATAATAAATATTTACATTTAAGCAAATGTAAAGTTAAATTTGAATCTTAACTCTAAGAACACATGCATACTGTTTTTGTTGACCGTAAAAGATGGAGAACATCCAGAAGTGAGTTTATATAAACTATGCAGCTTAATAATAATTATTTAAATCTTTTAACAGGAAACAAATGTACGATAAGCGAAATCCCCTTCTAATTTCAACGAGATCGCACTCTGAACAGAAGTTTAGGCTAGCAGACAAAAAAGAAGGGCCTATTTTTTTTTGATCCAGTATTTTCATATATCCTTGACAACATCCTTCCAAAATGTCATGATTCTATACGCAATCGTATGCGAAACGTATCGTAATTGCATCGATTGTTAGCGTATGCCGATTTAATGTGCTGTCAAACTGAGCATTTTGTTAGAATTTCGGTGGTATCACAATCGGCCTAAGTGAGCTAGTTCTCATCTGTATCTGAGCACGGGAAACCACTCTTACCTAACCTAGGAAACCTCTCATAGCTTAGAAAGATGTATAGTGAAGTAAAGGAACCGCAGAGCAGAAGTATACATATATACAGTCAAACCCCGGTTGACGTATAAGTAGATACAGCAGCCGAAGCAATACAAGGGAGGAGATGAAAAAGAGGCGCAAAGAAATACTTCGCAGTATTAACACTAAACGTTAAAAACTCTTTTAACTCAGCCAATTGGACATGCATTGGTAGATCACTGGCCAGAATGAATACCCCAGAGTATCTATTAAAGATAGTCGCAGACTACTTTGCTGATAGAAAGCTTAGATTCCAGACGGACGATGGCGTAAATTACTATAATATCACTGCGTGAGTTCCGCAGGGGTCAGTCCTAGGACCACTTCTGTGGAATATCATGTACAGCGGTGTTTTGCGCCTACCGCAAGGAGTTAAAATGATCGGTTTCGCTGACGATATCGCCGTGGTGACTGTGGCGAAGCATATCCATGAGATAGAGTCCGCCACGAATGAAGCAGTCTCCAGAATTAAATATTGGCTTCACTCAGCCGACCTCGAACTAGCTGAGCACAAAACAGAAGCCATTCTAATAACCAGCAGAAAGACTACAGAATATGCAAGTTTTCACTAAAATCCATAGGAGTCATGTTCAGCTAAAATTTAAAGTACATGTCGAGTATTCTAGCAAAAAAGCGTCACAGATGCAGGCAGCGCTCTCTCGGATGCTGCCAAACATCGGAGGGCCTGGATATGTAAGGAGAAATTTGCTATCCAAAGTGGTGAGCTGCATCCTTCTGTATGCTGTCCCAGTCTGGGCGGCTGGAATTAAGGAGGAAAGTTTCATCTGCTTACAGGCTTTGCGCAATCAGAACAATTCGAGGTTTCCAAGCCTGTGTCATAGCTGGGATGATACCTATTGACATCCTTGCCAATGAAATGCAAACGGTTTACACTAGGCTTGTCGCAAATAGGCAAGATGCCAGGCTTACGAGGAGCGTAAAATAGGAAGAAAGGGCAACAACCTGCGCACATCAGGTGGGACAACACCACCAAAGGTAGATGGACCCATAAGCTGATTCCAAACATTGAAACTTGGATAAAAAGAACGCAGGGGGACTGCAACTATCACCTTACGCAGTCCTTGTCTGGGCACGGTGGTTATAGAAAATACCTCCACAGATTCGGGTACGATAGCTCGCCATTTTACCCAGAATGCCCAGAAGTAGAGGAACAATTATTACAACCCTTTGGCCTTCTCGGCATTACAAGTAATACGTTCATCGTTGAGCAGCGTAAGTGAGTAGTTGTACAGACGTATAAAAGATTGTAGCTCCATTGTTGACTTAGGAGTTTCTAACAATTTTCTCAAGTACCAGGTTAAAGAGATCCCATGATAGCGCGTCACGCTGTTAAATTACAAACCAAATTTAATTTCATATCTTAGAATCATCTATTTATATCAAATTGCTTATAAACTATAAATAAAAATAAAAATAAAAAAACAACATATCCAAGGTTATTATGTTAGGTAAACAGTTACATTCTCTCATGTAATTTCTCTCACGATGTCTTCTTCGTTTTTAATACAAGGCTCAGTGGATGGCGAGGCGTCTGGTACGATAATCTCTTCATCGCCACCCTCCACTACAAGTGGCTCTTCTTTTGTTGTGAATTCCGCGGTTATTGTATTCGAAGAATTTATTCCCGATACTGTGCGGACATCAAGAATTCTTGGATTCGTAATACTTGGAACAGAAGAAGCCGAACGCGTACTCACATTTGAGATTCTGCTTGTTTTCTTCGTATGCGTCGTTCTCTTACGATACCCAATGATTTTCTTTTGGCTATCATAAATTGGTATAAATTGTTGGCCTCTCGGTCTTATAGCCGTCGAATCCTTTGTACGAAGGGATAAATAAGACTCTAAAAACTTCAAAGTACACTGTGCATCGACCACAGACAACGAAGAATCCGACAATACTTGATTTATTCTTGTTTGCCTTTCTGAATTGGAGGCAAATTTCAAATAGTTGGCATTGCGACCAAGCAGAGAGTTTATTTCTAAGCAAACATCTTTGAAATCAGGACGTTCCGTTTTAATGACGGGAATTTCTTGTCTTCCCTCTGCTAGTTTATCCATTTTTTGTTTAACTAATGGTGGAATAACGGCATTATTTGAATTGAGCTCTTGTCGGGTGACTATTTTTGTTTTCATCACAATATACGACGGCAGCTCGAATACAGTGAATTCATTATCATTCTGCGAGTCATTACTAGCCGCACTAAATGATGGATTTGCATCCTGTGATCTTGGGAATAATTGTAGGTCCAGACCATTTGTATTATTGATTGTTAACTCTGATTGATATTGTGTTATGGAGGTGTTTTCGCAGAATTCTATTTTCGGTTGGATCAATTGGATCTCGGAGTTTATGATTTCATTGTTGTGCTCTGGATCTACACTTACACTAGGTACGCATTCGGCAATCAAACACGGAGGTGTTTCAATTTGTGTAGGTTCTATAAAAGATAGAAAAATAGATTTATTTTAAATATTTGTGCTTAGTTACATTTGCTACATTAGAGGTAAGAGTTTAGCTAATACAAACAAGCAGAGAAAAACGTGGTTATTTTTTACTATCACAACCACAACAATTGGGGAACTGCACTGCGTTTGATCGGGAAACTACTGACTGCTGAAAGCATTAATTGGGCTGTGGACCTCCTCGTGGTGGTCCCTGGGCAACTACATGTATGAATCCTCATGTATAAGAGGACTGAAACTGCAAGTGCGGACAGTCTAAAGTTTTCTAGTCTGAGTGACGTATATTAGCACCCCGCGGTACAGGAAAGTATAAAGCTAACAACGACTTTTGACTGTTGAACCCGGACAAAGATAGGAGTCCGGAATGTGAAGACGATCATCGATTGTGGAAGTAGAAGTACCATACAATGTCGGATTTCTCCAACTAGAGAATAAATTCATGCGATAGAGACTAAACATTCAACGTGTTAGTGCAAGAAGATGGTTAAAAGCTGGAGGACACCAGTTCCTGACGCGTAACACTTTGCTACTCTATTTTGAAAACACGGTGTGAACTAGCTACTGATACCAACTAGCCGCAAATGACTAATATCCTGGCGGTGATAGGATTATGACGGCTAGATGGTGGTGTAGAGGACGTCGCATCATTCCGTATTACGACACAACAGAGACCTCGTCTGGGGACGTAAAGAAGACCTTCGGGAGACATTCAATTGTGATGTCAAAGTAAGTAGGCATGGACTAGGCCACCGCAACGATAACGCCGAAGGTTTGGCACAAGTCCTGCTACAAAGTCAAATAAGTTTCCAACGACAACAAGCACTAAGAAGTAGTATTCTGGACGTCCGAAACAGAAAAGGAGCAGACGTGGAGATTGTACGAGCTCACTATCATATCTTTCCGGCTATACACTGTTACAGTTGTTCAATATCGACAGACTAAAGGATCCCTCAGAACGCCAACAATTAAGAGACCATCTTTTAGACGACTATGATGCAAAGCAATCGGTGGCTTACTGCCCAAAACCATGCACATGGACACATTGCATGCTTCAATCGACAAAAGGTAAGGTGTTATCGGAAAAAAAAAGAGGATTCCAAATCTGCAATCCATTTTGCGATGCGACGGATATTTTTTGAGAAAATTATATTTTTGTGCAGCCTTCAAAACGACGAGCAAAAAACATCCGAAAGCTCAAGTAGAAATTACGCCAGCAGCAGGGAATAGCGAGAAAATGAAGATGAGATCAGTGAGATGATGATGAGATCACAACAACACCAACATCCTGGTTTCAGAAGCAGAGAAGGCTGACAGCAGGTCCGTCTTTAGAATCACCAAATAGCTGTCGCAGTTTCATCCAACACCCAGGCAAAAGCCTAGGGGGTTTTTTGCTCAGTTCGAATAAGGATTGGCTCAAGAGTGCAAGAAGCATTTTATCTACGATTTCAAGTCGTGCTAGCGATATTCTCCCAAATCAGCAAAAAGCTGTCAGACGTACAAAATACCCGAACACATACCACGAACCCCAAAAAGAGAGAGGTATTCCCGACAGAATAATACTTTTCCTTTTGATGATTGGCGAGGTACATGGTGGAGCTTTTTCGGCGGGAAACTCCATGGAATTGAAGCATTTCTTCGACTACGTCGACTCTCATGGTCTCTCATGAAACGATGGATTTCCACTAAATTACAGCGGCTGTAGTTATCGGCCTTCGAACAATCTCTGCTCATCAAATCGTCTGCAGAAATCTGCCGAAATCTGCTATGTGTGGTGAATATTTCTGGCTAACTAAAGGAACGTAGTGAAGAGAGTTTTTCAGAAGCTTTGTCATGAAGGAATGTTACTCTTGAATGTTTGCCAAACGCTCACATTTTGTTTCCTAGGATTCCAACACTGATTCCATGCGCGTAAGACGTAGCTCCTCGTTGGAACGGGCATACACGGGTATGATTACCATTAACAGACAACAATAAAGTCGTTTAACACAAGAGGAGAGGGGCTCGCATAATGGATATAGATCAATTTGAAAAGGGAGAGAGCTGGCTAGCCAGGACACGAAAATGAACGCGTAAACGCCAACAAGAGGATCATAGAACTTAAACAACGAACATAATAACCACTTACAGCGCAAGACAGTGAGTTGTAGGCCCTTAGTTGTAGCCTTAAAGGTGGGTGGAAGTATAAAAGCATAAAAGATAGCATTCAGAGAAAATCTTAGCATAATGCAAAATTTGAAAGCAAAAACTTACCTCTTTCGCCACTAACGATGTTCTCATCCAGCGCAGTCACTACTGTTAAAGTGGATTCATTTTCTGCTTGACCTTCATCTCGCGATCTAGCTGCCAGAGCAGCACGTCTCTTAATAGTTCTCGCAGTCAGTGCTTTACGACGCTTTTTCAATCTTTTATTTTTCGTGTTTCTTGCAGTAGAATCAACCGATAATACACTCGAACTGTTTGCTGGTATTGTCGCTGACATTTCAGTACTTGCCTCGTTCAATAAGGAACTCGAAATATTCTCGTCAGGAGGTGATGTTTGAATGCATGCTTCCGGTATCGGTAAACTTGGTAGTTCTTCAGTTATCGGCGAACTCGAATCTTGGATTGTTAGTGATTTTAAAATATGTTCCTCCTTGGAATTTTGTACAATGCTCTCAGTTGTGGAAGTAGTATCAGGATCTGTGAGATCTGAGTTTTGCACCGTAGACTTCAATGTGCTTCGCAGAACTTTAGGCGATGCTTCTATTTTCATTTTCGTTCTTTTTCTTTTTCTTGATGCCGGACACGACTTTTCATCTGTATTTGAAGTATTTTTTGCTTGTGCCTCTGCCGGACTATCTGATTTTTTACCAATCTCTTCTGGTAATGTGTCTTGAGTTAGACTATCTTGAGCATCCTCTGATAATGGATTTTTCGACGTGACATCTTGAGGCAGTTTTCGTTTTGGCAAGTTGTCTAGTTCATCGCCAGTGGTCTTCAGAGTTGTGGATTCTTTGGATTTGTTGGAACCTGTTGGAAGGCGAGTGGCTTTTAAAAATGCATTCTTACTTAAGAGGTTATCTTGGGTAGCCTCTGGTAAGGTTATCTCAGGTGTGGCGGCGTCTACATTCGGGCAAGAGGGCATTTTTTTGTTCATCGTTTTTTCTAGGTCTTGATCCAAAGCCTTTGAAATGTCAGAACCTTTGGACATGTTGCTCACTGCACTTGATGGCCGAAGAAGTTTTGTAACTATATCTCTGTTCAAACGTATTTTAAAAGCGCGGGGTTTGAATGTACTTTGCGGTCTTAATTCCTTCTTCTTTTCTATCTAAAATTGGACGAAAATACGTATGAAATTAAAAGGTGAAGATAATAAAATGGAATGGTGAAAAAACCTAAACAAATACAACCAAATCATGCAAAAGGGAGCTGTTTGCAAAACGTCGGTGCTGTAAGCTTTTCAGATTCATAGAAGCTGAATAGAAATCGTGTGGATGTCAAAAGAAAGACGTGCTTACCCTCCTTTATAGGTCGAGGCTTTAAAACTCAATTAGATGCTTCGGTTGGACATATACCTTTGTCTTCAAAATGCCACCCAAAGACGAAATGCTCAGGAGGTTCGTTTGCTAAAGTTCATTAGCTTAGCCCCTGGAAAGCGGTTGGAACAGATTAGATACCCTCCGCATGGGAGACATTGGGTCCAGATAGATGTAGTAAATTCTAAAATGTCCATTGGCACGGAAGCCGGAGTTTATTGTGAAGCCCTAGGCATAAAACTTTCCTTTAGAATGAACGACGACTGCAGCGTCTTCCAAGCTAAAGTCACAGCCATCATACAGGCTGGTGAAATTACACGCAAGAGTAATATCGTTGGAAAGACGATGACTGTCTATTTAGACAGCCAAACAGCCATTAAGGCTCTGAACCCTGTTGTAATAAGATCTAGGCGTGTGAGAACTTGCCAATCACTCTTAAATATCCAGAGCTTATGCTGGCATAAGGATATCGAAGGAAATGAAAAGGCTAACGAGCTCAAAAGGAAAGGATCGATGCTGCACCTATCGTTTGTATTCATCTGGAGACATGCATAACGGCGAGGGCACTATGGCCGATCTTTGGCAAGAAGAGATCATTAACTCTGGTTAAACTCGGTGGTAATAACGCACGGGTCATTTATGGCGTGATTGCCGGCCATTGAACTTCACACAGAGCGACGTGCTGCATAATGAATATTGCAAAAGTTGCTGGGGCGAAGAAGAAATCGAATCTATTCGTCACCTGTTGTGTGACTGTCCTGCTCTTGATAGTCATTTCTTCTTCGGAGCTGGAGGACTTGTGCAAGGTTCCTATCACTATGTGGCTGGTTCTAAAGGCGGACTTTCTCTTACAGCGTTTTCAGGGTTAAATGATTCGGCACAATGAACTGTGCTACGTGAGCTTGTACTTCTTGTCACAAGGCACCCATCTAACTAACCTAACCTATGAATCTTAGTGGCCTTTGATACTTCTGCTAGTGTCGGCGCGAAAATTGACAGAATAGCTTTTTTAGTTTTGCTAAAATCCAGTAATCTTACTAAATTGTTCAAAAAATAACTGCTTACCGTGTTCTCCTTGGGTTTTGAAACGCTCTCTTTCGAAGAATTCCTCGTTTTAGTATTTTCAAGAGAATTACTCTCCTTGGGACTGTTTTCCAGCTGTTTAATGTTTAATGCTGAACATTTTGGAGTCGGCAAAATTTCCTTATTTTCCTTTATTTCATTTCGATTTGGCATACTAGGTTTCTCCACCAAACTGTCACTTGTACGCCTTTCAAAACAACTTTCTGCAGGAGATTTTAACGAGTTTGTTTTCGGCATTGTGCTATCGATTGCTTCAGTTCTGTGATCAGATTTATCATTTTCAATTGCGACAGGTGATTTGGGTCGAGGGACAGTTTCTTTTAGTGCACTTGGCGAATCAGTTTTTGAGTCTTGTGCATGGGTTTTGTTGTTCTCCTCTTCCGCAGGGGGTTTTTGTAATACTTTGCACCTAGTTACTCCCTCTGGGCTGGATACTGGCAGCTGTTTGCTTGGCTCTGATTGTTGCTGAACAGAGGCTGTAACACTTTTGGGTGACACACTCTTTAGGATTAAAGTCTTGCCAGTTGGTGGCTTGATTGATTTCAATTGAAAGGAACCAAACTTTACCCGAAAGCCTTTGTCCGGCGATTCCGTCGTATTCTTGTTATTTAATGATTTGCTTAACGCTGGTGATGCTGGCGATGCTTCAGGTGATGATATAGTCTTGGGTTTCTCCGTGTTTGCGTTTGCGTTTGCTTTGTCGTTTTCATGTTTCTCGGGAGTTGCTTTAAAGTTGCTTTTTCTAATCAAGTCGTGCTTCTTAACGACAATCTTCTTGCAGTAAGGTACAAGGGCAGTTTGTTTAGAGTTTAGAACAGTGTTGGACGTTCTGGTTAGTATATCAGATGAATCATTCAGCAGTTTGGCCAACATCGAAACATTGCCACTCTTTGATGGAACCGATTTGTTTACACAATCCTTGGTGCCAATGATTTGAGGTTTTATTACAGTTGAGTGTATCTTTTTACGCTCGAAGGATGCTTGAACTGATTTCTTATCAATAATCCTATGAGCAACTTTACTTTTCGATGGATTTGTTTGGTCTAATAAAAAACAAAAGAAAATATAAATAACAATATGCAAGCAGGTTATATTGTGTTTCTTATACATATGTCACAAGAGTTTTAAATAGAACGGATCTTCCATTAAGATCAGACTTAAAATAGTCTTAATTTGAAGCAGCTACCCATACACAGCTGGATATGGGCACACTTGAACCGCGCTCAGATGTACGAAACAGATAGAGAGAGAGACATCGAGAAAGGGGGTTGAGGTGAAAACCTATGGATTCATCAGAAGAGCCAGTAGGTGTTCTTGACAAAGCCTGATAGGTAAATCTGTCAGTAGAGCTCCTTTTGAGGCACTTCTAAGGGTGCCACTGATGAACAGACAGGCGGGTGTTTGGCTTTTATCGCCTTAACATTGCCGTAAAGAAAGTCGATAGACTTGAAAAGTTGCCACATCTAGGAAGTGTGCTTTTGGCTAACGGTGGTGGCACTGATTGTGAATTCGACACATGCCCGGTTTCATAGTGCGAGCTTAAGCCTCAGCTGGAGTTTAATACGATTTAACTCATCTTGCTGTTTCACAGTGTCGGCTTAAGGGGTAAACCTTGCTCAAGAAATGCTCGTAGAATAGCAGTGCACCCTAGGCAACAGTGGCGCAAAGCAATTGAGGTTTAACAAGTTGGAAGCAGCTTGCTTTGCGTTGCAAAACTCCGGACAAAATGATGCGCTGGAGTGGTTAAACCCAGCGAGCGATTAAATGATTTACGTCGCTTGGAAGGTGCACAATATAAAATGAACGCTCTGAATGGAAGATCCTCTAAATCTGCTCCTGCATTAATCGCACAGAAGGAGACGCAAAACAAAAAACAAAAGACTTACCCCTTTTACTCTCTGCTTTTCGAAATGCCGCTGCAGGCCTATTTTTAGATTTGTCTCCGCTCTGTTCCACGATCGATTTCTGTTGTTTTTTCCTTTTGAAAAGTTCACCCCTCTTGAGGCCAGAACTTTCAGACGACAAATCAGACTCTAGGTCAAAATTATCATCACTATAATCATCTGAAACTAAAAAAAAATGGTCTTAGTACTATTTTTTTACCTCTAGCTTAAACTTACGATCAACTGAATCAGAGTCCATGTCTGATATTCCAGCAGTAATTGAATTATCTAAATCAGATTCAAGATCAAAGTCATCTACGTTTTTGTCGACATCGAAATCCAAAAAGCCATCATTATCATCTAGACCTAAAGTGTAAGCACTCATAAATTATATTAAACAGTGTTTGACAACTAACTTAGCGGATCCACGCCTGAGCCTTTGAATTGATTTTTCATCGAGCTCTTGTTTTGAGCGGCATTAGCAGAAGTCTTAGATCCAATTCCACCTTTTGTATCAGTTGAGAGCGGCGTAGCTCGTGAATAAGGACGAAAAGACTGCACAACTTTGGCATTTTTCAATGGTGGTGAATTATATGATATGCTTTTCTTGTTTGGGTTATTCTGAAAGTAATACTGATTAGATTTTTCCAATGGTTTTTGGAGTAGAACATACAACTCGTTGAAGGGTAGGCTTTACAGTGGCAACGCTCTTGAATTTATCACTCCTTTGTAATGCGGAGCTGGTGGAAAAGCTGTTACTGGTTACACGGTCAATGAATATGTTTGAAGTTTGCGATTCATACAAACTTTGTTGTACTTCAGACGACGACGTGTTTGTCGTCTTGTTCAAGTATGCAGAAGAACCTAAGGAAATATAGGTTTATAAGGTGAACTGATTTACATTTGAAAGAGTGTGCATTACCTGAATCAAAATTGCATTCTGTATTCCGTATAGGCTGTGTTAATATTCCAATTTCTTCCTGTTACACAATAAAAGAGATTACTTTCAATATTTCAGGTCGTTTGGCTGCTGTGAGAAAAATACTTACTGTATCGAGAAGAGGTGATCGATTCACATCGGCAGTTGATTTTGTAGAAAACTGAATAGAACTGGCTCTTCCTGAGAGAGGACTTGGAGAGTCGCCAACTGAAAAAAGTCAAGCATTAGGTGTTGTTATATAACCAAACAAAGTAATTGCTTACTCAAGTCTTTGTACAATCCCTCCAAGGAGTCCACCGACGGCCGTTCAATAGCAAGCTTACCCCTGCAATTGATTGCATCTGTAAATAAATTGAAGGCAATCAAAACTGTGTATATTGTTATAAATAAAAAACATATTTTAAGAACGTTTTCATTCAATCAGGTCAACTTTGGTTGGGTAGAAGCCCTCTGAGAAAAGCCCCTGAATGAGTGAACACTGGTTCGAACCAATTTTACCCAGATGGTTCGAAGAAAAGCGATGGCGCTAAGTATTCCTCCCGCCTCTAATCACTGTAATATATTTCAGGTGGAAATTTTACCTCTTATGGAACCCGCAAACAATTCACTTATAGCCCAGCAGCTATCAAGTCTCTGAAATAGTCTATCTTCATTTCAAACGTCGTTATCGATTATCGTTTATCTCTCACGGAGATATCTGTTGGATGGCAAGCCACAAAGACATTCCAGGGAATGGTAAAGCTGATGCGAATTCTGGCCATAATTGGACCAGAAGCCCACCACGCAATTGACATCTGTTAATCCCATCCGACATTAGCATAGCACTCTCAAAGTTGTTCTAAAGGGACACTGGCTGATAGGGCTTCGAGCTAGACTGTACTGTGCGCATGAAGCGAAAAGCGTATGTAGATGCGAACAGAGAAGCATATTTTCCTCCTTTTGAGCTTTACGATATCTAGCTGCATTGTATCATACATTTTTTTATTTTATAGTTAAATGCTATGGGAATTTTATATGGGATACCCGAAATCAAACGATCAATTGAGCATTCCAAAGGCAAAATTATGCCTCGTACCTACTCTTCAGTTGATCTTTAACTTATGTAGTTAGTATACTAAATGAAAAGCATAGTTTACAAGGAAAAGGAAAGCATTGATCTATTTCGATGCATGAAATGTATGAAATGACAAGTTATCACATAACTAAAAGCCTTGTAAGGAAAAACACTACACAAATAAGAAGCGATAATAGTTTTCCTTTTCAGTGCTACACAAAACCACGTCTATTCTGCGCTTGATCAGTGAAGCAGTAGTAATGTTGTTTACACCATTGGCAGGATAGGAGCAATTCTTTTGAGGAAACCAGTGAAAAACCAATTATTCCATAAAGATCAAGAATCCAGAGCAAAATACGCGCTTTACAGTCGATGCACCAATTAACATCAACTTTCAGCAGGAGATATTCGAAAACGAAAATAGATGCTCTTCTGTGCGGCAATTTAGTTCCTGACACTTACTTGGTAAAATTAGATCCTCGTACTCTTCCAAGTATTCGATTTCCTCCATTGGTACAAATGATATTTTGTTATTCTTTTCTTTCTTTAAAACAAATTCACAAGCTAAAACTTAATTCACAAAACTTCATAACAAAAATCACATACACACCGAATACTTAGAGTACTATTTAAATTTTATTTATTATTCAGTCGATGGGGAATATTCCAATAATACTGGAAGTAAAAAGCGGAGGCGTGTGCTACTCAATGATTACATGGGACTTAGACACGCACGACAGGTTCGTGGGCACGTCATGTAACATTACAGTTGATTTACATGGCTGTCAGGGGTACGCCAGAGGAAAGTGAGGTAAAATGGATAGAAGATAAGTCTCGTGGTGTTTCTTTCTTTAATAAAATATATTTTATTTCTTTCTTAAATAAAATGTAGAATTGAATTTAAACAATCACTGAGCTCATAAAACCAGAACTCGTTGATTACAGTTTTGTAGAGCTAAAAGTCAAACCGATCGAAGGTGTCTGTCTTTCATTTCTTTCTTTGATCAGAGCAGGTCTGACCTATGCCGTTTCCATTTCAAAGAGAGCTAAAATACAAAAAAAAATACAATGAAAATGCACTGCTTTGACAGATTTGACAGCCCAGCTCAAAGAAATAGTCTGTCGCCGTTCTTCCCGCACTAAACGTCGCAGCAAGTCAAATTTCTAAGAGTGGGTATAAAATTCCCTCAGAGGAATACAAATCTCCAAAAAAGTATGGGAACGGGTTGAATAAAAAAAGCTGCCGACTTTTTAGACGTCACTTTTGTTTGAATTGATTTACTTTAAATTAGATCCGTTCGCGTACCCTTCCAAAACAGAGAATTTTTACGAAAATTTACGAATTTCTACGAAAAGCTGTTCGCGTACGGAGAATTTTCGTAGTTTTTCGCAGAAGAGAGCGCTCACGAGAGAGTAAGAAATTTCCGCAAATTTCTTTGAACTGGTTTGTTAAAACTGTCAAATCTGTCAGATCAGTGTATTTCCGTAATTTTAGTTTTCTCTGAGAGAATTTTACCCCCACTCTTTGAAATGTGATAATCTACGAATTTTAGTGCAAAAAGTACGCGAATGGACCTATTATCTTGCTAGCCAACAACAACACAAGAGTTCTTAGACTAAAATTTGGAATATCGTGAAATTTCTTACTCTCTCTTCTGTACGGGAACAGCAATTCACTACGTTTTGTAAAATTTCGTAGATTACGTGAACAGACCTATTAGACCTAGATTTTGTTGGACTATAAGAATGTTAATTTATAATTTAATGGCTGATTATTTCATTTTTAATGACTAGGCTAGGTAAAGCCTTGTTTCTAGCACCAGTCCTCAACAAGACATTTACCTCTACCTCGAGAAATCCACCGCATGTATTCACGGGAAAAACAACCTGTAAAGCGAAGTTTTCCGTGTCGGTATCGGTAATGTAAATGTTACAGTGGAATCACTGTATTGTCGAAACGATTTATTCCCGCACAGAATGACATTTCTCATCCGCATCAAAATCATTGCGATTTTTTTTTTATTCCTGACTTCTGCACGTGATAGGGGAAACGGTTTTTTTTTCTATCTGTAGGAGGTGGGCCAGTGAAAAAACTTTGAAAGCATTGGAAGCTGGAACCGGTAGACAACAGTGGAACACAGTAGTTCAACACACTAACCCCAGAAACATGGCACCCACCGTTGGTGGAACTATTTTACGCAAATATCTCGTCGATAAAGATATGTCCCCGGCGGATTCCGCGATGCCAGCAAAGTAAAAGGGAATCGAATAAATGAAATGAAACTCAATAAATGCATGCATCCTTACCTCGATCCTTACAAATAACACAAACAAATTTTAGATTTTGTCTTTTATTTCTTTTCAAAAAAGTGTATGAAAATAAAGTGTTTGCCTCCACTGAGAAACAAAGTCGTTGAAACTTAAAAGTGGTATTTTATTTTGTTACTTCGATTCTTGTTCGCTGAGTTTTTGCGGTATTTGAACTAATTCTCCCTGCTTACCGAACATATTCAAAATATCCTCATCGCTGTCTCCACTAGACCCGCTTTGGGGACTATGTTCCGATTCGGGCGGCAATTTAAAGTATATTGTGGATGTTGAATCAAATTTCAAAGGGAATTCTCGTGAATTGAATTTAATGAATCTTTCAGCGGCTTTATCACCGATTGATTTTCGCAAATGCTCCTCGGTCAACAAGAAACTACCCTTACTTATACTATTGCGGAGCATTCTTTGATTTGGCGGCGTATAAACAAGAATTGTTCGATTGGAATCTAGATTCGCAAGTTCTTCTTTTTTCTCCGCTTCTTTAACTTCCGGCTTCTTCTTCAATTCAATGTTAGGCTTTGTTTTATTTTGAATCGGACTTAACTGGCAAGACTTTGTAGCTGGGATTTTGTCTGTATTTGCTGTACTTGCAAGAGTCGTAGAATTAACTACGCCTTCAGGTAAGAAACATGTTACATTAGAACTTTGCGCCACGGCTGATTCTTTAAGATGTTTAGGCGGCTTGTGCAGAGGTTTCGCTATAGGCACAGTCGGTTTCTCCTTCAAATCACAGTCCGATGTAGATAAAGATATGTTTGCTGCGACAGGTCGTTCCTTAGTTTTTTCCCGAAGAATTCTTCGAAACTTGGGCCTGATATGCGAGTTACTGCCGTTGGAATTAGAACAAGACGAAGAAGAGCTAGAAACTGAACGCTTTCGCGATGTGTCCGAGCGTTTTTTTCTCTGTCGGCTCCTCTGTTTCTTTACAGCTCCATATTTGGGTGTCTCTTCCAATGGCTTTTTGTGGAATGTATTTTGTAAGCCTGCAGCTCTGCGACTTCCGAGGCTTGAACTGGCAGGCTCCTCACTTCTGAAGCGCAACATTGGCCGACTTTTGTTCTTAGATAGAAAATCAGAGCACCTTTTACTAAAAACCTCATCCAATCCCTGATCCACATCACAGCCGTATTTTCTTTGTATTTCCTTCTGCTTCCCCTTGACGTATCGAAACCTTTTGATGGTCATTGTGGTGCAGCTGGCAACGCGCGGTTTTCGATTTGAAAGAATATACTGTGCAGTATCGGCAGACTGCAGAGAATCATCAGAGTTGAAATGAATCTGGTGATTTTCAAAATGCATTATTTGTTCATCTTCCAGGCACGAATTATTGCTCGTGGATTGAACCAGTCTAGTTTTTTTCAGCCAAGAGCCAACTTTTTCTGCGATAGTGTTGAAATCAAATGTGTCCAAAATCCTGTCCATACCGGATTCCTTCCATTTACGTTTTCGCTCTTCGATAACTGGAAGAGTCTCATTAACCAAATCGTTCACATCGAACTCATCTTCACTGCTACTGCTGGCTTCAAAGTGATTCACTTTGACTAATGCGTTATTAGGCTTATTCTCGCTTACATCTGAGCCACTTTCGATATCTTGTTCATCATTGCTTGGAATTTCGTGATAATATATCTCGCTATAGTTCTCCTCCTCAACCATGCGCTAAAGATATACATTTTAGTTTTAACTTTGGTTTATAGTCTATATGCATACCGAGAGAAAGCTTGACCAGATCTTGGACCTTTCGAAAATTACTTCATCTGATGGTAAAAATGTGCTCATATTTGCTAAACAAATTGACAAAGCTTTAAAACTTTCTCAAAAGAAAACAAAAAAAAAAAAAAAAAAAATCTTCACATCAAAACAGAAACAGATAATAGTGGCATCTAGTTTACATGACACCATTCCATTATGTTTACCAACCAGATGTGTCATTGCTCGCTCACAGAATGGGCGCGTTTCGCATTCTAAGCACTAGGTAGTCAAACGTTTCTGATTGGTCGAGAGATATAGTTTTGATTGCATTGCAAAGTAAGGCATTTCTTTTTGAAGTAGTGGACTGGATTTGAAGGTAAGAAAATTCTCGCTACCTTTTAGGTCAATGCACAAATTGTTGGAAATGTTTTTCCTTTCTAGCAGGTGGGAATACCGAACACGCCTATTGTAAAAGTAGGGAGTGGCTTATATCGTTTTAACTGTCAAAAACTACGTGACGGTATTTGCTACGTTTATATGCAGAGTAAAGAGATCGAGCTGGGATGCTTTTGAGATTTGAATCGGGGTACTTTTGATTGGACTGACAGTGACAAGATGAACACAACAGCCACGAAAAAAAAAAAAATCATTCAAAGACAACATGTCACTTCGACACAACTACTCAGTACATATAAATATATTTGTCCAACTTGACCAATCTCTGTAAAGGATCGAATAGAACGAGAATCGACGTCATGCAGCTATAGCAAACAGAATGAAAAGATTGTAGCATTTTCAATCTTTACAAATTTATTTACGCTCTTTTGAAGAAAAGAAAAATTTTTGTGTATAAATTCATAGACGTTAAACTTGCAGCGCAGCTTGAATTGAAGAGAACTTAACTTCACGATGTACTACTCAGAGTCCGCTGCATATTGTATTGTATATTACGGCTTTCCATACATTTGACAGCTAGCGACTCAGGCGCAGATTCAATTTCTGTTAAAGTCCCAAACCATAATTGAATTAAGCCTGCGAGAGCTAATGCCATAATTGAAGGAAAATACTGCTTACGCGCTGTCAAAACAATCGCAATTATAAATGCATTAAGTGAACGCAACCGTGGCGTCATAGTGTGAAAATCGTCTGAAGTCATCTTCAGCGATGCTCGTCTATGGTGCGAGTGAGCCCGCTCTCTACGTACGGAGACAAAAGTGACAAATCGACGAAACTAAGAGGAAAGTTATTATGGGTGCAGTATACAAATTATATTCATTCGCGTACTTTTTGCACTAAAATTCGTTGATTAACAAATTTCAAAGGGTAGGGGTAAAATTCTCTCAAGAGAGCTAAAATTTACGAGAAAGTAAACGAACGGGTTGAACAAGAAAAAGTTGAAAATACACTGGTTTGACAGCTTTGACAGTTTTCAGAAACCAGCCCACAGAAATTTCTTGCACTAAAATTCGTATCACGGGGAAATTGCTTACTCTCTCGTGAGCGCTTTATTCTGCGAAAAACTAGGAGAATTCTCCGTGCGCGAACAGCTTCCCGAAAAAATCGTAAATTTTCGTAAAAATTCGCTTTCTTAAGAGGGTACGCGAACGGACCTTATGTGTATGCACATGACTACCTACGGCAGCGTCCAGAGCCTTAATTTGATTATGCAAGAAAGGTGTAAATGAAATGGAACATTCGAAACGAAATTACGGCAATAAAATTAAGTTTTCCCTTTCTTGATAGGTTATAAAGTTTGCTTTATTATGACGAGCGGTTGCGGAATTAGAGCGGTTGGAAGAAATAGAGTGACCTTTTCGTCCAGTTTTAACAAAAAGTTTATCCCACTGAAATCCATTGTGGTTGCCTCTTACGATCCATTTACAGCTCAGCGACTTGCTAATATGTACAAGCGAATATTCGCAGATTTTGACATTTCAGTCACAGCTACTTTTATACCTAATCGCTGCATTTATTTGTAATTTAGCAAAGAAAAAAAAAAAAGAATTGTGAGGTTAAACTAACGAATGTAGATTGCGTTCCATATCTGTGAAATGTCAATGCAATTTGACAGTTCGCAAGAAGCATTCGTTTGTTCGCGAAAATATTCAGTGAATTGTTGATTTCTTCGCAGAAACGAATTACAATTTAACTTATTTTTATATAAATCGGTAAAAATTAAATTCTCTTCTTTGGAATTAGTAAAGTTGCCTTTGAATGTGGTAAAAATGGTTTGTTCGCGGTTAGCTTATTCGCTGAACTATGAAGTGAACGCGGCTGATTATTACAGATCAAAAATAAAAAGATATTTAAATAATAATGTATAGATACTTGTAACGTTTATTTTTTTTTTATTTACACTTTTGATTGATGTTAATGTACTTTTTTGTCTAAAAGTTATGACCTTTCTTTAGTACTGAAATTACGTATTCATTAAAAAAAAAAAAGAAAAAAACATGAATAATTTTTTTTAAACATACATACATTAATTAATGAACTGTTTGTATTTACATTTTGATTATACGTCAATAAACTATTTCAATCAATGAATACTTCTATGAATGCAATAATAAAACAAGAAAAAAAAAACATCGCATGTCGCATTAAGAAAATAATATACTGGGTAATCGGGTAGAATTAGAATGTAACAACGGTTCTTCTTTGTTACACGCTATATAAATTTATTCTTATTATTTAATCTTAGATTTGTGTGTACAATTTTTTTTGTTTTTAAAAGAGAACAGGTGTTTCAAGAAGAAAATTCAAGACACGAGATACATATATCTACTATTTCAAATTGTTGCTTTGTTCGTGAAAAAATATACGTAGTTTGCTAAAAATATATATAAAACGTAAGCCGATTTTGTTTTTTTAAGAAGTTATAAACAACAATTACAAAATAAGTGTTATTTTATTTACATATTAACATATTACTGAAAATACTATTTTTTTTTCAAGGACATCATATGAAGTTGTTTACAACTAGACTTCTCAGTTACATATCCTTTCTATCTTAAAAATGTGTATGATTTTATTTTAGTGAACTCCAATAGTCCACATACCTCTAAATAGCCCATAAAATTGGATAACAATAATTATACAAAAAAAAAAAAAAGAAGAGAAAGAAAACACACGCATACTCGATGCTCGAATAGAAAGAACGTGATTAAATTATGGAAAAAGAAATAAGTAAGAAATATTTTTGGCTCAAGAATGCAGCCGCCTAATGGAGGGCTAATCAATAGCTTCCAATAATTATTGTATTCGGCAATCTTATGTGATTCTTTGAAACACCCATTTAAAGTACAAGCATGACTAACAGTACTATAACCTTGGCTCTGGTTGTCGCAGCAGCATTCTGTGTCAACAACATCTAGAACCAAGTCATGTTGTGTTGTGTTTTTTACTACTTATCCCGAGCCTTAACAAATTTTCTATTCTATCTTCTCATAGTTCCGTTAAGCGGTGAATAAGGAATATAGTTAGGGTACCTTTGAATAGCACTCGCATCCTGATATTGCGATTGCATATTCATGACGCCCATTTGAACAGGAATTTGGGTTGCGGGACTGTTAATAAAGCTAGTAGCAGTTGCCGTATTGGTGATGTAGCCAGCAGTTTGTTGCGTTGTCATCCGATAGCCATTCAATGCACCATAAGGAGACATTAAATTCGGATTTAACGCTACACTCGATGATCGACCACTTGTTGACATATGTTGGACGGGCGCTGAAGAACCATTACGTAATGGACGTGCTGAATTCTCCGCCGCCAATGATGCAATTGATGGTGCTCCATTCATGTTGCCCGGATAATATTTATGGTATTGTAGCGGTGATATTTGTGCTTGTAGAGAGGCTGGTGGTGTCGTAAGATTCCTATTCTGATTAACTAGATGAGTTGGCGGCGGTGTCATTGTGCTGTGAGGATGATGATTTGGTGGTGGGGTAAGGTTGACCTGTCCGGCTGGCGATGTATTGCTTGTTTGAACTTCCAAATCATTTGTTAGTTGTTGTAATTTAGAAAGACTAGACAAATTACCAACTAATAACGATGCACCTCCTGAGGATGGAGCAACGACTGGATTCCCTTGTCCCTGAGTAGGCTGGCCAACGGATGCGATGCTTTGTACTGTCCCAGGCGCAGTTGTTGATGTGTTTATTTGCATCGCCGGTGCTGCAGATGACATGGGTGTTGGTGTTGGCATCGGAACTGGTGTCTGTGATGTAGGATTACCGCCTGCATAGAAATTATTAACTGAAGATGAAACAGCGCACGAAGATGGCGATGGTCCAAGACGTTGATGCGGACTGGGCAATGCATGTTGTACTGAAAGATTACTATGACTTCCAGTCATTCGATGCTGAATAACAGTAGGCATAGATACAGTGTTATATGCGTTTGGTGAGTTGCCAGAATAGTTCTGGCCCATTTGAGGAAGTGCTAAATACTCATTCGATTGATGTATTCCCTGATGGTGATGTACATGTGGCACAATGGAACCAGTCAAATGGCCATATTGTTGCATATGCTGAAGATTTTGATGGTTTTGCTGTTGTTGGCTTAACTGTTGCATTGGTTGATTTGGACTTGATAGCTGTTGTTGAACAGCATTATTGTTTGTCGAGGCAGTACTTATTCTTGGGGGAGTACTTCGGCTGCTTTGCCTCTGATGATTATTTGCATTGTTACCAGACCGACTTATCTTCGGCGTTGATGAACGTTGTCCACCAGTGTTTGCTGCCCGAACCTAAAAATAAAAATTAAAAGACGTTTTAGAGGTTGTTTTTGAAAGAAAATTCAATAGATTAAGGTCTACTAGATATGAGATATTTAATTTTATTGAGAGATCTACAAGAGGCAGAGGAAAACAGGCGGTTAAACGGTGTCTGACATAAGGTTATAGCCGGCAGGTAGCTAATGTCATAATTGATTGAAAATTGCGCGCGCGCTGTCAAAATTTGTGCCCATCTATAATTGCAATAAGGAAACGTGACGCAGCGCGTTGTTTCATAACATCAGCAGGACATCGTTAACTTAAGGTCGCCCTAAACGACGAACAAGCTCGCCAAACTTGCTCGTGCTCGTTTTTCTCGTGTAGTGGCTGGTTCGCAAGCCGCTCGCTGTTGTCGAAAAATTTCAATTTTTTCTTGTTCGTTGGCTTCGATGTTCGACGTGTTGGGCCATGTTCGCGAGTAAATCTCATTTTTGCTGCGCTTTTTGCTTTGCCGACATGTTTACGGTATAAAGAATCAACACGAAAAGAATGCTCGCCAAATTTGTTCGTCGTGTAGGGAATAATGCAAACGAGCAAGTTCGGCGAGCATGTTCTTCATTCAGGGCTACCTTTAGGCACTGTCTGTACACTGTTTGTGTCCACAAAGAAAATGCAATTCTATATAACTAGCTCCAAAGGTTGCGCATTAACAATGAGAGACAATAGAAAGAAAAAATATTTACCTGCTGGGATATCTTTCGATTTTGGTTTTGCTGTGACTGCTGCTGCTGCTGTTGTTGCTGCTGATTGGGCATATTACCAGATATGCCCATAAGACTTATATTCTGTGGGGGGCTTGATGTCGACATATTCATATTATTTTGCTGTTGATTCGTTTGGTGAATAGTCATGTGAATTGAATTGGTTTGCGTCTGTTGCATAGAACAATCGGAAAATTGCTGATGTTGTTGTATTTGCACACTTGGCGGACGGACATTCTCTACGGAATTCTGTGAAGTTATATCGCTGGCTATGCTCGTGGGTGATTCTAAGCCCAATTGTGCCACATCAATGTCACACTGATCATAATGATGCAATCCATGAACTGAATTATTTTGCGAATCAGGCGTATACACAACCATTGAGGAGATTTCAGTCGATGATGAACTTTGTTTCATGTTATCTAAATTTGGTGTTGTGTTGCCCGTTAAATCTTGTTCGTGTGTTGCTTTTTGTGATAGATGTTGTTGATTCATTAAATTCAAGGTGTTTTGATTTAGAGCGTTCGCCGCTGTGTTATGCTGTTGAATTGAAACACCATGCTGTTGCGATATGTTTGTTGCATGCTTGTGTGAATGATCCAATGATTTTATGTTTGTGTTTTTCGTGTTTACACTTCCATTTGATATCTTAGTTTGTTGCTGGTTTTGATTATACTGTTGGCTATTGTCAAAGTTACTTTGTTGTTGCTGTTGTTGCTGCTGCTGCTGTTGTTGTTGCTGTTGCTGCTGTTGTTGTTGTTTATTAAGGCTACAGCTGTTGGATGTATCTTTTGGCAGTTTATCTTCTTTCTTGGAATTGCTGCTGTGGCTTGAGTTGTTCGATAGCTGTTTGTCTGTATTCGAACTGCTGTTCTTTCGATCGACTCTTTGTTTTTCCTTTTGAACGGCAATTGCTTGTTGCATTTGATGGGTTTGTTGCTGTTGCATTGCCAATGTGTTTTGATAAAGATTCTGTGTGAAATTGTGTCCATATGCCATTGAGGTGGCCAGGTCTTTGTATTTATTTTGTTTTTGTACAGCACTCGCCTCCAAGTGGGACAAATTATAGCCAGGATAATAGTCCCACTGCCAGTACTGTGGATGAGGTGACGCATGGTAGTTTGGTAATTGATTCATTGCGAATTGTGGCGCAATTTTATTGAGGTCCACTGTTGCGTGGGTTTGTTTCTGTTCAAGGCTTTTTGTGGCCGCTGAGAATTTCTCATGCTGCGATGGTGAGCAAGACATTGATGTCAGCGTCAAAGCGGAGGATGTCGACGTGAAGGGTATGTGCATTCCGGGGTAAGAATTTGCCTCTTGCTTAACGGTAGTTGTACATCTGGCTAAATTCGAATTTGGGTTCTTATTATTTGAGGTACTGATATTCTTGGGGTTTTGAGTTGATAGAGTTGCCGTCCAAGTTGTCGGACAGCTGGGCGAAACCGATGATGGCTGTTGGACTTTTTCTACTTTTATTTGTTGATCGAGTTGTTTCTTGGACTCCATTTTGATTCGTTCCACGTTATTTTTCTTCTCGAAATCGACAATAGCTGTAGATTCAGGGTTAACTTGTGATGTGTCGTTACCACTGTTGTTGTTGTTATTGTTATTATTGTTTGTAGGATCGTTTTGCGCTGCCTTTTGTTTGACGGTGTTCTTGTGGGCGGCGCACTGTAGCTGGAAATTTGCTGTTCTCCGACTATCTTCTCGATCTGAGCACTTTTGGTTGTCAATTGGCTTAGAAGAGGTTAGATCTATTTGGGGGACAACTTCCTGTCGTTGGGTTACATTCTGATTCTCTGCGATTTGTTGTGGAGAGGCCGTGGCTTTTAATGAAGTACCAACACGAGGAATATTTTGCTGCTGCTGCATTGGTTGCTGGGGCGCCTGATTCAACAACTGTTGTTGTTGCATGTAATTTTCTTGAGGCGGCATCGCATCAGACGCAGGTGTTACACTCTTGCTTGTTTGCTCTGCTAAAGTTGGAATTTCATTAGGATTTGAGGAGTGCTGTTGTTGAAGCTTTCTAATGGGCTTATTGTTGTTTAAATTTTGGTTCTGATGGAGCTCAGGTTTTTCCTTTTCCAAAGTTCGTGCTATTACTGATGGCGGCATCGTTTGAACAGCTGCTACAGTTGACTTGAGTTCGTTCTCCTTTTTCAATTCCACTTGAGCATTCACAATAACTTTTTCACTGGCAGATAGATCAATTTTTGCAATTATTTCCTTCTGCTGGGGCTGCTGCAACTGCGGCTTCAATGGTTCTGGCGGTGGTTCTTTTGCTATGTCAGGAACGACAGCAACACTTTCCACGGGCTTTTCTTTGATTTCTACTTTGTTATCGACAATAATTTGGGGTCTTTGAAGGGCGTCGCTTTCGTTTACAGTTGGCTTTTGTTTTGGTACATCAGCAGGTCTTGGAATTTCCTTTTCACTAGGTGTGCTTTCACACTGAGTCTCGGGTTTCTTCTCCGACGCGCTGATATCAATCACAGCAGCAGGCGGAATCGTGTCGACTTTTTGTAAGCGTTCTACGCTACCATTCTTTATAATGCTCTCATTAGCTGGAGGTGGACAGACACTTTCCACGGGCTTAATGTTGTTAGCAATGGATTTTGCATCGTCCTGTTCCTTTTTAGGTGATACTGCTGCCGCGGGTATTCGAGATTGCACCGCAACACTATTTTTCTCGGGTGATGAACCGTTCGTGGTGTTGCGAAATGCTTCCGATACGAGCGACTTTTTAGTTTTCTTTGCTACGGCTTCGAGGACCTTTTCTTCGGCGGCATCATTTGTCCCAGAATTGAGTTTCGTGGGCGACGACAAATTCTGATTAAAAGACAAAGGTTCCGAGTTTGGTAGGATTGATCTTCGCTCGTGATTGCATGTGTCGTCTATAACGATTTTGTTGAAGTCATCACTCTTGCTGTCGTCCGTGGTGCAGCTGTCAGAGCACAAAGATAAGTCGTTTCGCTGCTGCGTCCCATTTCGTTTGCCCCTTAGTTTGGGAGCAACATTTATTGCTTTATTGGTTTCAAGCGATATATCATTCGAGATCGCAACTACTGGGTCTGTTTCGCTTTGCAGAGATGTCTTCGCACTTGAATCGGATACTTTGCTAGTGGGCTCCTGTTCGTCATCACATTTATCCAGGTCAATAGGTGAGGCGGTTTCTTTCAAGGCTGTACTTTCGTTTCTCCTTGAGCGGCTTTGTTCATCGCTGCTGCAGGCGCCGTCCTCATTTACTGTGTTCTTCTTTTTATTGAATCGTTTTCTTCGATTCGACAATGCAATGTGTGCAGTTGTTGTTGGCTCCAGTTTTGCCTTAACAGGCTCCAAAGTTGGCTTTATTGAATCTGCGACTGGACCACTACTGCTCTTATTGACGCAAACTTCGCTGATGTCGAAATGTTTTATTATGTTTGGAACTTTCGTCGGCAAAGTGGGGGTCTTTCTATTCGCCAAACGTAGAGATCTAGTTGACTTAGCATTGGCCGTTGATATGGGAGCAACGGCTTCCTTTCGCCATCTTTTCTTTCGTGTAGACACAAGTCTTTCGTGTCGCCTTCTTAGAAAGGTTGAAACAAATTTCTGATTCTTTTCTGTTTCCATTTTGCTGCGAAGACTTAGGCGGCTTCGTTTCGGTTCGACTATAACCGAGGTCGAGGAATCATTGTTGTCGTCCTCTTTAGTTTGACCTCGCTTGCGCTTCATGCTGGTTGAATCCCGAAGATTTCCCTCGAACAATGAGTTCCTTAGGTTATTTCGCTTTGGAATTTGTTCGACCTTCGGTTGTTTCCTCGTTTCACCGAATGTCGTTTCGAAAAATTTCATAGGGCGTGCTCGTCTTCTACCCGAAGATGTCATCTCGAAGACTTCCTCGGAATTAGAAACATTCGGCGTTGTGGGGGCTACTTCTTCATTCTTTGTCGCGATTTTCTTTCGCTTCAAGGAGTTCCGCTTTCCTTGTTCTTCTTCCGCATCAGGAATAGGTGATGCACTCTCGTTTTTTTTGTCCACTTGATGGTGGTGTGCATCTAATTGTTTTAGCATAACTTTAGCTGCTTTTGGATGTTGTGTCGATGACTGATTGTTTGCCGCAGTCTTTCGTATGCGATACATTTCTGGACTGCACCGTTCGTGCTTCGTATTAGCTACGAGTCTTCCCTTCATGCGGGGTAAACTCTCTGCAACGCCATCCATACCGTCTTCATCTGAACCGGAGCCGCTGAATTTTGTCTTATTCAGAGATGCGGGCGCATTTGATAGCAGCGGCGTCCACCGAAGGCACTCTGATTCTATGGGAATTCTTGTCTTTGACTTCATTACTCTTTCATTGTGCATTAATACTTTTGACCAATTTATCTTTATGTATATTTTATAACGAATATCACCTTTCTTCCTGCCCAGCTTGACGAAATTCAATAGTTGAAAGGCCAGCGCAATGTCCGGCAGGAAGAGACCTGTTTCATTGGCAAGCGCTCTAAAGGTAATCTTCTCCTTATTCCTGTGTGCATATAGATACTCTAATACGACAGATTTCCAATACGCATGGTATGACACTCGACCGAGGTCTGATAGGGGCTTCTCAGGCGTTCCCAGTTGTCCTTCTTCACGACTCAACAGATAACTGAAGTCGATTAGAAATCTTCCAAAGCCTTGACGCTGATACTGCGGCATGGTCATTATACACGAGACGTTATACTTTTGCATACAGTGCTTTTCCTTCGAAAAGTACCCGATCAGATGACAGCCTTTCTTATCGTTCTTCGTGAGAATGTAAAAGAGAAAAGGTTCAACGTCATAGTACAAGGTTTTGTGATCCAGAAACAGCTTGGCCAGCAAACATAGATTTTGACAGTAGATCTTGTTGATGTTCCCGTCGACTTCAAATACAGAAATGCCATCGTTTCTATAGATTTCCGTGCCAGGTGGATGTCTCCAGTAGCATTTGTCTTGGTGGCGTGCAAGAACGGCCTTGCTTTTTGTGTATTTTAGGCAAAATTCGCATAAGAACAGTTTTGGTAATCTAAAATGGAGTTTTTTTTTCATTAGAAGAGTTCCTTATCAAAAAGAAAAAAAATATTGAATTACCTGGCATATTCCTGTGGAAATGGACTGGAGTACCAAGTTTGGATTTCCCATTTCCCGAATTCAATTGCAGCCGGACAACGCTCCTGTGCTGCCAGCGCTAACGAGGGCGGGCTTAGCAATGATGGATTCAATCCAGGAATAGCCAAATTCAAGCGTCCACTAGGATTTACTATTTCTGCGACGGCTTTTGCTGATTTCTCCCGGATTAACTTGTACATTTTGACGTCTTTTTCAGTTATACCCGGGGGCAGTTGACTTTCTGCAATGAAAAAATGGAGAAATTTTATTTAAAAATTAGAACGAACTAGGGAAATAAAGTTTAGACAACAAAAATATCTTATGTATGGTGTGGAGAAACAATCTGAGGCTTCAGAGGACGAGATGTGATTCAAAAGAGAAACGCAAAAGATTGTAGCAACTACAGAGGCATTACCCGACATCTGAAATAGGCGAGGGCATGGCCATGATGATGGTATGAGAGCACCATATTCTTATAGTGACTGATAAGGTCAAACATCGGCCGATTGATATTGCGCCAAGAACTGTGGGACCAACTCCTACGTGAAGTGGAAACAATCGGCAGTTCAATGTCCGCTACCATCTCCAACGTAAAGTGGAAACAATCGGCAGTTCAATGTCCGCTACCATCTCCAACGTAAAGTGGAAACAATCAGCAGTTCAATGCCCGCTACCACACACCATCAATGCCATTGTTATGCAAACATTTTTCAAATCAGGTGCTGAAAATATTGGCGTCGGATACTTGGGGTAGGATCGATGAACTGCAGCAACTCCGGCGGCAAGGAGTATCAAGATAAAGTACCTATATTGCATGAAGATAAGTGAATTATAGCGTAGTGTGCGACATGACAAAGCGCTGGCAAAGAAACCACAAAAAGCATCAGCTCGCTGGGACAATAGCACCGTTTATAGAATCACCAAAGAGCTGATAAGTGGGCAATGCTCTACGAAAGACTTTGACGGGGAAGAACAACTCAAGAGTTGGAATGAGTACTTTGAACTGAGGCGGCCGTTGGCAAAAATTCGCAACAAAACCCACAGATGTATGCCTACTATCTGAGTGCAATGAACTTTCAGCAAATGACAACAAAAGTAGACATCGTTGGGCTGAAAATGTACTCAGCAAAAGTGAATTTGAGCAAACTGCGACTCATATTGCTGAGCAAACGGTTGAGAGAGTAGAAAGTTCCCAATACTCTGAACTGAACTGGATATAGCCAGCCGAATCGATGGAACAAAGTCTGCGTTCATGAGCTTCAACCGCAAGCTACGACTGATCCGTTGCTATATGGTTGTGATACTAAGAGAGTGACTGCTACTTCTATCACGAGAAAGCTGCAAATATTCGTAAATAGGTGCCAACAGCTTCCACGAACCAATAGGCGCTACCACACAACAACGAGAGTGGCAGGCACGTGATGCAATGGAATCCGTTCACTGACAGGACAAGCAGTCGACAAAGAAGCACGGCAACTTGGAAAGAGTCGACGAGAGCTGGGGCACCACATTGTCAGATGCCTTGTAGGCTTTGTAGAGACACTCAAACAAGCAGATAGCAGATATAAGTAACTAATAAAGTACCCACAGTTCTATTTTAAGTAAAAATAAAAGCCAAATGCAATAGTAACTTATTTCCTTACCCAATTTCGGAAGACAATATGGATTAACTAAATCACTCGATGTTTCTGGGTTGTCGAAAATATTACATTGAAAACTTCTTTGTCTTAATTGCGCGAAATCTAATTGATTCTTGTCGTCAAAGAAACCACCACCAAATTCGTTATCCTCTTCGTTATAATAGCCCGCAGCGTTTAACACCGTCTTTGAGGTAAGATAAGGAACATCATCGTTTATTGAATTCGATGAGAATACATTCTTTTTCTCTAACGGCATCGATATATGCGGTGTTATTCGTTTCTTATTGTTTTTAGTCAAATTATTTTGATTTGTTTCGCTTGTAGTTGTATTCCCTCCCATAAACAAAGCGCCACTCGTCTTGGTTGAGGTCGAGTCTTCGTTTGACGAGCTACTTTGATTTGTTGTTGCCGTCGTCGTGTTATTTCCTTGGCCTGGGAAATGACTTTCCTTCTCTTGTACGTCTGTGGCAACAAGATTATTATTTTTATGGTAATTCCGGAATGATTCCTTTGAAGTTTTTGAATTTTCCACCTGAAACGGGCTATCAGTGGCCGCCATATCTTTACCCTTCATGTTAGTTCGTGAATAATTCGAAGTTGTAAAAATGTGTGACAAACCGTCAAATAGGCCCTTAAGTTGAGTATTTTTCTTCTTCATTTCTTTAGCTGCTGCTGAGCTGCTGTTAGCTTTGGAGAATATGTCGACTTCCTTTTTGGCCACGGCCGCAAAGCCCCATATATTCTCATCTTTGACATTAGAATCGGTGTTTTGGAAGGGATTACACTTTAGTTCGTTTAAGTTTGATGCATTCTTCTTGCTGTTTCGCGGTACAGTCATTTCGGATTTGTCACTTTTTTCCGTATCATCATCGCCGTCGTCGTCGTCATCGTCGTCCCCGGATGAAGAACTCTCACAGCTGCTGCCACTTGAATCGGTAGCCGAGCTTGATGAAGAGCAAGAGTCTGAAGACGAACTATCACCATCATCGTCGTCATCTTCATTGTCGCTGGAGGAGCATGAAGTAGAGGTTTCGGAAAGTTTTCGTTGTCGCTCCATTTGAAGTGATGATTCACTTTTCTGATCTAATGTCGGCACTGGGCTGTTTGAGGAAAGCTTTTGACTTTTGTTGCACTTTAACGTGTTGGGTAGATTCATGGCGACTTTTATGACTCGCTCACTATTGAAGGCAGAATGTCGGAAAAATTTCTGTTTTTCTTTTGACATTTTATCATTTTTCTTCATGTCTTGACTTTGAAATGACGTCGAGGTGGATGGTTTGTTCTTTAAATCGCCAAACAAGGATTGTACATGCCGTTTTCTCGTATTACATTCTAGAGCTGTCTTTTTATCTAGCTGATCATAGTCATCGTCTCCGTCGTCGTCGTCTTCCTCGTCCTCCTCGTCATCATCATCATCATCGTCGTCTTCATCATCATTGTCTTTACTATTATCAAAGTCACTGCCACAATCCTCAGACAAGTATTTATCTCTCGCTTGAGACCGCTTTGCTGATGGTTCTGGAGTGAAATTTAATTGCTCCTTTTTGACACTCATTGTCGTTGATTTTGATGTCCTAGAGAATTAAATAAAATTCAATTTCAATTTGAAATAAAAAAAAAACGTTCTGCTAACCATCTTTTTGTTGCTCTACAGTCGGTTGTTTTGGAAAGACCTCTGCGAGGCATCGAATCAATCGAATTATTTCTATTTGATGATTTTTTTTTCGTATTCAATTGAAGTTCCGAGCAGAAATGACATCTGAAATGAATTTTTGTCCAATTATAGGGATATAAGGCTGTGATTGAGCAATTAATATGTGTGTATTACCTCCAGGGACATTTGGGCTTTTTGTCGGACGCAGGATTCAAACAAGTCAAATGGAAACTCTTTTGACATAGATAACAATCAAGTAAACAAGGTCCCTTAAGGCGATCGTTACAAGAATCACATTCCTTGCACTTGTGGCAGTGCCATTTATTGCCCTTTGTCGAAAGTATATAAAGCAGGACCTGTGATTGTGATTTACATTTGCCAGCAATGTTGGCACACGTCGTATGCAACGACATTCCACAATTATCACATGAGCTGAGTGGTTCGGGTATACCGCTTCCATTCCGTTCTGATGTACCACAGCATTGAGAACACATTGAATCACCCTGCAAACAAATTATTAAAATCATACACATTTTAGGTTATGTTTTATTTTTTTATTTTTGTTGGACTCACTTTGTTAATTCTCTCTGTTGAGCTATCCGCAGTGGTGGCGGATTTGCGTGGCGTTGTTAATGATCGTCCCTTTTTATAGAGCTTACCATCTTGAATTAGAAAACCCGCATCTATCGCTTTTTTGATAGAATTCTTTATGACAAGTTTAAAATCGGTATCTGTTCCTAATTCAATATTATTGAATTTCTGTACGTAATTTTCTATGCTCTTAAAGGTTGAACCCTCGCACTCGCCCAAATCGTGAACAGCTTTTGCAACAATCTTACATAAATTTGTATTGTGTTCGATTTTGATTTTTCGCTTTGCCATGGGTGCTTTATACGAGTGCAATCCTTTGTTATAGACCTTTATGACAGCTCCGGAATTGACAGCTTCTTCAAGTTTGTCGGCAACAATGTCTTCGTGAAACTTGTGATGACTGCCAATCGCTTGACATATTCTCTGAACGCTGGGTCTTTGCTTTTGTGAACGGATTTTTGCAATGGCATCTAGTATCCATTGATGCCATACTTCCTGGCCGATTTCTTGAGCTGATTCTCGCATTTTTTTTTTGTTATTTATCTGAAAGCATTTTCATCACTATAATTAACAGAACTTCATATAATTAAAACTTGATCGTAAAATATTATTTATTGCATAACGACGTTGCAAAATATTCGATTTGATTTCTTCTTAAAACCTTAATAATGCGTTGTGTTATTTTTTGTTCAGTCGGAGAATACCTACTATTACATGCAATGAAAGAGTGGGAGTTTGGTTTTGTAATTAAAGAAATGGAAGTCAAATTATAAAGCATTGGGTACAATTCAAGAGGTGTAGAGCCTTCTGTAGGAAAAAAACAACGTAAGGAGTATGCGTAGCACTATCAACGTTCATTCAACATGTTGTAGGCACAAATATTTCGAATTTTGAATTCTGAAAGGTCAATCAAGATTTGCAATATGTAAGAAAATACAAAAGGGAAATTGCTTTGTGAATAGGTTATGTATTCTTATTGGCAGCTGGAAAAACATCTGCAAATTGGAATAAACATTTACGCTGGTGGTTGCAAGGAAGACATCTGTACATTAAAAATACTGCAAAAAATGGTATCGTCTTTTAGCTATCATTAATAGAAGTATTTCACGACAGATTCGGGACGTCAGCAATCTATCTAACTCAGGGCTGCCAACTCGTGAGAAGATATTAAAAGGAAGGTAGTCAATATTCCTAAGGAGAGAGAGACAGACGAACAGAAAAAGAAGCAGGCGCAAGGTACTAGTCATATTTCCGATTTGGACCAGTGGTCTTACACATCACGAAGGACAATTTAGAAAGAGTTGCGACGAACTGAGAAACCACACAGGATGGTGCGTATGTGTTGAAGAGAATTAAGAAGGGACATAAGCATTAGTCATAATTTCAGTATAATATACTCCCCTGGGTGGGTGCGTTGGACCACTCTACATGAAGCGCATTCACTTGGCTATTGTGAATGGAGTTCCAAGCTCGAACCTTGGAAAATAATACGTGTTTTTTCATGGCCTTGCGAGCGTTATGTTATGAGAAAACTTTTCAAAAACCCCTTTGCCCTCGGGATACGCCTAAAACTGTAAGTCCCTTTCTTACGTGCGAAAAGATATGCCACGCACATCACGTACAGTTGAGAGATGCTAGGGCTTGGCCTTTTGTGGGCGGCTTAGGATCTATAGCGATATATAGCTAGCTTACCTGTGCTTGCCTTTCTTTGCCCCCCTGGCACTTTCAAAACCGCAGTGTCCATTTTTTTCTAAGAAATATGCTAAGAACATTCCTAAGCATTGGCAAAACAACTATTTTTCATAAATTTGTCCATATCATGGGAATGAATAGGCGGATTGCAAGGAAATAAGAAAAAGGATCTTCCGCTTGTTCAGCTCAATATTTTCCTGAAAATTGAATACGGATTGAGTTGGTAGTTTTAACGTGATGCGCGGCTAATATTGATTTGGCAGTTCGCCAAATTAGCGAATATTAAAATTTAACTTTTTTTATATAAATCGATGGATAAATTAAAGTCTCTTTTTTGGGAATAGTAAAATTGTCAATTGTTTGGCTTTAAATGTGCTAAAAATGGTTTGTTCGCCATTCGCTTACTCGCGAGCTGCGAATGTACCTTAAAAGCTGATTACAAACACCCCTATAGCCCCTATTAGAATAGAATTATATTCCACTACTGATCCAAAAGTTTATTCTTCAATAAAACAACAAGTTTTGTAAAAATACTAATTCAAAACCTTTTTATAAAGAAACCACCAGATTGCAGAAATGACTACGTGACACATGACATAAGGAAATATTCTCGAAGACTTTACTTTCGAAGCAAATGATACAAACAAATGAAATATCGTTACTCATGAAAAATTCAAACAAAATAAAATAAAAGCAAAATTAAACGTTTTTTAAGTCGATTGAAATGTAAATACAAACGTAGGTGTGATGTGTTTCATTCCAAGCACTGATTTCGTTCGTAATAAAGCGATGAAAAATCCTACGTACAAATGCATGTTCGAAAACAGTTTTTGTCCTTGCTAAGAGCTGTCAAAAAGAATTTGTTTTTATGAAAACAACTTTGAAATACCTACGTTTATCTACCACAATTGGGTTAATCTTTTGTTCAAGGAGTGCAAGAAGCAAGAATGGAAAGCAAACTCCATCTCCTATTTGAGAATTGGTTGTCGATCGAAGTTCAATAGAGAGGTGATATTTTAACTTGCACACTGAAATGGAGTGGACAATAGGAAGGTCTACGTGACATATTTATAGGTCCTATGAGAACTATGAAATTAAAATGCCGGTAACTCTCAAATCAGAGCGTTAATTTAGAGGCAACTTTAACTGCGTTTGTATAATTGTTAATTGGTAGTTTACCTGTAATACAAAACCGTCAAAAGCATAATTTTTTGAGCAATATTTAAATTGTTGAGCAATATTTATTCCAAATGATTCGCATTTTCACATAGAATTTCTTACAGATTCGTAACTTTATTGAGTACGGGAACAGACTTTACACATATTTGTTTTGCAATCAAGAGAACGCCCTTAGTATTGGGTCCAGAGCAAATATATTTCGCTCGTCAATTTCTACTACACCGGTGAAATATTTAAGCATCAAGTGGCCAAGGATTCTTAGTTCTATCGCCAACAAATTCAGACATAACTTTTGCATGTTAAATAAAGATACGCATTCAATTTAGAGCACATTTTGCCGCATAAAAACAGAAGTACCTACCTACTCTGATGTAGATTAACAATTTTACTGCAACGCATCCGATATTATCGGTTTTTAAAGTAAGTAAGAGTAATTGATTCCGTCCAAACACTTGAAGAAAATACGTGTGCTTTTAGTTTATCTTTTTAGTTATGATTTATTTTTTATATTTTCTGTACAAAGCGAAGTATGTACAACAAAACGTAAGGATAAGAACGGGTGCAATGCAAAAGGTTGTCAAACACAATTGATTGGTGGTTGTCTTGTAAGTGAAATAAAGTGTAACATCTGCCGCCTAACTCATCTCACAATGGCGCTACATCTCATTCAACGAATGTGTAAAGCCACTAAAAATGCACCAAACCAATCTTAATTTAACAATCTAAACTAAAATTTGCGCCATGATGACGTGTGTACCTATATATTGCAGTAACAGATGCAAATTTTGCAAACACTATTGACGTTCCAAACGGAATGAATTGCAGATAGTGAGTACCATCAAACTGCGCAGTTTTAAATGTTCATTATTCTTAGTTTAACTAACATTTACACCACATAGAGGATCACACAAAAATGCCACACAACTTCTTCCCCTGCTCCTCTATTGAATAACACCATAGTATACAAAATTTTTATTTTTATTTTTCTTTTCTTTCAAAGATGAAATCTCATATACATACTATTTACAACAATAAAAACAATCGACTAAACTTCTGAGCAATTTTTTTTTTTTTTTTGCTTTCAAAAAGAATATGAAATACGCACCAAACAGAGAAATGCCAACACAATTAATTTTCGCAAACACTTCCTTCTCGCGCATTTATCTAACTTAATAAAATGAATTACGAACTTGTGAAAAATAAACGTTTCGCACTTCACACTAAAAAAAAAATTGTAAATTATTCCGCCATTTTGTTCATTTATTGGGCGAAAAAAAAAAAAATCAACGAATTGAGCGAGCGAGTTCGAGCTCGACAAAGACGGGATGGGTAGTAGAAACAGGAACAGAAAATAATAAAATGAATGGTGGTGCACTGAAATAAATATCCGAAGTTATGTTTCTTTTTTTCTTTTGTTTTATTGAAGAAAAAAGAAAAAAAGAAAGTACGTTTCGTACCTGAATAGATGGTTTTATGGATCTGCGGCACAATTTTTCTCTGAGACAAATTTGTTTCTTTTTGTTTTTTTTTTATACAATTTTTAGTTTTGCATTGTTTCCAGTTGTTAATTGAAAAATGACATTTTCACAGAACATCACTGCACCTTTTTGAATAAAATTTCGACCGACACTTACTTTGAATGGCTTTTTTAAAAATAAAGATAGACGGCAATTAAAACACTTAATTGATTATAATATTCTGTAAAATCAATTACTTTTTTTTTCCTTGAAAACAAGTCATACGCGACAAAACTTAACAACTCACAAGTTATCTAAAAAAAACTATACATGAAATTTTATATGTACAGCAGTGGATTTTTTCAGCTGTATCAGTTTTTTGGCCATATACCGCATCGCGCTACTAACCGCGTTCATTCGCCTGCGGGGAATTGTGAATCGTTCGAGTTGATTACTCATCAATGGGTGTGTTCAAACTGGTAAAATGTGTAGGGTTCATGGAGATTTCATTGTTGGCAGAAGGTGACAATGCAATTCAAATATTAGGTCCGTTCGCGTACTTTTTGCACTAAAATTCATAGATTATCAAATTTTAAAGACTGGGGGTTAAATTGTCTCAGAGAAAACTTAAATTACGAAAAAGTAAACGAACGGGTTGAACAAGAAAATGCTCAAAATACACTGATTTGACAGTTTTTGTTAACCAGCCCAAAGAAATTTCTTGCACTAAAATCCGTGGCATGGGAAAATTTGTTACTTTCTCGTTAGCGCTCTCTTCTGCGAAAACTACAAAAATTCTCAGTACGCGAACAGCTTTTCGTAGAAATTCGTAATTTTTCGTATAAATACGCTGTTTTCGGAGGGTACGCGAACGGACTACTTTTTTTATTGCACTAAAGTAGAAAATCAATGAAAATCATAGAGAATCTGGGTCGAGTTTCTCACAACAGTACGTGTTGTACATGGAATACAATTTTCCACGTACAGAAGAGACCTACAGTTATATGCCATATCCGAAGGGCAGATGGAGCTTTGGAGAAGCTTTCTCATGATAGTTATACTCTTAGATGTTTGTCATAAGCCTGCAAGAGGTGGGGCTGTGAAAAATGTTCTTCCTGAACTCGAGCTCGGAATCTCATGTACCAACGTAGTAGCCATTGAGCCAATGAGCCACAATAATATTTATTTTGATGTTAGCGATATTGAAACGGGGTCTTGGTGTACATAAGTACATCTTGACATAAGTTATACAACTAAAATGTCAGGAATAATCTCTAAGAATATAACATTTTCAAGTGTGTTCCAACATCTCAAGCTCACAGCGGAAAAAATGGGAACTACAAAATATATGCAATGACACCTACATGCGTCAACAATATGGGATTCGTTTGAATATTAACATTTTTCAAAATCAGTACAATGCAACAAAAAAAGATGTCGTGTTTGACTGTGCCTTTATGTATTGTTGAGGTCAGGATCAAGTCGACTTCTGGTAGATCCTGAGTAAATGGAGTTAACTCCGCTCAGTTTACAGAGCTAGAAAAATGCACGTTTACACTGAATTTGTCCTTATGTATGTGTAATTTCTCTGATTATGCATGAGGTAGATAATTAACTCTCACCGGTTGGTTTAGTAATTTTTCATTGTAAAAATAAGTACAACAAGTAGGGCAGTACAACACATACACGATTGATGGGAAGACCAATTGCACGTTCCATTCTACTTCCGAAAAAGCAAATTCTGAAGCAAAACCGAAGTATTTGAAATTTCTAGGTCACTGTATGACTCCGCAAAATGAAAGCATTCAGATACATTGTGACATTTGGAAGCAATCGACTGGCTGGAAGCAAATTGTGGAAAATGGGCGCGAAATAAAAATGAGCGCCGAATTGTGGACACAATAGACTACGTTCGAAATTTACAACATCGCTAGCGCTAGCAATTGTATGTTGCTACCACCACGGTGGTAAACCGAACAAATAAACTATGTAAAGACCATAGGCAACAGAAATTTTTCATCTGGGTCAATTTCTTTACAAAGAAAATATAATTTTATTTTAATACTAGCCATGCAATCGCTGAGTGGACCTACAGTGGCCTCTAGTGTTGAAGTTGAGCATTTCATAAGCATGGTGACATCTGTGGCTTAAGATAGTTTCATTAAAACGTGGTGTGATCACACCTCTGGTTTGCGACCATGATAATGAAAGTCGGCTAGGTAGTTCAGTTAAGTTGTCTGTTCTGGCTAAGATAATGGAGTGTGGTTACATCCTATTAAAAGTATGAAGTTAAAATTAAAAATTAAAATAAAATGAAAATTAAAAAGTTTAAAGAAAATAAAATTGCAGATTTCTGAGCTTTTCAGGGCAAAGTTCACTTTCCAAATTTTGAGATTTGAAGTAGGAGACAGTTGAAAAACAGCGGGTAAATAATTTGTTGTTGTCTTTGCCTCTGTCGTTTTGTAATTAATATGAATTTCAAATTTGAGAGAGGAGCGATTTAAGGTCCAAAATTGTGAGTCATGGAACTAAAAGGCGATCTTAAAATAAAGGTTTCTTTTGTTTTTGTAAGACAAAACTCAAATAGGATCAATTAAATTGTTTTAATAGATCACATAATTGGTTGAGGTGGTAACTGGTTTCCTTTTTCACTGTGTCCACTAGGAGTCTATTGTGACTCCCTTATATGCTAAAGCTCGTTTAGGATACCAGTGATGAAGTAGATCTCCCTGAGTAAGCTGTCTAATATATCTTCTGCTTCAAGGTGCATTATTTAGTCTCGTGCTATTTGCATACGCCATATTCATGAGATGTTTTTCAACTCATCAATGGCCTGTGAGGAAACCCGCAGCGATGCAAATCTGCCTCATAGTGAGTTATAGGAGTTACTTCGTTTTTTTTAGGGATAAAGTTTGGCCGGTTGTTATCTTAAATTTCCATTCAGTAATGAAGTGTTTTTTGTGTTTTCTTTTGGCCAATTTTTTATAAGCTGGATGCCGATCCTGTTCTAGCTAGCTATTCAGTTAATCCTTAACAACCACTGTGTTCAGGTGACATCCACTGTCTGTTCAAGCTTGCAGTTTTTTTAAAATTTTGTTTGGAGGTTATTTTATACGCCTTAATGCCTATAAGACCTTTTGCTATCTGAAAGATTATACATATTTACGATAGTTATGGATCAGTTTATATTTCTTCTGATGCAAAGTTTTATAGGAATAGCAACTAGATTTTTCCATAGACGAGTATATGAAGGCTTTTTCAGTAAAATCATTTGACTCCTTCATCTGTTTGGGATCCATCTGCGTACTAAACATATGAATCACTGACAAATGTAGGTTTGTTCTATTTCCACTTATTACAATCTGAGAATGTAACCTTGAAGTTGTAGATGATGTTAGATTTACACAGACATTTGTCTGATTGCTATTTCTAAAAATTCATTGTTGCTGACCAATCACAAAGGCGGATCAGTAGACATGCAGGAAAGTGGGAGAATTCTGATCTTCCTACTCCGGATCATGACCTCGCCTAAAGAAAAAGAAGAAGTTCATTGCTGCTGAGTTCTTGAGAAATATCTGGATGAAATAGTGAAGATGAAGTGGTGGCACATTCAGACTAACGATCAGTGCTGCAGCGGGCGCCAGTTTTCATTGCACCTGTTGGCTAGGCATCAGCTACTCTTTGTATTTTTTGAGCCTGGTTTCTGTTGTTATCTTTCTAACAAAGGCATCTATTTAGTATTTGAAAGATTTTAGTAAAACCAATAAAGTGCATTGGATCTTGCACTAAGTATTTTTAAGCTTTATTTAAATGGATTTAATAAACAAAAATCAAATTACTGACATTGCAGTCTACCTATGCAGAATTAAGTTCGGTTTTGCTAGTTTATATTTTCTTTTTCTATTTATTAATTTAATCTGTTCTATTGTTACATATTATTTGGTGTTTCTTGCTATTATATTTTCATCTATTAAATGTACCAATCAGTGTTTAACTCTCTGTATTTTATTTTTAGATTATAGGCGCATGCGATCTAAACACTTATTCCCGTCAATTTCATCTTATGTAGTTATTATTGGGCTTATCCTTGTTCTGTATTTTCATATCTCAGATATGACAATCTAAAACTAACAATTAAGCAATTTTACTGGTGTTTTTAAGTTGTGTTTTTAGTGTGAGGATGTTCTTTAGTTTGTTGTAAACAAGTTAACATAAAAATTAGTTTAAACAGATTAGTTATTGCGATGAGTATAGCTTGATTCTTATTTGATATTGTTTACGTCGTCACTGCAGCACATCAGAAGAAATGGATGAAGTTGCTTCCAAAGGGGGGGCTCGCCAGAGCAAAACAGCAAGAAAACAACATAGATCCAGGTATTTGTTTGAAATTTTTATACTCGTTTGAAATAATCATATAAATAAGGAAAAATCTCATTGCGATATGTGCGATAGATACAGAATCAGAATGTTGTAGGTACCTACAGGATGTTACAAGATTTGTTTAGACATTCTTTGGAGATATGATGTCACTAGGTGTATTATACAAAGAAAACATTAATGGGGGTGTTTTCTTCTTATAGGTTTTCGCCATAATTTTGTGGGTTCTTAATCAGAATTTTTTACTTTTTACATATACATACATATGTACATATGTAGTATGTGATGTAGGTATGTTGCTAATTATATTTATCCACTCAAAAAGTACTACGATGCTTTAATTGAAAATCAATTTGATATTAAGAAACTGCGGTAGAGAAATACTCAAGCGGTATTTTATCTTCTGCTAGGAAACGTCATATGACACACAAGAACCCGTAAACTTCGCAGTTGGGGCAACCAAAAGATCCAGAGTAATGGAAAACTACTCAGACTCACGAAAATGGGAAGAGAACAGACTGATCTCAAGGGACCTAAAATCGCCAGGTCGGTACGAAACATTCGACACTTTTTCAACTTGGACAAAAGTGCCAGCCAAGTGAATTGGGGGAAAAAAATTTTACGACGTTAGGCCGGGAATACACGATATAACCGTTGTTTCAACTTGTGACAGTTGTATGGAAATTTCCCAATCTGCTTGGCTCACTTTTGATGCTGAACCGGGAGTTCACTGTTTAACGCTTTCGATTGAAAAGAATATAGGTCTGTTCCCGTAATAACTAAAACTACGAAAATCTACGAATTTTTACGAAAAAAAGCGAATTCCTGTTCCCGTAAGGCACAAAGATTCATATTTTTTCACGAATCAGAAAAGGAATT
Source organism: Chalcosyrphus nemorum (assembly GCA_949716465.1). Taxonomy (NCBI): domain Eukaryota; kingdom Metazoa; phylum Arthropoda; class Insecta; order Diptera; family Syrphidae; genus Chalcosyrphus; species Chalcosyrphus nemorum. Next base: position 27,601,347 of record OX454335.1, read on the forward strand.
TTCCCATGCTGCGAAATATGAATATTTGGGCAGAAATATGAGTTCTTTCAAATGCTTGTGGTGTTGTTGGCTGGCAAGATAACTTGATGTAAATGAATACGAAAAAAGTGATGACGTCTAAAAAGTCGGCAGCTTATTTTGTTCAACCTGTTCCCGTACTTATTTGAAGATTTGTCTTCCTCTGAGAGAATTTTTCCTCTACTCTTAGAACTCTTTTGTGAACTTTTAGTGCAGAAAGTACGGGAACATACCTTATATGTGTAACGTACTTGTGGTGTGGAAAAGGCTACAGCGGTTAATCTAGTAATTAGAAGCAGTCAGTTATCAAGGCCATTTATAAAGGAGATGTGGTACAATTTACTTTACTCCAATCCTTTGTCAAAATAGATACTTACATTAGGGTATACATTAAAAATCATCACTTTTTGTCTTTTTTCAGGTCTTCATCAACATATACGGATCTAGAAAAATGTAAAAGAAAGGGCTCTGGATCTAATAAACTTGTCTCCTTCCCAAGCGCTATTAAGCTGAGCATGCTTAATAGTGGTTTGCTGTCTTTTGGTGAGTTTTTAATGCTAAATTAATATATAAGAGCTGTAATACAGTGTCTCAGTAGTTAGTTCTGAGCATGGAGTTGAAGGTTAGACTCCCAGAAAGCTCTACCTTTTGCGAGCGTCTGACAAATATATAAGATTTTGGAAAAAAACTTCTCAAAAACTCTCTCGGATACGTCATAAAATTGTAGGTCCCTTGTTCATATGCAGAAATAAGTACCGCGAATAACAATTATTACTGTAATTGAAATTGCTTGGAAAGATCTTGGTGTATTTTAAATTGACGAAAAATTTACTGTGAACTACAAGCGGCTAAAAAAATACAAACAATTCGACCTAGTCAATTTTGACTCCACTCATGTAGAATGAATGTTAAAACCTAATACTAACATTTAACTATTTTTGTTTTATTAATCAAACGATTTATTTTCAGATAAAATAAGATTGGAAGTTCGAGGTAAAGTAAAAAATTTACTAACTATTTACAAGAATCTTAGTGTTTTATTTATTACTTTCAGATGAATGTAATTCGTTATCGCGAGCTATGCCCAGCACTCCTGTAAGTCTTAAAAAGTTCTTAAGACTCTGTGAGCAACGAAGGAAATTTCCAGTACTTTATAAATTAGAATTTATGGTAAGTTTAAGTGACGTACGAGTATATTGAACAGAAGCTATCAATTGAATTTGTGATTTGTAATTGAATCAAAGCTGAGTCTAAAAGTCTTGCACTTTTGTCGTTAAAAACTCATGTCTCATAAATATTTATTTTCAGACTGCTATAAAAGTGGAAGGAAATACATGCAGGCACGCAACAAAAAAGCACAATCAGATTAAGAACCAAAATCCGAAATGTATTCCATATGACTATAATCGTGTTGTTTTGAAGAGAGTAGAGGGATCACCAGAATCCGATTATGTTAATGCTTCCTACGTTGATGTAAGTTAAAAAAAAAGTTTAAAAATATTAAGTTAATTAAACTAATTGAAATTATAGTCACGAGCAATCTCTAGAGGCTTTTTTACTGCTGAAACTATAAACTATTTCACGCATTTAGATTCCCTAAAGTATACATATAAAATAAATCCTTTGTGATTTCAAAACCAACCTCTTCCACGAGAAGGTTATTAACGAAGTAACTTACGATTCGGGTTTTGAATTGTCATAACGAGGAGTCTACTCTTATACTCGCATGCTTGTCAAGCTTTTTTCCATTGTTTTCAAAATTAAGATGTAAAGGTACATTCACAGCTCAGCGACCAGGCGAATGGGCGAACTGCGAACAAATCATTTTTAGCACATTTAAAGGCAAACAATTGACAATTTTACTATTCCCAAAGAAGATAACTTAATTTATCTTTCGTTTTATAGAAAAAAACGTTGAACAGTAATTAATTTCTGCGAAGAAATCATCAATTCGCTGATTTTTCCACGAAAAGACAAATAGGTTTTACGAACTGTCAAATTTTATTCACATTCCACTGATGTAGAACGCAATCCATATTCGCGAGAGTTTAACCTCACAAATTTGTTTTTCTTTGGCAAATGCCAAATGAAATTCGCCGATTGTAGCGACTAGATAAAAAAGTTGTTATGAATGAAACGTCAAAACTGGCGAATATTCGCTCGTTCGTGTTCGCAGTTCTCTGAGCTATGAATGGACTTTAAGGTGTATGGTTAGTTGGGATATACGGCCAACTTTACGGTGATTTTCTTATAAAACCTTTTTGGTATAAAACCTTACAGAAATCTTCTTTTACTCTGTAGTATCTGTAGAGTGCTTTCGATTCTTCGATGCAATTTAAAATGTCCAACTTAAGCAGCCAAAATGTACGCCCTCCTTAAAGGTCCATTCACAGCTCTGCGACCGGTGATTGAACAAACTATTTTTAGCACATTTAAAGACACTCAATTGACAACTTAGACCAAGTTTCCTGTTACCTGCGAGAAATTGGTTTTTGTTTCGGAGGTTTGGTCTTTTTCGTCGTCTTTTGGGCGTTTTGATTCGAAGATGCTTTTGGTTGTTGTACATTCGGTCGATGTGGCCAATGTAATCTTGGCTTTTGGATTAGATATATCCACATTCTGATGCAGCTTAAAGAGTTTGCGGTTGTATCTTCTCCTCAATTCGCCCACCTCACATAAGGGACCTAATATCCGACGAAGTATTTTTCGCTCGAAGGTACCCAATATTTGCTCAGCTTTCTTATTTATCGTCCAGCACTTGGCTCCATAAGACATAACTGGTAAGATGAGGGTTTTATGGAGCATTAATTTGGTCCGTTGAGTTAGGAGTTTTGAATGCCGTTGTTTTGCGAAGCCGAAGAAGCAATGGATCTACACAAAGGTGTCGTTTGTGGGATTTATATCCCACTAGATTGAGCTCAAAAGTGACCTTCTGCCCAACATTTTAGTCCTTGTTCTTATACACTTCAGGACCAAACTCCAACATTTATTCATTACTGTTTAATAAAATGAACCAATTTTTTGTTTTCTAGAGTTTACTAAAACCAAATGCTTACATTGTAACCCAAGGACCAGTTGAAGAGACCGTCAACGAGTTTTGGAAAATGGTTTGGCAGGAAAATGTTATTGTCATAATAATGCTTACAAAAACATTTGATTTCACCAAGGTAATTTATTGAGAACATTTAAAAGTCTTATCATTTTAAAGACTCCTAACCTGTTACATCTAGGTAATGTGTGTTCAGTATTGGCCTCCTAATATGGAAACGCACGAAACATATGGTGACATAAACATTAACATTTTAAAAGAAGAACAATTAGCCAATTTCCACATAAGGACTTTTCGTCTTTATAAGAAAACTGAGGTAAAATATTATATACGTATGAGATATTTCTTAATTTTGTATTTTATATTTAGACGGGTGAAGTAACTGAAGAAAGGTTAATTTACCAGTTTCACTATACTGAATGGTATTCCCATTCATGTCCGTTTTCGAATGCTGTTCTGGAATTTCGTCGTCGGGTTCGATCCGTAGTTGGTAATATAATAAAAGCAAGTGACATAAGGGGACCAATGTTAGTTCATTGCAAGTATGTGTGATTATACTCGTATGTATATAATTTTGGAAACAATTGCATATTTGTGTACTATGTATTTTAGTGACGGTGGTGGGCGTTCCGGGGTCTACTTATCGATTGATTCCAATCTTGAGTTAGCTGAAGAGGAAGAATCTTTTCATGTATACGGATACTTAAAGAAGATGCGTCAATCTAGAAAAGGACTGATAGAAAATATGGTAAATTGATTCGCATTATAAACGAAATCTTATTGGTTTTTTAAAATAACTTTGACAAGTTTTTATTAATATAATAAAAATATAACAATCTTCCCTATATTTTTATGTAATTTTGTTAAATTTATAAATCTATTTATTTTTATTTTTAATTTAAGGATCAATACAAATTTGTGTATGATACATTAGAAGAGCATCTCACTTCTGGAAATACATGGTTTCCCGTAATCGAACTTTCTGAACGACTAAAGGCCAAATCGGTAAAGGATCCTATTAGCAGAGTCAACGAATATCAAAAGGAATATTTGCAGATTTGTAAGCAAACTCCAAGGTAATATTGAAATCTTTAGAACATATTTATCCAATACGAAAAAAAACTGCGTCTGTCTGTTTTATCAGTCGTTTTTTAATGACCCAAATTCGGCTGTTTTGATTTTAATACGGTTTTTTTCATTGCATTGAAAATTTTTCTGGAAAGGATTTGAAAACATACATATTTCGTAACTGTATCCATGTCGATAGGATTAATGCTCAAGATATGTGAAGCAGAGATTGGATGTATGCTCGTATTAGAAATGCGCTTTGCGCAAAAGGTACGTACCAAATTACGCACCCAATTCTTTGTAGCCTGGGGTAATAGTTGATTTTATAATGGTCTAATTCTTTATCTGAATATCTACGTCTAAGTTAAATTGTGCACCATGCAATAAGGCCGATTTTTAATTCTAGTTCAAAAGACTGAACCAAAAGTGTAACTCAAACTCATTTCACAAAACAATGTAAGACAAGTTTTCGAAGAAAATGATTTTTCAACATAAAAAAGAAAGAAGGTACTACAAATGTGGCAAATAGATAAAAAAAAAAGTCTTATCGAATCGAGTTATTCCTGTATCCTGAGTTCGTTTCGTTCATGTAAACTGGGTAGATGTTGTCATCCTTAACGCTTCTTACGAAGTATGGGAATGAAAAAGCCCTCTACCTCCCTATAGATGGAGCCTAAACTGAACGAACAATGAACTTAAGAGAAATTTTTAACTTATCGAAAACGTTAAAATTAAATGGAAAATTGGCAAATGAACTTATTAGAAATAATATTTCGTATAGGCACCTAAAAACAACACAATGATTTGACAGAACTGGTAAATTTATTCAAAGAAATTTCTTGGAACAAAATTCGCCGCATGGGAAATTTCTTACTCTCTTATGAGCTTTCTCTTCTGTGAAAAAGGACGAAACTTTGATGTACAGGACCAGTAATTCACTATTCGAAGGGTTTCGACCAACTGATAAAGCTTTTTGTTTCAAAAACTTATTTCGATTTTACCTACTGTGATTGCCGATTGATCGGAAAACTATTTTCCGATTCCAAACCCTAATAAGGATTATATCGTTACCCCGAATTGTTAGGAGATCATGATTTGGCAATGATTCAAAAAATGGTAAGAAAAGGTTGATGTCTTTCGAGCCTAAGCTAGCTTATTCATATTATGGAACCTATTGAACCTAAAGGGATTTTTTCTCAAATCTCATTACACATTTTTACTTTAAATCAAACGAAAATTTAAGGCAAGATATTTAAGAACCAAACCTTAAAGGCAAAATCGAAGAGCGATATTCAAGAGAACCAGCTTTTGTAAAATTGGCTTGAAGTACCGTTAATTAAAAGGCTAGATCGAAAACTCCTACTTTCATAAAGGGAATTATAGATCTCAGATATGAAATTTTGGAGCCACTCGGTAGTGAGATCAGAAAACAATATTCTGGGGAACCTGCGGCGGGCGCTTTAATTTCGTATTTTTAAAGTTCAAACGCTAAAATAACAAAATCTCTTGAGCGTAGCGTTTCGCCCTGATGTAGTAGTTGGGCTTTTTAGTGAATGACCTACTACATCTAGTCTAGACGCACTGCTTACCCGACGGATACCGTCAATTAAAAAGACAAATTCAGGTAAATGTAAAAAACAATTCCAATAGTTAATATTAACAATTCAGTTTTCTTCAAGAAATTATAAAATTAAAAAAGAATTTAGTAATGCAGACATTATACATAGCCCTGATGTGGTGGTTGGGCTCATCAGTAGACGACCTACCACATCTTATACTTAATACACAATAAGGATTAAGGACAGTCGAATTAAATTTTGTTTTTGATAGAGCTTAACCAAAAATAGAGGACCAATTACATATGTAAAATTATAATTTTTATACAACAGCGAAACGATTAAAAAAAACACAACACTCTACTTAAATATTAATATGTATGTATAAAGAAAAATGTATGTAAAATAAATAAATGATAATAAAATATAAAAATATACATAGATACATATAAAAGAAAAAGAAAAGGAAAAGGAAAAGGAAAAAGAAAAAGAAAAAGAAAAAGAAAAAGAAAAAGAAAAAGAAAAAGAAAAAGAAAAAGAAAAAGAAAAAGAAAAAGAAAAAGAAAAAGGAAAAGAAAAAGAACAAGAAAAAGAAAACGAAAAATAAAAGGAAAAAAAATGAAAAGTAAAAAGAAAAGAAAAAGGAAAAGAACAAGAAGAAAAAAAAGAAAAAAAAGATTTAAAAGGAAAAGAACAAGAACAAGAAAACAAAAAAAAAACAAAACAAGAAGAAAAGGAAAAACAAAAAAATCCCACCACCAAATATAATACCTAAACTAAAACCCTAATCTCCCTACACCGACTACCTAATAGAATTAGAAGACGGTCAGGGCATCTTAAGGACGGCCGATTAATTACAAAAAAAAACCGAAATACTTTCGTTCCTTACATATTGATTGATTAAAATAAAATATACAACAACTCCACTACAGTTCGTAGGGAGGGTGATCCTCCGAAAGGAAAAAGAAGAAAAGTCCCACTATTATATATTATTAGTCCCTCCTGTACTGCCGACTCCCGAAAATCAAAATCATTCTAAACCTAGCAAACTGTGCCCCGTATCCGTTACTGTTTGTAGGAAGGAATACAACAAAAATTGACCGTTTACGACTGTCCTGTCCTTAAATACAAATTACTTAATTTCGAAAAAAACCTTTTCAACATTTAAACACACACCACGTACCACACACACCTTACACACCACACACATCAAACACACCAAATACACCAAACACACCAAACACATCAAACACACCAAACACCCCACACACTCCACACACTCCACACACCAAAGACACCAAACACACCACACACACACACAAGATCCACCAATTGCGACCCGCTCCCTTGTAGAAAAACCAATAGCCAAGGGCTATGGTGGATAACAAAAATGCAACCGGACCGATTCCCGGTGCTTCCTAATAACGAACCGGGAGGGTGTTGGTTTGTATTGTATAATTGAAGAAATTTTGGTGGAAATTATACTCTACTCTAAAACTTTATGCAATTAATTCGAACAAAGTAAGAGCTCTCCTCTACGAATTTAGGTCAGGTTCTTCGAAGAAAGTCATAGGTCCAACATTGCACAAAATAGCCTAACGTTGTACACTTTGAATAAGTTTACGAAATCTACAGAATTTTCAATACCTTGTATCTGATTAATCTACAAAAAAAAAATACGTTCTCAGTTGCGAAACAAAGATAAAAACTTTTGAATACGTTTATTTCCCACGACAAATTTAAAAAAAAAATTATGGTATCAATGCCCGATTTCAAGCAAGGAGAGCCCTATTGAAAAATTAACCGTTAAATCAGTTTTCTTTGCATACAATTTTAATCGAAAATCTTACAAATTTAAAGGTGTAATTTAATCCCATCTTTCGAATAATACCGGGATCAGGTTTTCTTGAAAACGATAAGTGCACGACGGGTCGTACAAAATTTCACATATTCAACATATTTCAGTTGAGATCCATAAAATCAACGATCTATAACAAATTTGTTTGAGTAAAACTTTGCTAAACTGGTTGTAAATAAAGTAACGTTGTTACCAAATGTAGCCAAAAACGTAATACGTAATTTTATAGGACTTTACCAAACTAATTCAAATATTAAATTGAAAGAAAACCGTTAAAGCCGTTTTCGCTCTACAACCAAAAATATTAATTTCTCCTCTAGGAATTAGCCCACAGACCTAAAATACGAAGTTTGATCAAAATCTTCTCACCCGTTTAGGCTGTAGCCCCGCGGACAGACAGACGTAATTGCCAGAATTCACATTCTTCGACTTCTCTATAAAGGCAATGTCAGAATTTATCAAATCCTCGACTTTGAACATTTTTACGAATGTAAAACTTTTTTTTGCACGTATCGGTGCAAGTAAAAATTAACAAAGGCGAAGGACACGGTTTCCACGTCCATAAAGGCGAGCTATAGACTCAGGCAGACACTTAGGTATTCAATTTTCTACAAATAAGCTCAGCTGTTATTATGGTTTTAAATAAAAATTGCTTAAAAACTCAGAATAAAGTTGTAACCAAATTCGTCATGTCAAGTACACTTTAATTGGCTGTACAAACATTTTTGAATATCTTTTTTTGAAATAATAGAAATTACCCAACAGAATTTTTTTTTCGAAACTGGTCCATATTATAGTTGCGAATTAATAAGGTTCACCATGCTACAACTAAGTTTAGTCTCGCCGTGTAGGACCATCGTGAATTTTAATTAAACTCTAAGTGGACGAATTGTTCTGACAAACGGGTCTAAAGAGTTAACCTTTATTCTATCTTCACCAAAGTGATTTTAAGGACGTACTTTTGTGGTTTTACGAGCCCCCGTTTCAAATGTTATGCGCACTAAAAATGTTGACCATAGAACTCGTTGATTTGATTAAGAGATCTTAATCTTAAATCTAACGACCATTTTCGGCATATATATGTATAAATGAAATAAATGTAAATAAATATAATAAAAAAAATATATATAACAACTCCACTACAGTTCGTAGGGAGGGTGAACTCCTGAAAAGAGAAAAAAAAACCCCACCACCAAATACCCAAAATAAAGCCCTATTTTCCCCACACTCCCGACACCGAATACCGAGAAGAATTAGATTAATCCTGACCGTCTTAAGGACGGCCGATTAAAAAAAACACACTCACACACTTTTTTTCTTTAGACGTCGATCGAGACTTCCCTATACCCCTCAATAAATAAAAAATAATATAAAAGAATATATGTAACAACTCCACTACAGTTCGTAGAGAGGGTGATCTCCTGAAAAGAGAAAAAAAAAGAAAAATCCCACCACCAATTCAGAAAACCTATTCTAAGGCCCTACACTACCGACACCGAAAGACAAGCTGATAAACATCGACCGTCTTAAGGGCGGTCGATCAAATTTAAAAGCACTTGGGTCTGTTCTTCAAAAGCTTGCACTTTTATAAATCTTTTTCGAGCGATACTACCCTATGAACAAAATATATAAAATAATATACACAACAACTCCACTACAGTTCGTAGGGAGGGTGATCTCCTGAAAAGAAAAAGTCCCACCACCAATTCAGATACCTATTCTAAGGCCCCAATCCCTCCACACTCCCGACACCGAAGACAAGTACTTAGGTACACCTCAACCGTCTTACGGCTTTCACACACCGCCGTGATAGCGATCTATAGCAACACGTTACGGGTGTATTGAGTTTTGTGCATGCACACCGAATTCGAAATAAAAAATTATACCGGCGATATGTACTGCGATTGATTACGATTAAACCTATGTATCGTTGTATTGAGCAGTCGATCATTCATGAATATGGAAAAGATGATTTATTGTGCGACAAACTATTCAGTATTACATATGTACTCGTAAATGATTTGGATAATAATTAGAATCTCGCAATCGCTATCGCAGCGTTGTGTGAAAGCCTTTAAAGACGGCCGACTAATTTAAAAGAAAATATATATGTAGGTCTGTCGATACGTCCCTATGCTCCATGAATAAATAAATAATAAGAAATAAAATATATACAACAACTCCACTACAGTTCGTAGGGAGGGTGAACTCCTGAAAAGAGAAAAAAAAAACCCAACACCAAATACCCTATTTCCCCCACACTCCCGACACCGAATACCGAGAAGAATTAGATTAATCCTGACCGTCTTAAAGACGGCCGATTAATAAAAAAAAACACACACAAACACTTTTGTTCTTTAGACGATCGATCGACTTAATAAATAAAAAATAGTAGGTATAAAAGAATATATATAACAACTCCACTACAGTTCGTAGGGAGGGTGATCTCCTGAAAAGACAAATAAGAAATATCCCACCACCAAATGGATATCCCCACTTCTGTTCATATGTCCGACATTTTTCCGCAAAAAAAATCGTATCGTAAAAACTTACCGGCGACGTGAAGTGAGGATCCAAATATATATTAGAATATAAAGAAACAAGACTCACATAAATTATATATATGCTGCTTTCTAACTGCTTACACTGCTACAACTCCTCCTCAAACAGCTGTCCGTCGGCATCCTTATTAGTTGTTCGTTGTTCCTAAAGCAGTTGTTCCTCCTCCTGAAGTCCACATCCAGTTGCAGGCTACAGCTGCATTCGACATACACACACACTCACGCACTCACGCACTCACGCACTAAATTATTCGATTAAATTCTTTCGAAAAAAAATATTTCTATTTTACGCATAAAATTCACTGTTGTACATATGTACAGTAACACTCACGAAAAAAAATACACTCACTGAACCGATCTGGACCACCCGAAGGTCCATTCACGACCGCACTCCACAAAACTACACTCGCGACTGAGCCCGAGTAGCCGGCTACTAAACCGACCTGGACCACCCGAAGGTCTATCCACGACCGCACTCCACGAAACTACACTCGCGACTGAGCCCGAGTAGCCGGCCACTAAGCCAACCTGGACCACCCGAAGGTCCATCCACGACCGCACTCCACGAAACTACACTCGCGACTGAGCCCGAGTAGCCGGCTACTAAACAGACCTGGACCACCCGAAGGTCCATCCACGACCGCACTCCACGAAACTACACTCGCGACTGAGCCCGAGTAGCCGGCCACTAAACCGACCTGGACCACCCGAAGGTCCATCCACGACCGCACTCCACGAAACTACACTCGCGACTGAGCCCGAGTAGCCGACCCCACAACCGTTCTGCACCCCATGAGGGTCCACCACCGACTGAACCTTACCAGCCGACCGCCATACCATATATGCACTAACGTGTTTGTGTGTATGTTCTTGTGTGAATTTTTTTTTTTTTTTTATTTTCAAATAGAAATTAATAATTTTTTTATTTTTTTTCTCACGATCGAATTAATTTCGTTTTTTGTTGTTTTATTTTTCTACTGGGACGTGGGACGTGTTTGTAGCTCCCTCTATACGATACAAAGAGCATTAAATTGACCAGGATAAAGTTTTGCAAGGCTAAAGAAAGTATCTACCTTGTATATGAGTTTTGAAGGGAGAGTTTCAAATTTGGCAACAGATGAGAGAAAATTTTCCTAAGTCACCAGGCAATTACAAGAACCCTAAGTCAATTATTGTGCACACTTTCTGTGATAACCTGCACTGCCGAACGATCTGTTTCCACATTAAGCCAGTTAAAGACATATCTTCGCAGCAATATGAGGGAAGATGGTCTGAATGGACTAGCCTTAATGCAAGACATTGTTTCAAAGATGAACCCTGAAGAAGTACTGAATATCTTCAGGAGAAAACATGAACGAAAACTGTCATTATTAAACATGAAATTTTGTATTATTAAACCTTTATAAAAAGTATTTTTTATAGTTATTCTTGTATATCATTGATAAAGACAAATTGCAATGCAATACTATACACTCTTTACCTTGCTGGCCTTTGTGCCCCTCCCAGAAAGAAATCCTGGATCCGCCCTTGACCACAGGTTCAACTTTAGAGAGCACCTAGCCCATACAAGCGTGAAGGAAAATCGAATGATTCCCCCAATATCCAAAGCAGCCTATAAGAAAAGCAGCCTATAAGAAGCCTGCTTGCGACAGTTAGCAAGCCAATGCAGCCCCCAAATGGGAAATGGCTCAGCCATAAACTCATACATGAGAGTGGTAAATTCAGGGTACACAGAAGAGCATCTCTCAGAATATGCTCCACATACAAGAGAGTAGAATGAATGCTTATCGATCTAGAGGGCAGAATAACATCATGCATGCACAACAGCGACAACGAGGTAAGAAGCACCATGCGACTGTAAAAGTAGAATGGCAACGGCAATGGAACACGTCAGAAGCCAAACATCGAAGAAGGGAACACAAGAAAACTTCCAATGCACTCAATTCTTAGCAGGACAAAGAAGCTTTCGCGAATACCTTCACAAATGCAATATCACAGATGACCCTTTCTGCCGGTACTGTGAAGGGAATGTTCAAAACGCGGAACACGTCCTTGTAGAGTGCAAAAAGTAGGAGACTGTGAGAAACACTCTAGCAAGAGAGATTGGGAATGCGGTAACCCCAAGTAACCGAAGAAAAAGCTTGGAAAATTGCCGACAACATTATTGCAAGCATTATGCAGGAGCTACGGCGGGAAAATCAAAACACCATGAGCCGAAAAAGAACAAAGCCCATCAACATAGTGAAGAAGACAAACGTCAAAAGCTCTCTCTATGAAGGAATGCCTTGATCGGCGGTAGGATAGGTTTGGGGGAGGTGGCTAAGTACGAAAACATGCTAGAGAATAGAGTCGGGCATAACTTCGTAGCACGAGTTTCGAGTATGCATAAAGAGTCCATCAAAAAAAAAAAAGAACCAGACTGAAATTGATGCGACATCAAAACATATCTGGCTTGTTGAATTAGGCATCACCAGAGAATTCGCTAATCGGGCACTGAAAATGTTGCCTGGAGCTCAGAATTTTGGCCATTTTTGTCTCAGCGACTTTCGAAATGAAGAATGAGTCACTGTTACCGTCAGTGGTTTCAGGTATAGACCCATGTTAACTTTTTATAGTTAGAGCTCGACAACATCGATATATCCGAACAGTGGTTCCAATAATAAGGCGCTACATGCCATACAAGCGACAAATTGCACAAAGTTGTAAAGGAGAAATTTGGCTATTGTTTTATCTCAGCGCGAGCGTTCCTGTTGAAACAACCTGTACTGTTAGCGAAGTGGAGGAGCCCTTTTCAATGATGTGCTATTCCACACTGTACCAACTCTTTTCTATGTTCATTGAGTAGAATGAGAACGGAGAAAAAGATGCTGCCTTAGAAAGAAAACGATCCATGGTGGTAACTATATTCTCAATACGGATAAAGTATAAGCCAAACGAATTTTGAAAAAACCACAAAAATTTGACTCTGAGAGAGTTCCTTACACTTGTTTGTTAAAGGGCCAAACTACTGTCGTCAAACCACTCTGCCGAGCAATCGTTGAAAATATTAATAAAAATATTGTATGTGTAAACTTTCATTTAGATTTTTTGTTTCGACGTTTTAGTCAGTGGGCGAACAGACCAATTGTCAGCCGCTGGTTCACAATATGTAGTTCAAAATAATTAACTTAAAAAAAAACCAATAATTTTCGGCAATCTAGTGTTATTCTTGCAAAGCACTTTCTGGCAATTAAGCTACTCGTATTTTAATGAAAATACTATTCATCTGATAATTCTCTGCAAGGTATTTTGTGGGCATGCAGTCGGGATGAATGTCGTTTTAGTCAATGTACTCGTAGAAGGGTATTTTTCAACGAACGCGAGGTTGGCCTTCCAGTTGGTCTATGATTGGCTATTGTCCCTCTTCTTGTAAGCAGAGTCTGCACTTAGTTACTTTATCTTCTTAATATGCATTTGTAAAATTCGACACGTTTATATTTGCGTACACTTCACAATTTTAATAGATATACTTGCCTTTGCTTTTATGGCCGGCCTTATATTATCCTTATACATGTAGCTATTTATATATGCAATCAGGGGCTTTATTCTATGCGCGTGCTTCTGAACTTTACACACAGTATTTTTCCAACAATTTGGTCGATCTTTCTTCGTAGATTACATTATCAATCATCATCAAATGTAGCACATGTAGCTTGAAGAAATCCAATGCTAGGATAATAAATTAATGGCTAGAATTTAAATACGAAAATCTGTCTGGAATCATATGTATAAAACTTGGAAAGAAGGTAGGAACATATATGTACCTGCCGGCTTAAGAATGTACTATATATACAAATATAACAATATAATTTGACTGTATAAAATTATTATTATTTTTTTTAATTTCTTAATTTATCAAAGATTTTCTATTGGGGACTGTGCTGGTGGACATAGAGCTGATAACAGGGAGAAGAATAGAGACGTCTTATGTGTACCACGTATGTATCGATTAGCATTATGAATGTATGTATTAATTTAAATATTTAGCACAGATTTTTTTTTAAATTAAATACCTAATATAATGCTTGAAAACATAAATAAATAAACACCTGACACGAGTAGTCCATTTTTATTGCAGACCTTCTCTAGGTCTTTAAAGAAGTGGATCCCCAGAACATAGGGAGCTGTATCCACAATAGCTTCCTCATCCCCACAGCATCTGTAAAGTTCCTCTGCTTTTAGATCCAGTTTTTCATATTAAACGTATTGTGCATTGTGAGGGTAGATTTCGATGTTGCCAAACAAGGGTCTTGGTTCTTGCTTTATCAAACGTGGGGATAGCTTCTTTTTATGGCGTTCCAAACCACTTATTTTGGGCCTTTTTCATGGCTTTTTTCCTCGGTTCAAGGTCGAGTATAAAAAGAGGGATAGTCACGGATGGATCTATTAATTCTGTGTTCGATTTCGAGCCACCTCTTACCAGCTCTGTAAGAGGTTATTGTTTCATATTTCTTGGTGACTACGACAGTGTACAACGTACTGTACTTCTCATCCCAACGATTTTTTAAACTTTGCACATATGTAGGTGCATTCATTTATTTATTTTTTTTTAAACTACCAAGCTTACAGATATAATCGCATTTCATATTCCACGATCGCAGATGAACATTTCACAGCTTTTTTTCTAATAATTGTATAATAAAACAGCGGAGGTGGAGCAAAACAAAAGAAACTTCTACTCTTAAAAGAATTGAGGTTCAAAACTTTTTTTTATATATTTTCCTTAAATATTGTACAGTATGGAATTGTACTGTTCAAAAGCACGAGATCTTACTGAAAATATTTTCTTCTACAATGTCTAATGAGAAACTTTTTTAATTGTATTTATAGCGGATAATTTCCGACCGTATCTTACTTCATTTCAAGGAAACGCATTTACTGATTATATTAACGCTGTTTTTGTAGACGTAAGTACCTATTAAAATTTCGTCTAAATAAAACTCTAATTTTTAAGGTCCATTCACAGCTCAAAGATCGGTGAATGAGCGAACTGTGAGCAAACCATTTTTAGCACTTTTATATTCCTACAAAAGAGGGCTTAAATAAAAAACAAAAGTTAAATTGTAATTATTTTCTACGAAGAAATCACCAATTAGCTGTTTTTTCCGCGAATAAGTGAATGCTATTTGCGAACTGTCAAATTTCATTCACATATTAACCTCACAATTCTCTTTTTCTCTGGCAAATGCCAAATGAAATTCTCCGATTGTAGCGACTAGATACAAAAGTTGCTGTGAAACGTCAAAACTGGCGAATATTTGCTCGTTCGTGTTCGCAGGTCGCTGAGGTATGAATAGATCTTTAAAGTTACTTACCGTTAAGATAAGTAAATGCATAGATTCAGATTGTATACTAATTAGAAAAAAGTGCACTTCAGTTCTAACTAACTTCTAACTGTTTCTGAGTTTTGAAACAATATAATAATTCTGACAAGCAGATCTTAAAATATTACATTTACAGGGTTATACCAAACCGAGGGAATATATAGTAACAGAGTGGCCAATGAAACACACCTTGGGAGAATTTTGGTCATTAGTTTATGACCACGAATGTTCCACAGTTGTTGTGTTATGTCAACCTCCAGTAACCTCTCAACAATATCCAAATTTTTGGCCATTTCAATCAAAAATGGAAAAATATGGTCCAGTATTCTCTGTACACTATGTTATGTCAAGAAAATATCTAAATATAAAGCAGTGGGAATATAAAATTAACAAAAAGGTAAGAAATTATTTCAAATTTAGATAGAACTAAAAATCTCCTGTTTTTTTTTATAAAGATTGTATCCTTGACTGAAATGATGGCAGGGGTAAAGGCTCCAACAAGAACAGTTCAATTTTTCCAATTAACTTGTTGGCCAATGGGACATAAGGTAAGTAATATTTTAATTTATACTGATGTTCAATCAAAAAGATAAATCTTCAATTAATTGAATTAAAGGTTCCAAGCTCTACAAATTCATTGGTTTATTTAATGAATATGGTCGAAAGCTGGCGACGCAAAACTGATTATGGGCCCGTCTGCGTTGTTACACCGTAAGTTAATATTGTAATGAAACTATTTTTAAAGTGTCAAGCTAAAATACTTGAATTTAGTGCTAAAAATATCAAGTACGATACCTCCAAACAAATCCTTTGATTTCCCTAGTTACATGCATACAGTTGTTTAGTTGTTTATACGAGTAGTATCCTCTAAGGACTTTTTACCTACTGAATGTAAATTATACGACAATATTATTATTTTTCTTTAGAGATGGGAGAAGCAGAGCAGGAGTTTATTGCGCGGCGAACGCTTGTATAGAACAAGTTATTCAGCATGGAGAGGTTGATGTTTATCAAGCAGTAAAAACAGTTCGCAGACACAGGCCTCAGTTGATTGAAAACATGGTAAGTACTTGTTTTAAATACTTTAGGTTTAATTGTTGTGTAAATTTAACCAGAGCAAACTCTATAATATCAGTAATTAAGGTTCATTCACAGCTTAGCCAACAAGTATAGCTGTGAAGCTTGGCCCTCTATGGCGACCTGGCCAATATTTGCAAATTTTAACGCTTTTAGCGAATTTCATTTGTCATTTACCAAGAAAATAATATTTGTGAGGTTAAACTCACTCGAATGTTTCGGTCTGTTTGTGGATTGCATTCATTTATGTAAATAAAATTGGACAGTTCACAAAATACATTCGCTTTCTCGCGAAAAAAAACTTCAATTGGTGGTTTATTCGCAGAAACTAATTACAATTTATATCGATAGATAAATTAAGCTCTCTTCTTTGGGAATTTTTGTCTTTAAATGCGTTAACATTTTTTTGTTAGCGGTTCGTCCATTCGCTGGTCACTGAGCTGTACCTTTATTACTACTACAGTCAACAAGCGGACTCCTGCCTATTTACAGAGTTTTCAGCAATACAGTTGCATCCAATTATGTTTAGCTATCCGTTTTTCTTGACTGCCTCACTCCACGTTAATAAATCGCAGACTCAAAACAAACTGACTTCTATTTCTTGTTGAGGAATAACTAGGAATTTGAAGAAATGTTAAGGTCCATTCATAGCTCAGCGAACTGCGAATATGAACGAGCGAATATTCGCCAGTTTTGATTCATTCACAGCAACTTTTCTTTTTTCCAAAAAAAAATAAATTTGTGAGGTTATCCTCTCGCGAATGTTTTAGTCACGCGAATGTGGATTGCGTTTTACATCAATGGAATGTGAATAAAATTTGACAGTTCGCAAAAAGTATTCGTCTATTCGTGGAAAAATCAGCGAATTGATGATTTCTTCGAAGAAATTAATTACTTTTCAAATTTTTTTCTAACAAACGATAGATAAATTAGATGTGCTAAAAATGATTTGTTCGCCATTCGCCCATTCGCTGGTCGCTGAGCTGTGAATGTACCTTTAAAGATTCTATTGCTAGCGGAAGTGGCTGGAGGTTGTTCTGGCATATCTTAAGGCAGAAAATGAACCTTATATCTATTTATATGTGTACACCCTTTTAAAGAATATTTAAGTTTTTGTTTACCTTGAAATAATTCTAACGCATATCAATTTTAGACGGAGTATAAATATTGCTATGATCTGGTGCTGCACTATGTACTCCACTTCCTTAACAGACAGTAAGCTGTAATACGTATGTATTACCAATGTACAGACATAAATCTCTCTGAATTTCGTAATAAAATTTTTTGTTTCTTTTTGCAGATGTTAAAATTGATTCGTGGGTTTTCACACCAGTAAGACTGGACATATTTTGTTTGTAACTTTTTAAAAGTTTAGTAAATCTAGCGAAAGAAAGAATAATTATTTTGTATGGAAATGGAAATTATTTTTTATATCAGGAAGAAACAGTTGTTTAACTATATATTTAAATTATTTGTTAGACCTATATATATATGTGTTGTCTCAAATAAACTTGTTTATAGTCGAGTAAAAATATAAACTGTAATACTCATATTTAAAATAAATGGAAAACTGACCAGGTCTTATTGTGCACTTGCGTTACATATTTATTTATTTATTTTTAATTTATTGAAATTAATAACTTGTTTAATTGTATGAGTTCTTGTTAAAGTACATAGTACATAATATACATGTTTATTTATGGTAATTATATTTATTCATATTTGTTTATCTTAAAATTGAAATAAATGCAGTCCAGTTCAGTCTGATCACTCAAATTGTTTCCTTTTTTTTTTTTTTTAGTTAACTTAATTAAATCTAGGCTAATTGATCAATAAATAGAAACAGCAGGTAAGCATTTTTTTGTAGCTTTTAGTACGTGGGCTCTGCAGAATACAAATATGTATATATGTATGCTTCGTACTATCCCACCAATTTGCATCTGAATGAAGCTCAATTTTCTTCAGTTGAGGACGAGATTATGTGAATTCTGTTTATAGGTGTGTAGATAATATGTATGCATATTTTATTTTATCTGATGGGGCAAACCACGACTCATTCACGGTGCAGATAAATGCATCACATCTAGAGGGTAAAAATGCATTTGGAATGTCCAGTAATTTCCCACTGAGAGTGGGATATAAAGCGTTTCCAAACTTTGACAGGTGATTGCAGCCATATTGTTGAAGCTGTATGCATCAAATTGGCTGTCATTTATTAAGTCTGTTTTGTCAAAACAATGTGGATAGTTAAAGCGTTCAATTACATGTACGAATAATAAAATTGTCTTATGAAACTATGCCTTCTGTTTGAGCAATATATATATATAATATATTGCGCTGCCCACAACTTGTCGAATTTTACGTCATTTTACGCCTACACCCGTACAAGATTCAACTGACTCAGGAGCTTAAAGTAAATGACCAGCGAAGCGACTCTCCCTCTTTTTCGGTTTCAATAAAAGAAAATACTCTCAATTCATATTTTAACATTAAAATCATTAAAATACTATTTACATTTATTTATGATACAAGTACATACAATTTACAAACATCATGTATGAAGTAATGATTCTTGTTCTTTAAGTTTGTTTGTATTGTCGTTCTTTCTTTCGTTTCTCTTAATTTCTATGTACTTTTGTGTTCTCTTCTTGTGCAGATTCAATTTCACATAGTCAATTGGAAATTCTACACAACTATTGTTTATCTCCTCGCCGTCCAGGGCAGCACCACGCACCAGTATTGAGTTTGCACAATTCAATAGAGCCAAAATCATGAAGGGAATTGCATGTGATATAAAGCAACTTTTCAATAGATTTTCTGCAAATAAATAAAGGAAAACATTGAATAAAAATGTTATTTACTATATTTCTAATAAATATAGGCATTTAGCTAAAAATGATGCAAAAGAGCAGCTTTACTATTTCGGTCTAAGCATTAAGTTTTTGTACGAACAATGCACACTAATCTAATCATGATGCTTTAGACAAATCTAAAGAATTTACTTATGGAAGTGTTATTTCGAGAGTGAGTGTCATATAATATAAGCAAACCAAGCTTACAAATAGGACGCCATAAAGTTATAACTAACAAAATGTGCACTTCAAGGTTGTCTTAGGCCTTTTACAATTTATTGACAGTTGAAGGAAGATAAGCTGTCTCTATGAGTTGCATATTCACTACAATAATATATTTTCTTTTGCATTATCTTTGATAGCTTAGTCAAATATTTGTTAGTTTATTTTAAGAAAATATTTTATACTCTTAAAATAGGTTTATTATATAATGCCTAAGATAACAATCATTATAATCATAATAAGCAGCAGATCATTTCTGTCCTACATCTCGAATCCAAAGAAAAACTATTAGATTTTATTCGTTGTTCGTAAATTTATCGCATTCAAATAAAGCATAGTAAATGCAACGGGCTCTACAATCCAACCCAATAGAGGCCAAGGTCTAGCTCCTCACAACACTATGTGCTGTGTGTGGTACACATTTCTGCACATACCTAAAGAAGGGGCCTACAGTATAGTAGATAGAACTCTTCCGTCAATTTGACGTTTGGCTCCTCCAAGTTGAAAGTTACCACTGATTTTAAATGTACTCTGATGTAGAGCTGTGTCAATCGTAATTGATTCAATCATTTTGACCCGTTCAAACAAAAGTATTGGTGATTGATCACAAAACCAATACTTTTCTCACAACTCAGGCTCTTTCAGTTGTCCCGGTTATTTAGTAAAGAACGAATGAAACAAAAGTATTGGCAATAACGGAGCGAAAAGGAAATTGGAATTTCTTTATGGTTTTTTTCCATATGACACTAAGAATATACTTGTCTCACTTTCGACAACACAATACATCAGTAGAATGAACGAAGAACTAAGAACGAAACCAATCCAATACTAAGATCTGATTTGCATGGATGATCGTTGTTTTGAGCCAATACAATATATCTATCTCTATCATTAAACGATTGAATGATTGATTGGAATGACCGAATCATTTTTGAAACCAATACTTAAACGAATGACACAGCTCTACTCTGACGTTTCCGGCAAAATCAAATCGGAGCTCACACACGCATTCTTAATCGGTGGTAGTTTTTATGGGCGTTAACATTCTGTATAGTCGTTCCGCATATTTTGTTGTAGTTAATTGAAAGGCAGTCTGCTGAAAATCCAGCTTTTGCTTGAAATTTAAGAAACTTTTAGCCAAAGCTAAAAGGGATAAAAAAAGAAGGTCAGGCACAGAGCTGTAAAAGAATGCAATCATTTTTTAATGTATTTCCTTGGAATGGTCCAAAAAACGATTTAATTCAATGACTTCAATAAAGACTTTTGATGTCATGACTGCAGCAATCAATTTTAGCATTCAGAATGGTGAAGTAAGAAAGAATGCAATCTTTTTTGAATGTTCTGCATTCTTTGAAGTCATTTGAAGCCACTAGCATTCACTGATTGCATTCAATTCCTTGAAGTCAGTTCAAGTCAGTGACTGCATTCACTTAGTAGAAGTCTTTGAAGTCTTTTGAAGTCTTTGAAGTCAGTGATTGCATTCATTTAGTTGAAGTCTTTTGAAGCCACTTGAAGTCTTTTAAGTAAGTGGGGCCAATACAAAAAAGGTATACATAATAATGAAACATTAATATTGTGTTTTGCCTCAAGCATAGGTACGTAAAATCTTCACAGCTTAATTTTATTAAAATATAAACACTTTTTGAAAACGCAAAAATTTGTCATTTTTCTGTGTCTTACGTCTATTTAATAAATAAATGTGCAAGTGAATGATTTATAAACCTATTTGCTTTTTATTTTTTAAAAATGAGTAATATGTTTTCATTGAGATAAAGCCCTGCCACAAATAATCATAAAAATCATATAATACCTGGATATAAGTAAAGGTCCAAAAGTATCCAAATGCCGCGCCACACGTTGACTGCTCCTATGAAACTTATTAGATAATAAGTATCTGCTAAAACCAGTTTTAATGTACCATCTACATTTCTGCAACTCAGCCGCAAGATTGGTTGTAAGGCAAATGTAAGGCCTACTATTCCATATCCTATAAACTATTAATATTACGTTATTTTAGTCAAGAAAGTTTTTAATACATAAATAGCTATGGAAAAGAGATTTATTAATAAGCTAATTGTCTAAAAGAATATATGCTAAAATATTTAAATCGGAGTCTAAAGGATGAATCATAGTTGTAATGTATTCAGTCAGTAAATGAAGGGTTCGGTGCTCAGGTCCCAGCTAAAGATAAATAATTCGTTTAGAAGCACAAAGTGTATTTCAACACAAAGGCGAAAAAGATACTGTGAGTTGCAAACGAATGCAAAATGACATACAATTCTCCCCTCTTATTTGGACACCACCCGTGGTGAATAAATATTCAAATTTGCGTTAACAGTCACGAAGGCGAAAAAGACTGTTGAAACCTAAACTTTAAAAACCATTTTCTGTAAAACTACGTTTCGAAACAAACACATTTGCGCACTTAGCCATCGCTTTAATGAATAATATATTGAATTCCTTTTGGCATATAAGAATATTTTACGATTGAGTGGGTTTTATTTCCCACACACAAAACTTTGTTGATTTTTTAACTTTGGACCTTTGTGGATTTAAACTCAGGCCTTAGGCTCGTTTCACACTATCCGGTTTTAGCCGGATTGGCAAGTTTCAAATTTTTTTCTCTCAGCAAGAGTTAAATCTCTGAAAATTTTCGCAAAAATGTTAAGCAAAATAACAACTTGCAATTATTTTTTTAACCATAAAATAAAATTTCCGAACTAAATTTATTGGGCTAAAATTCGCAGTATGGGAAAATTTCTTACTCTTTTGTGAGAACTCGTTTCTGTAAAAAAAAAACCACGAAATATTTATGTACGCGAATAGGTTTACGTTGAAATTGTTAAAATTTCGTCAAAATTCGCTGCCTTGTGAGAGAACGCGACAAACCTGTTATTTTTCCAATAAACCTAATGCAATTGCCATTACCACGATTTTAAAGAGTTGTATTTCATTTTAAAAACAAGCATCCTTTATATTAGTACCTAAAATATACATATGCATATGTTTGTAATGTAATGTTTAAAAATCTTACCAAAGACCCAAAAGCCGAAATAAATGCATTATTCACATAAAAGGTTAGGTCGAAAATCTGCCATAATCCCCGCCAAGCAAGAACAACCAATATGCCGACAACAATTGCTGAGAAATATGTATCCAAAACGTATAGCAGAGGACGGCGATATTTCTGAAAAATAGAAAATATTTTATAAATCTTTCTGTATCCCAAGAAAACACATGCAAGTACAAGAAAACACATTTGACAAAGGACTTTCGCTCAGCGTAGATACGCATATTCAATCAAGAATAAGATATTTAACAAATTTTTGATTCACGGAGTGCAAGTGCAAATTTATAAAAAAGGTAGACCTGCGGCTTATTTCACCAACTCATAGAATGATATTTACAATCGTGTTTTAATAAAAGTTGTAGAATAGCCATCAAATTTCATTTGCCCATTAGTAAGTTGTACAAAAATACTCTGCGAAACAAGGCATCAGATTACAAATTTTTAGTCCAGTTCCACAAGTCCAAATTTGTAGTTGTAACTTATATTTGGTGAAAAATAGTAGGCCACGGCTTTCCGTGATAGTTTTTGTGTGTTACATCTTGCCCTTTGCGTCCTAGAAATCTTTCTATTGCGTCCAGAGTCGCCATGTACTGGCAGATGACAATTTTAGAAATACTTAGTTAAATATGTGGTGTATTCGCCTGCGTAACCCTGCGATTTACAAGCCATCTTGTGCAGTTTTTGGCAATGTACTCAGCTCTTGAAATTTCTCCGATCTTTAAAATGCTACGTTTGTAGGTTGCCATTAACGAAAGTATCACGATCACTTTTTTCGTGATACATAATAGTGATCAAATTTTGAATAGCGCTGCAAACGCAGACTTTGGATTGGGAATCCAGCTGACTGTATCCAGTCCAGTACTGTCATCGCTGGAGACAAAGTATTGGAAACTTAGGTCCATCGGATTCCTTCGTTTCCTATCGCCGATGCCGCATTTAATAGTACTGGTGGAAGAATACAGCCTTTACGCAACCCACTTTGGACTTCCTGAGGAATGGCGATCCATATTAAATGCAGCGATATGTACATAATAGGTCCGTTCGTACCCTCCTAACACAGCGAATTTTTATGAAAGTTTAACGAATTTCTACGAAAAGCTGTTCGCGTACGGAGAGTTTTCGTAGTTTTTCGCAGAAGAGAGCGATAACGAGAGAGTTAAAAATTTCCTCATTATACGAATTTCTGTGGGCTGATTTATGAAAACTGTCAAATCTGTCAAACCATTATATTTTCAGCATTTTATTGGTTGTTTATTTTTTCGTAATTTTAGTTCTCTCTGAGAGAATTTTACCCCCACTCTTTGAAATTTGATAATCTACGAATTTTAGTGCAAAAAGTACGCGAATAGACCTAATATAGAATTAGTCTTGTTCTCGTGAACATTTTCCGATTTTCTGTATGTTTGTCACAAAATCCACATACCTATGTACATATGTTACATTGTAAATGCGTGAATGAATTTTGTTTAAACTTCTTATCTGGGATTTTGGGCTAATCTCCAGCATACAGCATAATCTAACAGCATACACGTGCAAGAAGATAGGACCAGTTCGTGCAGTTTATATTATTTTCGGCATTTTAACTTAACTGACCCACTTTATAGCTTCTTCCCCTAAACTTGTTTAGGATAGATAAACTTTTACTCCCTCCCTATACTATAAGAAATGGGACAAGTATTTATGAAAACTTGTTTCTTTAACCTTCACTGTATAGCCGGTACCACCTTTAAGCAAAATATTTCAATGGTAAACAAGGCAAAACCCATAAATATCGTCTGATTTACTGCTATAACAATAATCCGAGTAAGCGTTTGAAGATCAACGTTACGATCGCATAATTTTGCCTATATTTGTCCCGTGCTTACGAAACATGATTTTCTAGTTTATGTATGTAAATTTATTAATTTAGCATAGAAATCAAGAGCGTCATACTTTTATGTACACTGTATTACCGAAATTTGAATTTTTACTGTCCAAGTTTCGGCATATTAAGGAGCATATAAAAACCCCTTTTACTTAAGTTTTGATTTGATCGTTTAAACTGAATAAAATTATAGATATTTGTAAGAATGGAACCATTACATAACATCTAACAGTGCTCTATTGGAAATAGTATAAATTTTTCAAGAGATCAAAGTTACAATATTATATAACTTTCATCGCAATTCTTACGAAAATTATTTAGCAAAATAAACAGAATGTACCTAAAGCGATTCCTGTTTTGATTAGAAAGTTACTCTGGGGTTATTTATTCGAAGCTGCGAGTAGCACCAGTCGTTCTTTATTCTCTTCTCTGATATCGAGTTGTGAACTTACTTAATCCTGGAAGTTGAGGGAGTTAACGTAATAGTTTATGCGGAAAACAACTCAAAACGCTTTGAGACCTTATGCAAAACGCTCTTTCTAGGCTGTCTTAATGGACTAAGAAATGTGGATTAGAGTTTAACCTACAAAAAACAATAGCAGCTCTGGACATCTTATTTGATAATCTTTGATCTTTGGGTGATCTACAGAAAAAAAAAACACTCAAATCCTGTGGAATCTCAATAGACCTACACTTTCGCGTTCTTTTTGCACTAAAATTTGTAGATTATCAAATTTCGAAAAGTGGGGCTAAAATTACGAAAAAGTAAACGAAAGGGTTGAACAAGAAAAAGTTAAAAATACACTGGGTTGACAGCTTTGACAGTTTTCATAAACCAGTTCACAGAAATTTCTTGCACTAAAGTTCGTAGCAAGGGGAAATTTCTTACCCTCTCGTGAGCGCTCTCTTCTGCGAAAAAGTACGAAAATTCTCCGTACGCGAACCGTTTCGTAAAAATTCGTAATATTTCGTAAAAGTTCGCTGTTTTAGGAGGGTACGCGACCGGACCTAATGTGGCTGTTTCTTATAAACATAGAAAGTCGTTGAACCATTGGTAAAGTTGTGAACTAATGATTGTTGTAGGTAAATAAATGAACTGTCAACATTTGTGTGGAAGGTGACTCTTACAACAAGTTGGTAAATTTAGGATACAAATTATACATTATACATATTAAAAAAATGGTAAGCGTGGATAACTTAGGATAACGGTATTTCTACATTTCATATCATCATAAGTAAAATTAGAAGTTTAAAAAAATGGCCGAGACGTAACTAAAATTTGGGGGTGTTCATGAAACTTTTTTCGTAAATACTAAATATAAACGTTCCACGATTAAAGGCACATCTTATAAATCAAATTTATTGAATTTTTATACTCACTTTTGTATTAAAAATAGTTGAAATATCAAAGTACACTTTTCTATGATCAACTGCCACAACAAATGGAGGGGCAATGAGATTTCGCGCCGTTCTACTTATAACTAAAGCAGCTATTGATATTGAGGTCGTTATTGCAATTATTTTAAGCGAAGTTTCACTAGTGAGATTATCGCACAGATTCCAAACTCCGCGCCACATATTTACACAAACCACCCCAAATATGGCTGTGTATAAACGGGACGCTATATAGTACGTCAATCTTTTTTTATCTGGATCAAATGATTTTCGAAAAATATCTTGACACAAGGTAAAGAACATGTGACCGAAACAGCCCACTGCAAATGACACTAAAGCGGATATGTTTTTATTTTCTGGCAGCATTAAAACTTCAATCAGTCCCCAGGTACCCCTCCAATATGCAATAACACATGGGGCTACTATTAATGAGGATATAACAATGTCTATACATTTTAGAAGCAACAAGTAATTATTATTTGACGTCTCAGGCACCTCTTCCGGTATACTCGTATATGTTTTTTCGTTATTTTTTATCATTTCTTTTAATTTATTTTCTTTTTTTTTTTAACTTAAAAGCACAATTCACTTTGTTGTTTTATTTATGAAAAAAAAAAAAAAAAATTCACTTCACTGAATTCTGATGTAACTTATAAACATCAGTGTCCCTTATTATTCTTTTCGCATGGATAAATAATTTTACATTAGAAATAAAAAAACACATCTCCCGCTCAATGAAAGAAAAATATTAAAATTAGATTTTTGTGATTTGAATAGTAGTTACTTTGTGGTGTATATTTTTTACAATGACAACAAAATATCTGTGTTGTTTGCCCCTCCACTTAATTAAGCAAAAAAAAAAAATTTAAGTTTTCTCCGTGTAGTAATATTTTCCTCCGCGAGCACTAGTTTATAACGATGAGTACCTTTGGTACTGATCAAAATTATTTATAAAGAAAATAAAGGCAAAAAATTACCTTCGTAGTCTCCTTATCCCACTTCACAGCTTGCAATTAGGCATCAGATACAAGAGATTTTATGACACAATTAAAAAAAAAAAAAAAAAAAAAAAAAAATTATCGTAACGAAATTATTTCAAAGTCAAATATTAACTAGATAATTGACGTAAACTATATAATAATGAACGTATAAAAAGGAAGGCACACCGTAGAGATCTTTTCACTGTACATGCTGAACTGAGAACGGCTCGGCATCATAAATCTTTGTGGACCGACCGAAAATTAAATCCGAAAATAACGAAATGTTCAAACGCGTTAAGTTGACAAACACTAAAAAGGAAAACAGCGATGAGAATTATTGACCCTCTTCATAGGGAGACGGAGAATTAGAATGAATTGAGATAAGTTATATTATCTTTCAGTGATTCCATTCCATTACACCGTATCTACATTATGTAGCTCTTAATAAATTTATTTGTTAATGTAGGTAAAAATCCCTATAGCAGACTGAGACGGATACTTCTTTTCGTTGTCCATTCTGTTCGATTGATGTGCACACTTGGTCGGCGTAAATTTTTTGACAGCGCAATATTAAAGAGTGCATGTAAGTACTTATGTATACGTAAGTATTTGTGCAAACTTTAACATAAGTGTCTGCAATAATATTTATGCTAATAATATTCAATCATTTATTATATTGTAAATAGTAAACTTGTTTTTACACTGAATTCTCTGCAAGTTTAAATGCAAATGATTGTAATGATTTTATCCAACTGTCTCTTGTCTCTGAATTTAAACGAAATGATTCAATCGATTTCAATGAAATTCACTTTTCGCTATTTATATTCGCAAGGGGATTTCCGATTTTTGCTGAGCCCCCGTCTTGTTAACTAGTTTCTAGAATTGTAAGAGGAAAAAACAATTATTTCAATGATTTGATTGCAATTGGTAGCCAAGCCAAGCAGTCTTGACAAAGTCATCGGTAACACGTCAAACTTGAAATTACATTCTATGTAAAAATTCTGTATTTTTAGCAATTCTGAAAATTTGGAAGCTTTTAGAAAGCAATAATGCATTATGAAACTTAGAACTATAAGACTACGTTGACCTTGCCAATTTTATTTATTGTCATACTTGACCTAGTCAATAGGTTTTTTGCACTTAAATTTGTGGATGATCAAATTTCATAGAGGAGGGGGGTAACATTCTCTCTTTCTTACTCTATTCTGTGAAAAACTTTAAAAATTCCTCCACCTCCTCGTAAAATTTCGTAAAAATTCTTCGCCTTAGGACAGTGATGGGCATGTACAAAATTTCTTCTGACGACAAAAATTGTTGAACAAAAAAACTTGACAAACATTCGAAAAATGTTATTGTAGTTGATGTTGGAGTTGGAAAATGGGCAATCTCTCGACAAATCAGAAACGTTTGACTACCTAGACCGTGCCCAATGCAACGAAACGAATTTCGTGCGGACTGGATGATGGGACAGCTAGATCACTCGACGGATTGAGTAATATAATATAAAAAGTTGTTGGGGTATTGTCAAATTTTTGTAGTTTTTCATATAAGGGAGTGGTCACGAGAGAGTAAGAAATTTCCCATGCTAGGAACTTTAGTGCAAGAAAGTCGTGGGTCTGGTGCATTTTCAACTTTTTCTAGTTCAAATCGTTCGTTTACTTACTTACTTACTTTACTTAAAGGGCTCCCGACCCTTGTAGAGTCCCTGCCTGAGACATCATTGCTTCCAGTTGTGAAGACCAAGTTTTCTGGCATCCGCGACTGCTTGGTCTTTGTACTGGAGGTTTGGTCTTCTTCTCCATCTTGCACCTGGGGGCTGGGACTCGATGATCCTCTTGGCTGGAGCATTATTGTCCATTCGCTCGATGTGGCCGAGCTAATGTCCACATCCACATACTGGTACATCTCATAGAGTTCGCGGTTGTATCTTCTCCTCCAATCGCCCTCTTCGCATAAGATACCTAATATCCGACGGAGTATTTTTCGCTCGAACGTGCCCAATATTTCCTCAACTTTCTTACTTATCGCCCAGCACTCGGCTCCATACAGCAGGACTGGTATGGAGTCCTGTGGTCCGTTGTCCGTTGAGTTAGGAGTTTTGAACCCACTTGTTTCTCCAAACCAAAGTAGCAGCGGTTTAATAGGGTTATTCTTCGTCGGATCTCTTCAAAGGTGTCATTTGTAGGATTAATACTTGTTCCGAGGTAGGTGAACTCCTTAACTTGCCGGGATCTTCCGATGATGTCAATATCGTGTGCGGACGGATTTGTGAAAGATAGTGCTTTCCGTGTTGACACCTGCCCTGCGCACTATCTGCTCCAACACGATATTGAAGAAATCACATGACAGAGCATCTCCTTGCCTGAATCCGGTGCACGTTTGGAAGAGCCCCGAAGAGTTGTTTCCAAGTTGTTTTCCAGCGTTACGCGACACATCTGGATAAGTTTTGCCGGCATTCCGCATTGGGCCATCACCTGGTAGAGCTCAAGACGATGAATCCTGTCATAGGCGGCTTTAAAGTCGATGAAAAGGTGGTGGGTTTCGACTTGAAATTCTTTGGTCTTTTCTATGATTTGTCTGAGTGTGAAAATTTGGTCTGTTGTCAATCTGCCGGGCATCCACGGGAAGCCACACTGATACGTGCCGATTAGTGTGTTGCAGAAAGTTTTGAGACGTTCACAAAATACGTTGAATAGGATATTATATGTGACATTTTCCTCGGTAGTCTACAAGGCATAGGATCGCCTTTTTTGAAGATGGGGCATCAAAGTCATCCGTTTACTTTTACGTAATTTTAGTTCCCTTTGAGAAAACCTACGAATTTTATTGCCTACTATTGCACTCCGAGTCAGCTGTCGAATTCATTGCGGAATGATTTCATGCGATCCGCACCTAATTCCCATAACTGAAAACGTCGGCTAGCATGTGAACGGATGTCGGTAAGGTATTGATTGAAAGTAAGCATTATCTAAACTTAAAATAGATGGGGATTACGATCTACAGTTTGTTATTTTTCCAATTTACCTCTTCGAAATGATGCAAACCAAGTCATTTTAATATAAATATGATGATTGAAGATAGAAATAAATTGAAATGATACAAAATACTTTCATTTACAGATAACGAACAACACAGCCACAGTTCCAAGCGTCTTCAACGTCTGAAGAAATTCCGACAGAAATTCAGTTCAAAGTCTTTTTGGAAAACTTGGGAACAGGAAGTTTGGAGGATCCTTTTAAAGAAAATTCTCTAGAAAATTGATTTTATTTATTTTTTGTTTGTTTTCTCTTAGCGTCGGGCAATTGTATTACATCCTTCTCTTGTATCTTTATGCACCTTCTTATATTCCTTGTTTTTCTTTAGATTAATTTAAAATCTATTTTTTTAAATTAGTAACTGTTGAAGAATACATATTTGCACTTAACAGAAAAACCGGTGGATTCGAAATCGTTAATAATGCGCTTTTGCGGACGGATAATGTAGTACATTCGGCGGTTTCTATAATAGGATCACACAGAAAGGAATCAGTAAAAGCCTCCACGATAATTGGCATGATTGATGAAATAGGGGGACTTATTCATTATAGTTTCATGGAAGCATACTTGCCTTTATACCTATATTTATACCTTTCGAAAAAAACAAAGCTTTATACCGACAGAACTCTGACAGTTGTTTTTTTTTTTAAACAAATTTTAGGGTATTTTTAGTTTTTATTACTTATTTTTTTATAGTAATTTTCATGACGCATACATTCTATTTATATCATGTTGGTATTTATCCTGAATATCCTTTCGTTTGAGTTTGAATGCGGCTGTTACCAATCCCATATCAGGTGACCAGACTTCTTTGCACAATGTTATAGCGGCGGGAATCTCGAACTTTTGTAGTTTACCTGGAAATAATAAAAAAAAGACTTAGAATTTTTAAAGTTACTAGGTTAGGTGAGGTGGCTATCATGGCAAGGATTTCCCGTTACCTATGTCTAAAAATTAAAAGTGGCTTGGTAGGGTGACTGACTCAATCAACCCTAATTGTAAAGGCACAAAGGTGCAAACGAATATTTGGGTGATTGGAAAGGGTTTTTCCATTATGTATTTCTGAACTTTGACAGGTGATTGCGGCCATATTGTTGGAGCTTTGTCTGTCAAATTGGCTGTCACTTATTAAGTAGGTCTTGCCTACTAACAACACAGAGAGTTATAGCGTTAAACAACAAGTGCAAATGATTAAATTGTTTTATGAAAGTGGGTGTTCTATTCGAACAACACATCGCGCGCTTAACGCCTTTTACTGTCGCCCATTTCTGGATGAAGGGTTCGTCAACAATAAAATTATTAAAATTGGGACGATAGCAATCCATACGAGATCCAGAAAATTGCAATTCATCCAAAGAAAGAACCTGTTTGGTGTGGGTTTTGGACTTGCGGCAGCATTGGTGTATACTTCTTTGAGAACAACGCCTGGACAAGGCCGTTAACGTCAACGGCGAAAGCTATCGGTTGATGATAACCAATTTCTTTAAGCCCCAATTGGATGATATGGACGCCGACAACATGTGGTTTCAACAGGACGGCGCTATGTGCTACACAGCCCGTGCTTCAATGGACATTTTGTACGAGAGATTTCTGATCATGTTTATCTCACGCGGAGGCGATGTGGGCTACCCAGATTGTGCGATTTTACCTCGTTAGACTTCTTCTTGTGAGGTTTTCGCAAGTCACAGATCTATGCCAATAAACCGGTAGCAACTACTACAATGAAAACCAACATACTCAATGCCACTGGTTAAGGCTTAGGTGTCGGCTAGATAAGGTGACTGATTCAATCGGACCTCTTATACCTAGGTGCACCGTGGAGGTAGTTGTATGTATGACTGATATACAGACGTTATTTGATTACTAGACCGAATCTAGTAGGTAAAACTATCGTTTACAAACATTCAAAAGCTTTCTACTTACATTTCTTTGCGTGTTCCGATATTTCCGCTATTACGGCCTTCTCCATAATTGGTGATGTGCAGAGTTCCTCAAAGTTTCTCGATGAAATTCCAAATTTAGCTGCCAGCTCCTCAATATGCTTTGGATTGGGTACAATCAATGCAACCGTAAATTGCTTTGATGGATCACCATAAACACAGATATTTTCTACAACAGGGCATGTCTTAAGTTCAGATTCAACTTTACCAAGCGACACATATTCTCCTGCTTGTAATTTAACTAAATCCTTTTTTCTATCTACAAAATCCCAGAAACAGAATTTTATTCATTTCATTAAGAAAAAGAAATTAAAAATTAATATTACCAATGATTTTAAGTACACCGTCGGCGTGCATTTCACCAATGTCTCCGGTTTGGAACCACCGTTTACCGTCTTCTTCGAAGAATTCTTCTTTTGTTTTTGATGGAAGCTTGTAATAACCCAGGCAAACGCTGTCACCGCCAATAACAATTTCTCCCTACAAGTAAGATACTTAAAATGCGAACTTGGCGATAAGAAAAAACTTAAACACACCTGTGGATATGGTTTGTTGGTAACTCTGTAGTTACCTTCCTCCCAATTAACTAAACGAATGTCACACATTGTTAATGGTGCTCCAACACGGCCATACGACATATCTCGGTCTGAAAAAGAAAATATTTTTTAATAAAAATTTAATTCTTTCGACATTTTATGTGTTTGAATCTTTAGGTGCAGACACTTGAAGAATGTAGGAGAGAAAATTGTTCAACGTGTTGTTATTGCTTGGCAAAACCATTCGATATAGAGCAATACAAAGGTTCCTCAAATTGTTTGGACATTTGTCCTTTCAGCAACTGTCAATGTCAATGTTACCGTCAGCTGTCAAAATATTCAGTATGGTTTGCCATTTCATCAGTCCTCGTTGCACGCTTATTGAATGTGAATTGCCGGCTCAGTTGTAAGTTTCGTCGTGAGGTCGGTCGTCATAATAACTGTGTGCGGGCAATTTGTCGCACAATGGAACAGTTTGAGCGTGAGTACACTCTTTTGGACCTTAAGGCAGACTCAGAATATCGATTCGTAGCCGAACAGGTGAATTGGGCATCGCCAGAGTCAACTCGGGCTTACATCCGTAGAATATCATGCTGACGTAAGAAATGAAACTGGACGACCATATACTGAAGCTGGGCCATAGGAAATGCTACCCGGAGTTTCGGAATTATGGGCAAAATAGCATATGGCCAACTTTTGGCTCAGCGGCTATGTCAACAACCAAAATCACGGTTATTGGAGCGACCAAGCACCAATTCTTCAACAAAGATTGACTGTTTAGTACAGTTTATGTCATGGTGCCATCATCGGACCTTATTTCTATCAAAATGAGGAAGGAAACACTGCTACCGTCAATGGTCTCAGGTATAAAACGATGTTAATCGACTTTATGTGGCCAGAGCTTGGAAACATCGATATATCCAAGCGCACAGCTTACAAGCGACGGTAAGCTCAAAGTTTTGAAGGAAAAATGTGGCGACATCAGTCATCCGCGATCATAGACTTGACACAACGCGATTTATTACTCGGAGGCTACGTCAAGTCCTTAGTCTACGCTAACAAGCCAACCACTTTGAACGAGCTTGAGGCTTACATTCGAAGCGCTAGTGCCGGAAAAACGCCGCACATTTTGGATAAAATCATCGAAAATTTAACCGCTTGAAAAACTGCCAGCGATATCGATACGGCCATTTAAATGATGTCTTAATTCACGGCTGACGAGCTGGCAAGAGGTTGCTTGACATAGAACAAAGAAGCAGCAGCTCCGTCCGTGAATATCCCTATTTGCGTCCTCAAGCTTGAAACAGGGGAAAAAAGCGCTACGATATAAGTGCGGAAGAAGTGTGTGTAGAACTGCGTCAACTCACTCGGAATGGGAATGAACTGCGCACAGAATAAAGCTAGCATAAACTGTGTCAATTGTTTCCTTCTACATTTATAGGCGGTAGCTATAGCAGAACTATGCATTCATACATTTTTATAATAATAGCTAAAACAAATTCATACTTACAATCCATAACAGTTGCTCCCGATGTGGTTTCAGTCAAACCATACCCCTGCACCAGATCAACGCACAAGCATACTTTAATTTGTTCGTGTGTATCAGGTGAGAGTGGTGCCCCACCAGACATCATTATTCGCACTCGTCCCCCCATTAGTTGAGCAACTTTTCTGAAAACTAACCTAGAACCCACAATTGTAATCAATTTCTTTATAAGATACTCAATTTTAGTTTTCTCACCTATCAACAATCGGCGTACTATATCCTTGTAACGTCCATTTGACTTTGTATTTGTACAGAAAATTAAACAAAGATTTCTTAAATGCTGATCCAGAATTAATCTTATCGTTGATTCCTTTAGCAATTCTGTCCAAAATTAGCTGCAAAATAATAATAACTGCGTATTAAAATGAATAAAACAATTTTGGCAAAAGAAAATCATACAACATACCGGTACTGATGTCATGCATGTCGGTCTCAGAACTGTTGCATCACCCTTGCAGCCTTTCATGATTTTACTACTCGTATCGATAAGTGTCAATGGTGTAGAGTAACCAATTGGAACACCAGTTAGTAGGCAAACACTTTCAGCGAGCAGTTCAAAGACATGGGCGAGTGGAAGGAATCTTTAAATGAATTAAAAAAAAAAAAAGAAATTAATTGATTTGTTTTGATGGCGGAAGAAGAAACTCATTGAGCTATGATTTCTGTTCCACTGAAGTCTGTCTAAAAACTTACCCCAAAAGAACGTCATCTGGGTAAATAGGTACTACATCACAGAAACCCTTCATAGTTGCAATTAAATTGTTATGTGAAAGCAATACTCCTTTTGGTGTACCAGTTGATCCTGATGTGTACATAATAATTGCAATATCATCGGCCGTTGGTGGTACACCCTCTGTAAAAAGAAAAACAAAAAATCTTTACTTTGGAATCTAAAATTTCTTGTGTTTATAAATAGTTCTTCAGAGGTTCTTTGTATCCAGAGTCTGTACAGACCTGCATGTGTATATATCAAGTACTAGGACAGGAAAGGAGAAGCTTTATGAACAGATGCGATTGATTTATCTTGACGCGAACGATTTCAAGATTCAAGTCAAACTTGCAGGGGAGTTCTTTGTAAAATTTATATCAGTTATATGGAGGGAAGAAGAAGGAAGAGAAGGAGCAAAACTCAGAGTCCAAGGCACGCTAAAGAATCTAGGATGTCTTAAAAAAAACTCATCGCCTGTACTAGGAAAGTGCACGAACGGTCTCCTACTATTTGGAGTGACTTGGGAAAAACAAGTTAAATAAAGAATTGCTGGGACTTGCCTTAGTGTCGGCCTACGCTAAAGCCAATTGCTGCCCTTAACGAATCTAACTACGTTCAAAATCCATGACTCTGCTACCTCCGCAAAGCCAGGAAAGAATCTGCAGCCTAGAGTAGTTTAAGTGTAAGACGAAACAGTGACACAGTATGTTTTCACTCAGCATTAATTCACTCTATCTCATCCCCATTGTTTGTATATGTGGAGTCCTCAGAATTGCCCCCTCCTCAGCTCTTGGTACCATTCTTGACCTACTGCCCCTAGACACCGTCAGCAAACGTTGTCAGCCTCTTCCCAGTGGCTGTCTCTCAACTATGGCCACTCCTCTGTTCTTAATGAATTTAACCTCATTGATGAAACCACTGATTACACCCCGCCAAACTCAGCTTTGGTCGGATCTTCCGGACATCAATCCCCTTTCGTGGAACATGGTCTAATCTGGAGCAGGTGGAAGTCAGAACGATACACATCTACACTGATGGATCCAAGACCTCAGACGGAGTTGTTGGTGGTGTTTGCTCCTCTGTGCTTAACTTAAGCATCTCCTTCCGCCTCCTTGATTCACTGTAGCGTATTTGAGGCGGAAATAATGGCAATCAAAGAAGCTCTGTCCTGGCTGAAGAGAAGTGTACTATATGCTACGGATACTAGCATTTTCACAGTCAGGCAGCCATCAAATCTCTGGAATCATCCACAACCACATAAAAGATCGTACAAGATTGCCGTTCATCTCTGATGGAGATCTCGGAACAATACAACATTCACCTATGCTGGGTGCCAGACCACAGAGATATTCCAGGTAACTGTAAGGCTGCTGAAATTGCCAAACTTGGCACAACCCTCCCAATTAAATCCGTAAGGACGGGAATTGGTACGCCAATTACTACCTGTAAGACCCTGCTTAAACTTGATGCTATAAGGAAGGCCAACGCTATTTGGGTACATTTTCCCTTCAGAATTTCTACAGAGCTCTGGCCTAACCTTAACCAGAGACGTTCAAAAGAACTGTTGCTTCTGACCTGAGCACCATCATCGGTGTCCTTACAGGAAACTGCCTAATTGGCCTACACGCGAGACGTTTGGACCTCCCATCAAATCATTTCTGTCGGAGTTGCAGGGAGGAGGAGGAAGAGAAAACGATTCCTCATCTTCTTTGCAACTGTCCTGCTCTAGCGTCAAGAAAAAATCTCAACTTGGGGTCCTTTTTCTTTGACGACCTTGGTGACCTGTCAGGACTACCCATTAGGCACCTTCTACGCTTTATTAAAAGCTCCGATTGGTTTTCCTGACCTATCAGTTAAACCTCCTCCTAAGTGCTATTTTGTCCGGGAACCTCTATACATTTTCCTTGTAGATCCGGTGGTATCACAATGGACCTTTTAGGCCTAATTGAACTAGTGCCGTTGGCTTCTTTCTCTAAATTATTGAACCCCAACAGTTTCCCAATCGATGGCAGTACAGATGTGTCTGCCTCGCCAATGTTCATAGCAGATCCTAGCCTTGCCAATTCATTTGCCTTTTGTTCTCTACTAAATTGCTGTCTCCAGGTACCGCGCAGAGCTTGATGTGTCCAAATCTAACGTCCAAAACACGTTTCCGTAGTTTCCCAAAACAAACCTCGTATGCCTGACACTATTTATTGGAATCACCCTTTCTAAGTAGTAGCATTAAAATACTTAAGCTTTTTACACAGAGTATTTCATTCAAAGTTGCTCACCGTTTAAGTTAAAACATATATGGCCCAATATAAAGTACATAAACCGCGCACATTACGACAGTTGTAAAATAATATAACCTCTTAAGCGGTGACATGATTCCACTATTCGATAACTAGTGCGGGGAAGTAGAAAACATGTACGAGTACATGTTGGGATATAACTATCGCTTTGCATGCAACGAGGAAGAATGTCAATGACCCTATAGCAGAGGGTAGGATGCGTATAATTTAAAGTTAACTAGGGTGCACTCAATAACACTTCTTACGCACGCAACCATAGTTGAAAGAACGAATATTCCGCATGCACATAATTGCAATCTTGAATCTGCATTTGCTTAGCTATAGATTTCTACTTACAAATAAACTTACAGAAGCTTTTTTGAACAATTTTTGCCGAACTTATCATCACGCCACACTTGGTTAACTAAGATCCGGCTGGAGTTCAATTCTCAACAGCTACGTGCTAATCCGTGACAGTATCAATGCACAGATCGTCTCTAATAACACCACCCATCTGTTCAGTAGTTCATATCTCCCCACTACACTTTCGACAACATCCCTATGGACACACCCCGCCGAAGCAGGCATATTTCTAAACCATGCCTATACCAAGGGCAACCCAATTCCATAATTAAACTAGTTTCCACTATAACAACAACATAAACTGCCAAGGAAAGGAGCAGGTAACAACAAACCAATTCAAGGAACGGTATGGACTCCCTCTGACAGCAATTAAAACTAAACACGCAGGTACTACCGGTCTTCAATAACTACTGGTCAAACCCAGCCCTGTGCAAAGTAGCACTTAAGTAGAACACCGTTAAGACACACAGAGATTTAATAGTTATTCACTAACAACGACTTACCAAATTTGCTATCCGTTCCAATACGAATGACTTGTGAGAATGGAATCAACTCTACATCTTCTTTAAATCCATTTGTGTCTGTCTTCCTTAGCTGATCATCCATATAAATAATGGTTTTAATATTTGGAGTCTTAGCCAAAAGTGACTTGAACTTGGGCAGCAAGTCATGTGATGTGATAACAGCAGTGACCTCGGTTTCATTAATACCTGTTGTATAAGAAAATGTATTTTACAAATTATGTTCCCATGAATGAATAACATGATGTCATACAATGTGCAACGCCTTCATCACCCAGTGTGGCGTATACTGTGACAATTCTCATATTTTGCTTAAAGCATCCATGAGCGGCAATCATCCATTCAGCTCGGGTCTCAGCGAATATAACAATATTAGTGCCTGGCGTTTGTCCACATTCCCGAAGTCCGCGACCAAACGATGTGGCCAAGCGTTCAACTTCGATAAAATTCTTCCACTTATAGTCGCCCATGTTGTACTTTTTGAAAATGCGACCATTCGGTTGAACTTCATCTTCTTCGCTTAGGATTTGCCGTGTGCCAAGGCAACGTTTTGTCGAATGCGTTTTCGCCACATAGTTAAACATATTTTCAAGAGTTGTTATATTGGCCTGCAACATTTTAACGTGCACTTCACGTGGTGGCTCGATCGTTCTGTATGTGACTTGAGTATCATCCTTTTTCACAATTTTTGCCTAAAAATAAAAGAAAAAAAACATATTGAAAATAGTTTCCACTATGGTTGCACGCAGTTGCTGAATGCCTCTTCCCCCTATTCTCCTGTTTCGGTACCATCAGATTTTCATCTAGTCCCAAACCTCAAAAAACTTATTTCTGTGAAGCGTTTCGGATCAAATTAAGAAGTTGAGAGGGTCGTAGAGGAATATTTTCACGGCCTTCCAGACTTTCACTTTTCACAGAATAATGATTTTGGAAAAACGCTGGACCAACTGTGTTCAAGTCCAAGAAGATTACGTAAAAAAATAAAATCATTATTTAACTGAAAATTGGAGTCTTTCATTTTTAGGCCGACAAATTTTCACCTTACCCTCGTATATCTATAGTAGACAAGGCAGTAGGTGCAGTTATATTGTCTTCATAATTTCCCAAACTGGTATGAAGTTTTTCGAGTAAAAATTTGTTAAGTTGGCTCTAAATAAAGTACCATTATTGCTAAGTTTGGCCAAAAACTTGGTATGTCATCTTATGAGACTACCAACCAACATTAATCTTCAACAGTCTTTTAATAGAAAAGGGCATATTGTCAAGTGTAACCACTTTTGCCCAAAAATGTAAAATCCCACCTAATAGCACTTTCTGAACTTAGTCTACGTATGCAATTTAAACGAAATTGTTTGAGCCACTTTCGAGAAAAATTGAATTTTGTTAGAGCGAAGTATGTACAATTATAATTTTGAACAAAAACGTGGTACGCCATTTGATAGGTCTTTACGAAACTAGTTTAAATATGATGCAATTTTTGAGAAAACTATCTCTATCCCCTTAGTCTTTGGTAAAGTACCGTTATACGCGCTTTTGACCAACAATTTCGTAAGCCATTTTTAATGAAATTAAATAATCAGTTTTTAAGCAAATCGCTTTTTAGCCAAAATTTTAACCACTTTTGCCCAAATGTCCAGCCATTTCGTTGCACATCTCTTTAGGCAAATTGGCTTTTTTGCCAAATTTTCTATAAGTAATTGCTGTTAACAATTTTGGTAAGAAATTTAGTACATCATCTGATTAAAATTCTCCAGTCTAACTCAGATATGAAATTTAGTCAGAATCGTTAGACCGTTTTTGGAAAATTGGCCTGAAGTAAAGCATGTACTTTTAATATTGTGGCTAATACATAAATTTCGTTTTCGCCCTTACGGGTTACCCCACAGACCCTAGATATGAAGTTTGATCAAGACCCGAACAGGCTGTAGCCTCATGCACACACAGGCAAACAGACCTACTTTTTTGAATTCCTCTATTATTGTAATGTCAGAATTTATCGATATCGAGTTCGAAATTTTCATCAATCCAATACTTGCCCTATCCTACATACATACATCATATGTAGGTACAAGTAAATGTTGGTACCTAACCTACAAAAAAAAAACATCAATGATGTCCAACAAGACCACAAGTGTCGTTACACTCTAGTGACCATAGTCACTTAAAACTGGCATTTAGCTTAAAACATTGATTTTAAAGATAAACAGCGTAGCGACACAATTATTTTGGCTTTTTTTATGTATGTTTCCCCTTTTAAATTAGTTTTAGATTTAAAGTTTGATAGTAAATAAATATAATAATGACATTTTAATGATGCATGAGTTCATATTTAAATG
The DNA here is from genome assembly GCA_949716465.1 of Chalcosyrphus nemorum. Lineage (NCBI taxonomy): Eukaryota > Metazoa > Arthropoda > Insecta > Diptera > Syrphidae > Chalcosyrphus > Chalcosyrphus nemorum. Next base: position 27,641,539 of record OX454335.1, read on the forward strand.
ACATCTTCCCATTTCTGATCGATTATTTAATTTGCAATTAAATATTTACGTTAATTGTGACACCTAACCGTGAATAGCGTTACTGTGAACGTTGCAAGACTTTGAACGATTAAACCTTACTAAAGTATTAAACAAAAAATAATTACAGACCTAAAGGTATACTTTTATCATATGTATACATGCATATAGCAATTTGTTGAAACAAGGCTGTTGCAATTGCGTGAAAAGGAACGTGAAAAGGAATCGTGCAATATTGATTTTGAATGTATGTTATGTACATACATACATATGTACTTTAAAAGAAAATTTATTGTGTACCGTATGTTAATAAAGGGGGCCGGCGGTTTTGTACATTAATATGCAGTTGAAACGTATCAAATGTTCCCACAGAATGTAGAAATTTAGCCACCAGTCTCTTTAAACAGGTAAAATGCACTGCTTGATATAGAGGCTCATTTTGCTTATACATATGTACCCTGGTTAAAATTCTATCAACAGAGCCATGAGTCGCAGTGAAATCAATCAATCAGATGTGTTGGGACTGTCCTCGATAGTTGCATGAAAACGTCAGTTAGAGGTCATTAAATTCCACGCAAAACTTTGTAAAAATGCATCAGAATCATTCCGATGGATGCAACAAGTCTACCGTGATGTCGCAGGTGTTTTCTAGTGAAATAAACATTTTTTGGAAGATGAACAACTTTGGTTCGCCTATCTTAAATTATCCTAAACGTACGTGATTTTGTTGCAGAATACCAAAATGCTACACTGAGAATAATGGAAGAGGCCCTAAGCATCAACAAAGAGGCCATTAGAACTAAATCGCTATCTAGAAGATGGACTGTTTTGTACGATAATGCACCGAGTCACATAGCACTCAGTGTTCGTCAATTTTCGGCTCGAAATCAAGTGCGTGTGTTAGGGGCCAGTTATAGCTATCATTGAAAATTTTGATTTCCAATTTTAAGACTAAGCAAACAATATTGGCTTTAATTCGTATCAAAATGAACTAATCACTTGTAGAATTTTTTTACAAACAAAAATACCTTGTTCTGAATAAAACTTTTCTTTAAATTCAATTTTATTATTTCACTGTTCAAAATCGATTTCAATGAACAGCTGATCCTAGTTTCTATAATTTTGAACACAACAGTTTCACCGATGTGTTCTATTCTCTTTTTGTTCTCATCTGTCATTTTTCCTTTCAATGATCAACTCCAACCTCAAAACCTTTACTTTGTTGTTGCCATTTCACCGACAGAGCCTTCCACTAATAGACATTTTCCAATGTTTGCTATAACTGACTTGTCAAAAAACTGTTCCACTGATTTGTTCCAATGATGCATTTGAATGATAGCTACGAGTATAACTGGTCTCTTAAATCATCAGCTATTTTTCACCTGATTTGGCACCGTGCATCTTCTTTTTGTTCCCGAAATCGAAAGCATGTTTTCATTCAAAACAATCAAGCCGGTTCGACACCAGGCAATTCCACAAAATAAGCTAGAAAAGGCATCAGGGGCCTCACTCCGTATTACTATTCTAAACTCACATCATTCGTATTCGCAAAATTGCAAATCCATAATTCGAATAGCAAATTCAAATTTGCTACGAACGAACAGTGCTTGGTTGCCAACTTCAAATTTTATTTCTTTTTGCAAAATTGGTACCCCTTATTGCGAATCTAAACGTCAAAATCATAATTTTTCAGACTAAACTAGATATTTTGCAGCACCAGTTGGCAATAGTTGCATTCCATTCTATTTTCTTACAAAGTGTCTGCTAAGATTAGAATCGCAAATCACTTTCGCAAATTTTTGATATAAGAGGAGCAATACAGAGTGAGGCCCCTGAATCACTATTGAATCGGGAAGAGAATATTTCTAGTGAAAACAGATATAGTATTTTAATTATGTTTCTTAGAGCAGTTTCAGGACATTATTTGCCACACTGTGTATTGATCTAAGGTCCCCTCAAAGTTCAGCGACCGGCAACTCATAACAAACAGCATTTATCACATTTAAGGTCCACTTCCAGCTCAGCGAACTGCGAACACGAACGAGCGAATATTCGCCAGTTCTGATGTTTCACAATAACTTTTTTATCTAGACGAAACCAAAGGGAAATAAATTTGTGAGGTTAAACTCCCGCGAATGTGGATTGCATTTCACATGTGTGGAATATGAATAAAATATGACAGAACTGCTGATTTCTTCGCAAAAATTAATCACAATTTAACTTTTTTTCTGCAAAACGATAGATAAATTAAACTCGCTTCTTTGAGAATAGTAAAATTGTGAATTCTATGCCTGTAAATGTGCTAAAAATGGTTTATTCGCGGTTCGACTATTCGCTGGTTGCTGAGCTGTGAATGTACCTTTAACGGCAGATAATTTTACTATTACCAAAGAAGAAAGCTTAATTTTTTTATCGATTTACAGTTAGTAGTAAGTTTTAATTTAAATTCTAATTAGTTTTTGCGAAGAAATCAATAATTCGTTGTTTTTCCGCGAATAAGCAAATGCTTCTTGCGAACTGTCAATTTTTTCTTTCACAGATGTGGAAACTGGAACGCAATCCACATTCGCGAGAGTTTAACCTCACAATCTTTTTTCTTTGGTAAATGACAAGTACGATTCGCAGATTGGGTGTGTTCAGGATTCTAATCACAAATGTATTAGTGAAATCTAGAATTATGAACGCTCAAACTCACTGCATTTCCTCGTCATAATTGGATCTACACTACGTAGTTTCACTGAAGATTTATTTGTGAATTGAGATAATTGCCAGCCGTAGCAGCTGATTTATGACATTTCTCAAATTCACTAACATATTAGTCGAACATTTTTCACTTATAATCCAGTCCCTACCTCACAAAAAGTTGACTAGTTTTGCAGTACATTTGCAAACTCTCAACCAATCAGAGCGACCAAATCTGACTTCACTACGTAGTGACTAGAATCCTGAACACACGCATTGCTACGTCTAAACGCAAAAATTGGTTTAAATGAAATGTCAAAATTCGCGAATATGAGCTCGTTCGTATTCGCAGGTCTCTGAACTTTGAACACGCGTCAGGGGGATTATTCAACTCCTTCATTTTAATGAACACATGATCGCTGATTTCACCAAGGTGGGTCTTAGGCAAGTAAGAATAGATAAATGTCTTAAGGTAAAGTAAATGTGTGTTTTATTGCCACCACTTTATCACATACATAGTATACTATGTGTAAAACCTATAAAAAAATACATTTCGTAACGACATTCGGTCAACATGCAAGCTATCAGACATTTCACTTGGGTAATGTGAAAAATCTTACATTTAATAAAAAAGGCCATTTAGCACAGCGGAAACAAATACGTTTGCAGCTGGAGAATGCAATTTTGAAATGAATAGCCAATGTCATCGCGATGAAAGATATCACAGCTATTACACACATGAAGTGCCACCCAAAATCGTTGGAATACATTCAAAATATTTCATATATTTGTACACAATTGTATTTTTAGATAAGATTAAAGAAAAATGTGTCATTATGTATTAACGTACCTTTACTCTCCGGGCGTCTTGTCTTCTTTTCCATGGTCGTTGCAATACGAGGTATACGGGTAGGGTTACAATATCGTATACAAACGATATCACATTAATGGCTCCAATGGCTCCTTGTATCCAAAAACTTTCCATTCTATAAATATAACATAAGTTATCTTGTTTTATTTTTGTAGATATCTCAAAAGATTGTATATGTTATGTTGTACATCATTTTCTAAATATATTATTAAACTGATTTGATTTTTTTTTTTCAATTTTCTGATAAACTTTTTAGGGTGTGATCGCTATTACCTAATCACATAAAAAAATGTTTGTGATTATTGAAATAAGATTGATCGGAAATGAGTTCGATAGTAATTAACGTGACATACAAGTCTACATAAGTGAAGCTACAAGTCTTTGGATCGTTGTAGATTGGATCGTTGGGATCTAAACTATCGCTGCCTAGATACGGCTTGATACCAAAAGAATGCCTTAATCGGACAAAAGATTCGGTGAGCAGAGGGTTTCACATATTTTAGAAGTATTGTCCCAATCGATGGTGGAACTAAATTCCGAATCACGAATATTGTCCATATGTGCGACCAGGAACATGAAGTACTAGGACTTAGCATTCAACGTGGATTTTTTTTAAAGAATGTCAAAATCTAAGAGTAAAGGGTCCATTTAACTACCAGGCAGAAACTTTGCTTCGGTGCAGTGTTGACAAACTTTGGTGATTCTTATCAATGGATGGCTCCGATGCTGTTCGCCGCTTGGGCTCGAACTTGCACACATTGGGTTAGGAGTAAACACAATACCCTCTGCACCATTGCCTCCCATCAGTGGGTCAAATTTTCTTACCTTGGCAAGGACCATGCTACAAGAGTTTTGACGTCGATGATGGTCTAGCGCTTCTAAATATTGGCTGTTGCAATGAAGAAGAAATCAACGTCACGAATGCATTCCCGATATGCAGCGCCTTTCAAGCAACCTCCTACGATGTGGCATGCGTAGTAACTTGAATGGTGTCCTTATTGTTAAAGAAGTCGATCCTAAATATCATGCCAGCAGGAGAACGATGCCAACAGTAATGAGTCGAAGTGATAATGTGGTACCACTAAGGACAACAATTCACATTCTAAGGACATGCTTCGAATAATGGCAAAAAAGATGGAACTCTTCTTAAAAAGGTAGATGGATGCAAAGTTTGATCCTCACTATAGACCTGTGGCGTAAAAGGAAGTATATAGAGCTGAACTTCTACCCAAAGCAGATGCTTATCTTTTATGAATGCCTCAGAGCTTACTTTCTCAGATTTCGGCATGAACCCCTTATTGTCCAACGTGCACAGAAGCGGTTGAAAATGCGGAACACATAATGATCCACTGTCCACAATTTCGTCAACAGATGAGCACGAAAAAAGCTTGCGAAGCAGTTAGTGAAACTGGCTACCACCATGAAGGAAGGACGAAGACACGACCGACAATCAGCTCGAACAATTTAGTTTTAAATTTCGAAAGACAGTCAAACTTCAAGTCAAAATGGAGGAATAGTATATATATATAATCCACGCCCCTAAAAAGTGGGAATGGCCGGGTATTTAGAGCTCAATCTTTTTTAGCCGAGATGTGAACCAATTCTGGTTGTAGCTTAGTTGAGTAGGGAAATCTTAGTTTTGTATCTTAGTGTACGCAGTTCTGCGCATATGCAGCTCGTCAAATGAATGAGACTTTAAATTTTTATCAATTATTTTACCGGGTTCCTTGTAAAATTACTGAAAAAATGAGTGTTCAGTGAGTGGAAATGTAGATACAAAAATATCCTCGCATAAAAACAAAGACATTCACCCCAATTCTTGAACTCCAATACGCCAGTCGCAACTGACAGTAGTTACAAAGTCGAATATGTTCGTGTTCGTAAGATATGACAGAAGTCGGATTCGACTGTGTTCAAGAATAGGGGTGAAAGTGAAAGATTGAGTTCAATCGAATTGCCAGTTCGTACGTTTTGCGGGATCATACATGAAAAAAATGTTTACATAGCTATGCTCATATCTAGATTTTAACTAATTAAAGCTACCGCAATTAAATAAAATTAATGAATGACAGGAGATACATTTTTATCTTTCTATTTATTTGTTTTTTGAATGGAAAGAGAGACAATCGCCGAAGAAATTACGAAATAAAAAAATATTTTTAGAAAAACAATTTTCAAAATTTATTACACCTACGACATTAAACAAAAAAATTTAAAAAAAAGCCAAACAAACAAAAAAAAAAAACTAAATATTGCATAACCTAAGATTAGAATGATTTTGCATTGGCCTAACGATAACAATGAAAATGAAATAGCCTTCAAAATGTATGCTGAGGTGAAATCCAATAAAAGACTTTGTTGATTGTTGACTGGAATAGCTCTTATCAAACATTTTGTTTACACATGTATTCACTTCAAACGGTGGTCATCTTAAAAATAGCACATCACTGTTGACAGACGTAAGTTTTGATTGTTTACGACTAAAAATTGATTTTTAGTTGGAAAACAGCTTAGAATAGAATTTCGTTTGCAGATTTTGTTAAGCTTTATGTTGGTGATACGATGGTACTTGAAATGCATTCGAAAGTAACATAATGTTAAATCGTTTTGTGTGACGTAATCAGATCAAATGTGACTTGGATTGAATAAGCTAATAAAAAGCTTAACACTAGATGATACTTAGAAGTCGAGCGACCTGCCAAATGCGATATTTAAAAATATTTAATAAGAATGTAGATTTAGCCAAAATAAACATTCTGTGTACAGAGACAAATATAGAGAGACAGAGGTAAAAATAAGTCTTCCTTTTATCTTTCGAAGAGAAAAACACTGTCAATCACGTTCCATTGGCTTTTCGGAAGAATCTTCTGAAAGAGCTTTTCGCTTCCCGATTTCATTTGGGAAGACGCCCAGAATACACTAACACACATTAACTTTCATTGGATTACCTGTGAATGTCATATGGCCCGGCGATTTTTTATTGTAAAAACATAAACAGGAAATATGGCAGTGCACCAACACATAGAGCGGAAGCCAAATTATTATGTTCCATTGGAATCGAGAAGAACAGAATTCTTGAGTAAAACCAAGAATTATTGAGTCTTTATGGCGACCAGTGAATTGGAAAACCGCGAACAAACCATTTTTAGCAGATGGATAACAATCGACAGTTCTACTTGCGAACTGTCAAATTCTACAGATGTGGAACGCAATCCACATTCGCGAAAGTTGAACTTTACAATTCTTTTTTCTTTGATAAATGACAAGAGAAAGTCGCAGATTGATGCAACTAGATAAAAAAAGTTCCTCCGAAAGAAACGTCAAAATTTGCAAATACATATTTGCTGGTTCGTAATCGCAGGTCGCTGAGCTGTAAATAGACCTTTAGTGAATTCAGTATCCAAAACTAGGCAAGCAGATGTTGACTGAACGCAACCCAGCGAAAACAGAAGTGTTTGTCTTTATAAAGAGAGAAAGCGCAGTACTTATGAGTCTCCTACTTAACCCTACTTAATGGTAGTAGATCACATATTATCGTAGATGACACAAAACCAGTTCTTCACAAATGGATGCAGCGTGTTCAAGATCGCAATTGAAGGCAATCATGTCTCAGAAAAAGAGCTCCAAAGTAAGTAAAAAGCATGCATTCAGCGAAATATTTGGGAAAAATAGGGTCCTATTCTCACACCACTCATTGAATAAATACAGATTTCGTAAGTCCCATCCTAACCTCAGAGTGCTGACAAATATCTACGCACCATATGATCTCCATTCGCGCTATCAGAACTACCCCAGTCCTGCAAACAATAACAGAAGAGTAAATAAGAGAAGAGTAAGGCCAATGCTACACGAGCTCCCAAATGGACGCGCGCCCAATGGTCCGCGCAGCTTGGTATCGTCGTCACACGAACCGAATTTTGGCGGGTGCTGAAGAAATTGGTTCGTACGACCATGCCGACAACTTTTTGGTTGCGCTCAGTTGTGTGTACAGCTCTTTAAGTTTGCTGTATACTCAGGGCGCGCGTCCAAATGGGAGCGCAGAAAAAGGAACTCGTGTGGCATTGGCATAAAGTTTGCAGATACAGTAGTATCACTGAAGAAGAAGAAAATATAGACCGCTTGCTTTGCCAATGCAACGGCAGCCCTGAAATTCAAAAACTTCTTCACCATGGCCATTTAAAAAGCATAGAACTGTTGACGTTTTGTTCATTCTCTCTTTCTAGTGTTTCAACCAAGAGCAACTTTCACTCCAAGATAACACAATAGATCCCTTGGAAACCCTCTGTAGACTGAGATCAAACCTAACACAGTGTATTCATAAAACAAATTGTAAGGCAAAAAAGAAATACTTAAAATGACAGGTTTCTCATTATAACCGAGAGAAGTCATAACAAACAAGTGCTGACCCATTTTGTACCTCAATGTTTTCCATTTGCGTCAATGATCAAATTTCTGTAGAAAACAGGTGATCAACTCATAAAAAATAAAACAAAGAAGTTAAACATGTATGTATGTATGAGACTGACCTTTGAAACCAACTGGCTCTTATCAGCAAAGTCATTTTAAATTACTTTGACTGCACATGTATGCAAATAAGCGTAGCGTCCATTGATATCTAATACTGTACGCGGGTTATTTTTTCTTTTTACTCAAACTCGTATCTGAGCTGACCACTAAAACCGCCTACTTCCATTCACCTTTATTCAAACAAACACACTGCATGACTCACTCAGTCAGCTTCCAATACACAGTCTGCACAAGTAGTATTTAGTAATCAAAATAATATTTACAAAGTTTTTTCCCCAAGTTTTGCGGTATCAACAAAGGACATTGACCTTGAATACGTCGTAGAATAGTTATAGCTAATCTAAATATCACACATGCTCGAAGAAGCATGCTTCTCTCATAGAAAACCCAATACAGAGATTGACTAATCGTATGACGCATCATGTGACAAGATATGTATTTTGAGTCCAAACTGCATCGGCTGTTCTTTTGTACTTTGAACTATTTCAATCAGATAGACGCATGTCCAAGTCATTAGAGTTCGACGGAAAAACTGCAGATACCATGAATTAAAAACTACTCTGTCATTTTAACTACTAATTCTGTTCTAAGAATGTATCTTGAGTTAGCGGTCAAGAAGCTTGGCCAAGAAACTGAAAATAAGTGCCCACGCAGTCGGGATGTAACTACAACTGTTTGGTTCACATCCCTTAAAGGGCAGAGCTTACCATGATTCATATTAGCAAATTGCATTCATTCTTCATATGAATTATTCAGTGATAACGAAGATATCAAGTGGCTTATTTCCCCCATTCGATTTCATATAAACTTGTGGGTGAGGTCAACAAGTACAAATTTGTAACTTGTACTAAGCAGTGAAACAAAATACTGAAAACGTATCTCGCATCACTTGGCACTTTATTAATAAACGTGTGTTGGAGTACAAAGTTCATGAGAAAGACGCACGTTTATTAATAAAGTGTTTGGACTTGAAAGTGTCGTATTAGACTCTGAGCTTTAAAATTTGTGGTCAGTTATCGTGGTGGCACACGCTGCTCGTTGCACAAGTAAAAGATGTGTGGACTCTAATCAAGCTTAAGGAAGCAGAAATGTACATACTTACGCTGGAAAATAGCTTGGAGATCATTTACTTCACACTATATGTGCATTCTGCATAGATATGAGGAAATAATTAAAAAGTTTGTAAGATTGGTCTGGCTATCAAATGCTCAGGCAGTCGCACTTTGTCATGCAATTAAATGAATTAAATAAATGAATGAAAAAAATATATTCCTGACCAACAGACTGTGTACCTACAGAATCAATCGCAAGCGTTTGAAAAACTATTTATTATGCTCGATTCAATTCCAAATGAGGTTTTGTTTTTCATTTGAATCGAGTGGGAAAACACTTGAGATTACAAAACTTGTTTAAGGAAATCGCATAGGTTAAGTCATGATGATTAAGAAAACCTCTTGATTTCAAGAAAAGAAAACCAAATGCACAGTAATCTAATAAAAACCAGTAAGAAACTAAATACATACATATGTTTATGAATTTTGCTTAATTTCATGTGGCCAACTAGAGCGGTTGGAAGAAATTAGTGAGCTTTCGTTCGGTTTTGACATAAGGTTAACCCCATTGAAGTTTATTATGGTTGCCTCTTTAGGCCGCAATCATAATTCCATTAAGCGTGGGATGGATCATACCTAAACGAAAATCCTGCTCGCGCGCTGTCAAAATCCGAGCGCACCCATAATTGCATTACACCCAGTCTCCACGAGACATAATTTCAGTCAAGACTCAAGTCGTGACATTAATATGTCCCGTGTAAACCGCACTTTTACGGACTTGACTTGCAATCGGACATTCTAAGTCTTGTCTTCTCTGTGGACATCAACCCTGACTGAAATTTGACATTTGAAGTTTGACAGACGTTTTTTTAAAAATAAACATTTGTTGTGATTTATTAGTGCTTTATAGACGTGCAAAGTTGGCAGATTTTTGATTTTCACAAACAGAATCAAAAAGTTTGTTGATTTTTTAAAAGTAAGTTGAAGAATGAAAAGTCATAACAAAATTCGCCCAGCCTATGACATAAAAGTCTGACTGAAAAGTCTGCCATTTTTCAGACTCTTGTAGACGCAGTGTTACGGAAACGTGAACGTTTGTCATATCATTACGTACGGAATGTGCGAATGAAACCGCTCTATCTACGTATGGAGGCAAAAATGAACGAAAATCGACGAAACTTAGCGAAATGTCATTATGGGTGTAGTATACAAATTATTTGTATTCGCATGCTACGTACGGTCGCGTCCAGAGCCTTTAATTAATTATGGTTGGCCCTTTAGGCTCAGGGAAGGGAAATCTAGAGATGTCTGTCTATAATAGTGTGAGAACCAGACTAAAACCATGTGACATACGGCCACGTATAATGCAATGATCGGTGGGCTCATATTTTGACAGCGCGCAAGCAGAATTTTCGTTCAGATAAGCCATTAAATACCGCAAACTTAATACAACTTGGTTGCATGATTGGGCCTTAAGAAGTGTATTTAGTTCGTTTAGAACGAAAGCATTAAAATCGGAATGAAAATGGCAATTATAATGTTGGATTTAAATAGTGTCTGAAAAAATGGGCATGTTCCGTATTCTAGGAACTAGGTAGTCGAACGATTCTGACTGATTGCTCAAGAGATTCGTAGTGGACTGGATTGAAGGTAAGAAAATTCTCCCTACCTTTTAAGTCAATGTGCAAACTGTCAAAAACTCATTATTCGGAACGTTCTCAATCTCTTAATATTTTGACAGACATGGCATTTTCTTCTGACAAACTGTCAGAACTTCGACATTCTCACATACAATAACTCTGACTGTATAAACCCAGCAAAAAATAAAGACATTTTAACAAAAAAACAAATTAATGTGGAAAAACATAAACAAGTAAGCGTAGTAAGATAAAACAATTAAAACTTAACGTGAGAAACTTCAACTTTGCAAAAGAGAGATTAAAACTTTTTTTTATGGAATGTGCTAAAGTATTTTAAATACTAGCATCAAAAAGAATTGTCTATACGAAAGTGTGAGTCTGGTGTTCTATAAGAAGATTACGGCTATCAGGTGAGACTGTAATTTAGTCAGGTTAAAAGTTAAATGTTGTTTACGTACTTATAGGAAGACAATAGCTTACAGAGCGCTCATAAAAAACATTTTTAGGTTCTAGATTGAATGTAAAGTTGAACACTTACCCCCTTTATTAATAAACGTGTGTTAAAGTTAACTAACTGATTTACAGTTTGATAACCGTACGAAATCCATTAGTTGAACTCTTGATAGCTTTAACAAACGCTTATAAATGTGTAATTTGATTCTTAGATTTTTTACTGAACATATGAAATCCATTGAAAGACCAAACAATTCAACCAAATTTTGTAAAAGAACAGACAAAGTGACTAGCACCACTATTTATGTAATCAGGTGAACGCTGCTGATTATGAATACGATTTAAGTTTTAGCCCCTTTGCTGATTTTTTTCCTGAAACTGCGTCTTATTTAAGTAATACTCATAGTGTTCTGTTTAATTGTTGCAGTACCTATACAATATTTAAATAAGGAGTGAACTAGAGCTCGCGGTTTAAGGCGTGAAAATGCTGTTATTGTTAATTGCTTACTGCTAATTCACAGATGCAGTAAACACGAGATAACTTATTGTAAATAATTATAATGGTCACGAGTTTTTTAATTTCTTCGCTTCTACTTTTTATTGTGACAGCAGATGGCGAATAGATCTGCAATAGTCGTTGTTGGCTTGTCGTATGAAGATCATCAGCAAAATTCACAGCAATTATGGCTCTGAAGCTTTATTGGTAGCCAAAGCGTTGTGGCGCTGAGATTCTAGTAGCTAGGCAATAGATGGGATGAAAGTGCATTTTAACAAACTCATGTCCTTCAAACCATTGTCGTGCAGTAAGAAGAATCTCTTACGTTAGACCAAAGTTGAGAACCAAAACAGCCTTCTGCATAAATATAAGGCCATAAGCAGCCCATAAAAGGCCAAGGCCTAGCTTCCTACAGCTGTACTACGTCTTGTACAGTATTTTTTTGTACAGTAGTCCAACTTCATTAACCACTGAGATACCACACCCACAACTGTAGAAATTCTTTCGGGTCATTGGTTTCATAAGAGACATTTTAGGACGCTGGGAGTCATAGAGGCATTCCTGGAATACTAAAGTTTTTCAGTGAAACATATACTTTTTAGCTGTCTACATCTCTTTTTATAGGATCCCCAAGAGATCATTATGAGCTTACTTCAGTTTTTAGTGTTTTACAAATTTCTCTTTAACCAAACCTAACAGGATATTAATCTATGAAATAATTAATCGGTAAATGCCTCATGTGCATGTCGTACCTATACGACGAAAGTGGATTGGTCACACTCCCCGAAAGAGTGACAGATCCATAGCAATGGAACCCGCTTACCCAGGATGGCAGGATACGTGGCGCAGAACAGTGGAAAAGGAAGCACGGCAACTGGGAAAAAGTTGGAGAGAGCCGAGACGCATTTCCAGAAATCGCACACGATTGCGCGTAGGCTTTGTAGAGGCCCTAGGACACACAAGAGACCCACCAAAATACCTCCAGAAGCCCCAGAGAGCTGACGTTTGTCCCGAATGTAGGTTAAATTAGGTTGGAGTTGTTTCCCACGCCCAGATACGCTAGAACACTTAGGCCTAAGAGGCCCATTGTGGCTTCATCGGATCTAAAGCATATACTAAGATCTCTAGGTGGGTAGTATGGCCAGCTAGGAAGTTAGTATAGATCTCGGCCTTGTTCTTAATCATTTCTAGAATGTATTTTGTGTTATTCCAGCCGGATCTCCAAGAAAAATGTCACCATGCTTAGACACAGCAAAGAACAAAAGACTTACATACATGCAAACATGAAATATTCCTTTACGGGGCAACATACTCTTAGGTACCACATGAAGAAACTACATTTGAAGGAGGAGTTCTAGACGACACTGCTCTGGTGGCGAAAGATCTAGTTTGACAGGTAGATAATTAAGAGACAGAAAGAGAAGAGACATAAGAAAGTAAAAAGGGATTTAAAAGAAAAAATGCGGAAGGGATTTCCACTCCTGCTTTACAATGCATGCACGTGGTTTCTGTTCACTTTCTTCACCATTTTGCAGCCTTGTTTTTACACTTATAAGAGACATGTATGACATATGAGAATAGAACGAAAAATGAACACATCAGGGAAACGATTGTGTTCCAAATTATAGAAACAAACATTAGCTGTTCATTATTTTCGATTTTCGAGACATAGAATACAAAAGATTCATTCGAGTGAAATCTTTCTCGAGGGAAATTCAGAATAAGACTGAATAAAATTGGATTTAAAGAAAAGTTTTAATCAGAATCAAGTGATTAGCTTTATTTTGATACCAATTAAAGCCAATATTGTTTGCTTAGAAGTTGGAAAAGATGCATTCAAATAGCTATAACTAGCTTTCTGAAGCAGATTCTTGGACGTTAGCATGGACTTCTGCTTCTTCTAGTGCACGTTGATTTTTCTACTCGTACTGAGAGTTGCTAAGTGATGAATATACAAAAATGCCGGTTCATTTAGCCGATACTTTAACTTTCCATCGACTGGAGTGAAGTATAAGGCTGTTGTTACTCTGTCATGCTGTTATTCACATTTCCTGCTTGTCGATTGCACTATAACTTTCGGCAAATTTACTACAAAGCCCCTAGATTTTTTCTACAAAGAAATGTGCTTATTAAAAAGAAACAAATGGCACTGAGATCAAGCATTTTATTTCTCTTGACCTTCCGCTCCATTTCCCGCTTATTCTCAAACGGTGTCACGTTTTTTTCAAACCAAAAAGAAACTATCACTGACTTTACGTAAGTGGGTCAGTTCTAAGAGATAACTATTTTCGCCTGAGCATTACAAAACTGGTTTAGTAATTATTTTTTCAGCGAAATATAATCAAACAACAGGATTAACACTTTCATAACGAACTTGACTAAATAAGTATATAAACTATGTACTTGTAGATATATTATATTTTAAGCGCCTAGTTAGTTCCGTCTCTTGTTAAGGGGTACAATTTCTCTCGGCTATTTTATTAATCAACAACATGAACTTTGCATATTTGTTGTGTAATTGCACAATTCACTTCTCACTCGCGTTCTATAGTTATGTTGTGTGTTTTATATGGTGTGTGTTAGAAAACACTGCACGCAAACCAATTTCAAATCATTTAGAACTTATTCTGTTCTGTTCTTTTTTTTGTTAAATAAAAAAATTAAATAAAAATAAATTTTATTGCGTTCGAGGTCTTTCAATACACTCATTCATTCCAATTATAAACTCTCTAATAATGAAACACTACTACATGTCGTCGGTCGGTCGGTCGTTCAGAACGTGTAATAATCAAAAGAATCAATGCATATAGTATACACATGTACTTAGAACTTTGATTTTCTGTGATAACGAAACGAGTTACAGAACTTTTAAGACGAACTACACAAAAATAAATAAATAAATATACCTGATATTTTAGAGCTGATTCTAGTGTACGCAAACGAAACTTATCGTACGATAACTGGGGCTACAAAATCAATTGAACGATACTTAAAAGGTGGGTATATGTAGCGTGCAGGTGCAAGTATACCGTCACACTGTGTAGAACCTGTGCGCTCGATGATTAGACTCGACTGAGAATACGAAAACTCTTATCAACAACTTATTTTTTTGTCTATAGATTAAATGTTGAGTGCATAATCGAGATGGAATTTACGAAATAGTCATGCAGCTCAATGTACAAACTCTTTCAATCGGGGTAAATGGGGTAAAACCAACGACGTACATGGGTTCTAAAGAAACACACAAGTTTATGGCATACATTTTTTTTTCTTTTTTGCATCTACATCTTTCGAGGAACTGTGGCAACTGAATGGGGTTATAGTAAATTTAAACTTCCATTTAGTAGTAGGTACGGACGGACTTTTTTGTATTGATTTCTCTTTTCTTTTTTTTTTTCCTTTAAATGTCTCTACACTTGAGGAGGGATTAGAATGGACTTACCTGCATTTATCTCAAAAAAAAATTCGCCCAACACTTAGTATAGTTATTAGTTAGCACACACACCGATGACAACGTCCGCCCGTTTGTGATATTAAATTCTTACGAAACAAATTCGTCCGTCGACGGTACAGTCAAATCAATTGTTTTTTATTTCTTTCTTTCTTGTTTTATGATTTGAAACTTCGCTGGCGGCTGGTGGTAGGACTAGTAATCCTTCACAACACACTTCTTCACTTAACGCGACATTTATATATATGTACTTTAATAATATTATATCGACCTATTTAATACAGAAATTTGTTAATTTTCTAATTGACCTTGAACTCTCACACAGTATTTTAATATTTCTTCTTTTTTTTTTGTCGCCGCGGTTCTGTAGTTAGCGGAGATGATATGAAAATCAGAGATCAACTATGGTGAGACAATTCAGTATGTGGTCGTCCGCAGTAATTTTCATTTTTGCGAATGGAATATATATTGACAAAAAACCTCAGTATCTTTATAGGTGTATACGTTTCGGCCCGACAAGTCGTTTAATCACACGCACCCAAAGAAACGTATACTGACACTTTTTTTTATCGTGCTTTAATTTTTTTTTCTCTTTTCAACTGAGGAATTGTAGAGATGTGTTGAGGTATACGATAGGTTTTGGGTAGCGGCAATAGGTTAGACTATCGAAATATATATTTGAAATGTAAGTATGTCGTTGCTTTAACATAGTGGCGGCTTTTTACAATCCGAACTAAGCTGTTCAGTATTAACCGCAAACATGGGCGACCATAGGACATAAAAGATTATTTCTAAGCAGAAGAGGAACTGTTTTCAGATATTAGAAACTACTCGAGTGGATTTCTAGCGACGTGAATCAGGGAAAACTGCATCGGAGAACCATGATTTTTTTTTATAGCTCCCTTTATTGTGAAAATCTGACAAGGATCCGAGAGTATTTCTGCTTATAGAAAATGTATTATGAAAAAATCCAATACGTGTAACACAGTTGTTGCTTGAAGCTTGGTATGCATAAATTTAAGATTACCAGGAGCATTATGGTCTATTTTGGTATCCTCTAAGAAATTTCAACTGAGTCGAACACATACGATAGGAGTTCGGTGCTTAAGCCTTTTTGTATCCGTAAAGCGAAATAGAATTCTAATAGCTTCGCATTATCGTTTTTGTAATATTTGCCCCATTAAGCCATCTGTTCAAAAAGTTTATTTCAATGCGTGATTTTACAAACGGCGTACATAACTACAGAACAAGGACATTGCAATTGCCCTCTTCGTAAAGCATGCATACAATTCCACCCGATTATAGCCCAAATGTGAATTTCTAGCTATACTGCTGTCCTTTTTGTCGAATGTTTTCAAGTTTTCAATCGTTTTATTGTTTTTAAATTAACGATTAACTGCCATAGTGGTCGATAAATTGCATCGATAATATTTTTTTCAGACATCTCATCCCTACGGAATGGCGTGATTTTGTGACGTTTTCTGGTTTGAGGCTGTCACCTAGGGTAGCATTACCATACCCAAATCAATAAATTATGGGAAAGGCAGATTATGGTCCTCGATTATCTTGTGTAAGACCCCGTTTTCACTATTAGTTTATGAAATATTTCAAAAAGAAAAAATGTTATAAACGTTTATGTGAAGGGAAGAGCAGGTGTTTTTTTAAAAACACATTTTAATGGTTCTACAATATTTCACATAATAAAGAAATTGTTACTCGTAGAGGGTGTTAAATAAATCAACTACATACTTACATATAGAACATATGTACATATGTATGTTGGTACGTAAATTATTTAAGAGCAAAACGGGTACCAGTTTTCTGCTAGTATACAAACGGGTACAGCTTTCAATATATTGACTTTCTTTTGCGATAGAATCTTTTGATTCAGAGTGAATGCAGATAATAAATTAAATGATAAGAACGAACTGCTTTCTATTTAAGAGTTTGCGATGCAATATATTAAAAAGGAAGCTCATTCAAATTTCATAGTATATTTTTATTATTTTGTTGTTCTTGTTGTGTTAAGCTATGTATAATAAACCTTATCAGTGAATGCAGGGTTTAATTAATGAATTTATGTAATAGTAATATAATTTGTCTCTGGTTGAATCTCGTCATATACAAAAAAAACTTAAAATTTATAGGTATTTATAGCTTAATATTTAGTGACTATAAACTTCAAATATTTTGGCTACAATGGGCCCGTTCCGCATTCTAGGGACTAGGTAGTCAAACGTTTCTGATTGGTCGAGAGACTCAGTTTTGACTACAAAGTGAGACATTTCATTTTGAGGTAGTGGACTGGATTTGAAGGTAAGAAAATTCTCCCTACTTTTTAAGGCAATGTGCAAACTGTCAAAAATTCGTTTTCCGTTCCATTTGTTAGGCATTAGGTACCTCAAAAATAAGGCCTAGAGTTTGGAACGTACCCAATATTAACTTATCTTTGGTCTAGATAAAAAAAAAAGGAGTTCGTTACTTCCGTAATTTGATAATATGACAGCTAAACCTCCTCCATTTTACATCAAATTTTTAAGGATTTATAGTAGAAACACATTGACACAGCAACAGCAACTTCGACCTTCTATCTCTCTAACCAGGATTCAGCTGCTGTTCGGTACTATTTTGTTAACAATCGGTGCAGCAAATCCAGCAACGCTTAGGTCCGTATATCGCATGAAAATGAGAGAAATTTGCGTTTTGAAATGCGCTGACTACTGAAGAACAAGGAAATTGGTCAAACAGTACAATTGTTTGCAGACACCAAAGAGCTGATACTGTAGTTCTATCCAACATCCAGTGAATATCTTCCTTCGGTTCATAAAATTTCGTAAGAATTCGCTGTTCTGGGAGGGTACGTGAATTCATTAATCTGGCCCAACCGTATCTCAAACAAACAACTTTATTAAGCAGCCCATACACTAAGCACTTGTTCGCGCACTGGTGTCAGTACACTAAAAAGTGTGCTGTGTATTGGTGTCAGACACGGTGCGGGTAAAATCAAAATAGTTTGATTTTTGGTGTCGGTGTGGCGATTGGTGTAATGTGTGTGACGAAGGCCACACTGGTGTGATGAACAGGTGCGCGCACAAGTGTGGTGTAATTAGGTAACCAAAAACCGTTTGAAGTGGCAGTGAATTGGCAATACTTTTCATAGTTAACAACGTGATGGAATGGATATGGAAACGCGTCGTAGGGCTGGAAATAACCTCGACAAAAACAGAGTTATTCAGCCATTGTAGTAATTCTCTCAGATTAAAATCGCTGGACAGTTGATTGAGAGAGTAGAGAGCACAAATATTTGTATTAGAGAGTATTTGTGGTAGAGAGTTTCCCATACTTTGAGCGGATGGATTGAGCGATGTCTGCATTTGAAAAGTCGCCCAAACTATGGAGAAGCACTTAGTCGCATTTAGTTATGACAAAGTCGAATATTTGTTCGCAACGTACTGTGGATTCGACTGCCGTAGGTATTCGAGTTTAGGAATTGGGGTGAATGCTATCAGCTAAAACACCAAGCTAAAACTGTTTCGCTTTAATGTCGAGCCTGTACTGTAACCTGAAAGCATCATAATTCAACGGCGTAAATGCCAGTGGATCGGGTTCACGCTTCAGAAATATGACAGAATATCAACCGAGATGTATATGGCATGGGATTTCTGACAGCTGGGGAAAAGTTGGGGAGCGCTGAAACTCATGGCCAGAAAACGTACTCGTTGGCGCGTAGGATTAGCAGAGGTCCTTAGACCCGCAAGAGGGTTCAAAATATACTTATATAAATAAGTAATTGTGTCGCGCTTGATGCATTGTCAGGCTTTGTAACATATCATTATCAAAGCTCCTTCAAAGTAATCGATCTAAGAGAAAGGATAGTCTTAAATTAAAAAACAAAAAACCATTTTGAATTTACTTAAGGTTTAAAATTTAATCAACATTCTTTTGATATACATACATATAATAAATTAAATTTTAATATCTAATAATCATCTGATCTATGTTGTTGTTAAGATGAAATAAAACGAGACTTAAATTTGTGTATATTATCCAAATTGATTATTTCTTTTCTTTTCTTTTTTTCTAAGAAAACACACTTTGTGGTTCTACAAAATAAATGGAAACTAGGTGTTTTATATTTGAATTTTCTTTTATATGAGACAAAAAATCGATGATCTAGAATTCAGTTATTGCTGTCCTCAATATTATTATAAATAGAAGCTAAATAATAATTACTTTATTTATTATACATTTATAATAAGCACACACTCTCCATATTAACTAGTCAGGAAGATGTTTCTTTACCCAGCCTTGAGGTTCTGTATAATTTAGGCCAACATCAACACCATTTGTGGAACTTGTGGAATATGTAGATGGCCTTCTTAAGTAGTATTGCGTCGAAACGGATGAATACGCATTGTTGTCGTAAACTTTATTGTTAAAGTTTGGCAAATACTGCGGCTGATAATAACCATATGAATACTTCGACATTTGTTGATGGTAATTTGAATGTGATGCATCGGAATTTTCATATAAATTTTCACTGTAATTATATTCATTCTTATTATTATAGGGATACAGTGAATTGTTGTGTTGTTCTTCAGTCGACGTTGTTGGTAATGGATTAGTGTAGTAGTTGGAATTTAAGTTCATACTATGATGGTAAGAAGAATGATCTTCGGGTTCTTTGCATGGTTGTGGTGGTGGATATGGAGAAGTATATTGGTCAACTGAAATTGAAATAAGGTGGTAAGCTATATATTTGACTACATAATTTGATGACTTACCATTTATAATATCATTTACTGAGTGTTGGGTCTTTTCGTTCTTTTCGTAGACATTCATATCAGACACTGCTGTTGACGGATATGGAGCAGGAATATTACTTATCTTAACAGCGGGCTTGAACATATCTGGAGATTTATTTTCCCATCGATTTGTGGGTAGATGTTGATTTTCCGCATTATGTGGAGGAAGTTGATGCTGTTGTTGTTCGATATTGTGTGGCGGAAGTTGATGTTGATTTTCAACATTATGCGGAGGAAGGTGTTGACCGCTTTCAATGTTATGAGAAGAAAGATGTCGATTTTCTAGATTATGCGGAGGCGGAAGGTGTTGTTGTTGATTTTCAATATTATGCGATGAAATGTGTCGATTTTCTAAATTATGCGGAGGAGGAAGGTGTTGACTTTCAATATGATGTCGATTTTCTAGATTATGCGGTGGAATATGTTGATTTTCTATATTATGCGAGGAAAGATGTCGATTTTCTAGATTATGAGAAGGAGGATGAGGAGGCGGAGGAGGATGAGGATGAGGAAGGTGTTGGGACTCAATATTATGTGATGAATGGTGTCGATTTTCTATATTATGCGGAGAAATATGTTGGCTACTTATATTATGCGAAGGATGGATTTCATAATTTGTATTATTCGGAATATTTGCAAATAATTGATTGCGATGCTTTTCGGCTTTGTAATTAACTCTGGGCGTAGTTTCGGCTTTAGCTTTTGGCTCAAACACTTGATGGCTTGGTGGTAATAGTAATGATTCGTGTTTTTTATCCTTACGAGGTTCAGTGATAATAATATCCTTTTTATTACTACGAAATATTGGAGGTACAGCATCTTTTTTGCTTGGATTTAGGTCTATTCGACTTTTGTGTTTCGGAAACGAGCACAATTCAATTGATTTGACTGATTCCTTACGATCGTTAATACTGTCACTTATCACAATAACATCATCCTTTTCGGATTCCAGACAAGGACGCTCAGTTCTGGCATTGGAAATACCTGTAAAGAAAAGAAGTTTTAAGTAAGTCGTTTTGCTTTTTGAATAAATTTTCTTGTGATGAGCAGTGCGCGGTTCTCTCTGGTAAATTAATAACAGATGCAATCTAAAGTATAAGGAAATGTTGTGAACGTGCACATGATCTAAAAGAATCGGCGGGAAAAAACTCTGCTTTCATCTGTGACCTTAAGCTGAAATGGAGTCTCTACACCGCAGTTCATTAGTTCATTAAAATTGCCGGCAACTGAAGATGGTATGCATCACAAGGGTAAGCTTGATAGAATAAGAAGTTCGAAGATTCGAGGACGCCTCCATCTAAAAGAACCCATCACATGCTTAAAGGATCCTTCGAACGCCGTCACAAGGGCAATGTCAATCAACGTTCTTAAGCAATCGCGAAGTACTTTCTTTACAGCATTTCCAGGGTTGAATGATAGGTCATAATGAAGCCGAATTATCGCTCTAAATGAACAGTGACTTTGCGACATATGTATGTCAGCCTTTGAATGATATTTATAAGAGAAATTGAGTTTAGTTTATTTTACGAAGTTCCGTTCCTCAGACGACGTACATGAGTTTCATATCTGCTGCATTAGAATGACGGGGATTTCCGAGGAGTAATAGCGGAGCAGTCTTTCGGTCTAACCACAGCACTACGGCGCCCATTTCATGTTGCGTGAGGTTGCTCGCAATATTAGCAGTACCTTCGGTTGTTAGTATTGCCAAGGACCCGGTAACGAACGCAAAGGGCAGTGTCTTTTGAAAGTTGGAATTGAGAAACTTAAAACATACTTCTACGACACATAACCTATTAATAGATATCTTCTCCTTAACCTAAAATTATTACACTGGTGAGCGAGAATGTGTTAGTGATTTTCCCTGATAGTGCTTTTCACTAACACATTCTCGCTCACCAGTGTAAAAGCTTTTAGATCTTCTCCCTAACCTCCAAAGTGGTTATTTGTGCTTCTTACTTATCTACCAAAATAGAAAAAAAAATCACATACCTTCTTTGAGCGAAATGGAACCCAACACGTTAATCGACTTCTTATCAGAATTATCCACGCCGATCATTTTCCTTGCTTTCAATTTCTCTCTTGCTTGTGCCGCTTCAGCTGAAGTTTTTATTGCGATAATTTTGCCGCTTTCCAATTGCATATAGACACCTTTTGGAGAATTAAGCACCATCACTTTCTCTCCGGCCTTAACAACAATGTTTGACGCTTCCGTTGAATTGGTTGGAATAGCAACATCTATAAACAATTTATTTAGATGCATTTCATTTAATTTTAAAAAATAAAATTACTAACCTATTGGCAGCATCATTTCTTGTGACGACATACCTTGTCGTTGCCACACTTCGGCGGGTATCCAGCGGGTTAGTTTGATCGCTGGACTCTTAAATGGTTCCTTGATTTTATTTTTAAACGATGGAAACTTATAAAGAAACACAAGAACAGGTATAAATACATTTGTATAGACAAAAATTAAATACATTACCTGGGCATTTACTTTGTTAAAGACACAATCCCTATTCTGGATTATATTATTTGGCAAAAAGGTGTGCGGTTTAGATGATGCTTTCTTTTCAATTTCATAACCTCGTTTGGCTAATTTCTTTTCAATTTGCGATAATTTTTTCTCCTTTCGATCAATCAATAAGCTCTCATGATAGAAGGGTTCTTTTGAAAGTATACTCTTGTAATTTGTAATCACTTGACGCATAACAACATCCGAATAGTTTTCTAATGGTTGTTTGAACTCAGCACTTTGGTTTTCTTCTACTTTGTCATAACATAAATTTGTTAATTCTCTAATTGATAAATGCGCATCAGGATTACATTCATCGACGACACGGTCGGACATTCCTTGCTTTTTAACTTGACGATCGTAGATGTTCTTCTCCAGGCAATTGTCCATGACTATTCTATAGACAAAGCAGGATTTTCTTTGGCCGTATCTGAAATGGGTTTAACAGAATAAATTTTAGATTATTTCCTATTCGTGAACCAGAGAAAAATATACACACTTAGGACCATTATTTTATAGAACACCACATAAGACTATACAAATTCTGCTGAGGGGAATGTGGGCGTAGTTTTAAACAAGCTAATGTGGTCTAAGTACAAAACTACAAAGTACATATTGTCTAGACTCTACCGCGGTAGTGTTCACTGAGGATCACGAAGCTCTCGGGACTAGTTTAAAGATGTAAAGGCTATGCCGTCTGTGTTGAGCTCTACCACAACTTTTATGATCAGGATTATAGGAAGCGCGACGGTCATACGATTCAGTTTGACATAAAAGACATCTGCAGGCTTCGGATCACTTCGTCATTAAGGCCAACCAAATGCTGCTCTTATTGCAGTTCTACGTGTACTTTTCAAAACTCGTAACTCGGCGGATCAAACTAATGCTCTATAGAAAGCTTATTTTACCAGACCTGTTGTATTTTATATTTTAATATAAACCCGCAAAACTGAAGACCAGAAAGATTACTATCCAAAAGCTTGCTTGTTAATTATGAGGTGCATTTGCAAGCTTGTTGTTGAGGACGATTGGCTCAGCCTCTGTTTAAACCCAAACGTTTAAATCTCAAATATTGGCGCTACAACTCATGTCTTTACAACCACTGGCTCTAACCTTTGCAGTTCTATCGCGCTTTCTCTGGATCTTTGCAAATAATCATTTGTGTCCATACCCTATTGAATCTCGGGGTGAATAACCACTGACAATGCTACGGCTGACGAAAGAACAATCTATGCATTTAATAAGTGCTTAGTGGTCACATGAATAGAATGAACTCTCAAGCTAATGCATGGTACAGACTACAGCGTGAAGACAGCTGGCTGAAC
Organism: Chalcosyrphus nemorum; assembly: GCA_949716465.1. Lineage (NCBI taxonomy): Eukaryota > Metazoa > Arthropoda > Insecta > Diptera > Syrphidae > Chalcosyrphus > Chalcosyrphus nemorum. Next base: position 27,665,371 of record OX454335.1, read on the forward strand.
ATCGCATGCACCCGTACACGCGGAGGAGATTCATTGAAGAAGAATCAATCCTTTTCTTAAACAAATTTTAAATACAAACAAATATGCCTTCCAACTCACCTATATATTCGATGAACAGCTTGAGTATCATGACAGGGATTCCAACTGGCATCAAAGACAACGACCCGATTCGCCCCGGTCAGATTTATTCCCAAAGAGCCAGCTCTTGTCGAAATCAAAAACAGCTTTACATCTGAATTGCTATTAAACTCATTCACTAGTTTCTCTCTTTCCAACGAACTGGTTGAACCATCGAGTCCTAATTAAGTATGCACAATAATATTATAAAAAGTCATTTGTATTAGTAAAAGAACTTACGAAAATAGGAAACATTTTTCTTCCAAACTTTGTCGCTCTCTGGAATATTGACATTTTGCAGAAAGAATTCAATCAAGTTCAACGTTAACAAGCTCTGACTGAAGACCAAAACTCGATCGCCCAGCTTGATGCTTTCGGTGAGAATATAAAAGAATATTTCCATTTTCGGCGAACTGCTTACAACTCCAGGCTCATAGTCTTTTATAAGACTCAACGCCCAATCATAGGAAATACTCTCATTAGCAGCCTTCGCTTCGGCCTTTCCAAATTTCATCGTCGCGTTTGTTTCATCTATTTTGGGCTTAACAATACCACCAATTGATACACTCCTTACGTCTAAATTGGTATTTATATCGGATTTGATAAATTGAACCTCTTTGGTATCCAAATCGACAATTTCCGATGAACATTTCAGCTTTTCAACATTATTCGTATCCACTGCGGGGCTGGCCATCAGTCCGACATAATCGGGTTTTGGTGGTTGTGCATTCACAGAGGCTATACCGTCTTGCCAGAATGTAGTTGTTTGATTTTCCTTCAAGAGATTTGGATTCGTATAGAAAGGATCAGTCGCGAGTTTGTTGTCTGTGGTGCCATTGTCCTTTTGTGGACTCTCTTCGACGGCAAATGTTTTATTCTTTTTAGCTTCTTGTGATGTACACGCTTCGTCGATGTCTAGATCAAGATCAGATTCGCGCTTTTTTAAGAATTTGTATAAAACATCAGGATGATTCCATATTTTACAACAAACAGCAAATGCCTTTAGAGGATTCGGCACCTTCTTCTTGCGAACAACTTCGTTCATAAATGCTTCGTACAATTGCCGCTGAAACTTTGTCATTTTCGTTAGAATAACATACTCGAGCTTTTGCGGCAGTGAGTTTTGTAGCACTGAATCGGATCGTCTTTGTACAAACCCAACTAAAAGCGAATGCAATACATGCGCTCGGTAGCGCATTAACTTGATATCCTCGGGTGTTGAGTCAATACATTGCCCATTCTGTATGGGCCGCTCAAACATATTGCAAAATTCAGTCTTTGAACCTAAATAATTTGGCCTCACAAAATCCACCATGCACCAGTATTCCAATAGATTATTTTGCAATGGGTAACCGGTTAGAACAATTCTACGTCGAGAGCGTATTTGTTTCAATGCAATTGATATGCCTGCATGGGCGTTCTTAATTCGATGACCTTCATCGCATATCACGAGGTCTGGACCGGGTTTCACGAGTGCCATGTGGATTTTATCTAGTAATCTTTCGTTTTCCATGGATTTTCTTCCCTCTTTCTTTTTGATTATTTTGAGGCCTAGAACACGAAACAGTTCGTAGCCTATAAGTAGGACACCACCTTCGGCGGCCCACCGAAGTATAACGTTGGCTCGGGCGGTCATCGTTTTTTGTTGATCGCTAAGGGCGAATACTGAAAACTGTCTTGGCCGGACCTCTTCGTGGTTGGGTGATTCTTCTGGCAACCATAGATTGTATTCTTTCACCCAATTCTGGATGGTGTTTATGGGCATAACACAGAGGATGGTCTTTGCATCAGTGTGCCTGAGGAATATGTCGGAAAAGCAAACAACTTGAAGGGTCTTCCCGAGACCCATTGAATGTGCTAAAATGCAACCGAATCCAGAGGAGTTGTTGAACCTGAAAGGAGAAGAATAATTTTGTTTGTATAGAGGGCTCTATGCTTGCAGATGGCTTTTGAGAAGCTATTACTTAAATAATTTTACTGAACAAACCTTTTAGTGGATTCAATTATGTTATCGAACAAGAATCTCACGCCTCCAATTTGATGGGGCTTGATAATCTTTGCTATCTGCGGGGCTACGAAAATATCTGGCTCGCTATCGACATGACCCACATTTACCATAACTTTGCCATGTTCGTTTGGGATATTTAGGACATCTCTCACATGCAGACCACTATTATGCTGATCATCGTCAGCAACTTCGTCCTCTAAACAGTCGTCACTGTCTGAGAGAATGATACAGTCATCATCTGATGAACTGTCGATTGTCACGACCTCATCGTCTTTTTCCTCTGCCGCCATTGAATTTGGAGTACACCTGTTCCATAGTTTCCTCTTCTCCTCGAGTAGTTTGTTATCCTTCACGTCCTGCGATGTCGATTGTTGAAGAAGAATTTCCGGTGTGTCGTCGTCGTCGTCTTCGTCATCTAGGTCCACATCAAACGGCATGTTCTCGACCATCGCCTCCAGTGCGGTGTGTGTCCATTTCTGTTTTATGGACTTCTTTAGACCCTGCACTCGTGCCAATCGCTCAGATTCTTCACGTTGCGCTGCAATCGTGATTGTATCGAAATTATTCTCATTAATCACACCTCGAATGTTCTTCCGCATGTTGTAGTTCTTTTTCTCTTCGATATTGCTCTCGATGTGATTTTCCGATTTTCGCTTGTTCGTCGCACTCACATTTATTGCTGGCTTCTTGGCTAACTGATTGTAATCCACAAATTGTTGATCTAGTGATGGTTGTTCTGGTGGATTAGCAAATTTATCGACTTCGTGGGTAACTTCCGTGCTTGCCGTCGTCGTCGCAGTCGCTGGGTAAATATTTTGTGGAATTTCATTGGCAACTAATTGATTTAGTTCATCAATAGACGGAACATGCATATCCGCCGCTGCGGTCGATGGTTGATCAGCAGTTTTCTCACATGAATAAGTGTCTCCATCGCGATTGCCAAGCATTGCACAGATATCAGCTTCGAGGACTTTACACGTTTCGGTTTTTGGAAGTGGAATTTCTTGCGGATTGTTTATTATTCCTTCCATGTTGGATGCGGAATGAGTTTCGTGTGGATTTCGAGTTCAATTTGAGCGTGTTTGTTGCATGATGCAGTTATGATTTTTATGTGAATTTTTTGTTTATCCCTTGCAGCAGCCTTCAAAAAAACAACCACAAAATAAACAGAAAAAAACCTGTCAACTTCAAGGAATAAATTTTGTACGGGGGTGCGTTCCCATTTTGTTTAGGTGAATGGAAGATGAGGAAAAAAAAATCATCTATGTGCATAGATGGGATGGAGCGCCATGTAAATACACACACTGCGCTAACGCATACTTGTGAAGAGTTGAGATTTTTTTTTTTCGTTTCAATTTGATGTAGAATTCTCTGGAATCAGCGATTGAATGGTGACATTCAGGAGTACATAGCGAAAGGAATTGCTAGCTAATTTACATAAATAAAAGTTTAGCTCCAAATGTTAATAATATTAACACAGCTCCAATCTGATATTAATAAATCGCCAGTTTTTCTGAAATTGAATCCCTTGCTGCTTTAAGCATCTTAATTATACCAACTAGTTGTAGCAATTTTTTTTGTTTTGCCTTCACCGTAATGGCATCAATGTGATGAAAATACTATCTCGTTCCATACGACTCTGAAATCCTCACGAATATATATTATATTCCACTTAGACCTAGAAAATACGCCAATTACATTTTTAAATAAAATTCGCATGAATCAATTAATAAAGGATATGCTGAAGAGGTTTGGAAATCATATCTCAGCGCACAGCGAATGCAAAATTTTGACATGTCCTTCACAGCAACATATTATCTGCGAATTTCACTTGTAATTTAACCATGAAAACGAATAATCTTGAGGTTAAACTCGCGCATCTGTTTAGGTTATTCGAATGTGGATTGCGTTCCACATCTGTCGAATGTGAATAAAATTTGACAGTTCGCAAGAAGCATTCGCTTATCTGGGCAAAAATTATCGAATTGGTATATTTCTTTGTAAAAACAAATTAAAATTCAACATTTTTTTGCCATGAAATAATGTATAGAGTATGCTCTTTCTTGCCATAGTAAAACTGTTAACTGCGTCTGCTTAGTTATGGTAAAAATGGTTTGTTCGCAGGTTACCTATTCGCCGTTGTCTAATATGTGAATGGACCTTTAAAGTTATACTACTCACTCATAAAATATGACCAATATGGTGTCAGAAATCAGAAAAACGAAACATTATTCATTTTAAATAAATTTATTTTTCTTTCAAAAATATTTTTAAGACTAAGCTAACTGCCGAAGTCTGTTAAATTTATCATTAAATCTTATATCTCATATAATTTACATATTAACAAATTGAGTGTACATATATCTTTATGAATAGCTATTATCCATGCGTTCCATGTCTCTGATTTCCATAAAGTCTGTCTTTAAACGCTGCTTTACAATTTCACGCCAAATAGCTTCTCGATGAGCATAGTTCGAAATACCCATACGTAATAAGGAGTGGTCCGTTATTCGCAGCAATGCTCTTCCCGTTATTTCATTCTGAATGTTAAATACATAGTTAAAATAATTATTATAGGCTAAAATCTGTCAAAATAAAGGAAAAGTAGAACAAAACACAATTTTATGCGAGTAATTTATTTATATCAATAAAAATAAATATTAGGCCGTGAGCAGCCCAAAGAGGGCTAAGGGTAGCTCCTCACAACTGTACGTATTGTGCGTGGTTGTACATACAGAAGGGAGTTAAAGTTTTATGCCGCTTTGAGAAGGATCCATTCCATTTTAAAAAAAGGAAAATTTAGAAAACCACATTTTGCATGATTTGGATCAAAATCATAAGACATATTAGCCGTGTTTTTTTCGAAAGTGTATAGCCACCTCTGATCTTCAAAATGACATTCGAATCATAGATGGCATAGACTTTATTGTAGACAACAACTATTTATGAATAAATCTTACTGTCAGCGTAAAACAATTAAGGGTTGTTGTCTACAATTTAAGTTTTTTTAGTCTACGCCATCTATGATTCGACGTTCTCCACACTTTATGTTCAGTTTTGGTTACTGAGTAATTTATGTTCACTTTTCGTTTTGTTTTTGCTTTGTGTGGAAAAGTGGGTAAACACTTTCGAAAAAAACACGGCTAATGAATAAATCGTACTGTCAGCATAAAACAGTTAAGGGTTGTTGTCTACAATTTTAGTTTTTTTTAGTCTACGCCATCTATGATTCGACCTTCTCCACACTTTATGTTCTTGCAGATGTCGGATGGTATGAGTGCGAACACGTCCATTTATATTAGCCAATCGTACAATATCTACAATT